>OY992764.1:10650019-13150019 GCA_963921325.1 Logfia minima | reverse complement strand
TGGGACGAAGGAAGTATTATATTAACATTTAAAAGTTAAATAATGTCAAAAGTCAAACCAAAATTTAATTTAAATGAATATTTACAATTGTGATCTTTGAAGTTTCTTAAATGTAACTAGTTGCACCATCCTATCGAACGTTATATAGATAATATTAGTTTTTGTTAACTTAACTAATTTGTTGTTAATACTTAATAGTAAGTTAAATTCCAATTTAGTAATAACAAGTACTATGATGTTACCTTCCTTTAGAAAGCTGCCACGTCAGATAATATTATGACCAATGGGTCAACTGTCTGACCAATAAAAATGATAACAAAAGGTCAAAGAAAAAGAGTTCGAAAATATTTTCTGAAAGTAATAGAAAGTTTGATATCTTATCGTATGTTTACATATTAATGAAAAAAGAAAATGTAAATTGGTTGCATCTTTTCAATAAAATATCTATGTTTCCTGTTATTAAATTTGAAAATTACACCAAATTAAATGCTTCTTACTAATTTAAATGAAGTCAAGAAACGGGGAATTCATTTGTGTTCATACTCATCTAAGACTCACAACGTTGAGTTTGAAAAACAATTTAATTTCTTTTGAAAACTCTTGTTTTCATACCACCAATCGACTCTCTTTGGCTATTTAATGACATCTTTTTTCTATAACCTAATATGACGATGACGATTATTTCAATAATGTAGTTTCAACTTTTATTTATTTATTTATCTATTTTTTATAAGGCGACATAATACTTTTAAAACCAGTCATATTCGTCTAAGGGTTAATACTTGATCGCATCGATTAAATGGTATCACAAGCAATTTAATGATAGTTTCAAATACATCTACTTTTCTTTTTCTTCATTAAATCAATCAAGTTATGCAAATATAAGATTTTACCACAATGTTTGAGATTTGATCAAGTTTCTTAGTACCCATACCTCCTTCGAACGATTTTACATTCTAACCAAATATAATTAAAGGCTCCTATATATAAATCGTTACTTCGATCTGAATTTTGCATTCAAGTTATAACTAATCGTAAACAACAACAATTGAAAAAGTATTTAATAATAAGAAAATGTGGAGTTGAGAATGAATATATGAGACTGAGGAGGTTCAAGCATTGAAAAAAGGAGTAGATCGTTATAAACAAATAAATGCAATGAGTTATGGAGACGGTTTGAGAACACTAAAGAGCATTACTTCAACTTCATAAATGTTGCACATTTTATTGACTTTAATTTTAATATCATATCATTAAAGACTATAAAATATGTTGAAATGTATTAAATAAACTTTGACATTTTTTAATATTGAAAATCACATTTAGTTAAAATAATAATATTTTAACTTCATTTAAAAAAATATTACACTTTGCATGCATGATATATACTAACTTCCATTTAATTAATTAATAAAATATAATATAATAATTTGGGTATGAACATCAAGTTTCGATCGAGCAAAAAATAAATAAAAAGTAAAAGTAATTAGCATTATATCCGATCTCAAGTACGTCCATATATACACTTGCATCATATAATAACATGTATATCTCTCAATCTCAATGTCAACATACACACATGGATATACGTGTGTGTTTAATGATAAAATAGAAATATAATACATGTAGTACGTACGTGAGATGATCATAATTATATAACGGAAAGAAAGGCGAGAGTTGTGTGTATGTTGACTAAATAAGTTTATTTTGTATTAATGCTAGTTCATGCATCTTCAAACAAACTCAACAGGATTTTATTAAAAACAAGTGACATTACAACAAGTAGATATATACAATTTAATACTTATAAAGTTAAGATTGTTATTATAAGTCCAAAAGTCTATATACTTGAGTTTAACATATTAATGATCTATAAAACTCTAAAAGTAAAAACTATGTATTTCTGGATTGGCCCCCACGGTGTGTTTAATTTGAGAGTACTAAAAACAACTCATTTGACTTGAATCAGTTTTGCCTCGTGTAGTTAATTGGGCGAACAATTAACACCAAATATCGAAGTAAAAGAGCATGTTCTCATTCAATTTCGGAATGTCCAAAATGTCCAAAATCACCTGTTCAGCCTGTGACAAACAAATGCAAATTTGATTAGAGCAAGAGAAGGATTTTGTCGATGAATTTGCGATGTATATATTAAGAATAACGTGATGTAAAAACAATCGATTGTGGTCGTTTACTCTTTTGATACTTTATACTGAAATAGAGCGAACTATAACACCCAATCATCTATGTCGCAGACTAGCAGATAATTAACAAACTCAAAGAAGAAACACAAGCTAGCTCTATTAGGTGTTCAGATGCTTGATGCAACGAAAATGAAATGAAATCAATCGAAGATTAATGTTGAGTATATGAATATTTTGCCTTCAAGTCAATAATAACTCTAGTTATCTTATGTATTCATTTGAAATGCAGAAAAATAAAACTAAGTACCAACAACCGAGACGTTTGATCCATTGACATGGTTTATACTCATACTATCTTGACTCCGTGAATTTCCTTTTAAAATTTATTGTCTCAAATTGTTTTATATTTTACCTCTTTTACTTTTAAAATCTTTTATTATATGTATTGAACATGTTAATTCCGTCTATTGTATGCACACTTTTATTTTTGATCTTCAATTGTATAAACATAATATAAATACAATAGAAGGTCAAACAAAAAAAGTGTACATACAGTAGACGGAAATGAAATGTTCAATATATACAATAAGAGTTTTGAAAGTACGCTACATACAATAGTAAAAGAGATAAAATATAATACATTTAAACAATAAACCTTTTCTTATTATTCCTTTTTTTATTTTATTTCAAGAACTGTGCAAAAGGGGTTTTGTTATTTGTATGTGAACTTGTAAAGTAGAATAAAGAATGATTGCAAATGGAAAAGAAAAATTAGAAGAATGCTCAAAGGTTGATAATACATTCTAATAGATAGGATTGTCGTTCAAAAAAATATATATACTCAAATTACGAGTTACTAGCTGAACATCAGTTGAATAAAAAGATGGGGAGATTTGTTTAGCTGATGATGAAGAAAAAAATACCATAACTAAATGCAAAAATGGGCTTAAATCCAAATTTGAACCTAAGTCCATCCGGTAAAAGCCTGAAATATCACAACTTGAAAAGCTCGGGTTGAGATCTGACCCAAATATTTTTGTAGTGTCATATTTTTTAGTGTGGAGATTTCTAGTTTCATACTTTCGACTACGAGCATGTTTGGGTTGTAGGTTTGCATACTTTTTAGCATCTTAAGTTTCATTTGTTTAAATATACTTTGTATAGATGCCATTCATTCGTATCATTTTACACTTTCTGTGCAACTGCAAGTATTCTATTAGATGTTTTCCTACAACAAATGATTCTCTTACAATTTCACCTAAAAATCGTTCAGCATATGAATTTCAACTTGAGCTTGAAACAAATTTTGCCAAATATACCTTGCACGTTTCAAAATAATTTGGTCAAGTAAACTTATTTAAAATAAATGATTAAGGTCTAATTATTACTATGTTAAAACTATCATATCATATCAACAATAACTTAATTACGTAATACGGAGTATCTAATACCTAAAAGTAGAATAAAAATGAAATAATAAATTTGTAAACTCAATTGCCAAACACCCCTTTATTTTATCTTTTTGGGCCAACGATTGAGCAATTTGCGTTCATCTTTATTCCCCACCCACCTCTTCCCCTTTTTTTTTATTCGATTTTTTTCTCGATCATATCTTTGATATCTAAATCAAACCCATATTCAACCCTTTTGTATAATCAATTCATGACGCTTGGTTCAGGTGGATCCAGTGTAGTCGGTAACTTTCATATTGTTATTTTTCTATTGTTCTTTTGTATATCTTATGGGTTTCCCACAAATTTGCTTCTTATGTCTAAAAATTTGATCTTTTATGTTACCCAGATCTTTAATTGCCGTACTAAGTTTGCAATTCTGATTCTTTAATTTGGGTTTGGAACTTGAATATAAAGTATGACAATAAACCCTAGGTCAATTACCTTAATTGGTTTAATTTATGTTCTTTAGGGATCATTATAATTAAGAATGTTGTTATTAATATGAAATGTGTGTGTTAATTGTATGATTTCGATCATTGGTTGTTTGGATGTATTGTTGACCTTGATCTAAGGGATCAAAGTTTGTATATATAAAATAAATACATAAATCTATCGAGTTAGCATCCAAGTTCTAACTGTTCAATCGAAATGATTTGTCCATATTAGTTATTACAATTATACAATATTATATACATGCATACAAATTCTATTTGTTCAGTATAAAGATGTTAGCTTCTTTAAGTGTTTGGAGTTTTTTTGTAGTGCCAAGAAATTTCAGATTGTTGGAGGAACTTGAGCGTGGAGAAAAGGGTATTGGAGATGGGACTGTGAGTTATGGAATGGATGATGGTGATGATATTTATATGCGGTCGTGGACCGGCACCATCATTGGTCCACACAATGTACGGTATTCTTTCTTCGTTGATATAGCTTGATGTTTAGCTTCATACTACATTTTTTTGGCATATTTAGGGGGGGTTTTGGATTTCCTTTGTGGAATGATCATCTAGTTGTGTTTTTATGTCGTAAGTCGTAAGAATCAGTTTTAGCTGTTTGGATAAGTAGATTCTGCTTCTTATTATCTAGATCAAATAATTAGTTTTGTGCGAGCTTATTAACCATATGAAAAATTTCTGATAAATTCTTTCTTTTTGAGGTTTCAGTCTGTACACGAAGGCCGCATTTACCAATTGAAGCTATTTTGTGACAAAGATTATCCAGAGAAGGCTCCTACTGTTCGTTTTCATTCTCGGGTCAACATGACTTGTGTCAACCATGAAACCGGAGTGGTAACAAAACTATATTCATTTGCTACTATCAACTGGCCTCGTATACTTCACTCACGCGGATTTTACATATTATAATTTGCTTAAATTTTAATTCCTGTTATGTTTTTATGCATCTATCTTGTTAGCTTGCAATATCGTGTTTTAAAACTGATTAGATGATCACTGTAACTTTAGAGACTTTTACTCCCATCTCTGCAATAAATTTTCAAATATATGTCAAATATCTAATCGTATAATTAATACCACTTTGAAACACTATCTCCTACAACTAGTTTTATATCTGATTATCTTTATTCATGTGTAAACATTTTTAAGAATCTGATAATGGTTGATACTAAAAACGATTTCGTTTTTCCGCTTAAAAATACTTCCTTTTTCTGTTCGCAGGTGGAACCAAGGAAGTTCGGGATACTGGGGAACTGGCAAAGAGAGTACACAATGGAAGATATATTGATTCGGTTGAAGAAAGAAATGGCAACTCCCCATAATCGCAAACTTGTTCAACCCCCGGAAGGCACTAATTTTTAGGTGTTGAATGAATTAATCGCAAGAATGTTGTGATAGTTGAAAATTAATCCATGACATTTTGATGGTTTGGATGCCTTGAAAAAAGAAGTCACAGCATGACAACAATGTGAATGCTTGGCACTGTTTGATTTATGGGACTATTGTTTGTTTCAAATGTTTAATATATATATATATATATATGGATATAGGAGTGTGTTTAATGGAGAAATAAAAATTGATGGAGAAAAGAGATAAGAGTTTCTTTAACCCTTTGATTTAGTAAATTGATCATTTTGATTCAAGAGCGGTCTTTATTAATAACAATCGTATTTTTTTTATTATAAATGAGTGTTTGTTGAATCATATAGTGTATTTTTTGAAATTATATTTATTTTTTTGTCGAATCACATTTGCTTTTTATTTAGATAAAAGTTAATTTGCTGAATTAAATGGTTAAAAAAACTCTTCTCTTTAGATACAGATACTATATATATATATATATAGTTAGGTTCAAATGAGAATCAGATAAAAGGTGAGAACCGCGAGAACTACTAAATTATACATTTTTCACATGTGATTGACTTCATTCATATGTGAACATTCATGTACATTTGATTTATAAAACAAAAGCTAAAAAACTCTAAAATTATATCTCAAAACACAAAATAAGAAATACATGTTCACAAGTAAACCATAATATGAAAAAATCGGTAAAATGTGTTTTAATACGTAATTTTTGGGTTTTTAGCTTCTTTTTCTTTATCAATCAAATGTACATGAATGTTCACATATGAATGGAGTCAATCACATATGAAAAAATGTGTAATTTAGTATTTTTCGCAGTTCTCACCTTTTATTTGGTTCTCATTTGGACCTGAACCTATATATATATATGTACCCTTTGAGAAATCTCATCTTGTTTTGGTGATTCGTTATGTCCAGTTTGTGACTGCTTGGCTCAGCAAATCATGGATCACGGCTAAAGGTGGCAAAACGAGTCAGGTGGCTGATTGTAGGGTTGATCATGGGTAGGTTAAGAAAAAAAAAAATTATAACTGACGTGTTGGTAAATTAGAAATCAAACCCATTGGCTATCCGCTAACCGCTCATCAGTTAATTGGTTAATTAGTTGGTTATGGGTCAGTTGACTGTTAACCATCGAATTTCATGAAATTAGAAAAAAAAAACAAAATGCAAGACCATGATGAAACGAAAAAAAAAACTTTAAATGTAAATAAAATCTCTCACTTTTAATTGTGATAAGTCAACCGCCATCTATCATAACATCAATTTTATAATAGTCGCTAAATGACACTTCGCGTATGTATGAAACGTCAATTTTATAATAGTCACAAAATGACACTTTGCGTATGTATGAAACGTCAAATGGAAGATATTAGCCACTCCTTGGTTTAACTGTGAAATATAAAGTTGACACTCTTCTTTATATGTAGTTATGCATAAAATCAATTTAACCAAATGAAATGCAGAGTCGCACAGCTATATGGTTGTTAGAATATACTTCTGTTTGATACTGTAATATAATTATGCCAAAATTAAACATATGCATTCATATGTGAAATAATAAAATTTAGAAAGTCTACAATGTCATTTTGGGGAATGGAATGTAATTTTGGGGAGTGGAATGTAATTCAAATTCATTTTTAAGAATGTTATGTAGCTTTGCCCATAAAACGTTGCTGTCTCCACAATACCATTAAGACAATAACCATTTAGATTGTAGAGAAGATTATAACCGAAACTTAATTTAATTTGAAGATCAAATGTGAACACTCTTTGTAAGTAGTTAAGAAATATATATGTATATATATATATACTAGTCGGATCTCGCGCAATGCGACAGTTATTAATAGAAAATATGATAATGGTCGATAATCATAGTCGTCTTAATGATAATGATTGTAAACTTTTGTTTCAATTTCATTTATACTTTATGTCATCACAATAATTGTATTTCAATTATTATTTGTTTTATATTTCAAATAAAAAGATAATTATGAGGTGTCACTAAAAAAAGTAAGTATGGATTGATTTGACTTTTATTTTCTATATTTATGTATGTATTATTGAAAAGGGTATAAATGTCATTTTCAATCTTCTAAATTTTAAACATTAAGACTTATAACTAAATGTTTTATAAGGGTTTAAGATATATATATTAAAAACACTTTTAATTTTTTGTCGAATGTCAAAACGTATTTTTTTTCAAAATTATTCATGATTATTATTATAATAATAACTTTAGTAAGTTAAGATAAAAATATAAATAAAATTTTTTTAATTTTTTTCAAACTTCTTTTATAGTTGTGATTATTATGAATAAATTTTTTTTTTACAAAATAATACATAATAACCGCATCCTATTCATATGATTATCGAAATATTATTCATGTGATTATCAAGTTATATAATGTAATTGTTATGAATAAAATTTTTTTATTAAAAATAATTATAAAAATAAAAAATCGACAGAAGAATTTTGTTTTCAAAAATATCTTTTAAAAGTTATTTGAATAATAAGTTCTGAATTTTTCTTTAAAGTCATTCTCACAATATTTAGGCTATTCATTTGAACCCTAATATATATATATATATGATAAACTAAAAAAATATACAATTAGTGAATTCGGTTAATTTGGATCGGTTTTGGTTGGTTAACCGTAACCGACTAAAATTACTCGCCCTTAGCTAATTGAGTTGCAATTCATTTTGCCAGTGTTTGGCTTAAAATAGTTCTTGTCGGAAAAATAATAGTTTTTAATTTTTAATGTGTACTTCAAGTATGATTTTAGAAGAAAAACGTTAGGCGAATTTTGACTTATATGACCTATTTCATTTGTAAATTGGCCGAAATTGACACCTTCATCATGCTATGATCTTACTTTCTATCGCGCATATTCATTGTGTTTGTATTCATGTTTAGAATGTTTTAAAAGAATTTAATTTGTGATGCAGAGGTAATAAGGTTGTATTAGTAACAATATGAGATAACTTAACTTATACGTGGAAGTCCTTTTTTTCCTAGTGAAAATTACGCCATCTTTTTTTCCATTAAAGCTCTCAAGGGTGGTACCCAAACGTCAAATAGCCCACATGAAATAAGTATTAGGCTGCTCCCAACCATATCCGGATCAAATCTACCAATTGAAATACATATAGTTTGTTAAGTTCACATGAACATGACACTTTGTAATATTTGTTAGCAAATTATATCCGGATCAACTGAAAATATATACATCATGTAAATGCAAATTGCAAACAATAGAATAGAAATGTGCATTTGTCATGAGATAGCAAACTAGACCAAAGTCTTGACAATATATAAAGATCAAGCACGTCGATGCATGTATGTACACGGCTACATCATATCAAATTATCGAGTGATATATAGCTACAAAAAAAATGAAAGATAAACATACATATGAACCCTAAATATAAGGCAAAATGGTGGGGTAGTTTAGTATAGTACTTGAATGTCTACACGTTCAAAAGTTTTGGGTAGATCTTTGTCGCATGTGACAGAATCATTTGAGTGTGTACGCTTTTATACAACCTTCAATTGTGTGTTGAATAAGTAATGAAATGGCCGTTAGAAAAAAAGTAGTAATGAATGTATTGACCTAGCGTTACATATCATGCGACTAAGGGAGGAGGTAGTGTATGTCGAGCGGGTTGGTCATGAATCCTACAAAAAATATGGAGTATATTTTAGTAGAATTTTGTTAACGGAAGTCCATAGATCTCTTGTTAATTACTTTGAACATATCCGATTATCGTACTTTAATCGATATTTAGAGATCATGAAATTTGTTATAATACGAATACAAGTGTTGCTACATGTATTAAGATTTTAATTACGGTTATAAAAGTTGTCCGTTATCATTTCCATCTAAATATGATTTGTATATAGCTGTAAAGTATAAGATTTATTATACACACATTACTTATTATAGTTATGAACTCGTAAAAGATTCTATTTTCATCTCTACATAAAGTAAAGAAAAAACCTATTCTTTTTTTCTTTGAAGTCATAACACATTACATAAAGTATACGAAGTTGAACAATCATCATATATAATATATAATATATTTATTAAAAATAAACAAAGATCGTTATAATCATATAGGACGAGGTTTAGTCGAATCCATTGACCAGATTAATGATTATGGTCTGTTTAGTCATGAAAAAGAAAAGAAATGATAATTAACATATCAGGAAACACATGACTGAGACAATGGGGGCACCTGCAAAAGCTCATTTCACATGGTATGATATTATTAGGAACAAACCAAGAAAACTTTGGTCCATGAATTATAATTTTTTATAATTGTAAGTTTATAATTTTAAGCACAAGAAATGTGTTATATTGCAAGTTTTATATGTGCAAGCTAGCAACCCGTTATTACTTTTATTTCAAGGGTTTGTATATTATTATCAAGTGAATGAACTTCAATATATCTGGTTGAGAGACTTAATTACTTCAATAAAAAATGGAAATGGTGGTGACATTTATATTATTGTTTTTGATAAATTCATTAAATTGTACATCATTTATATGTATAGTATAGGTTTTAATACACAAATTTAATAAATTTATTAAAAATAATGATAAAAATATCATCACCCAAATAAAAAATATATGTCTTAAATGTGTAAGCAACTGGTCATTAACTTCATTACATTTTGTTTTATAGAGATATAATTTGTGGTGTATACAATACAAAAATTATATGTAGTAGAGGTCTTTCTATATATATACATTTCCTCTTTATATCATTTTACCTAACATAATATTTTAAGGGATATTTGAGATCGCTTATTTAAGATTGTATCTAATCATTTGTTTATTTTAACAACATCAGTGCAAATTACAATTACTTTTATAGAAATTGTTTCTATTTATTTTTTAATAAATAAGTGTTTAAAAATAAATGTGAGAGAACCTATTTATTACAGATAATGGCTTATAAATAAGAAATCTCGTAAACCCCCTTAATTACACATTACACACCGTTTTGTAATAGAATAATAGACAAATTTGGTAGAACCCATGTATCAATGCAAGAATCAAAGGGTAGGACAAGTTGTGCAAAAACCAAAAAACAAACACTCATTGTGAGCTCTTGGAAACACATGAGGAGTTTAGAGGAATTGAATTGAAGGAGTAAATTGGCAGCATACAAATTCATGATTACAGATAAACATTTGACGACTATTTTCTTATGATGTCTATCTTTCATACCTTCCTTCAAGGCTTAATTAATTAGTTACTGTATTACATTTATTCTCCTAGTCCTCATCCACACTATCACCCATTATTAATTAATTAAATATATACCTAATTCATCAACATCAATAAACTACTAAAAAATATTCTGTGTATAAGTTTATAACAAAATATATTTTTTGTTTTTTATAGTTTATTTTTTGTACATATATACATACACACACAAACATTGTTGTTCATTAAACTCTTGCTTAATAAAAGGAAGAAGAATAGATTCATATAAGAATGTAAATGCACCTACCACAAAAGCAAATTTCAAAGCAAAATATTCATGAATTCATTTCACTGACAACTTAATTCAATGTAAGAAATTTAAGTGCATCATCAATTTCATATGATATATATAGTACAATCAACAATCAATGAAGCATGCATTATAAATCAAACAAATAAATATAAATAGGACTAAACATACACAAACTTTTAAAACACAATATTTGGAAGATCTATTTGTGATCTTTAGTTATTACTTATCATGATTTGATATCAGATTTTTTTAGCCTATTATGTTTATAAAGTTCAAGGGTATCACTATTCTTTTGCTAAAAGAATGATACTATATCATATAAGCTTTCGCGGGCTAAGGAATATAATATTGAATTATTTAATTTTCTCACTAAATTTGCATTAAAACACACCGGGTTGCACTTGTTTCTATACTTACTAAAAAACTTTCGAATCCCAATATTGTGAATCTTTGACCTTTGACCCACTTAACCCACCTTAATTATTTTCTCTCGGAGAGTTAGAGAAATAATAACACTAATTAATAATAAAACTGTTTATCATTTGATTAAAAGATCATCATGTTTAGATGCCGGGCAAACTTACAATCTAGCTATATCAAATCACGCACGTATATTTATATAACTTGTCACATGAGACCAAAATTCCTTCATTTTGTATATAACACCACTCCTATCGCATAAGTGGATTTAGGAACCGATAGCGTTGGCATCATCATGTCGGTTGACTACGTTATTGATTTCTCATTTGTTTTGAGACGCAAGAAGAGAGGTGTTGGTTTGGGAGTGGGGCCCACATATATCCGTTGGAACCTTAATAGAAAAAAATTACATCCATTTAAAAAATGATATATATTCGTTTTTCTTCAACAAATATTTTTTTATCTTTTTATTTTTGTAATCTTTTTATCTTACCTCAAACACACTATAAATATACGTACAACTAAACTTTAATTTAAACACATTTTTCATTACATTCAACGATATTATTTCACCCGACTATTCTATATAATTCACACACATTTTTTACATTATTTCTTTAAATTCAAAAACATTATTCCACCCAAATAATCTATATGATTCAACCATTTTCATTATCATATCGTAAATGGATCCAAACTCATCTTCAAACTCCGATTCCGATTACGAATCGGAATTTTTAGCGATCACGACATATTTCGATTCGGTCGCAATGCTATATATTGTTGATAAGCTGGACCAAGAAGGTGAAGAAAACGAACCCGAAAGTTCAAGCCGGCCGCCAAGAGCACCAAGAAGATACTTACTGAGAGATCGTGTACGTGCCAGCAAACGTTTGTGGCAAGACTACTTTTCTCCAAACCCAACATTCCCGCCAAATTACTTTCGAAGATGATTTCAGATGAGTCGGGCATTGTTTCTCCGTATATTTGAAGGTATAACATCTTACGCTCAACAACCTCTATCACCGTATTTTGCTTGTTTCCATCAACAAATTGACATTATCGATAAAGTTGGTTTCAACATTTACCAAAAGTGCACTTCCGCCATATGTCAATTGGCGTACGGTATCGCACCCAATGCATTTGATAAATACTTACACACAGTTCAACGAACATCATATGATTGTTTTCAAGTGTGATTTATATTCCACCGAGTATCTTAAAAAACCAACACTCCAAGATGTTCAACGTTTACATACTAAACATCAAGAGTTACATGGTTTTCCGGGTATGCTCGGTAGTATCGATTGTATGCATTAGCCATGGAAAAATTATCCAGTAGGATAGAAAGGTCAATACACACGAGGTGATCAAGTGCATCCAGTGATCATGCCCGAAGCGGTTGCGTCTTACGATTTTTAGATTTAGCACGCTTACTTTGGTCTGACGGGTTCAAACAACGACATCAACATCCTTAATGAATTGAATTTTTTCGGCCATTTACTCCAAGATAGGGCTCCCTCCGTAGCGTATAATATTGTGTGGACTTAATTTACAAAATGCTATTATCTCGGCGACGGAATTTATCCGGAATGGGTGACTCTTGTGAAGTCGTTTAAGTATCTGATCAACGAAAAGAATATGAAGTTCAAGTCTTTTCAAGAATCTGCAAGAAAGGATGTAGAACGAGCATTCGGAGTGTTTCAAGGACGTTGGACAATTATTAAAAACTCGGTAAGACCATATAACATCAACAAAATATACTGCATCATGTACACTTGTGTTATTTTACACAACATGGAAACCAAGGACAACATATTCAATATATGTCAAATCAGGCAAATATTCCAACATGTCCGTAAACGGAGAGTGTTGAAACACAAATGCGTATGTATAGGGAATTAGGCTACTCGAGACTTCATCATCAATTTCGCAACGCTCTTATCGAAGATATTTCGCACCTCCCTCCAAATTTTCGTCGTCTTAATGTATAGTATTTTAAATTTAGTTTGTTATTTTAATTATAAATTTGTTATTTTAATTATTATAATGTTTAATTTAAATTTATGTAATGTTTTATTTTAATTAATAATATAAAATTTATAATTTTAATGAAATTGTTTTATTTAAATATATGTAGGATCTAAAAATTAAAGTGCATATCCAAGATTGTTAAGAATATGTTAGTTTGAGAGGTGTTGATATTGCACAACTCACTTGAAAATGATGTGTTCAAAATTGAGAGTGGTCAAATGAGTGGAGTTCGAGTAATATATATGTTCAAACCAGGGGTACATGTTCAAAAATTAATTTTGGACATCTAATGTACCTACGTATTGACCATATATTTGTATTGATATATCAATGTTGATATCATGTTGATGTAACAAATTAAGGTCAAATTTGGAAAGCAAAGTTAGAATAAATCAAATCAATCACGTACGAAAAGATGGACCATGATATCATAGATACAGTGAACTCAAAGTTATAATAATAATAATAATAATCGTACTGAGTTCTTACCTTAATTTCATATATTTAAATTAGCAAAGTTAATAAGACTTACGATATTTTACTAACTAATGAAGGCTATAATTTTAAAATACAAATAAGAGCATATATGTAGGATTGTAGGTACACGCTGGTACTACCCGTACATGACTGTACATAATGGATTTTCATACAAAAGCGTATAACATTTTCCAATAATATAGAAGAATCAATAAGTACCGTTGACCACGAGAAATTTATATAAGAAAGTAAGAAACAATATAACTAATACTCCTTAATCTATATTCTCAGTATTATTTCGATAATAATACAAAACTAATTTAAGAACGTACACTACATTACATATAAATGAAGTTAGCACTTAAAAAGTATATATATATATATATATATATATGTAAATAAAAACACGATAAACATTGCCAACACAATTAGTAATACAAACTAAAACATTTCATTAGGATGTTAATTAATATATATATTCTAAAATCATTACTAGATATCACTTTACACAATACTAGCTACAAAACTAAAAACATTACATTATAACAATGATGTCATTAGCACTTGAAAATACATTCCACCATTTTTAAAGTGCTAATAACATCATTTAAAATGAACTAATTAAACTAAACTAATTGAATCCTACTTTGATTTTGTTCAACACTTGACAAAATCAAACACAAACGTACCAACAAACCTAGTAGTTTATATGAATATAGATAAAATATAACTCTATAATAATGTTATATGTTATCTATATAATTTATAAACTTACGTACTCATGGACTGATGATCAACATGCATGAGTTTAAAAGACAAAACACTATTCCAAATCTCAGTGAAAGCCCTAATAATAATACCATGATAATAAGGAGAATTAAGCTGCAAAAAACAGTTTAAAAGCTCTCTTAAATCATCTCTACCATAAATCTCTTTCTCCATAATCATTTGCAACATTGACTCCCGGAAGTCAACGTACGGGTTATCGGAATCTTTCTCAACGGCGAGACTATTACCGCCGATCAGGCCAAACCCTTGAACAGCTCTTAAACTTCTAACTTCAGACTCATCCACCGGAGAATCTGAAGTGTTTGGTGAAAATGTGGTGGCGGTGGAAGGGGTGGTGTTCCATGACGTGGCGGCGGAGGAGTGGTGGTTGTGGCGGTGGGCGTCAGGGTAATAATGGGTTTGACTTCTTTTGTATTTGTTTGGTTTTGGGTGGAAGATTTTGGAGAGTTTAATTTTCCGACAGCCGGAGCCGCAGCCGACTGTGACGGCGGTGGTGTTGAGTAACATTTTTTTGTTGATTGTTGGCATAGCGTGTGTTGAGTGTGTGTGTGTGTTTCAAGAATCAAGAAGTTGTTATAGTCGACTCATTTGATATTATTTTGTTTATGCATCTATTTATGTAACAATAAATCTTGTTTTTGTGAGTAACAACTAACAAGTATGTGATAACGTCACGGTACCTTGGGTTACGGTTTTGGTGACAGTCCAATCAGGAGGGTTGATATATGGATTATAATTTATAAATTTTTCCTCCAAAAGGAGAAAAGGTATTGGTTAAAAAAAAGAATAGTGTATCCCCTTGTAAATTTATGGTGTAACATTTATTTATGAAATATATATAAGTAAATAATTTAAAAAATAAATATTAGGTGCATTTTGCAAAGAGGTGATTTTCGATTTTCAATTTTCGATTTTTAGATCTCCAGTTTTAATTGCAGTTAGATTGCGTCTCATGGTGGCCGGATTTGCAGGTTCATGTTTGTGGCGGGATGTTTTACGGTGGTGGCGAGGTCGAAATGTGATAAAGAGAGATGAGAGTGTGTAATTGACTCATTTTAGTTCATAATCCACTTTCATTTTTTCTATTTGACTGAGATACGATTTTTTATTTTAATTATTTTTCATGAAATTGAACGAGTAATTAGGTTAAAGTTTTGATGATAATGATGATTCACTTAGTTGGAGCTTGATAATGATTTGCTAAAAGAAAGGAAATATTTGAATATGATTCAATGAAATTAGTGTTTGAGTATGTTGGTTTAATGAAGAAAAGTATGAAACTTTAATGAATGTGTTTGGGATAAAAAGGGTACTCTAGTCATTTTATGATGAGTTAACGAGTTTTATGTTAAGTTTCAACGGAAATAGACAAATTAAGTTTATTTTGCATGTATTCAATTCGCTCTTGGTATATATGCATGATCTTATCTTAAATAAATAATATATAAGAATCATATTTCTAACATCATCATTTTAATTTGAAATCTAATTAATCAATCATAAATCATAATTTAAAATATATTTTTCTAAATTGAGTAAAATTATGGATTTAATGACATCGTAAATTATGATTTTAAAAAATAAAACAAATAACTATTTTAAGGATAAATATAATAAACAAAATAATTAGCTAACATTATCTGAATTATATACTATTAATAAATTAATTAATATTTTTTATATTTATTAAAAATGTATATTCAGGAACAAAACGAATTGGATATAAAAATCATTGTTCAATTTATGTAAATTTATATGGGTATGTAGCTTTGGGTTTCAAGTTAATTAATAAGGTTTCAACGTTTCATGAGCATGTCTATAACTTATGATTAATATAATATAATATGATTTATTAATGCATCTATATTATATTAATTTTTATTCAACAAACTATATTAATATTACAATTTGTTTGTATTTTCATGAATGTATGGAGTATGTTTTAATTTAGGATGGAACAAGACATATTTTGTGCAGTAAGATGGATAAATGATTTTCATTGTGATTAGATGCTCAATTATCATAACTTTATGTAATGAATATTGTTTTTAGGTCGTTTCATTTCAAAAACACAGTGTAAGAATCATCTAATAATATGATTCAAGTGAAAGAAGATAAAACTTAATTAACGTTCAAATAAATAAAAGACGGTTATTTATTCAATATTAGTGTGTATAACGGGTATTTTAAATACTCTATTATTTTTTGAAAAAGTTATTAACCCTTAAGATATATAAAAAGGATATATGATTATAAATTAATTGTTTACTTTTACGTTAATAGTCTCATAGGTAATTACTATTTAACTTACAAAAAGTTTATGTTTAAAATTACCCTAATCTATATGCAATACACATTCTTCTACTATTTGTCTTTTTCTTTTTTTCATATTTTAAGTTGCTTAACGGTCTTTGAGGTTTTTAATAGTTTTATATTGTTTGCTATATGAAGTGTTTCGAATTTAAAATTACTAATCATATTTCACGAATTACAGTTGCAATTATTTTTAAAAATATTCAGATAGTATTATTTTGTATTTTTTAAAATGACATGTATATATATACGGGTATAAAAAACTAGTATATATCTAATCTAACTTTTACTAGAGCAAGAATTACAGTATCTTAAGTAGGTCGATCATCACACGTATTCAAAACTAGAAGAAGATCATCGATGCATTATGATATATATATATATATATATCTTATTTATTACTATCTATAATACATATGTATTTGTTAAATTTTAATTTTTAAAATTTATTCAAAATTAGTAATTTATTGTCAATATTACATACATATTTATGTCATAATCAATTAAATAAATTTAGAATGATTTATTTTTAAAATTAAGATTGAATTATTCATATATTATTATTAGTGATATTTTATGTTTAAATTCAAATTTTTTGTATGTTCTTAAAAATCACTATATATTTATATATATAATCTGTCAATATAATTTGTGAATATTCATTATTAAAAGTGATTGAGACATATAAATAAAATTGTGATTAAATTTAATTTATTCTACTTATATAATGAGACTAACCAAACGAATGACTTGTTGTTTTGCACGAATATTCTGCTACTAGTACACATATAATATATAGATATAGACGTTTGTGTCATTTATTAGAAAATAAATATAGGATCCTTATAATTTGTTCAAACAGGAGATATCTTGTAATAACGAATCAAGGATAGAGCCCGGTGATTTGGAAGTAAAGTAAAATCTTTGTGCATTGATTACGTAAAGGTACCATATTAACAATTTTTCTAACTTCAATTTTAGTGGGATGTACTAAGTAAAGATATCATGGATTATGTGTTGTTAAAAGTCAAATAGTAGTTTGAAGCTTTTGTTAGAATTTGAAGTATTCTGGTTATATAAAATGATGTTATTTTATATGTATTTTTTTATTATTATTTACATTTTTAAATTATAATTTTATGACACAAAATGAAATCTATAAATTTAATCACATCATCAATTGTTTATCGATTTTTTTTAATAAATAGTGTAAATAATGATCTCGTTGAAAAAAAAAATCAATTCAATAGCTCTGAATAACAAAAATTATATAATTACTTAGAAGAATAAAACTAAAAAATACATTGCTATTTTAGAAAAGAAAAACTCAGAATACAAACATCCAAGAATATCCCGTTGTTATTTTTCCTAACCATAAGAAATAATAATTTTGTAATGATGAGATGACCCATAAGAAATATAAGTAATAATTTTGTAGATAATAGCTTCTGACCAGAAAGGTTCAATCAAAATTAAAATTCTGAATTTTTATTTAATTATCTGATAGAAACTGAAATAGCAGAATATAATTGCTGCCAAAAAATAAATAAAATAATAATAATAATGAGGTATAATTAGAAGAGTTTGGAAGCTGGCATGACAGTAAGCCATGATCGTCGGGATTACTTAAAAAATTATGTATTCATTTTATTTATATTTAAAATTAAAATAAAAAATAAAAATGGAAAGAACCCGTATAAACCGCCTGGTTTAACTCCAATGGATCCCAGATCCCACCGGATAACATCAATTTCATACACTCCATTTATTTTCCACTTAACAATAAAATAAAATAGCCGTTTGTGAATTTTTAATGTTTTTAGAAACACTCAAAAACTATAACTTATATTAGTGTTTTAATTACTTCAGAACTTAACTTAATAAAGTTTCTATCGATGTTTTAAATTGGTTTTTTAATTGAACCAATTAGAGGCTAAGTTCTAATGATGATAATTATATATTATTAATTTTATTTAAATATATAAAAATAATGAAAGAATACATATAAAAGATATGAAATGTTTCAAAATAGTTTTTTCAAATAAGTTTAACAGCTTTAATTTTATTTTCACTGAAAAATAATAATAATAGGTCAATACGAAATAAATCAAATTTACAATTATAAAGAATTAGACTAAAACTATTTTTTTTTCTGGTCCAGTATATCAGTTCAACTCGGTTGAACCTAAAAAGCGCCCGATATATACCATTTCAAACATAAGAATAAAACTGCTTTAATAGTGAACCCATCACCACTCGATTTCAGGTTCAACTGGTAGAACTGATTTTTAAAACATTAAATTCTACTAAATTGAATCTTGAAATAATTTGAGAAAAAAGATTGGTATTGTTTGAGCATGTCAACAATGTGATTATTTTGGCCTGTAGTATCTATAAAACCACATTAATTTAAATTTAATTTTGTACGTTCTGTTGTACTCTAATGAATATGATTTAATATTTATAGATCATCAACGTGAAAGAGGTGCCGGGAGTAATTAAAAGTTCTAATGTTAAAATCTCATAATTATATAATGCCTATAAAATTGTAAAGTTGTATTTGAATATGTGGGGCAACATAAGAGTTCTTAAATGTTTAATTAGAAAGTTTGAAAGTTGATAGGAATTTTAATGAATGGGTCCGGACCCATGAAACTTGAGCATCAAATCCAGATCGTACCGGTATTTTTATGACCATTTTTTAAAAAAAATTATAAGACTATAAACAAATTATTGCTAAAGTCCGATCCAGGTCGAAAACAAGAATCGAATTTTAGATGATGTTAACTTATGTTTATCTTCTCCTAGTATGTATTTGGTTCATCATGAACCATTTGAAACTAAACCGGTTTCAATTTGAGCCCGATCATATTAAAAGCGGTTCAATTCTTAAATTCAATTATTTTATTTGTTGGATTTCGACTCAACCAAACCTTTATTCCTAAGTAAAACATTTATCGATGTAGGGCCTATTTGACACGGAGCTTTTAGGAGCTTAAAGCTTTTTGTTTTGAAAATTAAGCTTATCTAAAAAATAAAGTTTTGTTTGGATGCACAAGCTTAAAGCTTTTAGTTTGAAGATTAATCTCTTAATTTAAAAGCTCTTAATTTAAAAAGCTCCTCCAACTAGCGTTTATGAGCTTTTTGATCATCTTACACTATGATATTTCAGCTACAACTACTTTACCAAACACAGTTTACAAATAAAGCTTTAATTTGCAGCTACAGCTACCAGCTATAATTACCAACTACATCTAACAACTAGTTTTACTAAATATACCCGTAGTAATTAACTGATTGAGATACTTTAATGTTCCACACAACATTAGCAGTTATGTTATCTCATTTAAAAATTAAAACATTTCTAAAAAGTCACTTTTATAAAATATGGACGCTACATCTTTGTATACTTGAGACAACATAATCTCTCGTGTCATGTTTAATATATAAGGATCTGAGTCCGTTGCTAACAATGTGGACAGTGTATGTATTATCATACTTTTTATTCTAGTGTTAGTAGAATTGTCCAACACAAAATATATGGTATTAAACCACTTGAGGCAACAAAAAGTAGTACCAGATGTATCAAGACTTGTATTCTCCCTAAGAGCAACTTGCCAAAATTTGAGGTCACCTTAAAAAGTTGTACTTCGAAATGTAGAGGCGTTTGAAAGATATGATAAAAATTTCATCCACCTGCAGACTGTATAAAAAAAAATAAAAAAATGAAGCATCATTACGCTCTTCAGAAACTATGTAAATAGGTATTTACTCTCACCATTTAAGGGTTGTTCGGCCTCACAAGTTACCATCACCATTCAATAATAAATCATAGTATCTTCCAAATTCTGAATCAATAAAAAACAAACCCCACCTCAAATTTCCACTATTTTATCATGAATATGAGGTTCATGGCATCATGTTTTTAAAGCGATTATCTGCTTATAACAATATATTGACGCACATAATCGTTTCTAGTGCTTGGATAACATCACATGCGCCATACATCATGCTGAAAAACAACATGAGAGGATTTCATGGTTATAACGTTATCTAGGTGGATATAATCGGGTGTTTCTAGTGTTGGGAAACATGAAACTAATCGATGATCTACTGAAGAGTAGCTATAAAACAACTGATTATAACTACGGGATCTCTTGATGTTTAACTATTTATGTCCTTAAATACGATTTTATTGAACGTTCAACAACTGAATATCGGATTATTACAACTTGAAATGACAAAAGCACTTCTAACCATTATATCTAATGGTTTATTTTGTTACGATAATGATCTTAATTTGATAATCCATTATATCTCTATCAAACTACAATGTCACTATCCAACGTCTTTTCAATATATCTCGCATATTTGGAGTTCAGAAAAAGTTTGCTTCGACAACATTATGATCATGGTAGACAGGCGTTACACAAGAAAACCTCATCAAGGACGATACGCAGTAAGTTAGTTGTTGAACGTAGACAAATAATATTTTAAATGTAAACTTTAAGTATTAATGTTTTAGATATGGATTTGCATACTGATTTGAATGATCTGTTCGAACATACATACATATCCATACTCGTTCGTACACAATCCCCAATAGATCGGCGTTCCTTCACCTCCTGCAGACCTGCAAATCCCGATACTTTCGTTACCAAAGTAACGTTGTTGTCTCTTCGCCGGATCCGGGAATCAAAGTTGAACCACCATCGCCGTTGAACCATTGCTGTCATGGAACCACCGTCGCCGGAGTTGAAGAATCAATTCCTCCGGACCTGCAGCGGGAGTTGAATCCCATCTTGAAGTTTCTCGTAGCCCGATCTGTAATTTCCGATGAGTTAGCGCCTCATCGTCAACCGTCAACGAACACGCCAAAATTCCAGAAACAATTTGGGTTTCGATTTCAAATCTTGTGAAGTTAAGGATGGTTGAACAACATTTCAGATCTGGTGTAGATTTGTATCCATATATCTTTGATTTGGTGTTCATAATAAAAAAAATGTTTTTTATTTCCTTTTTAGAAATTTCGATTTCCTTGAGAATCATATCTTATAAAAGAGTTTCATAATGTATGTGTTATTTATTATACTAGTAATATAATAGGACTTTTGTTGGTTTTTACTATTGTTTTGATATTTTTATTGAATTGATGATGAAATTTGCGGATGTGGATTTGAAATTGAGGACAAAGGGATAATTAGTTTAGGATTCGATGTTGGCGATCATGTAGAAAAAAGAGAGAATTATTTATGATGATTTGATGAAAAAAAGAAGATGCTTTCATGATATGGGTGAAATTAGGGCTGAAGAAGAAAGCATTTTCATTATTCTATATAGATTAACCGAAAAGTTTAATTAACATTTAATTGTTAAAAAAATTGTAAAAATTAACTAATTCAAAAACACAAATTGAGGAGAAAAAGGTTTAAGGATAAAATCGGTAAAACCGGTCAACTACAAGGACGAAAAGTGTAGTTTACTCTAGTTTTGCATGATATAAAGCGCAAAGTATATTTATTATTATGAATATATTTTATATTCGGTGGAGTATCTATCTGCATGTCGGTTTTAAATATTTTACTAAAACTTTTAATGTATTTCATTTTTTATATAATAATATTAATATGTCATTATAATATTTTTATTTTTGTTATAATTGAAAGCTATAATTTATTTTATTGATAATGAGTATTACATTACATTTTTTTTATTTAATATTAAAATGTATTAAAGTTTACAAATAATTAAAAAGTAAACTTATTTGAAATAAATTACATATTCAAACTTAATATAAATATTTTATTTTTCTATATGTCAAAAATATTCATTTAAAAAATTCTGACGCAACACACGAGTAAACATACTCATTTATACGCAATAGGGTGCAAGTTTTGCATTGCTTTATAATAGAAGATGAAGTGTTCATACAACACATTTATTATAATTCAAAACGTTCATGTGAGCTATAAGCTAGTTAATAATCCTAGCTATTGGTGCTAAAAAGATTGATCCAACCATGGTTTATATCAAATATCAAATTATGGTTTTGTTGATCAAGGTTGCTACATGATGAGCCACCCATACTGAACCGGCCACGGTGCAACAGAAAGAATGGGTGTGACCCTCTCTTTCGATATCTACTACAGCATCTGGTACCTGCTTTAGTATCTGAGATCACAAAGTTACAAAATACTCGTATTATCAAATCCATGATAAAGTTTATTACTACAATGACAAAAAAGGAATAAAGAAGTTTGAATGTTCTCATGTAAAAAAAAGTAAGTTTTGGTGCATGAGGTTAAAGTTACTACAGCGTGGTGTTTGTGAGGAAGGGTACATTACTAATTTGGTTTGGTCATTTCAATGCGATTGTTTGTCTAATTTAACCAACTTTGGTCTAATATATGTCTCGGGTATATATGTTTTCAACCATAAAACCTTTCAACTGTGTAAAAAATTCCAATTCAAGGTAGCACGTACTGGTTAGTAGGTCAAAATGACTTTGAAAACTATGTCATTACCGTTGAAAATGATGACTAGTTTTCTGCTATTAAGATAGAAAAAACAAAAAGTCACCTTATATTGGAACTTTTAGAAAGTTTGTTTTGGGTGATATCTAAGCTTGTTACTCAAAATAGGATGGAAATTAAGGTCTGATAATACAAATACATTTGGGATTAGTGCGTGGGAATGCAACTTAACTTTAGTCCAAACTCTATAATGTGTATCCAACTTCATTTTGGTCTATTGTATGTAACCAACTTTCAGATATCGCCATTGTAAGTATCAGATAATACTTTTAATGATGTGACAACTTATATGAATGCCTCGTGGCACCTTACACAGATGACACGTCAACAAAAGTACGATTAGATACATACAATAGCGATATCTGAAAGTTGGATACAATAGACCACAATAAAGTTGGATATACACTATAGAGTTTGGGCTAAAGTTAAATGGATTCCCACGCACTAATCCCAATATATTTTGATAGATAACACAATAATATGCTTGGCAAAGACATCAATGTTTTACCTCATCAAGCATATGCAATGGAGCCCAGTGATCATCATCACCATACAAGAACGCAATCCGATCTCGGTTTTTCCTAATGAAGTCCCAATCTGGTACCTTTACAAGCTATACAAAAGATTATGGTAAGAATACTAGAAGAGAATACCCTTCGTCTTTTATAGAAAAGGGAAAATCATATCAGAACGTGTCCAGCTATACCATTTTTGCTATTATATGTATCCAATCAATTATTGCATGTAATTAAACTTCTCAAAACTTGTTATTGTATGCATTATACCTCATAAAACATGTAAACTAACGATGTGGCACAAGTTATGATGACATGGCATCATATATGGTTGCCACATCAGTCAAAAATTCTGTTACTCAATTAAGAGGCCACCTACAATAGCAACTTTTGTAGTTTTAGAAAGTTCAATACATACAATATAAGTTTTTTGTTCAAAACATACAATAGCAAGATAAAGTTAACTACATTCTGTTGTACCCTATAAAATAATTGGATAAAATTTATAAAGATGGTAGCTTTTCTTTTATTGGAAAAAATGATATACCTCTTCAAACTCAGTCATGGCCAAATATAACACATTGCGCATTGTATGATACTGAAACAAGATAAACAATACTTTAAGTGAGAACAGTTATATCTCCACTAAAAGTTATATAATAAATAACATTACAATTTTGTAGGTAAAAATTTCAAAAATCAAGTCAGAAAGGACTAAAAGGACCACTTCAGCCAGAAAAAAACAGGCCCCATATCAACTGAATTTTTCAGAATTTGAATATATAATTATAGGTCTTTGAAGATGATAAATGATCGATACTAATTATATAAAGTAGTGAGATGTTGTGTTCTTGTTGTGGTTGTTGCAACAAGTTTCAAAAAATAATGTGTCCATATATATTAATCTTTAGGTGATTAACTTCAATCAAAATTTATAAAATTTGACGTTTTTTTAATTTTTCTAGACCTAAAATAAGCTGGTTACCAAAAACAGAAATCAGTCCTAATTTGGTTACCTTTTTAAGCTATAGGACCATATAACTTCCCCGAGAAATAATATTCATGTCAAATAACTAAATTCACCTTGAGAACACCTGCACAAAGAGCATCAATAGCAGTAGTAGACCACGATTTCGCCAATGATTTTTTTGCAATAAATCTTGATGCATGAATTGGTAGCAACCCGAACAATGCCACAGTAGCACTGATCACACTAGATGTCAACTGCGACCTGTGAGTAATATGTTTTAATACATCATCCCAGAAAAAAAAAGCTCATAAAATAAAGAATAATAAATAAAAACCGAAGAAAACTGGGATACAGATAAGTAGTGAGTAAAGATTCAACATAGAGGGAACTCTAATCAGAATAACGCTTCAAGTCACTTCTAGTGCCGAGAAAAATCTTTGGAGGTGGCAAGATGGGAGGGTCAAACAGGTTGGGTCACGGTTCAAAACAGGTTCGGGATGAAAAAAGTCATTTCTAGTGCCAAGAAAAATGGATCGTGTTGAGTTGACCTGGAAACACTTTTTGCTGTCTAATTTATTTAACTTCTTCATAAATAGCTAATACTTCAACTATGATTACAAACATAATAGTTACAATAATAATATGCATCTTAGGATTAAAATAAGTTAGGAGTTTGTAAGCATCAAAAACAGACTTTGGGAAAGTGCTGCCCATTTTATGTGCTTGACCCAATTGACGTGTTCCCTTTTTTTCATTTTACCCGTTCAAGATAAGACACGACACATATTAAACCATTCAAGTTAATGGGTCGAATTTGACACCTCTAATCACATATAGACAATTATATGTTTTCAAGTTATTTGATAGATAAGTTTAACCTTGAAATATTCTTTATAATAGATTGTTGCTGTGACTCTGCGTTCACTGCCAGAAATGGATACAGGGCAATAAAATACGCAACCTGTTGTATCAGACTAAAACATCAGAAGACAGCTCACAAGAGTTGCCATATCATTCATGTAGAGATGGAAAAATGGGCGGATTAGGAGGGTTGACCAACGGATCAAAACATGCCATTTTAGTATAGGCCCGGTCAGGTTGGCTACTTGGCTTGCTTGTATTTCTTGTCTGCTTTAAATCTCTTTGAAAATAATTAACGCGTTATTATGATTACAAGAATATTCTCATTACAATAATATAATAATCTATGTAAAAAATGATTCATGAGGCTGTATGCATTAAAAATAGACTTTAGGAGACTTTCATCACGTTTGATCAGTTCGACCCATTTCACTTGTTACCGTTTTAGGTAAAAGCTATTTTCATTTGACCCGTTTGAGATCAAAAACAGCCCAAATCGAACTAAATAAGTCCAAGTTGCCAGAGTTTGATGTAATCACCTTTTCAGGAATTCGTTTAACTATTTCAAGAGACATAAACGACCCAATAGAGTGGGCCACCTGTACAGGGATAGGACGCATCAGCTTCAGGTATTAGATGTAAGAAGTGAGTAACAAAAGAAATCAGCTATATCATTCTTTATATACGAATGATAAATTTTCGATTAATTCTATCATACTTCAACATGTTTTGGTTAGCAAGTTCAGGAAAAATAATGTGATTTAGGAAGCAATAAAACACACCACTATAAGAGGAATTTCAATAGCTTGCAGTTCCAGTTGGATGAAATTTATCTGAGGGAACAAGAAAAGATATGAAAACTCATGTCACTAACAACTTTTTGTAGATATTAGTGAAGGAATTAACGAATTGGAAAGAGACATAAACATGAGTTTTTGGCTTTGCGTTCTGAAACTGATTATCTCATTATTATAACTCAAAGTCACAATAGTTGGCTTTTAATGTACGAATAAACAGATTCTGCTTCTGATTATACAGGAACAAGTTTCATACCAGCTCGACAAAACTAACTCTTAAATGATTATAAAATTGAGTCGAGTGTCTGAAAAATTTATCAAACTTTACCCAAAATCTTCTTGTATGTATCCAACTTTAGAAGTTTCAACTTTCAACTATTGCCATTGTATGTATATGATAACTTGTTCATTAGGTAACCGTTTTTAGCTGATGTGGCAGACATACAAGTTGTCACGTCATCAAAACCAGTGCTATGTCACCGGTTTACTAGTTATAAGAGGTCATACTGTCTGTTCGGGTCATTATGTATTAAGTGTTTAAGTTATCAGCATTTCTCAACACTCGAACAAAAGCACATCCAAACACCATCTCATAAATTAGAATATTGAGAAAGATTACCTTATGATCAATTTGTTCCTGTAATGAGAACAGCTTTCCGTTCTCCCAATCCTAACAAAATACAAAGAAACATCATATAAGTATCAAAATTCACGCAACTTAACAATGAAATGAAATGGCAACATTAGTGTGATAATAGAGTACTAATCCATAATAGATTGGAATAATCACACACTGTGATCACCACACATAAGAAGCAAACAATTTGATTACATGTCATATGATCTAAAGGAAAATTCTCAAAAATGGTGTACTCGAGTAAAGTAACACATCATAATAATAATTTTATTAGTTGCACACTTTATTTTCTCTAATTTATATTAGTGATGGAGAATAAAATATCTTACAGTCTGTATTTACTCTTTGCAGACATAAATATGGTATGTGACGGAAATAATATTGTCGTGCAGTTCGCTGGTATTTATGAGGAAAACTGTAAACAAGGAAACAATTTACAATATGCATGAAAAAAAAAAAGCATCGTAAGTTAATTTCATGATTCAAATATCATAATATCTACAGGTGGCAATCTAAACCCATCTTTTTATAGAGGAAGTGTTTCGGGTTATGTCTTATAGCTACCGGGTTGAATGGGTCAAAATCTTCCCAAAGTGTGATGCATAGAACTCCTAAATCATTTACTGTAATATGATAACCATATTGACACACTAATTACTTATAAACAATTTGGACGCCATTTTGAGTCAACCTGGCCTGCCCGTTTCGATGTGTACCAAAAAGTTGTGCGTTTTGAACCTATCACGTTATATTTCCCACAATTTGAATTTGATCAAATAATTCAAATTTAATATTCATAAGCATGACACATATAGGATAAAGCTAGAGTGTTGCACAACCATAAAGAATACCTTTTCCGAGTGTGATATATGCCCAATTCCTGACAATAAACACAAAAACACAAAACGGGTCAAATTACAAACATCATCTCTAAAATAAAGATATTTTAAAAAAATGAAGCTAAATCTTACAGCGTACCATCAACTTCCAATAAATGAAAAACATGAAAAAGAGCAGCCTTTTTCTTTACCTGTTATTGAAGCAGTTTCTCCCATTTGCTCATAAAGAGACTCCAAAAAATCATTGTAAAATGAAATAACTCCTGTAGCGACAACTTAGGTATTAGCGTTTCGGTCAGGTACACAGATACAAACAACCTACTCTTTTATTACTCGGATACCCATTAAACTTTCAAATCGCGTTGCAATATTCCCAGCATACAACTTTTCACTGGCTAAAACATAACGTGGCACTTATGTGGCATACAATTTGTTATATTAGAACAAAATTTGAAAGTTTAATGTGTATCTTGCTAATAAATACGTAGGTGTTCATATTGGAACTTTTTGCAATCTACTATTGTAAGGCATACACCCTATAACATTACTACTCAAATTAAGTAATAACAATACTTTTTTATATCAATACTTGAGGGTTTTCTGTATCAATTTTGAATATGAAAAAAATTATGATGAAATAAAATAAATATACCTGGATTTCCAGGAATAAAAAGCAGATGTAATCTGGGGTTTCTGGCATGAATTTCCACTAACTCTGTTTTCCTACTGCCCTACCACACAAATCATCAAAACCCCAACACATGTATAACAAATAAATTAAAATATAATAAAATTAAGTAAAATGAAGTGAAATAACATACCCAGAAATGTTGCAGAATCTGAAATTAAGTGATTTGTGGGAAATCAATTGTGATTTCTCGTGACCCATTTCAGATATTTATAGTAACTGTAACAACTGCTGATTGAGTTAAGAAACAAAAATTAATGAAAACATAACATAGAGAGTGTGTTATCAGTATATCGATCAAAATGAAGCAATATACATCAACAGATGAATCTAATCTAATATTTAATAATCCGTATGTTATAGTATAATGAAATAAGTTGCAGACTTACAGTAATAAATTAACAGTTTCAGTTAAAAATGGAAATACCTGTAAGTAATTGTAGGTGGGAAATATTTATTAATATTAGTTAATAATTCGAATAAATGACGATATGAGCATACGCTCATAAGTCATAACATTGATATAAAATCGATCGCGGTGCAGCTTCATTAAAAGCTAAAATATATGTTCAAAACGACGTAGAAGAGGGTTATTGGGCCGGTTAGTCAAATATAGTTAGTTTCGGCCCATTAACTGGCACGTTAATTTGCCCATTGGATAATTGATCTTTATGATATATTGATACATTGATATCTATGACCTCGCCTTCTATATATATTTGGTCTCAAATGTTTTCAGACATTGAATATAAAAAAACTTTCAGCACATACTTGATTGAATTGACCTTTGAAAAATATATAAAAGAAACATAAAAAATTAAAAAAGAAAAGGACGCTCTCTTACAAGAAAGGTAGAAACTAATAGTCTAAATTGATTTGGTTTAACGTTGACCTAACACAACAACTAAGCTACCCTTCGCTTTATTATTCATACGGTGGACTTTTTTTATTAAAAAAAAAAAAGGATTTTCATTACTTTATTCCACTAAATAGATTAGTATTTAATTAAATATAAACATGATTAATAGTATATAATAAATATATCTAATGATATTTTGTAGATCGGTGAAGAATAAATCATGAAAAACAGATTAAACGTCTCAATATATTGATTTAATAAGACCGTATATGATTTAAGGGGTCTACTGTTTGAACACCCACTAGGGTGTGACGTGACTAACACATACACACACATATAAGGGGTGATGGGACTGACACGTATCCCTATACACTCACACATGGTATACATCCAGGTACAATAAGGTGTTCAATTAGAATATCCCATGATTTAATCACAAGTACAAATTGATATCGACTATCATTGTATAACAATGATATTATTAATTAAACTAATCTGAGTGTAACTCATATTGTTTCTAAGTATAACGTCTCAGTATTAAAAGTTATACTTTTTCATGAAAAACTTTATACTTTTAAATTAGTTAAACTTCTTGTTAAAGAATTGATTAAAATCATGATATTATCGTTAAATTCACAGACATATGAGGGAAATAAAAGATATCACACCCACAACATATTAAGGGATAACTATTATAAACTTCTAATACGATATCTTAAAGACACTGTATATTGCGACGGAATAATGATAATTTGAGAGTATATTTTTTTTTCAAGTTTTATGAAAACACAAATAGATAAAATTCTATTTTATGTATTATTTTGAAGGATTTATTCTTTAAAATATCTTACTTGTTCCGTATCCAGTTACTATCCAACTGACTGATTCGTTATACAGATAAACTATGAAAAGGCATCAAATGGACAAATTCAACGTGGTCATTGATTTGACCAAAATCAAAGAATCCTTTTTCTTTCCTACATGTATTAACACTTGTATCCACCAATCACAAATTTGTGAACTACAACTCAGAATCCTTCCTACTTTTAACTCATTTTAATATCAGATTTTTATTAAGAAAGATATAGATATAGATTTAACTGACCATGTACTATTTCATATTTATATATTCAGTCCTTGCTTTTTATACTACTATAAGTAGTTAAATTAATTATTTTTCCATTAATTAAATACAAACTGGACTAGATTAATCAATTCACATTTCTAGGTTTTAACTAACCCTTTTAACAAATCTCCTCTGTTGATAAGATATATATATATTAGATACGTTGGTCTTATTTATACATACATTCTTGTTACTTTTTGTCTCGTTCGGTTAAATAACAAGTTCACTTGTATAGTTACATCAAATATTTAGAAATGTATAATAGTAGTACCTTAATTTATTTTATTAGAATATCGTTAATTTAATTTAACTTAGTTCTTGTTTCATCATGTCAACAAGTATCAAGATTTCTTTGTGCTATGTTCATGACTCGTGTAAGGTTAGGCATAAAGTTCCATCAAAACATCTATTCAATCGTACTAGTCGGTTTTATGATCATAATAAGTAACTTGCTCGCACATTAAAGGCCATTTCAGTTTAATCTAAATAATTCTTCTCCAAGATTAAGTGTATGCGTTTTCTCATCGATCAATTATTTGATATTATTGATCCTTACTTATCAATTCGTTACATTTCATTATTTTTAAATGTGATATATTTGCTATGAAATTAGTTACATGACCTGAATGATATCAATACATTGAACCAATTTCAACCACCCTTCTAGCAGACATGTAAAACTTGGACTAAATAATTATTAGAGAGTCAAAAAAGAACCATTTTTTTAATTTATAAGTAAATAATTGTGGAGTATAACTTTTGAGAGGAAAAGAAAATCGAAATGTATCATTATTTACGGGTTATTGTAATTAGAATGAGGAATTTGAGCAAAGAACAACTCGAAAATATTTGACTGTAATTCCAATTTTGAAAAATTGAACTTCAGGAGTGATTTTTAAAGATAAAAAATAACTAATCATCTGCCGACTACAATTGACATACTTGACAATTGATATAAGAGATTTAAGTTGAGTAACGTCATTGTTCAAGGCATATGAGAACGAAAATTTAACACATAACCTCCATTTGTACATTGCATATTTCACATCCATGAACTACCATCACAACAATGAGTTATTTTATTAAAATGTCATAACATATAATTAAACTTGAATCTTTCATTGTATATAAAGATTTATGGAGAAAAAAAATGAAAAATCAAATTATCTATAAATATTAGTATATAAAAATAAGTTACATATTTAACTATTAGTATAAGAGATATAAATCGAGTAATATCATTATCATATTGATTATTTATAACACTTAAAAATGATTATATCACGTCACCACATTATTAAACAATAAATATTTAGTGACATTTTATATTTTACCTTCTATACAAAAATTCATATACATAGTTTGCGGGATAGTAATTTAATGGTAGGAGATATGCAACATAATGTGAAGATCATGGGTTCAATCTCATCCTTATGTTCGTTTAACCATGAGTTACGCGATTTATCTCTTTTATGTTGACCTTGAGATCGGTCAGTAAAGCCCGCCAGAGGATCAATTTGCCCTATAAAAGATCATATACATATACTAATATTAGAGTAAAACTTTATTGCATAAAAGTAGAATGAAAATTTATTATAAACAATACGATGAAAATTTGATATACATTTGCTATGTTTTGAAGATTTTGTATCATGTTTATTCAAAATGGGATAATATTTTCAACATTAAAAATGATATATATATATATAAAGTATAAGTGATTTGTATACTATAATTATATCGTATATTGTATGTATATATAAGATAATGTTATCTTATATATACGTGCACCGTAAAATATATAGTACATTACCTTTCATAATATAGATATCATATATAATCATTTTTAGCAGTTTTCTAAATATAGCCCTAACAATAGATGGTTAATACATAGAGAAGTTTTTACTTTAAAAATAATATTAATTGATAATTAATCGTTCATGTATAATATTTTTTATTTTTAAAACGTATAAATTGATTTTTATTCGCTCATTTACTGAGACTAAAACTTTCCAAATAAACATCAAGAATTATGAAAGAAGGAAGTAGGAGGCGTTGGAGGCAAGTAAACCCCACTTCCCAACCGCTCTCTCTCTCTCTCTTTATATAAATACAATTAACAATATACATACACGCACATGCTTATATAATACCAAATTCCATTTCCTTCAACAAATTTCATCCATTTTTAAGTTTCTCCTCAAGATTTCAAGAACCCGTTAATTATTTCAAAAACCCATCAACAATCAAAGATCTTTTTCCTTTCTTTCTAAGGTAAAATGAGCTCCATGATTCCCATAAATTAATTATTCTATATCTCACTCTAAGTTCTTCATACTACAATGGGTTTATGATTCTTTATCCATTTCCACTTGGGGTTTGTAATATTTCATATATTGATCGATTGAAATGCAAATCTTGATTGGATTTGATTGGGGTTTTCAAGAGCTATTGCTTTATATAAAGATTTAATTTTAAAAAGAATTATTCTCTGCTGACTGTATTGATCTTTTCACTTTTGCTTATTTGAAGTAAATATTTGATTAGTATGGCAGTTGATTGGACTTGGGTTTTAGTCGATTAGGTTATTTTTATATCAATTTGCATAAATTTATTAATGATCAATGTTTATAGTTTTATACAGTGAATTTAGCTCACAGATTTTGGCGGCAATAGGGAAAGATTAGTAGAAGATGTTGGGGGAGCTGATCACAAACAGTCTGGTGTAAGTCAACTTCATTCATCAAGTTTCAATTTTGACTTTTGATTTGGGGGAAATTGGTGTTTGGATACTTGGGATTTGTGATTATGAAATTGGAATGCTTGACTTTCATTTTTTTTTACTTCATGTTTGGTTATGGATGCAGGTTGATTCTTGGATATGCATATCCAGCTTTTGAGTGTTTTAAAACCATTGAAAAACATGGAGTTGAAAATGGAGAATTAAGATTTTGGTGTCAATATTGGTGAGTTTTAATTTCTTACTATTGTCGATTTCAAGTTAAATGATTTATGATTGAGAGAAATTCCGGTGTGTTTGGTCAACTACTTTGATTCCTTTTTGTTTGTAAACCGAGGTCAATTTGAGGGATAAATTTAGTTTTCCATTGATATAATAACGAAACATGTAAAATTTCATGATTAGGCACCAAAGAATATTGGGTGATTTTGAGTACTAATAATAGATTTGCCAATATACCTTTTGTTCTAATTATTGAAAGTGACATGTGTTTCACCATGATGGGGTTTGTGTTGCTTGTTCATGTCTTAATTAACCAATAGTTTATTCAATAGTTCAATCAAATCCTTGAAGCATTTTTTTTTTATTCTATGGTTTCATTTTCATTTCCATATATATTCGCATCTTAAAAATGAGACTTTAAGATGCGAGTACGAACGAATCGGTTAAAATGTGTAGTTTTTAGTATAGGTGGAAACAAGTAATATGAGGTTGGGTTGACTTACGAACATACTTTTCCTAATAGATATTTTTTTTTTAAAAGCTAATGTGTTGAATATAATTACAAACTACCATTATTATTACGATAGTCTTTGTTTCAATAGTATATTTAGATATATACAATATAGGATGTATGCGTTAAAAATTTCACAATGAGCAATTTTGAACCCGTTCCCTTTTTTAGCTAGTTTTTTTTACTAATTTGATTTGCTAGAGATTAAACATAGTGAAAATCGACTCAAATAAGTATGTAGGTCGTGATTACCATCTCTAGTTGTATCAATTAATGGATGAAAGATTATAGTGCACAGTAACTATATAGGCTAATCAAAACAATGGATATCTATTTATATGTTTCTGTGTTATCCCTGCATCTTTAAGTTTTCATTTTACTTTTGGTTCAGTAAAGAAGAAGGGCCCACTTGAGTCATGCTCTTGGAGAGGCTTTGAGTGATAATGATGATGCAAACTCACATGGAACATTTTTGCTTCTATCAAGCTCTTTACTTTGTCTAAAATTTCAGCAAGAAATAGCTAAATCTTGAATACATTGTTGTTCTTTTTCACAAGAAATCAATCTTTTTGTACCGATATAATAAAGTTTTCGCATAAAGTTTGCAACTTTCATGTAACGTGTTCAAGATTTATTAACAATTTGATCATGTGAGTTGTTGGTTAGTTACGTGTTGGTCAACTAGTTTTGATTTCTTCTCAGGGTGATCGTTGCAATACTTACTGTTTTTGAAAGGGTTGGTGATTTATTCATCTCATGGTACGTTTTCTTTATATATTATAACCTCGTGAACCTTATACTTAGGACGGTAAAAGTAATCAATTTGTGATACATTTTTGTAGGGTGCCAATGTATGGAGAAATGAAGCTGGCCCTCATTATCTATTTATGGTATCCTAAAACCAAGGTAAAAGAACATCAAATTGAAAGTAGAGTAGCGTTTATGTACCAATATATGAGTGCTTGTACTTTGTGCAACTAAAGTAGTATTTATATGGGTTCATGTTCATCATATGAGTATCATAAAAAGAATTTTTGGAACATTTGTGCAGGGAACTTGGTATGTATATGAAGCAATGTTGAGGCCATTTGTAGAAAGGCATGAGACAGATATAGAAAGAAGTTTAAAGGAGTTGAGGTCTAAAGCCTGGGACGTGGCGATTTATTATTGGCAGAATTCTACAGAATTGGGTCAAACCAAATTCTTTGAAATCTTTCAGTATTTAGTCTCTAAGCCTTCAAGACCTGAGGTATCATCTTTTCCCCTTCTTTCTCAAAGGCATTTCTTTTTGTTTATATTGGTTTTTCAGATTGGGTTTAAAGTGATTTAAAAACTGGAAATTTAGGTATTGTTTGATACGGAGCAAACGATAATCTCCCAAGTAATCTAAACCAATTCACTTTCGAATGGGTTGATAGAGGCACGAGTCAACCTTAAATATTTTGACCCCTACAAAACTAGCTATTTGGAACTATTACCCAAAGACCATTATGAATATATATATAGGAGGAAAAATTGTTATGGGTCAACTCAACCTGAACCGGCAATCCATACAAAAATAATCTACATTCACATTTTAATCATACAGACCCGTTCATTTTATCACATGTGTTCAAATGCTACAGAATTGAAAACAAACATTGTGTTTTAATGGTTCGCCAAGCAACCTTTTTCAATGTTATCTACTAGTGATAGAATTGAAAATTAGTGTTATTTTTTCTGTTTAGGTGTTAGATAATCATCAAAACTCTGGTGATGGACGTCCACCACCACCTCCGGTAGCACCAACCTCTTTTTTCCGATCAGAGCCCGCTGAGGAAAGGTGGGCACCGACACCCGTACCCACGGCTCCACCACTACCAAACAGCAGTCGTCACCACCCTGTATACGCAGAAGAACTTCACTTACCACCATCTCCAAGTAGATCGAGTTCAAGTCACAGGGAACCCGTTTGGTTAAGATTTAGACGCTCAAGAGGAATGTGATTCAATGAATCAAATACATTGAAGATGTACATATTGTAAAAAGAAAAAAAGGGCAAAAAAAGAAACAAAAGAACAAAGAAACTTGTATCTGTGTTTTCATTCATTCAATTGATTTCTTCTTTTTGGTTTCTACGAATTAAGGAAGAAAATAAAGGCAATTTGCAATGCAATTTGTACATCATTGAAATGAACATACATGCTAACAAATCATTTATTTTCACAATTTCACCCTACTTATGTAACATAAAAGCAAAACGCTTCACTTTTCATCGAAAGTGTTTCTTGTTTCTAACAAAATACGAGTTAAGTAATAGAAAATATATAAACTTTTACTCGAAATTTTATCAGAACTATCAAATTATAAAAAAAAAAAAAAAAAAAAAAAGTTTAATTATATCAAATTTTCGATTATTATCGTATGAATAGTGGATTCATATTCTTTTTAACGTAGCAACCAATTATCTACCTCTACATTTACCAACTTGTAAATGACTATTTGGACAATAATGCCATAAATAGTCATTTACAAGTTTGATAGTTTTTTTATATGTACATTTGAATTGAATTTTATTTTAATAATATGTATATGTTATAATTTAAAGTATTACATAATTCATTGTATATTTTAAGGATTAACATCCCCTTAAATTGTATATTAACATGATAGATTATATTAGTACTTGCTTTGTAGAAGGAAAAATAAAATAAGACATATTTTATGAATTTTATTGATTTTGTTTATTATTTTTACATTTAGTAAGCGTTTTAGAATTTATTACCGTTAGTTAATTGAGTTTAGAAGTTTTGCTTAAAATTAGACTTTTCATCCAATAATCAGTGTTTTATGATAATTTTCAAAAAAAACGCCCAAACCAATAATGTAAATGAATTTTTGATTGTAACCGAACTTTGAACATTTAAGTTAGACCTCAATATATACACAAACTTTATAATTTCATTTCTATTAGAGTTTAATTTTTTGTTAAATTTTCGCCGCAAGGTGCGAGTTAAAAAATACTCTTTAAATTACAACTGTTATATTCACCACGTCATCAAAATGAATCTTACGTCATGAAAGGTAGATATACAGAATGGTAACACTAAAAAGTTTGAAACGTACGATTTAAAAGTTTGATAGTTTGAGACAGATACTAAAATTTTGATTAAAAGTTCAAATTTTTATTTTCGAACTCTCAACTTACAAAATTTTTGTTAACCCAATATCAATTATGATGCAATTCAAATCACCTCTCGACGAGTTTGTAAAACAAATACTTAGTAATACCTTTCTAGGTGTTATAATTGAAATGAAGTGTTTCGGACTTGAATTGACCGGAAAATGCAATCAAAGGCGGCGGTTATAAGCCGGAGGAAGGCGCCGGAAAATTGGGTCCAGAGGCGGTGGAATACGGTGGGGCCACCAGATTCCGGCGCAGTGGACATCGGTTGTAAGTAAGCCCACGCCGCCTGTTTTACAAGACGGTTGGTGATCAAGATTTCGTAACCGGAGTTAGGAGTTTTTGGGGATTTGACGGCGGTCAACGTTGACGGAAGGATGTCACGGAGGGAAGTGTAATTAGAGGGTTTGACGGAAACTAATTGGAAATCAAGTGAAGAAGAAAAAGAAGACGATGATGATGTGGAAGATGACGTGGCGGTGGTGGTGGAGATGGCTAGTGAGGTGGGATGATCGGTGGTGTCCATGTTGGATGATGAAGTTGGAAACTGGAAGGATGATTTTCGGATTTTATAAAAGAATATTTGTGTTCGAAAAATGGTTTTGTGGTATGAGTGAAGACTATGATTGGCGTATGCTGTCTATGTCTTTGTATTGTCTTCAAGATTTATACAAACACAAGAATATAATATCAGGAAAGATCATTATTTAAATATAAATATACTTACCATATCTGATTAATAATCAATTATTCTGAAAAGGGATCTGGTAAAAAGGAACTTTTACATCTTGATGTAAATATATGTGGATTAATTTTACATATTTGTATATGGGAAATACTTATCACAAAATTTTTACAAAAAAAATTTCAAACAATGATATGGACCAATAGTGTAAAGAGTGAGAAACAAACTTAAATTATGATTGGTTCATTTTACTTTTCGCATCATTTTGTAATCTTTATTTTATAAAATATACGTGACTCTAGCATTGCTCTTTGTATAATGTGTGTAAAAAATTAAGGGTTTAAAATGTATATTTATCGGTGTATTGTTAACTTTAACACACTCTATTTCTTACAAAAAAAAAAAATATTAATTACCCTTGTGTAAGCATTTATTAAACAAATTGGGTATAGCATTTCAATAGGGACATTAAATTTGTCTATAGTATGCAAGTTAAATTAATCAAATAATATCCTCTAAAGATTCAGATTACACAAAATATTCTGATTTTGATGCTCTTACTGTTGCATGCAGATGAAATAAAATAGAATGATGCCTTTTCCAACCCAAATCCAAATATTTTGGTCAAAGACTAAAAGAATCAAAAGGCCCTTAGAACTTAAGGTCAGTCAAAACATAATAACTTAGGTCAAAACACAATATAAGAATTCAATCTTGGTTGATTGCTAATATACCTTAGCAATTCATTTTCATTAACAACGATGAGAAAACATTAAAATACAAGATACAGGTGCAGCAAACTAAACTGCAAAGAGATTGTGGCTATGATGACCTCAAGAACACAAACATAATCAAGTTTTATTCCCAATGGAATTTTGTTCTACTGTACAACAGACCTCCCGCTTTTGGTATCTGGATTTCAATCTCATTGTATCCTCACAGTGATCCAAGATGGATCGTCCATATGAAACACACTCGTTTTCTCAATGCTGATTCTTGTTAACCTTCGCTCACCTGTGTGCAATGTTAACAGATGCAAAGGGTGTAGCAGCATGGTTAGACGTTGGGGTGCTTGGTCTTGGTGTCCCGACTTCTGCCAACCCAAATTCTTCACTAAGCAAGTCAACACCATCCCATTCGATTCCAGGTACTAGTACTAGTCAAGAAATGCAACTCTGTCCCATGAACAAATATAGATCATTTTTCGGTTAAATTTCAACATTAACTGTTTGGCCGTTAACGTGAATACGAGATTTCAGTAAATTATTGTGATTTTCATTAAAATTCAAACGATGCAAATTAAAAAAAAATATGAACATTGGCGATTAAAAACAAGTAAAAGAAAGGATACACTCTGTGTTCCAAATATCTGTCAGAGGAACTTCTCTATCTGATAGAAGCCAATAGTCTGCATCATTCTGAAAAAAAATAAAAAAATATCCTCGATAATTATTTCAACAGTATCAAATAAGTCTGCTAAAGAATTGCTTGTAAGGGTCAATTCTATCCTGCATAGATTCTTATGTCATGCATTTTGCACGATTACACACAAATAGAATGCATAAAAGAGCCATAATTACTTACATTAACATCTGAAGGAACTATCCTCATGATCCTCCCAGGTGAGCCTTGAGGTAAATCAGCATCAGAACTCATATTACGAACATGCTGGGGCTGTGGCTCAGTGGTAACCTCTGGATTATCATCTGAGGCAGAGGTGGAAGCCACTTGCAACGCCGTTGGTTGTTCAGCCCCGTCAACATCTTCAAACTTCTCTTCGAATTGACTAAAAACCCCAAAGGATTGTCAGTAGGTTTTAAGGGAAAACATGTAATAAACTCACATAAGCATATATCATCAAAATGTCTAAATGGAAGTTGAGGTGGCATATACCACTCATTCACTTAGAATGGGTTGATTTGGGTTATGTTGATTGTCTAAAGAGCCAAACGGGTAATGCAAAACGTAACTTGAAAGGAAATGGTCAGAAGTCGGCCAGAGTGCCCTTTTAAAGCATTAAAACGCCAAAATCGTTTAGTCTGCGATTGCTTATTTAGGACTCCATATCTACTTATTTTAAAAGAAATAATTACTTAAATCTAAGCATGTAGTTACTTATTTATTTCTTGATCAAGATAAGCACTTTAAAATAAGAGATCTGTAACACCCCTTAGATTATTACTGAAATAACATAACTTTTGTATTCAGTTTTGACTCACTCATTGTTTTACAATTACCTATTTAGGTTTTTTGACAAAATTATTTTTCATTAAACGTCCAGCACCAAGAAGTCCCCATTTCAACCCAAATCTTTGGCCCATTACCCGACCCGCCCAATATGCCTCGTCTAGCCAAAAGTTGGTCGTACCTGACAAGATATACATCAATAGGGCCCATTGTGCTTCTAAGAATTATCCTGTACCTTCTTTGTGGATAATCAACAGCCTGACATTTAAGAAAACAAGGCCCCTAACATATTAATGGCATGTCTTTTTAAATAAAAACTTAACTCCTTTTTCAAACTCACCTCATCAGGGTCTGGAACTTCAAGAGTGGTCCCATGAGGAGCCTTAATTGCTATCAGTGTTTCATTCTGTTGATTATAAACAACAAATTTTATTCACACATGGTGAAAGTAAAAATTTACATCACTAACATACAAAATAACATAACTTGTAGAATTTAACTCCACCTGAAAGCACGGTAGACCTTTTATGTCGTCTTCAGTCACAAAAAGCCATCTAAATCAATCAAATATTAGTAAGAATCTAATATTCACGATATTTGACCAATGCAGCTAACATAAATAAACAGGTGAACAAAACATTACTTCTGGTTTCTGTTATCTTCACTCATGTCCCTCATTTTTTCCTGCATTTCCCTGCAAAAGGGACAAAAACACATAATCAATTAAGTAAGACTGAATTACTATACCAAACTAGGTACCTCTATAAATGTAAAAAGAAAAGTAACCTGATGTTTTCATCTAATCTATGTTCTTCCATTGAAAGTTTTTGAACTTCTGCCTACAAGCAAGAAACAAAAGTGGATCAGTCATGGACCAAGAGTCATGCGAAAGAATCTGCAGGTCAGAATTCCTTCAAATATGTCTTTGATTTAATTTGAGATATGAGTTCATTACAATTAGAGGTGGCAATTTTGAAATATTTACTTACAAATGGGTCAATAGGTTATGTACTATTTATAAAATCTCAAATGGGTGATTAAAAGTTAGCTTAAAAAGAAAGTTCAGATGGTTGGAGCAAGTCAAATGAGTCAAAAGCCTCGTCCGGCAATGTATAATCTTTGTAGTCATACCTGAAACACCGATTTTTTTATGAAAGTGGTTTAAAAAATTCTGAAACAAAATGCTTCAGGTCAACCCAACCTTTTTCAACCAGCAACACTTTCCAAACTCTACATCACATACTTAAACACTAAAGTTAGTGCACCATCCACTACTTATACCTGCAACCGAGCAACATCATCCTCCAACTCCCCAGGTTTTGAAGAATCAAGACCTCTAAACAGATAAATAAGAAATTTAAATAAGTTCAAAATATATTCAGGCACTCATTTGCATGGTATGTGTTGTTAAAATATGTAAAAGAACCTTACTTCCAACGAATTCTATTCTTGAGCTTCTTTTCAATTAGACCAATACCTTCAAGAACATTTGTTATATCATATATCCGCCTCTTTTGCACCTGTATCATTACAGCTTAATAAACTAGATTTTATATAAAAAGCATATTCATTATATTTATTTCTACAAAACAAAAATAACAATAATAAATAAGATTACGTCTAAGGTTTCAGCAGCATTATTCAAATCAAGAATGCCATCTTCAGCATGTTTGATGAGGTTGATGAACTTTTTCGTCAAAAGTCCTGCAAAGTTTGAAAGTTTACCATCCAAATAATTCGATTCAAAAACACAGAAGAACCATATAAACAGCTAATCAACCAAAGTTTACCTAGTGAGCTGTCATACCGGCAGCTGCCAACAGGAGTAAGTTGAGAAGGTGATCCTGTGTTGAAGATAATTAGTTTTCATACTACAGTTGTTAATAGTAACCAAATCCATTAATGATTAATTCTTCAAAATAGCAGACACAGGGTAAGGTTAAATTACCTGATAACCCCTTGATTTAACCTAATCTCACAGACCCTTTAATCTCATTCAACAAGCTGTACATAATTACTTCACAAGCAGTGAAGAAACTTCTTTTTTGCCGTTGTGGCATAGTATGCATTGGACTAAAATTATATTTCAAACTCTCAAACAGCTGATCATCTAATTATTCTTACAACTTCATATAACACAAACACATCAAAACGCCATCTCCTACAATCTGCTCTATTACAGGTGAATCATGGTTCTGCTTATCTAATATCACATAACCACTTTTATAACACACACCCAAACACCTCCATAACGTAATAAAGTCCACTACTCAGAAGTATATGGTCAAGAATGCTTTGGTAAGAATAACAGATCATACAATAATGGTAATAGTGCAAACATAATAACATATAACGACAACAAATCATGCCTCACCAATATTGGAAACAGGAGTCTGAGGAGCTGGTTTGTTGTTTCTGGTGACCTTCGAACGTCCATTTACTCTTCCGCCTTTTGCAGATACTGGAGTGCTAAGAGGACTGTTAACAGTAGCAGTGTAACCAGCCATCGCCCAATCATTAGACGGAACTTCATTATAGTCTGTTCCAAGTTTTCTCTTCACTGGCTGTGGAAACTGTAATCATGAATAGCAAAAGGATTAGCATATATACTTCCTGCACCAAACGTAGAAACAATAACTAAACATAAATTCAGATGAATAGGTCAATGATTAACATTCAACAACCACATCAAATAATGCAACTAAATCTATGTATACATGACAACGGATAACAAAGTAACAAACTATATGGATTCAGTTAACTTAATTACATATATACTACAAAATCGTATAAATTAACCCCCCCCCCCCTTTTTCAGATTAAGGAGCTCCACTAGGAGTGTGCCAAGTCACCCTCGCTTACACCACCTGCGCCAGGCACCACAAAGGGTAAAAAAAAACGAAAAACTGCCGGAAACTATTCACTGCCACCGCTTTGCACATGTACCAAGCTAAGTGCGCACGCAATTATAGGTTTCTAGGTTTACTCAAAATAAATTGAACAAACTCAGCTGAATTAGGGCATTATCTACCATCAAATTAACCTTAAAATCAAAACAATTACACAACAAGTCACATACACAAACTTCCGTAACAACTTAAAATTAGCCCTCAATTAACACAACAATAATCATAAAAAGCTAAATTAACACAATTAACTGCATAAACTACCGGAGATTTAAATACAATCGCTTCAGTCATCTGATCGGCGGTCGTAGACACTCTACTGCTATCATTTCCATACGGAAACCGGTGGTAATCGTCGGTAGGAACAAACGGCGGTCGTGTCGATGAAAAAGGTAAGTGACGTCTTGAATTAAGGATCTGTCCTCCTCCTCCGCCGCCGCCGGCGGTGGCAACCGATTGTGGCGCCGCCTGACGGTTTGGAGCTCGAGCTTCAGACATTTCGTAAATTTATATGTTTCTTATTTTTTATATAAGTAAAAGTAAATAAAATATAAATATAATTATGTGTGTGTAATTAGATGATGAAACTAGGTTATATTGTAGTAATTGAATTGAGTTTAGGGTTTATGGAATTGTTTCTAGAGAGAGAAAGTGAGGGATCTGTGAAAAAATGGAGGGTTTGTTTTAGAGAGAGAAAGTGTGAGTAAGGGTTTGGGAAAGAAAGAGAGCAGAAAACGAGGGAAGATGGAATTTTTTGGTTCGGATTAGATGTGGAGGGAAGAAGAAAAAATAAAATGGAAATTTGGTGAATTATCAGTCCTTTTACTTTATCTTTATTACTTATTAGTCCCTGTGTTTTTCACCTGCTATTGAGTTTGGTTCTATTACAATTGTTGACCGAAAATGGCTATCGGGGGAAGACAAAAAGATGGAATATCGACCTATGGTTCATTTTGGATCGTGAATACTTGTTTGCACATTACGAAGCTGCGTATTCCAATCCTAGTGATAGTTCCAAATTATATGTAGGGATGATTTCGTTCAACAAAACTAATTATTATGCTTATGTAACCTCTCAAACAAGCCAATTATCATAGCACTTAATGAACTCTAATGGGTTAAAAGACACCAAGTTACGTAGTTCATCGTATTTTTTCTTTAGTTTATTTTTTTACGAACTGGTTTACAATCCTAGCAGGCTACCAGTCCTTTGTTTGATTTAATTAGTTAAACTCTCAATTATTATATCTACTTCTTAACCAACATTCAAAAGCATACAATGACATTCTCTAAACGGTTTTGTTGGATACTATATTTGTCACTTGATTTTTTATTAATTGGTTGATGTTATACTTTTTCAAGATGTAAAAGACAACTCTAAACAACGAACTTATTGATGTGCACATAGTGTTTTTTGATTTGGGGAAAGCATGAAAGTTTTGTTGAATTGCTTCTCATACAGATATGTTTTACGTGATTTTCTTCAAATTCATCTTATTTTTAATACAAGTAAGAAAGTGATCTATGTAGGTGAAGTGTCGATTCTGGCTTAGAAGTTATATAGCTTATTTCATAGTTTGGGATAATTATTAGCTTCAAAATCTATCTAGCACATCTTGTTATGTTCATATGTGTATTAAAAGGAATAAAATTCGGGAAAATGAGATCGACTTATTATGAAAATATGACTAATTACTAATTTGAATTGTCTAAAGTTGTACAAAATCTTACATGTAAATTCTTGCATGAGTGCATGACTAGTTTCAATTAAGTGTACTTAAATGAGTGGAATCAATCCGTTGCTAAAGTAGGGTTACGGGGTACCGATGCGACTTAAATACATTAGGGGGGTTTTATGTATATGGAGATATTTTGAGGGCATTTTCTTAAATTAATAGATATATAGCAGGCGTCAAATGAACCGTTAAAATTAAGATTACCTTTTATTTTTTTCAATAAATAAATTTACACTACATTAATCAGATTGTAACATCATCCCAAAAATGGTACTCAATATTTCAAACGTTTGAGAAATCATATTTTTGTATTCATGCTAATTATATTGATTTTTGTTATTAGTGGTGACAACTATAAAAAGATAATCTTATGATAAATGTTTTGATTACAAAAAATTACAAAATAATGTGGCACCATTAAACTAAAATAGAAATTAATATGGTAATGACTAGTCATTTTGTAAATTTTATTTATAAATATTTGTTTGAACTATTTTAAAGCATAAGGAGTAGTAGTCTTTTTTCAGCGTTGAAAGCCTTCAACATCGAATTTATCACTCCCACCGGTGTTGAAGCTCAACGTTGAAGTTTCAAAAGTGTATGTTAGCCTAAACACATTAATGGTGAATCCGTCTCTAACATTACTTTAACATTTATCACTCCCTTTTAAATTCACATTTAGTGGTGCTTATAGTATTATACTTGACACAAAGTTCAACACTAAACCTAATAGATAACAATTTGTTGAAACCTATTAGATAACAATGAAACAGTCCGTTGGTAGTTTCATACTTGCATATATATCTTTTAGCTAGTCCAACATCGCCGGCTAAACTTCTTTTTATTATTGTTATCAGCCACTTTTTAGATTTAGATCCACCTTTATTATTATTAGTAATTGTAACACCTCAAGATTTGAACCTATGATTTGTATTAGATATCTTTTAACTTGATTATTTTATGGATAATAAATAAAGAAAATCTCTATGATTTATATTTTGTTGATGTACAACTTTAATGTTTTAAGGTACAACTAGTCAAAGCTTACAAATATTATGTTTGATGACTAAGTTTTAACAATTCTAAGTATGGACACTTATCTAAATGATAACAAAGAATGGCAAGTCTAAAAATGTAGACTTATGACTAAAAGATTTACAAGCATGCATATACCTCAAATTAGCTATGCAGACTTATGGCAAATTATATGTTAGTTACTACATATAGAGTTCTTAAATACTTCATGATAGTTAGAAGACAAGGTCAAGTAACTTGCAAAGATGCAAACTCCCATCTTGAAACTCGTATCACACATTAGCGAAAAATGATAAAAGAAAGTATATATATATATCTATATACATAGAGTTTGAGAGAAACCATTAGATAATATGGAAAGCAAGTGTAAGGTAAAAGTTTAAAAAGCAAGATGTGGTATTAATTTGGATCTCCTCTATAAATGAAAGAATAAACAATTCATGGTACAAGGAGCTTGAGTCGAGTCTACAAGAACTTTTAAGCAAATATGACGAGTAAGGTTATCTAGAAATCTAAGGTGAGTAATTTCGTATTGTTTACGAAAACTGAGATATATATTATATATATATTTATGTGTTACGTGTTTCATTAGAGTTGTTAAAGTTATATGCATTATTCATGATCACGTTTTAAGCATGTGATTATATATACATATGTGTGTGTGTGTTATGTTTGTTTAATGTGCAACGAGCGTAAAATACATCATTCATAGTTTAACACAGTTAATGCAAGGCTACTCGTTGTTCAGTTAATGGGACTCACATCTATATGATTGGATCCGAATACAAGATAAAGTTACGGATTGGTTACACATTAACAAAGAGATTTCAATATGTATTTTGATATAATAAAGAGTATTGTCATGACATGATAGTATATGGTATTTTAATGCACGAACTCACTAAGCCATTAGACTTACACATTTTTCACATATATTTCAGATTTAATCAGATAGAGCTGCCCACAAAAATATTAATGAAGAGATATCAGAATATAAAAATTGTATTATTTGTAGAGATGTTATTTTAAAAATTTAATATGTATAATTTTTACTGTAAAATAACATTTAAATTATGAGGTAAAACTAACAGACGTTCTAGTAATCACTATTTCGTAATTAGTGATACTAATACTAATAGCAATTAGTTTTAAAAATTATTAATTGCAAAACTAAAGCATTGTAAGATAGTCCACCGAGTAGTAATAAAAGATTTATGCTTTTTAAAATAAAAATAACATACGTATATAAAATAGTGTCCACCAAATTCACTCAACCCTCTCGTTCTCGTAGCTCAGCCTAGGTATTGACCCTTTTCAAAAGCATCACCACTTCATCAGTGTCTTGATTCTATTTGATTGGCTATACTGCTATTGTGAGAATATAACTTTGACATCCTAAGAAAAGAAAATTAAATAAAATTGATTGAATGGGAACGCCTCAACACGCTGTGCAAAGAAAATCAAAAGATTCCCTAGCCCAGATGTAATTAGACACCACATCTAAAACCTAACTGAAAATTTGATTAAGCGCATTTTTATATTTGTCAAAAGTTCACAATCTGAGTGGTCACTCTTTAATTAGGTCCTTTTTGCTAGTATTTAAATGTTGAATGTGAATAACAAACGAGAATCGAAGGATGTTGAAAGAACAATTTTTGTCAAGCGACACTAACTCTTACCAAGCGAAATTAGTATAAACTTTGATCCGAACGTGTTTCGCCAGACGAAACTTGTGACCACCAGGCGAAATCCTTGTCGGCCATAATTAAGTTTTTTGACAAAGTTCTTTTTTATGCTTCGTACTATATAATGTAACCCCTACATATGTAAACACCAAGCTACGGAAATAATACAAATAACTCTCTAGTTAACCGTGGAGTAAACTAATCATGTCGATTGGATATAACAATGTAAATTCCTCATGTCGATTTACATTCCCGAATTACTTTTATTCGTTTGTTGATTGTGTGGTGAATTGTATGTGTTGTTCCAAAATTTCTAACAACTACTATCAGAGCTTCAAGGTTTTGAAGTTTGGGACCAATGGCCGATGAAAGTAAGTTTAAAATTGACAGATTTGATGGAACGTATTTTTGAGTTTTGGAAGATACAGATTGTGGATTTACTGTATCAGAAGAAACTTCATCAACCATTGTTAGAGAACATGCCTGGAAGTGTTAAATATGAGGATTGGGCACTTTTGGATGGTTCACCTTTAGGCTTGATTCGATTGTCATTCGCGAAAAATATCGTATACAACATCGTGAATGAAAAGACAACTTTTGGTTGTCTTAAGCCTCTCTCTAACATGCATGAGATATTTGGTGTTGTTAACAAGGTATTCTTGATTCATCAGTTGGTTAATATGAAGATCAAGGAAGGGGCAAACGCAACTGATCTTGTTAATGAGTTTAATAGTATTTTTTCTAGATTGGCTATTGTTGACATTGTGTTCGATGATGAGGTGCAGGCACTTCTATTATTGTCTTCATTGCCCGAAGGTTATAAGGGTACTGTTACAACGATTTGTCGCTCGACTGGAACTACTAAGGTTTCATTTGAGGAAATGCAGGACTTGATTCTAAGGGAGGATATATGTAGGCGGAATTATGGTGAATCGTCGAGATCTCTATGGAGTACATACAACTGCTGTTGAGAATGAAACTAACTTGAAAGTTTAGTGTTTAAAATATGTCAATGGAGGTAAATACAGCAATTAGGAGCTTATTGATTATTGTGCTGAGAATTGTATTAGGATGTTGAAAACATTTCGTGAAACACCTCAGCAAAATGGTGTTGCTGAACGCATGAATTTGAGGTTAAATGAGAGGGCAAAAAGTATGAGATGTATCCAAGTTTGCCTAAAATGTTATAGGCTCATGCAATGATTATAATAACAATACTTAATTAACAGCGGACACTCAAAACCGTTAGGTTTTAGAATTTGAGAAGAGGTTAGCTTGACAAGAAGGTAATTTTCACACACCTTCGAGTTTTCAGTTTTAATGTTTATGTGATAACTAAGGATGTGAACATGGATAACCTTGATGCTAAATCACGAAAATGCATGTTTATTGGGTATAGTTCAAATGATATGGGTTACAGATGTTGGGATGATGAGTCTAAGAAGGTTATCCATAGCGGAGATGTCACTTTTGATGAGAGCTCGATTTATAGTGACAAGGTAACAGTAAATTCAAAACATTATTATGTTGTGTATGATGATATTTATGTTGATGATCTCGCATTCCTATTAGGAGTTCAGGAGACCATGATTTGAAAATAATGAGGTGTCAAGTGATGAAGAAAGTCCAGAGCCTAAAGAAAGATCTAAAAGTAGTAGGAACTTAGACGATTAAATAACGATTAAGATGAAAATGTTGATACTTCCTTAATTATGTTATACTCAATCTATGGGCAATATAATGTTTTTTTTTTTGTTTGATTGAATTTTAAGATAAAGGAGTTAAATATATTTATAAATATTAGTAAATTATTATAATATATAAATACCATTTATATTTAGTATGTGTAGTTATAGGAAAATCATAGGAAAATTTATTTCTATATCTTATCCAACATGTATATAATAAACATCGTACACAATATTACTCAATTAAGACTTAAACAACATATATCATAGTAGTATATAAACACGATTATATATTATTATGATACAACATTTTTTTTTAAACAGTGTATAATTATAAGATGTGACGTATGTATAATGTTTTTACCCTAAAAAGTTGATTGTATATCAATCATACAAATAATAGGCATTCACTAACCATCAAAGTTATTATACATAACAACGAATTCTACGATATTTGAAAATTTACAAAAACAATAGATTCGATATATTAATTCTTATATCACATTCCCAAGTGTTACCTTTTTTTTTCTTTATTTATAGCTTTTAAGTATGTGAAAAAATATATTATTATGCATAGTCGCAAGACAATAAATTAGTATTAAAAGTTTCAGAAAAGCTAGATTTATTTTATGAGATTAGAACAAACAACCCATATCGCATATTAGTACAAATCCTTTCAAGTTAGACTTAAGACTACAGCTGGTTATTTGATAAGCTGGTATCGTATCGCTAGACTAAAAATCATTTAGTTGGTACTACTAGATCTATCATGCAAGAATTAGAGCTACATGTTTTATAACTTATAAAACAAGAAAAGTTGAAGACCACGATAAGTGTTTGCAAAAAGTGGAAGGGCACTATTTTAGAGGCCAACTCTTGATGTTTAAAGCTTCGTCTGAATGTTAAAGCATAATTTTAAGTGACACGGGTGCTTGTTGTTCTTTCAAGTGGTCAATTACGGTATCATTTTACAATTTGCGTTACAATCTTTTTAACAATTGTAGGTTGTTTTTGTTTCAAAGTTCATCGTCAAATGTATCGAGTAGTCAATCCATATGATCTAGTTTTATTTGGATTGTCCTGGTATAAATACTTGAAGTTACTAAATATAATTATCTTATATCAACATTAAGGGTGTATTTGGCAATGCACTTTCAAAGACTTTGAGGAGGTTGAGCTTTTACTTTTAACAAATCTTAGCCTGTAAGTCATATTTGGCAACTCAACATAAATGGGGTTTCTTAAAAAAATAAGTCCCTATAAGCCTTTAAATAGAAAGTTTTTTGAAATAACTTTTGAATAGAAGTCACAACTCTAGTTCTAACCGCAAACTACAGTTTCACATCGATCCAAAGCTTCATCACAAAAACCCTTCTAAAACGTTACTAAAAAATCTCGTGCAAAACTCAACCCCAAACAATATAATCAAAGAAACGAACTAGATTCTTTTCAATACATTCATCGTAACTTTTTCAAAATCAATTATTGTTTCATTTATGCGATCAAATCAAATTTTTACGAAATGAGTACCCGACATATATATGGTGCTAGCAACGACTAAAATCGAACCCATTTAAATCAATTCGATTTCTAACATTAATATTTTTTTTCTTTCTCAAATCAATCAAATTCCAAATTGGTACAAATATACAATACTAAGTACAACAACTATACAAGTATACAACAACACACACAACCTAACCCCCACAAAACCCCTATCTTGATTTATCCTCCTATCACCTTAAAAACAAACCCACTATCAATCCACACACACAAAATAAACAAAATGGCAATGGCTTCTTCATCAGCTCTTATTTCATCATCCCCAAACCCAAGGTCTTCTTCTTCATCTTTCATTTCCCCCAAGTCTCAAACCCTAAGTTTATCCACTTCTTCCTCTTTCTATTTTCAATCCAAATCCCTCCGTTCCGCCGTCTCCCTCCGCCCTTCCACCTCTCGCCGGAATTCATTCGTCGTCAAAGCTGTAAGTATTTCAATTGCCGTCATATTTTCTTGAATTCGATGACTATTTGTTTATTCAATATCAGATTTGTAGATTTTGGTTGTTCTGTGGTGTAGTTTTTGCATATTCTTACAAATGTATGTATATCTGTGTGTTTGTAAATTGTTCTTTTATAAAGATAAGCAATAAGCAATGTAGCATTGTCATTAGTTTACCTAATGTATGAAGATTGAATTACATTATTTTTATAGCCATATAAACTTTTTTAATTATATACCGATAAATTAAGAAAGTAGGTGTAGTATTTTTTAATCTGAAAAAAAGATGTATGAATAAGTTAATATATTTACTTAAAATGTAGTTATGATATATGGAAAAAGGTAACATCGTTTATAACTAAAAGATGTGAATTGGGTGATATCTTAAGCTAAAAGGGAACTGCCATACGATTTTGAGCTAGTGGATTGGAAAATATTGACTATCAAATCCACACGAATATATGATTTTTTATTTCTGTTGCCACTAATTTGTGGTAGCTATATCTTACTTTGTTCTGTTTCACTGTGCAGGGACTGCCACTAGTCGGAAATAAGGCACCAGATTTTGCAGCTGAGGCTGTTTTTGATCAGGAGTTCATCAATGTAACTTACTATAAACTGTGTTTTAGGACTATATGTAACTTTTTACATGTACTCATTTGTAACGATTCGAGTATATTGCCATGTTACTTGGTGATTTTGGTTTAAGTATCCAAAGAATCTATAACCTGAACAAATTTAGAAAATGTTGTAACTTTGTACGAAATTTCTAATTGCAGGTTAAGCTATCTGATTACATTGGGAAGAAATACGTCATTCTCTTTTTCTACCCTCTGGATTTCACTTTTGTTTGCCCAACCGGTGAGTAGTAGCATATTGCTTGCTAAACATGACAGTCTTTACTTTTATTTCATATCATTTGCTACAAATTTTGCTCATTTGTGCTTTTTTTTAATGTAGAAATCACCGCATTCAGTGACCGGTATGAAGAATTTGAAAAGATAAACACTGAAGTATTGGGTGTCTCTGTAGACAGTGTGGTACTTGTTTCTTACAGTGCTAAACAAGCTTTCAATATTGAATAGTTTCTTGTATTACTGCCTTGGTTTGCTCTACTTAGTCTTTAATGTAATGACTGTTGTTTGATTATATTTTTGCAGTTCTCCCATCTTGCATGGGTTCAGACAGATAGAAAGTCTGGTGGTCTTGGTGATCTTAACTATCCGCTGATCTCTGATGTGACAAAATCGATCTCAAAAGCTTTTAATGTGTTGATTGATGACCAGGTACGTATCTTTTTTCTGCTACTCTGTGGACCATTTGATTATTATTTTATACTTGGTTTTCTGATACGAACTTGAAACATTGTTACTATACTATACTAGGTCAAAGTGGTGGTTTTCAATTTCTGTGTAGAATATGTGTGCCCATTATATTGATTTTTTGGTCATGGCTGTTCAGGGAATCGCATTGAGAGGACTTTTTATAATCGACAAAGAAGGTGTTATCCAACACTCCACGATCAACAACCTTGCAATTGGTCGAAGCGTTGATGAAACACTGCGAACACTTCAGGTGAACATACATCATGCTCGTTAAGTAGAGGTGACAAGATGGGCGGATTGTGTAACTGGTCTACAAGGATTTGGGTTGAAACAGATCATATCTTAGTACGGGCCGAAATAGGCCGGGTTGGATAGGCTTGACCTGCAAACACTTTTGTTGTCCACTTAATTTTCAAATTATTAAGTTTATATTACGATTAGAAAACAATATTATGAGGATCACGGTATAAATCTCTAAATAAAACGGTTTAGGATGTATGCACTAGAAGTAGATATCCGGCAAATTTTAGCTGAATCTTCAAAGTAACCTGTTTAAGGTAAAACTTAAATCTCTTACTCATTCGTTAGTAAATGAGTCGCAATTGCCACCTTTATTATGGATCGTGAATGGCAGCCTTAAAATATTGAAGCTCCCTGGTAAGTTGTGTTTCTCTGTTTGTACTGTAGGCATTGCAATTCGTACAAGATAACCCAGACGAGGTTTGCCCAGCTGGATGGAAGCCAGGGGAGAAGACAATGAAGCCCGATTCTAAGCTCAGCAAGGAATACTTTGCAGCCATATAATTCCGTAAGTGTCCTCCTGAAAACGAAGATGGCATATCTCCATTGTTGGTTTAGAAAGATTGGTAGATAGCAGTTTTTGTTTCCCATGACACGTTCTTTAATTGAATTGAGTTTCGGGAGTATTTTCTCTTTCGTGCTTTTGTAAACTTGTCAGAACAAGAAAATGTTACCTGTTGTGTTTTATTGAATACATCATGTACTGAGGTAAAAATTTGTAATTGGGCCCTATTTTTCACTATCAAATCTGAGCATTTGTTGTTAGCATTCTGCTGGCGGTTTGGAGTTGACAATTTTCAGAAACGATCATAGTCTAGGTTATGATTTAATCTCCAATTTCTCTTAATTAAGTGAATATACATTTGAAGACACTTTGACGAATTTTAACGCATGAATTTATCCCATGTAACCCATGAATTTGAAAGTTTTAAACAAGATTGCCTATATTTTATGCTATTTGTCTCAGAAAAATGTGCTAGTTTTATTCTAAATAATTATAACGTTACTTAATACATTGCCATATCTTTTGCTTATTTGTTTCATTATTATTTTTATTTATCTTAAATAACAAAAAATTCAAATTCAATTCAAATATTTCACTAAAGTATGCCGGTATATGCCAACTTACTAGTTTGAAACCTAAAATAATATTATACTAATAGATTCCTCAAATATAATATGAGGATATAAAAGTTTTCCGATCCCATTTCTTTGGGATAATTGAATATAAATAATACTCCAATAAACTCTATATATATACTTACAATAACTTCAAGGTGACACATCCAGTCCAATCCAATTATTATACTCAAGAAAGAAATTTGCTTATTCTAATACAATAAAATGATAAACTTACAATGTGTTCCTATGCTATTTTGTAATCTAGCAAAAGATAACATAATAAATTCTTCCAAGTGACAACGGTGGAATTATAGAATGATGAAATAGAGGATGATGAAGATGGCATAATTTATCATTTTATATCTTAAAGTATTGCATAATCGAATACTGTTACTAAATCTAGCATGAACATTGTAATATTTACAAGACAATAACAAACCAATGCAATTGTTGAAAAACAAACAAACGCAAAATATAAATAGCCATTGAACTTGCAAAAAGTAAAATCATAGTACCATCCATCTCCACATCATTTACATGAAACTTTCTAAGAGTAATGTGAAGGTTATTATGATCCCCACAAAACACCAAAACAGGCCCTGCCCCTGGAGATGTACCCCAAGCGTATATACCCCAAGCGTATATATAATCCGACTACTAATTTCACCAAAAAATTACGATCCATCAGATTTTCACGTCGAAACTTCAGCCTCCGGTACATAATTTAGTCTATCCACGTCATCCCACGTCAACTTTGCTGCAATTTCATCATACTCCGGGACGAATTCCTTAAAAACATATCAATGTTTATTTATTTGTATAAAATCATTAAGTTAAAATATAGAAATCACTTGTTTACAGTATGCATCAAAGAAATAATCCTTTGTATCATCTTGAGTGTAATAGCATGAAAATAAATAAACTTTATGGTCCCAAATATATTATATTTTGTTTAAAAGTCTTGATCCAAATGTGTGGTTATGTTTGTCACAATCTCTTCAATTTCTTGGTAGCATTCTTCAATTATTAATTATTGATATAATTTTATAGGTGATAATTTACTTGATTTTATTTATATCAATTTCGATTCAAAGCATGCTAGAATATTATAAAAATTGACAAAAACGCCTGATAATTTATTAATGTTTTTTTGTTATCAATGAAACCAGATACAACTTTGTAAAAAATGTTACTTCTTGGAGTAAACTATCACGGACTCACGGGTCAACCCGAAACACTAGATTTGTAAAAAATGGTTGGGTTGTATTAACCCGAAACTCTAGATTTCAAGAAAACTAACCTCAAGCTGTCTAACCAATTGTTTGGCAGATGGGGCAGAAACGATAATTCGACGAGCAGTTGGTGAGATAAATCCTTCGTCAACCGCCTTATCTATGAAAGACAGCAATGAGTTGTAGTAACCCTCCACATTCAACAGACCAACCTGTAGGACATGATCCACAATATAAGATACTGTTATTAAATGTGACCCATAAAACAATATTCACAATTTTTAACTATGGACCCACAAAATAAAAATAAGCAAGAATCCTATATATATGATGATGCAACAAATCTTCTAAACCATCTACCCACATGCATCTGATTCTTCTATACTATCACCATTTGACCAAAAAGATGCCCTTTTAATTCTTGCATTGGTGATTAACAATCAACATAAGCGAAAACAACTCTTTTTGTCCTTATGCATAGTGTCGATGTATGATTAACAGCATGTTATTTTTCTTACAGGTTTATGGTGGATTTTGAGTTGAGCCCATGTGATGACTTCTAGCAGTTCTTCAAGAGTACCATAACCACCTGCAGAATTATATCATCCAATGTGATTTTATTTTCAAGATTTTGAATCTATAAAAAAGAATTAAAAGAAATGATACCCGGGAGAGCGATAAAGGCATCAGCTTGACGAGCCATCTCAGCTTTTCTTTCATGCATATCAGCAACCGCTTTTACTTCACCAACTGTCTCACCAGTTATCTGTTAAGCACAGAAACATAAGAACAACCCACCACATTGCATAACATATTAAAATATTCTACCAGAAATGATGTCTTATTCATTTGACCCGTTTTGCTGTTAATCTTACATTTCTTTATCAACTGTCAGAAAATGGGACCCGCATTATAAAAACGTCGTGATCGAATTATATTTCTAGTTGTGGGTAAGTTAAAATTGAAAAGTTCACAACTTTAATTTCTATTTCAAGTTTTTAACTAAAGTGAACTAATTCAGTTAGAGTTGAACTAGCAACCATATAGTATCGAAATAACAAGTTGATTTATTGCTATTTATGGTCCAAAAGCAAGAAAGACAAAATTGTAGAAATTGTGTGAATGGGAAGTTAGAGTTTGAGTAAATGCAGTTTGTATCAAGACATGTCCAATCACTATAAAGACCCCAAGACATCTATTATTAATGGCTATTTTCTTCTCTGTAGGTAAAAATTCCCAAATTCAGATCAATATACAACTCTAACAGCACAATGCACAAGTCAATGTAGCATCAACTTTTAAATGTGGGAATGTCAGCTGCATTTATATATGGAAAACAATCAAAAGAAGAAATCTTTGATTTGAAGGTTCCTGAATATACCTCTCTGGGCATTAGAGTCCTTGGTATAACCCTGCAATAAACAAAAAAGATTTCCCATTACAATAAAGGTTGTACAGTACAAGTTACATTTGCATAATGAGAAAGACATGAAATGGACCCAGAATGGCCTTGTAGAGTTGTAGTCGTGTAATTAGAAGGGTATGACTGTCATTTTACGTATGGTTTTCCTTTTTCAATCAAAGAGGTTTGTGTGGGAGAGACATACTTGAATCACTGCCTTTAAAAGGTTTCATGCTTTTTACACAAATTGGAGGCAATATACTCAAAAAACCAAGATATTTTAATCGTTTCTTTCCCTATTTATGTAGAACACCAATTTTGTATTTTACCATTAATTGTAACAAACTTACAATTTCATACTATTTAATGTAACAAATTTACCATTTCAAGTTGTTTTATGGATATATGTTATGGGGAAGTCATCTATGCAGATAAACTTAACCGCATTATTGTCATTTAGAAAAGTTAGAGAATTAATATATGTGTCTTTGTTGCACATAACTTATTAGTTACGTTATATTATTGCCGTGTGTCACAGTGGACTTGTATATGGTAACTAGAAGGACAAGGCTGTCAATTTAAATGAAGGTTTTCCTTTTTACTATCAAGAAAGTTGGGAGAGACATACTTGAATCACTGCCTAAAAGGTTTCATACTTTTTACAACATAAAACAACTTTTTATATGCTATGTTTTAACTTTGCATATACAAAGTTCCAGTGTGGACTGACAGACCAATATTGATGTTCTTCTCTTTGATGAAAACAATAGGTGCTTCATTAAGAGGATCTGTGTAATCAAGAAAACCTTTTTTTATAGAAAACACCATGCTTTTTTAAGTGTGGGACTATGTTTTCAATCTTCCATAAAATTAAAGGATGTCAACTTTATGGAGAACTTGATGTTTATGTACAGTTTTCAACAGGAAAAAGGTGAAAAACAAAATGACAAATAGCTTGATTAAGTACACATATCAGAGGGGCTTTTAAGCATTTGATCCCATGATGTCTGCAACACCTCATTTTGCATCGAGTACCGTGAAACATGCATGAATACCTTTGAGTAATTCTTAACTTTAATGAGTTTAATCTCAAAATTGTAAATGTTTAACCAGCAATTAGTAAACATCTTTTCATTCTTAACCCCAATTTTCTTCCATATAGTATACTTTATACTCCCTTTTCAACATTCTTGGCTGTTTGAAAAAGAATAATTATCTTAACCTTTTATCAAAGTAAAACAAATACTAGTCAGGTTGACTATGAAAGTCAAGAAATAAAGTGTTCAAATAAATGTAAAAGCAACCCATATCACAAAAGGCGCAAGAAAACAAAGAATTATGAATTAAAAATGATAGATGTCTCTCTTGGAAACTTACTATACCTTCTCTCGTCATTTTAACCAAATAAATCTACATCAATCATCAATCTTAGCTTTCTTTTTCTTCCAAAAATAATAATATACTTGCCATTTACTAAAAGCAAAAAATGTTCCTTAACATCAACATTGTGTCGCAAACTTAGGTAACGTTAAAGATATAGAGTGTTAAGAGCGTGCAACTAAAAAACCTCAAAAGCTACAAGCGTAAATATTTTAACCTATTTACCTCTGTGTACTTAACAAAAGTTTAGTAAATCTTACAAACATATGTATACAAAAATGATATAGATTAATATGTGGACCAAACAAAAAATAAGTATTCTCTCTTTTAGTGTTCTTTAGGGATAGGGATGTCATTGATACATCTCATTTTGTATGTACTTTTCTTTTATAAAAATGTTGTTAGTGTAACATCTTTCTTTATTTTTTAATAATCAAAATGATAAACTCCATAAGTTATAAAAAATAATAATGAAGATACATATAGTATAGATGCGTAGACACATTAAATGGCTAGAGAGAGAGAGCATACCCTAGAACATGGCGCCCACCATCATGAACTGCCTGAGAAACAAGACCCATCAGACCCACGCTGCCACCTCCATAGACTAAATCAATCCTTCTTTCCACCTTCCAATTTGCAATTGTATTCAACATTTAAAACCATTTGACACGTGTTACATACCCACTTCATCCAACCATTTTCCACAATCAAGAAACTTAACCCATAATAATCATTACTCTAAAACAAACAACCCTTTTTCCAAGATTCAATTTTTTAATTAGTTGAACCGATTTCATTGAACCCCATGAACATATATGATCATGGGGTGGTAAAAAACAGCTGAAAACATGCTTAAGATATACCCCATTATACTAAAATGGCACGTTTGGTTCCCCATTCATAGGCACACACACACACAAACACCATTCCATTCTGTTTGTTTTTTCCAACTTCTTTGTCTTTTTAAAATAAAAGTAAAATATTATTTTTGTTTTCTTACAACCTCCCACCATAAACTTAGATCATGCAAGAAGGCTGCACAACTGACAGCAGGTTACAGCTAGCGATTTCTCTCTCTAACCCATAATCTCTCTCTCATGCCAAACATAAACCCTAACTTCCATTAACCATTTATCATCAAATCATCAAACAACATTAATCTTAAAGAACATTGAAATGAGTATGTTTTAGATTCATTATTCATTAGAAAGGTTGAAATAAGATGACAAAAAGAAACCTTTTCGTGAAACCCTGAAAAAAATATTCAATTTTATAGTACTAAATCAAGAAACTATAGCAAGAAACAATGATGAGTTTTGATCAACAATGGTAGCTTAAAATGGGTTATTAAAATCTTGAAAAAAAATGTATGCTTTCTATTGTTGCACACAGTACATGCATAAAGAATCTTTAAAAAAAAGATGTAAAAGCTATATATATGTATATGTATGTATATATAGTAATATAATATACCAGTTCTTTTCCAAGCTCAATGGCAGCTTCTTGGTAACTTGGTTTTTTTCCTGAGCTGCTTCCACAGAAAACACATATTCTCTTGAATCTTGATTTTGTTTCACCTTCCATTATCTAATAATATATCACTTTCTCTCTCTAAATATTTATCACTTTCTCTCTCTAGAAAATATTGGAGAAGATGATTTGTTTGCTTCCTGGAACAAGGGAGAAATAGAGGAGGAGAGGGGTTAAGAAATAAAGTGTGAATATGTTGTTGATATAGTTTTTAAAAGTAAATGGATTTATTTATTTTATTTTATTTTATTTTATATTTATATTCATAAAAAAAAGAAAAAGAAAATGAGAATAGACCTACAAGGCCACAACATGAGAATAACACTACCCCACCTCTCTCACGTTCTCTTAACCCGTGGCCAACTGAGAAATTTTTTCAGTATTTTTTTTCAGTATATACAAATAATAGGATAGTTCAAACTTAAATATCCTACGAATATATATAAAACTATTTGTTAAACGTTGAAAACACACTTTTAACTTTTTTAATAATTATTATTAAAATAGTTTTTGAAAGCTACAATAAAAATATAAATAAAATATATTAATTTTTTTCAAACATTTTTTATAGTCGTTACCATTATGATTATTTAACATAATCACAAAATATAATATGATAAATCACATATGGTTATTGTCTAATATAATGTAATTGTCATATATACAGGATAACCATAAAATAGGACTTGATAATCACATGAATAATCTAATTATAAAATGTGATTATAATGAATAAAAATATTAATCAAAGATAAGTAAAAAAAAAAAAGTAAAAAGAAAATTTATTTGAAAAATAACTTTTAAAAGTTATTTAAATAAGGAGCTACGAAAAAAAATTAGTAAAATAACATGTTTTGAATATTTAAAAAGTAATTTTAAAGTTATTGTTTTGTTCGTACGGTATTTAACCTTTTTATTTGAACTTAAATCTCTATATATTTATATAGAAAAATAATAAGATTGGTATAACATATAACCAGGTGTTTAAAAAATTGACTGCTAAAGGATTGAGATAATTTCTCAATATTAACATGAGAAGTCATATTTATTTACAAATAAAAAGTTAAATAATTTAAACTTCAAGGTTTATTTTTATCACAAAAGCAAGACTCACAATATTTAGTTATTAAAAAATTTGACATCTCATGTTAAATTCAACACGAGAGTTCATTTGTAAGTCAACAAAATTACGGAAGGTTAATTAATCGGGTATAGTGATTCCATATTTATATGTGTTATCGATATGTTATATCATTTTTGTATTTTCATGCATCAAAAATACCTATTGATATTTAGGGACTGATCAATGTGGAAATAATGATCTATGGGAAAGAGGAAAGTGAATTCAAGTCATTAGATCACTTCAATTAAAAAAAACACAAAGGGGCATTATGATAATTTAATAATTAGTTTAATTTAAAAAGTAAATATAACTAAAAAATAGAAGCGGGATGAATACTGGCAATTTCAATTGAGAAATTAGCGCTTCAAATTCTGAAAGAGATCACGATATACTCATTTCGAAAATAGCGTATTCATAATTCGTCACGAAATCAATCAAAATACTCATTTCAAAATCCCCAATTTCAACAAAATTGGGGATTTAGAAATCAAAGTGCGATCAACAAACACCAAAATAACATCGATTAGTGAACGACCTTCATTATAAAAACGTCAATTGAATCGAAATAAGGGTTAAAGGTACAACTGCATCATGAAATATGAGAAAAACTGAAGAAACATATGAATGTCAGTCAAAAGTCGATGAAGCATCACTCAAAAGTCCATGAAGATCAAATTGGTAAGAAATACACAAATTAAATATTTCTATAATTTATTTTCGAGTCTTGTATTTATTAATAAATATGATTGTGTTGGTGCTCATATAATGAATTGGAGATGATGAATGTTAATATTATATAGGAAGAATATTATATGTAGTGAGATATTGAAATTAGCTAATGAATTGTGTTGTTGCTCATTTATGTATTATCAGATTGTATTGTTGTTGTGATGATGAATCTTGTAGTTGTAAAATGATATTTAGAAAATAGCTAGTGAATGTATTAGAAAACAATATATATATTTAACAGTCCATTTGTTTGTATTTATCCCCAATTCAATATGAATTATATTTCATGTGTTGACTCTTATGTTCAAATAACATATAAATTATTCGTTTATGTAGTCTTACATTGAACAACCTAGTATTGTTACAAGAAAGCCAACTAAGGATCTTTAATGGGTTACAGAAAGAGTATGGAAGGGAGTACTAAGTTATAACAATTTGACCGTTGACTATTGAGCCGATAGGTTGATGTAAGAAAGTGAGAATTGAGTATGATCTGCAGGAAATGTTAGATACAAGAAATGGGTAATTTGGTATAAGGACATGTGTAGCAAAGTAAGTCTGAATACATGAAGATTCTACAATTCGATATACGATCACGAACCGAAAGATTTTTGGTATTTATGTATACACTTGCAATGTACTTAATATAAAGTAATGGTAGATATAAAGTGGTTGACATTTAATTTGTTGTTTGGTTAAGTGAGTCATGAAGGATGTGACTACTTCCATTAAACAAATCCGTTTAGAAGATGTGCTTAAGAAATTAGACAGGTATTCATTTGGGTGGTAATTGCCACTATTGTAATGCACTTTAGTATTGATGTTTTCGTACTGTTTGTTGATTAGGAAATGTCATAAGTTATCTGTTGAAATTTTGTATGTTTTATAAGTTTTGAGATTATATAATTTTCACATTTGAAAAACAAATTTCTGTTAGTTTTAACATTCATCTGTATGAATGTTAACATATAACATTCACTACGATGAATGTTAATATGAACTTATGAATGTTATATCTTAACATCCATGCAAATTAATATTAAGTGACATCTTAACATTCATACAATGTTATATCTTAACATTCATACATATATACTTTATATTCATGTGTATGAATGTTAAGACATTAAGCTAATATATTAACATTCATGCGGATGAATATTAAGTGATCAATGTTAACTGTAGAGACAGAGATTAATATTCATCATGACGAATCTTATATGTTATTTTAGGTTTTAGTTTACAATGACTCACAGTTGAGTACAATAAGTTTTTTTTTTTTTTTTTTAATGCTTTAACATTCATTATAATGAATGTTAATTAACATTCATATAGATGAATATTAAGTGATATATTAACATTCATACATATGTATTTAATATTCATTTGCATGAATGTTAAAATATAACATTCATCGATGCATATTAACATTCATCATGATACTAATATAAAAATTAGGTTTATACATAGTAATAAATCATTGAAGATTAAATTTCATCATTTTATCATTTTTACATCATCACTGACATTATTATGTTTGTCTAGAAGCACAATTTTTACAGTCATTTAACTATGCTAGTTCACTAAATGTATCGTGTGTAACTCAATTTTAGTCATATATATTTAATTTAATTTAATTTTTTGTTAATTCATTTTCCTGACACCAGTTTCGGATAATATCATTAGCTTAACATATAGGTTTCCAGAAACGAAAATTAATTCAACATAACCATGTGATAAGCAAATCAAAAGCTGTTTCATCAAATAATTAAGCTCTAGAAAAATGAAAAATCTAATGGTAAAAGAAGGGAGAGCAAGTATGTAAGGAAATATTCCCGTGTCTCTCGTTGCCTATACATGTCGTGTTTCGCTCATAATATAATTCTTCTTGTCCTTTTTTTTTTAGTGATTTCATTATTGAAAATGATTAATCTAAAAAATAAATGAAATATTTGAAGTATCTAAGAATTATTATTTTTATTTTTATTATTATTATTATGTGGATAATGTAAGTTTCTTTTATAAAGCTTGATCATTGGAGATGTTGGGAGCCTATCTACTGGGCCGTTGATGTTGTTGGGCTGGTTACCCATCTAATATAAGATTGGGCGTTTTGATCTTTTGACAGATTAGGTACTGGATCAGCGATAAAAGCCCACTTAGACCTTCAAAATAAGATAAAAGCCCATTATACTTGGGTTCTTGTATATTTTGAAAACAGATATGGGGTTCGAAGGCTTATGCGTTTTCAGACGTAAAGCTATTCAATACCCTTATGATGGCTCTAGATGATTAAAATACCAATAAGGCAATAACCATTGTTACTTATGAAGGCTTAATGCGTTCTCGAGTTTGAAACCAAGAGGAAAGAAATAAAAAAAAGAAGAAAAAATATGAAAAAAATAATACTTAGTCACACTGTCGAATACTACAACATTTGTTTATGCATATGTAAACTTTGACTATATTGTACAATTTAAATTGGCCAAATTCTATAGTTGTATCGACCTAATCAATATATGAATGTAAAATTGTAAACGTTTCCTTTAAACTTTATAGGCCTCCATTCTATAAACCTAAACTCGCAAATGCTGGGCCAAATTTATTGTTCAATTTTCAATACTGGGCCTTAGGTTTTACCCATAAATAACTGAACGGCTACGTGTATCATGCATGGGCCATTGTGAAAGTTTAAGTTTTATGAAGATCCAATGCGATATCCATGGTCCTCAAGTATACCTAGTTTACAATTTGTTTATGTCCATCATTACTAAGGTTATCTTATTTCAGTCTATGTGGTACATAATTAGTTAGCAAAAGTGCTTCATGTATTTCAAAATACTGTTCAGGTATTGTCTACTTTAAAGTTATAAATTATTTTATTTCTCTATTTTAGTCGTTCAAATTATTAATTTTATTTATTGTTTATTTTAAAAATTGTCTACTTACAAATTATTACTATTAATAATGTTAAATTTTTCATTTTACCCTTGTGATTATTCACAATAATTTACTTAAAAAAATGGCTATCAATTTATTTTGAATATAAGAGTAAAACTGACATTTATTTAACCTATTTCGAATCAAAATAAAATTGTTGAAAGACAATAAATATGAGACTGAGAGAGTAATATAGTATCTAACTATCTATGTTACCATTAGCTATCCTACTATTAATGTTTTCTTTTTCAAGTAAAACATGTTTTATGTAACACCTTAGGTAAATCTTATATCGGTCTTGAACATGAAAAACGCTGAGTTCATAGGTGATATTTTAGCTTTACTAGACACAATGCATTTTGTGGGTCACAAGCATGTCATATCTCATAAAAACTTTGTAGTTAAACGTATTTGAGCAGAAATAAGACAATGATTGATCTCCCGTAAGGTATTTTGTCACACCACCAAAAACAAAACTATGCGCCTACAAGCAAGTGAACAATATTATATATAAGATGTTACATTTAACAGGGTTAACTGACCTTTTAGTTACAAAAATTGGCATATATATATGGCGAATTCCCCAACTCTTCTCTTCACTTACACATATGTAAATCTCTTGCAATTTGTAAACCATAACACGGAATTTATCTGAGTGATTAATTAGTACAATTGTTAATTTAAAATAACTCTGGTCAATCTCGGTTTGATTAGAGCGTGTCTTGTTTTACTTGCATGTTTTTGTCATGTATATGAATAGCGGCTTGTGCCTTATATCATATATCTTTCCTCGAATTAGTCGTAGACACATGTCTTGGTCGACATGTGATCATCGTCACAAACGGACATTGAACTGTTTGCTGCCAAGTCATTTTTACAGAAGGCACCAATGCACACGAACCTTATAGAGTTGTTTTAGCTTTTAAACATATATGTCTACAATATGCTACTAGATTTACAATTGACACATGTTTCCCTATTCGTATGATGTACATTGAATCTAATTTCTCCTGTAAGTACTGATCGTATTATTCTTTTCTCTTTTCTCCATTCCCTTTCTGTTGTAGTTTTAAAATGAATAAATTTTTAAGTTAAAGAAAGTAGATATATTTTTGTAATTTTAAAATGAAAAAAAGGTGGTGAATATGAATTTGAGGAATATAAGTTGGTTTAAATGCAACACATGGAATAAGCAACTTTTTGGAAAGGAAAGAAACATCTTGTGGTACGTAATTCGATTTATCTCCTTTATCAATAAGGTAAGGCTATCATGTCAAAATTTGAGCAACTTTTCCCACTCTTCTCTGCAGTTTTTAACCTTTAAAACTTTAAAGCTTTTTCCTTTTCTGTTGATGGATACCTTCGTCAAGTTTAATTCACTTGCACCATATATTCAAAAAGTTTACACTTAGACCACTTCACATGGGTAGTTTCGTTCTCCGTTCTTGAATCACGTGGCACCCGTTCTCGGAGATCATTATAGGCACGGTCATTTGCTGGGTGACCATCTTTGTGGCTAGTTACGGAAAGAGAACAAAGAAGAAGTGGGCCACTAAAAAGTTTTTTATTGTTAAGCTTTTTTAGTATATATTTGTGTAAATTGTAAATAGTAAATTTGAGTAAATTTGTCTTTTAAAAATAGAATATACAATTCTTTCATTCTATAATACCTTAGCTTTTTTTATAGCGAGGTTTTCTTATAAGTAACTTTGACTAATTGTATTATTATTAATGTGACATATTTATTTAAATTAATGTAAATTTTATTATTATTAATGTAACGTATTCTTTTTAACTAGACTAATTATATTATTATTAATAAAATGTACTTTTTCTTAATTATTATAATTTATATTATTACTACAACGTACTTTTTTTTAATTAATGTGATTTTTATTATTAGTGTATATATTATTATTATTATTATTATTATTGTGTTTTTAAACATATAAATGTTTTTATATTAATAGTTAAGAATTAACGTACTGTTGAAAAATTCAGTTATCCAATCATTATATGTATGGTTCAGTTATTGTTCTTCAGTACTTATGCTGATGTGACGCTAATATAATAGTCATTTTTTCAATTCTGAACTACATCCTAGAAAGTAGTATTATATGAAATTTCATTCCCATGAGACTATAAGAGTAGTCAATATCATAATTCATATATGAAGTAGTTGTCATATGAATATTACATTATCACTACTTACTAACAACTCAGACATATAAAAACAATCTATATTATAACTTACCCAACACTTACAAATTACCCACATTTCTTATTCATTTCCATTGTTTTAGACAAAGAAAAAAATATTGAGAACGCTCGTCAAGGACACCATAAATTCCACCACCACACCATCAATTATAGACGGTACCTATGATGTAGCTCGTGGTGCAAGGCTAAAGGATCTCACAACGTGCACTCTAGGAAGTCCTCTAGAAAGGTTTTTCTTTTTTTCTTCTTTAACGGTGATGGAGCTTTGAAGGGATAAATCTCGAGAAAATGAGCATACTACAAAAATTCAAACCCACCTAGTCGGTTGGATTCACAATTGATTTCAATTTTCACCCCAATTTAAAACTCAAACCCATATTACCTATGTCAAAATCCATTGGAGGAAGCTAGATATTGTGGTTTAAGGACTCAATTAGATACGTATTAGGGTGATCATATGTAGCGATTAAGCAATTATATTGAAGATGTTTTCTGAAGCTTACAACTTGGTTAAGACCGATCTGGGATTACGTTTCACTGGTAACTTTTTGCTAACAAGATAGCTTGAGTTTTTTTGCCATTTAGTATAATGGTAGGTTGTCGATTATTATCCTATTAGTGATAAACTGAAAGTCACGAGATCATTCTTTTTTGGAAAAATGATTTGTACATAACTAAAATTGATTTATACATAACAAATGTTCATATTTTAACAAATTTAACTACTTTAACAAATCTAACCCACCGTTAGACACTTAATAAGTGAGTATTGAAATTCTCTGATTTTCAAATCAACATGAAGGAAATATTCTATCATGTTAGTTGTGAATTGTTGTAAAGCACATAATATATAGAGTTAACTACATGAATAGTTCACGTGGTTTACACTCAGTTGTTAGTCCTCGTATTTCATGTTTTGTATTGACAATTAAAAAACTAAATAATTGTTGTGCTTTTGATCCATCTTCCAACTAAAATTATTAAAATACCCTTATTTTAGTTTTTTTAATTATTAAAACTAATAAACATATTTAGATATAGTATAATTTGAGTTATGAATATCATTGTATAGCTAAATAGCCCCTATCCCTCCCTTTTCGAACCCTAAATGTATCCAGCCACGAATCGGCATAACCACCAACCTCCACAACCACACAAACCACCATCTATGTCCTTCTCAAACACCATTTCAGTCGCTTCCATAGCTTGACAATATGAAGATCCGACCCTCTTTCTCTCGAACTCCGGCGACTCTCATCGTCGTCATGGTCGCCGCAAACTCCGGCGAATCTCTCTCTCGCCTAAAACCGTCACCAACACCACCATTAATCACGAACTTTGTCGACTTCGGTCCTTGTCTCTTTATCGATGACAGCACCAACCGCATATCGTAGTTTCTTCCCCCTGATTTGGTATGTTTTATCGATTTGCATGTGTTGCTTTTTGATTTTCAGTTGATCTGGTAATGAATATTATCAGCCGAACGGTGGCGAATCCGGCAATGAATCGGTAGCGAATCCGGCACGAAACAGTGAATCGGAGGTGAATCCGGTCTGGTGGTTTGATGCTTAGTGTTTTCTATTGTGTATCCGTATATTTAATCTGTAAATATTTATTATAATTAAAATTAATATATATATTCAGATTTAGGTATTTAAGTTTTTAGTATTCATATGGTTGACATTTTGGATAAAATGGAGTCGGCCGAATGTTCATGGATCTTGAACACAGTGAAATATAATGGAGATGATGTGTGGACGGATTTAAAAAAGGAAAATAAATTAAAGTTTAAGAAAAGAAAAAAGAATTACATTAATATAAAGAGAAATACTTTGTTCACAAAATTTTTATATAAAGTTATTTATAAAATGAGATGGGTCAATAAAATGGAAAATGAGAATTATGAAGAAGAAATAAAAAGTGAATTTGATTGGTAGATGTCACGTGTCACATCATTATGTGGATGTAATATTTTTCTAATATAAATCGGTCTATTTTATATTATTAAATGAATTAAAGGTGAAACATATATACTAAAAAATTAAGGTACATGCATGTTAGTAATTTAGTTGGAAGAGACACCAAATGCGATATAACCTTTTAATTTTTTGACTGCCATAAAAAAATAAGCACATAAAATAATGACGTAATTGAGTGTAAATCATATTATCATTCATGCAATTAACTCTAATATATAAGAAAAAGGTGAATCGTTAAAATTAGTTAATGATGTGTTCTACTTTGCATTTAATAATGTTTAGTTGGTCAACATGACCTATGAGGTTGATTTGATCACTAGAGGATCCAAATTCGATAATTAAACACGAACAGATGAAAGTTGCTTCTCTAATTGTCGGTTGAGGTTATATTTTGGTTTCTCTTACACTACGTGCAATTGTGTACTGTATTCTCAGAGAGAGAGAGAGAGAGAGAGATATTGGAGTACAATATATACACCACCTTTGTTTCATTCAAACACTCTTTTTGTAGCATTGGACAGAAACACTTTGGATCCAAATTATTAATTTGATGCTCTTTCTCTGTTTTGTAACATGTCTTTTTAGGCCATATATCATTGATGCATCTATCTATCTTTTTGACTAGATATCTATCTATTGACGAATCCTCTACAATCTATCTACACATAACTAATACTAGTATAAACACATATCTGGCTACAACCTAGCTAGTGTATCTAGTTCTATCTTGAGTTACATAGCCAATAATAATATTCTCAATATCAATACAAGTTTCTTTCATTAATTGAGGTACAATGAAAGACAAGTGTGAATTACAAGAAAAATAATATGGAGGTGTAAAAGTTTATATCTAAACTAGACCTAAAAATATGATTGTTAGATATGAAAAATGAATTACGGAAGATTGAAAGAGAAAAAACAATACTTTTAAGATGTCAAATGATTAACGAAATACGCTTATTTTTATGCTTACTTATCAATACTCACAAATTGCAATTACAACTTTTCTAACATAGAACATATTACGACATAAAGAGTATTAAATATCATGTGAGAACCATTAATGACTAATTAAATAAACAAGTATCATTTAATTTCCTGAATGAACTTATTTTGTGTTTAGGCTTACGATTATGATACGGATATATACGTAGCATCAACTTCAAGGTGATCTTGGACAAATAGTGAGGATGAGAACATGAAAGTAAGCGTCCTAGGTTAGACTTTACTTTTGTTCAATAAGATATGAATACTGAAAGCATTATTTGAATGCTTGCTATTTAGATATAATATAATGATGACTAGTGATAATGGTTACAAAGTTGTGTACTGATTACATATATCTTTGAATCCATTTAACTTTATTTATTTATGAAAACTAATTGAGTTGATTTATGAAATGACATTCGTTAAATAAAGGTGGAAGATGATTGATATTTGAATCTGTGAGATCTCTCGTTATTTGTGTAAGAGAATATTTTGGTAGGGTGGTTTTTATGGTTACTTTGCCCTTCATTTCACATATTTTTCCTTCACATATTTAAAAATAATAAGGTGAACCATAACAAGATAAAATGGAAATAGTGATTGGTGGTGTATCATGTATGTAATAGCCAGCTCTGCTTTCCATGCATTAGCACGCTTAGGATTGAGACAAGTAACCCTACCATAATCTCACACTTACAATTTATTCTCATTAACTTGTGCACTTTTGAAATTACTGATGAGTTTTATGGTGATTTTGTTATCATTTATAAAATATTAAAAAAATCAAAGCATATTTGACAATACACTAACTAGATGTGGAGTTGATGTTTAGAACTTGTAACTAGACGTACTGGTGGCTAGAGATTGTGGGTATAGTATGATACGCAAACATATATAATGCCTTTTCTATTGAGCTTACTCATATTCATAAACTAGAATTGAATAGCTTGCAAATAAATATACGATATTGATAGAATTATTTTTAAAAACTTGAAGATGAGACATATGATAATGCTCTGTTTTCGAACAAGAGTGCACTTCATTTTTGTATCAGAAAATATTATATATCCTGTAACTTAGCTTGCTTGTTAATTTTTCTGATCTTGTATATCTTGCCACATGTATCTATACACAAATAATATCAGTAATTAATGTTGGTAATTTTAGTAAAATTGGTATGTGTTCGAGATCAAAGGGTATTTTAAGGTAAGTCATAAAACGAGTTGCTAAGTGCAGGTCGGTGCACACTCATTTAAATTAATTTGGACTGCTATCAAATAGCGAGAATCGAGGGGGCTTCGCCGCCTTATGGGGTCGGGGGCAGCGCTCCTTGTGGGGGTCTATGGAGCCGAGCCCTTTAGTTTGTTAAAAAGCGTGTTTGTTGGTCAAACGTTATATCTGTTTGTGAAACGTTGTGTCTTTTCGTTTGAATAATTGCCACTCGCTTCGTCTCAAAATAATTGTCCCCAAACAATTTTTTATTTATTTAAGATAGATCAATAAATTGTCAATTTTTCCTTGTATTTAAAGCAAGTTTGCCTGAAAGTTATCAACATTTAAATGATTGAGAGTAATAAATTGGGGTAAAATAGGGAGTTTAATTATTTTTAATAGTTATTTTTTGCAAGTAGACAATCTTTGGCACAAACAAAAATAGTAAGGTGTACAATTAAATTGGGATGAAAACGGTACAACAAAATCTAATTATATCATAATGTTTTTAGTCTCATTTTCACATGTAGAAAACATAACAATTTTCTCTTGTTTTGCTTAGTTTTTCCGTCAAGATTTTAAGTGTGTTTTTGTCTTATCCCGATAAGAGTTTTGTAAACTCAGACAGTAAAAAATCGAAAACCTTATTGAATAAACGATTTGTACACGATTAAAAAATTATCTAAAATTTTCATCACACGGTTATTCAAATTCCCAGACAATTACTCCTAGCTTTCATGCTAGAGCATAGGTTTCATATTTTAGAATGTTGAAGAGTTTAATTTCTTTGTATCATGTTACGACTTCATGCTAGAGCACATATTTTGGATATTTGTTAGTAAATGGTATCTTAAATTGATTCAACACATTACAGATTTACATTATTTATCCGCAAGAGGCCGGGTGGTAAGTCCTATATGCAAACTTTATTTCTTTATTTTTAAATTTGCAGAAAAGTGAGTAGTAAATTCAGTCAAAAATTTCATCTGAGATAAAGAGATAATAAAGTTTCCAGATAATTAATACTGTGGTCATTATTTTGATGAATGGATATATGATATGAAATAGTATAGTCTTCTATCTGGTAGGAAAAGAAAAGAAAATAGTACAAATATAAATAGTTGTGATTCCTTTGAAAGCTGAATTGCCTTTGGGACTGGTGAATTCTTCCTGCTTGTCAGCACATGCATTCCACTTTCCACTACAAAATCCACTTTGGCCATCTAAAATCTTACCTCACACCCAAGCAAAGCACAGTCACCTACACCTTCAAATTCATCTCTCTCCTTATTTCACCATTTTATTTCTAACACTTCACTGATCACAAATATATTTTACTCCTCATGATCTCTTCTCTTCTTCACTACCCATCCGAACATATAAATTTCAACTATATTATTTGTTTTACTTGTTATTTAACTTCTCTTCGATACTTTTAATTTTCATATCCATACTTGTAACTTCATTACAAAAAATATAAATTTCTTCAAGAAAATATGAGAGCTGGTGGTTTTGCTATCCAACAAGCTTTAAGTTCAGATGCTGCTAGCATCATAAAGCAGGCCGTGACACTAGCACGCCGCCGTGGTCATGCTCAAGTAACGCCACTCCATGTGGCAAACACCATGCTCTCTTCCACCACCGGCGTCCTTCGATCAGCTTGCCTTCGATCACAATCCACATCACACCCACTTCAATGTAAGGCTCTTGAGCTTTGCTTTAACGTAGCCTTGAATCGTCTGCCCACATCATCGTCTAGCCCGATGCTAGGCCCGAATCACTCGTCTCAACATCCCTCTATTTCTAATGCTCTTGTGGCGGCATTTAAGCGTGCACAAGCTCACCAGAGGCGTGGATCAATTGAGAATCAACAACAACCGTTGCTCGCTGTAAAGATTGAGCTTGAACAGCTTATAATATCAATTTTAGATGACCCGAGTGTCAGTAGAGTGATGAGAGAAGCTGGGTTTTCGAGTACACAAGTGAAAACGAATGTAGAACAAGTTGTTTCTTTGGAGTTATCTTCTCAAACCCCTCCTCCTTCTATTTCAACTAATACCATTTGTATGAAACAAAATAGTAACGAAAATCAACATCATAATCAAGTTACGGTTAGGAATGAGGATGTGATGTGTGTAATAGATAATCTAGTAAACAAGAAACGATTGAGAAGCTTCGTGGTTGTAGGTGAGTGTGTTGCTACCGTTGAAGGTGTAGTAAAAGGAGTGATGGAAAAAGTTGATAAAGGAGAAGTTCATGAAACTTTAAAAGATGTTAAGTTTATAAGTTTACCTCTTTTCTCTTTTGGTCAACTCTCTAGATTAGAAGTAGAACAAAAACTTGGAGGATTAAGGAGTTTAGTAAAAGGGTTTGTGCAAAAAGGGGTTGTGCTTTACTTAGGAGATCTTAAGTGGATTACTGAGTATAGGATTAGTTCATGGGGTCATGGAAGGGGATATTATTGTCCAATTGAACACTTGATTATGGAATTAGGAAGATTAATTTGTGGTATTAATGAGGAGATTGGTGGTAAGCTTTGGGTTATGGGGATATCATCTTTTCAAACATACATGAAGTGTAGAAATGGGAACCCTTCGCTCGAAATCATTTGGAAGCTACATCCTCTTACGATACCGGCAGGGAGCTTAAGTTTGAGTCTTGTTCCACAAAGGTATAACTCGATTTCATGGCGTCCTAACGAGTTTTAAATTTTTTTACATTTTCTACCTATCTTTAATTTATAGTTCAAGAAAATTTGAAGGATTTTCATCTTTACACGTTCCCTTTAACCCCTTTCTCTTGAATCTTCTTTTACTGAGATTTAAATAAGTATTCCTATGAAGTTGATCAGATTAAACAACTTCAGTATTCTTCTTTCTGATATTCTTTTTTGAGCATACCCATTGGTTTAAGTGACATCTATCATAACTCATCGACATTCTATAAATTGATCATGATCATTATACTAGATAATTAGATCTAAGTACTTGGATTTCTTTAGGGTTCTAATAATTTATAACCTTTTCATATTATCATTTTCTTTTTTGGTACAGTGATATCCAAAGTGAGTGTGGAAGCAAGTTTGCCGACAAGGAGGACTGTCGGTTGACGCTTGAAACCGTAGACGAGAAGCAACTTACGTGTTGTATGGATTGCTCGGTGAACTTCGAGAGTGAAGTTAAAAGCTCACGGTCATCAAGCCTTCCTTCATGGCTTGCTGATGAGAAAATAGTAGTCAATAATCAAGATAAGGTGAGTATCTTATTATTTATCCCTACTTTCTACACTATAAAGTTACATGATACCTTCCTTTACTTGTATAATTACATTCTAATATATATTCTTTTTTACTAAATTCAGGAATGTGTTTCAGTAAAAGAGTTGTGCAAGAAATGGAACTCAATCTGCACCTCAGTTCATAGAAACAAACCCTTGTTTCAAAGAAGCTTAAGCTTCTCTTCTGTTTCACCTTCCTCATCACCAGTTTCTTGTTTTTCCTATAATCAAGAAAACCCTAGTTTTAACCGAACCTCAAACAATCCTCAACTTTGGGATTTTACAGCCTTAGAGAGAGATGTTGAACCGTATAATCTTCATGATGAGGGAGAGCCAAGGCAAAGGTTTCCATCAAACCCTAATTCAACTCCAAATTCAGTTTCTTCAAGTGATATTATGGAGGTTGAATACATCCAAAAATTTAAGGAGTTCAATGGAGAAAATTTGAAAGTCATATGCAATGCATTAGAAGAAAAGGTTCCTTTGCAGATGGATATTGTTTCTGATATCGCGGGCACTATATTAAGGTGTAGGTCAGGAATGTTGAGAAGGAAAGACAAGATAAACAACAACGAACCGAAGGAAGAGACTTGGTTTTTCTTTCAAGGCGTTGATTCACAATCAAAAGAGAAAATTGCTAGGGAGCTAGCTAAGGTTGTTTTTGGGTCAACTTCAAATTTCACCACAATTTCTCTAAGAAACTTTTCGTTATCCCCGAGAGTGGATTCAACCGATGAACCGAGGAACAAAAGGTCTAGAGATGAACAGAGTTGTAGTTATCTCGAAAGGTTTTCAGAAGCAGTGTCAGTGAATCCTCATAGGGTTTTCTTGGTTGAGGATGTAGAGCAAGCAGATTATTGCTCTCAAATGGCAATAAAGCGAGCTATCGAAAGAGGGAAATTGACACATTCGAATGGTGAAGAAGTTGGTTTTTGTGATGCGATAATTGTGTTGAGTTGCGAAAGCTTTGGGTCTAGATCAAGAACATGTTCTCCACCAGTGAAGCAGAAAGTGAAACAAAAAGAAGGAAGCCCAAGTGTATCTTTAGATTTAAATATTTCATTTGATGAAGATCATGAGGAGAAGCAGTCAATGTCCATGCATGAAATAGGGTTACTTGAATCTGTAGACAAATGTATCAATTTCAACATTCAAGATTTGTCACTCTAAATCTTGAATCTTGAACTTCATATCCTTTCAAACTGTCTCAAGATTTAAAATAGAAAAGTGTTTCTTACTTCAATCCCAATTGTATCTTATTTACTTGTGACTTTTGAATCGAATCTACAAATAGTTTATTTTTCATAAAATCCAAGAAACCGTATCCAAACAACTGAAGTTTTTGGAGGAGCTAGATTAATTAAATCCTCCTTGTTATTGTTTTGATTTTTCAAATATATTTCTTTTAACTTCCTTTTAATCAAGACAATGATGCTTAATGGGGCTCATATTAGGAAGAACAATATGCATTTCCAAAAAAGGACTTTAAACTTTCATGAAACTTGTGCATAGAGAGGAACATATGGCAATCAATATGGGTATAGAAGACCAAGTCGGTGGGGTTCCATTCAAATTATTTGCTTATAATTTCCCACAAGGAGTTTTGAAGTATGCTTTTTAAAAGTAGTTTTAAAGTAGAACAACAATTATAATTAGACATGCGCAAATGAGGTTTTTAATTTAACTATAATAACGTTAACGATTCTTGAATTGTTTTCTTCCGATTGACATATATATTCTCCAAATTTCATAAGACAAGAATTGAAGATGCATTAACAAACATGTACCTAAAAATATGATTATTCACTTTACCCACCATCAAATTATTTTGAACTCGATTCCTTTCTATATACTTAGTATATTAAGGTCATATTATACTTGTATCTTTTAGATGGCACTTGCCACATACAGAAAACAAGTAGACATGGAGATATGTGTACATGAAAATTGTTAAGACCAAAACAATATCGAGCCTTTTGGTTACTTTAAATGAAAAGATCAAGTAGCATATTCAAATGATAAAAATAGTATACTTAATCTGAGTAGCACTAACTTATCTTCTATGTTTTGGGTTATAAATAGTATACTTAATCTGAGTAGCACTAACTTATCTTTTATGTTTTGGGTTATAAATAGTATACTTAATCTGAGTAGCACTAACTTATCTTTTACGTTTTGGGTTATGATTAAAGGTATAGTATCTTATAAGATTTATTGATTTGTAATGCGTTTAATTTTTATATTTTTATATTATATGAGATTAATTTTGAAATCTTCTATTGTATGAGGTAAATTTTCAAAAAATTTATATTGTATGATGATTTGTGTTTTTCGGCCTAAACAAAAAAGGAAACTTTCTTTTTTTGAAATGGACAAAAAAAGAAATATTACATACAATAGAGATGTTCAAAAGATTTACCTCATACAATAGAAAATTTCAAAGTTAACCACATACAATATAAAAATATAAAATTTAAACGCATCACAAATTAATAAACCCTATCTTATAAGGTATATAAGATAATTACAACAAGAAATAACATTCCCTTTTACTACCAAATTTACTAATGGAAAAAGCAAAATCTTCCCTAAGAAATATCAAGAGAAAGAAAGAAGGAGCACAACCTTTTATGGTGTGTGATGTGTTTCCCAAAAAGAATAACTTTCGACCTCTGGTTTTAGTAAGACCCAACATTCCAATATTAAGGAAAAAGCATTAAAAGGTGGAGTTAATTTTAATATGAATACGAGATTTAATATACAAAAATAAAATAAGGTAAAAAACAAAAGAAAATTAAACCCGAAAAGCAAAAGCAAGAAACATTTAGTATTATGAAATTCAAAGATAAGCATCTCTTCTTTAAACCTTAAAGACATCTACTTTAGAATCGCCAAAAAAGATGATTATCTTCTTTGCTTTAAACTTTTTATAAGCCATTACCATAAGGATGGAATTTGTCTTTTTAATCTTTTCCACTTTAACCTAACTAGGGTCTCTTAGTTCACTCAAATTGAGTTTCAATTCATTCTTAAGTAGTTAAGCACATACTACTTTTTAAAAGACTCATATATGATATAACCATACATGATTATACATTTATATATGTTTGCCAATACTACTCAAGAGACCAAATAATGAATGAGATTAATTCGTGTCTAAACTACTTAGATATAAAAATCGAGTTCGATCGGTTAGTGCTTCCTTTTGTTATACATATATATTGCTATCATTAACTTATACGTATATAAATCAAGCATATTAATGCTTAAATGTTGGATATATACTCCTATATGAAAGTGTTTACACGTTCTCATTAATTAACTTATGCACCAACCATGCGTCACTAGAATTACAACAAATTAAGATGTTCACCGACTAAAGTTTAGTTAATCATGTTCGGGTACGTTGTGTATTTGTCTAAAGAATATGTGGCAAGTTGCAACATTAGCAAATGAAAATCTCAGAATATGAAGTCTTCGAGTTGCATTCGTAAGTTGATCCACATCACATGAAACATTGAAAACCATTATGTGTTGACTTATTTAAAACTAAATAACCATTTAATTTGTGTGAATCTTATTTAAGATCTACATAATATCACTAGCTACTTCTTTTTCTAAATTATATATATTGTACAGGACTTTAAATGGGAAAAATTGTTTTAGTGATTTCTTGGTAGTAAACCATGCATAAAACTTAGACAATATATATATATATATGTATATATGGCTGTTTTTTTAAAAAAAATAGAAAATAAGTAATCATTTTATAATTAACTATATAACTAGTAGATAAAATGAAATAACAATAATATGTCAATTAATGTTTTAGTAGATCCTCGGTTCCATATTGAATAATGCATGCATTGATTTGTTCATGCATGTGGGGATTCTGCATGTTTTGCTAGTCGTGCCCACGCCCAAAAAGGGAATAAATCTCGCTTCAAGTGAAACGTTAACGTATCAATATCAAATCATGATAAAGAAAGAAAAGAATAGGTCCAAATTATATATTCACAATAAAAGTGCATATTCAATTCATATATGTTAATTATTAAACCTATTTCATTTTTACGGTAATTATATTGTACGAAGATGAGATGAATGAACTGTAATGTTAATTAAATTTTAAATCTTATACTAATAGTTACTTGTTTAAATATGGGTATGGTTAAACGTGGTCAAAATATATATCTAAATTAGTACCGAAAATATCTCTAACTACATATAATGCATCTTTCCATTATCTTAAAATTAGTCTCAATACAAGGAAATGTCTAAATTACCCTTAACTCATTTATAGTATTTCCATTAATACAACTCTTTGTTATATAAAATAAGATAATAATTCATACAAAACACATAAAGCAATTAACAATCATTAGTTTTTCACTACCATCATTATTTCTACCGCCGTATTGCGCGGGTATCATTCTAGTATATTTAAATTTGTGTCTACTTCATATAGTGCATGACATATAAATTATACTTATTATGAATACTTTTATGTATCAATCATACCATCATATTTAACGGTCAAAATTTTTAAACACACTTTAAACATACAATTTACAAGTCATATATTTCTTAAAATATATATTAAAATATCAAATATAAATATAAATTAATAATTCAACAATCGATTTACTTTTTATTTCTTCTGTCATTTAGTTTTTGGTTTTCAACATCGAACAACATTAATTTGTTTTCCTTAATTACTTTTTATTTTTACTTTATTTTTTAATATTGTGCACTGAGTCCTTTTTTGTAGAAAACTTCTAGAAAGATTTTCGAAAGTTAAATGAATTGCATTAAAATACAACCTATAAATTTCGTGTGGCAAGTGCTAACAACCATGAGGAAGCCATGCACAAATGACAAAGATCGATCTAGCACGTTTATTAATTAACATATGATCCAAGTTATTCGTGTGGTGCTAAAAAAATAAGATAAAAATGATAATAAAATACTCTTGATAGCATTTAACGTATCCCTTAAAACGACAATGTGTCAAAATTGATCTTTTTCATATGAACTATTTTAAAAAGACAAATAAACGACGTATAATGCATACACTGCAACAAATATGCTATTTATTCATATTTTTCTCTACACGTTTTAAAAAGGTACAAACTTTTTTGTTAAATTTTTCACACCTATAAATGTGTACAAATTTATAAGTGTAAAATATCATCACATTTCACACATAAAATTTTAAGGAAAAAAGTTCACACTTATATTTATATACAAATATAAGTTTATTCACATTGAAGTGTAGAGATCAATTTGTGACACTCAATTTTTTACACTTCCCCTTGTGAGAAGAAATGAGATGCGACGAATTTACTTCACAATTTTAATTGTGATTAAGTTTGTGTTTGTGCACATTAATAGGTGTTAATTTTTTTTATACAATTATAAGTGTAAAAAATGTAATTATTTTTACTATTTTTTTCACATTTATATGTATGTAACAAACTTTTAAACACTTAAAATGAAAATTTTTGAAGGATTTTACACGTTTTTAAAAAGCCTGTAAAAAGGGGTGTGTCCAATTGACAATTTGTTGTAGTGTTAGGAGATCGAAGATTTTACTATTAGATCCTGTCTTAAATAAAGCCTAGATTATTCACTTAATTATAGGTCTTTTGATATCAAGTAACTTAATATCATTTCCTACTTCCCAAATTAGTTGCGAGATTAAACTTTTAGTCAAGAGTGAAGTTGTAGTCGTGAGAACATATTGATCGTTGCGTAAACTCATTCTAAGTTTAAAATTGAAGTAGTAGTTGCTTTGTTTTTCTCTAAACTTAAGCTTAAGGGAAACATTTAGCAGTCAGTTAGTTCTAAGATTTTGAAGAAAAAAAGGTGATAACTTGATAAGTTAACTGTCCACGCTTACTTGAGTTGTATTTTAGTGATCCCTACTTTGCTTAATTAAAGGTAAATAATGATAGATGTTATATATAAGTTTCTTTAATTATATATATATATATATATAATTAATTACATTAGATATAAAATAAGATAAGATAATATGTACAAGACTTAACATTTCAAGTAAAGTAGAAAATGTTAGTACAGAGTTAATTTCTACTTTTTGCAGTACGTTGAAATTGTCTAAATGTGGAGTGAATGGGCTACGGAATCTAATTTTCCCTTAAAAGCAGGAAGGAAGATACTCCATGAAATCAATTTGTTTATACTTTATACTAGACTTTTATTTTATTTTATTACACTAAATACTGTAATAAATAATAAATAATAAATAATTGTTAATATATATATAAAATGTAGAAAGTGGACAGCCCTTTTAAAACAAAAGTTGATCACTTTTTAAACCCCTTTGTGGGTAATATAAAAACTTTTCTTTCTGCAACTTTTTTCCACCTTTTTATATGCCCTCTTTTACATTTCTTGAAATTAATATATATATATATATATATAAAATATTAGTGCATAAATTCTACCAGGTGGCTACCAACAAAACAAACTATTGAGTTGTAAACAGAGACATATGGATTCTAGTTGTTGAACTCGTTTACAATTTTTGTTTTCTGCATTGTCGGCAGTACTTTGATACACAATATTAAATCATTTTTAATTATTTTCTTTTTCTTTTTTCTTTTTTACGTGGATTAGTTGGAATTTACTTTTGAGATTATATGACTTAATCAGTACATAATACAATTATCTAGCTTTTAGTTACTTTTGTAGTTTAATCTTGACATTTTCTATAAAGTATAAGAAGAAAGATAATAGTCTACTAATTATGATATGTATTAGACATTTAATATACTAGGTTGATTATAAAGTCTACTAATTACGTATGTCAATCATTTTCCTTTAATTTAAGTTTTTCCTAAACTATTCTATTTTATATATAAAGTATAGACATGATAATATTAATGGTCATGAGTTGGTGGGAATAAAACCTATGATGAATAGTTCGTAAAAGGATGAACACTTTTTTCAAGCACAATAGTTGCCCAGCGCTGCTAATTTGCACCCATAGCTTTAATAAATCCCCTATTGTCATTGAATTAATAATTTTGATTAAATTATCTAAAATTGCTCATAACTGGAGAATTAGAATTGAATTGAATTTTAGAGCATCAAGAGTTTATAGAAGTCAGTACATGAAGAATTTTGCGATATGAAGTTTATGTATACAACTTCATCACTACACTGATAATGTGGAGGTTTATTACGTATAATGTTGTATACTGGACAGAAGTATTAAATGTTAAATGGTTGTATGAATTACGAGTGTTTAGAGATAACATTGTATAACTTAAGTGATTCATAACGTAGGAGTCTCTCAAACACAAAATGACTGTATGTATTATCGACGCTTTTATAATCATCGTTAACAATCAGTGAAGTGAAACATTTCTAAGACCAACCACTATGGTTCGGTGTTCACATGGACGCCGAAGCTTTGTTGATCGGGGTGCCACATCGGCTCCTTCATGGTCACAGTCAACGAGTTGAAAACGAGGCTCCCTTGCCAAATCCTAGTTAAACTTTCTTTTAAATTTTTTTTGAATTATTTAATATTTATTCGTGTGAAAAATAACCTTTAATATTGAGATTGAGCATGAAAGGATCCCTAACCTATCAAAATAATAGAACACGGACACATTGTCACAAAACAACTTCTACAATTACTTCGTTAAGGTACGATGGAAAATTATAAGAACCAAGATGAGGGACACACTCGTTAGGGTACCTAATACGAACATTATTTTTTTTCACATTTGTAACTTTTGTATTTTATTCGTTTCAAAATAAGTGTTTATTTTTTCATTTTAAATTATGATAAAATGAATGTCCACTTTCAAAAGTTATATACTTATTTACCAATTTACTCGTAACTTACTTTTTCACAAACTGTTTCATAGAAAATTGTGCAAAAATAAGAATAAACTGTTATTTTTTTCTTATATAGTATACTAATTATATATTTTTTTAAAATTTTATATAATTTAATCATTAACACTTATCGGAAAAAGAAAATATATATCATCCTATCTTTCCACATCAGCCATTCTTCCTTGCATCTTTTTGCTATGGAAGCCTTTTTCCTCTACCCACCATTATTGTTATTTTACCTAATTAACTTGTTTTTCCTCATTTATAATCATTAATAACTTTTTCATCATCAAGATAAGACTAGCCTTTTCTTAAGGGTGATTCATCTTTAATTTTGGTATCTTTGCATATTCATTGGTTTTTAATGGAGAAGATCTAATTGTAGAGCCTTCTATTTATCATGAGAGAAAATGACTATTTAATAAATAGTTATTTTACTTTTTGATAATATATATATATATATATATGTGATATATTAAAATAGATAATTCAATTAATATAGTTATTTTGTTTTTTTTTGGTAATGTGTGTGTGATATATTAAAATAGATAAATCAATCAATATAGTTATTGTGTCTCGGTAATGTGTGTGTGTGTGATATATTAAATAGATCAATCAATCAATAAAGTTATTTTGCCTCTTGATAGTGTGTGTGTGTGATATAATAAAATAGATAACTCAATCAATATAAATTGGTTAAAGTGTTATGTTTACTATCACATCTATAAATATCATTATGTCAATTTAAATTAGGATTGACTCACATAAATTTTAAAAGCGATTAATTCAATCTAATTTAATTCAAAGTTATATTTATTGAACAACTTTCTTTTATTGTTTTAAAATAGTTTAACTTTTCCAGTAAGTCACCCTTTTTACTATTGTTTTAGGCGCATTTTCAAAAAATTTATTGTATGTATTGAAAATATCAATTCCTTCTGTAGTATGCACACTTTTCTTTTTTGACATTCTATTGTATTATTGAGGAACTATACATTAGAAAGCCAGAAAAGGAAAGTGTACGTACAATAGATGAAATGACATATTCAATTCATACAATAGACGGAATGAAATTTTAGTTGTATATAAAACATTGTGTCTTAATACATTGACTTTTAATTGTATAGTCATCACATAATGTATATATTATCGTTCCGCCGCAACACGCGGGTCATAAATACTTGTTTGATACTAATTAATAAACTTCTTGTAAGCTTAGAAATGGAAAGCAATGAGCCCCTAACCTTAATTTATAATTACAAGGGTAAATGAATTACAATGTAATGATCCATATGTGCAATAGAACTTACTCAAGTGATGTATACATAATTCTTTGATTTCAAATTTCGTATTTATTAGATATTGTCTAGCATGTGATAACTAGCTAGTGATGCATAAATATTATAGTTTCTTTATCATTTGGTACAAAAGTTGGTATACTGGTAAGTTTTATATGCTTACCTAATCTTAGTGTTGATATAAAGACTTTGTTTAAAAAGTCATATCCCTTTCTATATGATATGCACTTTATTATCATCTTTATTTGAATACACGTTAGCTTAACATAATTTGCTATAGTACCATATACGTGCTTCCCTTCAATACGATTGCACTTTATTATCATCTTTATTTGAATACACGTTAGCTTAACATAATTTGCTATAGTACCATATACGTGCTTCCCTTCAATACGATATGCACTTTATTATCATCTTTATTTGAATACACGTAAGCTTAAACATAATTTGCTATAGTACCATATACATGCTTCCCTTCAAAACGAAGGAACTGCCTTATTTATATATATATATATATATATATATATAAAATGTATGAGTATGTGTCAACTCCTAAACTTAAATCCATAACTTCATTGATTGAGGGATTATATTGATATCGTTAGGTTAATGACTTTTTGGTATACTTAATGCAAATTTGTAATGTACATAATAAATTTAAAAAATAAATATACAAATTACTGCTCCTTGGGGTCTTTATGAGTAGAGATATATTGATCTTCTAATGAAAATCTAACTTTTCTGGTTGTACAAAACTTCAGGGTGGCTTCAAATAAGGTTTGAGTTTCCATTAGAGCACATGGACTGGTGCTTGAATGAATTTTTCTCAACCGGAACGCTGCCGGGACGACGTTTCTCCACTTTGGACGGCGTTCTGGCCACAACGTCCCCTACCGAACATTGTTGGCCCCTTCTTTTTTTAAAGTTAACGGCTAGTTTGAAGTTTAAACATAAATAAAAATAAATAAATAGAACGGTCATATGACCGTTTTTTGAAAAAAAATAAAATATATATATATATATTTAAATCTTATTTGCTATTTATACATACAACACTTCTAACACAATTTTAAACACATCAAAACACCATTTCTCATCTACAAACACACACTCAAAAACTCTACAATTCTATATAATTCACCATAACAACCAATACAACTTACACTCCTAATGGAGCCCGTTTCAACAACATTCATCATCTCCACACCCGCAACCCGACATACCCGGATTTGGTACTCCATATCAACCCTCCTATCAACCACCATCCTTTCAGACACCCTAATTCTCACCCGAGCAATATAGCGTTCTCCTAATGTGGCGAGCGTCACAAAACACCAGTAACCCATCATCCAACAACCTCAAACCTTATAATCGATGAAAGACGAGGTACCGACACCAACCCCTCGTATAACTAAGTCCTCCCAAAATAAGATAGAAAACCATATTGTCCACCCATTGATCCTCCCAAAACAACACTTGAGAACCATCACTAGTTTTTCGTTCAAAATAAGATAGAAAACCACCCCCTTTAGAATTTATTTCCCACCCAACCCTCCTTATCCCCTCGCATATGTGACCCATAACACTACAAGTACTACTGATTTCATCTTGCAGCCCCCCGACACGCCCATAAATACTTTTTATAATTTTTACCCAAAAAGCATTACATTCCTTTTTGAATTGCCACCACCATTTACCCAATAAAGCCCAATTTTTGACTTTCAAAGATCCAATGTCTAAACCCCTGCCCTTGTATGAAGTTAACACCTTATCCCATTTAACCCAACCCATTTTGGAACCCTCCCCATACCCACCCCAAAAGAAATTACGACACAATGACTCTAAAAGCTTTAAGACACATGCCGGAGCACGAAAGATTGAGAAAAAGTAAAGTGCCAAGCTTTCAAGAACCGATTTGATTAAAGTTAATCGCCCACCAAATGACATCACTCTAGCCTTCCAATCCGATAACCACTTTTTAAACAATCGGTTTCCAATCACCCTCTCTCCTCATAGATTTACCAATTGGTAACCCTAAATATGTAAAGAGAACTTCACCAACTTTACACTTCAACCATCTTGCCGTGTTATTCTATTTGTCAATTCCTTAACCTTTTTTATTATTTTAAAACATCTAGTTTTTAATCCATAAACTAAGTATCTTATTATCGTTAGAAATTAATAAATTCCGAGATCGTATATAGGTTTATACGAATAAATGTGGCCATGATGTCAAATGTAGTGAATGGATTATAAAAGAGTACGTGAAAATTGAAGTGACCATACCTTTTAACTTTATCATTTCTCTTGACCACCTTGGTTCGAGTCTTGAATACGAGGGACTTGATGAGCCCAATCTGTCAATGGGCCCTTGGAATATTGTCTTAAGGTGTGTATATAACTTTGGACCACAAAATGCTTAAACTTAAGTACTTTTAGGTAGCTTGTTTCCAAGGCAGGGAACATAATTAAAGCTTTATCATGAAGATTGTTTGACACAATAATCATACCGTATACAAAACATCCATTTTGTAGTTTTAATCGTTTAAACCTATTTAAATTTAACAAGATGCAACTATAAGATGTATCTAGTAACATATAAATCTAATGTGATATCAGTTGTATTAACTCCAGCATTGTTCTCTCTTTATAATCATCTCGTGTGAAATAATAGTAATCTAATAATGAAAAATAAAAAGAAATGGACCCGCCAAAGATAAAGGTTGGCATCTGGGAAAGATTGCATATGGAGACAAAGTTTCCACAACCATATTCACAGGCCCTTTAAAATTTACAGACTTTAGCAAAAGGAACTTACAAATAAATTATATATTTAAAGAGCTTCTTTAGATATAATTTCAAATCTTCTTGTAATCTACCAATCATCTTTTCCATATATAAAACATATTTGATCCAAAAACAAATATTCAACATCATATATTTATGTAACTATATAAACTTCTCTTTAACATAAAGTTTATTAGGTTATGTAATTCCCATAAAAATATTAATGAGTTAAAGATTATAATATATAGGAAACCTATAGCTTGGAGAGTAAGCTAAATATAATTGGGATAGACACTTATATAATAACGAGCTACTAATAATAATGATATGTTAATAAAGTTAACCGGTTTTATAAGCAAAATTCATTATTTTATTAGACCTCATTCTTATTTTCTCTTATCGGGTTACACTTTTGTTCTACTGGAAGAGTACATGCATTAAGATCGAGTCACATTTAGCAATCTTTTTCTACTAATTAACTTTAGTGACTAATTATTTATTTGCATGCATCTTAATTCTTAGGGGCAGATAAGGCGAAGTTAAGTGGGCTCCGTAACCCAAGTGTTGTTAAGCACTTAAGCCCCCTTTTTAATAAAAACCACCAGCTAGCCAATTTTACCATATTCGAAGGGAGAAATTTTTGACAATGTTAAAGGTGTAGAATGTAGTTTTATTATTTTTCAACAATATTGCTTTTAACGTTTAACCTAAATATTTTAGCCACAAACGACATAAAATTCTGACTCTTGAATCCGCCACTTATATAAATTGCTTGGAAGTAAGGGAAGAGTGATGAGTTGGTACTCGGTAAAGTCATTGTCAACATAACATGTGCATGTTAACATTCTATTCAAACCAACCTCTAACGTCTTTATCTTGAATTTCTTCAATTCATTGTGGGGTTATATAATATGTAACAACCCAATCTCCACATTTATTGAAAGAATTAGTCTTGACAATAAGACTTCTACAAATGGTGAGAAATTTTTATCGATAAAAACAAATCAGTCGAGACTTCGGAAATTTGATATTACAATGTAACTATTAAATTATGATATGTAGCGAAAGATAATGGATAAACTGTAGATAAAGTATATACATGATAATATGACAATTGTTGATCGATAAAGTGTTTAAACTTCTTAATTGTATGTGTAACAAATTAGATGAGATATCTTCAGGGTTTATATTAACTTTTATGTACAACCCAGTAATGCTTGAAATACAATTGTGGGAGCCATGAAGTAGGCTCCAAACTAATGTTGCCTAAAGTACAAGTGAGAGTGCATGAGTTACAATTAGAAGATGCATATCTAAACAAAAATGTAAAATTAGTTTATTTTGTGAAAGATGGAATCGTACAAGGAGGAGGTTCAAAGTACTACATTCACATGTACTACACCTTGCTAGCTTTGCCTAGTTACTAGGAAAGGTGTGCAGGCAAGTCTATAAGGCTAAATGACTACAAGTGTCAAGGCTATTACTAGCTTAAAATCACTATCATGTTTATATAATTAGAATGATTAAGAATATAGGAATATAACCTCTTTTCCATCTTGATTCAACATCGAACCAGGAAGAAGGTAGAGAGAAAGAGAAAGGTCAAATAGTTAGAAATGCCTTCTCCTAGAATTTTAAGCAAGAAAATCGAAAGGGTAGATCAACAAGTGTACGAAAGAATCGGATTGGCGAAACATAACTCTATAGAAACGAGAATGCGTAGGCGCAAAATGGTGTAGTCTTGAAATGCATCAACTATATATATCTTACCATCCGAAAATGGCACTCGGTGTAGTCTTGAAATGCATTGACTAAAAGAAGTTCTAGAATTAATACAAAACCAGCAAACTGATAACAAACAAACTCCATACGAGCATTAAAAATGAATGTTATATGTAATGCTTGAATTACTTACGATTCTATTTAGAATGTGATACATTTCAAAAATTAAAAATGTGATACATTAATCAGATTACGTTAAGAATGTGATACTTATAAAAAATTAAAATTCATGCAAAAAATGAAGTTTAATTACTCTAATATATGAAAGATAGAAAGTTGGACCAAGAGTTTAATACATCCGAGAGAATTTGTATTCTGCTGTGAGGTTTTTTCGACTAGTATCCCCTTTGAGTTGGGGTTGGTAAAAATTCTGCTGAAAAAGCAAAAGAGTAATGGTTTTAAATCCCAAGAAGTAAAATTGTAACAGACTAAATGATCATCTTCAAATCATCATATATAATTCGTCATATATATACATGTATCATAAAAGCAAATCAAAAGCTATATAAGCACCATTGAACGTCGTGTCTTTTGTCTTTGCTTTTAGTGCGTGTAAGAGGATCAGTACGTTATGGATCGGAGATGTGAGAATTAATGTGAAAACATGCGAATAAAACCCGAAAAGGGTCGGAATGGGTTGATGATTACATTATGCCAATACTGGAGCTCCATTTAATGAACGTACTCTTTAATTTGGTCTATTTTCTTCTTTAATTATTTTCTAGGGATTTGCGTTATATACACACATATATATTTGATCCAGTCATTGATTTGGTTCATCTTTTAATAATATTGTTTTGATTGTGAGTGCTCAATATTAATTTGTTAAACAAGTTTATAGGTGTAAAAGGTGCTATGGTGGATGATTCATTGCTAAGATATCTATCGTATTTTAATATTTTACACTGTAACTGTTTTAACTAATGAAAATTTGTCTATCTTGCATAGTAATTCGAATAATTGAACTTAAAAAACTGTCAATACATTTTATTTGTTTAATGGAAACTAATATACCAAACGTTTAAGTGGCTCTCAATAATGAACTTTTCGAAATTAGTATTTCAACAACTTCTATTCTAAACTCTTAATAACTAAATCAGTAATGTGAATCCATATGAATTGTAATGCACTAACGTTTTAATGTCTGAATTAAATTAATATAATAGGGGCTCGGTTCGGTTCATCTGTCATACCTACTAAGTAGGGGCAGGCAAACTCGGACAGTGCAACATTATGACGAAAGGGGGAGAAAGGATTGTCAATTTGTAATCAAAGAAAACTATACCTGAACAATGGGATACAGATTGATCAGCACAAAAGCTATCTCTATCAATCTACGCTCATCGATGAGATGGTGACATAGTAACAAACTATGATTTTGTTAGAACTTTCGTGTTTATAAAATGTATTACACCACATTAAAGAATTTTCAAGATAAAAAAGGTTTTCTTAGATGATCAAGATGAAAACGATATAAGACGTCTAATGTAACAACAGCCTCTTTTTTACTTAAACAGTTAAACCCACTTAATATTTTGGACCAGCTAATTTGCACAATTTGGTTAATTATGATGTATGTGTTGGACGAATTGTATGTGTCCCATTTCTTGGATGCCTTCATGTATTGATCCAACATTCCAACGTATTTATTGTTGGGCTGGGCCGTATGCTAATAATGTTACAAATACTTTGGGCCAGAAATCTAGAATTATTAACTCTGGCCCACCTAGTTGAAAATTTTGAATTATATAAATACAATACGGAGTAAATATATATACAAGTGTGTGCTTTTAGTTTGACCTTCAAACAAATATTTAGCTATCATTTTTCAAATGTACTTTCTGCTTAACAATAATCAACTTGGAGATAATGACTAATTTACTGAAGAATTAAAAACGTCATGGTACCGCGTCCTTTAATTCGATTCTATTATTTCTAAGGGGTTATGGGGTTTGTACCTCTGACGTGACTATGGTGTGTTGGTGATGTGATGATTGAAGTGATATGGACATGATATTTGTGTGTGTAAATGTAATCATTGGAAGTATAAATCCTGGATTGATGGTGTATAAACCCACAAAGCCTTTCTAAGACATTTACACGTACAACATTTCACGTGTACAGTTTTTAACAGCAGGTAAATCAGTTAAATTTGAGTGAAGGCCATATGTCACCTCTTTTTAATTACTGCATGATACCTCCTCTATATAAGCATATAATCTAATGATTAAAGTCACAAGTTAAGTTAAGTTTTGGTCACTAATATTAGAATTTGTGTAAAATATAAATCCTTCATTGAAGATATATGTACACCGTCGGCTATTAAGTCTAGAAAGTGTGGGCGAATGACATAGAACCGTAGGCACACACTGCACGAATATACGTGTGCTTTTAGTTACATTTTTTTTCTTAATTAAAAAAGGTATATTGAAAATACGGCCGCACATGTACAATATACCTACGCCAAAGAATATAATATAATAATATTAATAATAACAATAATAATTATTGTTATTATTATAATTAAATTATTGGCATCCTATCGAAACCAATCAAAATGCAATATAGCTGTAAATTGTTAGGGATAAGTTCTTTAAATTACGCGTATGCACAACAACCGATCATAGTTCTTCTTTAAAGCATAATATTTTGGAAGTCTCAAACTTCACAGTACTTCATTTGGTTTTGAAAAAGTTAAAAATAGTGTGTGCATTATTTCAATGGCTATTTTTGGAGCAGCTACTTTTCGAAGTTGTCAACAGTTTGCAAAATATGGTGACATAACATTATTCTATATGGTACATAGAGATAAAATTATTTATTCCGTTCCAATAAAATTGTCAATATTTTTAGGATCTCAATACCCGTACTTCCTACAGAGAGGAAAGGGTTAACCAGCATAGAAGGGGAGGGGTGAGTTCAAGATGAACCTATTTTTATTTTAGCCAATCAAAAAGTATTTTAGTGTGTTTAGATGAAATTCTGTTAATCGACAGAATAACAATAATAATTGTACTTTTTCAAAGTTATATACATTTATTTTTATAGTGAACGATTAAATTGAGACGGAGGTAATACTTAATCCTTTGTAACCAAACACATGCCATGTTCACCTTCAACCAAACTTACGACTTAAAAATTAAAAAAATAAAACCCCTCATGGACCAACCCATCAAAAAGAAAAAGAAAAAACAATTAACTAGCTACAATCCTTTTTTAATGTTTTGCCACCACATTTCATGTAATGAAATTCAACGCTTAAACCATTCATACTAACCGGCTTTCAACGTCTCTTTAATACAAAATTACGAAAGAAATAATCATGAATATAAATCATAAAAAACAATAAGATAACGTAAAAATGAAAATGACACCTCATCTTCCCTCCACATGCATCCACTATATATATATGTATAATTTTCTTTTTTACATTAACTACTTGGATTAATAATATTATTATTAAAGAAAAAAACAGAATATAAGAATCTTCTAAAATGATTTTGTGTAAATGAATATAAACTAAACAACAAATAAACAATGGAAGCTAGTGTACCTACATATTTGAGAAGAAAAAACAATTTGAATATATATATATAATATAATATATATTATTGAATTATAATAATGAATTCAGCATACAACATGTCCAATTTTGTAATTTTGCAATTGTTTTTCATCATATCCTTTTGCTTTCTTCGTATGTCTCAAGCAAAAGTTACAAATTCATTCAAGTATACTTGCATCATAAATATGGAAAAAAAATAAAAAACTTAACGGCACCTTTGTTGACTAACAGAGATCTAACGTGATCAATTTTTCAAACATTAACGCTGCATTTCTGAGCTAACTGATACTTGACGCCAGTAACGACACCTGCGATCCCCGAATTCTTATTTCCAAACGGAATATACGCTTGACATGTAACATGTAAATGATACCTTCGAGAAATAAAGCTACCAACCCGAAATCTCACCCGTCCATTTATTTTGATCACAAGTGCAATTGCACCGTTAGATTGATCTTGACTTAACGCTGCACCGTTATAAGGTGCAACGGGGACGTTAGTCCCATAAACAAAAGGTGACCAAATGTTAACATCTTTATGTCCTTGATAAACAGGTTGGATAACGGTAAAATAAGTAATTTGTTGGTTATGATAAGTGGCAAAAACATCGAGTTTATCATAATAAATACCGATTTTACTATTAGGGTTTCGGGCTGATACGGTTACTTGGTAGTTGGATGAGAGTAGGATTGGGGCTGAGACGTTGAAGCCGTAAATTGTGGCATCTTGGAGAACAAATCTTGGTTTTTTAGGTTGAAGGATGGCCCATGTTATGAAAAAGATCAATAGGACTATGATGCATATGATGCCGAATACTATGCCGATTCTTTTGAGTAGTTTTTTCTTTCCACCACCGTGGTGGTGACATTGTTTGACCGACATGGCGGTTTGTGGTGGTTGATTGTGGTGGTGAAGGGTGGTGAGTGGTTTTTGGTGAATAGATGGGAGAGAAGGGGTGGAGAGGTAGGGAGGGAATGGAAAAACGTGTTGAGAGAATGTGGTGAGACTTGAGATTTTATGGATTGTGTAACTTATATTTGCAATATATAATTGTTTTGGGAAGATAAAATGATTCTTTTTTTATGTTATTTTGATGAGATACAATGTATCATTATTTGATTTGAGTTATGGTATATAAGTTTATATATATATATATTTTTTAACTTTGTCCCCGTTAGTATAAATTGTAAATTAAAATAAAAACATATAAGTGTACAAAATTATTTAATCACTTTTAAATTACAAAGATATGTGTAGTAAACAAGTATTTTACATTTTAGAAGTTTGGTTAATAAACATAAAGTGTTGATAGTTAATTATTGTTCTTGTATCGAGTTAGGAAACTACCTAAAAATGGTAGCTAAGATGATTCTAGTGAAATTAGAAAAAGGTAGCAAAGAAAGAAAAATAAAATAGAAGGTCCTACACTTCCACGATGTTTTATGTGTAAATAATAAGTCACCATCATCACAAGTTTTTTCACATTACTTTTTGCCAACAATTTCTTTCTTATGTTATTTAAATTTAAAATAAAATAATGTAATAATCAAAATGTAATAAAAATACGACTCCTTTTTATGATTAGAACGTGATATAAACGCATAGATCCATTAATATTCTGAATGCACTTTTTCTCATTATAATATGAATCTGAGTTGGAACGGGTACAAATATAGTCAACCATCACTAACTTTTAGGTAAAGTTGTAAAGTGTAATATTTTGTTACTGCTTTAAAAATCGGGTGATCGGTCGAACAGGAAAAAGTTAGAAATCTGACTGATACATAATCTCAAATTTAACTTTTAATTTTTATTTTAAAGTTTTTTTTTTCTTTTAAATATTATTACATCTTTTCACTCGTAACTTGAATTAAATAACTATTTTTTGAAGTTGTGTATTTCTTCGAAATCAAAAGATTGAAATTTAGCCTCCTTTACTTTCAATTTTGACAACTTACATTTATTTTGACTTTTTTAAATGCACTTTAACTATTCATAAATTGCTATAGAAAATTATAATTTCAAATTCGTAAAATTTACAATTTATATGAAATATCATTACACATTAACCCTCAATTAATTTTGAAAAAAGTGAAAAAAGTCAAAGAGCCAACAAAAATCAACAAACATTCCGATCGACCGATCCGATTAAATAATTGGTTTTAAAAACACTATATTTTATACATGTAAGCCTATCATATTCATTAGAACCGACGGTTTATGCGTTAAAATTTTGTTTGTTAAACTCATTTTTAACGTCAACGTTGTATGTATTAATGAATAATAATAATTTCATAATGTATAAATAATTTAGATATGTAATATTGCATGCTCTAACAATTAACTAAATTAATTTCAGTATCATATAACTATTAACTATAATAGTAAAAAGAACAATAATAGTACAAGAAAACCAGTATTAAACTATACATTTTCTCACCTAAAGACACATTTAAAATAATAAAATATAAATTAACTTAACTTGACCGAAATCGATTGTAAACACAATTTAAATTAGATGATTACTTAAATGTCGGTGGGTGATTAAATTTTTTGAAGTTCTAAAATTGGAGTTTAAAGAAAAATTAAGAGTGGATTGAGTATGAAATTGAGATCCCAAGGTGTTCGAATTGTGTGTATAGATCTGGTTTCATATTTAAATACACACTAACATGATATAGCCTACTAGCCTAGACTACGATGTTATTTAAAGTATAAGGTAGTTGTGCATATTTACATTAGTAGGTAATTAAACATAGAAATGTATAATTATAATCCCATTAATTATATATAATGTAATTGCATAATAGTCCCTATAATTTACATAGAATAATACACATTGTCGGTATACTTTATGTTTTGTATTAACCGTCTAAAACTAAAAAATTGTTGTATGATCATTTTTTCTTATGTTAAGTTTAACATTTCAATTGTTAAATACAATAAACTGATCAAAACACCCTTATTTATTAAACTTATATTTCATTTTTCTATTTATTAGTACCTCATTATTTTCTAACCTCCACTCAAAATACTCTTATTTTTTATAAAAGGATGAAATTAGAATAAAAGTAAAATTTTAATAATCGAAAATGAGAAATTAAAGGGCAAAAATATCATTTTATTTTATTTAACAGTTAAAATGTAAAACTTAATAGATGAGGGATTGAACCCACATACATTTTTGAGTTTTTGAATTACTAATACAAAAAATAAAGTACAAGTACTAAGTGTGTTATTGTCAATGTTTTGAAACCCGGGTCAATGGGCAAGTCAAACTCGATCAAACCCGGCCGGTTTTTCGGTTGAACCGATTTTTTTTTACATTCTAAAAATAAATAGGGACTAGATTTCAACATTTTCAATAGTTTGAAGACAAAATCTGAAAATTGGATCATGGTTGAACCGGACCGATCCAACCGGTCGGACTTAATAGAACTAGATCCGGAGGCCAGACCGAGTCAACCCCAAACTCAAGTTTCAAAACACATTGTGTGTAAATCACATAAACCATTCATGTAATAAACTTTATAATGTATGATGTACAATTTTACAAATATGTATATCGATTTCGAATCCAAGCATTTTTAAGACCTTTGTAACGTTACCAACACCAAACTTCCAAATGTGTGGTATGACTGTACGACTGCAAATTAAACAACTATATATGTTTATATGTTTTGCTGAATTATGTTCTAGTAAATTTCATGCCGTTTGATTTTAGGGATAAACATGGAGAAGATGAAATACGAATAATAGGTGTGAAGTATAAAATGGAAAAGAAGGGTTTTTGTATTAAAGGGTAGAATTTGTAAGGGAAAAGTTGAACACCCTAATTATTTAAGCCAAAGGAGCAATAATAATTGCTCAATAATGTGTCACGGCAAAAGCCTTCTCACTTAACAATCGTGTATCTCTTTTCTTGGAAAAAAAAATCTCTTCCGTTATTGTACCCATTTAATTCGTAAAATATTGCTATATAACTTAAAATATAAGTTTAAATTTAGACTTAATCTATATACTATGTCACAGGTGTTTTTCATCTATTATATTTTCTTATTTTTACCAATAACTTTTACACGTACACCAATTAAATTATTAGGTATATATTAAACCTACATATCTAAGTATCATTTTTCTGATTGGGGCTTATTTTTTATGGTTAATTATATTATATAGTATCGATAAATAATTGTAGCAGTACGTAAAGTAGTTTGATGGAGCTCAATAGGGTACCAATGAAATATATCACAATAAAATAATATTGTAACGTATTTTAAATTGTGTATAGTAGTATCATTTTATTTAATGTTTTTTCTTGCAAAAACATCTTTTATTGGTTATGTCATTTTCTCCGTTGTGTCAATTGATATTAGTAACTCATTTATAGATAACATAATACGTATATACCCTACCAATCTAACATCCATTCCATATGGAATTCAAATGAAAGCCGATGAACACAACTGTCCATTGTTTTGATTTAAAATTCTAAGGTGAACTAAAAATTCATATAAAAAATAATAAATAATTGGTGCCGAGTATTAAAACAACAAGATTCTACCCTAACGATATAAGAAATCAACCCTTGAAGTTAAATACTAAGACCGACACTTTAGTTTGACCATACGGTCGACTTTAATCATTAAAACGTCCAAAAAACTAATTTAATAAAGAGAAAAGGGAAAACATAGAAGCAATTAATGATTATACAAAACTAGGATAGTATTTTAGCGTAGGCATATTTGTTTCGTCCATTAAATACAACTGACAAAATATACCCAATTACGGTTACTTGAGATCAATTTATCATTTTCTTACTATCCTTGCTCTATCACAAAAACTCCTTTTGAGAAGTTTTACAACAAATTTAAAACTAGGTGTTATCTTATATCTATACTACATATACATTAAATGTCTCATCAGACACTAAATTAGATATCGACTTAAGTTAATTATTGTACTGTTCTAATTATTTCATTATAAGGTAAAAGTTAAAAAAAAGAAACTTATTGTATTTTTTAAAATGTGCACAATGTATTTTGTAATATTCAATGTGCAGAATGAACTTTGAAATTTTACTTTAAGGTGAGCAGATTTTGAATTTCAAAATCTATTCCAAAGTTGACTACGTACAACTACTAAATCATAAAGTACAAGTAACATATAATATAATAAAAAAAGCTTAAAACACTCGTATTATATGCTTTATATGTTATGCATTTCGCAACAAAATTTGAAAGCACGTTAAACACTTTTTGTATTTACAAAAATGATACATATGCCTAATTAGGCATATATGCTTATAAATGTGATTGGTAGATGAGAAAATAATTGGATGAGATTAGGAGAGAGAATAAGTAGAGTACATATATCAAAAACTATATGATTAGGCAAAATCAGTCATATGCCTAATTAGGCGAATATAACATTTCTTTACAAAAATATATTGCATATCTGCATATATTTTTGAAAATATTTTGAAAAGTACAATGAATTTATAAAATTTTTACCTTTCATTTAATAAAATAAGTAACTTACTTTATGTCATTAAGCTTCATTTTTTTGACGCTTTAGAATAGTTATACTAACATATTATTATCATCGTAGTTAATCCATCATAAAATAAGAAAAATGCATAACAATGTTACAATATTGTTTATAATTTGTTGTTTTATACTGCATTACGCAGTATTTTGTTAGTTGAGCAATCGAATTTTGTTTGGTAATCAGTGAAAATTAAAAATTTACATTAGAAAGAATAGTACAAATATTGTTTAAGGGTTAAAACTAGGGAGACAGATAAGAGGGACAAATGGCCGTCCAAATCCACATGATCGATCACCCTTGAGTCAAGTCAAGTGTCCAATGTGAATGCGCATCATTTTGCATCTATATTCATATAACCAACTCGCATGTGAACTCACATAAAAAATATTGGAGTTCTAGTTTTCTTGTTTTTATATTTGTTTTTCGGAAAGTAAAAGTATTACAATTTAGAAACACATACAGCTATATATTTTCATCCAAATAAAGACCAAGGGAATCAAGAAAAGGAAGACAGGCCCACTTAAGTTATTTACATTCATTATATGCATATAATAACTTGAATTCTGGTGAATAGTAAGATCACCGATAAAATTGTGTCACGTGTCTTTGTGTTTTTTATTACTTCTTTTCACAGTAAACATCTTTTTACAATATAAAGTAAATAGATGATAAATAATAAGTTAATAGTTTTACAAAAACTTTTTAACGATGTTATCATTTTAGTTTTTTCTTGTCAAGGTTTGTTAGCTTATCCCGTCGGAATACAAACCTATGATCTAAAGTTTGTTAACTTATTCCGCCTGGATCTCAACCATTCTGTCGGATTGCTTCAGGATCTTAAATTTTTCTTTTCTCTATTCAAATCTTCACACTTAACAATCTCTCATTTGAAGATTTGACTAAACCTCAATTCTTAACCACTCACAATCTGTCCCTTCAACATTGTCACCCCGTTCGTACTCCATACCTCCAAAATACCATTAGGGACACGCTGCTCGACCTCGTAGAGTTGGAAGACTTTCGATACAAAGCTACCTGAACATACATTGTGAAACTGGGACCAATCTCTAAGGATCATCATCTTCTTGAGAAGACTCTAGTTCATAATAGACGGTCAATCGTAAAATAATTTGCCATTAGAGAGTATAAATTTGAAGATTTGAATACTCTAGTGTAACCCGGAATTCGCACAATAAATCCGTATAAAATGAGACTCGCCAGTTGCACACTAGTCTCCAAAGCTCCAACTAGCTTCCAAACTTCCCTTGGTTACTAAACTTCCAATAGTTCCCGACACTCTCAACAATATTTCAAAAGCTTACTAGGGCTTACAAGATTATAACCTCTAACTCACATGAAAATTCTCAATCAGTTCTTCTAGAAGATCCGATTGATTGATGAATCAGACTCATCAATCGATACCCAAGCCCAGCCAAACGTGTTTTATCCAGCTTCTTTTGCATATCAACCAATAATTTCAAGTGTGCGAGCTCTAACCTGCCTAATTATTCCAAAACTTGGAATATCCGACCAAAAATCATGGTCTCCCGTTACAACCCACGAGCGATAACCAAACTCTCGTGATAATTGCCACTGTCAATTACCAAACGGATGTGGTACCGTTTATTACCCAACTACAAAACTGAGAAACCATCCTCTTAAACTCCGTAAGAAACCTCACATCTTTGAATAATCCAATCCGTATCAAAGAAGTTTTGAGAATCAAATCTCATACTCGCCAACAAACGTCGTCTCATCAGCATATTGCAAGAGAAGAAATTCAATAACGTTCATCTCTTCTTTGCACGAGATCGCAAAGAATGATGAACCCGAATCCATAACCCGGTTTCTAAAAAACCCTCACCGCAACTAAATCACCATCAACTCTAATCAACTAATATGTCCTACCGCGACCAAACACAGCCTCAACGTGACTGGCCTCTTACCGTGTCGTAGTGTCGTGACCAACCACCATCGCCTCACGATCCAAACATCATAATAGCATCGCGAAACACGTAAATCATGTCACGATTTACACACTATAACTAGATTAGAAAATATCACCGTAATCATGTCGTGATTATATTACCGAGCCGAACCTAATTTACCTATTGCAGACATATCCAAAACCATGTTGTTCTAATCGTTCCCCTAATGGTTATCTTTTACCGGATCTAGATCAACTGTGATTATCTAGCCACAATAACCCTAACCATAAAAAAACCCAGTCTTAATCATGCTTTCATCCGCTATTGCTCCCAAATCGCTTAGCCTAGAACTCTGATACCATTTGTTAGGAATCCGGAAGGAACCCAAAGAACGTGTGTTATCACAAATACCCACCCTCAACAATAAATGGATAAAAAAATTGCTAACTAAGTAATTATAACAAAGCAACAAGATAAATGCTTGAACAATACGACACACGTATATTACGTGGTTATATCCGATCTCCAATTTTGGAGATTGGTTTAGTCCACGGGGCCAACCATAGAGTTTTTCTTTATTAAATTCGAACCAAGGGTTTACTAGAGTGGGGTTACATTATATAGGGTGAAAGATAAAAGGAAACTAGCAAAATTTGAATATTAACCGACATACGGGATCCTGCTTGGATACAAACCGCTTATCCAAATTTCGTTAACTTATCCCGGCATGATCTCAACCATCCCGTCGGGATTACCTCAGGATCTTCAATTTCACTTTTCTCTTATTAAATCTTCACGCTTTAACGTTTTATGAAATATTGACGTATGTTGCTAGAAGCATCTAACTTAAGTTCTACTATGTTAATATTTTTGTATAAATCTATGGTTTTTACCTTGGAAAGTTTTCGTATGTACATGTAATAAAAATTCTATTTATCTGTTGACAATACTTATCTTATGTGCTCCTAATTTATATCTGACCCATAATTTATATATGTCCTAATTTAAAGAAAAAGAATAAATCCCAAAAGTTTAGTACCATAAATTTCAGGGTGAGTTCATATGTTTGTTGATGCGGAGAAGCACTAGGATGCCTTTTGGTTGATTCAATGACAGAGAGAACTAGAGTTAGTATTTAAAGGTATCAGCCATCAGTATAGCAATTGGCTTTATTTTTATGACTTTTTATTAGTATAAGTTTACCCTTCTCACTCAATTTATTTTTTGCTTGTTGCTTTTGGAATATTCATACTCATGTTCGGTGAAAACAGACAAATTAGAAAGATAAAAAGAGAAGAGAGAATAGTTCGATGGATAAGAAACTCTCACCAAAATCCTTGAAAGTGCTTGCAGAAAAGAAGTCATGAAAAAGGAGAGTAAAGGAGAAAAAAGTGTCTTCCTTTTATTATATTAAATTAAGAGTGGCTTCTAATATATATATGAGAGAGAAAAGGAGAAAAAAATGTCTTCCTTTTATTATATCAAATTAAGCGTGACTTCAAAAATATATATATATATATATATATATGTGTGTATAGTTAAGCAAGCATGTATGATTTTCAGGTAATTTTGTATAGACATCTACTTGTATTTGTAGTAATTTTGTTCAAGATGAGTAAACATCACCGGTATGGTCTAGTGATAAAATGTTATGTTATCTTTATAATTAGTTTTAGGTTTGCATCTTCTCAGATATACCCTGATCAAACGGATACTTTTAAGTCAAAAAAGACTTGCCCTCTTCAACATATCTAAACAGAGAAAAGTCTCTTCGTTTACCCGTTGTTCAAATGAGTTATCAAATGTGCATCTTGATTAAGAATAGAAGTTCAACTTAAAAAATAAATAATGTTCATGACTTAAGGAAGCACGTATATGTAAGAATTTTATTATTATTTCATAAGCAAGAGATCAAGCATTAATGACTCCTTATTATTAATTGCAAGTCTGATATATGATATAAATAATATTAGTATAGTTCTAATTTATATGTTATTTTTAATGCTAATGTTTGAACCAACAAGTATTAGTATAAGTAGTATTTAAATTTTAATCCTGTAGTATGTTAATTAATGCCTCTTGTTCAAAAACATACAAAAGAAATTGGCAAAAAAGAGGGTTATGATCGTTATTAACCACGAATGCAGAATGCGTTAGTTTGTAGTGTTCCTTTATAGAACAAATATTCAAAATACCATCTGATATCTTCACAATTTTATCGATGCTTTCATAACCGAATGTAGTTAGAATCGACATTTCAAGATGATATAGAAAGAGTTCATGATATACTTGTGGATTGAATTGGTCAAGATCAAAATAATGATAAATTTACAGGATGTTTGAAATGGGACAGTGATGCACCAATCAACATCGACCATTTTATTCATATCTACAGGTAACTAAACGAATAAAGACAATTCTGTTTTATCCATAAAAACGATCATTAGAATCCTACCGCTTTTGTTCACGCAATGTTTTTCCTTCAAAAAACTCTGCCAGCATTCGCTCAAGATCCTCTGGTTGGAATCTGATGTATTTTGATAGGTTTTTACTGCCCTCAATTAAAGGTCTGCATTATTACAGAACACGATCATGTTGTTACAATGAAACGATAAAGTACACATGACAAAATGGGTTGGTTGGGTAACGTGTCAAAGCAGGTTAGGTTGACCCAAAATCCTTTCTGTAATATGATCTAAATTGTTTATAAAAAATTAAGGCGTGTCAAATAAGATTGCAGAAATTATACTCTTGTACTAAGAATCTAAATTTTTTTAATAGAACAACTCAATAGATTTTATGCATTAGTGATATATTTTGGGGCACTTCTAACATGTTTCTAGTTTAGCTCATTTTTTATTCTTTTTACCAGAATAACACAACCTGAATTGCCTCATTGATAAGTTTTTTGAAACTTGAGAAGGATAAAAACATACCCGAAGCGTTTTTTGAAAGATCTATAGGCAGTTAAAAGGACTTCCGCAACAGCCAGCCTCAAGGACTCACGCAGCTCACTGTCAGGAACTGTCCATTGGGATTGCCTCTGATGTAGTTCCTCAAACTGAGAATTGAATGTCTTGAACCGATCCTTAACCATTGCCCGAGACACCCCAGCAGTGCTGGTTCCGTCACCACCAGCAGCTTGAACCGTGAGGCACTGTAATATCTGTGGAATCAAAACTGACAATGTAGTGGATATTGTTCGTTGTTGAGTAATTCAACAGCACGGGTCAGAAGGGTTGGTAACAAGGCAAAATGGGTAACAATTTAGTACGGTTTGCTCTAGTTGGGTTGACTGGTTGGCACTAAACAACTTTTTGTCCATTTCTTAAACTACTTATAAGTAATTAATGTTGTAAATATGTATTTACAACACAATATTTACATGATTTAACAATAAGCCTACATCCAATTGTCATTTCTGCAATGTTTCCAAGAAACGCATAGAAGTAACGAACATTCATCATAAAAGAAACACCACCCCTAATATAAGACGAAGAGCAGTGGAAGTATTTAACTAACTATTTCATCAATGAAGTTGCATACTGCTTTATATGGTCCAAATCAGAATCTGTATTTTACCACTTTAGCATGGAAATTTTATAAAATGTTCATGTTACCTTCAGAAAGGAACATAATTATAACAAGAACCAACCTTTATCCACATTAAAGGAGAGAACTTTATCTATAATAAAATTTCTCAACTCTGAATTTAGTGAAACTGTTCTGTACATAGTACCTTAGACCACGAAATTCTTTTATACTGATTGGCATGTTGCTGCACAAGTCTTCGATGAATTTGTACCCAGTCATCACCCAACATTTCCTTTGCCTCTGACCTATAGCAAGAAATTATCTTATTCATCTAAGAATATTAAAAAAAAAATCGATGAAAATGAGGATATACCTTCGCACAGATCTAACAATGTAGTGGATATTGTTCATCATAAATATTTGAGTAAGAGCTTGATCTTTATATTGTTTAGATTTTCCATCTAAATTATTTTGCAAGGCCTGTATTATATGGGTTATTGTTTTTCCTAATTGTGCATCAGGATCAGATTCTTGAAACTCTAAGAAAAGTTGCTTCAGTGTTGACTGGTAACTGCACCATAAACAAACCTTACAATCATCAAAATCTTAAGTGTTAAGTGTCTGAAATTGTATCCAACATTACCCCATTTTTCAATTGTATGTATCTTACTATAAAAGTTTCAATTTTATGTATCAGACTTTCGATTATTTGCTAATGTATGTATCTGAATCAGTAACGTGTCACAGGTTTTGGTGATGTGGCAGATGATGTGCCAACTCATATGGTTGCCATGTCAGCAGAAAAATAGCGGTTAGCTAATGAAGTCATCGGATACATACAATAGTAATAAATGAAAGTTTGATATATATATATATATATTATAGAAACCTTAAAGTTGGATACATAAAATCTTTGGGTGAAGTTTAAAACATTTTGAGATACTTAACCCAAATCTCAAGAAAATTTTATCAACAATGATAAATAAGAACGTACTCAAATAAGAACTTGACGTAGTTGATAACGTAACTAGTCAACGGATGGACAGTTCCATCTAGAACAGCAGTTATTGTTGCATCTTTTTCAACAGCTTCTTCAAAGTCAACAAACGTTTCTTGAGCCGTTTCAGCTAAACGTTTAGTCAAAGCAGAAACCGATTCCCTCATTTCAGCTCCAGAAATACTTCCATATATCGTGTTGAACTGTCAAAAAATCATATTAATAGTACTAGTTACCAACACGTAAAGTGACTTTACAAAATTATCCTTATTAGTACCTCTGGTTGAACTTCTTTCATAATCTCATACATATCAAGAAGGACAAATAACTTTTCGGGTGATCTCTTGCTTTTAGCAATAGCTTCACCAAAGCTAAGTAGCAGCGAAACACTACTTGCAGTTGCTTCTGCAAAACATTGATCCATAAACGATTCCATTCCTTCAAAAACTTGGTCAGATACTTTCCGTTCAGCAAAAAATAGCAGTTTTACCTGTTTTGGGTATAATAAATGTCAACCATCCAGCGTGCAGAAGAAAATCAATTATAGGTGACAAAATAGGCAATTCGGCAGTTTTTATTTCCTTTTTGTGTGCGTGGTATGATTTTCCGTTGTTTAAAACATTTTTTTAACAACTAATGTTTTGATTATAATTACAAAAGTATACTATTACAAAAAGAGGTTTAACCCATTAAGGATCATTATAACCCATTTGTAAGTAAATGGGTTGATATTGCTACCTTAAGAAAAACAGAACTATATATGATATATGAGCATCTTGTGAATTCTTACAGCAATTCGCACAATATGAATCCAATTCCCTATTTTAGCCTCCAAGACCTCCCATTGCATCTTTTGAACATCATCTTTACCAAGCTTTTCTACTCCAAGTTTCTTAAGACTGCTCTCCATACACAAAGAACGACATTCCCTAAACATAATAATTCAAACTATGAACAATCGATGCATGACTTAAAATTAATTAAACAGAAACATTACAATAAAACTGACAATTCATGATTTGCTCTCACTTGTAAATAATAAACACTTGGTGTTGCTGACCAGTTTGACACATTTGGTTAGCTAGATAATGTAACATCCGTATAACTTTAGGTGGTACGAGAGTAGGAGGGCTGTAAACAATGTTTTCTGAATTTTTATTATGATCAGAAATATGTTTCTTGGCGCCTTCACCTTGAGCAGTTGTTGGTCTAAGATTAGCAGGCAGACAATCAAAAAGCCGATCCGGTTCTACAGCTTTACTAAAATACAAACAAATATAGCTTATTGTTATATACATTTTAGTAGTTGAGCAAAGATTATTAGAACAATGCAACACATATATTTAGTACCTGCAAGAGGCTAATAGCTGTCTAAATTCCTCTTCAAGCATCAATGAAGCCTTTTGAAGCAAAGTTGTACATTGTGTAATCACTCCAATACTACTCTTAAGGGTTTTATTCGTACTAAAGAACCGCATGATTTGTTTCAACTGATTAACCGCTTCTAAATAACTTCCCAAATCTTCGTGTGGACCTATCAAAACTTCAGCCTCAGCCTAAAAGTTCACATTTTTGTCGCGTTCGCTAATATCTTCAAATCTCAATTGCAACTTAACAATCTATTTGGGACATGTGTATTCAACTTTACCCCTTTCGCCATTTTATTTATTGGACAAAAAAATGTTCTTTGGTAAGCACCACGCTTTCAAATATTACTATTACATGCGTCTTACCTCAAATAAAATCCAAATCAGAAATATGTCAAGTTATGATGACGTTACATTGTGTATGACTGTCACATCATTCAGAAATCTGGTCAGGAAGAGATTGGTAACTGATACGATATCAAGTTTTTGAAGTTTGAATGTTTGGATGAGCTTATTTATAAGCTCGCCGGGTTTATGGCCATTCATAAAAGGAAAAGGAAAAAGGTTACTGGTTTGTTGAAATTTTAAATACGGATAAGCTCATGGTAAATGGCTTACGAGTTTATCGATCAATTTCAGGTTACGGCTTATTATAGTTGATATGCTCGAGTTAATAAGTTCATAAGCCTTTAAAGCTTAGTTTATCTGCCTTGTCAAATTTCAACAAGCCAATAAGCCCAAAATTTAAGCTAATTAAGCCAAACGTACACATGCCAAAAAAATGATTTTTTTTTGTTGTTCGATACACACATAGTGTAATGTGTGAAGTTCGGTGTAATATGCGCGTGTATTTAAGAAAAAATTGAAACGCAACCTGTTTAACAAGATCAAACTGGACTAAAACTGCATCGGCAAACTTCAATGTTTTATCAATGTTTTCGTGCGCTCGTCTCATTGAATGTGTTTTAATCTGTACAAAAAATGATATTACAAAATGTTCAATTTACAAAAAAATAAGAAAGAATATAAAACATGAGTGATAAATATATATTTATTTAGGGTTATAGATCACCTGTGTGGGACGCATGGCTGTTTCGAGGGCAGAGAGGCGGAGATCAAAAGAACCGAGAATTGACGTCATTTTATCGGTAATGATCTGGCTTCTAGCAAGGCAATCTCTCATTGTATTCGCACGATCTCGTACGGTTTCCATTGTTACATCATTAAACCCCATTTTTATTTTATTTTATCTTTTGCAGTTTTTTTAGATCATGAAATGGAAGAATGAACGATAAATGTGGCCTTTTATACCTTTCCTGGAACCTTTGGTTCGAACCTGACTTTTTTTTTTCTTTTCTTGTCGATGAACTTGTACACTTTACTACGAATATATATATACATCTACCTCTAAACTCAAACCCACAATGTAATTAAAGAGTTACCTCAATACCACTAGACCATTAATTCTTACATTGACTTTCTTTCGTACGATGAAGTTGATGATGTCTTATTGTTCATCTATTTTAAATATGATGGTGATTCGTTTTCATATGAAGAAGTTTATTGATTGATTTATCAAAGTAACAACAATTTATTTTAGCAAAATGATAAAGACCGTCAATGAAAATGCTTTTTAGAGTAACACTTGAAAAGTTGGTAATTTACGGTTACATTTTTGATATCTTGATAGTTGATAGTAAAAGTAGTGCTACTCCGTACTATTTATTCGTAGTACTAATATATATCGCAATTTGGTTTTTGTTTTGAAGTTTAATTCAACTAAAAGAAATAACTATGTAACCCTTATGTAAATATTTTTTTTATATTTTAATTATTTAAACAATTACTCTTTGTATAATGCTTATTGATTTATTACTATATAGATAAATCTAATTTCTTAATATTAATATTATACTCTCTATTAATAAATATCCGTGATAACATATATATAATATAATTATAATAAATCTTTAAAAGATAAATATATATCTCCATATTTTATCACTCTTCATCGTCACTAACAACCTTCACTCTTGTTTTATACGAATACTATCGCTAATTAAATTACCGTTCAAATTTATTGACATTTATATCCGAAGGAATTTGACCGTCAATGAATTACACAGGAAATGATATACTCATATGAATTGCCCTGATTTTATTATATCAAACACTAAAGTTATTTTATTTCAAGGTTAATTACTTAAAAATACAATTATTTTCAATTTTGTCTCTTCTTCGTAATATATATTTTTATGTCACATTTTTCTCAATGAACTTTCAGTTTTTCTTTTTATTTAACTATTACGTAACTCGAAAACTGAATCCGTTGACTTAAACATAATAAGACACATTGAATAATGATCTAATTGATTTAACATCTAACGTTGTTAGACATCCAGGTAAATCAAGGAAAATAACCATATTCAAAGGTTGTGTGAAATATATAAGTACAAGGAGTCAAATTTTCTAGTACGAAAATTTATAATCGAAGTGTAGATTCTCAATTACGAAACAATGAATTCAATTTTCGGGTTACACAAATAGTTAAATAAGACAAAAATTAAAATTACAATAAATAAATTGGACATAAAAATACATTAGAAAAAAATAAAATAAAATTAAAATACGTTATCATTTTAGATATTAACCTTTTATTTTGTTATATAATGTGATGTGATGTGATATAAGTTAGTAGAACTTAGAGTTTTCATTTTACTTTTGTAGATTATTGTAGTCGCATCTCCTATAAAAAAACAAAATTTTATAGGTTACTTTTGTAAAAGAAGTAACGTTGAATAGATAGTGTCTTTCCATTTTCAACTTCATCACATACATTTGAATTTTGAAGTGCTTATTTTGATCACAAAAATGTAATAGTCGTCAAGCGCGATAATCGCCTCTTCTTTCTTTATCAAAGAAAAAGCAAATATATACTTAAGAGTTTAGACCCAATAATGAGGTGAATTGTTAATTCTTTGTCATTCAAAACTTATATCAATAATAATTGTTTTTCAAGTTTTTATTTAAGCATTACGAATATGACATGCGGAATTAGTGTTGTTGTTGAATATAACAACTTGTATAGTGAACTTGATCTTTTGACTATTTAATGCAATAAGTGAAGAAGATATTTGAGCATGACAATGCACAAGGCTTCTCTTACTTCATTTTTTTCTTATGTTTTGGTATGATCAAAATAAGAGTTTGGTTCAGAGGTAAAGAGATTTTGAAGAGAAGGGAGGATAAAGATTAGACTAATTATCTTATATCATATGTCAAATTGTTGTGATAAAATGAAGTATTATTAAGATGCATTATACTTATAAGGGCTTGATGTCTGAAAACGCATCTAACTTTGTTAAAAAAACTATTGTATGCATGTTCTTTTCACGTCTATATTAAATGTATTGAACTTGTAAAAACACATAATTGTATGTATCATGTGACCTATCAAACACTTAGTCGATCATTTTGTCTCCGGTTATCTTTTCAGGTGATTTTCTAACCACCTAAAATGAATGTTTTATTTTTTACATTTTTTCTCCATTTCTTGGCATTAACAAAGATCATGAACAACAACAACATATGCTTAAAACCCACTTTGTTACCTAGAAAAATTCTACGCTTTCACAGTTACACCCCTTTATCTCCGGTGACGTTCAAAAGCCCTCCATCTCCGGCCAGCTTTCATCATCTCCAGCCATCACCCTTCCTCCATGAACAAACCGAGACAAACTTATTCTATTCTTGCAGAAGAGGTAAATATATGCTTAAAACTCACTTTGTTACACTTAATGTACGCTTTTTGGTTGTAGTATTGGTAAAAGAGGTTAATATATGTTTGTACTTAAACGGGAAATTTGCGATCTGGTTTTAATTGAAATTTCGCCGGAGAAGATGATCGGAAAAGTGTGGTAACGGGCAAAAAATAGATGATTACCGGTTATAGCTGGTTTGATACACTAATTAGCTGTTTTTACGAGTTCAATACATTTAATAGAGCATCGAAAAGGAAGATATATACAATAGTTTTTTTTTTTGAAAAAGTTGAATGCATTATGAGATACTAAGACCTACTTATTTTTCTAGCTCCTTGCTAGTTTTATCTAATAAAACTTAGCTGTTAAAAAAAATAATGGAGTGAAAAAATCTTGATCATAAAGCTAATGAGCGGAATCATCCACCTCTTATTGTCTCTCCAAGTCACAATTCTCTTTGATCTCCACCCAAAATAATTATTTCATTAAAAAAGAATATACCTCATTAATTAAAGTGCGATACGAAAATAATACTTCTAAAATAAGCTAAAAGACACCGTCTCCCTATTAATCGTCTACTTGGCCTCATGAAAAGCACACAAGCATGATATTTTTCCAAAAACTAATTAAAAAATAGAGGACCTTACCGAATGGTCCATACTATACCAACTTAACACATGTAACAAATACAAATGTACGTCCCTCAATCGTTATAGACCTTCTATGACCGATAAGATACATACAAAAAAAGCTAAAAAACAAAGGGATACAAAGTAACAAACCAACAAAATACAAGGGAGGCAATTGTAGATTCAAATTACGAAGAAACGTGGTCTTCTATTTGCCCTTTCACAAGTGACCATATCCTATCCTCATCTCTTTGTTAGAATACATTCTCCTACACACATCTCTTTCTATTCAACAACATAACCAACTTCATAATATTACAATAAACAAAACACAACATTTTATTTTATTTTTTTGAAAGGAGGGGAAGCTAGTCATTAATTCAAATGGCTCAAACAATGTTGTTGACATCTAACTCCATAATTTCTGGCCAACAACCATTGCTTCAATCACTTAGACCCAAACCATTTTCGCATCTTTTACTCCCTCCAAGTCTTACAAACTCGTCTCATGTTAGAACCTTTACGAGCCCGATTGCTCTTTTTAAACCCAAGACGAAAGCTCCCGTCAAGAAGGTAATTAGTTTTAATTTTATACATACACTTGGTTAAGTTAATCGTTATGTTTTTCTCGTTTAATTGGTAGTTTTTTTGTTTATAGGTTTGGGTTATTTTAATTAATGTGCCAATTGTTAAATAATATGGTCATTGTAGGGTATAGTACTCTACCAATTTAACCCAATGGTTTCACTTTCTATATATGTTTTTTCCGTGTACTTAAGTGATATCATGTTTGTCTACTAAATACAATGTGATATATATGTGTGCTGTGATTGAAATTTTTTATTCTAATAAACAAAAGATGGTTGAAGTGTTAGATATAATAGTTAGATACATGACAATAAAGTACTATGTTTTAGTCCACAAATTTTAGTTAGAAATATTAGAAAACTATATATTCATTAGTTCTTTACACTTAAAATAGATTCTTCAAATGAGATTTTAGAATCGATTCATTAAGCTTGTAATTATTATTAAATTTACATCGCTATCTAGTGGTAATGTTGGTGCAAATGTACAATAAGAGCAGTATTTTGCATGCTTTTATTTAAATGTTTTGTTGTGCAAGACTCATAATCAATGTTGAGTACTCTTTTTAATGGAATGACATGATATTCAGGCAGCACCACCACCAAAACCAAAAGTTGAAGATGGTATTTTTGGCACATCGGGCGGTATTGGATTCACGAAACAAAACGAGCTCTTTGTTGGTCGTGTCGCTATGATTGGTTTCGCTGTAAGCCTACACTCATTGCTTACTTGTCGATAACTTATCAAACTCAAGAACGATAGATTATGTTAAACAAGTCTCAATCGTTTAAACAATATTGACAAATATAGCTTACTATTATTATTTGTGAAAAAAAGTTGATAACCGACAACCCATACTGACCCACAATTGACTGGCTGTCCATAATGTAGGGGCATACCAGAATCATTCATCGGTTGTGAATAGCTTACTATCATTATTTATAACATTTCCGTACGAGTTTTTGCAGGCATCGTTGTTGGGAGAAGCAGTAACGGGAAAGGGAATTTTACAACAACTAAATTTGGAAACTGGGATTCCGATTTATGAAGCTGAGCCTCTTCTTCTCTTTTTCATCCTTTTCACGCTTCTTGGAGCTATTGGAGCTTTGGGTGATCGTGGTCGGTTTGTTGATGACCCCGTTACTGGTCTTGACAAGGCCGTTATCGCTCCTGGAAAAGGATTCCGATCAGCATTGGGTCTTAGCGAAGGAGGTAATATGTGTTTTTATTAATTGTTGGCGTACAAATTCAGTCCCATAAGAGTTTTGCTAACACGTGACGTGCCTATGGGCACGTTATAAAATGTATTTTAGAAAAATATAAAAATACGCATTTACAACGTGTAGGGCTAACTACGACGAACTGAATAACTTTAGGATGCAACACTGAATCGAATCGAATACTATTATGTTTAACGCTTGCTTAGAGTAGCATAGTAGGCCTAACTCATCTATACAGGTGGGTTGGGCCAGCTACAACGAACTGAATCTAATATTCTATCTAATAATAGCAATAACAATAAATGATATTATTATTATTATTATTATTATTATTACTATTATGGAAACGTACCTATGTAAGTGACAATTCCTAATTATAGGTCCATTGTTCGGGTTTACCAAGTCGAACGAGCTATTTGTTGGAAGGTTAGCCCAGTTGGGTATTGCTTTCTCGTTGATTGGTGAAATCATCACAGGAAAGGGAGCTCTAGCACAACTAAACATCGAGACCGGACTCCCGATAAGTGAAATTGAACCACTTGTCTTGTTTAACGTTGCTTTCTTCTTTGTTGCTGCCTTGAATCCCGGTACTGGAAAATTCGTCACGGACGAAGAAGAAGACTAGATCAACAACGGGGTTTTGTAGATTTTGATCAATTTATGTGTATTTGTGTGACGTATAACTACAATGTTAGTTTCCTTTAAGCAATGTTAATTAAATAGTAATGGATAGATGTATCATGTGTGATTTAGTACCCATGTAATAAAAGGTGAAAAAAATAGAGAATCTTGTCTGCCTTTTATCACATTCACAAAAATGAAATTGTATATCAAAACAATAAATTCTTGTATATTCATGAAAATCAAATACAAACTAATCACGATCTCATTTGTCAACATCACATAAAAATACTCTCAAGTAAAACCATGAACAAAACAATAACTAGAAACAAATCTAAACATCATGAACATATATATGAGGTCTGAAGAAATCTATAAACCTAACCAACAGAATACTCCAAGAATCAATAACCTGAAATCTGGAGATCAACATAAATCACCAATCTCAAACCAAAGATCAATCTCTGACAACTAATACAGAGATGAAGATATAAGAACAACAACACTTACTCATCAACTTGATGAATAGAAATCAACCAGAAATAGCCAAACTTCTAGAAGGTTACTTTACTCTTTTAGTTCTTCAACTTCCATCATTTGCTCCAGCATTGCTCAAGCTTTCCTTATTCTCATAACAGCCGCCTCTCTCTCCAGCTTGACACTTTATGCCCTTATTTCATAAATACTTCACAGGAACATTCCTGCACACAATTAACTTAAGTTAAACAATATTAATCAATCAAGATTGCTAAATAATCTTAGCTTTTATTACACCAATCTTGCATTAAAAACACATCAGACATTTGCAACTTGTCACACAAATAATTGTGTTGACTAGCTGTTAAACCTTTGGGTGAACAAGTCTGCGATATTAAGTGATGAACTAATTTTAACTGTTTTGAAGATACCCATGCAGATCTTCTCTCTAACAATGTGCCAATCTAAATCAAAGTGTTTAGTAGTACTTTATGAAGGATTTTAGTTGGCTCTTTTTTATAGAAGATAGATTTTTGTGTATATGGTAAGTTAGTATGCTAATCCTACTTGAATTCAACAAGGTATTATTTGTTGGTTTAGGATTTTAACTAAAACTTTCTTGGGATTTAAGCAACTGAACCAAGATTTATATTTTTCAAAATTCTAAATTCTTTATGAATATCTTAATATTCAACATGCAAGTAAACCTTAATTTTTATTTTTTGTCTCTGTTTACAACACTCTCGCTGCCTTAAATATATCTCTACTTTTTAATGAAATTTGCACTTAAATGGGCCACCCCTGTTGGCCTGTTGTACGATTCCTTAGTACATATTAGTATAATACAACTGATCCGTTCAGAAGTACGTCAATAAGCCCAATAAAACATAGGCCTAAAGGGATACCTAGCCCATGCCTAAATGCATACAAACTTTCTCTAAATTTAGGAGGTCAAGTGCACTCGTCAACGATTTTAAACACCTTTTAAGTTACAACAGTACACAAATGATTGGCCATTCTTACATAGAAAAGGTGATATTTTTTTCTGAAGGGGCAACAAAACTTAAACTACATTATACAAATAAATATGAGGTTTATGCTAAAGTTACTATTATATATACTAAACAATGCAAAAACAGATTGAACGTTGGAGTAAATAGCGGAACTAAAACTATTAATCTCAGTGGGTTCGAGTAAGTATCTAAACCCGTCAGTTTAATACATGCCTACATATCAGCTTGATGGGAGACATTTGAACAGTGATAAGGAAAAATGTCTGCAAGTTGTTTGGTGGGACGATGTGAGATATTTGTGCAATGAAATGGGCAAGTAGGCTAGACAAAGATACTATAACCACAAAAACGCTTGCAATTTGCAACAAGTACTCCATAAACTTGTCCGCCAACAATATTAAGGCTCCACAAGTCCTTGACAAAGTAGAAGAATGTTCGATATTGTTTCTATTGTCTGATAAAAGAGAATCATCCCTAATTTCACTCAAGATAGGACGCAAGTTGCATACGTTTTGAATGGAGAACAACTCGAACTATCTTGATTCATCTTACTATATATGAATCATTTGGTACTAGACTATCGATTGGGTGTGGTTCTCAGACACAAGTTGCATACATGGTGGTCCTAATTCTTAAAGGATGGGACTCATTCAAGTTTCCAATATCCAAACACTACTTTTTATATAATTGTTTGGCAAACGCGAAAAATCAAGAAACATTGTAGGAAATAAGATAAATACAAAACTAAAGTAGATTCTAACCAAACAAACACCTGCAATTGTACTATTTAAGTGGGTGCATTATATATGTAAGACGGAACAAGTTTTCATTTTAAGGTTTTGCAAGTGTCAAAAAGGTCATCATTTAGCCAAGAAAAAAGTGGTGAAAGAACTGCAATCCAGTTCAATAGTCACTCAAGTAAGCATATTTGTATTGGATATTACCAAATATGAAAAATTTATGAATTATGGGTATGGATCATTGATCTTTAGGAACAAATAAAGAAGGGTTTCCAAGAGATCCAAATGTATAGTTAGGAAGTCCACTCAACTGCTTTGCTGTTTCCCTTGTGTCAAGTTGCATGCATGCTTTAACATTCTTGATTTGTTAGGTGCTTTCTTTTCATATTGGAGTAACCCACTCAAGTAAAACTTTGCTTTCTTCATGAAACTTCAACAAAAATCACACACACACACACATATGTATATAATCTTTTTCTCTAATGAAATTTACTATATATGAAGCAATTAACCTATCTTGAATTTTGATCAAGATTTTCTTCTTTCGGTTAAATGATAGGAGTATATGTATATATTATCATATGAGTTCGCAACACGAAAAATTAGACGTGTGTTGTTGATTTAATGGTTGATGGACCTTCATTGAATATCTAAACACAACCTTGATATTGAGTAGCAATCACTTAATTATCCGTCGGTAATGAAGTTTGCTTGTAAAAAGAAGCTATAATCTCAAGTTGTAGGTATATTGTCTAACAAATCATTAAATATGGTTAAAAATAGCAAACTGCACTTAAGATTATGTGTTGCAAGTGTATTTTGAGGGACTAACCATGTATAATTCGTATAGTTAAAGAACTAAAAATGTACAATGTAGAATTGTTTTTACTTTTGCTACACACAAATTATGTGCAGCTAACTCTTAGTAGCATATTTGTCATCCCCATTAAAGAAACATACATCGTAATTAAAAAAATATATATTCTTATGCCGTAAACCGTAGTCATTGCCGTACAATCTCGTAACCAGCTGACATTTTTGAGCAATAAAGAAGGCAACTTATGTCAAAAATTGAAGCTGACTCCTCATTAAATTAAATACTACAATAAAATAAAAATAAGTAGCTGCAAGTAAATGCGGATCACCATAAAGTGCATGTTCAAATATTTAAGAAAAATGCTGTATATAAACAAATGATAACTAATTGACTAATAATAATACAACAAAGTCTCGGAACAATATAGAACATAACAAGTTACAATAAAGTGGACCTGAAATACACGAAGTTTTTCGGGACCGCAACTCCTGCATCTCGGCTCCATTCTCAGTTTTTCGGTTCATTTGTTCGTTTCTTCACCACTCAACAACAATAAATAAGAAAAATGATCTAAAAAGGAACATAATAATCATCAACAAGTTCTACACAACTGGGTTAGGTTACGTATACTAAATCACAATTAAATTTTTATTATATCTCTAATTAATAAATTCAAGTAGGAGCATGCTATAAGATTTGGACCCAATACAACTACTGATTAACCACACTAACATATTTTTATTAATGGCAATGTGACAAACAAATTAGTTTTAATGGTGTTAATTCGCTTCAATTCTAATATACCAGTCTAGTATCCGCGCAATACGACGGCGACGATACTATCATTCAACTGTATATTTAATAAGGTATCAGTTAATTTTGAAAATAAGTTTTAAATGTTATTAACTATGTTTGACTTTTTAATTGTGATAGATAGAGTATTTTGTGTAGGATACTATATACTTTCCATTTTTATTGATTGAATAATGAATTTAATAGAGTTGACATATTAGTTGAGTTAATAGGGGTAAAATTGACATTTCCGATCTTTCAAATTTTAACTTTTAAACCAAAAAGTAAAAATATTTTATAAGTAAGTATAAATATTCATTGTTTTATGGTAGCCTAAAAAACAAGGGATACAAATACAATCGCAACTTTCAATTGGTGTTACGTAGACATTGCGCGTTTAAGTTTGTGATAGTGATGTCCAATTTTATGTGGATCATTTCTACGTGTCCACTAAAATCATATGCTTACAAAGCCTTACTTTTTATTAAACAAACTAAACCTATATGAGTCACATCAAATAATGGAATTGCATACGAATGCCTTCATTATTTATCATTATTATTGTTTCTGTGATGACAAAAATAATTACATGACAAAACTATACCAAATAGCCTTTAGTTTAATGGTACCGGAATAACACACCAAATAAAATGCTACTAATTTAAATATTATTGAACACAAAATACTTAAATAATAGGTGAAATCTGTAGACAATAGTATATAGACTAGAGGTATGTATATCATTTTTACTTTTATAAATCTAAAAGGTAAGGTAAGTAAGACGGTGGTAGCAATAATAACCACAAACGCACCATGAGAGGTATACACTAAAAAGTACCATACACGTACACGTACACGTACCATCGCACTTAATTGACAATTACTAAAATAATGATAGATCAACAGATATAGGCATAAATCCTTTTATATTCGTTTTAAGATATAAAATTGTGGCAAATATAAATTATATATTTTACTTTTTTTCTTTTTCTTGTAACAAGTGGAACACGGGTCTAAGTTTCGACTGTAACCGTGGTACGTTTTCCTTATTTGTTTTTAGATATGAAAAAATGATAATGAAAGCTTTTCGAGTTGTCAATAACAATGAACTTTATACACGGATATCTATAATTCACCGTTAGATTTTACTGTCGTTAACGATTTACTGACTAGTAATTAACATAACTACCATTGTTAGCACGTGTCATTAACAAAACCGATTTTTCTATTTATTTTGGTTAGTGTAAAGAGTGAAATTGTGACATCATTATCAAATGTGTACGGATGGGTACGGTTGTGTATGTACGACCATAGGACGTCATCTAGTTGGGTAGGGACGAAAACTTCAAAGTGTATAGGTATCACTCATGTTTAGTGAGCAGGGAATTTGCAAATGTCTCAAGACCCTCATAGTTTACGTGGTTATCATGTTTTACCCTTGATTATTCAAATTTATTACTTTAGAGCACTAACCGTTTCATAATTGTTTCTATTGCACGTCTCGTAATATTTTCTTTTTAGCTTTTGCACTTGACAAACGTTTTAACGATATTGCTTATAGTATTTTATTTTTTCCCCAATACTTTCTGAGTTTTAACTATGGTTTTTAATAAAGAACTTCACGAATAACACAATATTTAGACTCACTTATCGGTCTAAAAGATATAAATTTCCAGTCACAATAATAAACATGATATCTTTTAAAGAAATTATTCTCTCCACAACCAGCGATGCAACAGATTTGAACTCGAGTCTTCACTGAGAATTCCTAAGCCTAAGCCTCTACTAATGAAGTCCCGTTGAAAACATTTTTGTAACTTTAAAACTATATTTTCACTAAGCATCTTTGTAACTTTAAAACCACATTTTCAGTCCTTTAGGGATTTTAATATTTATAAAGTCAACCTTAATAAAATTTGCTATGTATGTATATATGATGTATAAAATCAAGGTACCTAATATTTGTACTCAATTTTCTACATTCTTCTATACTTTTATTGGGTAGAATAATTTATAACCTTAGAAATACTCTATATACTTTCTGTTGAGTTTGTCTAGTCTGTCTCAATTGGAATAATGATATTTAAGTCAAACTTATGACGAGTGAGAGAGATTGTAGGAGGCTTTTAATTCGTGCTTGAATTTGAGGATGAAAATGTTGTTTGTCTTCATTTGCTAAATGTTTCGGGTTTACTCTTTTTCTTTGGAAAACCCCCATGTTGTAAACATAATTGCCACGTGGTGAAATGCTCTTGCCACGAATCAAATCTTATTAATTTACATGGAAGTCAACAAAAATATATGCGTTGACTTTAAGAAATCGACACTACAATAACACAAAATTTCTCATCGTATTGGATGAGATCGATATATTCATAATAGATCTTAAAAATTATGAATGCAATAATTTCATGCAACTCAAGAGGAGTGAAGTGAACCCCCACCGGTTCGAGTATATTACCCGCGCTTTAAGTCTGAGTACAATCACTATCTGTATATATTAGTTTTAACATTGTTTATATTGATAATCGATAAACTCTTTTTCAGATGGTCAAAGACTTCAAAACAATATTACTTAATAATACAGATTTTTTATTTTATAATATTCTGTTAGTTCTAAATTAATTGTTCATTACAAATATGTACAATTTTTAAAAAAATTCAATAATTACACTGTTGACTAATAAATTTTAAAATTTTTTTCAATTAAATACATTCTAATTGTTAAAATGAATAATTATTTTGAAACGTTCTTGAAAAAAACATTAACTATTAATGGTAGAGTATCTTCTACTTCTAAAAATTCTATTAATAACAATCAATATCAATAGTTAACTAATAATAATGATATTCATGGTTAACACCTTTTTATTTATTTAATAGTATTTTCTTTTCATTTGAACTAGATAGAACATTCGAGAATCTGAAGAAATCTCATGAAATCATGTTTTCAAGATAACATCATAAAAATCTTTTTAAAATCTCATGAGACTATGACTTTTTACTATGCCAATTAAATAAATAGGATAATTCCAGTTTTAATGAGAGATCTTTGCTTGTAACTTACATGTCAATAGACAAATTGCTAAATCGATTAATTTTCATAGACAAGATAATAATATCAATCATAATATAAATACGTAACAAGAAATAAATAGATTAAGTTCTATATTAATAAAACTTATCTAGATATTGGTCTAATATAAATTTCGGAACAGCCTCTGCAGTTGGAGTGGAAGATGACAGACGCTCAAAATGCCTGGACGTCAAAAAGTACACACGACAATCCCTTGGTGAAAATATCAGCAAACTGATAGCGAGAAGAAACATGTAAAACGCAAACTTGACTGGTAGCAAGCTGATCTCGAACAAAATGTATGTAGTTCTCGATATGCTTTGTGTGTTGATGTTGCACATGATTAGAAGAGAGATAAACAACACTAACATTATCATAATACGCCAAAGTACAGTGAAAAGTGGAGTGTGAAGCTCGCAAAGATTGTTTCGCAACCAATACATTTCAGCTACAACATTGAAAACACCTCGATACTCTGCTTCCGCACTGGAATGAGAAAAGAGTAAACTGCCTTTTAAAAGACCACGACAATAAGTTGTTGCCAAGGAAGACGTAGTACCCAAAGGTAGACTGGCAAGTGGTAGGGCAACCAGCCCAGTCAGCATCTAAATAGGCAACAAGTGACGACGTCGGAGAGGAATACAACTGGAGACCATGGTTAAGAGTACTCCGAACATAACACAAGATAGGCTTGAGAGCTGCAACGTGTAGGTTTTGAGGATCATGTATAAAAAGACATATCTACTGAACCGCATAAGAGAAATCTAGCCTGGTAAATATGAGATAGTGAAGTGCACCAGCAAGGCTCTAAGAGAGTGTTGGATCAGAGTTCGAAGTACCATCAGCACTAAGCTTGGTCTTCAATACTATACTAAACCGATTAATTCCCATTAACTGAATGCTAATGTCAGTCACAATATAAATATAAATACATAATAAAAGAAATGAGTTGCTTAATATAAATAAAATATATCATAATGGTCCAATGTAAATTTACTAACATAAATATTATAGGTTAACCGCTAGTAAAGTACCAATAGATCAATCGATATATGGAGTGAAAATGTAGATATCAGAATACATACATATTGAAATGTTCTCGGGTCGCTAATATTGATTTTTAAAGAAGTACATTATAGATCGAGAACATTCTATGAATGAACCTACATAATGTTACAACTTATCTATTAACCGAACTTCAAGTCTTACACTTGGATTGGCTAAGTAAAGGAGTTTAACTTGGATCAACCGGCTAAGCAGATTTGTATTAGCTTATTTTATGAACTTACGGAATATTTGGGTTTTCCAATAAATTTTTATTCATTCAAATTTATCAGATTACCATTATAAGCTTATAGTATCAATAAAATAATAATTTCAAATCGACAAGCTCACACGTTCGGAATGTAGCTTACTGGTTTATTGAAAATCAGTTAAGCTTAAAAATCCAAAATAAGTAAGAGAGCATTTGTGATTGCGTTTTTAAAATAATTTTTGTATTTTCAAAATTACATTTTCTTTCTAATAAAATGCAGATAAGCATTTTTTTATCAACATTTTTTTTCTAATTATTTACATTTTACTAACAATATAATAAGATATTTTTCCAAAACACAATCACAGACACCCCTAAATCAAAACACCGCATGAGTAGTCCAACTTCAGCCCCCTAACTCCGTTTGTAACAGTTTGATGTCATGTCTAGCCGCTGCTTTTTTTTGCACCGGATTATGATATACATGTTATATTTAGGCTTAAGATGCAATTTTCGCTCACGTTATTTATGTAAGTTTCTTTAATCTATATATATTTAGACTAGATTATTATAGATCTGTGTATTCTACGGATCGATGGTTCAAATAAAAACTTTAAAACAATTTATGGTATATAAAACTGTAGCACATTTGGTGTCAATATTCGATTGTAATGTACAATATAATGAAAACTATAATTATTACTAGAGGAAAGTTCATTAAATATGTAAATTTTTGAAAGTATGAAAGTATAAATTTCAACTGTTAATCTTGATCAAAATAACAAAACTCCTACATTCTTAAAAATTTAATATCTCAAAAACCGTTAGTCAAAAAATTATAAAAATTGCATCATAAAAATCAGCGTTTTCTCCTCTTCGATTTAAGATCCCACAAGGTATACTTTCGACGATTTTTTTTTCCATTTTTTGGTGGGTTTTGAAAATTTGTAACACATGTGTTATAAACAAATAACACATGTGTTACGAGCGACTAACACATGTGTTAGCATCGACTATCGATTGTAACACATGTGATAGTCGTTGATAACACATGTGATAACCGCGGGTAACACTTTTGTTAATCCATCATAACACATGTGTTAATCCACAAAAAATGAAGAAAAAAATTCGTCGAAAGTATGCCTTGTGAGATCTTAAATCGAAAAGGAGAAAACGCTGATTTTTATGGTGTAATTTTTATAATTTTTTGACTAACGGTTTGAGATATTTAATTTTTTAAAAAGTGAGGGAAAATGAGTTTTGACACGTGACACATTCTTATTGATATTTTCATACTTTCAAAAAAAGTCATACTTTAATGATCTCACCTCATTATTACTAATTTGTATAAAAGACAATTAAATTATCAATTACTTTTATTTAAATTACTCCGTATTTATATAAAAAGCATCTTTGTAATATTCAAACGTTTCTTTAGTTATTTTCATATTTGTCCTATAAATACTAATTTAGCTTAAACAAACTTTTTGCACGGGCATGTGAAACCATTATATTATTTTATCATTACAAAAACTCAGAAAGGCAAAAAATGGACTTCCACTCGCCCTTCAAACAAAAAAGACATGTAAACAGCTGGTTCAAGATGGATATTATATTATCAATCATTTTAATGATAAAATGTAATTCTTAATTAACACAACATTTAACTTAATCTCAAAATATAATGCTATAATTAATACTTCTCTTGGTAAATTCAATTCTATATTTTTATCTATTTATTTGATATAACAAGTTTTACACTTATAAGTCTTTTTTCATCATAACAATTTCATCTTTCACATAAACTTATAGTAATTTGTAAAACTCAAATTCTTAAACAAAAAGAAAAACTTATTTTGATATTTATATTTAACTAATCTAGGTATTGTTTGCCACAGAGTTGAGCCTACTTATATATCAGGCCAACCTCATCTCACTTGATAAGCTATCTCTCATTTCCTCTCTTATACTATAGCTTTCTACTAAGCATAGCTAGCCGCCATAAACCATGGCCTTAGAAAATGCTTCTTCACCACCAACAACTTTTTTCACTCACCTTAAAGCTTCAACCATATCCTTTCTTTCAAAGATCAAACATGCCATCATCGATTTTGCCATCAAAATCAAGAAAGTCGGAGTAGATGATCCAAGAAGAGTGATGCACTCACTAAAAGTGGCATTTGCCATCACATTGGTCTCCATGGTTTACTATCTACAACCCTTCTATAACGGCATGGGCGATGCTGGAATGTGGGCCATTTTGACGGTCGTTGTGGTTTTCGAGTACACCGTTGGTGAGCAACTGTTACACTGATTAATTTTAACAAGATTATAAAACCTTTTTCAGTTTTACATAATATAAATTTAGACTACCAAATAGTGAAATACTAATATGCATATTGTTTAACACTTGACCTAGGTACGTACGTCGTAACGTGGGTAAGTACATGCAAAGCCAGCCACTAAATTTTTTAATAACTATAGATCAATTTTATTTGGTAAAAGGTTATATAAATAATAATAATAATAATAATAATAATAATAATAATAAATATATATATATATAGTAACAAGATATAAAAATAAGAAAATTATGAGGAAGAAACGAGAGAGAAAATTTTTAGATAGAAAACAAGTATAATTTATTATTATTATTATTATTTATATATATATACTAAATTAATTGCATACTCAAACATCTTTAGGATTAGAGAAACAAGATTAATCAAAAAAGTACCAACTAGCTAGAACAAATCATTCATAATTCTCAAATAATTTAAATAAACACTAGTAAAAGTATACATATTAGGTCATGCTAAAACATGTTGAAAAACATATACTTACTTTTTTTTTATCTTTGAAATAATATTATATTTATATATATTTAGCTTTTATTTACACTTAGCTGTAATCAAGTTTAAATTAAATGTAACTAACAGCAGGCATAATTTTCCCATTTAAAAATTCAGTAACCAATGCTAAAATCTAAAGTAAATGTCAACTGTACATCCGTAAAAAAATGAAATGCAGATGAAACCAGTGGAGGTACGTACAGGAAGACCCACTTCTGTAATAAATTAATTAATAATGTAACTTATGCAGTTATCTAAATAAAATTAAAACATTTGATCATTAAAAATAAATGGAAGTCAACTGGTTTTGAAAGTTATTTAAAATTTGTCATTCAATAATTAATTTTATATATTATATTTGTGTTAGTATTCGACATAATGTTATTTATAACGGATTATAAAAAAGTTGGACAAAAAGAAAGTAATGACTTGTTCATTTTTGTTTCTTACTAAAAAAAGTTAAAATAATAATATAAATAAAAATTAATAAATAAAAATAAAAATCATTTGCCCCATTACGTACACATCCATATATATTTTTTAAATATAATTTCTATATCTAGTGTTTTCATTTAATAGAAAAGTCCAAAACTTTGTTTTTCTTGAATTAATTAATTACTTGAATCCTAATTATGTTTTAATTTATTCGGTGACTAGGTGCAACTTTAAGTAAAGGCATGAATAGAGGTTTTGCTACTCTACTTGCTGGTGCATTAGGTATTGGGGCTGAATCATTTGCTAGCTTATTCGGGCTCACGGTTAAGCCCGTTGTTCTTGGTTCCTTTGTCTTCTTCTTAGGTAATTAAAACGCCCGTTTAGTTTAATTGATCTTTTTATCCATACCTTTGTAATCGGTTAATGTTGATGTTTATTTTGATTTCCTCCCTGTAGTTGCTATTGCCACCTTTTCAAGATTCATTCCCAGCATTAAGCGGAGATACGATTATGGGGTTCTGATATTTATACTGACATTTAGCCTGGTATGTGTATCGGGTTATCGAGTCGAAAAACTCATAGAGTTGGCTCATCAACGAGCATCCACGATTATTTTTGGAGGTGCAACATGTATAATCATCTCCATATGTGTTTGCCCTGTTTGGGCTGGTGAAGATCTTCATAAACTCATTGTAACTAATTTGGAAAAGCTTGCAACCTTCCTCGAAGGTTAGTTGTTACTTTTATATCTTTAGAATGATTAATTTTTTTAAAAAAAATCTACTATGGTTACAAAGTTATGCCATCTAATGAAAATTACTAACATTTTTTCTATCTGTAGGATTTGGGAGTGAATACTACAAAATTTCTGAAGGTGACAAATCATTTCTCGAGGCTTATAAAAGTGTCCTCAATTCTAAAGCCACTGAAGAATCACTGGTTAGAACACTATACTCTTTTAAATTATTTTATTTTTCGATTCAGGTTATCTATATATACAAGCTAATCAAACCTTTGTTAAGCATATGTTAATGTCTTATATATTCAATTTCTAATGAATGGTATTTTCGAAACAGGCAAATTTTGCATGGTGGGAAGTTGGGCATGGGAAATTTCGGTTCCGTCATCCATGGAAACAGTACTTGAAAATTGGCATCTATGCACGACAATGTGCATACCATATCGAAGCTCTCAATGGATATCTCGATACAAAAATTGATGTACGAAAATTTGTATTAATCTCATATATTAAATACTATATGTGCATCCTACAAGTTATATACCTTGATCATGAACTAATAATTTCTTATCTTTTGTATAACAGGCACCCTCAGAGTTTCAAAAATTAGTTCAAGAACCATGCATGAAAATGAGTTCAGAAGTAGGAAAAGCTTTAAAGGAACTAGGGTTGTCAATGAAGCTTATGATTTATCCTTCTACTTCAACAATTCATATTGAAAATTGCAAAAATGCGATAGACGAACTCAATTCCACGTTACAATCTTCAATGGTAGCAAAATGGGACATCCTAGAAACCATACCAGTTATTGCAGCCATTTCTATACTAATCGACATCATAAAATGCGTTGAAACGATATCTGAGGCCATCAACGAACTTTCTAAACAAGCACATTTTAAGAAACCGAAAGACATGATAATATTGGACAAGAATGAAAAATCAAACTTTCTTCGTCGTGGTGGAGCTATAAAACCAATTGATGGTGACGAAAACGACGAACCAATTACTATTACAACAGTTTCATTAGATGATCATGGTATCTTACAAGAGTTGGAGCCTCATAAAAGTAAAAGAGAAATTAACTAAATTTAGGTATTCATATATGTGTATGCATGCATGTATGATATGATGTACCATGTATATGTGCATATATGTAATAACAATAATAATAATCGTGTAAGAGGTAGTATTTGGATGTTTAGTTTTAGGTGACTCCCGACCTTTTTTATGTCATGTTGGGAGGATGATCGATAAATAACTAATTTGTTAACATGAGCTTTCTTTCAAAATAAATAAAATTATCAATTTAATTAATGATCTATCTTTTGGATTATATATATGTGATATATAATTAGTTGTTAAATATTGATTCCAGTTAAAAGAGATTCTATCGATGTGTGCAGCTTAATTATATCTCTTCTTGTCATTTAATTATGTAAATTTCATCATATATGATATATCATCCGTATAACATGAAATACCATTAATCAAACAGTATATAATACCGATTCATTGGAATTCATCAGCGGGATAAGATTTTATCACAGTTTACTAATTTCAATTCTTGGACATTAATGTAGATGCAAGAATTATTCTAAAGAAATATACATAGTCTTACTTAAAGACCAACGGTGCATCAACTTATTATCAATCAAAAGTGTAATAATGTTTGTGTAAAATATTGCCTTGAAAATCTGACATCCTCTCGTATCGGATAAGCAGAGTATCCTCCCTGAGAAACGTGACCATTTTTATCGAAGTCATTCCCTCCTAAACAAACTGGGCCACGCGTTTGAGGACCGATCTCGAAGTTAGTTAACGGGGATTGAGTTTAATTGGGTCTTTTTCGGAGAGTCTCAGGCCTCCACCACGAAGCGACCACTTTGAAATTAATATGAGATCTCATGTTGACTAGTGGATCGTAATCCTAAAAGATTAACAAAGTGATAGCGCTAGTTTTACATAAAATAAGTTATAGTAAGAATGTTCCTCACTTGAATCCCTTCACTCTTAACCCATTTCATAGCATCTATATATGTTTTGTAATCAATCTCTATAAGAAAAGATACACAACTACGACCAGTATAGGTTAACTATCTGCTCAAAAAGCTGTCGCCAACATATGATTCCTAGTACAAAAGTTGGGACACATATGACAAAAGTTAGGACAGACATCATAAAAGTCAGCAAATTAACTATTGCAAACAATCGCTACGAAGAAAGCTAACCGTAGAAATGGCTATAAAAGAAAATATAGGGATATATCATGCACTTACTAGTGTGCTTTGCGGCAAATTCAAGAGAAGAACATGCATACCACTTATATTAATTAATTTTTTCTATATATTACCTAACGGACAACTAAATATATATTCTACTAAATCCCTTTCACGTTAAGGAACTTTTATTGTTAATCAACTTGCATGACCTAATTAGCTTAATTAATTAATCAAGCTATAATCTATATCTACTCACAAACAATGCTTATGATCCTCCTCAAAATCTTTGTATCGAGATGATTAGTGCGGATGTTAACAGGCTAGCGACGTGTATTGAGGGTTTTTAAGTATTTCGTTAACTAATGCATAAAGATCAACAAGAGATTAAATTTTAACCCGCTTGCTTTAATTCTATGAAAAGGTTTGTATTAATGATTTTGCATCACTTTAGCTTCTAGTTTATCTTTTTATTATTATTATTATTATATTATTATTATTATTATTATATTATTATTATTATTATTATTATTATTATTATTATTATTAGCATTAGCATTAATTGATTAAAGTGTAAAGATTGAGCAACAAAAAGCAAAATGTAAAATCAGTCGGAGTTCAAAAAGGTGGATGCACCGAGACGAAAAGGACGGTGGAGGTAGGTAGTCCGTTTTGGCGGCCATCTCTTCGCCGACCAATTGTAAGATGACTCAATCACCTTTTAATTATGAAATTAACCTAGAACATACTTAACATAATTTAATATCATTATGATATATTATTCATGTTCATATTACATATTACATGTTTTAATGTCATCATAGAGAACATTTATTTTTAGTTATATCCTAGGATATTCAATTTAGTGTCACGTTACACATTTTGTCAGCCTCGGTAATTAATTTATGCCTTGTCAAAAGTACAAGTCGTATGATAGTCAGACTTGCGGTATCAATTTTATTCGTACACAATTAAATAAATAATTATGGATAATCTTACCCATGCATGATAGGAGAACACAAAACAATGTATTTATAAGGGTACATAAAATGATCAAAGCTATCAATTTAGTGTTGTATGGATAAAAAAATGGCGATATCAATTTAGGACTTATATTGTACATTTCATTATAATTATATAGGGTCAGTGTAATATAAAATACTTATGTGACTTATATTATTCTACACGTTTAACGACATTTTTTTGTGAAATGTCAGTCGGAAAGTGTTTAGAATGATTTCCTTGTTATATATCTAGCATCCCTAGGTGCTCGTTTGCACTTACATTGACGTTTAACCCCATAGAACGTTGTATTAAATTAAAATATTTTGGAAAAATAAATTGTAGAGCTAAAACCACGTTTACGTGCTGTAAGTTAAATGAGAAAATGATTCATTAAACAGATTGGTTAAAGGTTTTTTACTTAGGCCCAACTCTTCTACTAAGTTATATCATGTTGGGCTTAGCATTTGGACCGGGCTTTAGTTTATGAAGTCTATATAAATCGTTATATCAGAGTTAATAAAGACAAGAGGGTCACGGACGTTAGTCGGTCACCCTATCTCGTCTATTTATCAAGCCCAACTTCCTTTCTTTTTAATCTTTTTATCATATTGGATCTTTATTATTTTGGGACTAATATACTATTAATTAATATATTATTATTAACATTATTATTTTATTTTTATTCTTTTTGAAAGTTATATACCCACACATCCTAATGAACTTTCAACTCCAGTAATTGAATCCAAACCTCGTAACTTCACAATTAAGAGGTCACCTCGATACCACTTGGCTAATAGCCATTTGATACTATTATCCTACTATTACTCACTACAAAATCAAAATTTACAAAAACAATAAGGCTGACAATACACAGCCATATGCATAGACGTATAAGATGGATATCATGTGTTTTTTTTTTCTTCTCGATTTTGAAAGAGCTTTGATAACGCAGCTAAACCACCTTCAATCTGAGTCTCAAATTCCTTAGGTATTCTAGTTCCGAAAAATCCAGAAATAGTTATTGAGTATATAGCCATACCTTATTGCCTTGAAGTAGTTATTTGAGTCGGGCCTTATTATTGGTAAAATTAAAATTCTTATACATAACATGAAGGCCATACTTTATCGGATTTAAGTAGTTATTTGGGCCGGGCTTTAGTTTTATAATATTCACAGAACTTCTTTAGGTTACTTTTTATTTTATTTTATAGAATTCGATAAAATTAGTATAAGCTACCTATTATGTTATCAAGCAACAATTTCTCTTATTTGAATCCCAAAAGAAAAATAAAAAGATGGCTTCAGATTTGCAGTTAAATACCAGATCACAAGATGGACAAGTAAGGATATAGGAGTATCAATCACATCGGAAGAATGTTAATACATACAAAAATAGCACTAACAAACGATAAGAACCGAATTTAATACATATAACCAAGTGTCAATCATCGTTTGTGTAGTCAAAATATAATCGGTCTGAAAATGAATGATCAAAGGGTTGTTAAAGAAGACATGTAGGATACCACGTCTTTAACCTTTGAAGGCATGGAGAACATACCCAAGTTGCTTGATTCAATAATTACACTCAAGCATTACATGTTGCCACATCTCTTTTTGTCTATATCAAACCTTCCAAAAAGACTTAGGATTTCACCAATTTTAATGAGATTATATCGTTATATTAACTAACAAAGACAATTGTTTCGTGTGTATTGCTGAAACCATGTTTCTTGATCTACGATAAGTGGCACATACAAACTATCTCTAAGAGATGATCTGACAGAAAAACACTCGTTAGAACTAAATTTGTGAAAGAAAGAACAACGGGTTTCTGAAAACTTAACACTAATATTCATCGTCTTTAAGCTTTGAGGGGATGAAGATATGCATAATGTCTTTTTATGTCTAATAAAGCTCAAACATATGATCAAGTAGACACATCTCATACGTCTACTACAAACTACAAAAGGCTATAGAGGCGATCTGAATTTGGAAATTTTCTACTCGATGTAACGAGATGCTTAGCTCTATTAATTACCGTAAACATCTATATATAAACATATGCACAATCGGCTATTACGAGTATTAGATATTGATTATGGACTATTTTGAGCTAGATATATGTGTTTACTCGCGTTTCACATGTTCATGTCGCCCCCATCTTGTCTAGAGTTGTTACCATTAAAAATGGGTCTAACACTACCACATATATATTCATTGAAACTAAAATCATTTTCATGACAATAACATGTCATAACAGTGACTCAAAGCTATGTTAATTGGAGTGGTTCAAGTATTTAATGTCATGAAAACAATGTCACATGATATGATTTTGATTAAATTTTTGAGTAAATAAATTAGTGTATCCAAAAGCAACAAACATTGCATGATGATGATAGTGAAGGGCTAATTAAATGTATATGTTAGAATCTATCATTTGTCCACGCTTTCTGAGGCACAAAACCTCCAAAGCTCAAGCATGAAAAACACAAAAGAGATCATAAAACCACCCATGAAAGCAATCTTATGTATTTTTAATGGACATGATAGAAACAAAAAGCAGCAAAAACTCTAGTTCAAGGTTGGTACTACTTGAGTTTTAAACTATTTCCACTATTATTATTTTAATTATAATTTCATTCCCTAATGGGATTCATCCAAATCTTTACGAATATAAGACACATATGATATTTAATTGGGATCGGTGCACATGTAATTCAAATATGATATTTTATTTAAGATATATAATTCTATATCCTAGCCGCATATTAACTTTGTATCATATAATGTTAATTGATTGATGTGAATAAATTCTAAGACTACATGTAAATGTTTCTTGGAAAGGCCCAAAAGACTGCACTTGTAAGATGGAGTTTTATTTTAAATTATTGAATGAAATGATGACTTGCAAGTGCTAAATTTTAATCACAAATATTTAACCTATGATCAATAAATTCCAACCACATGAATAACGTAGGTAGCTATATGATGTTGAATCTATTATTACTATTCTTTTGACCAACAATATAAGTACGACTCATGTTCTATTATTTAAAAAACTCTTCCTAGTAGAATCCTAGGATAAATTATTTAAGGTCACAATCCAAACCCTTTTGAGAAATTGATAGAATAGATTGTGGTAACCTCTTACTATACATATCATATTACGACCCATTTCTCTTTCGGTCTCAAAAGGTTATATTAAACGATTATCATGGTCTCATGGACAACATATTAGATACAAAAAATCTACAAACTACGTACCACAACGTACGACATGATCATCCACATATTGTGTTCGCGATTACTAATTTTCTTGATTCAAGATTTACACTTATCACACAAAATTTTAATTAATATTAAACGTTTAGTATTGATTGATTTATTAGATTATTCTACAATAAATAATATAGTTGTAAAGTAAAGGTGTCCTACATCAATAATATCTTGGACATAGTTGTCTAGATGATGCCATGGTCCCAATTGGAAAAAGGGTTTAATAAATGGAGTGAGGGCCATTTTTCATGGAAGAGGAGTACCATGTAGAGTGCTCACCTAACAAACATATTTTTAATTCACTTATATGGGTGTAGATAGGCCACGTTTATTTTAAAAAGCATATTATAATTATATGGTCCTCTTTTTGTATGTTTCTTCATTTTTAATCTCTCTTAATTTTATCTATAATTAAAGTTAATTGGCACCACAAAACTCTTCACTTATTTATTTATTTGGATTCGGATAACTGCTAAAGGAATTTATATGGAAATAGGATATTAGAAAGAAAGAAACAAAAAAAGACTAGCTACGACTTATTTATATATTAAAATCCTTACATTAAATCATAAAGAATGTGTTAATGTCGTTTTAAAAAATTGCTTCGATACGATACATCGATCGTTAGCTATTGGAGTTTGCGATGCTTTGTTTGTGATCAAGTATAGCTTTGTTTGAGTGTGGTTTGGGAGACTTATTTTGTCACAGTACAATAATATTTTAACCTAAAGCTCAAAGGACGAGAAACGTGATGATATCAATCAACAAGGTAATGATTGAATAATACTAGACATAGACGATAAACCCGGGAATACAAAATTAGGGTATGGGATAAATGAACTCGACTGGATATAAACCCTAATCTCAAGATTGGAAGAGACAATTTAGTGTTTTAATAGTGTGTTACTTTCATTTCGTACAGGAAACTATTCTAGAGAATTAAAGTGGTTTTATGTGTAATATATGTTTTGTATTGATTATTCGTCTATATAACAAGAAGATAGGTATATGTGGTGTCTGATTATAAAGGTAACAGTTTTAATAATTTGATCAAACTGATTTTTAAAATATGGATAATTTAAAAATTTTAATATATAACATTATATAAATTGAAGACTTGTTCTTCACTAAATATTAAGTAGATAATTACAAACCATTAATTATATAGATTACCCTTGGGCCAATAATGTTTGACGAGACAAGTCAAGATTACGTATGAGAAGCGAGTAAAATGATGACAACACTAAGTTTATTGACCTCTTAATTAATATTTTTACATAATATAAACCATGGAACAGTGACTCATGGTCGACTCACTAGATGCGTAGGCTTCAACGATCATTCATCAGAGGGCCGTTCATAAAATTATACTCGCAATAAAAACATTGCGCGCGAAATTATATTTGTCTATTTGATGGATTAAGACAATTTCAACTCTTACAATGTCAATAAGTCATCCAGCTTGTATTTTTTTGAAAACGAGAAAACATATTAAAATTAAAACTAGTAAGATAGTTAAAAATTACAAGGCTTATAATGATACTATAGTTCAATCAAAATGAACCCGATAAAGTACAACCCTTACACTTCAATTCTATAAAAAAAAAAACCTTAATATATGACCTAAACACTTTACCTCAACCAAAAATGACCTTAAATTCTAACTACAACGACCTTAGAGACTACACCAACTCTAAGGAAAATCCAATAGTTGGGTAACTAAACCCCACCATCCAAACTTGATGCACACAAAACCACCTAGAACAATCGTCCAGTAGAGAGAGTGAGAACGGGTGAAAACGACCATGACCTTGACCTTGACCTTAACCTTGACAAAAGAGATTAAACCCGCTGGAACCTCAAACCAACCAATACTGACCACACAATCAAACCAAGTTGTGCTACCATGAGGTATAGAGACGGCTAACAGAGAAAATCACCATTGATTATTAGACTCTCATAGGTTGAAACAACTAACCATGACCCAAGACCACTTGCAACCATCTGACCCATTGACCTGAACCATCCAAAACCATTTGCAACCATCTAAACCATCCAAACCACTTGAAACCATCTGGCTCATTGAACTGAACCATCCAAAACTACATGAACCCACCAACTCGACACCAACAGTAACTATCGACACCACCCAAACCCACTAACTGACACCACCTGAAACTACCAAAACTACCTTGAACCGCCAAACGAAACAACTTGCAACCACTTGACACTACCAACAACCATCCTTGAACCCCTTGAAACCACCTAACATCCATCAAATCAAAACCCATTTGAAATCCTAAACCACCTAGCGCCACCAACAACCATCAACCTAACACCACCTAAAACCCCTTAAACCAACTAAAACCATCGTGAACCGCCGACCAGAAAACCATCTGAAACACCCTCAACTACTTGAAACCACTTAACATCCGTCAACAAGAACCCATTTGAAAACCCTAAACCACCTGACACCATTAGCAACCAATGACCAAGCACCACCCGAAACCCCAGAACCAATTAAGACCACCATGAACCATCGATTAGAATACCACCAAAGAAAAACAACAAATGAACTCACGACCGGAATAAATTGAAACAGCCTAAAGCCACCCATCAGAACAACATGAAAACACAAGAAACTACGACCTAAAATCAAGAACTGGAAACGCTACTAGTTGTATTATATGGGTAAACGTTGCGAATCGTCAATCTACTCTCACTCAAGAAAGTAACAAACACAAAATAATATGACAATGAGTATTGTAATTTTAAATTATGTCTCATAAATGCTAATCTAAAAAAATGATTACATTTTATACCAGTAAACTAGAATTATCTATAAAGGAGAGTAAAATTGGTGTTTTTGTCATGTTAAATGACAATTATGTGTCACGTAAGTAAAACATAAATTTATTAGGTAAAAAATAAATTTATGTTCACTTGGGCAAAATACTAGCTGGTACCTTACATATTATAGTAATATAATAGGTATATACATTACTTATCTTAGAACAAAATTAGAGAAGACTGTCAATTTACAATGTTTACTATAATTAAATAATTAATGTTCTGTGAAACATTTTTTAAATCATAACTATGTTAACTACCAAGGAGCTAGGAATAACCGTCGTAAAGTAAGAGGTCGTCCATTCACAAGGAAATCATGTTAAGACGTCGATGTATAATTGGTTGTGCCCAAAGAGATAAGTAGCCCTATTTTATAGAACTAGTACGTAGTTGCTCGATAAGTTCTATAATGAGTATTAGATAACATGGTAGTAAAATTTAGTCAAGGATTTTCTTCAATCATTGGCACATGTCAAATATCTAGATAGACCGTAATTTCTTGAAAAGTTCAACCCTTTTTCCCATTACATGATCTAATGGAGAATTATATATACAAATTAATTAATCGTCAAGTGCATATCGATCTCCTATCATTGATAGATAGAAGGTTGGGCGATCTCTTTACGGTGAAAAAACAAGATATTAGCATAACCTACGCCATCATATATTTTATTAGTTTAATAGGTCATTAATCCATAGAGATTATGCAAACAGCCGTTCCATGTAAATAAGATAAATCTACTTCCTATCATTGTAGAAAAAGGGTTGCATGACATTTTAGCTAATACGCTCTTTACATTTCAAATTACCATAATCATAACGTGTTAGACGATGGTCGTAGTAAGAGTAGATGTTAGCAGCAACAACTCAAATATCTCATGATGATATATGTTTGATCAATAGAATTAAAACATAACGACATCAAAAGACCGTTAGAAGTCATGATACATAACTTGATCAATATCTCTATTTCTACTTCTATGTTATACATAATCAATTTATTTTTGTTGGTGTCAAACACTCATATATCCATTATACATATTTCAATCTGAATATATATCAATTGAATTTGACCTCATAACTTATTAATTGATAAGTCATCCAAATAGACCGTTAGATCTAATTGGTAATTGGACTAGCCTCTAGTTATCGTTTCTCTTAACATAATTTAAAGGGTCTATGTCAATTAAGTTGATGGACATATCCAATAAGTTTTAATTATTTGTCTCAGATAAAAGCAACAGATTTCATTTATAAACACTTTAAAAAACCAGGGACTTTTTCAAAGGACCGATCAAAAGTGTATTAATTACAAAAAGTTCCACTCAGGACAACATCAACGCATGAAGAAAATGAAAAAGATATCGTTTCCATTGGTTCATGATATACAATATATCTTGACAAATAGGTTTCATTTTCTTTGGTTCCTTTTCTTTTTAATACTTATTTTCAATAACTACCTTCCATTTTTTCTTTTGAAAAAAGTAAACGGAGCACTTGCTAAAAGTAATTGCGCGCCAACCTCGAACATTGAAAGTATACCAGTGTACGTTAATTTCAGGCGACATTTCTTTCCTTTCAATGAATGTAGCCCTAGACAAAAATTATCCTTTTGAGCTATACTATTGTGAGACACTTTTTATATGTCAGTACTAGGAGAAGTCCTTTTCTTGCTTGTGGATTCCTTAATTCGTCCCATGGGTTTTCTAACAAGTCCTATTGCATAAACTTACATCATGTGAACAAATTACTGTAACGTTTTATCCAATAATAAAAATATCATGGAAAGCATAATGAAATGCTAATCAATAGTAAATTTGGAGATATACTTTGAATCATGTAAAATTTGAAGTATTTCGATCATAGAATGCACCGTATTATAGGAAATCAATTATTCGATAATTCAAAGCATCAGTGCTCTTCATTTGAGGCACTCTGAAGACAAAAGTGACCACCTATATAAACATTAATTAAGTGTTGTTAAGATATAATGATATGATTATATGATCATTAGATAATCAAGAAGTGTTTTTAACATCATTGTCAACCGACTTGTATACAGATACAAGTCATAACTGGTGGTTACATAATGTTTTACGGTAGTTAAAAGCAACAAGCAGTCACAATGGTTCGTTAAAAGTTGCAACAGTTCATGGAAAGTCGCAACTTATTGTTTCTGCTGAGTACCAGGCGCACCAAATGAATGTTATATTGTGTTCGATCGGTGCTCGGCTAGTAATTTCACAAACAAAAAATTTTCATTAGAGTAGGAACAACGGATAATATATATTGTGCTTCTTAGTGCTCCGCCTAAATCACCACATATACCATGATTTTTTATCATTTCTTGAAATTAGATTCATATAGGTTCGTGTAAGTATGCACTCCGCTTATGTCGTAGCAGTTCATTTGTGTGTTAATAAAAGTGTCTAAAATCGTCCCTAAACTTCTCCATTGCTTATGGGTTTAGTCACTTGATTAAAACTTGTTTCAATTTCAGTACTTATTCTAAAATATCAAGCTCTCACAAACAAATCCTTTTGGTTGTTAACATTAGTGTATCCCGTTAAAATACTAAAGTGACATGCACAACACATTTATATAAGCACTTGAGATCGAGACCTATAAATTCGTAAAGATTTACTAGGCACCACTTATTGATATATCACACTACAGTCTCACTCACTTTCACAATATAATCGTATTCATTTATTTTATGTAATTATGAATTCAACTAAACTTACTTCAAGATAGTACCTAATACAATTTCGGAAAAAGAAAATGGTCATCGATTGTTTTTAGTATAACAAAATAGCCTTGCAAGAAATAACTTTATATGTCAAAAGTGACTAAAACATGTGGTAAATAAGATATATATTACTGATGGTACAAGAACATGCAAAGGCCAAAGTGGCCTAAAAACTCATTCTTTCGATCTGAGTATACTAGTCGGTGATGCTTTTGACAAGTTGTAATTTCAAAAAATTACCTACAACATCTCACTATTATATACATATATTTTCAGAAATAGTGAACAGTAACTATTTTGTTTTTATCTGAAATTTATCATCATTATATTTTTTGAAGGTAAGTTCTGTATCATAAAATATTTTAGATTGGTCGTAGACGCCCACCAAGTGTAACACCTTCGCTTTTATTTTGGTACAGGATCAATCCCTTTTTAAATTGACAACTATTATTGTAAAAAAATTTCTCCTTTCACATTTGGATAATTTATATAATCTTTCATATAAATTATATGAAAAGGAAGAGTTTAGGTGAATTTAAGGAGTTTGGGAGTTTAATGGAAAGGTACAAGTTAAAAATAAGGGTGAGGATAAATGGAAGTGGTTATTATTTGAGAAGGGCAATTTTTCTAGTAGAAAGATTAGAAAGTTGGTGAAAAGCTTTTTAGGGATGTAAGAAGGAGAGTGGAGATGATTTTGTGTAACGTTGTTCCAAATAAGATACGTATTTTTATTTGGAGGCTTAGGAATGAGAAAATTTCGGTTTGGGAGGTTATAGATAAGATGGGTATTGACATTCATAGTGTGCTTTGTTCGAGATGTGTAGATGATGAGGAATATGTTGACCATTATTTCATGAAGTGTAAGTACTTTATAAGGATATAGTTTTTATTCGGTGAGGTTTGAGTTCTTTTAATGTTGAGTCTATTGATAATATAATCAAGCATGAAGGGGCGGGATTTTTCTCAAAACAAAAATCTCAACATGGAGTAGAGCAAGTATTTAGATTACGTTATATTTTATTTGGGATCATAGAAATAGTAAGGTCATTAAAATCAACGACGGGTCAACTCGATATTTGTTTAAGGAGATCCATGTGAGGTCTTTTAGATGGTTTTCAGCTAGGGATAGGAACATGAAGATGTCATGGAGCGAATGGAATAGATCAAATGATGGCAGTATTTAAATTTGGATGTGCTTCTGTATTTGAAGGTGGTCTGCTTTAGCTTATGTTTTGGTTGTTGAGCTTCTGATTATTTTGTATCATGTAGCAGTTTTAGGTTTTTGCTTCTTGACATATTGCTACGTCTTATAGCAAGGTTTTATTTTGGTAATGTATGACTTAAAGCTTGCTCATTGTTGTATTTTTACGTTTTATTTGGTATTAATTCAAGTCTACTTATTTAAAAAAAGTAATCTCTCATATATATTTGTATCTAGATATGATGTTATGCAATATTATATATAATAGTCAAACGAAAAATTATATATGACTAGTAAAAGTAAAAAATAAAGTTCTATAAAAGGATTGTTCTTGTTTGTGGATAATCAATTTATTTGAAATTGAGTACATATCTAGATTTCTCTCATGTCTAGATTTCTCTCTATATGTATACAAAAATATTTTTAGTCAAAAAAACTCATAGAGAATGAGACTCTTTCATGATGATACAACAAAAAAAAAACAATGTTATTATGTTTATCATAAAAACTAACATAACATGTATATGTACGTATACAGATACCTATATATATACATACACTTAAATATGTATATGCATACACTTAGCTAGACATGCATATATACATTGTACATAGACGTAGACATACACTATACATATACGCATTGACATTGTCACATCTACTCAACCAAACATGCGAAAGTTTCAACTTATTCCTATTAAGATTTATTCAAATTTTTAATTACTTTAATATCTTATTTCTGACAAATGTTAATCACTTCGAATACATTATAGGAATCAAATGGGACTTTATAGAGTTTCTGAACATCCTAAAGCGATTCAAAGAAAAATTGTCTAATCACAAAAGATCACAAAAGATGTAGTAAAAGGAACTGCAAAATGACTAAATGAAAGTAAAAATAAACAAAAGTCAAAAATCTTATAGAACGGGTAAAAATGTGATTGTAATTGATAAAGTGTCAAAACTTTAAAATCTTTTTACAGGGGATTATTTTAACCAAAATAGGACAAAACAAGGATGATTCATGTAATTCATTTGAGAAAAAGTTAGAAGTAAATTACTCCAATATGCATATTTATAATTTTATTTTTATTTTTGTAGTAAGGGGAACGGTACGATCAAATAGATACATGAATAACCATTTGACACGTGTTTATTCATACGACACAGTAAAGGATAAAATGGTTTCTTATCCGGTTAACAATCGACACAAGGCTCGTATTTCATTGGACGATTTTCTTGACTTTATCCTGTGTGTACGATAGCGCCACGTGGGAACAGGGGGTCCCACCTATCTCTCTCAATCGTGGAGTTGCGTCCTACACGGCTTTTATAAAATAAAGTCAAAAAAGTTTTGTTATTGAAAAAAAGGAAATTGCTATTACCAGAACATCAACTACTTTTACCAGAATACTACTCATCATTGACATGTACATTTTTCAATAGAATATATAATAGTATTCTGAATGTATATTTTAGGTCTGTAAATAGACACGGCTATTTGATTGATTGTTTGTGTGGTGGGGTCGCGTGGGTCCCACTTTGTTCGATTCCTTTTTGCAAGAAAAGCAGGTCACTTCTATGTGAGTGCTGATTGACGCGTGTACAGTGGCGGTTGGGACCCACGCTCCGGGACCATCATCGGAAAATATCCCGCCGATAACGTTGGCGTGCCACAACTCCATTGATCAAAGTTCTATCTTGTTGGTATATATTTTAATTCACTAATATATTTTTGCTCCATCATTCATTCTTCTAGTAACATTCTAATTTAATTAGAGATAGAGGATTGTTTGTTTGAGGGTTTTAAACAAATCACATATTAAGGTTTTATTTAATCACAAAGTTAAGCGTTTATGTTAATTAATCGAACAGCGTAGAGATTCAAGAGGGTGTTTTTTTTTTTTTTTTTTCTTTTGGCAAAAATAAATATATTGATATGGATCTAAATGATCCAATGAAATTACAATGAGGGGAGGATTACACCATCCCATTGACACATTGAAGATACAACTACTTGAAACTTGATTATACTACATGATACATACTGAACACAACTATTAAATTTGTGAGCTCTAGCACCTTTGACATTTGAAAATGCCACATCTTGAACATCTCCTAACAACTTGAAAACAGAGTGAACCAGCTTGAAAACTTGATGACAAATGCCCGTGTCGCAACTAGGATGTACCGTATTTGAACCATCAAATGCTACAAGCAATATAAATACTTGGCAAAACACCCCATTGACCCACCTGCAGAAGACTGACACAAAACGAAACTTTACCTTTAGATATAAACTTCAAAAATGGACAATTGGATTCCAAAACATTGATACGACCGTTGAACCGATACCACAACTCTGATGCAACTTGAACTAACTACACCCTTAAAGAGACTGATAATGTCAACGATCGAGGTTGAAGCAAAAGGCGAGAAGAAACGTTTGTTGGTGATGAAGATGCCATATAAACCTCAAAGAGTCTGAAGTTGCCAAACTGATTATAATGCTTGCTAAAAGCCATACCTAAATGAACTTTGAACACCCATAGAAAAACTAATCTACTAATTTAGACCAAACTAAACACACCTGATAATAAATAACATTCACTACGACAACCGAAAAACAGGGTTAAAGGACACACTTGATTAACTTGCTTGAAAGCCCAACATTGGACTGAAATCGCAACAAAACTTTTAAGAGAAACCAGATGTGGAGTATTTGGGTCGACTTCCTATTCCATTCGATGTGAATATATGTATGATTGTACATTAAATGTGAGATATGTTATAGCTTACGATGCTTGTTTTTTAAATGAGTTACTGAAAAACGATAATCTCTAAAGAATGACAATAATTGATAAGACGTATAGTTGGTATGTACATTTATTGTAAGTTGTCATGTTCATCTGTCATATAGTTGGTATTCAAGGGTGGTATCAGAAAAATATCTAAGCAGTGGCGAACTTTAAGGGTATTCATCATATCGGATTTTGAGTACCTTAGATCGAGCGTAATATGGTAACCAACCAAATTTATGTTAACATAAACCCAACTGAACCGAAAACTAATTGGTTTGATTTCATTTTCATCTACAGATACAGTATTCATGTTTCTAGTTCTCTAATAGTCGATGTGAAACTATTAAACCTAGTGATTTATCTTATTGATTTTCGCAAGTTCGTCTTTCTCAAAATGTTAGCCTAGTTAAAACTCTCTAAATATGCAGTGAATGATGTTTTGGTGTTTATATAGGCTTTTTTAAAAATCTTTTAGATTACGGATAAACTGAAATAAACTATTAGCAAATATAGTTTAATAAATACTTTTATAATGGTAGTATTTTTTTGCAGTTAGATAATAGGAGAAATATCAAGTAGAAAGAAATGGGAAAGTAGAAGGTGAGGTGGGGAAAGAGAAAAAAAAAAATAGTGATAGAAGTAAGAGGCAGTAAATTAAAGAGTCATGAGATTGACATCGAATACGTGACCCTTTGGTTTGGTAAGAAAAAGCTTAACCACCAAGCTATGAGGGTAAAAGTTGATCGAGGTTCAACTTAAATATATAAACACAACTAAAATCCTTGTGTGGGCCACTGCCTACAGTGCCCACACCTTAGTACCGTCACTGTTGGTATGTAGGACCGATGTTTTTTTCTCGACTTTATTAGATATAGACTGTAGTTATGTTTGGTCCGGAGATTTTTGTATCTGTTATAGTATTTGAGTATTTATTGATGAAAAAATAGACGGTGACCATTAAAATACGCTTTTGAGTTCTAAAATTGTAGCTCTTAATTTTAAAATTTAAGTTTGAAAATGAAAGATCAGTTGTAGTAGCTTTTAATATCCTTGAACAACTAATTATAATTAAATTATATGTCACTTCATGGTAATTTACAATTTTCACCTACAGTTATAAACTTATAGCTAACTATCAGACGTTTCGATTTTCAAATTAAAATTTTCAGATAATAAGTTCGGTTTTCAACTATACTACAACTAGTTTTACCAATCATATCTATAATTGTTCTTAGAACGTTAAAACGTATACTCCAATATATTAACTCTTCATGATTAGTCTAATGCTAACATTCCTCTATCGCAAACATCCATGTGAGGCGCAAAAGGGATGAATTTTTGAAATAGGTTCTTAGTTTAATCTTAGCTCCCTGTAATTTTACAGCTGATATTGTTTAAGGGGTGGTACTTAAGGAAAGGTTGCATCAGATCCAAAGAATATCAAATTTTACTTCTCAAATCGACCTTTTTTTGAATTAGGTTAAACCTTCATAGCTTTGCAACATTGATGACTTGATGTTATCAATCTTATTAGTAGTGAGGAGTAAATCAAGATGGTCCCATCTTAAGTTGATCCAAACAATAACTGTCGGTTTATGTAGCTATGGCTTTGATTTCAATTCACTACTAATATATATAATACGTAAGGGTGGCAAAACGGGCGGGTGGACGGGTTTGGGTAGGCGGGTCTAAACGGGCTCAGATCTAAATGGACTCGGGTCTAAACGGGTTCCGGTCTAACGGGCTCGATTTTAAATGGACAAATAAAAAAAATGATAAAAGCGAAAAAACGAATAAAAAACAACGTAAAGTTGACAGAAAACAACAAATACGAAAAACGTTTAAAAACGAAAACACGTAAACGACAAAAACGAATAAAAAACGAAAAAAATGAAAAAAAAAACGTTTAAAAACGAAAAATATTCAAAAACGACAAAACGTTTAAAAATGACAAAAACGAAAAATGTTTAAAAACGAAAAAAAGAAAAACGTTTAAAAACGACAAAAACAAAAATGGTTAAACGAAAAAATGTTTAAAAACGAAAAAATGTTTAAAAACGAAAAACGAAAAAAACGACAAAAATAAAAAAACGTTTAAATCGAAAAAACGTTTAAAAACGAAAAAAACATTTAAAAACGAAAAAAAAAAGTTTAAAAACGAAAAACTTTTGAAAAACGAAAAAAAAAACAACAAAACGAAAAAAAAACAACAAAACGAAAAAAAAAAAACGTTTAAAAATCGAAAAAACGTTTAAAAACGAAAAGAAACGAAAAGAAACGACAAAAATGAAAAATTAACCGTTTAAAAACGAAAAAAAACGACAAAAATGATAAATTAACCGTTTAAAAACGACGAAAACGAAAAAACATTTAAAAACGAAAAAAACGTTTAAAAACGAAAAAATATTTAAAAAACGAAAAACGTTTGAAAACGGAAAAAAACGACAAAAACAAAAAAAAAACATTTAAAAACGACGAAACGAAAAAACATTTAAAAAACGAAAAACATTTGAAAACGGAAAAAAACGACAAAAACAAAAAAAAACATTTAAAAACGACGAAACGAAAAAAAAACGTTTAAAACCGAAAAAAACGAAAAAAAACAGTTTTAAAACGACAAAAAACAGAAAAAAAAAAAAAAGTAAACGAAAAAAAAGTTAATAAAAGAAACGAAATTAAAAAAATATTATATAAGTATTATTTTGAAGAAGTGGATGTTGCCCAATGGGTAGTCAATGTGGAGTCCACCTCTACCCATATAGACCCATTAATTTTTTTAATCATGCACAGTAAGACCCATTTGAAGAAAATGTTAAGCCCATAATTACTCATAAATCTATTTTAAAAATTCAGAATAGCCCATAATTAATTATTTGGGCTAATTTTGCCACCTCTTAATACGTTCTAACCCTTGATATGCTCATTGTTTCCGTCAGTTATAACTTGTTTCTCTTTTTTATCTTTACGTATCAATTTATTAAATCTTAGAATTTATCATTTATGTACATTTTCATTGTTTTCTAGACGTAAGTATGTATTAGTAACAAAAACTGATTGTATCACCCAAAAGGTGCCCAAATGTTCATGCATTCAAAAAGTTATTGATTTGTACTACCGATCTTGACGTCGTACCAACAAACAAAGGACAATTAATTATATGTACGACTAAGTAACTACTTAACATTCTTTTAATTAATCATTGTATTCTATTTCTAGTGTGTATTATACTGTTTTTTCTATATTTATTGTAATACACTATAACAAATGGTGAAGTCTAATGCTAACATATATACATGGAGAACACCTCAAATATATGTCAAGGAGAAAAGTCTCATGAACATAATCACCATACCAAAAAATAGTCAACACATAACTTGCCAATTTTCGCCAAAATGGATTACTTGTTTCTTCGTTCTAATTAACCATACGCTATGAAGAAAAATATAAATGAAAAAACATGACGTATGCCGTTAACAACACAAAGTTACGTGTAGTTAACCGATAGGCAACCAAATTACTATACATATTTTGCATTTTTAACTTAGTTTTTCTAAATATACACAATTAACTATTAACTCTTCGTTTAAAGCTAACATCACGTAAAATTTCATTATATTAGTTGCACAAATTATTTTTCATTAATAAAAAAGTTAATAATTGTTCAATCTTTAAAGTTTTCTTTCTTTTTTCATTTTAATCATTTAAGTTGTTTTCTTAACTATTTAATTCTCCAATTTTCAAATTTTATTGATTTAACCCTTTCAAAGATATCATTTTGTTTTTTTACTTTAAAAGTTTGCTAATTTAATTTATTAAATTTATCTTTTATAATGATTTTACTTTTTTAAAAGCACGTTTAGATTAAAGATTAGATAGACCGGAACGAAAGTGAAAATAACTAGAAATAATACATGGTATTCCGTTGGGTTTAAAGTTCATTCCCACTCCTCTACTTTATCCGATCGTCCATTCCTCTTAATGTCGTTTCTTTATTTGATTTTCTCAAACCCTTATAAGCAAACATGTATACGGTATACATATAATTCAAAGACTCCATAGATGTAATTTTAATTCTACACTCCTCGTATCTTTCATCTTTGTCTCTATTCTTTTCTTTTATATTATTGAAACCCTATTTTAGAAATTACTAAGAACAAACCATTGTATACTCAAACTTAAAACAAAAGGCGATAACCAAATATAAATATGATTCTATGAAGTTTATAAAATATTATTTTATATTCATGTTTGATCATAATTTATGTTACTTCATTCCCATAATCAAAGATAACAAACCAAACATCATATTTGATATCTATCAGACCCACAAAATTAACCAAATAACATTTTGAAGTAATCATACCTACTTCCATTCCATCCCTACTATTAATTCTATATCCATAGTGATTTATTTATGCAAATCAAACACACTTTAAGTTTATTTAGTTTAACCATATAATTTTTAAAAATTTGATGGTTTAACCCTTTAAAAGGTAACCAATAAATCAACGCAAACTCGAAGGATTAAATCATTAAACAATTGAATGGTCGAAACTTTAAGAATTAAACAATTCTTAACCCTTAATGAAATGTACAAATTACTCCATGTTTTCAATGATCAAGTACATTATAAATTAGCTACTACAGTGAAAGGTGAAAAAAATGTTGAAAAAAATAAAAGAATTTTGAAAAGTTAACCATGGCTGATTGTCGAGAATTATAAGCACTTCCATTTTTAACAAATGTCTATATCATTGATAACCCATAAATTAATGCGACACCCATGACATTCTTCTCATAAACTATAATGAAATTATGTGCTTTTTCCAATATTCATCATATATCCATAATATGGGGTAACGCTACATTGGTATAAATTGATAGATAATATTCATTTATTTAATTTTTTTTAGTTAAAGTATAAAGTTACTAGAGTTTGTAATTGGTTAGACTTGCTTAAACATCTTATGTAATTATTCTCTAGTTCCTTGCTAGAGTTCTATTATTAATATATATTATCGTTCAAAAAAAAAAAAATATAAGTTGATATGTTATTTTGTATAAGAAGAGAATTTATATTCTTTTATTACTTAAAAGCATCAAATTTTTGATGTCATATTAATTATCAATTGAATTACTATAATTGTTTCAATTAATAGACGGTAATTGATGTTGTTGATCTTGTAATTTGATGCTACCAAAATCTACTTTTTACCTTGAGCTTTCATACAATGTATAGAAAGAATGAGAGGTTTTAGATAGATTTAATAACTAATATGTCCAACAAGAACATAATTACTAATCATATATGTAATACATTCAAATCTATGTATTTATGTAATGAAATTACTTATGTATGTTCCCCAATTCATATAAAGTTGACCTTAAAAGACTTGAAAAGTTTGCCTTCAAGTCTTTGACACCACATCAAATTAAATTAAGACCGTGAACGTGACATTTTGGTTAATGTAACATCATGACCTATAACGTTTACTCAAATTGTACTTGCTACTTAGATGTCGGAAAATATGGAAATAAATAAATTAAGTTGGGTCATACATATAACTTTTGTGATAAGTTAAATGGATGCAAGTTGAGTTCATATGTCAAGGGTTAAAATATGAATTGCATAGTTGATATTGATAATGAGATTAGATCTAAAAACTGACATAGACGTGTTTTTCATTATTAAATCTATCAACTAATTAATCAGTTTTGATTTAGAGTAAATTTGACCAACGGTCTCTTTAATTACCCTAATCTTTATGCTTTAATTACCCTAATCATGCTTTGAGTATTGTAAAACAAATCAAAGATAAGATCATATTTTAAACAAGTTTGATAATCGGTAATATAAACCGACTCACAATAGCTGCATATTTATAATATGAGAGGATAAATAATTGACTTGACTACTAACACAAAGTTGAACACATATTAGTTAATTTAGTAATGTTTATCAAATCTTACTTCCTACTTTTATTTTACTACAACTTTTCAGTATATACACTTTAAATTTGACAAACATTAATTTCGTACACGTTTGTGTGAATCATGAGAAACATGGAAAAGGAAAAGAAAACTCATTTATTGAGGTATTGTCGTACATACAAATTAATTACGCTTCCTTGCCCCCGGTTGTGTCGGTGCCTAAAATAATTATATTAATCGAAAATTTGAAAACGCCAAAATGCGAAAATAAGATAAAATGGTTAGACGGTCATCCAAGGTTTTAGTTGGTATAGAGTTTGATAAACAATGGATCGGAGTATTATATAGTAACATATTTACTCCTGGAAAATGATAAAATTCAGAAAAAATATATATAATTTAAATATAAGTTCAAATGAGAATTAGATTTTTGATGAGAATGTAGGAATCAATCTCAACCATTCATTTTATCAAGATAATAATACCTTTAACATTTTTAAAAATTGAATATCTCACAAACGGCTAGTCAAAAAAAATATAAAAATTGCACCATAAAAATCAGCATTTTTTCTCTTCGAATAGACATCTCATAAGGTATAATTTCGACGAACTTTTTTTTTTCATTTTTTAGTGGGTTTCGAAAACTGGTAACACATGTGTTAGTTGCTAGTAACACATGTGTTACCAACCACTAACACATGTGTTACCAGTTTTCAATCCAAAAAATAAAAATAAAAAAATTGATCGAAAGTATATCATGAGAGATGTCTAATCGTAGAGAAAAAAATGCTGATTTTTATAGTGCAATTTTTATAATTTTTTGATTAACGGTTTGTGAGATATTTAACTTTGGAAGAAAATTGGGTTTTGTAAAATGGATTGTTAGGATTCATTCCTTCATTCTCACTAAAATTTTCATTCTCATTTGAACTCAACCCATATAATCTATTAAGACAAAAGTTTATTAAAGTATGAAATTTTTTAAAAATATAAAAGTACAAATCTCAACCGTCCCATTTCATCAAAATAACAAAACCCATACATTCTTAAAACTTGAATATTTCAAAAACGGTTAGTCAAAAAATTATAAAAAATTGCACCATAAAACTCAGCGTTTTTTCCTTTTCGATTAGAGATCTCACATGACATATTTTCAACGAATTTATTTTCCTTTTTTTGGTGAGTTTTGAAAAATGGTAACACATATGTTATAAACAAATAACAAATGTGTTGCCGACGACTATCACATGTGTTACCACCAACTATCGCTTGTAACACATGTGATAGTCGTTGATAATACATGTGATAGTCGCGGGTAACACATTTGTTAGTCAATCGTAACACATGTGTTAACCCACAAAAAATGAAGAAAAAAAAATCGTCTAAATTATACCTTGTGAGATGTCTAATCGAAGAGAAAAATGATGATTTTATGTTGTAATTTTTATTATCTTTTGACTTACCGTTTTTGAGATATTTAATTTTTATTATTTTTATGGTAACACATTTAATTTTGATGGTGTAATTTTTATTATCTTTTTACTATTTTGTACCATTTATCGTGATTAAACACTGATACGAATCAACAAAATTCAAGTTGGTTCATGTTTTACATAAATTTTGATGTGTAAGTGTTTGAAAATGTATCAAACTATTGTATATATGAACTTTCAAAATCTCTATTGTGTGTATCAAATTTTTAATTATCATTGATTGTATGTAATATTTTAATGTGGGACGTTGTATGAATGACACATGGATACTTAAGATGGATGACATACCAGGCAAAATACCTACAATTAACAATAATTAAAAATTAGATACACACAATAGAATTTGATAAAGTTCATACACACAATAGCTTTTTGAAAAAATTTAATGCATTTTGAGACACTAAACCCTAAATTTTTCTCAAACACTATCAATAAATAGTATTTCACTTCCAATATAATGTCTTTCATATATAATGAAACTTTTGAAAAAAAATATTTAGAGAAAAGAATTATTTATATTTGTTTAAGATTCAATAAGCTATTTGGGAATTTATTTAAAAAAAAAAAAAAGACATCAATATCGTTGATTTGATGTATTTCTCATCTAAGTATAGGTATATGATAGCACCATATTCACTTTTCCCAAATTATTATTATTATTAGTAGTAGTAGTAGGAGTGTTTGGGTGGGCTTAATTTGATTGTTTCTTTGTTTATTTTATTTATTAAGATCACATATTAGTGTTTGGATAAGTTCATTTTGTAAAGCTTATATACTTATTTGTGAAGAAATTCAAAATAAACTAAAAATTTTTAGCTTATTTGATTATAAGCAATAAACAATAATAAACTCCTCCAATACCCCCCTTATTATTACCGTATTTTGTAAAAAGCCCGAAAACACACTAACCTAATTTCTCCAATTACGGTATTATATTTCTAGAATTAATATTTTCTTTTACCTAAGTTAAAGAATATGCAAAATATTTTACTTCAAAAATGCCAACCAAGATTTTATTTATGTTGTTAATTATAGAGTTCTTCCGTGAAAGATTAGTACTAAGTCAATAACTAACAAAAGGTTGCTAATGATATTTAATACACACGTCAAATATTATTGAACAAGACTATATGTCACAATATTCTTGTAAACTATGTGAACTATCAAATTTCACAAAGACTCAATAGAAATTATAGCCAACAGCATGTAACTCAGTTAGTAAAAGATAATGACATTTTTTTCACAAATAGTACAAGATTATGAGTTTAAGCCATAATACTCTTATAGCCAGAACTACTAAATAAGTCATGTATATCCCCACATTATAAGCAAACATCCAATTATGAGTCGGTCTGGATTCACTACTGAAATAATGGGATTTTGTGATGGACAAAACTTGTCGCAAAAGCTCAAAAAGTCATCTCAAATTGGCATATTTGCTGCGACATGTCGTCACAATTAAGTCGTTGTTGTAGGCCCGCATGTGTTGGTTGACTGCAACAAAAACTTGCGATGATAACCCGGGCCCACATACTCATCCCAAAAGGGATTTATATTTTATTTTTTAATGCCGTCGCTAAAGTTTTTACGATGACATTTTGTCGCAAAAAGGGCCTGCAACAATGGTTATTTGTCACCGCAAAAGGGCACTGTAATTTTGGCATATTTTTACTGTTTCTGCGGTTTTCTCACGTTTTACTATGTGTTTCGTCGCTGCAGATGTCACCTGTTTAGACACAATTCATACCAAATTTCCGCACTTTTCAAATTCTAAATATAAATACGCAAACAATTAACCGTCAAATATTCTATTATTCCAACAAATATACAAATTGATCAAAAAATACAATTACAAATGTTCATAAAACTCATAATTGATGCCACAAACCAACTTTTACTCATTCTAGTCTTCATCTTCGTCGTCGTCTTCTTCTTCTTCATCATCACCATCATCGTCATAATCTTCTTATCATTATTATTGTAAACATAATTGAACCAACAAACTCAATAAACATATAACATATTCATACAATTTAACAGTTCAACATTTTTAACAACTCTATACATTCTAACAATTCTCACAATTCTATACATTCTACAATTCGTTCATTTCAACACTTTAACTCATACAATTATAGCCAACCATACATACACTTTTAACAACTTTATAACTCATACAATTCTATACATTCAGTTTAACATTTTAACTAACCAAATAACTAACAAATCACTAAATTCGTTAACTTTAACTACCAAATCCACTGATTAACTAGCAAATCAATAACCATCTTTAACAAACTAACAAACTACTAACCATCTTTAAAAATAAATAAACAACAATTCAAACTAACCATCTTTAACTAACTAACAAACAAATTCACTTCAACTAGCCAGTTAACTAAAGAATCACTAAATTCATTAATTTTAACTAACAAATTTAGGGTTTTACTTACCTTTAGTGGTGGAAGAAGCAGTGAGGTGGCTGACTGTGGTGATGGTGGTGGTGATGTTTGGTTGTGGTGAAAAGGAGGTGGGTTTTGGTGGGGGTGAAGAGGAGGTGGTTTTTTGTGGTCAAAAAGGTAGGTTTTGGTGGTGGTGTTCAGTTGAAACAACGCAGAGAAAAACACAAGTTTAGGGTTGAGTTTGGAAAACTAGAGAGAAGGGTAACACTTTACGATAACTTTTTGGGCATTTGTGACGATGGTGTTGTCGTAGAAACCCTTTTGTGACGACATGTCTTAACCAAATCAGGAATTTAAAATATTACTCGCAAACACCTTCACCAAAACAAAGTCATTGGGTTTTAAAGACAGCGACTTGTTAACTAAGTCGTTTTGCAACTAACACAATTGTATAACATGTAATTAGAGTTAACTTTTACTAGCTTATTAAAATGTAATTAGACTTAACATTAAATTTATACTTTTGACTTAAATTTATCTCACAAGCTAATTAATATATATCTTTTTTATAATTTATTCAAATTAACATTTTAAATTTATTTGTCAATAAGTATCATTTTTCATTTAACACTAAAAACACTCTAATTGTATTTTAAAGTAGTTTATATTTTAAATATTAAATTTATACTGAATTAAATTTATCTCACAAGCTAAATAATATTTATATTTTTATAATTTATTCTAATTAACATTTAAAATTATTTGTAAATAAGTATCATTTTTAATCAAACACTAAGTAAACACTAATTGTATATAGTAGTTTATATCTTAAATATATAATATTGTATTAATTAAAACTAATTTTATTTTTAAGTAGTTTATATTTTAAATATATAATTTTGTATTAATTAAATACTAATTATATCCTATTAATTAGTTTATATTTCAAATATATAATACTCTATTAAAAGTCATCGCAAATAGGTGACCTGAGAAAAAAATTGTCTTTTGGAGTTAAAGGAAAAAATCAAAAACTTTTAGCGACGACATCATCGTTGCAAAAAAAAAGGTTAAAGTCAAAGGAAAAAAAACAAGTTTTTGTTGACGTTTTGTGACATTTTGTGATGACATTCTACTGTCGCAAAAAGCTTTCGTCATATTAGCCTTTTTTTCTTGTAGTGACTGATTCTTATCAACTTTTTGCTGCAAATATAGATGATACCAACTAGTGCAAAAATGTTCACTTTAAATTAAGATGCACAAAAGGTCTTCCAGCTTCCCCATTAAGCAACACAACTCGTAATTAAAGACCATTAAATTCCGACTAGGACCACCAGTTACCAATAAGACCTATAGTTTTCGTTACAAGACTCAATTAATTATCATTTTGTAAACAATAACATGAAACCAAACGATTATATCTGCAAAAGTATCTATAATGATAAAATAATAATATGCATGTGTGCTCGTGTATATGTGCTTGTGTTTGTGTATGTATATGTATATAAAAATACTATGACAACAACATTTTCTTAAAGATTAGATATAAGGAATCATATATTCTTGGAAAGCATAAAGTTGAAAACCAATATTTATATATATATATATATATATATACATATGAAAATAGAAACAGGGAACATAAAAATAAAAATAAAAATATTAATAAAAATATTAAATAAAGAAACGGAGGAAAATAAAAGAAATTATATAATTTGATAGTATTGAATTAAGGTAGAAGTTGTTACGGTGGTTGGCCCAGTGTTCCCTAAAGGATTCAATTGCTTTATCATCAAACTCTTAAATTCAGCCACACAAAATTTGCCAAATGAGAAATTTAGAACTTATGGTAATGGTGATAATGAATTATTATAATTAAACAAGGAAAAGACAATATGAACCCCGAACTCTTAGTTATCAACATCATATCATCATATATATTCATCTTCTTGATCTTTTATTAGCTTATTATATTCATGATTATTATATTATAATTATTATACTAACATACTAATAAAACTTCATATTCAGCTATTTCATTTATTTAGTCAAATTAGCTTTTTAAATGATCATTCCATAGACATAGACCCTTTGGTTTACGTCTTTTTATATTATAATCATAAAATATTAAATTAATTAATATAACCTATAATAGTAACAATATGTCACCTTTACAAAACGCAATGATTTTTGTATACGACTAGAATTTATCCATAGAATACCAAATATGCTTCAAGATTTTGTACATTATAGCATTATAATACACATTTGGTGGTACATAATTATAAGAGAAATTTATCAAAAAGATAAGTCAAGCCTCAAAATATAAAAATAGACTGTGTCAGAGTCTTTATTCAAATCTAGACACACAAATCGCCGAAACTAAAATACACGAAAAACGATGGAGGCGATTTAATGAGGTCATGTCAAATAGTTATTGTTGGTCAAAGAGACAAAGAAAAAATGAATTTAAGCTATTTCGACCCGGCGGTCCCGGCGATTTTGTTTATCTTATCAAAAGGCAACACGTGTCGAGATAGTTCCTTTGGACCTGGCGATTCAGGCAATTTTGTTTGAAATCTCATTTCTTGTGCAATTTGGCAATTTCAGTGTATGTTTTACTTTTTCACCATTTACATCAGAACCTTGAGAACCTTTCATGAAACTCTTCGATCTTTTTCATAACGCGGGACAAATTTAATTTTAATAAAGATTTTTTTAATATAGTTAATAGACCCGCTATAAAGCTATCAAAATTAAATTCTAATGAAATGAATAAAATATTGTAGCCGATTTTTATATAGTTTAAAGAGTATTATAGATTCGGAATGACGCGGTCGAATTTAACTATTATTTGGTCGATTTTTTTATATAGTTTATAGACCCGCTATAACACGTGACAAATTTAATTTTATTAAAATAAATAAAATATTGTAGCCGATTTTTTTATATAGTTTATAGACTCTTTAATTTTTATAAATGAATAAAATACTTGGTTTCTTTTTAATTTAAGTAAATGCGTTAAATATTTAAGGGTTCAAAGTGTAATTATATAAAGGAAATTAAGATTATTGAATTGTAAAAAGTAAAAAACAATGAATGATTCAAATTCTTACGTTATATTTTTTTAATTATATAAAATAAAGATTTTCTAATGATACGATAATTGAACTTGAAAGTAGACTATTGCCATATTAATTTGTATACAGAGTCAACGAATTTTATGCACCGATTACTCACTCTCGCCTCCGTAACAGAAATAAAATAAAATAACTAATTAAAGAAAGAAAGAAAAAAAGAAGTAAGAAAGGCTTAATAATAAGAAGAAGTAGACGTTTCCTCGTTTTTCAGCTGTTTATATTCTCTCTGACACAGTTTTGATATAACAAGAAGCACCCTTCTCTTTTGTTTTCTTTTTTATTTAAATTTATTTAGAATTTGGAATTTATTTTTATAATACATAATACATAAATAAATATAAATTCCTACTTCTACTATCTCTCTCACCTAAAACACACACACATATCTACATCTTTGGGATTGCTTTATCTTTTCTCTTAAAAAAGCTACTTGTCTTTGTTCAAGTATATTTTAGCAGGCAGGCCAGGCCACTGTTGTTATGTTCATCAAAAACTACTAGATAGCTTCTGCAACCATCAAATGATTTGAATAAACAAAGTCAAATCAAATCAAACATACCTTAATAATTAACACCAATTCCTTCTTTAAGGTATATCATATCTATCTATCTCTATCTGATTTATTTAATCTCAAATTCCAGTTGTTGTTCATCTTCTTTTTTTATATAATTTTGATGAATGATATCTCTTTCTGTGTTTCTAAAGTTCAGACATTCACCCATTCTTCCTATCTTTTTGGATAACAATAGTATTATTAGTACTACTTAGTTTGCAATAAAACATAATATTACTGTTAAATAAAACTTGTTCTCATCTCTCCTTCTATACACATATGTATTTATTTATATATACACACTTTTATACATGTGGGTACTATCTATATATCTATATCTATCTATATATCTACTATAACTGCATGGACTCTCTCTTTCTCTCACACACACACACACTCTCTCTCTCTCTCTCTCTAAAACTTATGATATGGGTATTATGTTGTTATGATATGTCACTGTAAAAAAGCTTACATACTTGAAAATTAATCTCTTTGCTTGCAGCTTTTAGATGATGATGATGATGATGATGATGATGGAGCAACACGTGCACAATCATCATATCTCCATCACTAACCTCTCTTCAGGTACCTTCCCAATCCAATCTATTACCGTTAATATATATATATATATATATAGAACACACACACACACACACATATACATATCATCACTTCACAGTCTAAAATTTACTTTATTGTACTATGGTAACTTCTGAGAATTTGATCATTCTTGAATTCATTTCTCAGGTTCTCTTTGATCATATTTCAACTCAACCACAGTCTTTTTACTTTCCAGCTGATTTTGATTTTCATTAGTTGCGTATGGGTTGAAATAAGTCTACTTTAGGCAGGTGAAAACCGGTTTTATTCGTGTTTTTTTTTTTTATTACAATCGACTAACCGTGTGCTTACAAGTGTCTTTTATGTGATACTAAAAGAATATATCAATTTTATTTACAGATCAAAGAAATTTCTTCTAAAATCATCAATAAATGGCAACATACTATAATGGAAATTCGGAGATTCAAGGCGGAGACGGGCTACAAACATTAGTTCTAATGAATCCAGGCTACGTTTATTACAACTCGGATTCACAACAACAAGCCACTCAACCACAATCTGGGAATTTCATGTTTCTTGATTCAAATCATCCTGGAAACAACGAAGTAACCAACCAGCACCAGCACCAAGGAAATATATCACACGGGCAGCCACCACCACCACCACCATCTGTCCAAACTCAACAATTTGCCGGTATACCGTTATCAGCATCACCACCATCATCTGTCCATTCACAGCATGATGTGTCATCCCTACACGCGTTTACCGCACGGGCCCAATACATGTACAACCCGGTGGAGCTAGTGGCGGCCCCACCACGTGAAGTAACACCGTTTCAACAAGGTTTGTCTTTGAGTTTATCTTCTCAGCAATCAAGGTTTGGGTCCCAGGCTGCTAGAGTACCTATTTCTCCCACTGGTGAGGGCGGCGGTGGTGGTGGTGGATCGACATCATCAGCGTCTGGGATGTCAAATAGTGTCAACGGTATGCATAATATGCTGTTGAATTCTAAGTATTTGAAGGCTACCCAAGAAATTCTTGAAGAAGTTGTGAACGTTGGTAAAGTGGTTATCAAGAATTCTGATGATCGGTCAACTGCGAATTTGAAGGCTGTTGGTAGCGGCGATGGTGGATCACCGCCACAGATCACCGGAGAAGGACTTGGTAGGGAGGAAACCGCTATCAAATCCGAACTTACAACAGCTGAAAGACAGGAAATTCAGATGAAGAAAGCAAAACTTGTTAATATGCTTGATGAGGTAACTAATCAATTAACTGATTGATCAAACTTATAAATAAGAAATTGTCCCTATCGGAAAAGTTGTTTTCAAGCTTTCTTGAAATTACTAAAATAGTAAACCTTAACAACTTCATTTTCATTCGAAATTCTTTTGTTGGTGTAAATCGAAACTGTTTCTCAATTAATTTGTGGCTTTTGAAGGTGGAGCAGAGATACAGACAGTATCATCACCAGATGCAAATTGTGATTTCGTGGTTCGAACAAGCAGCAGGAATTGGGTCTGCGAAAACTTACACAGCACTAGCTTTACAGACGATTTCAAAGCAATTCAGGTGCCTGAAAGACGCGATTATGGGACAGATTAAGGCTGCTAGCAGGAGTTTAGGGGAAGATGATAGTTTAGGGGTTGGTTGGAAGGCGGAAGGCGGTGGTTCAAGGCTGAAATTTGTAGATAATCAACTCAGGCAACAGAGAGCTTTGCAGCAATTGGGAATGATCCAACATAATGCTTGGAGACCCCAAAGAGGATTGCCTGAGCGTTCTGTTTCCGTTCTTCGTGCTTGGCTCTTCGAACATTTTCTTCACCCGTAAGAATCAAAACCTGCAAAACACCATTTTTATACTGAGTCTTTCAATTTATTGATGGATTTACGATTTGTAACACGATTATTTGATTATGATGCAGTTATCCAAAGGATTCGGACAAGCATATGCTTGCAAAACAAACAGGTCTTACTAGAAGTCAGGTACTTCATTAACTCTTCCCTGTTTCGTCACTTTCATGTATTCCACTGATCTTTTTTCGTTTTGAATTTGATTGATTATGTTTTGCATGAACCATAGGTATCGAATTGGTTCATCAATGCTAGAGTAAGGTTATGGAAGCCCATGGTGGAGGAGATGTACCTGGAGGAAATCAAGGAACAAGAACAGAACGGGATGGAAGATCATAAATCAAGCAAAAACGAACAAACCGAAGATAATTCATCTTCCAAACAGGAGAAAAGCCTTTCACCGGAAAGCTCAAACAGAGGATTCAGAACCACCAAACCGGAAATTTCTTTCCATCCGCCACCATCAATAACGGTTTCTACCACTGTCTCGACATCTCCAACCGCCACAGGAATAAATTTTCAAAACCCAACCGGTTTCAGCCTCATTGGATCCCTAGAAATGGAAGGAATCACACAATTCAGTCCCAAAAAACCACGAAACAATGACCGACAGATTCAGAACCAGAATCAAGACGGAGGTTTCACACTAACCACCAACAACCAAACCGACTTCATGGGCGGACTTGGGGGTTTCCCAATTGGCGAAATAGGAAGGTTCACCACCGAGCAATTCCAGCAACAGTACTCCGGGAACGGAGTCTCCTTGACTTTAGGCCTACCACATTGTGAAAACCTATCCATTTCCGGCAACCACCAGAGTTTCCTCTCGAATCAACTCAGTAGAGGAGCAGAACTAGGGGAAGAAAATGATTACGTAGCAATGAATCAACCATCATCGTCACACTCATCAGCCATGTACGACTCGATGAACATTCAAAACCGTAAGAGGTTTGCTGCACAACCTTTGCCAGATTTTGTTGCTTAAACAAGATCAAGATATCAGAAATAAGAACAAGATTTATTACTCTAGAACAGATATATACTTTGATGAATTGAAGAACAAGAACCATTAGAGTTCTATATAGATACAGATTAGGTAATTTTTATGAATCATTGCATGATTTGAGGACTGTATATTAATTTTGTATCAGCAGATGCATCTAGATGGATTGGAAGGTATATTGTATGTATGTAAAACTAGTTATATATCTTTGGATTGGGGGGTATACAAATACAATATTTATTATCATCATCATTCTTCCTATGCATATGTTCAGCAGCTACACGGTTCGATTATTAGGGATTTAAAAAGATAAATAATCAGAATCAGTTTCATTATACTCAAACGTTAGAGATTGATCATCTGCGAATTGAAAACACGATAATCAGATTATCACTTTTAAACGCAACGTCAAACACCACGAAAAGGTTCATGTGTTACATGGTCCTGGTCATTAATTTTAGGACCAATGAATGGTTCAGGAAAAAGGTTCTTTTAGGTTACTTTCGCTATAGGGTTCTCATTAGTACGATCGTGCTTAAGGCATTCAATGTTTTGAAAGTGGCCATCTGTACCTGCCAATGCCCAGATTAACACGCGACATAAAATAATGCAATAAATATGAACTGCAGGTACATAATTTCTTTTGGCATAACATACATGGATCATGCTTGAACTTCCTGGCATAGTGTATAAGAGATGACACATATCACCACATAAAAACGTAAAGTAGCCAAGGTCTCTATCAAACGTGACTAATTATACTACGAGAGTTCATAATATGAATCTACATGTTGAATTGTGTCCTTGCGTACTGCATATTCTGTAAGGCTTATAAAGGTCATACCTGATATCTGCAGTACACCCCAATAATTGAAGAAAACCTGACAAAAGGGTGTGGCCCAATATTCCAAGTACTAAACCTATCTTGAAATTAAATTTGACGTAAAACAACTAAAATAAGCGAAGAAATACATATTGGTAGCTTTCTAGAGTAGGTGTGGCAATAATGGATAGGCTGACACAAAATAAACAGGTTTAGGTTGAGGGCGTTATGGGTTTGGGCCGGAAATGGGTTAGATGACTGACCATTTATATTTCTGGATAGCTTTCATGTCAATATGGCCAACCCATTTCCAACCCGCCAACCCGTTTAACTCCCAACTCTATGTGTCTACCCTAATAACTTGCACGCGCCAATCACTAGAGATTTCCGTATTGTGATTTAGTGAGATAGAATAATGGTTTTTATTGTTATGATTATTTGTTGTATATTTAATATTTTTGTCCAGATTAACGCCATGGCAACCCATTTGGCTGACTAACCGCTAAGACCAGTTTGAATAATCAGGTTAGAGGAGTCATTTTTGGATGGAACATCTTGACACGATTAATTAACCGTGTTGTGTTAAGGTTCGGTTAATTTTCCCTTGTTGGAGCAACGTTCGCCACCAACCTGAACCCCGCATGTATTGTCAGTGTCAGTGCTTGTCTAAAATACCATATTCAGTTCATGAAATCACAGAATACAATCCCAACAAACCCTATTTATATACACTTTCCTGATAATAATCTATTCCATAAAAATCATAAGTGGAACAATGTAGTTGGTCAATACAACACCTAAGTAATGAACGTACAAATGATAAACCATATTGTAACAGATAATTAAATGTAGTGAAGATAACAACTAAGTTATAGCATTTTTGTCATACCATTGGAACCCATTGTATGTGAAAGTCTTCGATTAGCAACTTTGGATCGATAACACCACGCCTCAAATACTTCTGTAAGATCTGGATACCAAATATTCTTATTTTGTAACCACTGACTCAAAATATCTGCCTGTTTGCCAGACGGCAATGCAAGAATTATCGAAACGAATGCAGATTCCAAAGATTGCCATACTTCACCATCTAATTTAATTACTGAACAGCCATCTTCATCAGTTTTTACAGAGTCGATTGAAAGCTTCAAGATCCTCACAAATGGAAGCCAAATTCTCACCATATGAAGCCGTTTTACAGTAGGCAAAATCACACTGCCATATCCAATGGCCTCTAAAACCTTAGAAGTTAGCTCGACAACTTTTAGCTTTGTCTCAAGCATTTCATCCGGTTGACTTTGACTTATCTGGTCAACAGTCTTGACTATGTTTTCCGATGCTTCTATTCAATCCTCCACAAAATCCTTTAAGATTTCCAATCTGGCCAATATCTGACACGCCCAAGACATATCTACCAAAAAGCATTGAAATTATGCATTTCACCCGTTTCACAAGCTGAATTCACTATGTTATTAAATCTTGATAACAATCCCTTAAAATATTGTCTTACTTTGGATTTTATATCTTCATTAGCCGTTAGTAATGGAGCATCGTCATCTTCAGTAAGCATGTATTCAATCTGTTCCTGAGCCGATGTTTACAAGTCAAGCATCGTTTGTGGCAATGCTGACGTGGCAAACTGTGTTGCGGAGAGAAAAATCTTGACTACTGTATTAGGATTCACAGGCTGAAGACGTGCAAGAATTGGTTCTGCTAACAAACCCATACTTGGAATAATTTTGAGAATCTCTTCCTCTTCAGCCTCTTCCCATGGAGAAACTTCTAGATAGTCTACATAGGTGGCGATAATTTCAGGGCAGCCAAGATTCACTGTCACTTGGAGAATACCAAGCGCATTCTTTACACCATGCCACATGTCAGTTGTAGAACACTTAGTACTAATACAAAAGAGCCGTAAGACTGTGATGTGGTGGTCAAAATCGTGTTCTTGGCAGTAGACATTGACACAATTGCGGGAAATCAAGAACTTGACATGTAGGCCAGCTCTCGGATAAACGGTCTGCAAACTATTTGCTCTTTTTGATAAGGATGTGGGAATGGCAGTATATCCACTCATCACGGCTATCGGGTGTTCTTACTCTTGCAACAACATCACTCGTTAATCCGTCACCAATCTTAGCACCCTTGGATGGAAAAAACCCATTGAACATGTATATAAGTGATGGAAGTTATATAGTAATAAACTAAATTTGTAGCAAAATTTGTGAAATTAATCCTCACCATAGCGACCAGAAACCTTCAAACAGACGCCCTCCTTATTTATACTTTTATAGTCTTCACTATTATTCATACATTTTACATGTCGAACGAACCTTCATAAGAAAAAGTATTTGAAGTTTCAAGAGCAAACGGTGGTAGCGCATGGAAAGAATTCCTTATTTAGAAGCACACAGCCACTGGAAGCACCGCGCTGGATTTACCTAAAGCGGACAAATATCTTACAACAAAGATGAAAACAACATTCGGCCTAAATGAGAGAAAAATGATCAGCATAGCAACATGGTCTTATCAAACTTTCATTCACTGATTCACTCAATGTTCTAATTGGTTCATCATTTCTGTAATAATCCAAAGACCTTAATTTAAAGCCTGAGTAAAATAAATAAAAGGGAAAGTTGGAAACACCTCATTGACTACAATCAAGGATTTTACATACTATCTTCTTTCAGACAATTTCACAAATACATTATGAGCATCAAAACTTAAACCAAATCGAATGAATTTATGTTCCTTTGCAATCCAATTCATACAGTTTACTTCACTATGTGATAATCAACACACAAACAGTTTCCATAACAGGGTAATCCATGATCAGACACGTGAACGAAATTTATGCAAATTTAACAGAAAAAAGGTTAATTTACTTACTGGGAAAATTAAATAAGAGTGGATTGATTCACCTAGTAATCTCGTCTTCCTTTATCCTTGTGAATTTGGACATATGAGATTCAGCAGGCACGGTGGGTGGTGGATGCAGGGAATGTTATGGTGGACCATCATCATTCAAGACGAACATCATTTATTATTATCATCCCCATTCAAACGCTCAAACCAAACACACCCTATGATTTGGTTTTCTCCTTTAAGTTGAAGATCATCAATTTCGCACAAGGATATATTATTATAGATTTAACTCCTTGATTACTTTGGATCTCTAATGGAAGTAGCAGGGTACAATATTCTTAAGATCAATGGATTGTGAGACCTCCAAGAAATGCTAACGATTAGGTGCTGACGTTTCATGTTTAGGTTTTAAGGTTTTGTTTCAGTCAAGTGATTCTGTTTGTTCATTAAGATTGTTTTCTTCTTCCGGTTTCTCTTCTTGAAGATCCGTTACTTGTTTTTATAGTTGCTCCACGGGTTCTTGTGATGTTCTTAATAAGGTGGCTGTTTGGAAAAACATAACTACCATATTCAACTAATTTTCGTAAACTGTAATGAATTTTAATCATTATTAAAATACATAATTACAAGTTGACATGTGTCATTTATATAAGATGTCATCTATTATATGTAATTTATAATATTATTGTCACGTGTCATTTATATAAGATGTCACATGACATCCTTACAAGTAGACACCGTCATCAAAATACATACAATAACAATAAATAACAAATTTCTTACATACAATGTACACCAGAGTAGTAAGGTACATACTACGAAAGTTTGTCTTTCCATACACTCATCTCTACTATATAAGGTAAAGTACGAATCACATATTTGTGATCTACGGAAACATAACTATCGGCATTTCATTTATATTGTACTTTTATAAATGACACAATATAATTATTCAGTGTTTTATTCGGTATCATGCTAATATACAAAACGTGTTAAATGAGTAACATAACATAGTAGTTTTGTTATAAACTTTAAAATTTAAGTTGTATCACCAATTTTTTGATTACCTATGCTTAGCGTTACCCGACGTCAACGTATATGACATCGGGGTAATCTTTATGCAAGCAGTTAACACTTGAAATGGTCTCACGTAATTCATATAACCAAGTTTATTTCATTATGTAAAATGCCAAATCAACGTTATGCAAATATTACTTGTTCTTTCAAAGGAAAGGGTAATAATCACATTAAAATAATGTTTCTAAGTCTAACCTAATGGCGTTTTTGTTAGAGAAATGCTATGCTTACCAACAACTTACAACAAATAAATACAAATTATTGTGGTAATATGATCTGACATTCCGTATCACGTCACTGAAATAACTCATTTAACTTAGATGTGGTAATATGATCTAACATTTCACATCACACCACTTAAATAACCCATTTAACCTAAATAAATAAATATTTTTAACTCATTCGCCCTAATACTACTGTACGTCTTCAACTATTGACTAGCCTAGCGTTCTCTCTCTACATCACATGCCTATGATCATGGAATAGTATTTTTCGGCAGGCTCGTCATGGTCCCATAACCAATCGATAGTCAATGATGTTGTTGCGTGATTTTCCTCATAGTTGATGCAGCTTGATTTATTTTCCTCCCTCTTTGCCTAGATTCCCTACAATTGTTGTTTTCAGTTGGAATGAGGAAATAAAGGAATGCATTCATGTTTTAGTTATTAGATGTTGACCAACTCTTTGAATAAAATCCTCAGATATAAAGATGATTGTTGTTTTCAGTTGGAATAAGGAAGTAATGACACATATTCATGTTGTAGTTATAAGCTACATACCAAGTGTTCGATGAAAAGTCACATAACTCGGTAATGAAGGACCAACTTGAATCAAAGTGGACATTCCAAAGACGGAACGATTCAAAGTATAGTGAGGTGAAGTATGCCGTTAAAGTGTTCAAAATTTCAAAAAGCTCGGGATTCAAATGTTCTTAACGACAAACACTTGTACTTTAATTAGTTTTCCAGTGATATGAAAATTATTTATATTGTAAATCAGGAATTTATGATGTTTGAAATAATAACTTTTCATTATCATGTAACGGAGAAGAAAGAGATAATGATTCATTCGATTTATGTAATAGAAAAAATAGAGAGGATGAGTGATCCGTGTGATTTGAATCTATCATGTTGGAAGAGAGCTGCAAATCTGCAATCTTGAAGACACACATAATATCATAAGGAATGAATTAAAAATATTTATTTATTCAAGTTAAATATATTATTTAAATGGTATGATATGGAAGATCGTATTGCCACATCAATTTGAATTTATTTGTTTATAAATTGTTAGTTAGCATAGCATTTCTCTTTTGATTAAGTCAAGATGAAAAAGTCATGTAATTAGATTACATTTATATGGCTGTTAATCCAGTTAATCATTTTCCCTCTACGATTTATTTTAATAATAACTTATCCTTCTATTTCACTCAATCTTTTATTAACTAACTAAATTCTATTATTGCACCAAAAATCTACTTAACAAGTATATGTTGTACACTTAATTAGTTTTTTTAAATAAATAATTTTATATACATATATACCATCAAATCATAATAACGTAATAATTTGTATTGTAACATTTAAAAACGATACATACTAATTATATTGAAATATATATATATATATATATATATATTTGTTTTAGACGATTCATGTTCACACATAATTTAAAAATATTTGGAAATATAAAATACAAAAGCCTACCTGACTATAATTAATGGCAGTTTGTTACTATATTTTATACATTTCAACCATTTAACTTTTTTTAATATATATAATTTTATACAATTAAATTTCCATTTGTTAATACACATTCAGTTTAACAGCATTGATCAATTTTCCCTTACAAATAAATGAATAATACAATAATCTATAATATTGTAGACAGCTTAATACATTTTAAACAAGCTTTTGTCTGTTAGATATGTTAGATGTTAAGAAAGCACCTATTTCACATGTGACAGTTAAGGTTGTTAGAAATCAAGTGCTTACTTTTCGAAAAGAGAAACAATCACGAAGTGGTAAGGTACAATTCCGTAAATCAGTGGGGGCAATAAAATATATCCACTTCTGATTTTTGAAAAGAACAAAAAAGTAAAGAAAGAAAAAGACAAGCACGCTGTTTTCTTTTTTGACCTTTTCTTTTCCTTTATTTTTTACTTTTTCATAGTAACCGAAAGTAAACAATTGTTCACATCTTCAAAAATACTTATTAATTGTAATTCACTTTAGTGTAAAATAATAAATATTTATAGGGAATTAATCTTTGATATTTCGATGAACGTACAAATTTAATTTAAGATTAACTCAATCGAGAGTGGTCAAGAGATTAATCCTCAAAATTACACAATAAAGTAATTTAAGTGTATGAGGTGCTTGGAGGTCGAATAAGGGCAAACACTAGTTTGGTTATATAGTGAAATCTTACCTTCTAAAAGAATGTCAAAATAGTGTTTGAGAATGTAGTCATTCTCTAACATCTATGCTGACGTGGACCAATAGAATGAGTCAATCAAGTTAGTTGGGTGGTCATGTAAATAACAATATGTGTGAATATCCCTTTTGTACTATTATCATATGTTGTTAAGAGATCACGCAAAGTATGTGTGTTAGTCAAGTTTAGGAGATGTGACCTCTAAGCTCGTATTGCGCTAAACGAATTCCACTTTTGAGAGAGGAATTGTAATGTCAATAAGAGCTTGTTCTAGAAAGTAATTTTTAAAATTCAGATCCCGTAATACCATGACAGGTTCAATTCAACTTGATACAATCATATTGCTTGAGATTAGTTTGTAAGATCGTGATATTGTGCAGATCAGTAGTACTCCAAACATTTGACCCTAAGATACTGTTATTATTGAAAAGATTAATTATACAATGAGCTACAAAACATCCATAATCATAACATACAAGTTTTGTCATGTGCAAAATTTGTTTCATCTAAAAATATACCTTAATTATCTGATAGGAGTTATCTACAATTAATTAGTTGCCACGTCTATTCACAGGGATAGTTAGAAGGTTATACATTTTAAGCACTATTAGTATTTAGTGTATATAATAATAAAAATAAAATGATACTACATTTGTTTTTAAAAACCTTAAATTATAAAGCTTTAATTTTCTTCCCCCACTACTATGGATGGAATGTGAATAATTAGATCACATGGGTCACGGGGGAATGGGCACTTGTTAACATTTCATTAAAATAGAACTTAACTTCATGTTATATGTTTAAAATTTTAATCTAGTTTTACCATGAATAACACTAGTCATTAGTTGGTGCATATATTTTTCCAAATATTATACAACATCTGTATAATGCATCCATATTGTATTATGGTTCAAATAAGTCTTCAACCATTGTTCATACATCAAAAACTAACATTTAGTATGACTAGATTTTATGTTTTTATATGAAAAATCACATTTAAGGGAATCCTTAATCATAAAGCAAGAGATACATCCAAATCCATTTGGGTGAAAACTGTCGGTAGCCACTTTTTAAAAATTAAGCACGACTCACGATGGGATTTAAGAGAAAAAGGTTGACATTTTAGAGAGATATAAAAGTCAACATTTTTAGAAGGAGACAACTGTTACACTTCACGCTAGTATCAACATTATTTAGGAACCGCTTCTTATTATGAACAATTTCAAATTAGCCACCAAAGTTTTTACTTTCATAACTTCCCACTTTCGTTTTACTCATATCACTTTTAGTTCTTCGGCTTAAGGTGGTTAATTGACCATGTTCCAGGTAGATTAACAATTAACCAACATTCATTCGGACTCAATTCTAGGATGACCAAAATTAAGTAATTGTAAGTATCAGCCGCTAAACGAAACAATTCCAAAGTTGAAGGACCTAAACTAAACATTTCCTAACAGAGAAGTCTTAACCTTCCCACATGCATTAATAAGTAATAACCAAGTTAAGTTGTCTTAATCTTGAGCCTCACAAGACTAATTGAAAAGTCAAACCTCAGATTTCTTTGACCAAAAAAGCTTTACTTTTTCTTCAACTTTCAATTTTAAATAAAAAAGATACTATTTCATTTCTCACTCATCCCCATCATCATATCATATATATATATAACCATACAGTATTCCTCATTACGAATATTCACAAAAACATTATCAAAGACCTCAACTCTCATTCATTCAAATCAAACTTCAAATAGTCCTTCAAGTTTCTTTTTTGCAAAAAAAGTTGTGGGTTGTTTTTAAAGTTCTCCATTTTATAATGGGTGATCACAAAAACGTTGAAGTTCCTCCATTTTTTAAATGTCCGATCTCTTTAGAAATCATGAAAGACCCCGTAACACTTCCTACGGGTATCACTTATGATCGTGAGAGCATTGAGAAATGGCTATATGATAAGAAGAATAGTACCTGTCCTGTTACAAAACAAGTCCTTTTAGACGTCGAATTAACCCCAAACCACACGGTTCGACGATTGATCCAATCTTGGTGCACTCTTAATCCATTATCCGGTGTCGAAAGAGTCCCAACACCTCGAATCCCGATCTCCAAATCTCAAATCCTCAAACTACTCAAAGATTTAAAGCATCCCAATTTGCAAATGAAGTCTTTGAAGAGATTGAAAGTAATAGTTTTGGAAAATGAAATAAATAAAAGGTCAATGGAAGCAGTCGGAGCAATTGATTACTTAACTTATGTCTTGAACGATGATAATGCCACGTCATCTTCACCGGCGGGAGAAGATTCCTACGTGGACAATTTCGAGTTTGTAACACCGGCTGACGAAGCACTAACCATTATTTACCACATGCAACTTTCCAAAAATGGACTTCAAGGTTTGTTTGCTAAGAATTGTGATTTTGTTGAAACCCTAACGTGTGTGATGCAACGCGCGGTCAACTATGAAACACGTACATACACCGTCATGTTATTAGAGTCAATGTTTGACGCCAAGGAGAACATGCAAGTTATGCCGTCGTTGAAACATGAGTTCTTTATTGAGTTAGTCAAGATATTGAACGATCAAATATCACAAAAAGCTACAAAAGCAACATTGAAGTTACTTATAAACGTTTGTTTATCATGCCGGAACAAAATAAGAGCAGTTGAAGCTGATGTTGTTCCGGCCTTAATTGATATCTTACTAGATACTTCCGACAAAAGGTTGTTGGAAATGGTGTTATTGGCATTAGATCAACTTTGTCAATGTGCTGAAGGCCGATCGGAGTTGTTAAAACATGGTGCTGGTTTAGCAATTGTCTCGAAAAAGATTTTTAGGGTTTCGCCTGTGGCAAGTGATAGGGCAATGAGGATTGTGCATTCAGTGGCTACGTTTTCCGGTAATGCCAGTGTGGTGGCGGAGATGTTGCAAATAGGGGTGGTAGGGAAGTTGTGTTTGGTGTTGCAAGTTGATTCTGGTAGTAAAATGAAAGAAAAAGCTATTGAGATCTTGAAGATGCATGCTAGGGTTTGGAGTAATTCTTCTTGTATACCGCATACTTTAATTTCATCATATCCATTATGAAAATGGCATTTTTAAGTTTAGGTTAGATTATTTGATGACGTTTTAGACGTTTGACAAATTGTGTAAAGATTGATTAATATCTACGTTGCGAATTTAGTCATGTTAATATTGTCCGTTTGGAAATACTTGAAAATACTAACGTGACTAAATTCGCAACGTGATTGTTTTGAGCAAAGATTTCGTACTCTATTGAAGTTCAATTCATTTGTAATTATTCTCGTTAATTTTATAAGAAACAAAAAATATAGATTTCAAATATTGTTTGTAATGCTTCACGACTTAAATATTTCTTTGGTGTTATTTGTCCTTTAACTTTATTTATTCATATCAGAATTTCGTACATTTGATTTATGAGTTTGTTTACTATTAATTTCGTTTAACATTCTTAATATGTTGTATCACTTTCAAATACTCTTATATAATTGATAGTTAATAGTTAATCTGGTGTTATCTTTAAGCATCTTGTCGATAGGCCACCGGCGTTTAGGAGCTCCGATGATGTGTTGAATATATATATATATATATATAGTATTGTCTTATGTAAAATATAATTTTACCAACTTAAAATAGTATAAACTATTAATTTCATAACAACTAATAGATATGATATTACTCCACATTTAATCCCTTATTATATTACATCTTGTATGAATGTGAAGGTGAATGTTAGCTAGGGCTATGTCGATTGGTCGACTTCAACATGATCATCAATAGTATTACTTGTTAAATATTTTTTCAAAGACTTGAACGTGTGTAGGTAACATACTTGTAAAATATATTGTAGCATCCTTGCCGATTGACTAATGTGCCCAAGAATTTAGTTTAAAGTAATGCTTTTGTATTTAAACATATATATATATATATGTATATATATATATCTATAACTCTTATTAATAATTTCATACTGTCCTTTTTAATGCTTAAATATGGATATCAGAAATTACCATTTATCATTCCATTTATTAAATATCTAAATAATTCAATTAATACTATATTTAACATAATACATTTATATATTTTCTTTATTTTTTAATATCACATTTTTGAATTTACAATTACAATCATTTAAACTATTATAACATATCATTTTCATTAAAGAAATGACGATTATTCTTGTATACATGTACCATTAAATATTTGTCTCTCAACATCAACATATGAAATATTTACCTGCTGCTGTGTGCGGGATTCAAATCTAATATATATACTAAGTTATCACCCAGCGATAACGCGGGACGAAATTAATTTTTATAAATAAAATAGAATATTGTGGTCGATTTTTGACCAATTTTTTTATATAGTTTATAGACTCGCGATAAGGCGCGACTAATTTAACTTTTATAAATGTATAAAATATTTGGTCGATTTTTTTATATAGTCTATAAACCTGTGATAACACGGGATGAATTTAATTTTTATATATGAATAAAATATCGTGACCTATTTTTTTTTAATTTTTATTTGGTGGATTTTTTTATATAGTTTACAGACTTGCTATAACGCGGAACGAATTTAATTTTATTAAAATGAATAAAATATTTTAACCGATTTTTTTATATAGTTTATAGAGTCTTTAATTGTTATGATAAATTATTCGGTCTATTTTTTAATTTAAATAAATACATCAAATATCTAATGGACTAAAAATGTAATTATACGAAAGAAATTAATTTAAATAAATACATCAAATATTTAAGGGACCAAATTGTAATTATACGAAAAAAATTAAGATCGTTAGATTACAAATGTTAAAAAATAATAAAGGGCTCGAATTCCTCCATCGTATCCTCTTTTAATTATATATAAAGATATATATATATATATATAGGGAAATGATCCATAGGGAAACTTCAAATTTTGGGGAAGGAGGGAAGCAAATCTTAGCCCTTGATATTTTAATAAATAAATGTTTTTAACATTCATTTGTGATGAATATTAAATTTTGAAATTATTTGTGATTTTTAAAATTCATTTATGATGAAATCAAGGTTTAAGATTTATTTCTCTCCTTCTCTAATTTCTTTTACTTTCCTTTTGATCCCAACTCTCTCTATATATATATATATATATATTCATAGGGTATAGGAAGTGGAAAATATGAAACTTAAAGGCGAATACGCGTTTTTATGTGTATTGGAATTACAATTTATTTATTTATATCAATACGTTTTTTAATTATATATATAAATTAGAATAGATTTATTCATGACCAGAAATTAAATGCTTATATTAATAAATGGATGCGTTAGTCCTACCCGCCACCTACATAATTTATTATTCTACGTATTTTCAAATTAATGTAAAACAAGTAGTTAGCCGTAATATTGGAACAAGAATTTTCATTATAAAATAATACTCAAACAAATATTTAATGCACCCGCGAAAGGGCAACTTCTGCGTTCTCTCTTTTATTTAAATTCAGAATTTAATAAAAATTATCTTGATCCAAATTATATAGCTCATTCATTCATAGAACATACATTGCAACCTTCTCAAACACATATAACTTAACAAGTTTCCATTATAGATATATATGTAATATAATATATATATTTCCTTATATGCTTTCCACAACATCTGGAGCATAACGTTAGTTTCACTTCTAAATTCAAACCATACTATTAAATATTAGTCTATGATATGTGATTACCTGGGTTTCAAAAGCGACAACGAATATATATATTTTTTCAAACACTTCTTGAAGTTTCGAAGACACTCTAAAAGTCTTGTGTAAAATAGGTACTACATCACATGCTTCCAAGATAGTTTTTATTTTACAAACACGTATAAAATAAATGTAAAAATTACAATAATACAAAACATTGTCCGAAATGTCGACTTTTAAACAAGTCGTCTAAGAACGTAGCTACAACGGCTTTGCATTTAGTTTTATTTTTAAATTCAACAAAAGTCGAAGGTATGTAGTTTGTATATATGAAAAACAATAACAAAAAAAAACACCAATTCAGATATATATTTAGGTGGTTAATATTTTCGATATTCACCTTAGTTTCGTGGCATTAAATTTATGAATTTTGCTATTTGCAGCATCAAGAGCTGTATTTAAGAATTAAATTAATGATACATTAAATTAGTTGAAAATAGTTATATTTAAAGGATAAGTGATCATTATCAAGATACAAACAATTTATATATGTTTAATTTCTTAAATATGACCCGACTATGTTTACCATTCTCCTAAATTTACATGTAGTAATCATTTTGAACCTATATATGTATGATTAAATAATTTATTTACCGAGGCTCGGATGCTATATTCTTGTTTTTATAGGCAGTACGGATTTCAGAGTTTAAAGTAACTGTATTATATTAATACGAGTAACAGAAATCTGACAACGTTTTGTTTAATGTGTAGAATTACATGTAAGAATTTATCAAATAAAAAAATAAAAAAGACTTTGAAAAATACATTCAACAGTCATTGATCAATTTTCTGACTAATGTTATTCCCACTTTCAATCCCTTCGATTGACTTGCAGAGTAAACATAATTACGAGTATAAACATATCAATTTAGAATCTGAGGAGAAGTTATTTAAAATATAAGTGTCGTCGGTGATGATTTTGACAACCGTAAACTTGACCACAACTGATCTAAACACGTATCTTTTGATCTATTAAAAATATCACAGTGATAACATACATTAATCAAGTGCAAGAACTTTATACCTACACTCCTCATTTACACATAATGTGAATGTGCAATGTGCAGTAGCATAGTGTCAATAATGTGAATGTATTTTGTAAGCATGAAAAAGATCGGTTTCTTTCCCAAGCACGAAAAAGATTGGTTTCTTTCCCGTATCTCAATTTTATGAATTACTGGTATGAATCAAATGGAAAAAAGATAAAAATGGGAAGGCTAAACAGTTAACTACAAGTTCATGCCGAAAAATATTTTACAACAACAGTTATCAGCTGATGCTGGTTAGAGCACAACTCATGATTCTGAAACGGCAAAATACCCATAATGTTTAACTCAGTTCTGTAGAAAGATAATAAATTTAAAAAATTAAAGGAAAAAAAACTCAGTGGCTCCAAGCAGTTCTTTATCGTTTTAGATGTCAGCCTACAGTTTGTCCTGCAAATTTACAATTATAAGATCAAAGCAAGTGAATATGTCTTCTATTAATGTTAATAAGATAAGATTAAACAGAATTAAAATGTTCAACTAAAACAGTGGCGGCATTATGCCAGACGGTAGTCGAGTCTACCATTCTCATCATTGTTGCACAGGCAACAGATGTAAACCATCATCAAGGGGCTCTAGTGGTAAGGCGTCCTAATGCACTCACAAGAGGTATCAGGTTCGAATTTCCCTACCTAAAACTCTTGAGGGTAGCCAGGGAAAGGGTCGAAATGGTCTTGAGGATACCCTGGTTAGGCCGCCTACATCCGAGTCCAAACAAGACTCAATCCGAATAGTGAGAACCTCCTCCGTTTACCCGTTTAGGTAACAGAAGTAACTAATTTCACAAGATCAGCAATAATCTACTGACCCAAAGTTATTAATTCAAGTAATGTTATATATCAAACAGGTCAAATGGGTTTAATCAAATAACATATTAAAATGAGAAACACATCAAACGGATCAATAGGTCACTGTTTCGGGTCATCCAAACCCACACCAAAAGTGACACATTTTAGACCGAACATGTTTTGACCCGTCTACTTAGCTATACTTCTAGTTCCAAACATTGAAGTGTTTTCCCAAGGCACTTCTATCACACAAATGTGTTTTGATGAGGGCCCCATTCATTTCGCAAAATGAAAGAAAATCCACAATAAAAGAAACATGGAAATATGTTATTAAGTAAGGAAAGGATTCAAACCTGAAGCATTTGCATCAATTTAGGGTGCTGTTCTAGAAGCTGGACAAGTTTTTCCCGGTCACCTAGCAGGTTCTACAATAAGAAACACCAAAGAATACGCTCCATTTAAAAGAGATGAGAAGGAAAGACAGACATGTAAAGTTAAATAGTTGCATATTACTCTGTAATAGAGAGTGTGACATTTGTTCAACCGCAACTATACGCACACACAAATATAAAAAAACTTTCAAAAAAAAAAAAAAACACCCAGCCAACATTCCGTGTCCAGATTGTTCATTCTCGCAAAGCTACCATTTTCACATTTTTACAGGAACGATTTGTTCATAAAAGCAAGTATGATGGTTTAAAAATACTAGAGGTAACAATTATACCCTTGGACTTATGAACAGATCAATTCGCGTTACCCATCATCCTAAAAGGAATACCTAAAGAAAAATGGGATTTGATGGGTCGAAACCCATAGTTTGTTACTAATCATAAAATCTTCAAAATCAACTTTCTTATTATATATTGGTAGTCATTGAAATGTTATAATTAGTGTTATCAGATGTGACTAATTATTTTGAAAAATATTCAGATCACTGATCCAGCCAGTTTGACCCATACACAAAAATACCTGTCTTGACCTGTTACGCAACCCACTCAATTTGACACCTTAAGGAAAGACATTAGCATTCCACTGTGCAAAAAAGTTAAATGCTGTCCCAAGAACATGAAACTATATTTCTGAAGGTGCATGAACAAAAAACAGTACCATAATAGCTTCAGGGGAACTGAAGACATGCTGCAGTGACAACGCACTAGCATCTTGCTGTTGAAGATTACTACTTTGCCCCTGTTGATGCTGAACTTGGGGTTGAGGATCCAATCGTTGCTGTTGTTGTTGCTGAGTATGTGAAAAGTTCTCTTGTTGCATTGTATGATAGTATGCATTAGCTGGTTGAACCATTTGCAATTGCTGAGCTTGAATTTGTACAGGAGCAGACACAGCTTGATCTGATTGTGATGAGGACGGGCCAGGGGGTCTCAAATGCTGTGGTGGTGGTTGAGGCCCCCGAGGGAGTTGTGGTGGTTGCAATGGCTGCAGCTGAGTAATTGGCGGTAAAGAAGACAAACCAATTGGAAAACTATGTGTAAGAGATGATTGGTTTTCTCCCTGATTCATATTTGGAGTATTTCCATACAGATTATAAGGATCTCCAGGCCTATTAAAAATCATTTGTGGCATTAACTGCATTGGAGGATAAGAAAGATTTGTCATATTTGAAGGAACAAAACTTGGCATCAACTCGGAAGATCCGATATTGGATTGATTATATGCAGAAGATTGAGGTGTAGATGTTCTTAAAGAAGAGGCTGCAGTATAAGGCGGTGGGGTAGATGGAAGAGGGGGTTGAGGCCTCATGGACCCGCTGGAAGAAGGGTGTGACGTCCTACCGTAATCAGAATGGGCCTGCTAAAATTAATAAAAAGTAAGCAAAAAGAAGTTTAATTGACTGAAGATGTATATAATACCGGTATTAGCAAGTAGTGGTTGCAGTTTAGACCATTTACTTGTAAAAAGGTCTATTCAGGTTATGTTTCATCTAATGTGTAATATAAAAGATGGCTTCAAAGGAACACAACGAAGGGTCAAAAGAGATGAAAGTTACCCAAAATATATTTTTAATGCATAGAGTTGTATCCTAAATCAATTTATTCAAACAATTAGATTGTTGTTGTAACTATACAACTTTTCTTCACCAACGGTTTAAAAAAAAAAAAAGTTCTGGACAAATATGTTCCGCGTCAATTGAACCGCACCCATTTCAACCCACACAAAAAAGTACCATTTTTGACCCGTTACCCAATATGTCAATATTGCATCCTCTACTAACAAGCTATAATAGAACTGTCTGATCTTTCTTACATGATATCCTGGTGGCAGTGGCGGCTGAGCATCACGCATTGAGCTCTGAAAGGGAGTGGGATGGTTTGAATCGTGAGTTTTAGGGACAGGTGAGATGGTGGGTGGTGGTGGCATTGGAGGAAGAGGAGGTTGAGTCAACGGAAACTTTTTTTCATAAAAATCTTTGGAATTACCAGCTTGCCCATGGCTAGAATTAGGATAGAAGTTCCTGCTATCAGTTAACGATTTAGAGTTCTTAACATTTACTGAAGATGAAAATCCAGAAGACTTCTCGGGTTTATCAGAAATCTCAAAAAACTTTTTCTCAGAAGAAATACTTGGCTCACGGGTTAACGACATATCTGGTCGTGACACTGATATCCGTGATGAAAAGTCACTCTGATTATTATCATCAATATTAGATTTTAGAGGTGTACCCAGACGAGAATCACTTTCTGTCTCTTCAACGATTGAATGAGGAGAATTTTGCTCATCAATAACCGATGGTGGTGGCTGTAAATTATCATCGGGTTGTGGAAACGGCAACCCATCATCAGATCCCGAATCCTCACCACCAAACACAATATCAACCCCCTGTAGATCATCGTCTAGATCAGGTCTCAACGGCTTAGATTTATTCACTTTTTCTGCATCTGGGTCATTTTCGGGAGGTGCGCTTTTTACTTGTGGGCTCCCCGCCATCCCCACAGGATTCTGTCGCTCTCGTTCTCGGGCCATGAACTCATCCACATGAATAGACGGTGGTCTGCCACTACTAGATCCCAATCGCGGAACAGCAATTACATTCGAGCTAGTAGTACCATCATTTCTCTCTCTAGCAACATAGTCATCCACATGCATAGAAGGTGGCCTGCTAGTATTGGGCTTCCGAAGCCTAAACGTATCCCGGCGGGTCGGCCCTGAAGGAGCCGTAAACTGGCCTGAACCCCGGGAAAACACACTTTGGCTCATATTCTCAGCCTGGGAGTTGTCTACCCGGGGACGCCTGTTTGCACCTTCCAACGGTGCAAGTTTCCTTCTAAGAGATTGCCCATTTTGACGTAAATTTTCAGGGCACTCCCACATAAACTTGTCACCACAGGTGTTCAAATTGTGATGTTCCACACGGTCGACACTAAAATTAGAAATCTTTTGTATCTTCAAAGGGCCTTGATTTTCATTAGCTAATGACTTAAAAAAACTAGAAGTAACCTCATCCGAATTCACAGATTCACTCGGCTTTTCCAACAAATGCAACAACGAGTTTACATGTTCTCTAACCTGCACAATGTGTATGACGATTAATTATTATAGAGCGTGTATTCTCTGAACTCAGAAGATAATAGATTTTAAACCACATACCTTACTGGAACCTAGTAAGGCTGTCAACTTAAATATGTACTTGATGTTCTCCTCTGACGAGTTACTCGCATTAGTAACACCACAAGGAAGTCCAAACAGGTATTTCAATGCATCAACCATCTTTAGATTCAAGCTGTAAAAGGAGGTGCTTCTAGATTACTCGACAAATCATCTATCAAAATCAAAATAATTCAAATGCATATAAAAGAAAGTTATTGTGACCTTCTTTTATCCAAGCAAAAGGTCAAAGCTCCTACTGAAAGTGCCTCAACAGCTTCAATAGCAGATACTGATGGGACATCATCCATATCAATTGAGTTTAATAAAGTACTTAAGCAAAACAGCAATGGAGGGGACTTTTGCAATTCAATAAGATCGAAGTTTGCATCAATTATTTGTCTGCTATCAGATTCTGATTCTTCATTATCCGATGATTGAACATGCATGAAAATTGAGAGCAAACCACTTTGACCTTCAGATGAGGAACCTAAATCTTTGAAGGCTGAGAGACATGCAACTAGCTCTTTTCCAACAGGTAGAAACTGGAAAATGAAAAGGATTAAATAATGAAATTATGTGTTAGCGCCCTGTTCTCAAATGAAACACCAAGAAGTCTAGGGCCTACCTTGACAAGTCTGAAAAGTTGGAATAGAAGCAATGAACAATCCTCCACTGTTAAAGTCTTTGTGATGTGCCTAAAACAATTATAAATTTTAAAGACTATAATTCAAAGATACAGCACAATGACAATATGAAAAAAAGAAAGGACCTATATGCTCACCTATCATGCTTAGAGCCAGATAATAGGGATATTGACCTACATGCAGGAATGCACCAACTAGGATGAGAAAGTTTTGTACAACTCTTAAGTGATTTACACAACATCTGCATAACTCCTTCACTCAACAATATTGGCTGTCAAGAGAAAGGATGATTTAAGTCATAAAACAAAATAAACTTAATTATTAACAAATGTTTATATAGCGATGGCTCTCAAGGAAAAATTTCAAAAGTACAAGAGACCTTTGCACGTGGATGCTCGAGTAAGCTAGCAAGAAAATCAAGCAATCTGAAAACCTGAAAAAAATCAAACTTTTCGTGACATACAGCTCCAGTACTGAAGATCAACGCATTCAACTAGAGTGGCACAATGAGCGGGTCAAGCAGGTTGGGTAACGGGTTAAATGAATTCAACTCAAAACAGGTAACTATTGGTACATATTGGGTTATCCGGAGACACTTTCTATCCAAAACTGGACTAGTCAGTGTCTAATGTGAATACATCATTAAAAATACCAGACTACATGAAGAGTAATGAGAATAACCTATTAAAACAATTTAATGAGTTTATGCAAATACTCTTTGGGTGACTTTCGACGTATTTGACCAGGTCTATTCACCAAAACTGTTTCCTTCAAAGCTATTTTACAATTTGACCCGTCTAAATGGGTCAAACTTTCTTCTCGAGAATAATAATATAAAAATAGGTATTACCTTATAAGCATCTGTATCAGTTAACGTCGATGACTCTGATAGCAATTCATCTACCCAGAGTATCATGGGCCTCAAAAGTATCGCAGCACTATCAGCATGTAAACATGCCATACGAATAATAAATATCCGCAACAAATCTTGTATAACAACCAACGCCTGTTAAATGAAAAGTGTGTATCATAATAAACGTAATATTATGATATAATACGCTCAAAGAAGATATCACGTACGCTAATAGCACAATGTAAAACGATCTCTGCAATCTTGTGCAGCATTGGTGTCAACTGCCCAAGCAGCTTCTCCTTGTGTCCAGCCTGTAAGTACCAGTTGATTTCTCTCTCCTTATCGGGGCCTAACTGTGTTCCAACAGCCAACTGTCGAAAAGCACTTAACATGGGCAGTCCATTCCTCCAAAGTGATACACCTTCATCAGGTAAAAGATCAATCTGGAAGAGGTGAAAAAAATGAAAAGGATGTTACTTTTTGACCAAAAAGATGAGCAGATAACATCAAAGTTGGCGTTAAAGGTTACTTACCAACAGAAACAGCAAACTGCAAGTTTCTTTCGGACCCATTGCCAACAATGAAGTGGCATGAAGACTCTCGAGGAGAAAATGAAAAAGAGAAGGAGTCCAGCCATATGCAGGCCAACAAGCAAGTGCTGAGACAACAAGGTGACAAACAGTTTCGAATCGAAGCGCAAGATCGGGATACGGGTAGGATAAATCAACTGCGCAGGCAGCTAACTTCGGACTGCAAAAGATTTTAAATTATGAAACTAAACTGCAATATATATATATTACATATATATGTATATGTATATACGGTTCTTAATTTCATTTGAACTTATATAGGATAGGGTGAGAACACTAAAATAAGAACGGTGAGAACACTCAAAATTTTCAAATAGACAAATTTACAAGGTCGACATTTTTATATCTTAATTTTACATAAATTCATGGATACAGATTTTCATAAATATTGAAAATTAGATGCACCAATTCATGGAAATAGATGCACAAAACAAAACTTATGATTTTGTTGATGCTAAAGCTTCAAAATGTTAATGTTATCGAAAGCTTCAAAATGCAATCAAAAGCTTCAGCAAGACAAAAAGGATGTAAAAGTATAAAATATATCTGATATGTCGACTTATATGATTTGAATTTAAAAAATTAGTGTTCTCACCGTCTCTCTCTATCTCTCTCGCATATGAAGGAAGAAGAACTGCCATGTGTGTCCTGCGTAACATGTGGAATTGGGTGTGTCAAACGTTACACCTCCATATGCATCGAGACATGTGGAGGGTTAACGTGTGACCACCAAATTCCACCCATTACGCATAACACGTGGGCCGCTCTCCTTCCTTTCCATCCTTTTTACACTGAAACCCATTTTATCTGGTCCTCCCATACATCTCACACACATGCACAAATTGCTACTTTATTATTTAGCATTTCAATCTACCTCAGTTCTCGATGCAAATGTATAAGTGCCTTCATGAGCTTTTTATTTCTGTGTTGCTCCTTTGTCTCCTACAAAAAGAATACACCATAAGTCCAGCTCTTTTATCGTCTTCACGTTTATTATTTACCAGTAAGATAAACGACGACTGTCCTTAGATATCATAATCATGGAAAAAGAATAACTTTTTGATTCACCGGTCACACATTACCTTTAACTTATGCAATAAATTAATCAGTAATGACAGGCAAGGAACTAAAAGATCAACTACGCTCTGCTCACGATTACGTTCAAGCAGTATATCTGAAGCAGTATTACATTCTGTACCCTCGTCAACAAGGTAATCTGCTCAGAGAAAAGAAAATGTAAGTGCTACCTTTAATACACAGACCAAAAGGACTTCACTGATAGAAAAACAACAGTAGCTGCTAATCTGCTATTCCAACAAAGAAACTTAAAGATATTCAACTATGGATGAAATGAAGAAAAAGATAATTAATTATCTAAAGCTCAATTGTATTAAGAAATATATTATATTCCTCTACTAACCATAGTTGTTTGATGACTTCTCAAGCATCAGCTTACAATCAATAAGAACTGCATGAACAACCATTACAGCACCTTCATCATATAAAGCACCCGCAACAACCTTCACCAACCAAAAAACAAGTTAACTAATTAAAAGAACTTATAAAACATATATAAAGAGGACAAATAAACAATCACACACCGAATTCTCTGAAATAAAGGCCAAAATACGGAAAGTTGTCGTCAGTTGAGCTACAGAGGAATCGCGAAGACTAAAACCAAGAAACCTTGACTCGGTTATGGGTTTCCCTAATAGATTATCAATTATGTTTCCCTCAGAACTTCCGGAAACATCGCTTACAACATTATCAACATCCATTTCATCACATGCTAAAATGTTTGTTGATGCCATGTGTGCATCTCCGCCAGAAGCCAACACAGCAGCATATCTCAGAAGGCCAATAGCCCCATTTTTATGATAAACCACACCACCGTCTATCAGTTCCAAAAGCCTTGTAGGAGCATCTTTTCTGTTTGACCCAGGGGATGAAGAATGCAAAGCTTTGTGAAGTTCCTTAGCATGTCCAATCCAAGAGCTCAGGGACGATGACGTGGAATCGAGAACAATAACTTCAAAAATCTCAACAGCAGAGTGAAAGATGGCAAGATTCAGTGGTGAAGTTCCTGCAAGTTTCTCAAATAAAGTTGTGCAGCGATTAGTTTTGATGACGAACTAGCAAAAGAGTACAAGCACTCAAGAAATGCGAAAAAGGAAATACCGTTATTCGAAGACACTGGTTCCAATTCTTTCACCGAATGTAATGCAGCAATCAAAACTGAAATAGCCTGATGATACCAAGGAAAGAAATGTAACCATGAATAGCTGAAGCATGCACTACCAGGTAATTCAAAAGTAATAAACTCATGATAAGAAACATTAAACCTTATATAGTTTTCAACCACGTAAACTATAAAAAGATGATATGTCGTATAGTTAGCAATGTTGACCCATTTACTTATGAGAAGCAGGTCAATAGAGGTAAAGTTTTATCTCTAACAGGCCAAACCAGTAATAATTAAAAATCAACTTGTAAGAGAATGAAGATTATTATCTACTGGAGATGAAGTGTTTCAATTTTTAAGTAAACCCAACCCTTACCAAAGTTACAAATATTGGCCCTAGCCCATTTTGACTCATTACCGGACTTGCACATTCTGTCACCTCTAGTAGATATTGGCAGTTACTAAAACAACTAGGGAAAGTGTAAGAATGTTGACATTAACCACAGATAATATTTTAAGGATATCAATAGTTAACTAAAACGCCTTAAACTACACAACTATAAGTTTCATAACAAACTCACCTCTGGAAAATGTGCAATAGCCAACAAAGCCTGGCGTCCACAATCAGACCTGCAAATCATTTGAAAAGGCATTAACTAGAAGTTAGTTTATGTGGGAAATATATTATCATGCAAAGGGATATAAGTCATCACACCTGGAAATGCAACAAAGCTCCCATAAGCCCCATAGAAGTTCTTCTGAATGTGGTTGAGACGTAATCAAACGATCAATCACATTTATCTGAAAGGAAAAGAATGTTAGAACACGGTAAATAAAGAGAACGTGGTTTTTTGACTGATACACGATACTAACCACCCTCAAATGTGTCTTCATAATTATTCCAATTTCACGTGGACGATAGAAAAAACCTTTGGATACCAAGACTGATGCATAACGAAGAGGAATGGACTCTTGCATCCCCGAATCAGACCCTCTTAGGGCAAGAATTACAGTGGTTGAGAGCTCATGGTCAAGCAGAAGGAACATCAAGCCTGATTGAGCAAATAGATAAGAGGTGGAAAATATAACAATGTATAGTTGTATAATAATGTGTCAGTTAGTATTAGCCCGATAGTTAGCCCATTAGAATACACCTATGTCTATATTTGTTGTACATGTTTATCTTATATATTATCTAATACAGAATCCTTTAATATAAACATGTAGTATTAATGGCATGATGTATGATTTACAAACCTGAGCGACAAAACACAAGTGAAAGAATTATGGATGCAATGTAGGATGTGATCTCCATAAATAGATCCTTCGCATGGCCCACTTCAGAACGCAATGTAGAAGATGATAGAAGTGCAGCGGATAACGGAAGAAAACCCCTTTCCTGTGGGACAAGATACATTGAATGATTATTAATCTTGAAATATAAACTATGAAAGAGAGCCAAAAACAAGAATAATTCAGATATAAGCATTAAATAACAATGAAAACAAAATGTTAATATTTAATCAACTTTTCAGTCCTATCTAAACAGGTAAACAAAGGAGGTTTTCCATGTTCAGGTTACCCTGGGAGGGGAGGGTGAGTCTTTTTTCGACTCAGATGTACACGGCCCGGGTATCTCCGTGACCATTTACGACCCTTTCCCTGGCCACCCCCAAGATTTTTACCTAGGGAGGTTCAAACCTAAGACCTCTTGTAAGGACATCAGGACGCCTTACCACTAGGCCACCTTGGTGATGGTTTGTAATCAAAGGATCAAAGGATTCAAATAAAAACATAAAATAACAAGGAACAAAATGTTGTAGATAGTGTATACCAACTCGGCAGAAAAAAATGGCATACCTTGAGAAGAAAGAGAATGTGCGAGTCAATATCCCAATCTGAAAACCGACAATTTGACAAAGTAATCAGCCTGCTAGTAGCTTTGTATGACAACAGTCCCTCCGTTTCACCAAGAATAAGTGACCTGCTAGTGCTTGAAACTGGAGAAGGATCTTCAACTAGCGAGCTGAAACTTATTAATCTCTGCAGGAACATTTGGTCAGATACATCTAGTTTAATCAACAATTGAGCCACCTAAGTTCCGCTAAAGTGGATAACAAGAGACAACATGAATAATTCTTTCCCATGCTTTAATTGGAACGTCAGCATCCAAATGAACTGTTTGGAATGGATTATGCAAACTTATTTTAACAACATCAATAATCACAATCAAACAATCAGAGAAACAGTTGTTTGAGTGTAAGTTCTGATTAGTTACAATACTAGTGTATAAAATGACCAAAACGAACATTCTAATTATAATTTAATATATGAAAAATTACTTTTACCATCTATAATAAGGTTTTTTATGTTATTCCTTAACAATTCTCTATTTAAAGATCATATATAGTTCAAATATGCATAATTTAATAATATTCTTCACAATCAAATGTGGGTGAAAAGAGGGGTAATTAAGTGATCTTATTATTTCGTATTAAATCAATTTTGTTGCAGCAGGTACAAAGCAAATTATTTGACCCCTAAATAATCAGAATCACCCTATGCAAAACCTGTAAGGTGATTCATACAACTTCAAGTCACAATAATCAGATAAGTAGTTTAGGTTTCTTTGGTAAGTGAAGAGACATGAAAATAGCAACAGATAACAAAGATAACATGAAACTCACCACGAGTTTTTTTAGTTGGAGTTTCGTACTTGCCAGCATGTGCATAGTGATGGGCATAACATTACCAGCAGAAGAGAAACCTCCCAGCACGCGTAGTACAGCAAACTACAAGATGACCAGATGGTCCATATTAAGTAAAAAAAGCCAATATCAAAGCATCCGAAAAAACATATAAGACAAAATAAATGAACAACCTCATATCTAGAAGCAACTTCATAAAACCGTGTGCGGTGGAGAATGTAGGTGGCAAGAGAAGCAACATCATGACGTGGCTTTTGCATCAACAACCTAAGTAATTGATTATAACCTTCACTGGTGCCAATAGGAATCTTATCGTCTTCTCGAGGCCACCAGCTTAGGAATCCCTCACACCCAATAGAATGCCTAGTAGCTTGCTCGATAACTCCAAGTAACATTAGTGTAGCAGCACTAGAATGTACCTTTGTGCAGAATATGTCGCTGAGCTGCTTCATGCCCCCAACATTAACAAAGTGGAAGCAGCTCTCCTTACGAGAACATAATACAAGTGCAGCACTTAGCCACACCATGACAAGCTTGCTCTGAAAAACAAAGCAGAAGGAATTCAGGAAAAAAAAAATACATGCATGCATGCATATTAGAGGTAGTGAAACAGAAGGGATGACTAACGGGTCGTTACAAGTTTGGGTTGATACCGGGCGGGGTCAGACAGGCCATCTAGAAAACGAATTGGATTGTCTGCATATCTATTGTTTTGTTTTACATTTCATATTAACCGATATGTAAAAAGCAATTTTAAAATGCCGTCATTTATTACTATAGACAATGACCTGTAACACTAAAAGTATTTAACTAATTACAAATTTACAATCGCAATGTAGTGAGCCAAAAATATTGGGTGCTTAAAGACTCTCCGAGATTGTTTATCCAAAGTAATAGAGTTTTTGTAATGATATTTAACAGTCATTTACAAAGCTAAATATCATTACGAAAACTGGTAGCTGGTCGACACAACATAATCTGACCTTATTTTACCCCGTATAACAGATAACTTACATTCCTGAGTTGGTTTTGTCCGTTAGCTTACTTGGCACAACCAATAAACAACCGATTTCGCTAGGTGGGCCAGAAACGCCTGGCTTATCAATTTATCCATTGAAATACTAAAGATTTATTTAGCCCATTTTGAACAGTTTGAATATGATGTTTTGCCCAAAGAAACCCATAGGACTAACAAAACAGATTTGTCTAATTGGGACAAAATTGCCCCTTCTAGATTATTTCGGATATACATAATTATGGGGAGAAAGAAAGTAATAAAAAAAAAAAATAACCTGTGGAAGCTGAGCACCTAGAACACTTTCACAATTACCAATAATGTGATAGTATTGCGCTAAAGTATCCACCAACTGTTTGGAAGTAACTATATCACCCTCAGACTCAAAAATAGATTCCTCTGTCAAATTTTTGGGCAGTGAATTTTCTGAGGTAGTCAGCAGGTTACTATAAGCATTAAAGACCTCTTTTCTGACTTGACTAACGTCATAATAAGATTCCCCGCCGTCAACCAAATCATGACTTCTAGATGAACTTTGCAAGCTTTGAGTTGAAAAGGCAGCTGCGGCCGAGACAAGAGAATTAACTACTGTATTCAAAGCATCTCCTGCATTAGGTATCTCTAGAATCTTGAAGGATAACTCTAGAAACTGTTTCATTTCAACAGATATATCTGATGCAATAGGTTCAAAAGTCAATGACTTCAAGGGGGATATGGGTTCCTCAAAGGTGGACTTCACGGGATTCAGTGCAGGAGGAAGGTCCTCAAGGTTGCCCTCTACAGTGGAAACGGTGTTTGTTAAAGAGCTGTCTAAATCAACTTCTAGGTTGAACTGCCCGAGATCTTCCCTGCTATTTCCATATACGACCAAACTAAGGCTGCGGTAGCTTCCCCTCACAGCCAAATGGCTTGTTACAATTGCCTACAATAATAAATGTATAGTTGATATGAAGACTCGGAAAAGTAGACCAATTCCTTATATATAACAGCAAAAGAACAAAAAAAATACAGGCAAGTCCAACAAACTATTCTAGGTATCATAGTTAACAGAATATATATATGTGTGTGTGTGTGTACATATAAAGTACCTCAACTTCAAGGACATTTGAGGAGGATGGAGAATACAGAAAAGGGTGACATAGTCGTCTAAATCTTGTCTCCCCTTCACAATGAACAAATACCTCTAAAGCAAATGAAGGAGGTGAGGTGGCCCTATACAGAGTTAAAGTTGCATAAGAGAGCTTCCAAAATGTAGTCATGATGCAATATAAGCTTAAAGCATAAAAAAGGATCACGCCATACTTGTACTAGCAAACAAAAACAAATAAAAAAACGAATAAAGAAAAAAGCAGATGTGTCAAGGAGATAAACAGTTACACTTCCTTTTTACAAACAAGATAAAGACTTTTTTGTTCATTGGTTGAAATTATTTAAAGTATTGTTTTTCTCAAGGTGGGAACCTTAAGTGAATGAGTGTATAATTCAGCATTTTCTCTGATACAGGTCACAGTTAAAAGAAGAAACTAAGGTATATTCTTGCCATGCCCATATTCATTTCCACTTTATCTCTAGACAAGACAAATTAAGTAGACCATTTCAATATACAATAGCTTCTTTATGTTTATCAGAATTGAGAGTAAATAAGATCTGTGTCGCATTATATACTTCCTACAGCAATGTTAATTCAAACTCTTTTGATGCCAATATCAAAAGAACACATAGTTACCACTACCAGCATGCAAAATCTAGAGTAAACTGACATGCTCACATAGTTAGAGTAAACCCAATAGTTCCATTATGAAATTATCTTCATCGATTTTTAACAAATATGCACGGTTAATATCAAGGATTAGCGGAAGCATAACACAACGTCTTAGGTTGTTCATACATACTGAAAGCAATTCAAAAAAGCTCAGTCTTATATGTGGAATACTGTACCCTAAAAGTGTTACTGCAGGTGATGATGATGATGAGCTCTGATCAAGGAACTCACAACCGGTGACAACAACAGGTTCAGAAAAAATCACCTGAAAATTAATAACAAAAAGATGGTTGTAAATCCTGATACAACTCTCTTTTGATAATTTATAATGAGCATGCTAATTCATAATACTTTAAGCTGCAGGCGATACAAAAAATTTAATCACTTTTGGAAGAGATAGCATCATACCAAGGCTACATTTTATTTCAAATACGAAATCCGTATTCTCATGCTATATCAGATCATTCATGACATAGAAAATTATTTACAGGAACCAAGTTACGATGAAGCAAGGAAAAAAATAAAAAGTAAAAAGAAATAAATGTTCCCTTCTTATATAAAACTAAGTAGACATTAAGAAAACAAGACCTATACCTCATCAACATATTCATCGAGGTGTGCATGAGCAAATGTCTGAGCAAACAACACAGAGGGTTCGGGACGACCCATCAATTGTTAACACATATATCCTTTTTCCACAGGAAAAATCCTTCTTGTACAATCTAAGAACACTCAACTGACCTGCCAACATAAAAAATCCAGCAACAGTGTAAATGAGAGTGTAATAGAATTATCTTATAATGAGCATAATGAAGTATGCAGACCATCGACTTTGGTACAATGATTTTCTCAACATCATCTTTATCAGGACCCTAACTGATGATTATATATGTAGACTACATCATGCAACAAGTCAACATTCATGAGACTAGTTCATATTATTTCAAGGTTGCAAATGGACCAGTTAATCTTGAAACAGCACATTCTTTTCTTGGTATTTATTAAAGGAGCATCAACACAATCGAAAACAAATGCTACTGATGGCTTTGTGTACTTAACTATTTACCTCTGGATATATGGTGATCCTGACCAATTAAGGATAGCTATCGCATGATCTCAAACGCATGATTAATAAGTTTCCACTTTCCACCAAACTATAAAAGCATCCTACCACTTTAACTATCAATAACTTACTTCTAAACTTCGAATAAAATCAAAAATTCTAAACTCTTCAGCGGAAACTCCTAATTACATCAAACAATATCGACTTTGCAAAAACATTCTCAGTTAAAGAGTAACATATTTTGCATTAAACATACGCATAGGCTACTTTCAAGAACTGAATTTCTAAACTTCAAATAAATTAAAAATTCTAATCTCTTCAACAACAATTCCTAAGTACATCAAATAATGTCAATATCTGCCAAAAACATTCCCGATTATAGAGTAACAAGTCTTACATCAACCATAAGCATAGGCTATTTTCAATGACCTAAATTGTAAACCTTCAAATAAATTTTAAATTCTTATCTCTTCAACAAAAAATCCTAACTACATCAAACAATGTCGAGTGGACTTCATGAAAACATTCTCACTTATAAAGTAACATGTTTTATATCAAACATACACATAGGTTATCTTCAAGAACAGAACTAATAGCAAACCCTAGGTAATGAAAAAGACAGAAAAAATAGCATTTGAATTCAGATACATGAACAAAATCATGATCATTCCAGCTAAAAACACCTAAATTCATCTACCTGGTTCAATTAAAAATAATGAATTAAAAAAATCGACAAGAAACCGTACTTAATCGTGATAGATACAGCAGAGTGATCGTGAGTAAATTAGGGTAAACTGAACGCATTGAATTGTACGGAAACAATCAGAACATATACAGGAATAATATAGTGATTAGATGAAGGAAGAAAACAGTACCTGAGATGGCTTGTCGGTGAGCGATTTGAACTCGTTGAAGTGAAAAAAGATAGAAGGGTTTTAATTGGGAGTGTGGCGCGCTCAGAGTCGACTGAAGCCAAACCCAACCAAACCTCAGATACGCCCTAAGTCTCCGTGTTTTGGTATTTCTTTGATCTTTGAATTACCAAGAGTTTGGACCGACATTGAGAGTATTTTGAATTTTTAATATACTATGTCACCACTCCAATTTAATTGTTATAAAAGAATATAATAGAATATTGTAGTCGATTTGTGGCCAGTTTTTTATATGGTTTATAAACTCGCGATAAGGCGCGTAAAATTAACTTTTATAAATGAATAAAATATTTGGTCGATTTTTTTATATAGTCTATAGACCTGCGATAACGTTGGACGAATATAATTGTTCTAAATGAATAAAATATCGTGATCATTTTTTTTTAATTTATATTTTATCGATCTTTTAATATAGTTTATAGACCCGCTATAATACGGGACGAATTTAATTTTAATAAAATGAATAAAATATCGTAACCATTTTTTTATATAGTTTATAAACTCTTTAACTTTTATAAATGAATAAATTATTTGGTCTATTTTTTAATTTAAATAAATACATCAAATATTTAAGGGATCAAAAATGTAATTATGTGAAAGAAATAAATATCGTTGGATCATAAATGGTGAAAAATAATGAAGGGATCGAGAATGCAGCGTTAATATCCTTGACCACTGATCATCATAGCGAATCGTGGAATGACTGTGATTCACATCAGTCACGACTCGTAATGGTAGTTTTGATTGTCCTGACTGATCACAATCGCGATATAATCCCACTATTTTCTATAATTTTTATTTTTTTATAAAAAAATACTTTAACAGATTAAATAAAACTAATACAATTAAAAATAAACTTTCATTAATAAAAAATAATATTACAATATATGTTAAAAAAAACAATAAGTTACAATGCATAATATAAAACTTAATACACTCCTTTATTTTTGTATTGTAAAATTATTAAATGATTGAGCTCGTCTTCTTTATAAAATTGATAAACCAAATTAAATCCAAAATATGCCCAATTAAAAAATAGTGGTGCTTCCATCTTTTTGCTTGTCTCAAAATCACAAAATCAAAACAAAAACAATATATATATATATGTGTGTGTGTGTGTAAATCACTCAACTTTGAAAAAAAACATCGTAAACAAGAAAAATAGGGCTCGCGATTTTTCGTTGTGTACTATTTTCCCACCACGAGTAACGTACGCATCCCAAGTGGTCTTATAATACATTCTCAACCTAACTTTGATAAACTTTATTTGAAAATGCAATTTTATGATATTACCCTTCTCATTCGATATATTTATGGTAAGTACATATGATTAGATCAATTACATTACATTAAATATTTTATTGTTTATATTCTTTCGATTACATGATTTGTAATAAGTATGTTTTTATATTAAGATTAATAATTTTGTAATGAAATATTCATATTGTTACATATTTAGATTTTTGACATGTTTTATATCCTAAATTATTATATAATTTGTAGCACATTATATATCGTGTAACAATATTCATATCCCTAATCACCGTTGTTTTTTCAGTTTTTCATCATCGATATTAATATCAATTACCATAAATTAGCACGTTGTCTACTCATCAAACGTGGTATATCGAGAGAAGTCTTGCATGATGAATAAGGTACAATTAATTATTATTATTAAAATTCTAATGCAATATGTAATTACAAATCAATTTACATACCTTTCATTTTGTAGCTAGATTTGGAGAAACTTCATAAATTACATTAACCAGTATGGATTTTTAAAGTGTCTTATTCAGATATAATTTTATTTTTTTGTATATTATTTCATGATACGTAACTTATACTACCTCTTATTATTGCATATGATTTCATTGTTGACCATGTTAAACCAATCTCTTTATGTGTGCTTTGATTTTCCTATTTCAAGTGTAATTTTATTTTCAGCTATCTTTATACGTATCTTTACATATTGAATGTGCACTGGTTATTTTTCATGTTAACATATGAATACGGTATCTTTAATGTACTCGTATAGATTGGCATGATGCATGTTTTTAATTTTGTACAATTTTTTTTGTTTCAAGTGTTGTTCATTATATTACTTCATATATATTATTATATGTTTGAACTAAGATGTATCATTTGAATCAATTTTGCAACACTTTATCACTTTTTTTACCGATTTCAAAAATTATTCAAGCACATCGTGCAAATTACGTCCTAGTAAAAGCTAAAATGCAAACCTAACTCTAGATTCACTTCATACACCACCCGGTAATATTTTCCACCTTTTCTTTCCTTTTTCTCGTCAATAGTTTTACATGTGCACAACCATGTGATATATATTTTCAACTTTTTCTCTTTCCTTATTCTCATTAATAGTTTTTACATGTGCAACAATAAATTTATTATGACTAGATTGGTACCTACATTTTTTAGGTGTATGTATCATTTTTCTTTCTAAAATTGATTTACAAAAGTTTTTGGATTGATGTTTTATGATAAATGTCGATAATTTTGTTGCTTATAAGCTTGAAAAATATGTGGAATCTCATGTATGTTAAGAGATTTTTAATCATCATTTAATTAATTATATAATAATATATCATATTTTCATACTCATAAAGGCCATGCATGATACTTACAAATTAAGTTGAGCAAAAGCATATTTTGCAACTTAATAATATCATATATGAAATTATCTCTAAAATATAAGTATGTGTTATCATCCTCATTTTTAAGTATTTATTGCTTATAAAACATACAGTTTCTAAAAGAGTGTTTAAATATGCTTATGTGTTATCAAAATAAGAAGATAAACACTTAAATAAGCAATCCAAACAATCATCCATAATATAATATATTGTATTATATAAATTTAAAGATCTTTAGATATGGTTGATCATAACAAATCATGTATTAAAATCAAAGCCTTTGGATATAGTTTATCATAACAAATTCAATAAATAAATAATTTTTAAAACTTGTATACTTCATTGTAGATTTATTATTGTTATTATGTTTACATAAAATTTAGGAAAATAAATCTTATTATTGATTAATTAAAAACTTTGATTAGTTAAATAAAAGATTGATTATGTTAAATAAAGTTTTATTATTAGGATATATAATATATTATTGTTATTAGTATTATTATTATAACTATTATTATTATTATTATTATTATTATTATTATTGAAGTATTAGTGTACTGAAGGAAGTCTTATGATTGGTTAGTTATTATTTTGGAAAAATTAAGGCTTTTGATTGGTTAATTAAGACATAACTAAATTTTGCTTATGTTAACTCGTATAATATACATATGTTTAGTTTGTTATGCTAACCCGAACAAAGTTAAAATATCTACTAAGAGTATTGGTGATCCCTATATATTAGTGAGTGTGATTTAGTTAAGATAACTTTGACTAATAATTTGGTAAAACAAGTATACCTACTTAATATATAAGCTCATATTATACAGAGTAAACTACGGAATTTTTAATGTTGTGTTAAGAACAACCCAATCACGTTAAACTTATTATAAAAATGTTGTATGTTTTATCTACCGAGTAATGTTAAATGCGCTCAAAGTATATTGTAATAGCGAGAGGATGGGGTGGGGGTGAATCACGATACTACGATTATTTATCGATCTTATGAAAAAAAATTAAATTCGTAACTTGGATGATTACTTAACTAACAATTCTAATCAAAGTAAATATGCAATTAAGTAAAGAGTTGAGGGTTAGAGAGATATCACAAATAGACACAACGATTTATAGTGTTTGAGGTGATCATTAACTAATCCGCCTTAATCCACTCATTGATCACTTGATATCGGGTTTCTCCACTATGATTCGATCATTTTCACTGGTAGGAATGAAAACCATTCTAAATGTTGTTTCTTCTTTAATAAGAACACAATATTAATCTTCTTTAACTAAAATAAAATAAACTGACCAATCTCTATAACTTCTACAATAAGAAGCCCATATACCAATTGTGAGTCACCAATACCAATAATGTCTTTTCCTAACAAGTAGAAGACAACTAATCTTCAAATATTCTTCTAACTCAACGTGAGAAGATCACCACACTAAACACTTATTGTTCTATCTCTCTAGAAGGCAACACTCTATTATTATTCTTCTTCGCACTCTTGAAAGAGTATAATAAATAATAGTTCACTAAATGAGTCTTTCTCCAAATAAATGGAAGACAATAAACACTAAATTTTTCTTCCCCAATCAACTGAAAGAGAAATAATATGGGGGCCTCTTCAAACTCACACTTGAGGATATCTTACAACATATTATAACAATAAAATAGTGCACGAATTATTACAACTTATCCACCTTACTACATAAATCAACTATTTGCTTAGAAGCTTAATTTTTCAAACATACTCTTAGTGATAAACACTAAGCTATGATCATTTTTTAGTTGAGAGAAATCTATATTTTACAAGTTTAAGAGGATAACTTAAAGTTAAAAAATGAGTTGGATATTTATAATCAAACTTTTTAAGATTTAAAAATAAATTAGTCGCATCCTCGGTCGACCCACGATGAACAGTGAATTTTGATGCACGATGAATTTTGTAACAAAGATCGTTGTGCATCAGTGCTTAAGTTTGTGTGCATCGGTGCTATAAAGGGTGTTCCTTAATTTCTCAAGAAGGTGATGCTAACCAAAATCCGAACAAAAGTTCATAATAAATATGCCCGCCCAAAAATTTCAAATTTTACATGCATTAGTATAGTTAATTTTGTATTTTGTGTAATATTTAATTAGACGTCTTATTCAATACTATATTGCATAATTTGATGATGTACTATATGTATTTCTCTGTTAGTATCAAAGAAAACGAGATAAATTTTGCATAGGCTATTAGCCTTTAAAGTTGGTATATTAACTCCATGACACCTTAGTCAATTTGGTACAATGCGTTATGTTTTAATTATATGAATTACTTGAACGATGTCATATGCTAAGTGCATAAATTATTCTTATGTGCATCAAGTGACAATTGATATATTGTTATATGTGCATCAAGTCAAGATCCATGTATTGTTCTTCATAATGTTACTAGTCTTTTACTCATGTAGATTGATAAGCAAATTCGTAATTACTGTGCATCAACATGTTAACAAAGAAGATACAATATCGACTGATGCCCATTTGTACAGTGAATTAATTGACCAACTTGTTGTCCAATTTCGCTAGCCGATTATGACGATGCACAACATTTAGAGATATCGATAGGTACTAATGTTAACGAAGATGACATGTTATAATTTAGTGTCATTGATTAATTTTAATTTGGATTAATGATGATGCATCAAGTTATTATGAGAGAAAAATATTGTAAAAGGTAAATGTGGTTCTAAGATGTTATGTAATTGAAAATTAATTTAAATGAACTTGAAACCATTTTAAAGAATTAAAAAATTAGATAACTAATTGATGTTATTGATAGATGATCCAACTGTTGAGATCTCGTCTTATTTGTTTCACGTTAAACATATATTTTACGACAACTAACCCTTATACACACAAACACACGAAATGATATCGTTTTACATAAATAAAATCCTTTCTATTCAAACGATGGTTTCAAATTACATATAAGTATAACATGTAAAATGATGTCGTTTCATGCATATATATACATATATTAATTTTGTTGTGTTAAATACAGTTATATGTCATAAAATTATCCATATCATCCATAGTTTACTATTTTCTCAATAGATCATGCGAATAATGACTCAAACTTATATAAAAGTCAACTTAGTGATATCTTAGGAGATAAAATAGTACAATCTTTCTTTATATATAATTAAAAGAGGAAACAATGGAGGAATACTAGCTCTTCATTATTTTTCATCATTTACGATATAATCTTTAGTATAATTACACTTTTGGCCCCTTAAATATTTGATTGATTTATTTAAATTAAAAAATTAGACCAAATATTATATTCAGTTATAAAAATTAAAGAGTCTATAAATTCTATAAGAAAATCGACCACAATATTTTATTAAAATTAAATCTGCCTCGCATTATAACGGGTATATAAACTATATAAAAAAGCGACCAAATAAAAATTAAATTCGACATGCGTCATCGCGAGTCTATAAATTATATAAATAAATTAGTTACAATATTTTACTCATTTATAACAATTAAATTCGTCCGACATTATCGCAAGTCTCTAGGTTGTTTTAAAAAATCGATCAAATATTTTATTCATTTATAAAAATTAAAATCGTCCAGCGTTATCGTGGGTCTATAAACTATATAAAAATGATCAAAATTTCATTAATTAATAAAAGTTAAATTCGTCGCGCCTTATCACGAGTCTATAGTTTATATAAAAAATCGATCAAATAAAAATTAAATTTCACTCGCATTATTGCGGGTCTATAACCTAGTGATTTGAAAAAATAAAAAAAGATATAAGTTGCTCTGTATCATTTTAGAAATAAATATTCTAATATAAAAGATAGAATAGACTTTCTTAAATATTTTTTTTCACCAAACATTGAAATTAAAAATAAATGATAACTGGGCTGAAAGATTGACCCGATTAACATTTTCTTATCAAACTTATGGCCCATTCAATTGTTAACCTCATTTGAAATCTCAGATTGGGCCATCAACAGATCGTTAGCTTACTCCACAAGCGCACTATTGCCTGTGAAAAAAACAAAGGAGAGCTTCTGCGAGGCACGATCGATCGACCTCTGAGGTTCCAACTTGAACAAACGACTTATATAAAACAAGATCTACCGGAATCCGGTATCTGAGTTGACTCGTCCGAGTTCTCATCACATGGCGGATCCGGCGTACTTTGCCCTAAGAAAAATGCTACTCGATGAGATCACGCCGGTCGTTATGGTTCTCCCTACGCCTCTTGTCGAAGAACGATGCCAAAAAAACCGACTGTCATTTATTCAAATGCTCACTCCATTTTGCGCATTCAATAATATTGACGGTAAACACGCACTAACGCACATACTTTATTTCAATTCATCATTTATATAGATATATACATGAAGTATATATAATTTAGGCACAAGAACGTCGATAAGCAATTGTGATGTTTCATTTCGTTTAAGTTAAAATTATGGTTATGTAATTCGAGTAGCTAATGTGATGATGATGAGGTCATTTAATTAATCTTAATACTTAAGTTAATTATTAGTTTTAGATTATACGTCGTGTAATTCAGTTATTCATTTCGTTGTTATTGTAACAGGTTAGTTATACTAATGTTTCAGTGTCTCTATATATATTTTAATGTATTGTTTGAGTAGGTTATGTTAGTATACTCACACGAAAAGTTGATGAAACATTGGGCTGTATAAGTTCGTTTAGGTTGAAACTAAAAATTTTGTAATTCGAGTAACTGGTGCTATGACGTCACTTGATTAATCTTATTACTTAACTTAAATATTAGGTTTTTGACTTATTTTGAGATATTCATGTATTCATTTTATCTTTCTTTAGATTTGAGCTATATAAGCGTTATTATTACTGGTTTGGTTATAGTGTCCTTAGAATATATTTGATAATTTGAATTTTGTTTTGCAGTTCCGGTTCGTACGGCAAGTGATCAGCCTTACAGGCTTCAGAAGTTTAAATTACGAATGTTTTACGGATCAGATGTTCAACAACCAAATGTTGAGGTATAAGTTTGTCTGTTTGCATATTTAGAACCCTAATTACTGGCTACATTGTTCTTCTATTGAATAAACTATTGTTTAAGTTACGCATGAAGAAGTGTAAGCTGTTCAAGTTTAAACCTGGAAAGGAAGTAGTAAAATGGATTCACTGGAAAAATTAGGTTTGTGAAACAAGTACATTAATCTTAAGGCTGATGCATAAAAAACATAAAAGAGAAGTAAATGGAACCAGAGATTTAAGCATAGGCTTGACTTGAATTTGAAAGACGTGTTATTACAAGGTCCTTTAAGATTCAAATTATGCCCACTTAAAACACTCTTCTCCTTTATTTGTCATTTTCATTATGTTTTGAAACACTGGGATATGTCATACTTAAAGTCCACATGTTTCAAGATGAACATGAAAGCTATTCTCCTAAGTTACTAAGTTGTATGTATTGATACAACACATTTCCTTGTCCACTCTTCAACCACGAGATTTTGATAGTTTCTCGTAATAGTATCTTTTTATGCTGTAATGTTAGATTCTATTCTAAAAAAATGCGACTATACTCCAAGGTAAGCTATTTAATTCTATATACCACCACTATTGGGATGGAACATCCCATGGTTTCCTCAATATCTACTATGGTATTAGTGGCTAGTGGCCGTGCAAAAGGCAGTTCTGGGAGCCAATTAAATTTTGATGTTTTTTGTATAATCTTTTGTTATGTTATTGCCCGAAAATGAACTATTTGTCTTCAACTAAAAACAGTTCTCCTTGTTGTACTTCTTTATGATATTCGGCTATGGTTTTCATCACTTAGTTAATTTCAATAAAACAGGATGTAATGTTGTTCTTTTTTGGAAGCTTCAAGCTGTTTGCTGAGAAATGTTTTTTGCACTCAAGTAGGTGACAAAGGAGCGGTTACAACAGGTTATTACTGATGCAGGAAACGATGAAGATTCTGACTTGTACTTAGATCCATCACCTATTGAAACTATGTCCACCTGTAAGCTTTTTACTGTCCTAATTAGGCCTTGTTTAATTGTACGTGACAGCTCATATTTTACAAAATGTTAATATTCCTTTTTCAGATGTTGTATATTGTACATGTTTCAATGCACTTTTTTGTAAAGTTCACATAACAACAAAAACTTATTAAATTAGTAATAGGCTACATACATAAACTGATTTTTTTTCTCATCTCAAAAAATGTTTGTTGCTGTTGAAATTCAAGGAGCTAGAGTATATTGAGACCTTTATTGTATTAAATATTAGTTATTTGCTTGTCTCTGCAGCTTCTGAACCAGAATTTGTACCAACATGGTTTCAGTATTTCAATAAAGAGCTTGTACGCAGTGTATCCTTCTCCGACCATGAAGCTTTTGATCATCCTGTTGCATGTAAGTTTTAAGATTGCAGTTAAGACATCATTTTACTGCTGTATCTCCCTTACACGTAGGCAAAAAATACTAACTATCTGGGGTATATCATTATAATATAATGGATGTGCAGGCCTTTTGGTTGTTTCATCTAATGATGACGATCCAATTAACAAATTTGTGGATCTTTTTAACACGAACCAGTTGCCGTCACTTCTTAGCGATGGTGCAATGGATCCAAAGATTCCGAAATATTATATTTTGGTCCACGATAACCAAGATGGTTCCTCAGAGAGGTCTCTTCACTCCTTAACTTTCAAAGATATTATGATGTTGAGAGAAAAGTGTAGTTATGTGAATTGCATAGTGCAAAGAATTCAGCCCACTTGTAGGTGATGTTTAAAAATGTAATCAGAATTTCACCATGAGAAAGATGATATGAAAACTAAATGACGATTACAAATAATAGATGCCAAAATAGCTAATCATCGCATCCCTAATATAAATGATTTTGATTGCTGTCTATATGACGCAATTAAATTCCTACAAGCATTGGTTAGTGGCGTAGTCATATGAGGATTCTGTTTAGAAGGATACTCACTTTTTCCTTCAACCCTCTATAGTATGGGTAGATCAGGTTGATATTATGATTTAGGATCATTGTTTTGTATCCTTTCACTACTGAAAAAAAATGAATCATTATAGAAGTTATTAGATATATGATCTAAACCTGGAAATGTCTTCAGTTTTTATACTAGCATTCTATTTTATTATAGAAGTTGAGAGGTTTCGATTGTTAAATAGAAGTCTATTTGGGCTTTTAGAGTAGATTGCTTAGCAAAAATATGTAATAAGATACACTTTCTCTGTTTTATTCTTTTGATTTGGTTGAACTAGATTCTGCTTTTGAGTTATCTCTCAATTTTGTATTTGATATAACACAAAAAAGTTACTTTCCTCTTTATCAATACATCTGTTAGATTATAAAATCACTGTTTTATTTTTGCATGTAATTCAGAGCAACTAAGATATTAGCAGAAATGAGAAATACATTTGGGTCAAACGACTGTCGTTTACTTTGTATCAACTCCTCCCAAGATGGATTAGTTGATCATGAACCGAATCCGTGGGATCCTTATGTAAGTGCATTTCTGATGATGAATTCTGTTTTCCATCTCCGATCATTAGGGTTTTTTGTATCGATGTGGGATAATGATGGCTTGTATTATTTGACAGAGTTCTAGTGCTTCACGTGGTCAGCATCCTGGCTGTTTACTTAACCATGAGGATCTTGATGAGGTTTTTTCTGTTAAGCTCTTTCCCGAATAGAAACAAATTCTGTTTAAATGTTTACATATATTTGTCAGTACGGCATCTCAACTTCACTTAAATTGCAACAGTTGAAGGATTTTGTTCGTGATTTATCATCCAAAGATATTATCCCGAACATGGAGCAAAGAATCCGTATTCTAAATCAGCAGGTTAGTGTTATCTTCTAATTTTTTGCAAAAATTTTAAAGAGCAAATATATTTCACTGAAATTGGGCAGGAATAGCCTGGCCCAATGAAGATAAATTACTATTCTTAATCCCAATTTTGCCGGTTTTCTTACCCCTATTCCCATACCGTTGTAGGTCTCTGCAACAAGAAAAGGATTTAGAAACCAAATAAAGAATTTATGGTGGAGAAAAGGAAAAGAGGATACTCCAGAGACTCAAAGTGTTAACATGTATGTTTGGCATGCACGCCTTACCTTAAACAATATATATATTTTTTTTCTCAGGGTTCTAATTTAGTTTTTCCTATGATGTTTTGAAGGTATACATTTAACTCCATTGAATCTCAAATAAGGGTATTGGGTGATTATGCCTTCATGTTACGAGATTATGAACTCGCTTTATCAAACTATCGTCTGCTATCCACTGATTACAAGCTCGACAAAGCATGGAAACGATATGCTGGTGTACAGGTACCTATGGCCCTTTTAAATTTGCTCATTAATATTTTTGAAAACAATACTGTGTCTTGGCTAATGGAGCCAAAAAACAGTTGCAAAATGGAAGCAGTGTTTAGTTGAAGGTGCTTTCATGTGAAGCTGACTAAAAAGGCTATAACTTATTTGTTGGGTATAGTGATATCTGGATGCTTTGGCTTTGTTAATTTTCTACCTTTATGCGTTGTTTTGTATATATGAACTGGGAAACAAAAGGTCACCCATTCACATTAGAAGTGATATTATCAGTGATGATATACTGACCAGTGGATTTAGGTCACCCATTCACATTAGAAGTGATATTATCAGTGATGATAAACTGACCAGTTGATAAAAATCCATGATTTTTAATTGTTTTGCAACAAGAAGATAAAGATATGTTCAGTGAGTTTGTAGAACTTGTTTGGCGATCATATATAATATTCGGTTATAGTATCATTGTGCCAATGATTTGAAGTTGGGAAGTATAATGAAGTGAATTAACTGATGGTGTTAATTGTAACCCAAAAGATTGTAAAATAATCAGAGAGTAGTGTGGACTGGGTATGTCTGTTGAGCATAAGCATCAGTTTTAAGGATATTTTGAGAAGAGAAAGGAACCAGAGGGATTATTTTGGACCATATTAAGTTATTAACTATTCTTTTAAGTGTGGGAAGGTTTGGAGGGAACGAAAAGTGAAGGCTTGATAATTAATGTAATGAACATACTAATCCTGACCCAAACAACATTCATCAGCCCTTCCTTTTTATGCCTCCCCAAGACAAATTATTAAAAGATACTATAACGAGACATTTTTCTTTCATCTAATTTCTCATACTTTTTTCTCTTCAAACAACTTTATATAGCTGCATTTGTGCTAGTTACTTTGATGCAGTTCAGTAGTTCCGTCTGATGCATCATATAAGATAACTGGTGATTGCTTGCATTTATTCATGCTTCTTTTCCCCTGATTGCAGGAAATGATGGGATTGACCTACTTCATGTTGAACCAATCCAAAAAGGATGCAGAGTACTGCATGGAAAATGCCTTCAGCACGTACTTGGTATGTCAATACCCCTTCACCATTTTTTTTGTTATTTAGTGATAGTATGTTCAACATTTTCACCACGAGGCTATTTGCTTCATGGCCATTAATGATCATAGTTAACTAGTTAAGTGTCTTTGATGCCATAAGTTAAAGCTTTAATAATACTTCATGTCTTCATCAGTGTATAGGTAAGTGTTCTATTTCCATGAGATCAATGTATAGTTTGGTAAGCTCTAGAAAATCAATTCTTGTTATTTGGTGTAGGTGAGTACATGCTCAAATATTTCTCATTATCTGTATTTCATAAATAATAAATACATTAATTTATTTAATAACTATTTGTACTATCATTCAGCGGATTGGGACATCAGGCAAGGGAAATGCCACTCGTTGTGGTTTTTGGTGGGTTGAAATGTTGAAGACAAGTGGTCAGTATAAAGATGCTGCTGGTGTTTACTCTCGTATCTCTGGTGAGGTAATGATCAATTCTCTTTTTTGAATACCCGTAGTCTTTATGTCCTTAGTTAAAACTGTATTTTTGTGCAGGAACCTCTTCATTCAGCTGTGATGCTTGAGCAAGCATCTTACTGCTACCTTCTAGCCAAGCCACCCATGCTACGAAAGTATGGGTTTCATCTAATTCTTTCTGGTGATCTATACAATAAATGCAATCAGGTATTATTAAGGTGACATAGCCTTTTTAATAACGTAAGAATTGCAGTGTTGAATATGAAAAAGTAAACTGCATACTCCAGCTTTACATAGTAAAGAAGCGAGGTAAAAAGAGACCTAAATAAGTTAAATTACATGCTAAAATAGGAGTTATATGCAATATGCTAAGAACCCTAAACATTTGTAATTTTCAATTCTGTCTTTGGAGTCAACCCTGCTATCAAAGCCATTGACCTCACTTTCAAAGAGACAGTGTTTTCTATTATTAGTTATTACTCTTTTGATCTGTTGACATGAACTGCAAAATGCAGTTTATTTTTTGTTGGAAATTACCTTAGAAGCATATATACATATTTGCTCAAAGTAAATAGACATATCACCCCTTACAAGAGTTGATTGTGAAACTTCGTTAATTGGAGAATTAACAATGGATACTTCCATTTTTTGTTAATCATAAAGCTTTTCTATTTGCTATGACTTTTGTACACTCTAATGTAGCTATTGATCTTCATTACATTACAATATCATATATTCTTGTCAAATCGAAGTTATTAGAGTAGTTTCTTTTCATTGAAAGGGGACACATATAGGGGAAGCAAATGAGCATTATATGTATGGATGCTTTGTTTTCTTCTGACTAGCTTTGCCTTTTTATATCAGATAAAACATGCAATTCGTGCATACAGAAACGCCCTTTCTGTATTTAAAGGAACAACTTGGAGTCATATTCGCGATCATGTCCATTTCCAAATAGCAAAGTAAGTTTTATGGGGTCTGACAAGATGTATTATGATTAAGGTTATTGGAGTCAAGTATAATAGGCCACATATTTTCTAATAACTTCTTCTGAATAGGTGGTATGCTTTTCTTGGAAGGTTTGATGTGGCCATGAAACATATGTTGGAAATTGTGGCTTGTAGCCATCAATCGAAGCCTATGCAAGAGTTATTTATGAAGGAATTTTTCCAGATTCTACAGGTTATCATCATTGATTTTGGCTTTATTCTTGCATACCAAGTTCCATGTTGTCTTATATTATTCCCTTCTTTCAGTGTATTATTTATAAGTGAACTCAATTATAGCTCTCAACTTAATATTACCATTAAATAGTTTGCCCGTAGCTTGATATTTGTTTGTTCGTCTGTTACGGTTAATGTAGAAAACAGGCAAAACATACAATATTTCTCGGCTTCAGTTGCCAGTTGTCAATATCTCCTCACTAAATATTGTTTTTGAAGATCATCGAACTTATGGATCACTCTCTGCTGTAAGTTGACTCATCTATCTCATTAAATGTTATCATTACCATAAGATAGTTTGTTTACTTTGCGGATGGCTCTTATACAGTAAACTTATTATATGCCATTAGCTTTTAGAACAACCATTATATTTGGCAAAAATCCTAGAAATGTGTACTTGAAGAAGGAACTTTTTTGCACAACTTAGAAAGCCGAGTTAAATGAATTTTACTCAATTTGATGACGAGGCAACTAATAAAATGAGTGATTGACTTTTATAGGCATTGTATTTGGCATTTTGTTTATAATACATTAGGTATCACATAAAATACACAAAGTGTTGGTTGTGGGCTTATATATTTATCATTTGAATTGAATTGATCATGTTGGTGATGTGGTATAGCCCAGCTTTGAGCTAAAGTGTTTATGTTTGCCGTTCTTCATGCCAGGCCAGTGTTAAAGAAAGTGTTTGGCAGTCTTTGGAAGAGGAAATGGTTCCATCTTTATCTAATACCAAGACTACATGGTTAGATTTACAGTCAAAGCTTCTACCAACTAAGCTTAAGCAATCAAACGTCTGTGTTGCAGGAGGTATGAAGGTGACAAGACTTAATTATAGTAAAATATGATTAGAAGTCTTTACTCTGTTGTAATACACAACAGCTAAGTATTCAAATAAAGTATATTAAGATAAGTTACTGGTAATAATCTTTGGTTTCTAAGTTACATGTGTGAATTCATTAGGTAAGTTGAAATTTTCACATTCCGTTTTAACGACTCAACAAATTTGCAGTGTTTTGTATTTTTTAACAGTGTTTTTAACTTTAGAGGCCTTTTCTTATCTGTTATGTATGTCTGTTCCAACATTTATGTTCTTTTTACTTGCAGAAGCACTTAAGGTGGAGATTGCGTTCAGAAACCCTCTCCAACTCCCTCTTCCGATTTCTAACATTACTCTGATGTGCGAATATTTAGAAAATGAGACACTATCGGGTATGTTCTAAAATGTTATATGTATACCCTCCTTTTTTCAAATCACTACCCTATATGAGGATTAAAAGTACATACTAGAGGTGACTAGGCCTGCAATCGAACCGAACGAACACGAATGGAGCATGTTCGTGTTTGTTCATTAAGGTTTTATCGAACAAACGAACGAACACGAATAGATAAAAGGACAAATTCTCTTGTTGATGTTCATTTACTAAGAAAATATGTTTGTTCACAAACATAAACGAACACAAACGAACGAATGTATACATTAATGCATTCGCTCGTTAATATGCATATACACATCTAACATATTCGAAAATATTTCTTCTCTTTTGATCAGGTTATTTTATATAAATTATAACTTGAAGCATTACGATGCATATTTAACATTACAAAACGATTAAAATATGATGGTTAATTATGACATATGAACAAGTTTTATATGACATATGGTTAATTATGACATATGAATAAGTTTTATAAGACATGAAAATATCTAAAGGTTTTATATTATTGTATTTAGATTTAGATTAATAACGAATGATATATACAAATATACATAAATTTAATTAAACTATTAGTAAACAAACATAAACAAACGAACGTAACGAACATAAATAAACGTTAACGAACATATTAGCAAACGTTCATGAACGTAAATGAACGAAAGAGACATATGTTGATGTTCGTTCGTGTAATTAAACGAACGTAAATTTTTGTTCACGTTCTTTCATATAATGAACGAACGAACATAAACGAACTTCCCCCCTTGGTTTAAAAAAGCCCTAGGCGATCCGAGGCGCTAAGGTGGGAGCCTCACGTAAATACCCAATTTCAGAAAGTCAACTGCAGAAAGTCAACAAAAGTCAATTGCAAGTCCAAAAAGTCGACTAGAAGATCCAAACTATAGAATATGTAGACTAGAAGTTCTATTAACTCATAATCCGGCTTCAATTTGTTGTTTCTCGCTTCAATTTATTGTTTCTTGCTTCAATTTATTGTTTCTCGCTTCAATTTTTCAAAAAAACCCAAAAAACCCTAAGGCGCCCAAGGCGCTAGGCGCTAAGGCGAGAGCCTAGACGCCGCTTTGATGGAGCCTCACGCACAACTATCGCCTAGACTAACTTTGAGGCGCCCTGCCTAGAGCCTTGGAGCGCCTAGCGCCTAGGCACGCTTTTTTAAACCAAGCTTCCCGCCGAACGGTTCATGAATTGTTCGTTGAATGTTTGGTTCGCTTATAGGCCTAAAGCTGACAATTATGACCAATTTAATGACTGGATCGAACTGGGTTGTGTTTTATCTCAAATAGGCCAAATAATAATCTAAACATCTAAAGCTGGGAACGGGTCAAACGGGTCCGAATAGTTTTGAAGTCTTACAAAGTTTGATTTTAATGCATACAAGCTCTAAATAGTTTAACTCGAGATTAGGTTATTATTATTGTAATAATATTGTTTTGGAAATCAAAACGCGTTACTTGTTGGTAAAGAAGTTCCAAAAAAGGACAAGGAAGTGTTTACGGGTCCATCCAATCTGACCCAGCCCAAAGGACCCATTTTAACCTCCACATGTTAGCCTTTACCCAATCCATCTGTCTTGCTCATCTTGTCACCAATATAATACACTGTTCGAAATTTGATAATTGTTTCACTGGTCAGATACAAACAGCTCGTCTTCTGTGAATGATGGTGTTGAAGATGGGAAATTAGCAACTGAAAGGTATACTTATTTGTTGCACACTTCCACATGAAATAGTTGACGCCACACTTACTGCTTTAACATCAATTCTTAATATTAATTTTATTGCCACAAGGTTTACATACTTTAGGTAGTTTGTGTTAATTTATTGTTGAGAAGGAAGTTTTCTTTATTATTGCAGGGAGTCCAGCTCAGGCATGTCTCTTTTTACATTATCTGAGGTTGACATAGTATTGGCTGGTGGTGAAACGAAAGTGGTGAGTCTGTAGTCTTGCATAACATTTATATAATATGCATGCAACAATAGTAAAACACCTCTTCTCTATGCTAGTTTTTTCTATTTGGCTGATATGTATTTAGTAATCTCATTCTACTTTTAATTGCAGGCTCAGGTAAGTGTTATTCCTAGAAAAGAAGGCCGGCTAAGAGTTACTGGAGTGAGTTGGAAATTGTCTGATTCAATGGTTGGCTTTTACACTTTTGAGCCAGAGTTGATAAAGAAAAGAATTTCTAAACAGAAAAGAAAAGCTAGGCTAAACACCAATAAACTCGAGTTTTTGGTTATCAAGGTTCTCTGTCTGTGTGTTTCTTATTAATTTAATTAATTTATTTGTTAGATTGTTTTGTTTGTTTAAACTTACCTGTGAATTTACTGTTTTCTGATTATTCCAATTTTTTTCAGAGCTTACCCAGACTTGAGGGTACTATTAAAAACCTGCCCAGTACAGTTTATGCTGGAAACTTACAAAGTCTTTCACTGGAACTGCGCAACTCATCGGAGATTCCTGTGAAGGTATGCTATAATAATGCATCTTTGGTTTAACATTTTCATATGTAGAATCACATGATTATGTTCTTCAGCTTATCTGAAACTTCAATGGTTTCCACATCTGTTGGCAGAATTTAAAGATGAAGATCAGTCATCCTAGATTTCTAAACATAGGAACCCCGGAAGTATTGGATGTGAAATTTCCTGCTTGCTTGGAGAAGGCAAAATCCTCCACGCATAAAGATGCCGATCTTGACACCACTAAACAATCAGAAACCGTATTCCATTTCCCAGAGGTCAGTGAAAGTCGATTGTCTCATGGCTTATCAACACCCTTCACTATGTAATTGCTGACATGATTTTTTTTATGGTAAGTAATTATCTACTTTCCCCTTGTTTCCAGAATACTGCAATTCATAGGGAAACTCCCTTCTTTTTGCCTCTTTGGTTTCGAGCAGCTACTCCTGGAAATGTGTCCTTGTCTCTCACAGTATATTATGAGATTGAAGACAAATCAATTGCGATGCGATATCGCACTTTACGTACACATCATATGTTGGAGGTACCTTGTCTATATTAAAAAGTTAGCCTTCCACATACAATTACTGTTAGTGACGCACATAGGTGGTAAAAGGGATGATTCACGTGGACTGGGTAATGGTTGGGTTACGTAGACCCGAAACTCTTAGTCTAAAAGTTCTGAATTTTGTATTAATAACTAGTGTGTCTAATATGTTTACAAGATTTATATTGTTTCAATAGTAATACGAGAGTGTATCTAATTTTCATGAATAAAATGATATACGAGGTTTTATGTATTAAAATACACTTTCGGAGACTTTTGACCTATTTGCTTGTAAGCTGATTCGTATATTTTACTTGTTTCAATTGTTGTGGTTAGTCTTTAACCCAAATCGGCCCATTTATTAGTAAACGGGTCTAAATTGTCACCTCTACGAAATCTCTATGGTCAAGTCACAAACATGAGTTTGTTTTTTATACTTGCAGGCATCAAATATTCTATTAACACTTCATTCCTGTTCAAATTTTCAGTCATCTACTAAATCTCATCTCTGACAGGTGCTACCATCTTTGGATGTGTCATTCCACATCAGCCCTTGTCCTACAAGGCTGCAGGAGTATATTGTGCGTATGGATGTTATTAACAGGACTAGTTTAAGGAGTTTGAAGCTTCATCAATTATCATCTGTTGGGAATGAATGGCAGATCTCTTTAATTGAATCCATTGAAGATATTTTTCCTTCAGGAAACTTGGTAGCTGGTCATGCTCTTTCATGCTTTCTTAAGCTCAAGGTATATTTATTACCTTTCCTTCCATAAAATACGTGTATTTAATCTTAATGCTCATGATTACTGGTATTACTGGCTACAGAATTTTAAGGCAACAGAAACTGCTACAGAAGAGACCTCTTCTGCCAGTCGTGATGGGACAGATGTTTGGTTGGGTAATGACACCAGTGAATCAATTTATGATACACAACGTGCACCCCTTGTCAATTTTCATCATCATGAACAGCTCCACCAAAAAACGTCATCTCAGGTTGAACGTTTTATCTGCAATATTTGACTCTTTATTAAGAACCATAATTTATGTTCTGGTGATCATTCTGAAAGTTACCAACTTAATTTTATTACCGTCAGACTTCTAATAATTTTTAATGAATGTTCCAGGAACATCAAAGTACAGTCGACTTCATGTTGATTTCCCAGATGGAAGAAATTGACTCTTCTGACCTCCCTACCACCCCACAAATCTTTTCCCACCACATCTGTCACTGCAGGCAAGCCCTCTTAAATCTTCTACACGCGCCATAGGCTAGAAATGGAAATATGGGTGGGTTGGGTAATGGGAAAATACAGGTTCAGGTGAAAATGAGTATTCTTTTGGTTAGGATGACCTGAAACCCTTAGTGTCCAAAGTTTGTATATATATCTTTTTAATAATTAGTGCTTCAATTATGATTAGGGAAATTTTCTATTAAAAAATAATCTACTTTTTACTACATTAGTTTAGAGGGTTTTATGCATTAAAAATATAAGAGTGGACCACTTTTGACCTGTTTCCTTTTAGACTACTTATTTTGCCGGTCTGGCCTTTTTTAAGATAAACATAAAGGATATCAACACATTCATAATTAAATAGTTTGAAATTTGTGCCTCTAGCCAAAAGCTACCATATTTCGTATTCCCTCTATATTCGGATCTGTTCTAATTATTAACTTTTTTTTGTTATGTAAATCCTGGTCTGCAGTGTTTCAACAAAGAGACCAATATGGTGGTTACTGGACGGCCCGCGGAATATCCACTACAATTTCGCTAATTCCTTCTGTGAAACAAAACTCAAAATGACAATTCACAATGCTTCATCTTTTACTGCTTCTGTTCGTATTAACACGTTCGATTCCCCTCCTGGTAGTGCACCATCAGGGAACAAAGTTGGTTGGCATGATTTGTCCACTCCACCTATCGATATTAGAGTTCCCGCACCCGACATAACCGGAACCAGTACGGGAAAACCCGTCTCCCTTGAATCGGTACCTCCTTTTATTTGGTCTGGGTCAAGCACCACACGGGTCAAACTCGAACCCAATTCCACCACTGAAATATCTCTACTTGTCACCGCTTTTGCTCCTGGTACATATGATCTTTCCAACTACACATTAAGTTGGAATCTTCTAGACTGTAATGATACCCAGGAAAAGGAAGGGACGTGTCATGGGCATCCGTTTTACTTGACCATTTTGCGGGAAGAATGAGGGTTGTGTCATGGACATTTGGGTTTTGTTTTGTTTTTGGGGTCGGGATGTCTTTTGTACTAATTAAGCTGTATAATTTGTTGTTATAGATGTGTTTATAGAACAAGATAGAAAGGTTGGTTGATAATGGAGGGGATTATATGAGATTTAATTTTGTTCACAAATCAATAAGAACAGTTGAATGGCTCTACTATTGCAGCTTAAAGTTTGAATTATTATGTTAACTCAATCCTTCCATACAACCTATCTGTTAATTCTGTCTACATCTGAGAGATGGCTTATGAATCTTCACTAGGACCAAGTTCGATTCAGGTAGCCTGCAGTCTGGGGACAATTTTCAGATGTCTAACTCAACCGTCTTTGAAAATGACGGTTTCGCCAATGCTGTCAAGTCTGCTACTATAGGTTGACACTCTCTTTAGTTGTGATGTCAGTATGAACACTTTTACTCTTTGTTCTTGAGGCGGGACGTGCAGACGGATTAGTGTCGTTTTATCTATGATTCTTGTTAATGTACTGATATTCGAGGTTTATTCCATCATTTTTTTATGGAAACGCCAATTTGAACCATTTTTCGATTTGTGCGTGTTAGTTATCAAACCTGATACTTTGACATTTCTAACAAGATGTTGACTAAGTATTGTGTTTTTCAATTTTCACTCGAATTTAATTTTGATAAATTACAAGAATAAAATAAAATAAAATGTTAAATCACAAATACACCCTTTTAGGCTTTAGAGGACATCAATCAATTATCAATTATCAACTATTAAATTATTATTTATTATTATTATTATTATTATATTATAGTAGAACATAGAAATAAAAGGTGAGGCTCATCAGGTAACATAAACAATGGAGGTCTGGTCCTCATCATCATCATCAAGGCCACTGAGCCATCATCTCTTTGATTTAACTTCATCTTCTTCACATCATCCTCTTACTTCTATATCGTACTTTCCCGTTACTCTTATCCGCTGTTGTTCTTCCTCCTCCTCATCCACCACAACCACCACCTCCGCCGCCGTGCGGAAACAATCCGGCAGGATTAGGAGACCTTCCGCCGTTTCCACTACCACTTCAACCTCCGATGCCGACACTATTCGCGCAATCCGTCTCAAAAAGGTGTGCCCTCATTTCGATATTATCTTCAATTAAATTACTTGTATTACTTTTTCTGAAATTTGCTTCTACTTTTACTTTTTTCATTGAGATTTGCTCTGGACATTAAATTGCTTATGTCACAATTTGCGCTTTAGGTCAAATTTACATTAATGATAAGCATATTTTGCCGTAACTTTTGCGTTTTGCCATTTGGAATTGCATATTTAAGAGTAGTTTTCTGCACCTTTTGAAGGAATGAGCACTTTCCTTGTTTTCGGATACAATCTCGTTATAGTTTACTTTTAATGGAAGAACACTCTTTTCTTAGTAACACGCATTTTTTTAACCATAAACATATATGAGTTTATTCTAGTTTACAGCTTTCAGTTTTTATAGACTTGCAATTCTAGTTGAATTAACCTTTGAAATAGTATCATTATTGCAACCAATACCTTAAATTTGAAACTAGATAAAAGCGAAATGTGAATGTATTACTTTAATATTGGGGGGTTGACACTTGAAGATCTGAACATAGTCCAGTATTAGGAAATTTTGGCCTGACTCCTTTAATAATTACCAGGCTAGCTCGAATAAATATTGTTAAATATATTCGAACTCAAATTATTTCTTACTGTTCGAGCCGAATGGTCGTTTAGTTATTTGAAATTTCTAGATATCTAATATAGAGTATTTGAAACTCGAGTTGGTTGTCTACAAGCTCGAGCTCAATAAACTTGTTTCATTGCTTGACCTTGAGCTCGCATAAGCTCATTTATAATTGAGGTCTTGGGTTCAAAATTCTATTAGCTACCCAAAAGAATTGTATGGATTAGGCTTGTTTAACTCTTTAACCTTGATCAGCTCATCGACTTGGAATATAAACCAGCTGACCCAAATACTAAATTCTAAGCTCGGCTCATAAAATTGTAAAATTAATTAAGCAGTAACTTTTGTAGCATGTTAACTTTGGAACTTGAGCTAAACGAATTTGAGCTTGATATTGTCATATTTGTTCTATAATCACCTAGCTTGTTAACTTATGTTGGCACTTATTAGTTATTACATTTGTACAGTAGATACTGTCATATTTGTTCTACAATCAGACTTGTGCGTGTGTATATTTCAGTTTACTCGTTTGCAGTAAAATCAGTAAATTCTTTTTATAGGTGGAAGAATTGAGTACGAAAGGGTTCGCTTACAATCCACCACCCAAACACCTCCTTCAGCCGACTTCCAAAACCACTCTAATTTCCCCCAAACCCTCTCCTGCACCACCTATCTCCGCCACGAACACCACCGCCGAACTCCAAGAAAAACTCCTTTACCTTGATTCATTCGGAATCGACTTAATCCCTCTCCTCACCACCCACCCACCCCTCATCTCAACCTCCCTTTCCCATATCAAATCCACCATCTCCTTTCTCTCAGCCACCATTCCCCTCTCTCCGCCCGCCTGTGACCGCCTTATTTCCCTCTGCCCCGAAATTCTCACCCTCCCACTTTCTTCCATCATCTCCACCATCACATTCCTCCTCCGTGAAGCCCACGTCTGCAGCCACCACCTCCGCCGCGTAATCCACCGCCGCCCGAGACTACTCACCTCTGATGTCAAAACACGCTTACGCCCCACCCTCTACTTCCTCCAAGGGACAATCGGCATCGCAGAAATTAACAAACACACCCACCTCTTATCTTGCTCCGTAGAAGACAAACTCATCCCACGAATCGAATACTTCCATGAAAACATAGGAATCTCATACGATGACACGATGTTGATTTTCCGACGATTCCCCTCATTGTTTTGTTATAGTATAAAGGAGAATCTTGAACCGAAATTTAATTACTTTGTCGTGGAAATGGGGCGGGATCTGAAGGAACTGGTGGAGTTTCCTCAGTACTTTTCATTTAGTTTAGAGAATCGGATAAAACCAAGGCACTTACGATGCATGGAAAAGGGTGTGTGTTTACCGTTGCCAGCTATGTTGAGATCCAGTGAGAAGCGGTTTCTTGAACGGGTGGAGGTGTGTTGTGATTCTTCTATGCCGGCGAAGAATTCTCCATTTTGGTATTACACACATACTGATGATCAATGATAGTGTTAATGTATTACTCCTATTACATGATATTGTACCTCATTGTGTTCATTTTGTGTATATATTATCAAGATTCCTAGAACAAGAACTGTAACAGCATTAGGTTGAATCTTTGAGAAGTGATTTCTTCAAGACGTTTTGGAAAGTTTTGGAACTGGATTGGGATTATAGATTGAATATTTAAAATGGGATTTTATGACATACTAAAGTATATAGGCATGTGAATCTGTTTTCTAAGTGATGGCTGTGGTGTTCAACATTAATATCCTTTAGCGCGAGCATGCATGGAATATGTGAACTCTATGTATCACTCGCGGGTTGCATGTCGCAAGTTGCACCCGACGATGCGGGTTCGTGGTAAGTACACTAGTTGCATCGGTAACTCGCAACTCACGAATTTGCAGATTGCGCGTCACCACCGACAACCCGATTGAGTGTGCCAAACCTGCGTACCCAATCAAAAGCCCTCATCCTCAGACACACAACCCACAAATTTGTAGGCGGTGGGTAGTTTTTTATAAATACATTTCTTTTAGATAAAAAATTATATATACATAATTTTTTTGTGCTTTTCTTTTAATTTTTCAATTTTAAAATAGAAAAATGACTTGTGCGCATAATTGGAAAATCTAAAATATTAACTTAAATAATAATAAGTGGTAAAGTCAATCAAGATAAGAGCCGTTAAGAATGTTAACCATGTGTCATATATTCTATTTATGTAAATAGTTCGACTTTTATGTTGATATATTTATATATCGTGCATCATAAATCTTTAAAATACATATAGCAGCTCCTAACTTTTGAATAAATTAATTATAAGTAATAGCTGGTATTAATCTTAATCCCTTTGCCGTTTTTAGTTAACCAATCTCCCTTAACGCGTTCTTGAAAACGTCCCTTTTAAGTCCAAACCCACTTTCTCATCTCTTTCTTCATCGTTGACTTTTTCCTTTACTTTGACCAAGTCTTAAACCACCATTTCATGATCAAAAATCAGCTCAAGTCATTACACACATTTCTCTATATCTAAACACACGAAAACACTTCAATTTCATTAATTCTTTCACAATTTGCTTTCCAAAATCTTCACAAAATGAACGATCTATTCTCCGGAACATTCTCTCGTTTCCGCAGCGAAGAATCCTCACCGCCGTCGCGTCACCAAAACAACGTCGAGATGACCGGAAACACTCCGTCCACCAGCGGCGTGAACCTCGACAAATTCTTCGAAGACGTCGAAGGGATCAAAGACGAACTCCGAGCTCTGGAGTCACTTCATAGTCAGCTGCAATCGAAACACGAGCAAAGTAAAACGCTACATAACGCGAAATCGGTGAAGGAACTACGATCGAAAATGGATCAGGACGTCACTGTTTCGTTAAAGAAAGCAAAGTTTATTAAAGTTCGATTAGAAGCGTTAGATCGCGCTAACGCTTCTAATCGAAGTCTACCTGGTTGCGGACCAGGTAGTTCTTCAGATCGTACTCGAACTTCCGTAGTTAACGGACTCCGTAAAAAGTTATCGGAATCGATGAACGCGTTTAACGATCTCCGTAACCGTATGGCTACAGAGTATCGCGAAACGGTTCAGCGACGATATTATACCGTCACTGGCGAAAATCCTGACGAATCAACCGTCGACAATTTGATTGAGACCGGTCAAAGCGAGTCGTTTTTACAAAAAGCGATACAGGAGCAAGGACGCGGTCAAGTGATGGATACGATACTTGAGATCCAGGAACGACACGATGCGGTTAAGGAGATCGAAAGGAATTTGAAAGAGTTGCATCAAGTGTTTATGGATATGGCGGTTTTGGTCGAGAGTCAGGGTGAGCAGTTGGATGATATCGAGAATCAGGTCAATCGCGCGAGCTCATTTGTTAACCGTGGGACGACACATTTACAAGTTGCGCGGAAGCATCAAAAGAATACGAGAAAATGGGCGTGTTTTGGAATTATTCTGGTTTTAATTGTTGTTATGATTATTGTTTTATCACTTAAACCGTGGCAGAATGGTGGCGGGGGTGGCGGCGGCGGGAGTAATAATAATAATTCTTCGCCTACATTGACACCACCACCGCCGGTGGGTGCTTGATTACATTGTTAATGATCAATACTTTGATAGATCATGGATTATATTCTTTATTCTTGTATTTACGAGGTAATATGTGTGCAGCTAGTAACACGTAAGTTGGATGCAACTAATGTAAGTGAAACACTTGTAGTTATTTCGTTCGTTTACATTAGTTATTTAGTTCGTTATTGTAATTTTTCATAGTAATTGAGTATTCGAGTATCAATAGAGTTGAAATCTATTGCATTGCTTTGTCAGTACATGAGACACATTATTAGAAAATTGATGATACACATAATGAAAGGCTAGAGAAAGTAGAAACAAATGTGTTAAACTCGTATTATGGCTTATTTACCTTATGAGTTTAGTATAATTATGTAGATAGATAGAGACTTGATAAATCAAATATCGTAGTGAACAAAATGAAGTTCATCTTCTTTAATTATCAACTCGACTCGTGGGTTTGACCCATGTTTCTCATTTGATTAGTGACTTGAGACCTAACATTTTGTCTTTCTTGTGGGCTTAAACTAGTCAACAGACACAATTTGTACAGGAAGACAACTTATAGTACACTGTGAATTGTAAAGTTCGGGAAACTCATTAAAACTTTTGTGAAACTATTTGTATAAGTGTGTTCTATTGTCCTTATAATAGCATATTATGTAATGAGAATCAAATGGGGACTCCATATGATGACATGGTGTTTGATGCCTTAAAAATTAAATCCAGCAGCTGTGGATGTACCAGTGAAGGTTGATTCATTGAGAATTTAATAAGCATTTAAATGGATGGAGGTAAGTTTAATGAGCAAAGTGTAACCCACACCCACATGCTTAAAGATAGTTGGTGGCTTAGTTAGTTTTGGGTGTTCATCTCGCTCCGAAGTGTTGATGGATCTCGTTGTATTATCTCGTGGTGTCGTTGGCTAAATGGCTAACTAACCAAGTTAGTTGAATCAGCTCTCCTACTAGCTACTTAGTCTTGTGGGGTTCAAAATGGAAGTCTAATTGTTGGGTACTTGGGGTAGTTTCAACATCATCATCCAATTTTCTCAATTTCACGCCTCCACCAAGACAACTACCACCTCTACCGTTAATACCAGTAGCGAATATAGGATTCAAATCAAGGTGGACGCAATCTAATTGAAGTAAGAAATTGATCGGATCGAATGGGTTAGGTAACGAGTCGGGTCGCCTAAACCGATTCAGGTCTTAAATATCAAATTTTTATGAAATATTTTCTTGTTTTATTATAATTCTACAATTATAGTAACTCTTTTCAAGAAGATAACAAGGTGTAATATTATAAATAATATAGTTTTTACAATAGTTTGCAATTTTTTCTAAATTGTTCGAATTTAAATGATCTCTTAAAAGAGTATAATGAACGTAAATTTACGAAAGCATTTACAATGGTTAATAAACTTTGTATTATATTATAAGAAAACTTTACGTTAAATATAGTACCAAGACAATATATTTTACTCCGTACCACTATACTTGAAGTGTATGATTTGAAAAAAATAGGATGATTTCATAAATTTAAAAAACGTAAAATATTAAAAGCTTACTTTTTCTACAAGTTTTATAGATAATTAAAATTATTTAAAACATTAGTAAGTGATAAGTTAAGAAAAAAAAAAACAAAGAAAAGAAAGGTGAAATCCTAATGTTACTCTAGTATTATCAGAGATACCTATATGTTTTTGTCCATTTTTACTTAGTTAGTACACTGTTATTTCAAAAAAAATATATATATACTATGCATTATTCACATGTACTGTACGAATACATAAACTTTATCCCACCCAGTATCTTTAACCTTTATGGCCTAATTTCTACTTCTTCAAAAGCTCTATCTTCCGCTGCTTCCTCATTTTTAACTTGAAAAAGAAAGTCAAATTTATTACACCTTTTATTTCTTTTACTTTTCTATATTTATAGGTGTAAGGAGTGTCCAACTAAAGGCGGACAAAAAATTCAGTTTACGATTCGAAATCAGTTTGTAAACTGAAAATCAGAATGCTTACAAAATCGGTTTGACACAAACCAGTTTAGTTTCAAGCTAGTTTGTTTGGTTTGAATCAGTTTGCCTTTCTAGCCATTAAAACTGGTTAGAGACCAGTTCGGGGTTTACCCGCCGGATATTCTGGCCTAGATAGATACTAGCCGTTAAAAAACGGTCATATAGCCGTTACAGTCGGTTTTTAGCCGTTTTTATGTTTTTATTGAAACCTTTTGTCCATTTTGATAGTCTATATGTATTAGATGTTGAGGTTTAGTTACAACACCCAAAAGTTTTGTTAAATCTCTAACATCACTATCAAACCGCAAAAAATGCAACATATACTCTCAACTCTCAAACGCAATAACATTATCATGTGGAAAATCACAATCTTCCGTCAGTGTTGAGGAATCGTTTAGTAATTTTACGATTGTTTCCATCACAGCGACAAAAAGAAACCCGGATATTTGGTGCAACTACGACTTGTGTGAAATGTCGAGCGGTCCTAGAAAAGCTCGATGCTATTTTTTAAGGAAACCGGGAATACTACTTTGAAAAATCATTAAAACCTCTATTGCAAATCGGTGAAATTTAGGTCGGGGCATTATCAAACGACAATGGCGATACTATGTTTTGGCGATACGAAGCGAGTTTGGTGTGGAAAATGATTGCTAAGTTCGTGATTCAAAAGCTTGCCTTTTGACCACTTTGACAATCCGCGGTTGACGAAACTCATCCAAGAAACGCTCCAACCTCGTTATATACATGTAAGTAGTTCAACTCTTAGACGAGATGTTATTAAAATGTGGAAAATTGTTAGAAATGAAATGATTTTAGGTTTTCAAAAGATACCAACGGGTATAGATTTAACTTGTGATGTTTGGACGGCTCCACATGGTTCACCAGATTTGTACCTTTGCGCTACAACTCATTGTGTTAATCCCAATACCTGCAGTTGATGAAACGTACGATTGCGTTTGAATTATTTGGAAATTCGCATACCGGCGAAAATTTATATAAAATTTTAAATTACGTGATAAAAAGTTTTAAACTAGAAGGAAAAGTATTTTCTATATCTTTTGATAATGTATCCAATAACGTCGCCACCGTCGAACAATTAAAACTAAAATACAAAGATTTTTGCAATGGTGTATTTTTTCATAGTCGATGTGTTGCACATATCATTAACTTGGTTTTGCAAGATGGAGTTAGTTATATTGGAGACATAAAAGAAAGTTCTAAACAAATCTTACATGATATTTTTAGTTGAAGTAACGCTAAATACCATAAATATATGAAATTTTATGTCAATTCGAATTCCCTTTTGTTAGGTCCAAATTGAGACGTACCTACTAGATGGAATTCGACATGTAATATTTTTGAAAGTGCTTTAAGACAAAAATTAACTTTAAAATGTTCATGACCTTCTTGTGGAATGTAATCGGGTTACACCTTTTCTGGAGTCGAGTTGACATACTATTGAACAAATTACCGAAATGCTTGTTGTTTTTAAACAAGTAACTACTTTTTTGTCGGGTTTTTATCATTCGACTAGTTGTTTAGAGTTAACCAAATATTTTTAATGTGTTTCAAAATAAATGAGTTTGAATGAGAGACGACATTTTTAAACACATAGTATAACCAATGAAAGTCAAATTTATAAAATATTTTAAAATATGCCTCCTGTTATAACTTGTTTTGTCGCTTTGAACCCGACTTTAAAATGTTGGTAAAGTTGAAGAATACTAAAAAAATGGCGACGACTAGAAGACTTTTGTTTTATGTTTTTGTTTTTGAAGATTTATAATGTATTTCCCATTATTAGTTTAAATGAGAATAAACAAGAAAATTGCTCCAATAACGTGTTTGATATTGCTCGATTTATACATATTTATCTCTCGCAATATCTCTTGGTTTATTCATAATTTTGATTAGTTTGATGAACTTTTGGTACTTAATTCACCTAATTACTGCTTTCAGAGGTTACGCGTGGTACGAGATGAATCGGGTGAAAGGGAGACGAATTTTGATCTTAATTTACTTGCTGGGTACATGGACTACTCGGCACCCGACATGTACATGGAAAAACCGTTTGGATGAAACTGGTTTCAAACCGATCCCGAAATTTGACTAGATCAGTATTTTCCCATCTAGACCAGTTTAAGTCAAATTGATTTTGGCATCTGATTGACATATACCGGTTTTACCCACCTTTATTTCCAACTATGATACTTAGGTGTCTCCATAAAAATATTATACACAAACTTCATATGCTTTTTGAGATTTAAAGTAGGTTCAAAGACTCACATTCTATTCTTTTAGTATAAATAAATATTAATCTGCTTATTTTGATAGCAAATAAACAAATTCAAATATCTTTATAAAAATTATTTATTTACTTATTTTTTAAAATTAAACACTGAAAAATAAATAAAATGTCACCAACTTATTGATAAAACATATAATTTTACACCCTTATAAATTGTTTAACCATTTTCTTCAATAAGTTTAATTTTTAAAGAATGGAAATTACACAAATACCCTTACCTAATTTTGGAAACAACATAGACATTAATTACATTAAATGTAATTTAGTCCATAAATAAACAAGTGTATATTTAAAATACATTTTTATAAAATCAATAAATGAAATAAGTATTCCGCTGCTTTGTACGGATGTCTGCTAGTTGCTTTAAATAAGCGGCCTCTCACACCCCCTAAATATTTACATTTTTAAACGAGTTGACATTTGCGGACAATTTCGAGTTGACTTATCCACTTATCCATCTAACAATATTTTGTGAGAAACCTTAAGGGACGAAATATGTCAATTTCGTAATATAATAATAAAAGTACAAAACTAACCTACATTTGATGTAAATTTCAAAATATACCCTAATGTTCGTAACCAACAGTTGTCCCCGAAACACAAACAGTCATTCCTGCCAAACCCCAAATCTCTGAATTAGGGTTTCAAGCAAAGAATAAACTCTCACAATTCATCAATTGAAGTTAATCCATGGCGACAACTAGAATGATAGGCACGATTCTTATTCTACCTTTTTTTTTTTTTTTTCTTTTTAAAAACTCTAATTCGTATACTCCAAATTGTTTAATTTACTAACTTATCTTTTTTTTTTTTTTTTTTTTTTCTCAATTTCAAATAGACATTGCTGTTAACTTCACAGGTAAAGTTCATTTCCTGCCAAATCATATTGTATAAAATATTAATGGTTTTTGTTAATTGATTGAGTTAAATTTTCAGATTTTAATTTTTTAACATTAATGCAGATAGCATGTTTAAGGGTGTATATAATGGAAAACAATGTCATTTACCTGATATAGCTGCAGTTCTAACTAGGGCTTGGTCCGCTGGTGTTGATCGAATTATTGTAAGCTTATTGTTAGTCTACGGTTACTTTCATAATTATATATTTATATATATCTTTTTATCGGTGCGAAAATATACACTTATCTTAATGCACTTCAGTTTGGTTTGAAAGTTGAAAATTTTCATTATGTTAAGTACAATGGTTAGAAATGATAACTTTGTTCTAAATGTTGAGTAAGAGACCGACTTATTTAGTTAAGATAGTTGAGAAACATAATATTACTGGATCCACATGATAACAATTCTCTTTGTTAAATGCATACAATCTGGTTCAGATTGTGCATAAGTTTCTGAAGATTGAGGGGACGTTGTTGTCGCAGGTCACAGGTGGATCGCTTGAGGAGTCGAAGGAAGCTTTAGCAATTGCAGAAACTGATGGTTAGTCAATGTGTGTGCTGAAATGCAGTATATGTTTAAGAGTTTTCTAGTATTTGATTTGAATTTCTTCTATAAATGTGTAATATTTTGTGGCAGCGAGACTATTTTGTACTGTTGGAGTGCACCCAACACGATGCAATGTGAGTGTTGTGTGTGTTCAATGTTTTTTGGTAATCTTTGTGTCTGTTGGATCCAAAGAAACTTGTAGTTATGACTTATAATTCTTCAAATGTGGTTCAGGAGTTTGATGAGAGTGGTGATCCGGAAAAGCATTTTCAGGCACTCTTGTCACTGGCTAAAGAGGGTGTTGAGAAAGGGAAGGTAAGATCAATATGAGCAGAACATTTTCCAGATATATTGAAGTAGGTAAAACTACCTGAATGGCAGTTTTTTTAACAAAAGAGCATCAAAACAGTTTTTTTAGCAAAATGACTAAATTTTGCAGAATAATTTTGAGAAATGGCTTCTTTTTTTTTTTTTTTTTTTTTAAGAATTTGACGAAAGTATTGACTTTTTTGCAAGTTTGCTCTTTTTTGTGTGCAAAATGTTGTCTTTTTCTTTGCGAAGTTGACCTTTTAGGGAAATGTTGACTTTTTATTGAGAAATTTTGACATGTGACAGTTATATTTGTCTTTTAGTCGATCACTGTCTTGCGAATTTATGTTATTTCTTTTTCTTTTGCGAAATAGGGTGGTATTTTGTTTAAAAACATATAATTGGATTTTGGATATTAATTTGTTAAATAAGCTCTTAGAAAGATAATTATATTGTCAACTGTAAGACTGTAAGACTTCTTATGTGGTGGATAAAGATAATTATATTGTCTGAATGGACTAAACTAAGATTCAATTCTCTTATTTTTTAAAAGGTAGTGGCGATTGGCGAATGTGGATTGGATTACGACAGAACTCACTTTTGTACACCCGAGACTCAAAAGAAGTACACGCTGCTTGAATCATATACGAGTCAAGTACAAAAATGTTGCTATGATTTAATGGTTATTTTTCTTATCATTAGGTACTTTGAGAGACAGTTTGAATTAGCCCACATTATGAAGCTTCCGATGTTTCTTCATATGCGAGCAGCTGCTGGTGATTTCTGTGATATTCTCGAACAAAACAAACACAGGTTCCACGGTGGAGTTTCCCACTCGTTTACTGGTACACCTGAAGACCGTGACAAGCTTTTGGCATTTAGTAATCTCTTTATAGGTCAATGTCTTACAATTTTGATCCCATTTTCAGTTGCATTATTGACATACATGTTTTTAAACATTTGAAACTTCGTTTCTTCTGATAACAGGTGTAAATGGTTGCTCTTTGAAAACTTCTGAGAACCTTGATGCTTTGAAGGGTATTCCGGTTGATAGAATGATGATTGAGACGGATTCTCCTTATTGTGAGATTAAAAATACTCATGCTGGGAAGCACTTTATAAAATCCACTTGGCCTTCTAAGAAGAAAGAGAAGTATGACCAGGATAGCTTGGTAAAAGGTCGAAATGAACCTTGTTTAGTTCGGTAAGTGCATTTCTGTGATGTTTAGAGGTGGCAACTTTGACCAGTTTACTTATGAATGGGTTGAAATGGATTCTTCCTTATCTTTGACCGCCTAAAGAATTTTATTCAAAAGACTTGGATATCATTGAAATTCAATATTTGTTATCACATTTTATATTCTAATAGTGTTTTGGATCAACCCAACCAAGTCCCTTTCGAACAATATCAAACAAGTACGTGTTATACTGCTACCCAACCCGCCCGACGGCCCGACCTGGCCATTTTCCGTTTCTAAAGATGCTCATTAGATTAACCTAAGGGGTGTTTCTTATTTTTCGGACTAATCGACTTATTGACATTTGAAAAGGCCGATAAAGTCAATTTTCATGAGCTTTATCACCTTGAGCTTACGAGCTTCAATAAGCTAATGTAAAAATTGAGGTTATCTCAATCTTGAAATTTCAGGTAGTTCATAAAAAAAGCTAATCCAAACACCCCCTAGATGCATAAAAGGTGTCATCTTGGTCATAGGTATGAAGTCAAGCAAGGAAATAACATATATTGGGCTTGAGAAACTGGTTCAATCTGGAAAGTCCAAGGCCAAGCCCAATGTAACATTTTGCCTATGTGAATTTGAACTGTTCAAATACTGATATAATAGAATAACCATCTCCAGGCAAGTCCTTGAGGTTGTTGGTGGTTGTAAAGGCATTGCCGATATCAACCAACTGAGCAGAACTTTGTACCACAACACATGCAGGTATTTGAACACGATAATCTTTACGCCTTTCCAATCTAATTGCTTTATGTGCTGAAGATGAGAAATTTCATTTTTACAACTATATCTTAGTATGAATTTAAGTTGTCGTCAAGTTAATGTGAAAACACCAGTCCATGGGGTTACATTTTATTTATTTGATAGTGGTTTACTCAGTGTAACATGGTTTGTTGTGTAGAGTTTTCTTTCCTCAAGATTTGGATTCTGCAGCAGATGCTATTCTTTCTGGTGTTCAGACTCCCAAGTAATCTACTCCAATTTATTTGGTTTTTGCTGCACTTTTTTGCCATAAGATGTACACTCTTTTCTTTATACAAAAGCCGCAAAGTGTACCATTTGATAACTGCAATTAAAGATTATATGCATAAAGATGTGGGTATTGAATTCTCCAAAGTGATTTCGATTTTTAAACTTTTTCAAAAAATTCAAAATGTTTTTATTTTTAACTTGTATAATATGTGTCTTACATTGGTTTCTTGACTGTATACTTATGTAGATTAATAAAATAATTAATTTGTTATTTTTGAATATAAAAATAAAATAAAAGGTACCACTATAGCATATACAGTACATAGATGTAATGTGTCTATAAGGTCAGTTTGATACCTAAAAGACCAGTAAATATATTTCTCTTTGTGCAAATATCTACATTCACTAACAACGAATATATGCATTTGTTTAAGTGAGATATGAAACCACAATCTTATAGTTTTAGACTACTTTTAGATCACACCGATACTACTAGTCCAATTGCAGGATTTGAGGCCAATTTGTTGTGTATGCTTTGTTTTTAGAGTGAGTTGCCACTTTTGGCATCAGATCAAGCTTTTGTTGTGTATGCTTTATATTTACTTTTAGTGAAGTTGAATCTTTATTCTTGAACAACGGGATTATGGCCAAATGATGCTACTCATTGCAATATTTTTAGTTAATGGTTTCTAAAGAATATGAAGTAAATTTGGAAATTCGAAGTTTGTGGTGTACGGTAGTTCTTTTATGCCAAGTAAAGTACAACGACAAAACCAAAGAATATCCTAAGAATCTTATGAATATTTGGAACAAATAATAACAATGATCTTAAGTATAAATAACATCATGATTCCCATTTATACTACAAAAATATTGAGACAACGTTCAACTCCATGATAGTTAACAATTCTTGTCAAGTTCTTGCAAATGAACAGGAAGAAGTCTCGTGTATAGACGAAGGAATTGAATCTCACGTAATCATCAAAAAATGAAAGGTTAGGACGCTAAGCTTCTTTATAAGAATGATCATCGTATTCGAAGTATAAGACATTCATACTCTAAGTTGTTTTCGATTTACATATATTTAGATGTACACATACCTTGTTTTTCTTAGAGAATGGTGAGTAGTAACATAAACTGTGGACTATTACTCAATTTATGAATATAACCCTTGAGACGGAGCGATGCTAATCTTCAAATATTTCCCATTTATTCACCTGATAAGAAAAAAAGATATGCATGCTTTAGTTCTAATTGGCTTGCAATAATTTATGTAAGTTGCATAGGCAAATTGCGATTGAACATACGAATTAAGGGCTTGGTTCAATTAAGGGAGGGGGTTCATAGAGAAGAAAAATAAGTCAATTAAATTATGACATGCATTTTTTCCTATAAAATAAATTTGATCTCATCTCAAATTCTATCGGATCTCACATTCTTGATCCGTTCACCCACACATAACCTTTTCCGTATATTTGATGTCAATTCACCCACACAGAACTTCCGCTCTCTAAACCCCCCACCCCCCCCCCCCCCCCACCAACGGATCAGAGTTAAATTAATTTTTAAGAATCTCAATTTCAATTCCCCTCACCTTTCTTCCTGGCTGACGAACATGACAAGCAAACTTTCATTTGATTTTATCATCGCTTCATCGTCATCATCACATTGTAGCTATCCTTTTCACCTCCATCTCAACATTATACGAAAATCAAATAAGAAGAAGAGAATGAAGAGAGTTGGAAAAATGTACAGATATACATAAACGAAGGTTAGATTTGTAGATCTAAAATAATTTTGATGTTATTTTCACGCTTTAATCATCATCTGCCACGTATATTGTCATTTCTTTAAATGTTCATCTAAAATCTTTAAAAATGAATACATGCTTATAACATTGCACACAAGGTGTTCGAAGACATGTCTAAGTGAGAGTTTATTTATAAAATGAGACTTTTATTCAACAAATTCCTAACTACATAACACCTTGTCAAAAACGGTTCTATATATAAGAAAATTTTATACTTTTGAAATATCATTTTGTGAATATGATGCATCATATTTCACATTGGTGATGCGCCAGATTTTTTACACTGCGATGCATCAGAGTTTATATTATGATTGTGTTTATCGATAATATAGAAGTTATATAGTTAAAAAAGCAGTGCATTGAATTATTTTTATAACTATGATGCACCACTTTTTATTGATATGATGCACTAAATTTATAGGTTGACAGTATTTATCAGATTGTTTGAAATTGGTTTATCCTAGTTATAAACTTGGTGCATCATAGCTATAGATATATATATAATCTAATTTTATGTTTGTCAAACAAGTGATACATATGTAATATACAAGTGATACATGTGTAATATACATGTGATTTGTTAATTTGTTCAATTAATTATTTGAAAATACCAATAAAACTAAAAAAGTTACCAAAATAATGTAGTTATATACATATCTTGTTAATTTTTATCTTTTAAATTGTTAATAGCATGTATTATTTATGCTTGTTATAAATTTCAAATGTGATGCATATAAGTTTAAGAAAGAATCATTAATTATATTCGAAAAATGTTGACAAATTGATTTGTGTAAAAACTTATATTTAACGTACAAAGGTGGACTTTGAAAGTAGACAAAAACAAAAACTTTTGAATTTGAGTTGGTTGCAAAAAAATAGAAAAAAATTAATAATAATAATTCCGGTGACTGGCTACGGTTGACAGTGAAGGTTGGTGGTAAGAGGTGATTGATGGCAATCGAAAGTGACTGACAGTGGTAAGAGGTCGGAGGGAGAAAAAAATAATTGATGTTTGTTGATTCTAAAGTAATTTTCATGAAAATATAAGGATACATGACGAGTTGTAAGTGATTTCTCGCTTCTCTCACAAATGATGCTTCTCTTGAAAATCACACTCATAATTAAATTAAATAGAATATATGTTGTGTATATATAATATCAGAAAGAGAAGTATAAATATAGTAACAAATTTAATGATGTTGATAATTAGCCACATTATAATATTAATCATATCTTTTGGTGTTCGCATATTAGTTTCATATAACATTTATCAATTACGTCACCACTCAACTTATACAAATCAAATCTAGACATCAAATTACTCGATCTCTTTCCGAGTCTCCTTACCAAACTATCGTATCAAATCCTGAACACATTGTCAAAAGTTTCGATAAGGTAAAAGGATCTTTGCGTCTATCGTTGGGCAAAAATCGAATGACAACGATCCAGATGGTTGTTATGCTACAATTCAATCACTGTCACACGATTCTAATTGCATGTGCATGATCCCTTGAAGAGGGAATTAAGGTGTTGAGACCTACATTTGAATTTTGTGAGTTGTTCAAATGCAATCATTTTTTTCTTCATTTATTTAATATATTTGTCTGAATCAACTCACAAAATTCGCGTTAAATAACGAGCACATCCTATACACATATCATTTATTTATGAAATTATAAATATGCCCTCGCGATGTATATTGTGTATCTAGTAGCCATTGTGTCGTAAAACCCACCAATGCATGCTTATGTACTTGCCACAATCTTAATAATGATAATAATAATAGAATAATAATAATAATAATAATAATAATAATAATATAGTTACAAACTAATCCACTCGTCCACCACCGATAAAGGGATATCTTCTTCCATTATTTCCATAAACTACGATGATTATACTTTGGCTCCTATATTAGTTATGATCCCTTTACAAAATAAAGTTAAAGTTACTTGTTTACCTATTGTCGCAATTAACTTATTAATAATAATATTTTGGTCCACGACTCCAATTAATGTACAAGGAAATTAAAGTAGAGAAATGAATGTAATTGGACTAAATATATTTGACGTGATAGAAAACTCATGAGAAATTTATAGAATCTTTTTTTTTTCTCTTGGAATTTAACAATTGTCAAAACAATATCATAGATGTGCAAACCTGACTAATTTGTCGGGGTTTATTTTATTTGATTATTATTTTTTAAAGACAATCCTATAATCCATACATCCATCCATGTATGATCCTATAACACACTTCAAATATATGTATTATATATATAGGGAAAAGATCGTAGAGAAGCTTCAATTTTAGGAGAAGGGGGAAGTAAATTTGGGTCATCCGTTAACATTTTTTACGGGCAGTTAACATTCATGAATGTTAACTGATATTAATAACATTTATGAATGTTAACTGTCCGTAAAGAATGTTAACGGACAGCCCATATTTACTTCTTTCTTCTCCTCAAAATTACCCCTTCTCTATTGATCTCTTACTTTCAATAATTTTTTTTTTTTTTAATATATGTAATTGCTTAAATTTTATAATAACACTAATCAATATACAGTTGATATGCACAACAACACAATAGGTAGTTAGTGCCTATCTTAATTTCTCCACCCATTTATAAACCCTTTACAAATTTGTATTTTTTTTTCTCTTGCAAAGCAACACTAAACCACTTTTAAAAGTAATTAACCAGATAGGATTAACATTAAACAAGATTATTAAGTTCATGGATTATCAAACCCTTTCATGCATTGTGTGTGCTGCTAGCTCAACATCTTTGACTTTTAGCTAGAAATTCAAGTATATGACAACAAAAATTAATAACTTTGGTATGAAAATGACTTTGATTTTCCGTACAACATAATTATCTTTGATACTGTTATCAATCAATAACAATAACAGTATAATATAATTTACTGATGTTACTAATTAATTATCCAATCTTGAAAAAGATTACGTCATACTAAATTTTTGGATAACATGCAATGCATGGTTTGAATCAACAGATTACATCCGTATTAAGTGTATAAAGTTAATCTTTGCATAATGTAGGCGCAAAGTTCCTTTATTTGTGGTAAAGAGAATGTAGGTACATGTGTAATATGCTATTTTTAAGTAAAATTAATAATTAAATCTAAAACTAAAAAGGGATCGGAAAATGAAAGTTCAAGTTAGTTCATCTATTTTAATAGTTGCTCCTTTTCTATAGAAAATAAAAATATATGGTTATTAAGTAAGCGTATATGATTCAGAATAGCTCGAGTATGTGGTGTACTTAAGACTAATGATAGAATCAAATTAAAGGGTCGTATGTTTGAATTACATATATGTCATTAATACGGCTAATCGGTTAAATTGCTCAACTAACTCAACTTGCATAGAATATATGACCTGCGTGTTCATAATCAAAGTCTACGGGTCGTGAATGATGAATGATGCATTAATAAAAGAAGGCCAAACTTATTGTCATTAATACAACCTTTTAGATCTTAAAGATGGTTTATAACAACAGTAATAAAATGAGCTTAAGAATGCTAAAGTTCCCTAAAGCCCATTGACCTCATGGGTGATGTCAAGTTATTAAGTTTAAACATCTGTCCATCGCCCATTAAAGACTTGAAGAAACAAACATTAAATAATAAACTAAAAAGTGTTGAAGATATCCAATGTTGCATTATTATGATTGCTACCACAAAAGTTGCCTCCATATGATGTGGATGCCAAAATCCAACAAAAAGGACAAAAAACCACCCCTTTTTGGTGATTATTATTTGCATTATTAAACTTCCATGAATAAAAGTAGAAGTAAAATATTAATATTAATAAAATACGGAGTAATTAAATAAAAGCGAAGTCTTGGTGGCTAAAATTAATTTCCACTTGTATCATATCACTACTTGGCTTCCATCTTCTTTCCCCATGTGTCCAATATGTAATTATTTATTGTTTTGTAGATCGACCGGTAGTAGAAAGATGATGAGGTTTTACTTTCTTTTTTATTTATTTTTTATTTTTACGAACGACAATATGTCTAAAGTTAAATTGAAGCTTTTAATCCAATTTAAAGGCTCCTAAATTGAACGCTCATACGAATAGCGTTGAGAATTTGTTGAATTAATTACTCAATTACCCCTGTAAAAATGTTTGATTGCCACCCTTCATGCATTCTGAAGTTACCACGAGGGATCTTTTCAAACTACTACTTGCTTGAAAATGTAACAAATTAGGATAAAAACTGTGTTGTGTGTATTAACTTTTCAAAATCTATATTATGTGTATTTGATTTCCGATTTATTGCTAATTGTATGTAATTTTTTGATATGGGGTTTTGTATAAATATCACAAGATCCTTTATGTGGATAACACATCAATCAAATTACATCCGTTAACAATGATCGAAAATTAAATACATATAATAGAGACTTAAAAAAATTATACAAATAATAAAATGATTGTCATAATTTATTGCATTTCTAAATACTTAAATTGGTAGTCTAACAGTTGGAAGTTATAATGATGAAAAATCTGATACATTACCATTTTGTGAAATATCCTTTTGTCATCTTTTATCATATTACTTAAATTAGACTTATTCAAATCTATTATACAAGACACCACAATTTTCTTGTCATCTTTTATCATTATTTGTGCACATTACTCAATTAACAGTTAGAACCCAAAGACAAAAGAAAAAAAAAACTATTTTTAAAACTGCAAACTTAAAAGAAGAAAATTTGTTCGCAAAACAATTCATAAACAGTTACGTTTTGCTCAAATTACTTAGCAAAAGAATGCCAATTTGTTGACTTGGATTCATCAAATATTCACATTTTCGCAGACATTGATAATGAGAATTAATTATACATTCAACATGAACTCGAAACCGTTGAAGCTTTTTCCAATTGCTAAATCCCCACGGTTGTGCAAGTATCAATATTTTATCAACATGATCCGCACATAAGTAACAAAATAAGTAAAATGCAGTATCTCCTAGCTTTCAAACTATATTCTAGCCATGGTTTGTACAAATTAAAACCAAACAAAAATAAATCTTCTCTATCTCCACCGATACATTTTTAAGGAAACTTTTGATTACGAGATTAACGAGAAGCTCTTTTGCAAGTATGCTCTTCGAACTTTGTCACGATTATTAGGAATATAGCTAGATATTCTTTTTCGATCCATAGGATATGGCGGAAGATCGATCATGTTCATTAACTTTTTTTGTCAGTCCCTTTTGAACTTTCCTTGTTAATCGGTTTAACCAAGAAAAGTGGTTTTTGGTATTGTATAGACAAATTTTTCGTCATCGATTATTAATGTAGCATGTTCACATCCAATATAAAAGCTCAACCACACATAAATGATCGAATAAAGGTCAAACATGACACATAAAGCCTAAAAGGTATGAAAATCAGAACCACATCACAATTAACAATCACTCGAATTCTAACATATTTGATTAACATTATGTTTCTCAAAGGCCATATTAGTGTACATTATGTTTCTCAAAGGCCATATTAGTGTATAGTAATGTGTTCGGATGATAATCTTATTAATACTTAAGTTTATCCTTTTTAAAAGTTTATGATAAAAACTTTGTTTGGTAAACAAAAATATAGAAACTTATTAAAAAATTAAAAATAAGGTAGAACTTATGAATATTAAAATTACATAACTACCTCTAACTATACGTTTTTTTTCTATTTTGAATTTTATTTTTTATCTTTATATATCAAGTCACATTCTAAATTTCAACTTCAACTACTTTGTCAAACATTTTAAAAACAATATAAGTTTCAGTTTCAGCTTTCTATATATAAATTTCAGCTACTAGCTAACCTACGTTTTGCTAAGCACGTACATACGATTTCTAAAATCCAAATTTAATGACCTTTATAAACTCTGAAATCAAACGTTGAAAACTAAAATAGAAGTATAATTGTATAGATCAAGAAGAAAACTAAGTGAAAAATAAAACAAACCCCTAACATTCAAGGTTAAGAAAAGCATCAAACTTTAAAATTGTTAATTAATCCACTGTCGTCAATTGTTGATATTTGTTGTTCTCCCAAATCCAATCCCAATTTTTCAGAGAAAAAAATAAGTTCGTGTGGTTCCTAATCACATTGTCCCATTTTTTTAGGGGCAAATATCAAAGATATATTCGACAAAACTTGTTATAAGAGGTAGCTTTTAATAGAAATTATAACTTTTATTTAGATAGATATGTTTAGAATAGTTGTAGTAATAAGTAAGAAATGTAAATTGACATAATTGGATGTTAATGCAAAATTGAATGTTTACTTTAAATTTAATTTAATATTAATTAATAATTAATTAATTAATATTATTAAATACTTTTAAAACATGTTTTAGGTTAATAATCTAAGATATTCACTTTATTAATTGTCAATTTTTTTCTTCCATACTGTAAATGACGTTAATCAAAATATGCGTAGTATTTGTTTCATTTATTTTAGAACAACATTTTAATTACTATCTTGAAGATAGTGTAAAGTGATTATTAAAGGTAAGTTTGGTACGAAATTTTTAGAATTTTTAATTTTTAAATAAAACTCTTTTTATGGAAATAAAATATTATTTATTATATACAAGCTGTAATTTTAAAATTTAATGAAAAATTTAAATCTCAAAGTTACTGGAACTCGTTTTTCATAAAAAGTTGAAAAGCTAAATCTACAGCTACAACAACTTTACCAAACATACCTTTAACCCATCAATTAGATATATACATTTGTGAACTGCGTGAACGATATCTCTTTTGTCTTCTAGCAGATTTCTTTTCCGTTTTAGAGAAAAATATTTTTTTGATTATTTTGTTATATGTTAATTTATACATACTATTATATAAATGCAAACACTTACTTTTATAAAAATAACTTCTTTCAATAAAATAAATTATTTGATAAATGATAGTTATAATATATAATTCAATCAACGACTAACGCGTAATAACTTGTATCATCGAATAAAATACTGAAATATTTACTTCTAGTTTCGTTATGTCATTTTTGCAAGATTTTCCGAATCTTAAAAAACAAACTTTTGAAGGTGTCTCTACTCACTACGTATTCAGATAAAAAAAGAATTTTAATACACTTAAACTTTTCTTTTTAAATAATGTATTAAAAATGAAATTCTAAATTATAAAAGAAATTTTAAGGTTGCGTTTGGTTCGCGGAATTTTTTTGAAAGAATTGGAATTCATCAAAGAAAATGAAATTTCAATTCCTTTAGTAGAAGAAATTTGATGGAAATTAACTTATAAATTATTCAACCAAACAAACTAAGGAATGAAATCTCAATTTCAATTCCATCAAATTCCAATCAATTCCGTAAACCAAACGCAACTTAAGTATAATTATCACACATTTTATTGATAACTCTTGAAAAAGATATTGAAAAATTCATAAAGTGTTAAGTTATAAAATTTCATATAATGCATATCACGAGTAGTACATAAATTTACCATGAGAACTTTGCTTCGAAGTCTCTTCACATTTTTACATCTCCATTATTATTAAATAATTGTATGTATTCACATCATCATAAGTATGACAAATATTATTATTTCTACATATTTGCATAAACTATATATAAATAATTGATGTGTAAAATACTCAGATTTATGATAATAAATGTAATGATCTTTTTTGTGAACAACAAATGATTAACAAACCTAACCATTTCAATGCTCTTCACAAAGAAAAGGTGTAACTGGAACATGTGATTGCTTAACCATGAGGAAGCTTTTCGTGGATTTTGGTCCCTTTTAACAGTTACCTGTTTAGACTTGTGGATAAGGAAATAAGATAACAACCAGAGTCTTCACCTTTTTGCGTTTATACTTTCTACTAAAGCTTTCAATCATCTTTCACTTACATTTATATACAAGGAGGTTCAAATACAATCGATAGTTATCTTTTTTATATATAATTAAAAAAAATATGATGAAGGAATATGAACTTATCATTGTTTTTAACTCTTTACAATTTAACTATCTTAATTTCTTTCGTATAATTACACTTTTGACCCTTAATATTTGATATATTTATTTAAATTAAAAAATAGACTAAATATTTTAGTCATTTATAAAAAATAAAGAGTATATAGACTATATAAAAAAATCATCTGCAATATTTTATTAAAATTAAATTCGTTCATTTATAAAAATTAAGTTCGTTCGGCGTTATTGCAGGTCTATAGACTATATAAAAAAATCGACCAAATATTTTATTCATTTATAAAAATTAAATTCGTCCAGTGTGATCGCGGGTCTATAAACTATATAAAAAATAGCCACAATATTTTATATAATTAAAAGAGGATATGATGAAGGAATATGAGCCATTCCTTGTTTATAACCCTTTGCGATCCAACAATCTTAATTTCTTTTGTATAATTACACTTTTGGCCCCTTAAATATTTGATATATTTATTTAAATTAAAAAATAGAATAAATATGTTATTCACATATAAAAATTAAATCCGTTGCGCCTTATCGCGAGTCTGTAAACTAAATAAAAAAAAAAGAGCCACAAATTGATCACAATATCTTATTCATTAATAAAAATTAAATTCATCCCGCGTTATCGCAGGTTTATGACCTAGTTGTAGTAATTGTAGAACAATACTAGAAGATGATACGTGTCCCTTCTTCCCCTTTTATTCTACCAAACACCGTTACTGTATTCATATTCAAACAAAACATCAGATCCTTGATCCTCTAACCTTCCTCATTTCAAGCGAACAATGGCGTTCACTCTGGTGAAAGACAGCAATCACTCTGACGAACACCGACGATGACCGTAGATGATACCGACATCTTGGTTTCATCGTCTCCGGTGGTCACCGTAGGTGAAACACGATGGCGATGGGGGGTGTTTTCTGTTGATGGCTTTTCATGGCAGCGATATGAATACCAACAGCGATCAATGACCGCCGACAACGACCAACAACCACCAGTAGCGACCAACGACTACCATAGATACTAACGGGTGCAAATATTCTCCTACCATTACCACCATAAGAAAATTGACTACAATAACCCCATTTATATTTTTCATTACTACTATTTAATATTACGTAAACTTATAGTTTTTATTTTTATTTTTTATTTTTTGAATGCTGTTAAATATAAAAATTTGGTCTATAAACCCTTGAGAAAAATCATGTATACAGAATCACAATGTTTGATTGTACACCTATCCTTTAACCATATGTACATGTATTTTGTACCCACACATCATATCTAATGAGACTTGAATTCACAATCGCTTGAATGATGAGTACACGAAACAGATTTTTTGAAAATTAAGGCATTTTTCAAATAAGCCAATTCATTTGGCCATACATAGACATCAAAGACCCTTTGATGCATCGATAATATTAAGGGAAAATATCAAACTCAACCTTTAACCGTAACGTATTTAACAATTTCATCATTTGTCCAAATATACTCTATCCTTTAGCGCTCATGAAGGACCTAAGGGCGCTAATGCACGACCAATAGGCAAAATCCCTAATAAATAGTCATCAGCTCCCTCATGGAATCGGCTCTAATATGTGGAGTATTATGGTAAATACCTCGGTCAAATGATGGTTCGATTAAAGGTATATCCCGTCAAAAAATTAGATTTGTGATTTTCCTTAATATTATTATCAGAAGAAATACAAACATTGTAAAATCCATTTATCTTCCAAACAAAAGATTAATTAAAGTAATTGTAATGCGAAAAACATAAAGAAGGTCTTTCTAACTCATATGTTTATTAATCGATAATCACACATATACAAAACTCTAAAGGAGGCGTGGGGGAGACGATCTCAAGTTATGAGATCATAGTTTTACACGAAATAAAGATACCTAGTATCTCCTAAGAATTATTCACTTATAGAGTTATAAGGATATGAACAATTAAGAAACACATGCCTACTAGGAAACTAAATCCCCTAATATTTAAGTTTATTTTAGATATACTTAATTAATTTTTTAATTTCAAATTTATTTTTCATTTCATCATATATATTAAGTACACAAATTTTGACGACTTAATTTTCTTGACGATAGTGATCAAATCATTCACATCGTGTATATCTAAGAACAATATTACTACAGTGCTTTGAAGTCCTACTCTCTTGGCCCATAAGGGACCACTTTGATTAATTCAAAGTGAAGGTTATTTATATATGTCTATTTATTATACTTGATTAAGCTGAAGTTTACTGAAAACCTCCAATAGGAGAGGTACCTAGAAAGTTTAGATTTGCCATTTTAATGGGGACAACAATCTAATAATATATGAATTTCCACTTTTGTCTCATCACTTTAACATATGAAGCAATGATTTCTAGGCTTACCTAGCTACCATTTTCATGACATATGTAACCTACATTGTTAAGTAACAAAAAGATGTTCTACTCAAAATATGAACAGGGCTAGTGTAGGGTCATATGAGTAGTGTAATGTACAACATATTTGACTGAATACTACTATATAGTTTCAATAGAGTATCAAACTAATACTAATAAACATATATGTTTATATTGAATATGTAACATACCAATGTTGGTTTTATAAATAAGAACATTGATTGGAACATTATTTCTGGTACATTTCACACAGGCACAGTAGAAACATGTTGAGATTGCTTGAAAATAAACATCTTAAAAAAATATAATTAATTAGTGGGTACATGTGAGAGATGTTGTTTTGGTCTTTAAAAACATAAAATAAAATGTTATATAATATATATATATATATATATATGCCGGCTGACAATTAGAATCATCTTATTAGGACCATGATCATAAGTTAAAAAACATCGATGTCTAGTGTCGATCTCAATAAACAAACGCACAGTTGTGCACAAATACAAAACATTACCTTGAATCCTTAATTCCAACAAGCAATTAATTAACAATCTATAATCAAGTTCACGCGTTTTTGAAAAAGTCGAAGAGATACAATATATATAGAAAATTAGTAATGACAGTTTGTTCATCTCTCGCTTTTTGTATGATTCTTTTTTTCCTTTTTAATATCTGTGTCAATGTGATCAACATGTATTTAAAAATAAGATTAGACGCATATTAATTATTAGCTATTTATTTGCTACTCACACAATCAAGTACTCTTTTATCTATACACATTATAAATTGTTTATACCTTTTTTTTGTAATGTTAAAAGATTCAAGATCCGAAATGATTAAATTACCCTTAGCTAATTTAAACAACAATTACAAAAGTGAAAATAAAATTATTACCCACTACCATAAACTAAAATCGTCTTTTATGCATAATGTACCGCTGCATTGCATGGGAAGTTTACTAGTTTATTTATAATACAAATTACACAGTTAATGTATTTTTATAAAGTCAAAAATATAACAGTCATTTATAACCCTTATTAAGCATTTAACATTCTCTTTCTTAATCCTTTAAAAAGGGATATCGGAAATTACTATTTTATTCTTCCACTTGTCCCTTCACTTATTAATTGTATAACATATTCAATTAATATTATATTTCACATAATACATTTAAATATCTTTTTTTTAATCACAATATTGAATTCATAATTACAATAATTTAAACTATTATAAAAGATCACTATCATTAAAGAAGTATCAATTATAACATTAAGATACCATTAAACATTTGTCTCTCAATATCAATATGTGAAATCTTTACCTGCTGCTATGTGCGGGTTTCGACGCTAGTTATATATTGATAGATATCTTTATTTGACATATTATTGAAACAAACAAAAATTATACGTTTCCCTTTAAATTGACTTTATATTGGATATTTAAAAGAAATTTTTTTAGTATTCTTTATAAATTTCGTCAAATCGTTGAATGATTTAATTAGATCTTTATGCAAGAAGTCGTCTCTAAGTCATTTGAGTCAATAACTATTTATCAAGTGGTGAAGTCAAAATTTGAAGTAGTTAAAAGTGACTTGTATTTCAACTGTAGAATGTTAGAATAGTAGATATACTAATTAGAGGGAAGTTAAAATGAGAATGAAAATTTTAGTGAGAATGAAGGAATGAATCCTGACCATTCATTTCGTAAAACCCAATTTTCCCCTAAAGTTAAATATCTCACAAACGGCTAATCAAAAAATTATAAAAATTGCACCATTGAAATCAGCGTTCTTTTCTCTACGATTAGAGATCACTCATGACATATTTTCGGTAAAAAAAATTTTTTTTTTTTTTTTGGGTTGAAAACCAGTAACACATGTGTTAGTGGTTGGTAACACATGTGCTAGTTTCGGTAACACATGTGTTAGTGGCATGTGTTACTAACTACTAACACATGTGTTACTGCAACTACACACATGTGTTACCAATTTCAAAACCCACCAAAATATGAAAAAAAATAATTCGTCGAAAGTATACCTTGTGAGATGTCTAATCGAAGAGAAAAAAATGCTGATTTTTATGGTGCAATTTTTATATTTTGTTGACTAACCGTTTGTGAGATATTCACTTTTTAAAAGTGTTGGGGGTATTATTTTTTGATGAGATGGATGGTTGAGATTGATTCTTCCATTCTCACAAATAATATCCATTCTCATTTGAACCTAACTCATACTAATTATATTGAACCGTAATAAAATATTCTTTATAATCTTTACAAATTTAACAATAGAAGTTATGTTTGGTTAATGTCGTTAAGCAAATATCAACCAATGGGCCGAACGATTAATACATGATGTAGAAATTGTCGAGACATTAAAGGGCGTTGCACACCGTTCGGTCCATATTTGATTTCCACTGTCGATTTTATGAACTTAATTAATCATCATCAATAAGAATAACTACATACGTACTCCTACATATGGAACCTTAAGTCCAGAACTATATGGCGAGCTTAATTGATCGTATCAAGTTTTATTTTGATGTTCAAAAAGAGGATCGTGTAATATACATTAACAAAAACGATCATATAATATATAATATATTTTCATAGATGTCAACTCTGAAAATGATATGATACTGAATTGTTTTCTCCTTGTATGTATGTGGTTGACTTTACTATAATCATTCTCTTGTTATTACACATGGTGGACTTTATTGTGATATATAGATTAGAAAGTAGAGTATATATTTTATGCGTACCTGAATTGACATTATTATCATATAAAATATCTAAGCATTAAAGCTATAAATTTAGTTTTAAGGTTCAATTCGGCACATATTTTTAGACAATTTTGGAGGTTGACATTTTGGTTTTTAATTTTTTAGAAGTTCAAATTCTTTTGAAAAAGAACTATTGTTTGTCAAACAAGAACAATAAAAGATCACATAAAAAAAATTCTCTAGAACTTCTTAAATTAGAAGTTTTTTAAGTAGTTTATGAATTTTTCTAAAGGATTTTTCAACTCCAGTTATAGTCTCTAGCAATCAACTTCAGTTATCAACTTCAGCTCCGATCACAAACTTTAGCTCTAACTAGTTGTTCCAAAACACACTCTAAATACATATATTATATGCATGAAAGTCAGAATCATTTTACAACTTTCCGTATTATCTTTTTAACTATTCTAAATATTTATAACTGATCTCTCAAAATACATTTACTACACACTCAAATTTACGTACAACTTGATAAAAAAATGTCCCCTTAATTTCAACCAATAAGCCGTCAAACGTCAAGCTAACCATATAATTGATAAAGAATACTTTCAAAATAGTAAGTAACATACAATATGGAGTTTTGATAGTTTAATATATGCAATAAAATTCAAGTTATAAAATGGAAAAGTTTGAAACAAATTAGTGTTATAATCTTTATTTGTTCATTAAACTGGATCTCATCGGTCACATTAAATTTGACTTTATGTTTTATTACTATTATGTTTTATTACTATTATTATTATCGTTTTAAATTGAGAGAAATCTCTATTATTCGGCAGCTTGCACGAGGTGGTGTCTATATGAAGAAAGCATTTGGGAGTAACATTACCCGAATGGGAAGGAACCACATGATTGAATATTGATCAATCATCTGTCGGCCTTTTCACCAATCGTAGTATATTGTACGGACACTAGCTTAAAAAGAAATCTAATTAGTGCACCAAATTTTAAATACTACTTTCTTCTCCGTATCATGTTATTGCTCATATTATTTTTATTTATTTCTATAACTTATTTAATTGAAAAAAAACAATTATTAAAAATTATTAAACTTTCAATTTAACCCTCATTTATTACTCTAATTCATTTATTTTTTAAAATTTTATAGTTAAACTTATGTTGAGTGTAAAGTCAAAACTGACATTTATTTAACATATTATAAATTCAAAAAGAATTATTGAAGGACAATGATAGTAGAATGAAAAGGTACAATAGTAGTTACAAAAATTCAAAAAAACCTATAACAATAACAATGATTTTTATAACAAAGATCATATGTATGTCTAGTAATATATGTTTAATATGTATCAAATCAAATTATTTGAAGACATGTTAAAATGAAAGATAAATGGAAGACTATGTTTAAAGAAAGATATCAATTGGAATACATGTCTAAAATTTGTAAGGAATATTCACATATTAGACTTGTGAAAAATAATATAAAGAGTTAGAAATTGCACAGCCCTCTTTTTATGATGTCATTTTTGTAAGATGTGGTAAAAAGTTTTTAATGGTACTTGCTCTCTACATATGTGATTTTATAAATCCATAACTTTTACAAAATAAATGTACGATTTTTTAAAAAGTATTTGAACATATATTCCAAGCTATTATATTTTCATTTCATATAATTAATTGAAATGTTTTGTTTTTTTTAAAACGTACATTTGCATTTGAAAACTTTATAACTATCTTTATACTAGGTGCAAATGTGCAAAGTTTCAAGAAAAACTTCTAAATAAAACCCTATATTTATCACAACAGAAACAACACTATAAATATACTACTTATAATTTTTTATAAAGAGATGCGAATTGAGTTAAACATATATGTATATATATTACAACTTTATAAGATTAGTTAAATAAAATTTGGTCAAAATTTAACAAATTCCAAAATTAAAATTCAATTTTAATATATCATGTCATATTAGCATCTCATAATAGCAAATTTTGCAAAGACAAAATGAAACTATTTCAAGTAGAGTTTTCATGACCATTATTAAAATAAAAAAATATACTCAAATGGCCTACTTTTATTTTTCATAAAACAATACTTTTCAGCTCTTTAGAAAAATAAACTTTAACTTTGACACATAATAAAGTTTAATAGTTATTCTTTTATAAAAAGAAGGTAGGGTAAAAAAAAGTGAAGCATAAATCGAGTGTAGAGTGAATAGATAAAGGGTTTATATCACTTCCAACTTTTTATAATTGTGAGTGTATTCGACTGTCTTCAAACTTTTTTTATTGGCATCATTTTGATTTTTTATTTGTGTCTTTATATTTTCGTCTTCTATTTTTTGTGACAAAGATAGTTCAAGATGGTCAAGTGTAAGTCATCTATTTTAATTTTAATTTTTTATTTTGTAGATGTAATAAATGTGTTACCATAAATGATGGAGTCTAGAAAGAAAAAAAAATCTGCTAGTAATGTTTAATTTTTGTTATTTTTTGAAAAAGGTACTAACATACTCCTAAGCTAACATTAAAAATGGAACATAGAAGTTGGGAGTTGTGATTTTAGTCATTGGCCACATAAGTCTTCTCTATTTACACATTACTATATGGCACTTGGCATATAGGGATTCTATTTCTATTTCTCTTTCTTCACAATTGGAATCTTGATTTCAAACATCCCTCTCTTCTTACTAGGTTTGTTTTCCTTCTATTTCTTTCTTTCTTTCTTTATGTATCTTTCTTGTTATTGTCACCATCCTGTTTCAACAGAATATACCACTTTGACTTTTATGTCTGTTTTTTTCAGTAGTTCTGTCGTCCGGGTTCATCATAAAGTTAGGATCTTGATATGTATGATTGCAATTTTGAATTGAGTTTTGCTTTATTGTACTGGGTGGTTGTTATTTTTTAGTGGGTGGTGTCAAATTTTAATCTTCTTTATTGTTTGCGACTTAAATGATTGATTTTTACTTTAGTGAAAGTAGTTTATATTCTCAATTTATCTTTGTTTTGTGTAAATGGATAAATGGAGTGTATTTGGAATTGGAAATCTAATGATTTTCATGAAAAATTAAAACTTTGCAGGAATTCAGTTGGTTTTCTGGTAATAAAAGTTCAATTTGACAATGGGTTCTGTGTATTATAAAGAGCATGTTGATGTAATTCCTTCAAATCAGGTTTGTGCGTTGTCATCCGGGTCGGGTCCTTGGTGGAGTGGACTTGTGACTCAATCCACTTTTGAAGATTCCATGGGACGAATTAAGTCTTCACCAATGGAAAACTGTGGAGAACAACTCATGCCTATTGCACCTAAACCGTTGGCTCATAATGGGAATATGACTCAGTTCAACATACTTTCTGGTAAAATTTGAAGGTTATTATATCCGTACAATTTGGTTTATATTTTGTTCAATTGTGTTTAGAAACAATCTTTAACCTAAGTTAATCTTGAAACCAAACCAAAGGTACAATGCTATGACAATGTTCAAGTGTTACTTATTTTATGGTTTGGATGATTGGATCCAAGTTGAATTATGAAATTTTAGCATGAAAGTTGTTGTATTTGGACCTTTAGAAAAGTTTTTATTGACGAGACCAGAGATTTTGTGGTGATTTAGGTGACTCGAAGGATTCGTCAAACGGGCAAAAACCAGTGCAATTTCAGGCTGCTTTCGTTATGCAATCTGCTCCTCAAGCGTATGGAGGTCATCTTGAGCTAGGGTTTGGTCAGCCAGATGCGGTAAAAATTTGTACTTGATAAACATGTTATCTTTTTTTTATGATTTTGATTTTAATCTTAACCGTTGATGCTTATGTCTTTTTATTGTGATAAATTATGACAGACATGTGGCAAGTATCCTTATGGAGATCAATATTATAGTGTTCTCTCTGCTTATGGACCTCAAATTGCGGTGTGTCCTCTCTTTGAGCTAACCTATATACTTGGTTTTCATCTTATGTGGATTCAAATTTTAGACGATAATCAATGATCAAAATTAGGGAACTACTCACTCTGATAACTCCATTAAACATACTTTTGTTTTAACAAGTAGGATGGTTAATTTTAGAGATTGCACTTTTGACCCACTTACGTCGAATGAGTCAATTTGGGTTCTATTTTATCTCAAAATAATCAAATGAAAAATTAGCTAAAGGGGAATGGGCGAATGACCCAAATGGATCAAACAGGTCGAAAGTCCCAAACGGTCAATTTTGATGCATAAAAGCACCTATATCATATTATTCAAATATTTTGGGTATTCTTGCTATAATGTTGTTTTTGTACATGATCATACCCTTAACACTTTAGTTATGTATAAAAAAGAAAAAGAAAAAAATAGTGTTGTAGGTCAAATCAATCCTGCATGGTCCAGCCGGTTTGACTGTTTCGACTTCTACTGCAGAATGACCCATTTCAACCTGTACCTGTTTCGACATAGTTCCCAACTCGCACATTTTGCCATCAGTAGTTAATACTATCTAGATACAAGATGATCGTTAGAAGAACCTTTTGTTTTTCATGATTATCTTGTGTGTATTGTACTAAATCAAAATAGACAACATTTAATTAACATTAATGATATCTAATACCAGCCAAGTGTAACCAGGTGTATTTATTTTTGTTGCACTGTTTGATTTGGTTCTCATTGTCGGGTCTCTTCCGTGATGATTCAGGGCCGGGTTATGCTACCTTTGAACTTAAGCACTGATGATGGGCCTATATTTGTGAATGCGAAGCAGTATAATGGAATAATCAGGCGTAGGAGATCCCGTGCTAAGGCAGAAATGGCAAAAAAGGTTACCAAAAGTCGTAAGGTATGTTAATAATGTGAATGACATTGACCCTCACTAACAATCCCGTATTCTTGAAGTTTGATATTCATTTGGCCGTTAAATGCAGCCATTTCTGCACCTATCGCGCCATCTCCATGCAAAACGTAGGCCAAGAGGATGTGGGGGCCGTTTCCTGAATACAAAAGAGAGGGAAATGTGTAAGATTCAAAACTTGGATTCAAAATTGACCGATCATCCTGCAGGCTCTCAAAGATCTGAAGTTCTGCAATCTGATCATGAAACAAACGGTAGTAGGTCCCACATGTCGGGATCAGAGGTGACAAGCATGTTCTCGATGGGAGATCTCAATCACTTCCCAATTGGGAATCTCAGAGTTACTTCTATTTCGAACATGATGATGTCAGGCAATGGCATTCATGGCTTCGGCATGAGCAACAAATGGGTTGCAGCAGCTGGTGGTGGTGGTAGCCACTGCAATGTGGCAATCTGATGTCACATGGGGCCTGGTGTGTCAGCTCACCAGGTCCTGTTCTTTGATAGTCAAATGGAACCGGGTCTCATCACCGCTGTTTGGCTAGGCAAATCATCCTTGGCTTTTGTGTTAAGGTTGTATCTCTAACCTTAATTGCCCCTGCAAATGTTGTTTGCAGTGTTTGGGAATTTTTTTAGAGATGCTAAATAGCCTTGATGCATATAATGGACAAACATCTCTTATGGAAATGTTCTGTCTCATCTTATATAAATATTGTGTTGTTGTTTGAAATAAAACATGGGGTTGGCAAATATGTTGCTAGGATCATCAACTAGGGTACTCCTGTATAATTTGTCAAAAAATATTTACACTTTTAGACCTTGAACTTTTCGAACTCACCCCTCCTTTGTGAGCGGTTGCACCCTGTATTAGGTGTTACTAGCAGCACCCATTGTTGAAAAACTGTCTTTTTAGGGTAAGTTGTATGTCTGTTTCTAACTTTCAAACATTTGAGAAATGCAATGTAGTTTTGTTGTTTGTGTGTATAGGTTGGTATTATGTAATTGTTGGGCTAGTTTGTGGTTTAACATGAATGTTTGAGGTTACGTGTTCAATCCTTTTATTTCTTTGGTTTTTTAATAGGGAAAATCATCTGCTCAACAAATTGCATGTTGAACGTCATAATAAATCAACGAAGAACTAATATTCAAAGGTAAAGGTTAAGTATGTGAATGTTTACACAAATTAAAAGCACCTACGTTTGATCGGTTTGCCCTTTAGTATTTTCTAATCGAGTTCCATTTATATGGTAAAAAAAGAAATTACTCAAACGTTTACCTTATGGTCCCGATCATAGAGGAGAATATTAGTTTGCAATGTAAAAGTTAAAAGTAACTAAAATGTATGTATGTAATAAAGCTATAGATAGAGAAATGAATTGAAGAGTTAAAGTTAAAGCATTTTGTTTAAAGTTTAGGTTAGCTTTAAATTATAAGGTTGTTAGGTATACGTCTCTATAATTTAGTTGTGGCATATATTAAATTGAACAAATGTGTTTTTTGTAGTCCTTTGGTCTTATTCTATTAAAACTAATGTTTATCCTTATTTCAAATATATAATATAAGGGAAAATAAAAGGAGCAGTTAACGACACATGTTATTGACTAAAAGTAAAGGTTAAACTTGTATAATTATATAAGAATTAAATAAAAAAATGTAAAATAAAATATATTTTATTTTATTTGTGATTGATTAAGTGGATGTTTGAATGTTGACGTTCACATCAATGAATATAAAGTTATACTAGAATTAGTTGTAAATACTTTATACGCTTTTCTTATTTAATTATTCTTTTAGTGAAATGATTTTTTGAACTTGGGTCTATCATTTATGATCCAGCGTTTAATAAAACTGTTTCATAGCTCAGCTCCTAGTATTAGCTCATTTATACTGATATTTTGGATTTAAATTCTATTATATGCATTTATTTAAAACTTTAAAATACAAAATTCTTTTATAGGACCTTCCTCGAGAATGTACAAGTGATGCCATTTTACAGGGCTTGTCAAATTTTGAGTTCTCATTAATAAAGTGAAGATACATATATTTTATAAGCCTTTAAACAAAGTTTTTTTTTAAAAAAAAAAACGGATTTAAAGTGTATATATAATAGATTGAACCTTCTTGTAAAAAATTACAAACAAAATACATTTGTTAAACCCTAGTTTATAACCTCTAAAAAGTACCTCCTATGATCACGTTTTGCTTCTCGTTCAGAGCATATCACTTGCATCGTGATATGCATAGTGTAGTGGTGAAAAAGTTGGGATGGGCCTCGTGTTATACACAACGGTTCTCTCTCTCTCTGTGTATCCAAAACAATGTAACTAAATAAACATACGTGGGTCTAGTTGGTTTTTAAGGTAGTTTGTAATTTTTTGGGGTGTTTGAGTTGAAGGCAATTCGTGATGATTTAGCGTTGATGTGCCACATAGTTCTGGTGCGTTCAGTGTTATGAATTAAATCTCTCAAAACAACCCAAGAGCAAATACCAAAAAAATCAAAAGTCACAAACATATTGTGCTCTCAATTTTCAACACATTTCATATTCGTGATTTTCAACTTGATTATATATATTGTAAGAAGGGATAAATGGAGCCCCATTCAAGTTATCCGAGGCTTTTTATTCTTGCTCGAGTCGGATGATGAAAAATTATAGGGTGAATATTTTTACTCAGATGTACACAACTTAATTGGGGTATCCCGTGGTTGTTTTCTTACTATTTTTTTGGCAATCCCAATATGTGCAATTAGTGAGGTTTAAACCTGAGACCTTTTGTAAAGATATTAGGACGCCAACCGGTAGATTATCATAGTGATGGTTTAAGAAGGGATAAGTCGTTAATAATAAAATATAGACGATGATAACCAAAATGTGAAGGATGATGATCGAAATCTAAAGAGTGATAATGAGAATGTAAATGTTGAATAATGACACCTGAATTTTCACGTACTCTTTTATTTTGCATGTATTATCTTTGAATTCACGATATAATATAAAGTTTAGTTTAGATTTATTGAACCGGTTAAAGCGAAACTGTACCATCTACCCGTTCGACTTAAAAACAGGTTATTAAAACATTTCAAATAATAACCTTATCTTCTAATATTTCATTCTCAACATTCAGATTTTTCGAATCCAAAAATGTTTGCTGCTTCTTCTTCATCATCATTAATCCCAATTACCGGTTATTCACTTTCATCTTCTTCACAATGCAACTCAAAATCACTTCACTTACAACATCCTTCTATTTCAACCTCCAAAATCCCCAGATTATATCTCAATTTCAAACCTAATTTCTATCCACTACTTCAATCCTATCTTCCGTTCCCCAATTGTTCCACATCATATACATCAACTGAATTAGATGAAACCCTAGAAACAGAACAATTACCAATTGAAGCAGAATTAGAAACAGATAATGATAATAATGACGATGATGATTACGATGAAGAAGAAGAAGAAGAAGAAATCGAAACGGAATCGCCGGAAGCCGGAAGACTGTATGTCGGAAACTTGCCGTACGCGATAACGTCAGCAGAATTGGCGCAAGTGTTTGGGGAAGCTGGTGAGGTTAATTCTGTGGAGGTAATTATTAGTGATTTTTTTGTTTGATTTAAGTTGATAATTGTTGGAATTTGTGTTTAACTTTGAGTTTGTGTAAGTGTGTAACCTAATTTTTGTGTTTGATCAGATTGTTTATGATAGGGTGACAGATCGAAGCAGGGGATTTGGGTTTATTACAATGGGAAGTGTTCAGGAAGGTAATGAAGCTATTAGAATGTTCAATGGATCTGTAAGTGTTCCTTTCTAATGTGTTAAATGAGTTTTGACTGTTGTTTTAAATTAAAATTTTGATTAAAGTTGGAAACTTTTTGATATTATATGATTTGTCTGTAGGAAATTTGTATCTTGATATAGAAATATTGTTAATTTGGAGGGTATTTAATTGGGAGTCTTTACTTTCAGGTGCTTTTAGCTCGTTGCGTTTTTAAACACAAAACACACTTTTAAAGTGTTTGGATAATGTTGCGTTTTAGCTTATTTATAAAGAAGAACACACTTTTTTTAGGCCAGGAGATTGTTGCTTATTTGGAACACTTAAGTTTTTAAGCAATAAGCATAAAACATATGCACTCCCAAACAGATCCTTACTGTGCATGTGAGAGTACTAGTTTTGACTTTTGACTGGAAAGTCAAAGCAAAAAAACAAGGCGTCACCCATAGCTGCAATCTTCATCCGATTGGACTCTGAACTTGGACTATTGCATGAATAATCATAAGATTGGCTCACTATGGTTTCTCAAACTACTAAAATTGTAACGAACTGTGAGATGCGACCTGCATAGCAAAAATACAGTTGGTTTTTCAAATTAGCAACAAAGTCATAGTTGGTTGCCTTAATGTGTAATTAGTAATTACTGATTGGGTTAATAATTTGCAGCAAATTGGTGGCAGAACTGCGAAGGTGAACTTCCCGGAGGTGCCAAGAGGAGGTGAAAGGGAAGTGATAGGCCCAAAGATTAGACTTAGTAACAGAGATTTTATAGAAAGCCCTCACAAGATCTATGCTGGTAACCTTAGCTGGATCATAACTTCAGAGAGGCTCAAAGACGCTTTTGCTGACCAACCTGGCCTATTGAGCGCCAAGGTCATCTATGAGAAACACTCGGGCAGGTCTCGAGGTTTTGGATTTGTCACTTTTGTCTCTCCTGAGGCTGCAGAGTCTGCGCTTAGTGCTATGAATGAAGTGGTAAGCTTCAAAAATAGATGCCAATTTTAACCCATTCGTTGGTGAAAGAGTCTATTTGGGTTATCTTTTTAATCTCAATTGAGTTTATAAAAAAGAATTAACCATGGAAGGGAACATGTCAAACCGGTTAAAAGTCGTCCAAAGTTTATCTCAATGCATACAAGTATATAATTTCGTAAAATTCTTTTCATTCAAAATTCATATATTCACTGTAATATAGTTTTTTAGAAGCATAAGAAAAGTATTAATTGTAAAAAGCCCCTCTGTGTCAATTTTGCCACCTGTATTACCAGCATATGGCTTCTTCTTTAATCTATGCTTTATGCATTTTTCTTGTCGTTTCGGTGAATAGGAGGTCGAGGGTCGGCCTTTGCGACTGAACTTGTCAGCAGGGAAATCATCAGATACGTCCACGTCCCTCTCACCAAGATCAGAAAGAAGTTCTGAGATCAATGTTGATGAGAGTGAGATCCTTTCAAGCATTAGCTCCTAATTAGAGGAATAACTATAATTAGAACAAAATCTAATATTTGCTCGAAGTCACCCTAGAGCAAGTTTTGTGCAAGAAACCAACATTTGTATCAGTTTCATCATGTATTTGAAATTTCTAAGTATAGTATTTACATTAGTCAATTAGTTTATTGATATAGTTCACTCATTGACGTAATACACGGATGTTCAAAGTTACATTGTTCGGTTCTTATGGACTTGTCGAATATCAATATAAATAATCAATAACGGTGGAGAATTTATTGACATTCTCTCTGTCAAATTGTTCTTCTCTGTGTTCTGTTCGTTGAATAAAATTGCATGAATGATGTTTGTTTTGTGTAAATAAATCTGTATCCAGTTAAAGAAAATATTTGTTCAAATTTGTAAATCAAAAAACGTTGTCATAAATAAATCTTAAAATTGCGATGATTAAAAATGCAAGGGTGCATTTTGCACAGCTCTTACAAAATCAAGGTACTTTTTGCAATTCATTGGAAATTTAAAACTTCAGGGCATGCTCCCCGATTGTTTTTCCGGAAGAAGAGAATAAAAGTGGAAAGAAGAAAAATTAGATTGTGTTCTCGAGTTTTTTCTATGTAGAGAAGAGAAGAGAAGTGTGAGGAGAATTTGAACATCTTTTCTCTCCAAACTTTCTCTCCAAAAGTGGGAAGAAACGGAATGAGTGAAGATTAAACATGTTAGAAAATGATATTTCCTTCCATTTCTCTCCAACTCGGGAATACGAAACGTATAAATTTCCTTTTTCTTCTTTTCAACTCGGAAATGCAATAGTATTCTTACTCTTTATCATTTTCTATTATTTTCTCTTCTTTTCTTCCCATCAAAAACTCGGAAGCAGGCTGTTAGTCAAACATGATTTTGACCTTTTTTTCCGTCAATTTCTCGCGATTTGGGTAACCTCGATCCTACTCATCGCCTTCGTAGCAACCGTCGCTACGATGGCGTATACGGCGGAATCAAGCACCCATAACAAATCACGTATTCTCGCTGTGTACAGATGCTGCTATACAAAAGTCCGATGGTTTCACTTTCGGAATCACTTTTGCTGCGAGAACTACGTTTTTGTATTAACAATTCGGTTCATTTATCACCGTGCGACCGTAGGTTGTCTCTATCATCTGCGAACTCACAGCTTTCAGTGTTTAGACCTAAGGTCGACGAGATCTCGCTACTTACCATCAATTCCGGTAGCTTTTTGCTGGTAATACTTTTATTATCTGTTGTGAGTATTTGAGATTATAGTTGTTATTTTGTGTGTATAATGACTTGATTTGTATATATGTAGCTTATTGTGTTTATGAGAACTGTGTAATGTAGAATAGTAGCAGTATCTTTTAAGATAGAAATAGTTTTTAAATCTGATTAATGAGTAGAATACAGATTGCTAACTGAATTCAATGTCTCGAAATGATACATCATTTACAAACGTTTATGATTAAGTTTGTTAAAATCAAAGTTATGGAGTGTTATTGTGTTTGCAACTTGTAGATGACATTATGTGTGAGAGTGACAAGTCTCCCTAAAACCAGATACATGGAGAGTTGGAGATGTATGTTTCACAACCTCTATGCCAGATCTATGTAAAACTGTATTACAATATATGAGTGTTCTTGCGCAACTAACGTATAGATTTCAAAGTGGTATTAATATGTCCGGACCTTAGTCTAAGAAGGGAGAGTGAAGTCGTGGGATCTTAGTAATTCTAGAGGTGAAAGTGATATTATAAGTTTTCTTTTTACATAAAACGAGGGATTTATGGGGTGAGGAACTCTTCCCTTTATATCTCATAATTGTTAAGTCTGTCGCAATATAGTTACATATCAATGAGGTATAATTTAGTCTTGACAACCGTTAGGTAATCTAAGACTAGGAGTAACTTGCACCAAGAGTAGAATTAGAGCAGGAAGTCAATGGTTGAAACTAAACTAGATAGAACTTTGGTTAGGAGTGAAAGATGGTTCTTGGGTTGGTCCAACCCTGATAGACTAGTAAGGGTGCCTAAGGTTATCTCTGGTGCTAACTTGTTTGTGATGAATGAAGAGCCTTCTTGGTTAAACTACTCTTTGCTGAAACCTATACATTACTTGTTCTAGAAAGGTACATGAGGGGGCTTGTTCAGCTATTGAAAGATACTGAAGGTGGTTCAAAATTTTTGTGCTCGTATAAGAAAGTTTTGGTGTTTGCATTCATAGAAAATTGCTTTATGTTGCAACACCCACACACTCGTTGCGCAGATGGACCGTAGTACTAAATATATGAACTTTTATCTGATTTTCGATAGATGCACAATTTCATATCTTAAACCAAAACGACGCACGGAGTGTGTAACAGCAATTATGTTATTCGACTTATCTGGCCAAATTGACAACCTGTAGAAGCGCTTCTTTCGGGGCTTACTCTGATCCGATTGTATTGAAAATTAGGGGATGCTCCAAAGATTTTTTTTACATATTGAGTTCTTGGCTTGACCATGCTTAAGTAAAAGAAGATAATTGATAATTAAATGGCATAAATTAACATTTTTATAATGGGTTATTGATTTGTACATGTAAAATCTCAGTGCAACACATAAAATCTCAGTGTATTCAGTACTACCTTATTAGTGGGAATATTGCAAACAGAAATACCTTATTAGTGGACATATTGCAAACAAAAATAATCTGTGGTTTACAGGAGATTGATGCCATGTAACACCATAACATCTATTGTTTTGGACTGCAGACGTAACTTGGTTAATGAATGCAACTGATTAATCTCTACAATTTAAGACATAGCCCGTTTATAATACTCTTTCTTCATTAGAGTTTGTTCAATATCTAGACTTCTATACACTATATTCGTCAACTATAACGTAATGTGTCACAATATACTTTGACATGACAGGATTCTTATGGTGGATACATGGTGGCATTTGCTGGTAGAAAATATGATGCGAGGTCAATCCCTGCTTTTGTTGCAAACAGTACATATATCGTAACCAACTTTACACTTGTAAGTTTTTAATCTTTTACACACATTAATTTTCAATTTCCTATCAAGGATCAAAGTTCGGCCCAACCTTATCCCTCAGTAATCACTACAAAAATGTTGATATTTGTGGTAATTGAAGGGTAATTAAGATACTTGACTAATAGGGCACTTGTTGATCCATGTGCCTACTTAAATGTCATGTGAAAACTGGTCATCGTTGGTAATTAAACAGCTAACCAACGTTGATCCAATTTCTAATATAGTGAACAGATTATTTAGACCAGGAAAAAGCAAAGTTTCAACTTTCAAGAATTTTGATTAAAGGTAACCAACTTTTAAGATAAGTTGCTCTGATCCGGTAGCCGGTCAAAATGATGATTTGAGTATTTGACATTAACGTCGTGTTGGCTTTCTTCAAACATGTCTCGTGAAAGCTGGTTATCTTTGGTTATTTGGTGTTGTAGGGAAACAAAAGTTGGTTATTCATATAGAAATTGGACCAATGTTGGTTACTTTTGTTATGAAATTAGCCCTGAAAATTTCCATATTATATTGCATTAGAAAACCAGATTCAGCTTTTGGCAAACATAATTACCGATTCTTGTTATCGTTGGTCACAGGTTCTAGAGTTTTAGAAGGGTAAGCTACAGAACTTATACTGGAAGAGAGACGGATGTTCATCATGTTCGGCCGAAAGCAACTTTGCGTGCCTCAACAATAAGGATTGTGCAATCAGAACCAGTTCCTGTAAGACCAGAGGAGGATACGTTGATTGTAGCATTGGAATACAACTTGCATTTTCTGGAACAGATAAGCATGATCTGTTTTCAACTCATGGTATGAAGTCAAAAACCTTCGCCACTACTCGGTATTCGCCCTGTACAAAAATCTCATGGATTCTTTTACGAGCCAATACAACAGCTTTTTTTTAACTGCAATTGTTACAATCTATGCTACCTTTTTGATTGTACGTTTCTTACGTCCAGTTTTGTGTAATATTGTATGTGAGATAAGGATTTGGCTTATTTTTCTAGTTGATTTGGTTGATTAGTGGAAAAGAAAAGAAAGACTTGAATGATGAACAACATATAACTCTCTTCGTTGTTTGTGGGTTTGAAAGTACCACCAATAAGGTAGTTATTTAACAGTCACATCGACTTGTTAATGAATGCAATTGATTAATCTTTGCAGACACACCAAATGTTTGCCTACATGAATCATCTTTATTTTAATTCGATTGGATGATTTGACTTCTAAAATTATTCAACAAATTTATTTATAGAAATCAACTATCTTCACGAAATTTATTCGTTTATATGAACCTGCCAATCATTTGAATGAACATTTTGGAAATTTAATCCCTAATCAAATCAAAATGAAAGATGAACATTATAAATGTATTAACCCCGGTTTGTTACAACCGATGATATATACGAGTATAAATTAAAGAACCATTGTAAGTTGGTAATTCTTATTGTGTACGATTAGGGAAAATAATTTGGTTTGACATTTTATTGATGGTTATTAAAAAAAATTCATCCAGATAAAGAAAATAGCACTCAACTTAACTCAATTTGAGAAATACTCTTCTCTAAAATTAGATTTTTTGACTGTGTACGATTTGATATTTCTGTGAAGTTTCACTGTTTCTTGCAAAATGTTGGCTCTGTTTAATGAAACGCTGTAACTTGTTTGTTTTTTAGTGTATCTTGGGAATTTATAATTTTTAGGAAACATAACGTCTTCTGTTACAAGAAGAACATAATGAAGTTATGGAACAAACTATAAAAACTCAAACTACAGGGTACCATAGTGTAAATAAGCCATAATCAAGACTGGTCTAGAAATTTGACAACACGCAAACACACACCGACTAAACTACCGTTATATAATGACTCCTCACTCAACACGTCATCTATATTATTTACTAACACAAACAGTCTCAAAATCATCAAAAATATCAGATTGAAGAAGAAACCAATGGCAGGAATTAAAAGCAAGCTGTTGATCGTCTTTCTTTGCTCGATTTCTCTGATTGCTGATGCAATCGATGTAAAATACTGTAGTAAGTGGTTTATTAAGTTTTTTAGTTCAGTATATGATCCAAACATATAGGAGATAGGTTTTATAATCATTTAATTTTTTTTTGCGTTTTAATCGTTTGTTTTACGTAATTAGGGTTTTATTGTGCCTTTCTTTGTAGTTATTTCTATTCGTCAATACTGTTTTAGATGAATATTTTGCACTTGAGTTGACCTTTTAATTTGGTGTTCAATGTTAATGTTAAACCCTAATTTTCTAGAATGCGCAGTAGTACACACAGACACACTCACACACACACACACATATGTGTGTGTGTTGTTGCTTATGGGTGGTAGTTTATATAGGTTTAGTGCAGTTAGGACTTATGAAGTTCCACATATTTAGGAGTACGTATAACAGAATGTATCAAGTGCTACCATAGTTGTCAAAAACTACTGTTTGTTTTTTTCTTTTCTAGATGTTGAAGTTATTTGGCATAAATTTTTGGATTTAATATGTTTGTAAATCTTGCTGAATTTTGATAAATATTGATGAATTGATGTCTTATTTGACACGGAAGAATATTTTGGTAACTGTTAGACCTCTATGATTGTGGCAATTTAGTATAAGCTTCATTTTATATTAATAGATCAACTGAGGAAATTAACACAAGTCTTTTTGCTCTTGAAGCATGTTGAATAGTGCAAATACCATACTTGCATATGAAAACTCGAAAACATGTTTAAGGTCTTAAGGTACTCTTGTTTGAACTTGATGTATAAAATGAGCATGTTCTTTCTAGTGGGTATATCTTTTAATTCAGTAGCATACACATTGAATGAAGATCTTATGTTGTATTATCAATACTTGTACAGATAAGAAGAACAATTATGACGTCAAGGTCAGTGGAGTTGAGATTACTCCTTACCCAATAGAAAGAGGCACAGAGACCACTTTCACTATTTCTGCATCTACAGGTAGCTTTATATCTTAATTTATCGTTCTTTGTCTCCTAAGTTTAACTTTGAAGGATGATCCAAACTGCTACAGGTCTTGGTTAACAGTAAGATTACTTTTCTTGTGTATACGATTCGCTTGCTTTGTAGTTATTATATCTGCATTGTAAGACACGATGCAACAGTTTTGTTGTGAGAAAGTAAAAGATTTGTGTTTGTTATGATTCTACACATGTAATATACTTCTACTCTCTTTTTATGGGTTTGTTTTGTGGGCATGTTCTTTAATATCACAAAATAGTAGCTGTAGTGGAAACAAGTAGAGGTGGCAAATCGGTGGGTAGGATAACTGATCGAAACAGTCCATGGTACTAAGGGGTCTAAAAAAAACTGGGTCTATAAAATTCAATTTGAAGTTTTTATATTTTTACTGTAATTTTTATAAAGATTCGGAGAAGGTGACGAGCCATAGGTTATATCTATATTTAAAAGATCATTAATAATATTTGGTTATCATTGTTATATTAAAGTTCTGTAATCATATATGATTGTTGTCCAAAGAGATGTAATGAAAAGAGTGTTAGAGAGCCAAGCCGGCCCATTTTGACCTGTATTGAGGAACTATCTGTTTTAATCCATTACCTAGAGGTAACAACTAGCAACATAGGTGGGTTGGGCCGCATTAGGCAATAGGTAAGAATGGGTTATCAAAATGGCTGGTTGAACTGAATTACTTTTTCCTCTTGGCTCCGGTTGGGTTGCTTGACCCATTGAGTAATGTCTTTTCTGGTTCACTTTTTGAGAATCATTGTGTCTGCATAGGATACTGGATACGAAGCTGTTCACACCAAAAAAAATACCACCCCACACCCTCACACATGTGTCTGGCCTCCTTCCCCCCATACACCCTCCTGAACTTGCATCTGCATTTTCCCTCTTATCATCTCAGCCCCACCTCCAACGGTTGCCATCGTGTTTGATCGGTGCCTCCTCTTTGCAGTGAATATATGGATCTCAGAATAAGGTTTTGCTTTTCTGAATTCGATATTTTTTGGGGTTAGATATGAATCTCATTTTTGGTTCTAAGTTTGCGTCTTAAACTTGTGGTTTGATTTTTGGAATAAGTTTTACTTGGTTTTTAATTTTTGGAGCAACTTTATCTTGATATTTGATTTTACATTTGTTAGAATTGAGGTTTGGTTTTAATTTTGTAACAAGAATAAAAAATTATTCGTAAATTTCAATTTGTTTTGGTCAAGGTTTCCATATAATACAAGTAAGTTTGTGTTTCTTGCTTAATATGCAGGGACGATTTTTAATGTCTTTTCCTTTCTTTTTTGTATATTTTGTCAGTTTGTTGTGGTGGTGACTGGTGACGGTGGATGATGGTGATAGCCATGGTTGTTGGTAGGGGCTCATGGTAGATTCTCTAAAACGAATTTATAATAGCCCATTGGACGTGTTTCACATATATATACATGCCCATTCTAACCCTTAATTTTTTTTAAAATAGCCCAGTATAACCTGTTTCTTAGCATTTGGCCCGACATTGCCAACTCTTGTACTGTACTAGTAATTGTTTGCACTCTAGGGCAACACTGACATATTCCCTTTGTTGTAATATGTCCATATTCGGAAAGTTGCATTGTGGTGCACCTTCAGTTCTTTAATCCTCTAATGCTTGGCAGGAATTTCTTGGATTTAATGAGTTCGTAATTGTGAACACTCATATTTAACAGTCTATTCTCAACTGGGAGACGTTCCCTCCTATAAAACGATGGTTTATCAACGTACAAAGAGGAGAATTGATGTTTGAAAATGAAAATCGTTCTGCTTATAGTTAAATGGAAGAGGTTTCTCCTGTTCAGGTTACCCGGGGAGGGCAAGTTTCTTTTTTTTTAACTCAAATGTACGCGGCCTAATAGGGGTATCCCTCTTGTGAGGAAACAGGACGTCTTGGTGATGGGTTTTCTGCTTATAGTTGTCTTTAGTAGATACCACGACATTTCTTTGATGTATGAAACAACGTACTGGATAAGGAGAGCATTGTCTTGTTCTATAGTTGCTTATCACACTACATTACCAGATACATACAGTGGATCCTCTACTAACAAGTTCCACACCAGTAAGATCCACAGATAAGTCAAGAAAACAAACAAACATGATAACCAAAACTTAGATTCTTACGTAAAATCTTATAGAGTGAGATAACACAATTATGTCCGCAAGCAGAAAGGTGACTAGTCTATATGATGAGCTGTCACATGATTCCAGTTCACTAGAGGAACAACATTGTTTTCTTAATGATACAAATAGATTTTCAGATTGAATTTGTGTGTGAGTGTTAATCTTTAAGACTGGCAGAACATGATTGGGAAGTGCATTTCAAATCAATTTAGGCATGTAACATGTTACATTTCTATAGCTGATAAAATCGGATTTACAGTGTATGTTCTGGAATGCAGAAACACCCATCTCTGGAGGGAACCTTGTGATTGATGTCTCATACTACTTTTTCGGTGTCTATAGCGAGACCAGTGACCTTTGCACCAAGACAGATTGCCCTGTTACTACTGGTGACTTCGCAATCTCTCACTCCCAAGCATTGCCTTCAGTAACTCCACCTGTAAGTGCCTTTCTCATTTCTTGTCCATGGAAAAAATTATCCTTGTTTATATCCATAATACGGGCTACAACACTTTATACAAACAAGTTCATGTCATACCATATGTGTCCATTATTAGTCTGCTTGACAAAATAGTATAGACTATGTTAATACGATGTTTGCAGTCAGGTGCTTGTCGTACTTTTGAATTTGTTTTCAATTTCCCATGAAGCTAATGAATATTCTTTGACAATTTCAGGGTTCATATACCCTCACAATGAAGCTGCAAGATGCTAACAAAAACGAGTTGACATGCATCTCGTTTGATTTCAGCATCGGCTGGTACAGCGCTGAGGCACAAGTGGCTTCCAGTTAAGTGGTTGCAATCTGCTATCTTGACCAAGTCCTTTAATAAATAGATACTGTAAATGATCCCATGTTCCTTCTGTGCATGGATTTGTATAACGTTTGTCATTTCACTTTTGGTTCTGTACTAGCTTAGATGGTTCAACTGTAATAACTCGTGTTACTGTCTCCTGTTCGTGTACTTTGAGAAATGATGTTTCCTCGTGTTATTCTATCTCTTTGTCAGCATGTGTCTTTGTGAAAGTTACCGTTTTAACGCTGTAATGCATGTTGATTTGTGTGTTATTAGTCTAAATTTCTAATCATATGAGCTCTCAAGGATGTTTACGTGAATTCAGGTGGTAGCATAGACCTTGCATCAGACCTTAGTTTCTTTTTAAGGATGTTTTTTATACCTAAAATAGTGATATTATATGGTTAGATACTTTGAAGTGTTGATAGTCGGTAGTTAAGGTACTACCATTAATCCATAAGTATGTTCTTACAGGTAACCGTTAGGGTTGTTAATTAAACGCTATTTATTTAATACCTATAGTAGTGTATGCTAAATAATGTTTTGGCTGAGGGTCGAGATGTTCACTTCACGAGTATGTTAATCAATATATGGGTATGATGGTCAAGTGGGGTAGTTATGTTAAGTCCTTATTATTGAGAGACAGGTATCATGGTTTGTACAAAAAAAGTCTAACCTCTCCACTATAGCTTTACTTTATATCCACAAAAGTCTACTTGATGAAAAGAGTAGAAGAAGGTGCTTTTAGCCATTTGCAAGACCCCTCCTTGTGACTCAATTATAAGTGGTTCCACACCTTGTCTCCCATTATTTTTAGCCTAATTTGGTTTGATATCTCCATCATTGCCAAATGTTTGGTCTGGATTTGACCCAATCTCTTAAGGTCTTTTCACTCTTAACACATGTTACGTAGCTACTTAGTAAGTTCATTGATCAACTTTAGCATTCCAAGTCAGGGAAGTGAATAAATCTTCAGTTCGTTCTGATTTACTTCAATTTGAATTCATTAGGTAGATCACGTGAAATCGACACTTTCTTATTTTCACCTGCTCGTTCCGCCTATACTCTTGGCTTTATAACTGAAGTAGAAAGACCCTTATTAGTCTTCTTCGTAACCTTCAGTTCACTAAATATATCCTTCTTGAAATACATTGAGTTCATTAAATACAAGTTTCTCTTTCAAAGCATTTGTTTATATATTGTGTCCTTAAATCCGTCCTACATCACACGCCCTCTTGAAAACAATGGTTTATCGCTACATCAACTTGTCAATTGATGTATGCAGGTCCCTCTTGGTGAACTATAACCAGCTTACTATAACCAAATTGGTAACAAAAGGTTGGAAAGAATAGGTCCCCACCATATACAACCACTAGATAAATAAAGATCCTTTACCCCTCACCTATTGTATCCCCTTGGACCCATCATGTAAAGTTCCTTTTCTTTACGAATTTTCCGTATTAAAGATTAGTTTGTTACCCATTACCCATTCTCGACACCACGTCCTTGATGAAGACCAACCCCATTTAGTGAGTTATAAACCCGCCTAAAGTTTACTCACTAAACCCACCTCAAGTTGATTAGAAGTGTAGTGAAGAGATGAAAGGAGTGAGGGGAAGATTTGTAGGCAAACTGAAATCCATTTCAGCCATCACCAACCTCAAACAAGGTCTAGTTTTCCATGACAATACCTTCAATCAATACCTCCAAACAGCAACACTCGCAGGTGACATCAAGAATGAAGACATGAAGATGAACGTGTCTGTTTTAGAAGAAACCATAGACCGCCCATTGTTGGTACAATTTGAAGAAAAGTGTCCACCTGGAGGAAATGATTCAGTCATCTTCTACACAACAAGCTTGAGAGGTATACGTAAGACATTTGAAGATTGTAACACTATAAGGTTTTTGTTAGGGAGTTTTCAGGTTTTGTATGATGAAAGAGACGTCTCAATGCACTTGGAATTTAGGGAGGAGCTGTGGCGGATATTGGGCGGGAGGGTGATCCCACCAAGACTATTTATCAAAGGAAGACTTATTGGAGGGGTTGATGAGGTGGTTGGGCTTCACGAAGAAGGTAATTTAGAAGACCTGTTGAGTGGCATACCGAAGAGTGCGACTACTGGGCCCTGCAACGGGTGTGGAGGGATGCGTTTTGTGCTTTGTTTAACATGCAATGGTAGCCGGAAGGTGGTCTTGGAGGAGTTTGTCGAGAGTGATGCCATGTTTTCGATTAGTTGTGTAGAATGTAATGAGAACGGATTAGTGAAATGTCCCGTTTGCTTTTGAGCTTTAGTAGTTAGTAAAACTTAAAGGTAGGGCGTTTCTCGTGTAGAAGTTATTTAGGAAGTATATGGATTCGGAGCTTAGTATCTTGATGCCAAAAATTGTAACGGAAGTTCATCAACCGTTCAGCTGAACAGATGGATGTATTTCGAATGACAAGTAGACGAAGATAGATCTAAGTTTTGTGAATATGATCTAATAATATATGATTGTGGTATCATATGCTCATTATCATCCTTTGAACTTTCTGCCATTATTGTTGATCCCATTATCGTTGTGTTGTATTTATCACCAAAAGTATATCATATGATAGACTGATTTCTACATTTTTGTTAGAAAGTTGTAGGAGTGTACTTAACTTTTTTGCTTCTTACTCATTGTTAATGAAAATTGTTGATTTCAATCATGAGTTGCAATGAATGTAATAGTTCCCTTTTTAACCTTTAATTGGAAGGATAATTTGTTAGGGCCTGGCTGCTCATTTCTGTGGGCCAAACCCATGTTCTAATTATCTTAAGGTCATGATGGGCTCTCCATGTGCACCAAAAAAGGTGAATGGTTGTTGCCTTGTTGGAAATTATTTTTAATAAATATGGTTTGCTTCTATGAAAATACAGTAGCAAAGTACAATCTGTTTTGGAGTATGACCTGATTTACTGTGAATACGTCTCTTGAAAATAAAATTAATGGATTTTGATAATGACAACGTTAATAGTTACGGTTAATGGAGTAGTTTAAGATATGCATTAGTTATCGTACTTTTAACATATCACCTCAGATGGTTGAGATAAACGATTAAAGTAAACTGATTAAAGAATGTTTCTAGCTTTTAATCACATCATTGTCCTTTAACAATATTGAAAACGGAGCAGGTTTTTCCTGTTCATGTTATTTAAGAAGGAAGAAATTTGTTTTGTCTCAAATGTACGAGGTCTAATCTGAGTATTTCGGTGGCTGTTTCAGACTATTTTCCTGATCACTCTCAAAAATTGTTTAACTTGAAAGATTTGAAACCGGGACATCTTTTATGCGAATATCAAGACACATAACCACTAAACCATCTTGATAGTTCAAGATATATAATGAGCATGTCAATAGAATGAATTACCATAAACTTGCCTCATTAACATCCATTACGAATGCTTCTTAAGAGCCAAAGCATGAATTAAATAACAAAATCCCAACACCCAAAAAAAAGAACGTATAAATCATAGTCACTCAAACTTATCATTTTGTATATATGGTTTGCGGCTTCACGAAAAATAGATATACACAAAATACCGTTGCTAATACTTGTAGTGAAATAAATATGGTATTTTCGTTTCAACCCATATGTTTTACGAGCGAATCAATGCACAAAGTAATTGTGAACACATTTGGAAGAAGGGCATAGCAATAAATCCTTTAGCAACAACGACGACTTTAGAGCAAATTAATCCAACGCTTTATATTGAAATAACAGTAAAACAAGTTACTAAATTTTTTCTATGTTTGTTATTAGAGGTATTGAAATTGAAATTAGCAGTTTAGAGTTACATTCATTTGTAGTGAAAGTGAAATTAGAAGTTTATATCAACAAGTATACAATAATAATCTATACATGAAATCATCAACATAGTTTCATATTATGACACATATGATCACCAAGAAAGGACACATCATCACCATTAATTAATTAAAAACAAAAGAAGTTAACATTCTAATGATCCTTCATTTTTCCTTCTTATATATATAAAGAGCTAGATCTATACAAAATGATGCCTCGATCTTTCAAGAATTGACACATTACTATGTAATAAATAATTAAGACCACTAATAGCCCTCAAGACTTAAGACATGTAGTCATATTTGCTTATATATGTTTTGACAATACTATCTTACCTTTAAAAACTTTGTTGTTTTATCCTTATTATTTATTCTTTTTCTTGTAAATTTGGTTTCAATTTCTACAATTGCATACAATTGAATGTGAATTGAGTTGTATTATATTAGTCAAACGAGACTTTACCGCGTTTGCGGATACCGTATTTATGAACTTTTGTCTTTCCATTCGAATTTTCGTTGATGCTCTTTCAAGTTAAAATCTAAAAGGTATTGTTTTTACATCGTATGTTTTAGAGTCAATCAAGTACTTGTGAGTTATGCACTACAGACTACACTTTTATTCATCGAACCAAATGATATGAGAACATCAACTTATGATTTGTTCCAATGTCACTAAAAATTTATTAATTTCTCCAACTTCTAATATATATTCTCCCTTGTCCCAAAATAAATTTATCATTGTAATTTCAAATAAAGTATAACTTTTTTACATTTTTACCGTCAAATATCTATATTGTTCTTATTTTATGTATAAATTTTTTGTGAAAAAAGTATAATTAAGGGTAAAATTGAAAAGTTGATAATCAATTTTGGAAGTACATATTCTTTTTGAGACAAACTAAAAAAAATATGAATACTTATTTTAGAACCGAGAGAATAATATTTAATACTTGTACTTAACTAGTGTATATGACAAAGTCAAGTGTACCTCAAACATAAATTTTGTACAAAAAGAAAAGATTTGATGACAATATAAAAGGATATGTAATGTTTTACCGTTAAAAATTACTCTTTTAGAGCATCTGTAATGTTCACATTATTTTAGTGCAACTAGTACCAAAATATAATCTTTTGAGAATATGTTTGTACTAAAAAAGTTACTTTAATGCGTTACACAAAATCTTTTTTTATTGATTATACACAATTTCAACACTATAATATTATAATTTTCATATAATCATAAAATTCTTGTAATAAATATAATGACAATCATTATATTTAATACTTTCATAAATATAAATAAAAACTTTATAAAATTAGAGATTTTTAATAAATATGATAGAAAATATTATATTTAATAATTTTAAAAATAGTAATTTTCAGTTTATTATCTATACATCATATTAGTACATTTAATTATTATATATATATATATATTATTTAATATAAACAATGTTTAGTGTAGTGTTTAATGTTACATCAAATTTAATGAAGTATTAAATACTATTTGTCAATATATAAAAGTAGGAGAATGCTAACTATAGCCCTTAGGGCTATGGTTAAGTATACCATATTTACAAAACTTCTAAAATTATAACTCTTTATTTCTATGAATATTAAATATTTACATATGTATTTATGGAAAGTGAGTATAAAATATAGAATATAATCACTTTTAATTATTGTTAACTAAGTTTGTAATGTTATTTAAGGCAAGCTTAACTATAGCCCTAAGCGCTATAGTTAGCATTCTCCATAAAAGTATTGCAATGTTTAATGTTAACATCAGAGTGCATTTAATATGCACTATGTTAATGCATAAAGATACATTTAATACTAACATTTTTGAAAATGTTGTTCGCATTTAAGAAAAAACTCTTGGAAAGCTGCTTTAGGTGGCATATATCTAGACCCAGAATTATTTCCAAATCAAAACACAACTTTAACAAGACCATGCACAATTCATGAAAGTACTATGCCTCTTAATTTATGAATTTTAGCTCTGGAAAAACAAGCAATCAACCATATGGTTACAGCTATAAAACTGTGGGTCACATCACATGGTAAAAACCTTAAGAAAGCCAATCATTCAAATTTGCAGAAGAATCCACAGAAAGACCAGTTGGGAATTGGAATCAAGTCTCACTCAAAAAGCTTCAAGGAATATATAGGAAACTGAACATTAACTTAGTAGTATAAAACAATATATTGGAAAACTGAAAACACAGTAATACTTTTACACAACAAAGTGAAACAACAAAGATTTGTACACAATTAATAAATCAAACTTTTTAATGTTGAAGTAAAACTTTTTGGTGTAAAATCACCTTTTATGTTTAAAATGTGTTGTTAAAAGTATGTTTAGGAAAGAGTATGATACATGACAACATGAAAGATACTACAAAGAAAATATTAAAGCATATGCTAAATAATAAGTAGTTGTGCATTGTTATTGACTAACCACAGAGCAATCAACATATCTCCAATTGCACCAATAGAGATCACAAAGTTGCCTTCCAAAAAACTATTACTCTTTTCAAGAAACAACAAAGTTGTGGGGTTGGGTGAGTCAACATGAAAGTCAAAGACTGAGAACCCTAAAAAATTCTGGGCTTTTTTCTTTTTAGAAAAAAAACCCTCAGCCCAAAAGAACAATCTTTTAACCATGACTAAGGTAAAACAAAGTTAAAAACTAAACCTACAAACTAACATACCCTTCAAGATGCAACCTTTGTCTATGTAGCAACCTCAGTTGTTGACGCTTCAACTGCAGATGATGACATGGCGCTGGCCTGTAAGCAAGTGTAGTGAAACTCTATCTGTAGCCTCTGATGGACCAGTGTCATAGAGGTTAAACCTTTCCTGATATCAGCTTCCAATTCCCTAATAGGAATAGCAGCTAAGAAGTTTTTAATGTACTCCTTACAACACTCTTTCCCATTGTAAATAATCTCAAAATTGCTCACATTATTTACCGATTCATCGCTAATATCCTCCAAAACGCAGACTTGATCAGAATCTGAGGCGGGTATTTTGTGAATTGTCGTATTTCGGTCAAACTTCAAGATATATGCTTGATTGCACCCCTCAAAGAGTCTCTCTCCTAAAGTGTCGATTATGTAAAACGCTTCAGGTTCTACTTTCAACACAAAGAAATGATCATTCCAGCTCACGATGTAAACTCGAGGTTCAACGTTGCTAGAAAGTTCCGACTCACGGATAACCTCGTCCCACATACTATCAAATGACATTGCTTCATGTAAAAAGTCAAACTTGCCCTCTTCGACTTGTTCCGGATGAAAAAACCCAACGAAAGATTTTTCTTGAACTATGGAAATCGGGCGTATATTGGCTTTAATGACGGTTTCAAGATCGAAATGTTTATCGGGAAATTGAGATTTATAAGTTTCATTTCCGCATAGGTTTCTCCACTCTAAAGAACCGTCTCGGATCAAAGAGTCTAGTTGGGATTTAATTGGCATTAAATCATGGTTATTTTGGAACCAATCAGCAAAGACTGCCACTAGGGCGGTACACGCACTCTCTCCAGCTGCTCTTTCACTTCGTTGATCAATGGTAGCAAAGAATACTTGTGCTTGAAGTTTCATATACCCATCACGGCTGATTATATCCCTTTGTTCCCAGTTTCCTACAGCAAAACTGTCGTCACCAAACTCAGATATTGAAGACTGGTAAAGGGATGAGTCTTCGTATGCCTTGTGCAACTGCCATTAGTTTGGTAAAGTCAACTACTTTTAGAAAGCCAAAATAACCTTATGAGAAAACAAGACAAGCTTGCAAACCCATCTCATAATCAGTTTGGGTTAATTACACAAGAATGTATTCAACTTCACCATTTTTGTTATTGAACTAAAATAAGTTCTATTGTATGTATAAACTTCTAAAATTTGCTATGTATTTTACCTCCTTTAATATGTAAACCCATGACGTGACACCGGTTATGATGACGTAGCATCATATATGGCTGTCATGTTGTCTAAAAACGGATCACCTGATTAATAGATCACCGGATACATACAATAGCAAGTTTGGGATGTTTAATACATATAATATAACTTTGTCAGTTCAATACATACGATAGCAAATTTGGTAAAGTTGAACACATTTCAGTGTAATTTGTAACTATAATACATGGACAAACGAGTAAATTTTAAAAAATTCCAAAAAAGAAAAAAATAAAGGGTGAACGATGCATTAATGCAATAAAGCAAATGAGTTTATGGCAAATTTAAAACAAAATAAGTGAAAAGACTGTACCCCAACAAGAGACTCATCGGAGCTGAGTTGGCGCCTGTCAAAGTCAATATCATCTCCACCTTCTTCACCATAATCTTTCTTTAACAATGGTTCGCCTTTGACTTTTGGTGATTTGAAGTTCAGTTTCCTCTTCTTCCATGGTAAAATACTCCGCTTAGAATTTTGAACAAGATAACCTTCCAAAACAGAAGCCTCCGTAATAGAAGGTTCCATATTATCTTTCTGAGAGCAGCCAACATCAGATTTTCTGTGACTATAATAAACACTGTTTTCATAAAGAGACCCGCCAGCCCAATTTGCATTTGCCAGTGATCCATAGCAAAATGACTTCCTAAAGGTATCCTCGGTTTTACTCACCTGTGGTTCTTGTTCTTCAGATTCAGAAAGGGAATCTGAGTCAAACGGGTACGTGCAGTCACCCTCTTCACTTCTGCTTCCGCTAATGTCATGGTCATCTTCACGCAACGTTTTTTTGGGTCGCCTGATTGACACGTAATCCTTAAAAATCTTGACTTTTCGTAATCCAGCTTTAAGTGCAGAAAGCTCATCTTTTTCTCCAGATGGATTTTCGGATGTGTGACTTTGACTCAGTATTGACTCTGCTGGTTCTTGGGGATCTCCCAATTCTACTAAACCAAGTGATATCTGCACCATAGATCAAGATAATTCAAGATCTCCAATGTAAAAATGAAAGTAGAGTTTTAGTGAGAACTTTGTGTTTATTTTACTCCCTGCGTCTCAGAGTTAAAGTAATCTTCAAGGTTGCTAATAATTACAAAATACTGATAATGTTTATTAGTTTAAAAGTTTCCTTACTGACTGCTTGAACAATCAAATTTGGCTTTTCGTTCTTTAAACTAACAAGTGTTCTTATGGAAGTGCCAGACGAAAGCTATTTGCAAGAAAGGGCAATTCTTTAAATAAAGCATCCATATTACACACATGTAGCGTAGGGCAAGGCTCAGTTGTTCCACATGGGACGGTAAGAGGAATATCAAGCTCAAATTCTTTTTCTTCGGCCAAAGAAGCATAATCAGCAAGATTCAATGACGCTGTTCCAATAACATGAACCTTATTCTTCGGCCCTGGTGTAAGTCCCTGAAATAGATACATTAAGAAATTATCGAAATCTTATAGTTAGAACATACGAAAGTATATAAGGACTGGCATCATTAATCAATTATCATCAACATAGAATAGACGTGAACCAAGATTTATCACTGCCGTTGTTAGGTAACAACCATAAAAGTTAATGAACCAACTCACCAAGATTTATCATTTTATTTAAGAAAAACTCAAGCATAGAAACCATCTTTCATACCACGAAAAATGGGGTGATAAGGATTTTTCCACACTAGCACAAATTCACGGTTTTCCTATAATGTGACAAAATACGATGCGTATAACATGGTCATATCCGATACACAAAAGACGATAATAAGTTGTAAACATGATACAGTTATTCTGTATGTAATGAACAAGATATAGGATTTATAGTTAGCCTAAAATTTATAACGGTGCATCCTCGAACGTGATAGAAACACTAATCAATTCCTCTAGCTAAACTAGGACTTTTATGCAAACTGATATTGATTTATTGCATTCATCAACAACATTATTTTATTTTTTGAATTTTTAGCTTAAAAGGATCACTGGGTTGAGTGCGGCTTTTGGATCATTCTAAAAATGTCCATATAAATTACAGGAGAATAGAATCAAAAATAGAAATTAAAAAACCCTAATTGCACCCACAGGCCACATCTAATCTAATACGGAGTACAATAAATAAGATACCCATGATTTTTTCCAATTTGGGGGAGGAAAAAAACAGCAAAAACTCAATCTTGTGGAAGATTGACAATAAACTAATTGAGATTTATTAAGACAGCAATATACTAAATAATAATAATAAATAAATAAATGGATTAAATAATTAATTAGGCGTAACAAACTCACATTTAAGACAGTGAACCCAATCTCCCAAGGATAAAACACATTCTCTTTACTCCCAGAAAGAGTACAAATAGTATGAAATTCTTCATCCCACAGAACGACACCGTTTTGTTCCAAAACTGTTTCCTCCTTTGTGAAATTTTTCTTCACTGTGCTCCTAAATGTAGTCTTGGGTCCTTTCCATTTAACCTCCACAGCCCTACAATAACCCTTCTCTGCATCAGCATGTACAGGATCACAGCGCCCATTTTCCATTTTCTTCACCACCAATTTCACTTGAAATTTCTTGGATAAAAGTGGTGGCCATGGTCTCCATTTAATCATCTTCACTACCATTTTTTAGAGAGAGAAAGTGTGCAACTTGAAATGGGTTTTTTAGAGAGAGATAAAAGATTAAAACTTTTACATTAGTTAAGATATGTTTGTTGGTGTTTTTGTTTGGATCTTTGATAAAATATGGTTTTTCAAGAAAGATTGAATGTGGGTGTTTTTTGTTTCTCTTGAATGGGTTTTTAGAGAGAGAAAACTTTACATTAGTCTGTTAAGATTTGTTGTTGGTGGGTTTTATTTGGATCTTTGAAAAATAATGTTTTTTTCAAGAAAGATTGAATGTGGGTGTTTATTGTTTTGTGTTTCTTGATTTTTGAGGAATGAGTTTGGTGTTGATGATTTTGATTTGAGAGTGTATTTGTATTTGTGAATGTGCCATTAATATGTTGGTCGGTGTGGAAATGTAGATTCAGAAAGAGACTAGTGAGGGAGTGTGCACAAGTGTGTTGGATATCAAAGGCGAGTAGGAGACTTGAATAAAGTAATCGGAAAATAGATTAAATAAATTAAGTAAATCGTCTCATGACTACCCTCACGTTTCAACACTTCTATTTTGAGCTAATACTCCCTACATTTCAAAATAGGCACCTAACTTTTCATTTTAATTTATTTTAAAATAAATATTCATTTTAAAAATAATATCTCAATTTTATTATTTTATATTTCTTTACAAAATTAATTTATAAAAAATAGAAAAAAATAAAAGTAAAATTATTATTTTTCTCTTACACAATATACTGATTATGTATTTTTTAAAACTTTATATAATCTGATTGTGAATACTTATTTTGAGATAATGAAAATAATAAATTACTCATGCTATGACACCAGTACTAAAAAGTGAGAATAAGAGATTAGTGACGGGTACTTGAAGTATTGAAAAGGAAAGACGTAATAAATGTTACTTGTTGTTCTTCAGTGTATGATTACATATATAAAAATCAAACATATTGCACAAAATTACGTATTTGACTTTTCAAGGTCAAATAGACCATCTTAAATCTCAATATGAAAAGTTTAAATAATAGGATCACATGTAGACTCTTTTGATGAATTTTAATACGATTCTTCATAAACATAGTTTCAACAACTTATAACAATTATAGAAAGAAAATTATATTTAGTTAGTAAGTGTACTTAATTATAGTAGAAAATTGAAAGAAACTTCGAAAGTGGTCAAATATGGCATTATAAGTTGCGTTGCTCCAATAGCAAACATCTCTACAGCAATGATTCGTTAACCTTCAAACCCACATGCAAAAAAATAAACTTTTAGTCTAAGAAACATGTAGTTTCCCTGTAAACTGATCCACGGGATAATGACGTTTGTTAGAGTACGAAATTCTCTAATAAATGATACGTTAACTAAACGAATATACAAATACGTTTATAACACTTAATAAGTTTTATATAATATAAACTTTTATTATATTCGAACTAAGACAATATTACAAAGGTATTCGAACTAAGCTTGCTGAAACTCAGGTATCAAAAATGTCACAAATGATAATTTCGAACTTGTATTTAAAAAGCAGTTAAGTTCGTACGAACTTAGCAACTTCTAAATTCGTACGAACTTACCTATACGTTCGTACATACTCCTAAGTTCGTACGAACCTACATAAATACAAAACAAAACTAAGTTAATAATACAATGATTAACTACAATGACCAACTACAAACTAACTATTACAAACTATAAGTTGTTGTCACACAATATGCACCAACAAAACATAGCAAAACGTCAAATTTTGTTGATGAAGTGTAGTATTTGACTATTTGTTGAAGTGGCAGTATGGACGGACCGAGTAAGACTAATAGCGTGTCAAAAGGGGTTAGAATTAAACCTTCTTCAATTTTTCGGTACAGTTTGAAAAACAATTTTACAATATTAATCTCAGACATAGGAATAAAATAATTGCAGAGATTGTATCCATTAGAATGAAGTTTGGGAGAAGTTCAACCCATTTTTACACCATTCCCGTTTAGTATGTTTATCATTAAGCTTACATACAAATGGAGTCGAAAATCATATTACATCCATTCACTTCACGTAGTTTCTAGAAATATGATGAAATTAAAATTTAAATATATTGTCATACGTAAATAGCATAACAAAATACAAAATATACGATATGTATTTGCTATATATAAGTAACCAATCGTATATGGGTAGCATAACGAAATTCAAATTATATGTTACTAATATAAGTCTCGCGCTATGCAACGGAGTACAACTCATTGTTAGCAGTATACTAACGATTTGATACATTATTTATCTTTTTATTAAATTGATTAACTATGGTGGTAGATTAGCAATGGTCTGGATTTTCGTCTTTGACAATTACAGCTTGAAAACACATTGGTATAAAAATGAAGAGGAGTGACAATTGATAGTTAATAAAAGCTAAATTAGATATAAGAATGAGAATCACATATGTATATATATATATATATAAATATTGAATCTTAAATTGTGATAAAAACTTCTATAAATAAAAAAACCTAATTTCTTTATATTATAATATAAATATATCAAATCTTTTAAGTTGACTTTATATTGAGGGGGTTTTTGTTTCGGGGAATTCTCCGGAATTGGAATTTGAATTCCCTCTTCATCTTGTTTGGTTGGGTAAAATGACGGAATTGGAATTTATCAAATTCCTTTAACTAATGGAATTCAACATTCCATCCATCCATACATTGAAAGAAAGTTTGAAATTCAAATGAATATTTAATTTTTACCAAAAAATCTTCCAAACACAACACAAAGGATTTTTTTAATTATGAACTTTATTAAAATATAACCGTGTTTACGAAAAGTTTTTATAAAAATGGCAAATTTATAAAAATTAATAATTTTATAAAAGTTTATATAAAAATGAAAAATTTATAAAAGTTAATAATTTTATAAAAGATTCTATAAAAATGAAAAATTTATAAAAAGTATGTAAAATATTATAAGGGTAATTTTGTCATTATTATTATTTAGATTCCAATTTCATTCATAAATTTTTGTCAATCAAACACAATATAAATTTCTTTAAAATTCCAATTATTTCAAATTCCAATTACTTTGACAAATTTCAATTCCTTCAAAAACATTATGTGAAATAAACGGCTCCTAAGAATATAATGAAATTTTTTTATATTCCTTTTAAAGTTGTGAGGAAAATACTTAATAAGAATTATAAATTTATTTATTAAAACATAAATAATTTGACCCTTCAAATTTCTTCAAATTTCATCGAACAAGGAATTTTAATATATAACTTTATGAAAAGGATGGAATGTCTAAAACCATTCAAAGTTCTAAATTTTGACAAAAGTTATATATATATATTTTTAATTATTTACTACAACTGTTATACCTAAAACCTTAATAATCAGCGATGTTGACTCATTCACAGTAATAATAATAAAATGAATGTGTAATAAATTATTACCATTATCGTAACACACTATCTTCTTTTTATATAATATAACATTTTGTAGTTTATTGGTTATTATTATAATTTAATATATTACATTCTATATATTACAAGTAATATACCCTCCATAGTTATTTACTCGAAAATATTATATCATATACTGTAATTGTATTGTAATAAGTAATATAACAAAGTAGATAGGTTTTCAATAACTACGATAGTTAATTTTATAATACAAATATAGTAACTGATGATGATTATATATATATATATATGTGTAATATTCAATTGCTATTTCAAGAATTATAATAATTATTATCTGTATAATCAATAAATACAATATTATTTGTATCTTTTTAATATATATTATTTTATATTCTATACTTTATTTATTATTACTGATCGATGGTTATTATAAGATGTAAGAAAGGACTTCATTTGACGATTAAGGAATTTTAGATTAGATAACAAGGCCGGATAGATTCTAAACAATGAAAGTAAAATAAGACTATCATCATAAAATGTTAAATGAACATGTAAGAACTTATTCATAACATGGTCTATAACCATGTAACTAGTCTTTTATATACTCACTTAATTTGAAAAAAATACACTCTTTATAACAATCAACATTCATTTAAAAAGTCATGTTTGGCATTCAAGAAATATTATTTGGCTTTATGAGATAAAATTCAACCTACTTATCTTACATTAACTATTACCGAAATAAACTACATTATTCACCTATTATTACGTAACTATAGTTAATAATTCATTACCAAAATAAACTACATTATTCACTTATTATTACGTAAGTATAGTTAATAATCCCTAATTAAGTCGCAATTCATCGCATATCATCAAAACCGGTACTCGTGTTACATTACATCGAATAATTCAACCAACTATTCTAAAACGATGCAAAGTGTATCTTATTACACCATCAATTCAAACATACAATCTTATCTTATTCAATATTATGACAAATTTAACACAATATTACCAACACAGCACATCTAATCAATATCCACAGCCATAAATGTTACAACTAAGATCCAACAATTTGACCACATTAAATTAAATTAAATTAAATCACCTTCCAAAAATAAAAATAAAAAGAAATTAAATTAAAGGTAAATGCTACTTATAAAAACCACTCCAAATCTCTACTTTTTTCTTTTTATAGTAAGTAACATACCAATTTTTACCAAAATTAAAAAACACACACAGAGGTATCATAGCCTTTTAGGGTAGTAAAGTGTAAATGTTTCCCCAGAAAAACACAATTTCTAGTCAAACAGACAGTGAATTCAAAATCCCCAATAGTTTTCCATTTCATCACTATCAAAATCAAAAAAATAATTTATCAAATATCTATACATCATCCTCATCATCATCATATATCTATACAGTATTTAACAGAATCATTTTTTTTGCTATTGTGTTGTTGTTACTATTCATGAACCATCGGTTCAAGAATCGACTCACTCAATTCTTCACTTTTACTCTCATTTTGAACTTTCTCTCTCTAAAATTTATCCCCAATTTTCGCAATTTCATTTCCAAAACCCTAGATTATCTCAAAATGGATTCACTATTCTTCTCCTCCTCCGCTTACGGTGCCGATGACGACGGCGCTGGCGACTCACTGTTTGGATACAATAACTTCCGGTCAATTCACAGTCTATCCGATTTAGACGATGAGCGACTTTACATAGTCGATCACAGGTTAATTTTAAGTTTAATTTGATCAATTGAATGTAAATAATTTAGGTTTTTTTTTTTTTTTTTTTTTTTTTTTTTTTTTTTTTGTGATGAGATAAAGCGTTGGTTGTTTATGGATTGGTTCGTTGGATTTGCAGGTGGTGGAATGAGACACGTGAAGCTTTGTTTAGTGGAATCGATGGCGTTTTATACGGTGCGAGTTCATGTTTTTCTGATGAGTTTGAACAGGAGATTGTTTTGGAAATGAGAACAACTGGAAATGATGGTGATGAATGTGAGGAATTAGGGGTTTCAGGACGGGAGTATGCGTTGATTTCGGAATGGATGTTTTATCGGGCTCTTAAATGGTTAGAATTTCGTATAAGTTCCATTATATATATAATTTGATTTGATTGGATTGTGGTTTATATACTTGTTTGTATTAGTACGTAAGGATATAGTTGCTACTGTTAATTACTTTTTGTTGTTCTTATTTATTTACTTGTTTTTTTCGAGCTCTTGAACGGTTAGGACTACGGGTATCGTTTTTACATGTGTTCAGGAGAGCTATTATGTATGTGATTTGATTGTGGTTTATTTACTTGTTTGTATTAGTATAGAAGGATGAAGTTGCTATTGTTGATTACCTTTTTGTTATTCTTTTATATAAATGTAGGTTATAATTCGGATAGGTAAGGTTCCCTTTTTCATCAGCTCCGCGTGTAAGTAAAATAGCTAAAACAGGGAAAGTTGTTCTTGATGGCTGAGTTAATGTATTTAAGGTAGAAGATCGAGTATGCTAGAAAGAAGGAACTATACTAGTTACATTATAGGAAATACAAAAGTAAGGGAATAATTTAAGGCGATAACGAAATCTTAGAGGTTTAAGAAGCAATGGCTGCTTTTGGTATTAACAGCTGCAAAATATCTCAAGGATTTGGTATCCAAGAGTAAGTTGTAATTCGGACTTACCTAATTCATTTCTAAACTCTATATATCATGATCTGGATTTTAAGACTCAAGTCACTGAGTCAGTTTGCGGTGCACCAAAGCAGGCTTGGATGCAACCCTAAGAAGCTGCTAGCATTACATAGAACTAGAGGCGAACTATATTCTTTTAAATAATCTGAGGAAGATACAGGATTTTTATTGCCTGAATACGCAATATAAGTTTTTTGGTCGTAGTACTTTTTGTTGTTAAGGCTATTCGACAGATGAAAAGTTTAAAGCGCAGGGTAGTGGAAAGCGAGAAGCACTCACTATTAGCACTAGAAAAATAAAGGATGGTATATGATTGATGTTTATTCCTATTTTAAGATCTTTTCTTTTGGTTCACTTATTATGTCTAGTTGAAACACGGAAAATAAATAAATAAATACCTATTTGGAGTCGTGTAATATTAGTCAGAACTCAGAAGTAATGTGTGATGTTGTGTATTGGAATGCCAATTAGGTAAGACCTAAGCAACGATAGCACAAAGTTGGGTTTCTAGATAGCAAGTTGCTAAGAAGGATATGCCCTAACGAAATTTCAATAAACTTTCTTTCACAGATATAACTAGGTTTTTTAGTTGCTCGTAAATCATACTCCGTATTATTTTCGTCCCAACCAACTTGCGGCATGCTACGTTAATGTAGATATCACTTCAAGATTTTAATGTTATTCAAAGGCCATTCACCTGATTTAGCAGCTAACTTTTATTACAATCGTCAGAGAATACTAATATCATATGGTGCATGTATCTGCATTCCGTATCCATCTTTGCTGGGTCAGGAATGACCGAGCAGCCTTGACACTCTTTTGTATCATCATTATCAACATCATACTGGTTATATTTCATATCATAGTCTGGTAAAAGATTTAGCAGTTCACAAAAGATTATAGCACTAAGTAGAAAGATACCGACAATCTTATTATAATATCTCCAATTTAGAAACAAGAAGTTAGTTTAGATTCATTGTCATATCTAAGCATAGACACCCACAGTTTTTTACATGACTTTGTTGTGCATCTTACTGACATTTAAGCTGTCTAATGATCTGTATTACCGCCTTTCAACGATTATCTCTTCCATGCAGGCACTATGATATGAAAAATGTTGATAACTTTGTAGCCACAGCAGATAATAAGGCAGACTTGTTTACGTTGCAAGTCAGGCTTTCAATTTCAGGAACAACAAATTCATTGGTTGTCAGAATTAGCCAAAAGGTATACACGTAGTTTTCTGTTATTATGGATTTGCAGATGACTGCTAATCTTCTATATGGTTTGCTTATTTTTTTTATATATGTTTCTTGTACAGGGCAATGAGATGGGAGCTTTCAATAAATCCTGCCAAATTTTCTGTGTCACGTCTAGCTTGGTGAGTGAGTTATGAGATTCAACACTTACTTTTTTTGTGTGTGTGTTGTGTTTTGCTCTTCCTGTAATGGCTCCATATGCTCTGCAGTTGAAGATTTGGGATTTTTCCGGGCAAATAACCAAGTTTTTTCTTCAAGGGAGTATGCTTTTTGATAAACCTGAACAAGTAAATGAAGAGGTAGTTACTTTATCTGGAATGCTTTTTTTGTTACTTTTTCCTGAGATACTAACTTCCTAATTTATGGAACTCCAGATTTTCTTGGAATTGCAAGTTTATGGATTATATTTTGGTATTATGCGAAAACCAAATGAGATGGCAGTTGAAGACTTGAATGGTTCATTGAAGGTGAATGGCCACTCTGATAAAGTCAACTCACATGTCAGAATTCACCGTCCACTACTTAATAATAGCTTCAGTGAAGCTTATAACCTGGGTTTGACCGGATTGTACAATCTTGGAAACACATGTTACATGAATAGCGCTATTCAGTGCTTGGTGCATACTCCGCAGTTTGTCGATTATTTCCTTGGAGACTTCAGAACAGATCTAAACTTTGAAAACCCCCTGGGCATGAATGTATGTAGTTTGCAATTTTTAAAGTATCAGTAGCTCTTAAAACGTGAATCTTATGTATTGTTGGCTTTTTTAATGGGTATCTAGCTATATTACATATCAATGAATTACCTTTATGCACATGTTGTCCAGGGCAAGCTTGCTCTAGCATTTGGAGACTTGCTAAGGCAGCTATGGACACCTGGAGCTACCTCAGTGGCCCCACGAGCATTCAAGTCAAGGCTAGGTGGTTTCGCCCATCAATTTAGTGGCTTCAATCAGCATGATTCCCAAGTTGGTGGTTCTCAAGTTTTATTTTTTGTCTTCCTTTTTAAAATTTATATCTATACTAATATATAAAGCATTTACCCCCTTCCCCTCCCCCTCCCTTACTTTTTAAGACTAAGTAAAGTAAATCGTCACCATTGAATCTATATCACTTTTAATCTCATTCCTTCATTTCACTTTAACCCACCTATATAATAACACAACTAACAAATAAACAAACACTTTTGATCAAAACCTCACACAATAGCTTTATTTGTCTCCCTCACATACCTGTCATATGAACATAAAAACACCTAATGAACACCATAGAAAACACACACATTTAGTATGATCTTTTTTATCTAATAAATATGATGCCAAACCAAATCATTCGGCGCCGCTGCTTTGCGTGGGTACTAGGCTAGTACTACAAAATACATTAATATTATTGTTAATTTTCTCTAATACAATTAGTATGATCTTTTTTTTATCTCATTTTCAACCCTCTACATTGAGTATAGGAGTTTCTTGCTTTTCTACTGGATGGACTGCATGAAGATTTGAATCGTGTTAAAATCAAACCTTATAATGAGATAAAGGACGTCGATGGAGTTTCGGACAAAGAAGTAGCAGATGAACATTGGCAGAACCATTTAGCTCGCAATGACTCCATAATAGTGGACATGTGCCAGGTCAGCTTAATAATGTTTTCATTATCTTGGTTAATCATTATCTGATTTTTATCATATCATATTATGTTGTTTGACTGGCAATAATATATTATTTTACACTTGGTGTAGGGGCAATATCGGTCAACATTGATATGTCCTCTTTGCAAGAAGCATTCTGTTACATTTGATCCATTCTTATATCTTTCTTTGCCCTTGCCTTCAACAACAATGAGAACTATGACATTGACCGTTTTGAGCACTGACGGGTCAGCTTTGCCAATTCCAGTCACCGTGACTGTTCCCAAAAATGGAAAGTTTAAGGATCTTATTCAGGCTTTGAGCACTGCTTGTTCTTTGGGGGATCATGAAACTTTATTGGTGGCTGAGGTATGTACCAATAAACCTTCTTCGAGCTTTTGGGTGTTTCCTTTTGTGTGTAGCTTATGCTTTTTGTTTACATTTGTGTGCAGATATACAACAACCGCATACTCCATTTCTTGGACAAATTAGACGACTCCATAGAGTTGGTTAGGGATAATGATCTGCTTGTTGCTTACAGGCTACTTAAGGATGAGTATTCATTGCCCTTGGTTGTGTTTACACATTCTTCTGAAGTGTAAGAATTTATTTCTCTATAGAATCGATTTTTCTAATCTCTTATCTCGGTCTGGTTGGATAGAAGGTAATAGAATGTTCTGTCATCATGTTTGGTTGACCTACCTACACGAATGGAATGGCCATTCAAGTATATTGCTTTGTATGCTCTAACATAAATCTGCATTAAAATAAACTGGTAAACAAAGATTAATCTGTTCTATCATGTGAATAAAACCTAACTGAGCATTGTAATATTAAATATTAAATCTATTGAACCTTTTTACTATTTGAAAATATGTGTATAACTTCAGTTTTACTTAATGTGATATTTGGTAGAAAATTGAATGTTTTGGTTTACAAAAATAAAAAATTAAACAAACTAAATGATCAAGATACCTAGAAATGATAAGGCAGTAAGAAATGGCTTCACTTATTCTGAAAGTAAAATATAATTTGATTAAATTCTAAAAAATATAGAATAGTTTGGGGAAGTAATACATTCCAAGGAAAACGGACACATCATTCTTCTAATTTTATTGTTTACATTGGGTTATAGCATCTACTTACTATGATTTTATTGGGATTCAGATCAACCAGTCTAGGGTTTCCACCTTTGAGAAAGTTTGGGATTCCTCTAGTAGCCAAGATTCCTGATTATAGCAACGGTTTTGAGATACATAAGAAATTTCTCAAATTACTCCAACCGTTTCTTATTCCAGACGAATTTTCTGTAAACACGTTCGTCGATCCTTTAGATATCGTCAATCAAGATGCTGAAATGGATGATAAAAGTGATGACATGGGAGTTAATATTGCCTCAAACACTGAAAAGGATGACGACATGGCAATTATTGATGCCTTGAACACTGTAATGGATGATAAAGTTGATGACATGGCAACTATTGTTGCCTCGAACACCAAACTGGATGATAAAGTTGATGAGTTGGCAATTATTGATGCCTCAAACACTGATATGGATGATAAAGTTGATGACATGTTAAACACTGATGTTTCAGACAATAAAGTAAATGTAAGCTTTGAATTCCATTTTGAACACCACGGCCTTTCTTCAGAAGGATCCAGGATGGTGATGGATGAACCGTTATTAATCCCGTCATCCCATGAAATTTTTGTGTTTGTTACGTGGCCTGATGAAATGCTGAAACGATATGACACTACAATTCTTAGCCATTTACCTGGAACAGGTGGGCTTCCATTATTTACAAACAAGCCTCCAGAGTCGGTATCATTATATAAATGTCTTGAAGCTTTCTTGAAGGAAGAACCATTGGGGCCTGAAGACATGTGGTATGTCATGCTACTTTCATGTTACTAAACCTAAAGGTGGCTATTTTGACACATTTGTTTATGACTGGGCCGATTTTCATTTTGGTTTATACTGGAGGCTCAAATTAATTAATTGGCTGACAAGGGAAATGGGTCAAATCGGGTAGAAGTTGTCTGAAGTGTGTTGGCCTTCTAATTTTTTTTATTTTAGAAAATTAAACTATTATTATTTAAACAGTATTTATGAACTTACATTTAACTCATCGACTATTAATAAAAAGATGGACTAAAGTCGTTTGCTGGTTAACCAAACTTGCTTTGATCTGTCCATTTTGATGCTTACCAGAAACATGTTTTGACCCCCAAACCGTGAGACCTGTTACCCAACTCGCCCGGCCAGCCATTTTGCCACCTCTATTGAAGTCTTCTAGATGTCATTGGTACCCTTCTTGTGGATATTGACTTACGATGAATTTATGCTTAATATTTTCAGGTATTGTCCTAAATGCGAGATGCATCGCCAAGCTAGCAAAAAGTTGGATCTCTGGAGATTACCAGAAATCCTGATTGTTCATTTGAAGAGATTTTCATACAACCAGTTTCTCACAGACAAATTGGAAACTTTTGTTGACTTTCCTATTGATGACTTTGATCTTTCAAATTGCACTGTTCATAAGGATTGCCGGCCCCCTTTTCGCTACAAGCTGTATGCTATCAGTAATCACTATGGCGGATTGGGTGGTGGCCACTACACTGCTTTTGCTCAAGTAAGTTGCACTCTCAGTCATTTATTTGTCTTTAACATTTATTACTACGTATTATTAAGCCTGAATTGGAATTCCGTGTGCATGAGCTGATGTCTGATGCTCATAATGATATTAGTGCTTGCCATTAGAATTCGCCTCTCTTTTGCTCGGATGGGCCATGGGATCATGTATATTAAGTTGGTTCGTCTAATAAGTTTAACTCCGTAAAAATTCGTTGTATCATAGAAGTTATTCAGCAAAACATCATCAAGATAGACTCTGTTCGACATCTACATCTATTTATAAATTGGGTTAAGCTAAAAGAGTCAATAATGAGAAAACAGGTAAAAAGTTATCCGGGGTTTCTTTAAATGCATAATGCCTCCTAAATCTTATTATCAAATGAAGTTACATTATTTTCGTAAATGTACAATCTGCGTAATCATATTTAGCACATTAATTATTTATCAAATTCAAAAGAAAGGATTTATATTTTTTTTGTTCCTGGGCCGACATGCCCGTCCCGACCATGTTTACCCATACTAAATTAACCCATGTTGACCCTACGTGACATGCCCATTTCTCAACTAAAATCTTGTTTATGCTACGGAGTCATTAGCATGTCTATTTCTTGACGCAGTGTGGGGAGCAGTGGTATGAGTTTAATGACAGCCAGGTTTTCCCTATTAGTGAAGACCAAATCAAGACATCTGCAGCCTATGTTTTATTTTACAAGAGAATTCGAGATACATACATCAATGTGCAGCCGTGAGTTGGAGGAATTTGTGTAGTATAGTCTCCGAAGTTATATGGCCCAGTGGTTTAGAGGTAAAAAAAGAAAGCCTTTAAAAAGTGGGATTTACTTGTGTGTAGATTTTGGGCCATTATACATTACATCTGATAGAAATAGGTTTTTCATCACAGTTAGGGTGGCCTGTGTTGTACATGTACTTAGATTAGACTAAAGTTTTTGTCATTGGCCACCTCAAATCTCAGTTTCTTTGACTCAGCTTCTTAGACATCATTTCTTAGTCTTGAGTTGACAAGCTCTGCTTGCTTTTTGACCAACAAGTATTTGTCCTCTTGTTTCTTTAGTCACCCGATTCTCATAGGGTGTGTTGTTTGATGGGTTTTTGAATAAAGAATGGGTTTGAAATTGTTAAAGTATGTTTGGTTTGTGGGTGAGTTAGGAATGGAAAAAAGGTATAAAAAGCATTAAACTGAATCCCATCAAATTGGAGGGTTAAACATAATCTTTGGCTTACCATCGTGGCTTTAGCACAGTAGTGTCATTCCTCTGGTGCAAATATCTAGTCGTGAAATGGAGGACTTTTGTGGGTTTCAATCGTAACTGCCAACGATTTCACATGAAACAGCTGAACATTGTCTGATGTGCGGTACTTGGAGAAGGGTCGCATCAGATTCCGGGTTAGGGTTGCTCGTCAAAAAAGTTAAAACAACTTATTTTACGTAAGAAGAATAAGCATAAAAATAACTACTTTAAGCTAATAATTTAACGGGTTTACTAGTCAAACTCGAATTCAACCTTTTTCTTAGTTGGGTTCATAAGCTTCTAATTAAATTTCACTATTTCATAGTTAAATTCAATCACCAACAAGTTATAAACTCTTACAAGCATCAATTAAACAAAATTCATGGATCACTTTATCAAATACTATCAATTTTACTTATAATCACTAATTATCTAACTTTTAGGTCAACGGAATTAGAACACATACTTTCTTTAGGTTAGAGATGATAATGAAGGTTCCAATTAGACTTTTCTAGGTTTAATTTGATGTTTGCTATCATATTTCATCTCCTTCTTTCTTCTAATTCGTGATCAAGAAACCACAGGGTGTGAGTGTGTGTATGAATACGTATGTATCTGTATGTGTGGTGAGATTTCTCGAGTTTTTAATAGATAAGGATTAAATTTAGTTATTTACACTTCTAACCTTCTAGCTTTATTTGCTTGGTTTTACACCCCACAACTTAACATTTAAGCAACTCAATTATTTTGCGAATAATAACAACACACGTAATATTCATCACTATTTAATTTAAACCATTTACACGTATTAATATATTACCTACATTTTTGGGGTGTTATAGAACTCGTAGCCAGGGTTACTTACTTCTATGTGGCTCCGCCCTTCACTTATAACCATTATGAATTCGATCATGAATGAATATACACATATATATATATATATATTTAATCATTTTGGTTTGTTGAAAAGGAAAAATATGTGTGAAACTTATTTATATGTGATGTATTTTATAAAAATTAATAGCATACCCGCACTATACGAGGATAGTGAATCGAATAGAAAACATGTTAATCGTTGTTCTTGTTAGAGAGTTTTTTTATTATTCAAAGATATACAAAATGATGTGTAAAGGAGTGTCTTACAAAAATCACAAAAAGAAAATATATGAATTACTAGTTTATTATGTAGAATAGTTTGAGCCGAACATATGTACATATTAGTTTCTTATTGTTATGAAGTATTTACTAAACATGTATTGCAACACACTAATACTATATTTTAACATTTCAATACAACTGAAATTTCATATGATAATCCTTCATCAGCTTTCTCATCTGTGAGTTTGTACACTCAATTTCTATTATTATAGAAGTTCAAAAATAATTTTTTTCATTTATTTTGATATTGTCCATAGACTAATTTCATCTGCGTCAGAGCAACTTTATTCCTAACTCTTTTAAAAAAGAGATATTTTGATGGTAAAAAGTAGTTTTAAATTAAGGTCACATGTTCCACAATTTCGAATTCAATTATTTTGTTGTCAACATGTGAGCCCCTACTACTATAATTACAATTGAAAATGAGGATATGCTGCAAATTTTTAAAAAGTTTATGAGACAATTTTTGTGTGATATATGGTGATATCTTATATAGTGCTAAAATAGATTACAAAGTTTGAGTGTAGTTAATTTTTAGTTACATGATGAATTATAAGAATTTATTATGTTGTTCAATTTGTATGAAAATTTGATGGTGAGGATTGAATTTCTACTAAATAGGTCTATCAATTTTATAACAATTATCTCTGACATGTATAGACTTGGAATGACTATGCATAAATCACTTATATTTGTGTGGTCTGTTCTAATGACAAGCCCTAACAGTCAAAGACAAGAGCAATTAACAGCTTGTATCGTTCCCATTTTAAAGAGATTAAAATTATCAAGTACTATAGATAATCATTTATAATATCACTTTATTTACTTTATATGTCAATGATAAAATTTAAAGAGAAGTTAAAAATGTAACCCGATAATCTGATAGACTTAATTATTAAAAATTAACAAATATAATGATAATGATAATTTTTAAAGTAAAATATAAAAATGACAGAAAAAACAAATCGCATAAATAAAAAGAAATTTTTTACTCCATAAAATACGTTATACATTTATATACTCTAGTGTGACTTGTCTTCAACCCTAGACTTCATACAGAAACAAGTATGTCACTAGACTAATATGAAAAATTAAATGAAATTATTTTAAAATAAAATAAGAAACCTTACTTGTTCTTCTTTCACTCACTCTCAAAATCAAAATCAAAATCAAAATCAAATCAATCATGTCTACAACCACCGCAAAATCACCGGAAGAAATGGAAGACATATTACTTCGCAAAATCTTCCTACTCGATTCTTCAATGGTGAACAACGATACATGCGGTCAATTAAGGGTTTCGAGGGATTTAATTGAACGTATTATTGTTCATCGGTTATCAGGTAACTCAGAATCCCCTTTTGAATACCTACTTGGTGTATATCGTCGTGCTTATGATGAAGGTAATGAAATTAGTATTAGTAATGTGAAAGATGAATTAATTAGGTCTCAGATGGAGTTAGTTATTAATCAAGCTAAGAAATTAGCTGTTTCATATTGTAGAATTCATTCATTAGGTAAACCTGATGATATATTTCCTGATACTGGAAGGGCGAAATCTAATGTTTCTCCGTTGTTAGAATTAATTTTTAATTCGATCGATGGAAGTAGTGGTGTTGGTTCATCCACTAGCTTTTTAGATGATTTCTTTAAGGATCCGGATTTGGATTTTGAGAATATGGAACCGATATTCAAACAGTTGTATGAGGATTTAAGAGGGATTGTGCTTAAGTGTTCTGCTGTTGGGAATTTTCAGCAGCCGTTGAGGGCTTTGATGTATTTGATTAGTTTTCCGGTTGGGGCTAAAGCATTAGTGAATCATCCTTGTTGGATACCGAAAGGTAATGGGAGGGTTATTGAGATGACTAGCATTCTGGGTCCGTTTTTTCGTGTAAGTGCTATTCCTGATAAGAGTATTTTCAAGGGCCAGCCTGATGATATTGGGTGAGTTTGAAGTTATAGTGATATTAACTTCTTGAATTTATATATGGATTCATTGTGCGAAAGAAACTTAGTTATTTATCTTTGGGATGTTGTGCAGCCAGAAGTGTTTCTCAAAGTCATCGACACGAGACACTGCTGATCTTTTATCTTCCTTCAAGACGATTAAAACTGTCATGAATGACTTATATGATGGCTTGGCAGAAGTTTTTAGGTCGCTCTTCAATAATACTAGCACACGAGAGAATGTGCTCCAGTATATCGCACAAGTTATCAACAAAAATGCATCAAGGGCTCATATCCAGGTAACAATTTTTTGAGGAAAACTAGCTGATTCATTTCTAGGCACTAGCAAGCTCTACCTGAATTGAAACACAGATTGCATGCAACAGAATAACAGACGACCCAATTCACTTGTTAGTCATACTGTATGTTGCTTCTTGTAGCATGTTAGTCCTGAATATGGATCTTGTATATTCCTTTGTTGGGATAGATGGGCGTTAGAGCATTGAGAGGACCTTTCCCTAGTACGAGAGGACCGGGAAGGACGCACCTCTGGTGTACCAGTTATCGTGCCCATGGTAAACGCTGGGCCTATACTATTTTGGCCGGTTTCTGTGCAAGTGTCTTTATTTATTGTCATACAAAATAGAACATTATCATTGATACTCTTTATATGTGTGATTGCTAAAAAGGCATCATTTAACTCAAAATGACTACTTATTGCATCTTTTGTAATAAAGACAATATAAGAGTAACACCTTTTTTTCTCATGTCTGATATATTCTTGATCTCATCTTTAATTAATTTTGGATAACTTCTGGTTGGTGATAGGTTGATCCAATAACTTCTGCAAGTTCAGGCATGTTTGTGAACCTTAGCGCTGTTATGCTTCGACTGTGTGAGCCGTTTTTGGATGCAAATTCAACACAGAAAGAAAAAATTGATCCCAAATATGTATTTTTTGGTTCTCGATTGGACTTCAAGTACGATGCTTTAATGATTTAATGTGACAATTTGTCATTTTAATATATTCTGACGCTGATTCTCAACTGAATACAGAGAACTAACTGCCCTTCATGCGTCTTCGGAGGAAGCTACAAAATGGTTGAATAAAAATAATCCAACCAATACTAGCGAAGGAGAAAACAGGTTACTTCACTCCCAAGAAACATCGAGTTCTGCCAGCAGTGCTGGTCTGCTACAGAATAACAACGCAGTTTCAAGTCAACGTGAATCTACAAGTTACTCTTTTATTTGTGAATGTTTCTTTATGACTGCACGGGTCCTAAATTTGGGCCTGCTGAAAGCTTTTTCAGACTTTAAGCATCTTCTGCAGGTAACACACATTCATATAATCTAATCCCGAAATTCCTTTGTTAATATATGAGTATATATACTGATCTGTAGGACATTTCAAGATGTGAGGATAGCCTCTCAACCTTACAAACCATGCAGGAGCAAGCACCTTCACCACGACTGGCTCAAGACATTGCCCGACTTGATAAGGAAATTGATTCATTCACACAAGAGAAACTATGTTATGAAGCTCAGATACTGAGGGTTAGCCCATCTTCCTTTTTGTTGGGCGTTGCATAAAATAGTTGTTAACTTCTGTCAGAATCATATTTTGGGGTAATTAACTTTTACTACCCAAGCAAAAACCATCCTAGTTTCAAAAACAATAATGAATTAAGATAATAACCTTGTCTGTTCTCAGGCATCACGTCAGTGCTGCATCAAACAAAAGTAAACATAGTCAAAGTTACAGACATGCTAGTTGATACATCATTCGACAGTGTAACTGAGTCAGATTACCTTAAATTGGAATTTTGAAACTTTGATGGCTTTTTTATGGCATAAAAAGGTTATTTACCTACTAAAGAAATCTGACTAATGTTCATCATGCTCCCTACCCTCAAATTCGAACTTGTGGGCACAAAAGGCTATCCTGCTCTATTGTTACGTAGAAATAGAAGCCTTGCTTATGTTGCTTCGGTGGCATCACATGTTTATGCAATTAGCCCGCTCTTGTATATACAACCTCAAATTTTGTTAAGTTAGATTAATGTGATTAAACTTTTTTTTACTATATCTTAGGATGGAGGACTTCTTCAACAGGCGCTATCTTTCTATCAGTTAATGGTGGTTTGGTTGGTAGGTCATTTAGACGGTTTCAAAATGCCACTACCGCAATCTTGCCCAATGGAATTTGCATGTATGCCTGAGCACTTTGTGGAAGATGTCTTGGAATTGCTTATTTTTGCTTCGCGAATTCCACAAGCTTTGGATGGTGTAAAGCTGGTAAAAAGAATATGATTTTTTCCACTTTTTATTGCTTGTATGCTTATGGAATTTTAACCCTCTAAATATTGCAGGATGATTTTATGAATTTTATCGTCATGTTCATGGCAAGTCCAGAGTACATTAGAAATCCCTATCTAAGAGCAAAAATGGTGGAAGTCCTCAACTGCTGGATTCCTTGTACGAGGTACTTCTTATTTTATAATCTTCTTTTATGTGTGCAGAAGTAGATATTTTTTATTTTGGATACCAAGATTAAAGTCGTGCGCTTAAGGCTTTTTATATCTTGTTTCTCAGCGGCACGTCGTCTGTTACAAGTTCACTTTTTGAGGGGCATCAATTATCCGTCCTATATCTTGTGAGAAATCTGCTGAAACTTTATGTCGATGTAGAATTCACAGGTTCCCACACTCAGGTGATTGTTTATTAAATTTATCATCAGGATTCATGATATATGCTTACTCCTTCCCTCACAGTCTATCGAACTTGCAACATGTAATTTGGCATATTGTTCGAGTAAAATGTTTGGCATTTGTCACCAATCTAAAGTATTCCTTTATGAAGTCTGTTAAATAAATATTGGGTGCTCAAACCATTTAAGTAAAAATGGTCTGGGTATTTACTACTTATATTTTCACAACCCAAAGAGTGATTTGAACTTTCTGACTGTTGTGCAGTCATATGACAAATTTAACATCCAGCATAATATTGCCGAACTTCTAGAGTATCTATGGCAGATCCCTGTCCACCAGAATGCTTGGAAGCAGGTAATTTCAAAGGTTGTTTCTTGTAAGTACATTCAGCAACAACATAACTATTCCCTCAAATTCATTTGATGATCTCCTTTTTTTTATTCCCACAATTTCAGATTTCCAAAGATGAGGAGAAGGGTATTTACCTCAACTTCTTAAACTTCCTAATCAATGACAGTATCTTTCTTCTTGATGGAAGTCTGAACAAGATTCTTGAGCTCAAAATACTGGAAGCGGAGATGTCTAACACAGTTGAATGGGAACAAAGACCGGCACAAGACAGGCAGGAGAGAACTAGACTTTTTCACTCTCAAGAAAATGTTCGTTTTTTCTCTCTACCCAGTAAAATATACTGTATATGTTTTCAATAGATGTGGCATTTGATCCATTTAGATGAATTGGTAGATTTGGGGTGGATCTAATATCTTGTCGGTCAAAGGGGTAAAAGGATATGAGTTGGCTAAGAAGGAAACGGGTAAAATGGGTTAAAAGTTGCTTGAAGTGTATAAACCTCCTGTATCACTTTACTTTATAAAGACGATTGCTGTTGAAACGCTATAATGTTGTTAATCATATCTGCCCACTAATAGTTAGAAAAGTTGAAAAATTTATGAACTAAAAATGTTTCAGGTCATACCCAACCCAACCTGACCTGTTTTGACTAACACGTTATTATCCTAACCCCTTTTTTACCTTTTGCCTAAGCCACTCGACCTACCCGTTTTACACTAGTTTTTATGGATGCTTATCAAGGAAATTATGTGTTCTGTATGTAGTTTATAAGGATTGACATCAAGTTGGCTACAAAAGATGTGAGCATGCTTGCTTTCTCTACAGAGCAAATTACAGCTCCTTTCCTGCTACCTGAAATGGTATCTTATCTTTCCCCCTTGCACCTCATCAAATATAGTCTTGTTGTCGGCTTACAAAGTTCGTGAGTTTGATCGTGATTGTTTCTTTTTGAAGGTTGAAAGGGTGGCCAGCATGTTAAATTACTTCCTATTACAACTTGTAGGGCCCCAGAGGAAATCGTTAAGCTTGGAAGATCTCGAGAAATACGAACTTCGGCCAACACTGTTGCTAAAGCAGGTTTGTGTGATCACAGTCATCTCTTTCTGTTGAGGATCTTTTCTTTCTCATATTCATCAGCAACTTGATAATATGTGGTTTCTATGCACATGCAACCCTAGATCAGATAAAAAGTAAATATTTATGTTGTAGTGTGTATCTTCAGAGAACGATTTTGTTATGGTAGTGTATACTCTGGTAGAAAATTCTGGAATAAATTAATCAATCTATTACTCCATTCCTTCCGTTGGCAATATTACCTGGTTCACTGGTTGCCCGTTCTTAAAAGTACTGCTATTGATGCTATCGATCATGTTCTGCGAGATCTTTTTAGTTTTATTATTATTAGATTGGATATGATTCAAGACATTATTCAGAATATGTAGAGTAAAACTAAGATCAATCGTTACCAGATACGACTACAATTTGTACAGCTTTTGCTAGCAAATTGCACTTATTTTTATCATTTTCACATGTAAATTCTAATTATGTCTATCTTGAAGATCGTCAAGATATATGTTCATCTGGCAAAGGGTGATCATGAGAGTATTTTCGCATCTGCAATTACAAAGGATGCACGGTCCTATAATGACCAGGTATAATTTAGGAATCTTATGTTTCCTTCGTTGTAGGGCCCACACTGTCATGAAAGTATGCTTCTTTGTAAAGACCATTTAATGTTATATTCCTAATGAATTCTCTACAGTTATTCACGGAAGCTGCAAATGTTCTTAGAAGAATCGGCGAAGATCCAAGAATTGTACAAGCATTTGATGATCTTGGTAAAAAGGCTAAAGCTGCAGCATCAGAAGCAATGGATGCAGAAGCTACTCTTGGAGACGTTTCAGATGAATTCCTTGATCCGATCCAGGTAAGTTGCCAAACGACACTCGTATTGCATCACACTATCAAGTTTAAGGGTGTGCAACGCTTGGCCCAAGTCGGCTAACCAAGGAACAGAATAGGGAGCAGACCTAGGTCAGTAGTTGGCTATGTTCAGTTTACTTCTTGGTTGGACATGTTTCTAAAATTGGTAACTTGTCCAGTCTTTGTCTGGTTTAATTTCAAACTTGAAACTAAATTGTTAAATTTAAAATAAACCCATGTATGACACATTTCGACCCGCTTGCCCAAAAATCCGTCAACTTGGGTTGTATTTCTTCTCGAAGGGGTCAAACAGGTAAAATTTTAGAACTCGCTGAAAAGGAAATGGGAAGATCTGGTCGATTCTATCATACTGTATTGTTAATCGGTTTTGGTCTTGTCCTCTACGGTTCCAGCATAATACACCCCTGTTCGGTTCTTCTATCCAGCATTCAATGTCATTGTTTTCGTAAGCGCATCTTACGAACATTATGAATGTTAAACTGCAGTGTACAAAGAAAAAAGATCCGGTCATTTTACCATCCTCAAGAATGATAATAGACCAAGCAGTGATTCAAAGGCAACTTCCAGGCGATACAGTTAGTTTTTAATCTTTCCACTTCTTTTGTTCAGAACATTTGCTCTTTGTTTATAATGCTTATATGTTGTTTTCAATGATGGCATAATGTATACATATATGTATGCGTATATGTAGAACTAGTGGAGGATTTAATGGCGTCTTTTTAAAAGTTAGATCTTAGGCTGTTTGATGGTATTGATATTTTCGAGGCAATGGAAAAGTTGTCTATAAATCATGTTGCAAAAAATATTTTTGAGGCAATGGAAAAGTTGTCTATACCATGTTGCAAAAATGATTTTTGAAGATTGTCTTCCACTGTCATCTAGCAGTGCTAGATCCAGGATTTTTTTCGAACAGTTTATGAACTGACATAAGAATATTTTTAAGACATGCTTGCACCCATGGCTGTTAGCAAAGGAGGTGTAAGCTCATACTTTGCAAACCAGTTCCTTTAGTGGCTTTTGAGCTCTTCCATTTGGTGACTTTTCCCTAACTATAGCCTGTTTATTTCTTTTAATGTTTTTACTTAAAAGGTAGAATTAGACATTTATTATTATTGCTTCTTAAAAGGAACTGGCTATAGTGAACTGAAGATCCAAACACTAGAATTTTGATTTACTATGCCATTGTACGTCACATATGTTCGGATTTCACTTATTTACATCGTATTTGTAATGTGCAGACAATGATCATAAAGAAGCAGTACCGATGTGTACACTCTGCTAGCTGTATGTGCACAAATGGTCATTTAAGTGAAGATGTCATCTTCCTACTACTTCAACATCTAAACTGGAATCCCAAAATAATTGCGACACTTTCTTGTGTCTGCAAATGGTTCGATGATCTTGTGAAAAGAGTACTCTGGAAGGAGTTTTGCAGAACACGAGCCCCCAAGATGATGCATGATCTTCAATCTAGTGGTAGCCACAGTGTTGATGGGAACTGGAGTGCACTGGGGAAGCTTCTTATTTACTGTTCAGGATGCAAAAAAGACGGTTTATTTAACAAAATTCACATTCCTGGTCACTTTGCTTATAGAACTCGATTCTCTAGAACTTCTGGAAAAAGCTTTCTTTTGCCAAATTGTCGAACCGATGTTTTGTATGTATCAGACCCGTGTGAGCATTTAGACCAAGGAGAAGAAGGGGATGTGGGTTTCTTTCGGGGAGTATTTAAGTCATTTACTACATCTAAGGTGCGTAAGATGCTTGTTAGACGGGGTGCTAAGTTTCACCCTACAGAATTCTGCCCTTATTGCAAAGGGAAGTTGTGGAGCATGTTGCAGGCTAAGATGATCCCACAAAGTGCCAGCTGTCGGTTGGGTGCATATGAAGACTGTATCGAGTACTATGTGTGCCTTAATGGGCATGTTCTTGGCGTGTGTACCCTTTTACCTTTGTCCGACTCCGAAGAGGTGTCAGAATTAGGCTGATTTGGAAGTGTCGATTAGCATACAATCACTGTTTACAGTTCTTGCTTCTTGGTCAGGTCCTTGATTGCAGGCTACCTGATTCAGAACGATTGTAAGATGGGAATTAGTGGATAGTTCTTGAGGGCGTGCAAGTGGTGTATCCATACAGAGCATCCAAATTTGTAATTAACTAGCTGTGTGACTTTAATGTGATATTATGTAGTTTGTAATGGTGTAAAAAGTACTGCGGAATGGATTACAGAGGAGTCGATTAAAAATGGATGGAATACATCATTTCAAATAATTTCAAATGACGATATAATATGAAGTAAATATTGATCTAGAAGATGGTAAAAACTATAAAGTACAATAATTTGCTTACAATATATATATCAACCATAAAAGATGAGGATTCGTTGTAAAATGATCTAGATTATCTGACAAAAGAATGGCTTATTAATATTTTTGAACATTGTAGGATGAATTGTAACATGTGCTTCCCATAATGACACAGTTGTTGCTTTCCTTCTCAAAACACCTGTCATAATTGATAAAATTGTTAACAACCTCAAGCTCGACAACATGATCATAAGTATTGCTTGACGGACTATCGTTTTTATGCTAAATAATAAAAACACACCTTCTGTATCACCTTATGATTGAACTGCTAATAGCATGTGTTATGATTAATTTGTATGACATGTAGTTTTGACATATTGTTTCGATGACGTAGTTTGTTGTTTATGATGTGCTTGAGTTAAGCAGTTGATACATAGTACTATTATATTCTAATTTTGCAGTGTATGTTATGTATGAGTTTTTTCTCACTTGAATATAGAAAGTTCGGAAAAATATGGGTTATTTAAGCTTAAATTTAGCCCACATTGAGTGGAATTTTCTATTAGGGTCCCTGCCAATGACCCATTTCTAGTAAACCCGTCTCTCATTGGCCATGTTTTATAAGCTCCAAATGATTGTTCCTGTTGATATGCTTCTTCACAACTTTTGTTTATCAAGCAAGTTTATGTAATAGTTTAGGGCACGTGTGTTTATTATTTTCAAATTTTATTATTGAAACTTATTAAAGAAAATACAAACACCATAGTCTTGGTAATAATCTCAAATTTTAAGCCGATAATAATTGGGTAAGGCTACACAAGATTGTATTTTGTTATTGGGTTTGTTTGTTATGTTCTTGGATGGTTTAAATGTTAGGTTTTTATTTTTGTACTTTCAGTTAATAATAATGTTTGTGGTTCAACTTTGATGTAGCAATTAAAGTATGAAATATAAGTTTTTAAATGTTAAACTGCATTAAGTTTATCTTTCTGTCAATGATTTGTTGCTTATTTATTCTTTATTATTTTAGTTAGAACTTTTAGAATATGCCTACTAATATCATCCAATGTTGTTAATGAGCAACGAACATAATAAGACGTTATAATGCTATGGAATATTGATTCTGTAAAGCCTTATTCTGAGATGTAAGATTCTTCTATTTGAAAGGATTTTCACTCTTCATATTTTCTTATTAGATACTTACATATGTTGTTCGGAAGCAAGAACTATCATTAATATTTTACATTGAAATACGGTCTCCCTTCATTAAAATTCCTCGGTGTATCATGTATTTATGTTAATTGATGACAAAGCCTACAAATGAGACTGACATACGAGAAACGCGATGCCCTACAACATTGACTAACGCGATGCCCTACAACATTGACTACTCTTTAAAAGATGAATTCATTTTGGCCATTCATTAGCCATTTAGCCTGTGTTAAGGTGTACATTTATGCTATTGTGTTCATTTTCATTTGATGTCTAATTGTTCAATAATTATATATTGGAACCTAACACGACACGAGAAAGTTGTTTTACAGTTTACACATAGCTACCATCTCTGTATGACTATGAGATCTATAATCCATCAATGGCTAGTTATATTTTGCACAAACACATACACATTACTGTACATGATATGACCCATATAACAGGAAGCTTGAAATTGTACCCAAAAAATCGCATTCTTGATTGACACAAATCCATGATTGGTTGAAAAGTTAAACTCAGGAGCAATGACATCATAAGTGGGAAAATTAGGAGACAAATTGATACTAAGAGGGCTAATGTTCCGTAGTTATCATGGAGTGAAGCAAGTAGAAAAGAAACTTGGTCAGAAGTTTCTGATAGATGTAGATGCATGGATGGATCTTCGAGCACCTGGTTAGTCTGACAACATGTCTGATACAGGATTACAGTCAGTTACACTGTCATCTACCGGTAAGAATTAGCTTGACTTTTATATTTCAAATGAACTTCTAAGTTAGTAACAAGTTCAATCAAGTTACAAATTATAATTGACATGGGTTTATAGTTTAAACATTGTGATTCAGAGGGGGAAAAATTAGGGTGCATTTAGTTGTAGAAAACTTCCGCTGTTTTTTCATTTGTATTTTTCTAGATAATGAAAAATGCTTTTATCTCTAGAAAACTACTGATGATATTATAAACCAGCTTCAGTTGTTTTCATTTTCCGATTTAGAAAATGTAAGGATTTTTCTATCTTTTGAAAGGAATTTGGTTTTAAACTACTAAAGTGAGTTTCTAAAAGTGTAATTATAATTTTGAATAGTGAGTTTTACTTTTTCTATGATATCATTTCCTTAAAAATACAATTTGAACCCGCTTTATTAACAACACATCTTATCTATGTGACCAAACACTCCTTAGGGTCATTGTTTCTTGTGTTTTAAGTGGGTTGATTTGGGTTATAAATTGTGTAAGATTATTATTTGATTTTTTTTTTCCAAGTTTTGAAGATATTGTTTTCTTCAAGTACATGAATGTGAGTGTTGATGGAGGAGGGTAAAAAGACAAAATTACCCTTCATTTTAAAATATGTGCATAGTAGAAGACTCACCCTAAACCCTACTCATTCAACATTTTACCCAAGAATCATTATATCATTTGTATTTGAAAATTTGTGAGTGTTGATAGAGGAGGGCTAAAAGTGCATGCTCTGTTTCCTATATTTATCGTATACATGTGTATTTGAAAATTTGATAACGATAAAACCTTAACTATCTTTCAGGTATGCATCATAAGCGTACTCAAACAATAATAAAGTCAATACATCCATCTAAATATTAGTTGAAGTATAATATGCTATGCATGTATAAATTTATTAGCGACAATCTTAATCCTAAATCTTACTTTAACAGAATCCTTATTATTTTTGTTTGTCATTTTGTTTTTGTTACCTATATAGCATACCATAAACTAATTACCATCAATATAAATTTTCTAGTCAATTATGTGTTAAAAATATAACAGTGAGATGACATTTTATAAAATTAATTAATATCTAATTCTATAGATTCAAATTGGAACATTTGTTAGCAACTTAACTTACCGTCGATACACGTGCATGATCATTATCTTTGAGAATAATTATTTACCAAGTATGTACGTCCTAATAAAATAATCATCATAAAAATTATAAAACAAGGAAAGTAAGAAAAATAAAGATATAGTATTACGTATAAGGAAGATATATTATAAATGTCACCACACATGTTTTACGTGACCAACCATTCTGCTGTGTCGCACACGACATTTCCTATATTTAGTTAAACAACGGTTTTCGTCTAATAATTTAACTTTATCTTCTACTTCTTCTATTAATATTGTCGGAATTCAGTTAAGATCATTTCAAATTAATTTTTATATTTCCCCAATTTTATTTGAAAACATAATTGTCTTATTGATCAGTAGAGTTTACTATACCTTTATTATGAAAAAATAAAAAGAATGTACCATGCATGAAATCTATAATTAATATTCACAAAAAGTATTAAAAAAAAATAAAAATTTAAGCATCAGGAGTGGACAACGTTTTGTGCATTTTTCCTGTCGAGAAAGTTGTCGCACGCCGTTCGACGCTGTCAATTTATTTTTTATTTTTATTTTTGAAATCCAAAGGCTAATTTCGGTTAACAAAATTATTAAAATAAAACAACGGCTCATTTTTTGACCCTTTTATCTTTTCTTTTTAAACCTTATTTTCTTATCTATAAATATCATACTTCAAACACAATTCTAAACGTATCAAAACACTCATTCACATCTTCAAACACACTTCAAAAACTCTATAATTCAATATAGTTCACAATAAGGTCTTCCGATTCTTCTTCCGACGACCAAACGAAAGTTGAAGTTTCTCATGCTAGCTCGTAATTATCGGAATTAAGGTTTTAATTCCTCAAGAAGCTGAAAGTTCCAACCGGTCATTAACACGTCAGTACATATATCGTGATCGGATTGATGCACACGAAACCTTAATGAACGATTACTTTGGTGAAAACTCAAAATACCACGAGTAGTATTTCAAACGTCGCTTTTGTATGAGATAACGACTATTCCTTCGAATTGTTGAAGGTATAACTACTTACTCTATCGAACCTATATCCGAATATTCTTTATATTTTCAACAACGACCCAGTGCATGTGGTGTTCCGGGTTTTAGCAATATTCAAAAAGGGACATATACCTTACGTCAATTGGCATACGACACAACACCGTATGCATTTGATGAATATTTGCAAATGTCGAAAAGAACGTCATGTGAAACATTACAAAATTTTATAAGGTGCACAATTGACTTAAACACAAACGTATACATGAGAGAATCAATCGAGGAAGACATTCGTCGATATTATGCAAAACATGAAGAGATTCATGGTTTTTTAGGAATGCTTGGAAGCATAGATTGTATGCATTGAGCTTGGACAAAATGCCAAATGCATGGAAAGACCAATACACACGAGACTATCACGAGTATCCAACGATCATGCTTGAAGCCGTTGGCTCGTACAACATGTGGATTTGGCATGCATACTTTTGGGGTTGCGGGGTCGAACAACGACTTAAATGTCTTGAATTCATCTCCATTGTTCAACAACTTTCTAAATGACTCCATTCCACAAATTCCGTATAAAAGTGTGACGTGGATTATGAAAGAGGATAATATTTTGCTGACTCTTAAAGGGGTTTTCAAGTTTTGTTGATAGAAAGAGAGTAAAGTATACTCGAGCACAAACGTCTCTCTGACATTTGGTGTACTCCAAGGTCAGTGGCATATACTACAACAACCGGCAAGATCTTATAGCGTAAATGCTTTAAAACGAATCATAAATATTTGCATCATATTGCATAACATGATTATCGAAGACAACAATTTTAATATTGCTGATAATGAAGATTATTATGTCTTTATTGGGAACACACAAGGTACTTAGATCGATAGGTATGACACATATAGGAGGAAAATCAAGGAACTACGTGATAGAGACATTCACGAGGGACTTTGATTCGATTTTGTAGAGCATATTTGGAGGAATCGTGATCAATTGGTAGTATAATGAAAGAATTATGTATTTCGTAGGACTTGTAATATTAATTTTTCATTTTAATGAATGTATTTATTTTATTTAATATATTTTGTTATTTGTTTCAATTTATAAAATTATTTGAATTTTTAAATTCTATTTTTTCTTTAAATTCTAGAACACTGAAAAACAGTTTCCTTTTAAAACACTATCCAAATTATTAAAAACAGTTCAATCACTCCATGCACTGTTAGTAACTCGATAAAAAATATTTACTCATGTAATACTAATAATACTCCGTCAGTGTTTGTCAAGAAATAACCACGATATATACCCCAACGATTGTACTTTAATCAATAGAGCATTCAAGAGGCGTGAAGTTTGAGACAATCTTAGCATAAATATGTTAAACATATTTTGACGCTTTAATGACGATCTTTAAAGATAACGTTATCATTTTCCAAATACAAAAAGTGTGGATGCAAATAATACAAAATATTCTGAAAGTCATAAACATTAAATTAAATACATATTTAAACCGTGGAAATAGGATAAAGGTACTAAATATCATTCAAAAAGTTCATAATATCGCAATCTAAGTTCTAACTAGCATTTAAACGAATAACAAAATTGTCTTTTTTATTTATTATCATAATCATAATGTTTCTTTTTTCTTTTTCTTTTTTGTTTCATATGTTGTGTAATAGCCACGTAACCAAATTGTTTGGTGAAGTAATAATTAGTTCGGTTAGTAGTTAAAGTGTTGAGTGCTGACATAAACACAAATATCAAATCCATCCCATTCAACATCAATGCAGTATTTTGTATCTTTTTTCTACTTCAAGTATAAATTAGTTGAATATATCATCAATGCTAACGAATATCTTATTCATTTTTGTATTAAGATCAAGAACGATCACATAACTTTATAATTATAATATTAATTAATAATACGGAGTATATATAGTACTAACATATAGTAGAGGACATATTTGATATACTTGCAATTCTTCCCCAAATCAGTAGGATTTATCATGAATAATTTAAAATTTTGATATGTTTTTATTTCTCTAAATTACCGAATCAGTAGCAAAAATCATGACTTAAGACAGTTGGTCCATGCAAACTAATTTGAGGGGCATTCAGGACAGAGGGGGGGTGTTAATATCGAAAGCAACTTGTACCATGCAATTCATTACATGTGTACTAGAGACAAGCAGGATAATAAATATAAAATATAAGAAATAAAAATTATCAAACATCAATCATTTACAATAAATGATGTATGTAATGAAAAAGGAGCAGGTTAAATTTATAACTTAACCTTTGTCTTGGAACTGAATGAGTATTCAATTGAATTAGAACCGAACATATTAATCTCGTTCCTTATTTATATGAGTGCACCTTTTTTATGTTAATGTTGGTGATAAGAGATAACTCTCTTCAATTATTCCAACAATTATAGACAAGTTTTGCGTCAAACAACACGGAGAATCAAACTCAATCTTATTCGAGCTACATTTATTCATTAAAAGCGACATTATTCGTATTCTTAGTTACATATAAGTTGCATTGCAACAACGTTCAAAAGAAATTCATTTTTGAACGTGATCAATTTTCAAAATTTTTCCTTATGATTGCTATAAATCAAACCATACATAATTAGTTCCAGTTTAATCTAATGCGCTTCCGTTCAACATACATAACCAGTTTCTATTTAAGTTGATTCAATTTCAGTCTAGTTTTCTGATCTCAACGATTTGAACCATACTCTTCTGAACTAACTTACAATATTATTATTTTTTTAAAAAGAAAGATTAAAACAAAAAAGAATTTAAGAATATTAAAATACTAGAATTTACAATAATTATTTTAAACCTTTTAATCAGAATTATACTTCATCCATTTCAAAAATAATGTCTTTCAAGAAAAATTATTAGATTTATGATAGTTTGATAAAATGTAATCTGACATTTATATTCAAGACAAGTTTAACTGAAAATATTTAAAAATGAATTATTAAGAATAATTAATAAGATAAATTTAAGAATTGAATTTTTATAATTTCTTTTAGTAATTAGATAATTTTTTTAACACAAATTAAAATAGTAAAATTGATATTTAAATTGAAACTATAAATTAATAATATAGTTACAGTCCCTTTAGCAATTATGACAATTTTCTAATCACATACAAAAATAAGTAGGGAATCAATCCCACACAACTAGGTTGAATTTAAATGAGAATGGAAATTTTAGTGAGAATGGAGGAATGAATCCTGGCCATACATTTTGCAAAACTCAATTTTCCTCTAAAGTTAAATATCTCACAAATGGCTAATCAAAAAATTATAAAAATTGCACCATAGAAATCAGCGTTTTTTTCTCTACAATTTGAGATCACTCATGACATATTTTCGGTAATTTTTTTTTATTTTTTGGGTTGAAAACCAATAACACATGTGTTACTAAAACTAACACATGTATTAGTGGCATGTGTTACCAACCACTAACACATGTGTTACCGCAACTAACACATGTTACCGAAACTAACACATGTGTTATCGCACCTAACACATGTGTTAGTTTCGGTAACACATGTTATGTGTTACCAATTTCGAAACCCACCAAAAAATGAAAAAAAAAATCGTCGAAAGTATACCTTGTGAGATGTCTAATCGAAGAGGAAAAATGCTGATTTTTATGGTGCAATTTTTATATTTTTTGACTAACCGTTTGTGAGATATTCAATTTTAAAAGTGTTGGGGTATTATTTTTTTGATGAAATGGATGGTTGAAATTGATTCCTCAATTCTCACAAATAATTATCATTCTTATTTGAACTTAATTCCTAACGACTATTCAGAATGCGTCCTCCTTTTAACAGCTGCGATTATTAACGAGTCAACTGTAAACCAACACGACAACCCCTCAAAATCGCTAAAGTTGACAAACACTTCAAACTATATAATTACTCACAACCATGTTGTTGAGTCCTCTTTCTTTGATTTATTTTCGATAAATTCAAGAAACTAAAACCCCATGTTAATTTAGGGATCCTTCTTGAATTCATAAATTTATTAACTTTTGTCTCCTTTTCATCATCCAAAATCATTTCCTTTTTTTGAGATGATCAATTTACTGTCCTCATATAAGTTAGAAACCCCTTTAATCACCTCCTAGAAAAGGTGAAATCTTTTGTATTTTCTTTTTTATCTGAAGAAACCCAACTTGTAATTTCTGGTTCTTGATTACTATTTGATTTTGTATTGTGGTATGTATTCATAAATGTTGAATTTTCAAATACTAACATGGGTTTTGATGGTTTTGTGGAATGGGTATGCAGATTCTGGTTGAAATGTTGTTTTTTATTTCAATATACATAATTTTGATGTTTGAATTGTAAAGCTTTTGGGGTTCACATTGAAGGGCAATAAGATTATTATTATTACTTTTTAATTCTTATTATTATTATTTTGTTGCTGTAATGAATATGGAATATGGCATTAAGAATTTATCTAATAGTGTTTAACCAGAACTAGCAGTTTTCTGAGAAAGTCAATTGTATTCATTAATTCTTGGATTATTTGCCATTTTGAGCAATACCCTTTTGGGAAGTAAGTGAAATTTGCAATCTGTTTCACATGGGTATTTAAAAAAAACATCAAATTTGTACACAGTTGGTTATTCTTGTGCACTGTCAGATTTATGGGATCATTATAAATTTTGGGTAATGTTCAGCAAAAAATGTTTTGTTATTGTAGTAGTTCTCATGCTTATAATGATCATATATGACTGTTCATTGATCTCATCGTCTAATTGGATCTTAACAGAAGGCTAGATTAAGTTAAAAGATTCAGAAATGGAGGGAAAAGAAAACATCAGTGAGTACCGAGATCGACTGGACAAAACGCTCACGTGTCATGATCTTTCGAATGTGGAATCTCTCAAGATCCTTGTTGAAAATCAAATGTCAAATTCAACCGAAAGTGAAGGTCAATATTATATAGTTTTTATTTCTTATGTTTTGGCAGTTCGTGATATAAAGTCATCTAAGCTTTTAACCGTTGCTATTTAAAAATTAAACTAATTGCAAGAATTTATATTATGCAGAGTATAGTGACAATTTTGTTCAAAAAAGAACCACAGAAGTAGCTAATTTTCTTAGCATGCTCAGAAGTGCTTCTGGGAATTCTGTTGAAGGATCAAAAGCGAATGAAATACCACATGGAGGTTGGAAGGTACGTCGTATGAGTATTTATATATTTTCTTGATTCTTCTAATCTTTCTGTGTTGGAGGGATTCTTTGTTTCGGCCATTTAACGTTTCAAATTTTGTAATAATCTCTTTATAGTGCTTATGCTTGTGTTTGACAGATAAAACACGATAATCAAGATTGTCGTGTTATGTATAAGGAAGGACCTGAAGGCACTCCCTTTCATAATTTACTTGTTGAAGGATATGTAGATGGTCCTCTCGATGTTTGTAAGTTTCATTGAAGGCATTTGACATATGTTCACACGGGTTTTATTCAAAATACACGTTTCAATGCAGGCATGTGCATATCATGGGAGGCAGGACTTTACCAAAAATGGTATAGACATTCTCTGAAGTTATCGCCTTTTTGAAGTATTATCTTTGGTTTTAGGTTGCAAAGAAACACTCTTTCTTTTCAAAACTGTATTTTGCAAGAATGAGCATTATCAGACAATATATGGAGATTGTTTGTCCATTTATGTTTCCAGAAGTCGTTGACAATCTCTCAATGTTGCAAGTATGATATTTTTAGGATATTTTCACAAGAGTGATGATTAGTTTGCAATGAAAAGCCATGTAAATTGTTGACAGAAACCAACTCATTGACCGTCAAAGTCAAAGAAAGATTAAGCAAATCCCTATTTTGCCATCTGTAAATAATGTATGCCAAATTTACCTGTTTTGACATATTACCCGATCCTCCCGCCCCGCCCATTTTGCATCTTTTGATAATGTTCAAAATTATTTGAAGACCTTGGAAACCACACGATACAAAGTAAGGAAGTTAAACTTTTGCATCCAACGTGTAGCCTAGTTGGTTCAGGAGACGGGGGCATTTAAAAAAATTATGTCAAATCTATTAGAAGACCATGGAAACCACATTTCAGGAACCTTATTTATCAGAAAGCTCTTTGGTGAAGCTAGATCAGCTGGTTGAGTCACTATATTTGTGGACCACTTCTTGATTTACGTCTCATGTGACGGGACTGGCATGGGCCAGTTAGGGTTACCAGCAGTTCAACCTTTTTGGAATGCAAGTAATCTTTGGTAGATAAAAAGCACAAGATCAACTTCTTTTTTTGCTTTAATTTGTTATGATTTTTGTTTCTTGCTAGGTGGCCTCAGTTTAATATACCAGCATTTAAGGTTATCTCTTCAGAATGTGTGAAGAATATCAGAATAGGTGAACAAATATCTTTAGTCAGGTTTGTTCTATCACTGAACTATTGAAAACTTGTATACGGTGGTCATTCATAGATGTTAATTACTTCATTTCTACATGTGGAAGACAGGATGAAACTTTCATGGCCAATATCAGCAAGAGAGGCACTAATCCATTATGTTTCACTTGACTACACTCAAGATGATCTCATTATTGTCCTTTTGAACTCGGTAATATTAATGTCTTATGCATGTGAATTGTCTAAAATACCCTAAATTTACGACAACTTTGAAAATCTTTTGGGCACAGACCAAAATAATCATTTTTTGGGCAGATATCTGAGACAGAGAACATCGATAAAAGCACTCATGGGTTCACGAGAGACGGTATACCTCGTGAAGAAAATGTGACGAGGATTGATGTTGTGGGAGGCCTTGCTTTACAAAAAGTGAGTGCCAACAGAAGCTACTTCAGGTAAATATTTGTTTTTCTCTTTGTAAATTTCTTTTACTTGTTTCTCATGTTGGTAACAATTTGAAACGATCACGATAAGTTGATAATGGATGGTCATGATTGTCTATAATGAATATATGGAAATCAATTTTTGAAATATGGGGTCAGTTTTGAGATGTTATGATATACTAGTCTTTTCTTTTTATAAGAATTTTTTTTATTTGATGAAGAATATTAGACAATTATAGAAAATTTCACTTTGTGCAGGACGATTGCAAACATGAATATAAAACTTGATTTTATTCCTCCAGCGATTATCAACTTCATTTCAAGGCAAATTATAGGTAGCGGCTTCAAGCTCTATAAGAAGGTGTAGTTCCAAATCATTTCAAAACAGAAAGCATGCATACATAATACTTCTAACTTTGAAGTCAAATGAGTTATTTTGAACTTCAAAACTGATTCGAATCCTAGAACTTCTTAGAGAGTGATTTGGTAACCACTATAAAACTATATAATAACTGCTCCATGACAGAAATAATATTAGATGTTTAGAAACTATATCAATTTGGTATTTAAAAACAGCCTAGTTTTTACCTCAAAAGTCAAACTACACCAAATTTCATGCTGATTGTACCTTTGACCACAGAAAGTGGCATCCGTGACAGAAGGTGATGCAGATTTCAGCAAGGTATTAAAGGAGCCATTCTACGGCCGAATTCGCGAGGCATTCTACTCGGAAAATAATGTACCAAACGGTTTCTTGAAACAAGAAGACATCAAGATTAATCACGGAGTTTTGGAACAAAATGAAATCAAGATTGCTGATGACGTTATGGAACAAGAAACAGTCAATGCTGATCAACTTGAAAAAGTCAATGATCACAGATTAGTTAGTGAAATTGAAGAGATTGAAGAAAATGGGAGGTCACATGAGGCTGATAATACTAGCAAAACATCATTAGTGGTTGGTAAAAAGGAAATTATAATAAGTCCTGAGGTGAATCAAGCCCTAGGAACATTGGAAAAGGTTATTTCTATCTTTAGGGAATTTGGATTCAATCCTCGATCCTTGTCTCTCTCGCGGATTGTTAATAACGTGTTTGCTGATCTTGAAGAAAACAAATTAAATGGTTCTAAACACTTTGTAACCGAGCTGACTGTGAGGAATTCACAAGAATCAAGTAACAGTTTTTCAGGTCATAGCTCCAGGTACATAAGATCACTTTTCAAAAGGGTTAAGTGTCTGAAAATGTATTAAACCATTCCAAAATTTTTATTATGTATCCAACTTTAAAAGTCTCTCTATTATTGCCATTGTATGTATCCGATGATTTTCTCATCAAGTAACCTGTTTTTTGCTAATGTGGCAGCCTTATAAGTTTGCCATATCATCAAAACTGGTGCCACATCACCGGTTTACAAGTTTTAAGAGGTTACATACACATACAAAATGCACTAATTGAAAGTTTGATACAATAAGAACTTTTAAAGTTGGATACATACAACAAAATTTTGTGTAAAGTTCAATACATTTTCAAACACGCAACCCTTTGCAAAAGATAGAAATTATCTCCGTTTCGTAAACTTGTGTCCGATTTAGAGATATGTGTCTTAGTGTTTCTTGCTGTTTTTCCCCCTCAGGCATAAAGATCGTGAATTAGGTTCGGCATCACGAGAAGACAAGACCTCAAGCTCACATGAAACTCACAGGAGTTCGTTCTCTTTTGTCGTAAACGAGGCCATAACTTCAACATTAGCAGAAAATAGCACCATTAACGGCGAGGTCAAGAACACGAATGAAAGTGGTTTGATTAAGAAAAAAATCAAAAAACCAAGATTTTGTTGCCCAACTTCACTTCTGGGTGGCTAATTGCTTAGATTATTGTCTAATTTTATACAGGCTTGATACACACATTCTTAGAATGTACAGTACAGGTGCAGTTGGCAATTTGGGTCTCTGATATGTTCTATAAATAAAAGTGCAGTAGGATCGGAGGTTATTGTTATCACAAGTTGTTCTTATACGCTGAGAACTTATGTTTGTAATGAGTTGGAGGGAGGCAATATGATGTAAAGTTTGTAAAAGATAAACTTTTGAGTTGCAATAATATTCGTAGTTCATTTATATTTTTTCAAGGTTCGTATACTTTTTTTTCTTTCTGATGAAACTGCGACGCTTAATCAACCACATTTGATAATATGCAAATGATCGAGTTTGCTGATATGGAATGCAGCTTTGCTTTTAACAAGATCAGACAAATTCTTTATGTTGGCTAAGTTGGTTTCTAATAAGAACTTCATTTTTGCAACAGAATTTGATGTTACATGTCTATTCAGTTAAGAGAAGACATTGATTATTTGACACATAAAGCTAGTTACTGAGTGTTCAATGACACAATAGATAAAATGAAATGAAAATGTTTAAAGAGGTCACCAAATATTATCAAAATTTGGTAACTAGTTAGTAAAATGGCTCATGTACATAACGGGTCAAAATGAGTTAGATTAAAACGAATAATTAATAAGTTGAAATGGTTGAAAGAGTTCACTCCAGATTAAGTATGTATGCAAGCTTGTCTTTTTTTTCTTTTTCTTTTCTTACATTGTAACTAAAATACCCGATTTATTAAATGGATTAAACATTTCTTTATGTATTATTATTTAATTTTCTTTATCAATGGTTAAACTTTTTCAACGGTAACTATAAATCTTGTACCTGTAGGTAGATAACTTTTGCCCTTTAAAAAACCACATACTGGGTTTTGCTAAATCTTTCTGAAAAAATGTGGAGAAACCAACTTATTAGAACACCATTATCAACCTACTTCCGAAAAACCCTAAACCCTAAATCTGTTTCATTAGAATCACTTCAAGAAAACATCACCCAATTGCAAAATCCCCCAAAGTTCTCTACTTTATCTGGCTTTAATCCCAACCAACCAACTAGGTTTTCGATAAACCCTCAAATACACTTCATATGGAATTCAAATTTATGTTCTTCAGTGTCTTCTAATGAAACCAACAGCTGCTGCTGGAATTGTAATGATCAAAGGCCGTTTTTGATTTGTGAATCTTGTGGAAGCATTCAACCTGCTGATCATTCAATTGATTACTTCAAGATTTTTGGTTTGTAAGTGTTTTACAAACCCTACTTTCTGATAATTTGTTAGGGTTTTGTTTTTATTTGTCGTTTGAATTGTTGATTAATTACTACTGTATGTGTTTGTGATTGCTTATTTTAAAGTTCCCAAAAATCAGTGCGTACCAAGATGCTTGTTTCCAAATGTTTATATGTTATAAAATAAGTAGATAAACGTTTTTAAGCAATGTTTGATATTGATTTATCTGCGTTAAAAATGAGCAATAAGCACATAAACATTAAAAAAGCAATCACATACGCCCTACAGTTTTTTTTTTAATACAATGAAAGGGTAATAGTTACTATTTTTAATATGATAGGGAGAGGAAGTTCGATATTGATGATGGAAGTTTGGAAGGAACTTATAAAAGTTGGCAAAAGAAGCTGCATCCTGATTTGGTTCACACAAAATCTAAGGTCTGTGAAGCTTTTATTTAAGGATTTTGATAAACATCTTTTTATTGTTGGTTTATGTTCTGATTGTGTTGTTGTTGCTGTTGCTGTTATGTAGGAAGAAAGAGAGTATGCTGCTGAACAGTCTGCTAGGGTTATCGATGCTTATACTACATTACGAAAACCTTTGAAAAGAGCTATTTACGTAGTAAGTACAAGAATGTTTTTGAACTTTTTCATGTCTTGTAGATTAATTACAGGGTTAATTATCATAAAGATAAATACATTATAGGTCATTTGATGTATTAAATGTGTAGGATAACTTCTGCAGATGTGATAATGTGTATGTAAATATGTAACTATGATCCCCATAATGTCATAAACACTGATGAGAAATATAACATGGCGGTAGGCCGGTAATCGAACCGAACGAACACGAATGAAGCATGTTTGTGTTCGTTCATTAAGGTTTTATCGACCAAACAATGAACACAAACTGATTTTCTTGTTCATGTTCGTTCACTAAGAACACTAACGAACGAACACGAATGCAAAAGAACGAATATATAAATTAAGGCATTCGTTCGTTAATATGTTAAAAGAACACTAACGAACACAAACAAACCTACACGAACAAAGGCGAACATATATATACACGTATACATATTTAACATTACGAAACGACCAAAATGTGATGCTTAGTTATGACAGATGAACAATTTTTATAAGACATCAAAACATCTTAAGGTTTAATTTTATTATAATTATTTAGATTTAGATTAGATAAAAGTGAGATATACAAATTTGCATAGATTTAATTAAACTATTAGTAAACAAACATAAACAAATGAACGTAACGAACATGTTATCAAATGTAAACGAACGAACGAGACATTTCTTCATGTTTGTTCATGTTCGAACGAACATAAACGAATTTCCTGCCGAATGGTTCGCTGAACGTTTGGTTCACTTACAGGCCTACATGGCGGCCTATATTCTCATATGATCGACTACAATAACCTCTTACTTAGAATCTTCGGTTTTTAAAATTTTCATGTGATATGCTTACACCTAAATTTATTGTCTTAGGTTTCTTTTTTTTCCCTTGTATTTTATAAGTTGCTGATAGTTGTTATATCCCTTTATTTGTTGTTTGTTCAAATTAATTGAATTGAAATGGCTCTATGTTAATCTTCTTCCTACATTCTCAGATGAGGCTTGAAGGTATTGAGGTAGATGAAGAACAAACTGTCTCAGAACCAGAGTTGTTGGGGGAGGTATTCTAGTTTTCGGTTTTTTAGAAAATTGTTTTGCTTTATTTTTCATTTTATAGGTCGAGTCAATGAAACCCATGTAGTGAAATATCTAAAAGTAACACTGTCTGCTTGTAGATTATGGAAATTAGGGAAGCCGTGGAAGAAGCCAACGACTCTCAAGCACTAAATAAAATCCAATCCGAGGTAAGATTACAAGCAATTTGTGTATAAACTTGTGTGAAATGTTAATACTTTGGTAATTTTCGATAAATAATTGAATGGTTATGAAACACAATTACGCTGTATTTTATTGCAGATGGAAGAAAAACTGAGCCGTTGGTTTGACTCCTTTGCTAATGCTTTTAAAAGTAAAGAGTACAATGATGCACTAAAAGCAATCCAGAGGATGACATACTACCATCGTGTGAACGAAGAGATTGTTAAGAAACTCTGAATATGTATTCTTTTTAGTTGTTTATCGACGAATGGGCAAATAAAAGTATTTGGGACTCGAGTCTCGACTAGTTTTGTTACCCCATAACATGAAACTTCAATACATCATTTTCTTTTGTTATATTGATTTCTTGAGGCCTATTGAAAGGCAACTAACATGAATGTTGTAGCATTGTTGCTGAAAGTGAATAAAGAGGATGGTAGATAAATGCCTTATACATTTCTCATTGTTGTTGGTTTAGATTTCCTTTTGGGAAGTTGGCTGCATTATTGTTGTTTTCCTCGTTTGTTACCTCTACTTTATACCACGAAAATAAATGCAACTACTAATTTAGATCTGAATGCCACTTATATCCATCATTCTAGTAGGAATAAGTAAGTTTGAGGTAAGCAATAAAAAGCAGCACTTACGTTAAGGTGATGCAAGACAAATCTTCAAAAAATAATTTTTACTTGCCCCTAAATTTTCTGACTTTTAGCGTAAAGTGTTACGGGGCTATGTAATTTATTAATAAAGTACCTGACACTAGCTTTCTCTCTTGGTAGCTTAGCCTAACATTCTTTGGTAATTCGAGTTGGATTGAATTGACTCGCTCGGGTTATTGGGTTGGGGTCAAAACTAGTCGACCTAAATCTGACACGATTTTTTAATTGGATTGAGTATTTCAACCAAACTCAAAACCTGCTAACTCATACTCGACCCGCTCGACCCAGGTAACCCGTTTATCTAATTAGGTCAACAGATTTTCAGATCAGTTTACTAATAGGTAAATTTCGGATCACATGGACCAATCTCTAAGTTTATGATTCATGCTAATAAGTATAAAAATGTTTATAAAATCCTAAAAGAAACATATTACATAGCATTTTCATCCAAATTTTATATTAAAACATCAATATGCACTTTGATGCATTAAATAAAAATAAAACATTAAAACTTTTAACTACATTTAAAATTTATTCAGGTTGTCGGGTCAACTAAAAAAATCATTGGATGACTCAAACCCGACCCAAAAAAAGAGCAGGTTGGAGGGTTTCGAGTTGACCGGTTCGTGGTCAAATTACCATGACCTAACCTGCTTATTTTCGAATCGGTTTCGGGTAGTGTCGGAAATTGTCGGTCATAATACTGAAGAGAACACCTATAGACTTCTCAAATCAATAATCTAGTTTGTATTGTTTAAAGAACTTGTTTTGCTACTTGATTACCAGATGTTTTGCGATGGATCTTGAAAATCCTATCCATATTCATTTAAGTAATTTGTAAATACATTCATTACATAATTATATACTTGCTATTTATGTTCCACAACATTTCAAGAAACTTCCACTTAGATCCTCTTAATTTATGAAAAAGTGATTGGTCACGCATTTACACTAAATAGAGTGTGACTCATAAGCAACACATCACTCTCACAATGAAATCCACTTTTATATGTATTCATTACACTAAATTTGAATTCACATTTAGACATCTCTTTTACCTTTAAATCGTTATTTATGCACTTAAAACAAAATAAAAAAAAATAAAATCAAAACATTGGACCACTCACTAAAGACCACTTCGGTGATGAATTCAAACGCCAGTATGGTAAGCAGCCACACTACCACCTCAATCAACTCCCTTTGCTTTTACATATCAGCTAATTATTCTTGAGGAAGTTGCATAAGCTTGAGTGCAACATCATTTGTCATTTTCTCTTATATTGTACTATTATATACTATTAAACTTGAAAAGTTTGTGTCGGGTATATATTTAAATTTTAATGTAATTTATTATTCACTACTCGTATATATATATATATGCTATCTTATAACATGTTACTATTTGACGTTACAGAGGTATGTTATTGTAGTTTAGTGTGTTAGTATGGTAATGATATGATTGAATTTGGACCATTAAATTTAGTTGATAGAAAAAGAGTAGTGACAAGATTGTAAATAAGTGAAAGTTCAGCGGCAAAACAGTATCAAGCAAAACCTAAAACCTAAGTGTGCACTTCACGCATCATGTGTTTATTTATTTTTTTGTATCCCGTGATCATTTAATCTAGTCTAACTTTTACATATTTGGATTTTTAATAAAATAACTGCAATTAAGTCTTTTTTATTTTCTTTAGTTGGAAACTCATTTTATTATATATTTTTTTAATTTTATTATTCTTACAAGTATATAATACACGATAAGTTTATAACTATGATACACAAAAATAATAATCATGTAAAAAAAATTATTGTAGTGGAGAAGAGTGCAGGTTAGTTGATGGTTTGTCCTGACTTTACAAATGAAAGAAAAAGCAAATGATTGATTTCTCTAGTATATTTGATGACTGATTATTAAATCATATCATTACTATCTAAGAAACTATTATGTTTGAAATCTAACTCTAGTGTTATAACACTAATCTTGCTAATGTAGACCGTGGAATATAATGTGTCAATTTATATGCTCGTCACATTATCAAAAAATATGGATTATCGATAGAAAAAAAAATTATCCGACAAATACAATAATTTTTAAAGGTTTAAAAAATACAATTAACTTTTTCTTGAAGCATACTCTGCCTATGTACCGTTAACTTCATTTACATCTTAAAACTTTATAAAAGATTTTTAACTCTCTTTGTTAACCATCTTATCTCTCCACTTATTAAATATATAAATCATTCAATTAGTATCATGCCTCGTATAATATCATTAAATATCTTTAATTTTCTTTGATATCATATTTTTAAATTTATAATTATAATAATTTAAATTATTATAAAGAAAATATTTTTGTTAAATAATTAACAATACTTTTTGCATTCAGATTTCATCAAACATTTATCTCTTAATATTAAAATGCTAAATCACAACAACGGGTCTGATGCTTTGATGCTATAATTACTAAAGTTTATTGGTTTGCAATATATTGTATAGAAAAGCTACTCTAGAAAAAGATTTATATAGAAGCTTTAAATTTTAAAGAAGGAAATAATTAAATCTTAATTTTTTACTTTACGTTTTAAATAAATATTTTTATTGTGATGAAAGTAAAATTTTGATATTCCTTTCCTAATTCTTTTTTTTTTATCCCCACCAGCTAGTCCATAGGCGGCCCTTTTTCTTTCACAAGATCCTCGTTTCCAGATAGTGCGAGAAGCAAAACCATAAACAAACGAACAAAATAACATGGGTTGGGTATGGAAAGATGACGACGATGATTATGATCGTACCTCCGGCGAAATAAACCCTAGATCTGAATCTGTATGTTCCACCAGAAAGATTATATCTTCGCAGTGCACAACTGAGGAAGTTGAGCCAGGCAAATTCATCAAAAAATGCGAAAAAACAGAACAACTTCTTAAAGATTGCGTCGGAAGGTAATTTATGTTAAGATTTGAGTTTCGTTTATTGATTTTAGATTTGCGTGTGATGTAATTTTATAGCAGTTTTCTACTGGGTTCGTGATTTTGGAGGGTTAGGGTTAGGGTGCAAACACTCTAAAGTGCCCACGCCTACCTCCTGAAAAGGGAGGGCTTTACCCGGTTTGAATCTGTGTGGCGGTGGGCTCGGACTCGATGGATTAGTCGGCCAAAGGTCCGAACCATTGTTATAAAAGAAAAAGAAAATTGCTTAAATGATTGAATTTAAGTTGAGGCATGATATTAGGGCTAGCTAATGATGTAATTAGGATTATTTGTTAAGTGTAGTGAGTAGTATACTACAGGCAGATGTGGTCGGTGGTCCGTTTTGGTGATTATCTATATCTATCTATACTTCTATATCTATATCTATACTAATATATAAAACATCTTGGTTTTATATATAGAAACTCTTAAAATTAAGATTTAACATTTCTAAATATAACTTATGTAATTTTCATTTAATATTAATTTTATCATACTCGTAAGACTCCCCGCTGTATCCTCAATTTTTAACTCTACATACGAGTAAACTACTGTAATTGAGTCACCGTTATAGATCCATGAAGAACAAATATTGTATAATAAAGCATATGACTATCGCTGAGTCACATATTATAATAAAACATCTTATTCCGCTGCATAGCGCAGACATTACGCTAGTAGTGTAAAAAAGCTAAAAATAAGGAATGATTTTTAAAAATTTTGTAATTAACCAAATGGATAAAAAGTAGTTACTGTTACCGAACAGATTACTGCTGCTAGATATGAAGAAAATAGGTTGGTATTAGGAACTTCATTAGAGTTTATGTGATTATATTAGATTGATATAGTTGTATAGTGTAATAGTTTGGAACAAAAGATAATAATGATGTGGATTTTGTTGCAAGTTAATGTGAAAACTGTTCTATTTTTAGGTAATTTGTCATGGTGTTTAGTAATTCAATGAAGTTAGTACGATTTTCATTCTCCACTAATTTTCAAATTGTATGCGAGTTTATATAACCTTATATTCAATATTGTTTTTTTTTTTTATTTTTGGATTGGAGGGAGTGCAAATAAATGCGCTAGATATGTATTTCATATGAAACCACTCAATATGCTTAACTGATACATATTTGCACGTAAGTTTTTTGTTTTTTTAAGTCGCTCAGTATAACATATTTTCCATTCCTGCAGGCCATCTGAGGTGGTGCAGTCTAACAAGGAATACACAGAAGAAGATGTAACAGAACTGATGAAAAATGGTTCATTCTCAATGCAATCATCAGAGCATGAGCCATTTGACTTCCCTGGACTACGCAGTGATATAGAAGCAATCGAGCGCAATTTGTTTGGCAACATGAATCGTTTCTTTGAGGCTGCTGAAGACATGACAAAAGGGTTATTTGGTATCTTTGGGTCTCCTCGTTTATATGATGGAGAAGATTCTAAATCTACTATCTTTGGGTCTCCTCGTTTAAATGATGATACCAAATCATCACTACCTTCTTCAAGACAGAGTGTACCCATTGAACCTTCCACTAAACCCGACGCTCGTGATGGACATGTTGATATATCGGGCTTGGCGAGGGACGTTTGAAGTATTGGGGCTCTTTTATAGTACAGCAATCATGATGTGTGTGAGTCAGGTTTTGGAATAAACTCAAACTTTAGGTACCGATATGAAAGATATATGTTGGGTGTTCTGATCCTTGTTGAACAACATTATGCTGCTTTCAGTTTTTAAGAGTTGTGCTTTTGTCAGTTCTTGAAATAGGGCTGCCTGTCTAGTAGAAGATACTTTAAATTAGTTATTAAAGCATACAATATACACAGTTACACTAAATATTTACCTCTAAACAATATATAAGAGCTGAAAGTTGCATGGAATTTCAAGTACTTGGCCTGGACATTTGGGTCTAGATGATCCTATAACTCTGCTTTTTGTTAGATCGGGCATCAAACCTAGCCTAACCAGACTTCTGATTCAATATTAGTACCTGTAAGCGCCTTTGGGGTTTGAGCGACCTTTCTTGCCTGGTTTGGTCTAGAGCACATGTGAGTATCTGCGTAAATTATGTCCCAGAAGTAAGAATCGTGTAGAGCTTGGTTTACGAGCAGCGATTACTGATTCAGGATCGAGTGTTGTGCTAATATAGAAAAGTTAAGGATCGGACCCAACAGCCACGTCTTTATTCTTTGCACTTAGCACTTCCAGTCTCATGGTTTAGAAACTAGATGGTGAGCTTATTACTAGGGTAAACTTTTGTGTCCACCAATTAAAGTCAAAGTCAAAGGTATTAGTCAACTTTTATGTGGTCAATCATGACTATTTAAGCTGCACAAGTGATCTATCACGGAACGAAGGTGGCGATGGGAATTGGGATGTGCGATTTAGCATAGCATTAATATATTTAAAGTATTCGTTCATGGATTTATGTGAGCAGGAAATAAGCTCATTTACATGGTAACTCAATGTTTTTCAGAAAAAGCCGGAAAACTAAAAAACGTGTTTAAATTTGTGTTTTTCGGAAAAAGGAAAATTTTCATTTTCTCTATTATAGTTACAAACGTGAAAACTATAATTTGTTATCATCTCTTATATTCGAACGCTTTTACTAAATATTCATTAGTTATTCAAATACATAAAACACTTCACAATCTTTTAAAAATAACTAAAAATGTATAAATTTTTCTATATATGGTAATTATATATAGGGTTAACAATATGATTATATCCTTCTAAGTTTTAAAAAGAACACTTTCAAGTTTTGTTCTAATAAATTAATCATTCAAATTTTCGTTCGACTTATTAATTTAACTTTTCAAAGGATTAAACCACTGAGCTTATGAAAGTTAAATGGTCAAATTAGATAAACTCATAAAGGTAAAATCATTATAAAATATTAACTTAAGATATTAAACTAACAAAATTTAAAGTATAAAAAGAAGATAACTTTGTAAAAGATTAAATCACCAAAAATTTGAGACTTGAAAGATTAACTCATGAAAAAAGAATATTTTAATAGTTAAAACAAAACGAAACTGAAACTTTAATGATTAAATCATTATCGATCATCGTATATAACATCACTTTGTGCATGCAAATGTAGACGTACGTATACTTGCATGTGTCTATTGTTAACATAAGATGAGATGGTCTATAATTATATAGTTATGACGTTATACTGATATGGTCAGTACTTATGATATGTTTTCGTGCACGTGGAAAATAAGACCATAAAAGATCGTTAGTAATTATGCCAACTATATGCAAGCACACGCAAATCATTCATGCAAAACGTGTGAGTGCACCTGCATACACATTATATATATGTTTATTATTATTATTATTATTGGCTTTTCATAACAAATAAAGGTTATAATGTTTGTATCGACATTCTATATTTCTTGTTGTTTTGATTTATGTTTGATTTTTATGCCAAATAATTAAATAAACAACCTCCAATTTAAAAAATTGAAATCTTGAAAGTTCTTACTTAGATACACTAGTACATACTAAGATATTGTAAACACTTTAAATCATATACGATTACAAGTTATACAACAAAAACAATACGAAGAATACGAATTGAACGAGTCTTTAGCTTCACAATTAATGATATATATGAAATTCAATAACTTAAATGTAATAACCAAGAATACAAAATGTCGTCGCAAAATGTTAAAAGTTTTTCCATCTATTTATCTATTGGTGAATTTATGTCTTTCGAATTTAAGCATCAAAGAATGAGACATGTCACAACCTTGTTTTCTTGTGTTTTCTACATGTCTTTACAGCTTAGAGTTAAAATATAGTTATATCAGTAAAAGTTAGAAATGTGAATATCAGTTGATGGTTTAAAACAGAAAAAGAAAAAAAGTTGATGGTTTAAGATATAAACCCATTGTCGCAAATACAAGAATTAAGATGTCTCCGGCACCGGCCGGCAGCCGCCGGCCGTTTATTATTATTTGTTTAAATTATGGTCTCACTGCAAGAACTTTTTTTTATATATTTAAAAAAAATTGGTTGTGGATTATATCTGAGGGTTTTGTCTTGATATTATTTGTTTTCAATTCGATAGCAGCCGTTTGTCAAACACCTAATTAATTGTGAAAGTGCTCCTCCAATTTTAGGTCATTAAACCTTAAAGTTATTTAAGTCGTTTAAAAATTATGAGCAAATTGCACGGATCAACTTTGTATTTTGTCAAAAGTTCACGGACCATCGCTCAAAAAATTAAGGACGTCCTCGTGTTCGCTAATTTTTTATCAGTTGTAATAATTTTGACAAAAATATCCCTGACTTTCGCATTATATCATTTTAAATTCTTTTTCGATTAATCATTATCATTTTTCATTCTTTTTTCAATAAATCTTCTCCGACAAATAAACATAAACCCTAATATATTACAAAAACAATATCTAAATTCTATTAATCAATACACAACTGTTTCATTTTTTTATCAATATTCTTAGAACATCTATACGACATACAGACATACGTGCAATGGAAAAAAACCATATATGACAGGTATAATCCACTGTGGGAGGTGGCACGTCAACATACATCGAATAGTTGCCCCTGTCTGTACACACAATTGTTGAGCGTAATGTTTTGAAACCCGAGTTTGGAGTTAACCCGGCCTGGCCTCAGGGTCCGGTTCGATCGGGTCAACCTGGTCCGGTTCAACCATGACTCAATTTTCAGATTTAGTCCACAAACTATTGAAAATGTTCACATCTAGTTCCTATTTATTTTGAGAATTTTAAAAAATCCGGTTCAACCGGTCTGACCAGCCGATTCAACCGTTGACCAGCCCGAGTTTGACTTGCACATCGACCCAGATGTAGTTAACCCGGCTTAGGTCCCGATTCTGATTCAACCAACCAGGTCAACCTGGAGTTTAAAATATTGATTGAGCGTACCTTTTCAACTTTTTAATTAATTATTGAAATAAGGGCAATTGTTAACTTGCTCCGTATTAATAGAAATTGAATATTATCTTCACGTAAGTATATAACCTGCACAAAGTTAATATTCTATATTTATAGAATTGTAATGGTTTTAGTTGCATTTTAATAATATTTATTATTTAATTATTAATATTCGTATGTGTATTTTTTTTTCCTTTTTTTCCCCTTCCTTTTTAAGTTTTGTTATATTTTGCTCAATAGGCTTGTGGAGCTTCCGATTAAATTTGTTACAATTCGACAATTTTTTATTCTATGTATTTTAAATTGCGGCGTTAATTATTTATGTTGGTTTACGATTGTCAACTTATATCCTTCTAATTAATATAAAAGTTCATTTTTAATTTCAATACTAATTTCAATACTATATATACGTAAATGATTTCTATTGAACAAATGAAAGAGAACTAAAGAAGATATGAATAATATGTTTGTTAAGGGTTTGATGTTGGAGAAGAAGGTCAATAATAATAATAATAAATTAGCAGACACCCGCGCAAAGCAGCGAAATACTTATTTCATTTAGTAACTTTATAAATATGTATTTCAAATGTACACTTGTTTATTTATGGACTAAATTGTATTTAATTTAATTAATATCTATGTTATTTCCAAAATTAAGTAAGGGTATTTGTGTCATTTTCGTTCTTTAAAAATTGAACTTATTGAAGAAAAAAGTTAAACAAATTATAAGGGTGTAAGATAAATAAAGTAAAGTAAAAGGAAAAGAAAAATAATAAATTAATAGAAAATGATTGTTTGAGTTAAACAAAATAAGAATAAGCGTAGATTTGTCAATGCAGTGTAAAAGGACGACAACGGATAAAGATAGCGAACTTAAAGGTGCTTTATATTATTTAATTTTTTAAGGGACGATCTGCACACTTTTGACAAAATACAGTGATGATTCGTGCAATTTGTTCAGAAATTATCTATGGTTATTCTAATTTTAATAAAGTATCTTTACATAAACTATTCTTACTCTGAATTGAGACACCTTCTTATGCTTATTGCGATGGAATACATACATTTGGTACTTACCAACTACTATTAGAATAGTTCTGAGCTTAATTTAAGACGCTTTTTATATATATTAATTTTTTAAAATAAACAATAATAATTATAATTAGTATAAAAGTACCATTAAAGAATATGATTGATTTTAAGAGGAGGCAATGGTTTTAAAAAATATGACTAATAGATAAGAAGAGAGGTAAATATCAATTCTTTTTGGGGTCCGTTGCTCATGTCATTTTTTTCAAATTCTCACAACACTGAACGAGTTTGAAACACGCTAAAATAAAATTAGGTCACAAAAAATAAACTAGAAAATTGATCGAGTATACATAATAATGCATATATATATATATAGCTTATGCAATGAGAGGTAAGAGGTTAAAGATTGAAAGTTTCAGTCAATTACAAATATAAAAATGACGGAGACTTCTTTTCAACGTTGACTAGTATCTTACAAACTAAAATCTAAGTTTAACGGACAAATCGTAAAGTCAAATGGTCAATAGTATGGAGAAAGAGGTTGATCAACACATACCCCATTACAAAGAATAATCATTGTACACAGTATTTGACGATTATTAAGAGCTTGAAAATGAGGAGCGACACTATGATCCAAACTAAAGGAGACTAAAGCACGAAAATTGTTATATATAACCTTTTGTTACTAGAGAATTTAGAAGAGATGTATAGTTTTAAATCAACAAGAGGCTAGCATGTGTAGTCGTCTACTCGTCTTTTCCGATTTTGTAATTACTGTTATGGTACTTGTACAATGTAACGAGCAGTGAGTTGGATAGTGTTGGTGTTGTAAAACTGTAATGTGAGAAATGGGTCGTTTAGTTATAGAGGTAAGGCTTTTAAAAAGATTGTTCGTATTTTAATTGATTGATCAAATTTATGTCTTAAAAATATGTAAGTATTCATTTAAAATAAAATTTTAACTTAAAAAAATATACTATGATTATAACTTCTGAAGAAAATTTATTATTTAAAAAAAACAATCACAAAAGTTACATGTGATTGATGTCACGTATCATATTTTTATTAGAGGTCTCTAGTTTAAAACTCACTAACTATACTCTTGAGGTGAGGTTATCAGGTAAAGAGTTGGAAATGATCATAGAAATATTCATTTAGATCGCCTATTCATGAACAAAGTAAATCTATTCTATTTTAACGGTTTAACATTTTAGAAAGTTAAGTGAATAAAAATATATCAAATTTTACCAAAGTTTTAAGGTATCATGTACTTACAATAAAAATATTTAAAGGTTTCACATATACCAATTCAAAAGATAATACTTACATGAAAACCCAATAAAATTACTGCAGTATAATCCCATACATGGTTTAAGAAATAAAATCTTAACGTTAAAATAAAAGAAACAGGTACGTACGATGGCTTTATGAAAGAAGATACGAATGAATGTGTGTGCCTAACGCGTTTGAAAAGTTCCCAACTGAAATACCCGTCACTTTCCTTCGTCAATTTCTTCAACCTCACTCGCTACCCGCCATTATACATATATAAACATATATGTACGTAAATGTAGAAACTTTCAAACCCCCCAAGAGAAAAAGTCCCAATTTTTCCAAAAAAATTTTAAACAGACCTGGTACACCCTTACTTATTTACCATTTCTCCATCATACCCACCTATCTTTTCTTCTTTCCTTCATATTTACATCATACCCGCATTCTAATTCCCGTTAAGTATTCAAGATTATATTTTTGGCTATCGGGTCAGCTTGCTTTTGTTTAATTTGCTGCTTTTATACTTTTTGCACACTCTGTTTGATTATATGTCCACATGAACTGTAATTAGTCATATACAGTTGAATATTTTTCTTGTGGGTAGTAGAATTGGATTGAATTTAGATGGGAAATATATGTGTAGGATCATGTTACTCGAAAGACTTGTTTCACTCTATGTCACATCCATATTGGTGGTCTCGATCACCCGATTTGATCAATTACAAAAATGGTGAATTTAGCAAACAATCACCGTCGATAGAAAAATATCCTAAACCTCCTGTAGCGGTTGAAAAGACACCTCCAAAGTTAGTGATCATAGTGAAAAATGAGACTAGACCACCTAAACCCTTGGTTTTTGTTCCAGAAACGAAGCAAGATGTTAAGCAACCTGAAAATGTTGTGATTGTGAAGCAACAAAGTAAATCATCTGACGTCAAAAAGGCGCATAATGTGAAGAGAATGTTAAGTGCAGGATTACAAGTTGACAGGGTGTTGAAAACGAAAACGGGCCATTTGAAAGAGTACTATAATTTGGGTCCGAAATTAGGACATGGTCAATTTGGTACAACGTTTCTTTGTGTAGAAAAGACTACAGGAAAACAATTCGCTTGCAAATCAATTGCTAAGAGGAAGTTGATTACAGACGATGATGTGGAGGATGTTAGACGAGAAATTGAAATCATGCATCATTTATATGGAAACCCGAACGTGATTTCAATTCAAGGGGCATATGAGGATTCTGTGGCGGTTCATTTGGTTATGGAACTTTGTGCTGGAGGTGAACTGTTTGATAGAATTACGAAAAAAGGACATTTTTCTGAAAGAAAGGCAGCTGATCTTGTTAGAACGATTGTTGGAGTGATTGAAGCTTGTCATTCGTTGGGAGTTATGCATCGCGATCTTAAGCCTGAGAATTTTCTCTTTGTAGATGATCATGAGGATTCGCCTCTTAAAGTTATAGATTTTGGGCTATCAGTTTTCTTTAAACCAGGTACCTTTTGGATCATATATTTTTCGGACCATACAATAGCTATAATTGAAAGTTGTATACATACAATTCAATTTTGTGGGGAGTTAGACATTGATCCCCTTATTAATATGATTATATTGGTTCATTTAAAATCTGTTTATAAATGAAACTATTACTAGTTCCATAGGTATACATTTATTGGCATTTGAATTGCTAAATTAAGGTCTAAATTGCAGGCGAAACTTTTATCGATGTGGTTGGAAGTCCTTACTATGTTGCACCTGAAGTTTTGCTTAAAAATTATGGTCCACAAGCAGATATATGGAGCGTGGGTGTGATCCTTTACATTCTCCTTTGTGGGGTGCCACCATTTTGGGGAGGTAAGGCTACAAAATTACGGTGACTCAAATTCTCTATTTTGTAGTTTTGGGCCATCCTCATTTACCATTTTTTTATTTCAATACAGAATCTGAGAATGAAATATTCGAAGAGATTTTGCGGGGTAAACTTGACTTTTCCTCTGATCCATGGCCTAGTATCTCAGAAAGTGCTAAAGATTTGGTTAGAAAGATGCTCATTAGACACCCCAAAAAGCGTATAACGGCTCATGAAGTTCTTTGTAATTCCAACTTCTTCCATTTTCATTTATTTTCTGATCTGCTTTAGCATAGTAGAATCGGGTCAATAGCGAATCGACATCATGTTTTTTGGTGTTGATTATCTAAGCGAATTGAAGTCATGACCAACTTTTAGTTATTGGATCAACGGATTATTTTCTGAAAATGTTGGGCTCAGATAATATGTTTTATACACTGCAACAAAATTGATCATCTTATGGTAAAATAAGATGAAAGTTTACCCACTTTTCAATTTAACTTAGCTGACTTTTACTCTCATTTAACATTTTTACCCCAATGATGTATTTTTTGGTCATTTTTCTGTTAATTCCTTAGATAAGCTGATTTTCCGAACTCTCAACGTCTAATTCTCTGATAGACCATTGCAAACAATAGTTAATTACCTGATTGGTTATCAATTAACGTATATATAACCACTTTCAAATAGCACATCCAAAGAGCCCCATATTTTAGCATTATAATTTTAATTCTTGTTCTCGCGGATGTAGGCCATCCTTGGATCAATGAAGATGGTGTTGCTCCAGAAAAACCTCTTGATTCCGCAGTCTTGACCCGGTTAGCTCAGTTTTCCGCCATGAACAAGCTCAAGAAAATGGCTCTTAGGGTAAGTAGTCAAGAAATTACGCCAATAACTTATAAATCTCAATGCAAAATGTCAACTTTACCCTTACCCATCTCATATTCTTTGCAGGTCATCGCGTCAAAGCTCTCAGAGGAAGAACTTGCAGGATTAAAACAAATGTTCAAGATAATAGATACAGACAACAGCGGTTATATTACTTTTGAAGAACTAAAGGCTGGACTCAAGAGATTTGGTTCTAATCTAAAAGAATCTGAAATTTACGATCTAATGCAATCAGTAAGTTTTACTATTCAACCTTTTATTCGTTGCATATCATTGTTTTTGATTGGTTAAACTGAAAATGCAGGCGGATATTGATAATAGTGGTACTATCGACTTTGAAGAATTTGTTGCTGCAACGTTGCATATGAATCAAGTCGATAGGGAAGATCATTTGTTTGCTGCTTTTTCGTATTTTGATAAAGATGGCAGCGGTTATATCACCCTTGATGAACTCCAACAAGCCTGCAAAGAATTTGGAGTAGATGATGTTCATTTAGAAGAAATTATCAAAGAAGCTGACCAAAATAATGTAAGATATTTACTACCAATATATTGCATTATTTATCCGAATACGCCTTCATATGGTCTAAAGAGATCGACACTTTCTATTAGAAGTGGCAAAATGGATAATTTTGGTACAGGTTAACATGGGTCGGGTGAGGTTGAGTTGACTTGAAAAAAATACTTTTTGTCTAAATTTCCTTGTTTCTTCATATTTTTTTTTAAATACACATGACCAGTAAAATGTCAAATATATTATTTTAATACTAATCCTATATTAGTAATGAAATAATTTGAGTGGTTTTAACCGTTAGAAAATACACTTTTGACAACTTAAAAGTTTCAACCCATTTTATTTTAACATAATTTTTATATATAGGTCTAATCCTTTAAAGAAAAAATATAACATGAATCGACTCATTCATAACTACATAAGTTGAAATTCTCACCTTCACTTTTTGTGCTAAATTTGTTGGTAATGTCAACTTGCAGGATGGGCGTATAGACTATAATGAATTTGTAGCAATGATGCATAATGGAAGTCCTAATTTGACAAATAAGCAATTGAAGGATGATTTCAGTGTCTCGTTAAGGGAGACAGAGCCGGTGCCGGTTTGTTAATATGATTTTTTAAATATTTTCATGCATCTAAATGTAAAAAAAAAAAAATGCATCTAAACTAGAAGATGTTAGATCTTGAATGTTCAAATAGTTCACTAGGCGTTGTACTTTGACTTATAAAATGCACTATTGTCATGTTTGACACGGAGCTTTTAAGATCTTTAACTTTTAGTTTTTGAATAAAAAATTCTTATGAAAATAAAAGTCTTTTTGGCATGTACAAATTGTAGCTTTAAAATCAAATGAATAACTCAAAATCTCAAAGCTACTAGAAATAACTTTTCATCAAAAGCTCCAAACGTAAAATTACAACTACAGCCTACATTTATTTCACCAAACATTGCCCATATCTTTAAATTAAACACACACACGTGAAATGAATATATAAAAGTTTACTTTGTACAATTACAAACATAAATTTTAAAACTTTTAGCATGATAGTCATTACACATAACTTTTATGCAATCAACAGTACATATGTTATCTCTTATTTCTTTTTTCTTTTATAACGGCCAAAAGCATAAAAACAAAATAAAAAACTGATTTAAAATCTACGTACTTGTACTATTAAATACTTGTCTTTTTTGTTTTGCAAGTTGATTTTTTTATTTTCATCCATAACTTTCTCAATTCATTAAATAATATTTTAGGTCTTTGGTAGTCCCCAAAACAAAAATATTTAGCTGTTTTTGTAGTTATAATTTTGTGTTGTTACAAAAGAACAAAAAATATTTTAATTGTTTGTTTTATTTTTTAATTAAAAAGCAATATACTTCAACTTGCTAATAATACAACGTGAACTGACTCAAACCAACGGTCCAGATTGCATTAAAACCCCATTCGTTAAACGTTGATTAACAATAAAAATACAAATACGGTGCACGATTGGACAGGTCAATTCTACGGGATTGTCCAAGTTAGACGTGGGACCAATCACATTGCTCAGTTGTGACAGTTGGCACCATCACAATATTCACCTGTTTTTTCCCCATTTCCCACCACGTTCTCCTCATTCACCACCTTCCACTACTTCCCATTTTACCCTCGAACTTTTCCTTATATATTTACCATTCCATTTTGGATTTTTGCAAACGGGATTTATATTTTATATTTTTTGCTTAAAAGTTGTGACTTGTGACAATCATTTTTAATAATGTCATGTATTATAAATTCTGCATTTAGTTCGGGAAGAAAGAAAATTTACGATGTATTGAGTCACTGGCAATAGTTTCTTAATAAATTTAATTATTTTCAATTTGAACTCGTGACCTAATATAATAAAAAAAATATTTTCTTTTATTTCGATCTAACGCTTTTGTTGGATCGAACACATGATCCATTAATCCATAATCGTTTTGATATATTTAGTATTTCTTTTCGTTTCAAAATAGATTTTACATTTTCATATTAGTTTGTTCGAATAACATGTTCTTTTAAAAAGTAAATTAGAGGTTTTCTACTTTTCATATTTTAATTTAAAAAATTGTACTAACGATAAAATAAACATTTACTTGTTAAAAAAATATAGAATATCACACATTGATAAAACTATATGTTTATTGTTTAGTGCGCATTTGTTTGAAAAGAAGTAAGTGTTATGTTAAGCAAAAATGATATGTTTGTTAACATTACTTAAACTTTCTTAATGTAAACTAATGATAATAAGGGTAATAATAGTAATAAATTAATAAATAAATATAAAATTAATTGTTGTCTTAATGTATATAATAACTTATATTTATGTAATGTAATGCTAACAATATTTATGTTTGTACGCTTATCGTCAAAAATATAATAATTGACTCATACTAATTATGTAGCCATAAATAGAAACGACTTATCGTGATTAAAAATGTAATAACAAAATGATAAATTTAACAATATAATTGCAATAATCAGATAATAAAATATAAATATAAATAAATTAAATATTTATGGATTAAAAGAAAAACAAAATAAAAAGATTACGAACACCCCAGCAAGTAATTCATGATCGGGTCCACGCCCTCTAATATCCAAAACTTTATTTATAAAAATTTGTTTAAATTTCAACACACAACTGCTTCTTTGTTGTTGTTGCTATGTTCTTTCAGTAACAAAACATCATTCATTCTCAACAAGATTGCCATCAAGTCTCCAACATCCTTAAACTAAATCCTTATCATATTAATATTAATCATCATTAACATAAAATATTTTATTTCTTAAACTTGTTACTTTTTACATCTTTTTGACGGTTTCAACTTCCAACTTGCGTAAGTCTTCTGTACTTTGCACACTTTCTTTTTTGTTCTTTTCAGTTTTGTTAGATCATTCTACTTGATTAAGCTGTTAGTGTATATAATTTGTTACTTGTATTCATTTTATTGTTTAGAGGCCTCAAAAATTTTCTGTTAATAGATGTTTTTGCATATAAAACTCTAAAAAGTCAAAGGCTGCCCTTTAAATGATAATGATCAGAAAGTTATGCAACAATTGATTAGATACATTCCGCCTTACTTTATCGATTGTTAGTTGTTACTAAAAGATAACGCCGTAGGAATGGAATCAAGAAATGAGGACCCGTTAGAATCCGAAACTGCTATTGTTCTTCCTGACAACGAAGTTGTCCAAACTACGAATGTGACGAATCTTGAAAAATCGAACAAAGTTGATGAAGATATCAATTCATCAGCAAAAGAAGTGAATCGATCATCTGACAATGTTGATGACCTTAAAAACCAAGCATCAGTTAAGGTTAAAATCAAAGGGGGTACTTCAAAGAACACTAAACTGACTAAAAATGGGCCTAATACGGGTACTTTTGGTCGAACACCAAAATCAAGTTTGTCTCAAAGTTTATCTTTCCCTGCAAAGATTGAAACCCCTGTGGGACCTAGATTGTCCATGTCATCAAGTTCTCGATCATACCCTGCTAACAAAAGACCAGAAAGAAGTTCAAGTGGATTGAAACCGGTCGAAACTGGAGCTGCGGTTAAAGAAGACGATGCTCCTAGTTCAACTGCTTCACCGTATTTTTTCTTAACTTGAACTGTTCTATTTTATAATACATTTATTCGAATTTTCATTTTGACTTTTTATTTTTTGACTGAATAGAAATGCAAATAGTACACCTGGCGGACGGCATAGGAACAGTACTTCTGGTTTTTCTTTCAGATTGGATGAACGGGCCGAAAGGCGAAAACAGGTACATTAATACTTAGAATCTTATATCCTATTATCCATTTTGTTTGTGACATTACTTTCTTGAAATGAAAATAGTAGATAAAATAAAAATTATATGTTTGATGTTTATGCATTAGTTTTTTTCAAAGATGGAAGAAAGGGTTCAAGCTAAGGAAGTTGAGAAAACTACTATGCAAGTGAAATCAAAGGTACTGTTTTCCTAAATTTGATAGTTAATTTGATCGAAAAATATTTACTAGTCTAAATGATCATCTTTTGAATATGTGAAATGCAGGAAAACCAGGATGAAGAGATTAAGAAATTGAGGAAAAGTTTGACATTTAAAGCGACACCGATGCCAAACTTTTACAAAGAGCCCCCTCCAAAACCCGAACTCAAGAAGGTATATTCATATGCTAATTTGATGGTGTTTGGATTCGCGTTTTGGAAATGATTATCTGACTATAATCAGATGTTGTCAAACACTCGAACAACAGATTTTCTGATTATTACAACTTTAAACAGTGAAAATGTATACAAACGTTACTCAAAAATTACATAATCAGTTTGTGATTTTATGTATGTGATTATTTACAGATGCCAACTACACGGGCTAAATCACCAAAGCTAGGAAGAAACAAGAGCTCTGTGACCAAATCCTTGGAACAAATTGAGATTGTTGATAGCCCACGAGCTGCAAAAGACCCAACCATGTCACCTAGGTTCAAAGACAAAGATGCTACTACTTCCAAGAAGCCCAGCAGGAAGTCTTCTATGACAAAAACATCCTCAGCAGTCAAAGTTGGTAAGTCAAAAGACAAGGAGGAAGTGAATGAAAGTCGAGTGCAACTTGACGGTCCTCTTGAAGTTGCAGGCTGTGCGGATGTCAATACAGTGCAGGAAAGTGGGTTCAGGTCGGGTTCAGGTTCGCCCAACCAGGATACGACACCTATGGACATCGTTGGAAGTTAAAATGTGTATTGAAATTGTTTGTTTGGAAGTTTTCAAGGGTTATGTTGATGATTAGTGAATATTTTTTGGTGTAATTTACTGTTAAAAGTTTGGTTGTTCTATGCAGTTTTTTTTTTTTTAAATGGATCTGTTTGTTTATTGAATTTAGAGGTAACACCAGCATTAGCTTCTGTATGGGTTGTGTTATGTATTTGATGGGCTGCTGTTATTCTTAATGACCATATACTCATCTACGGTAAAGGGTTCAAAGCCAAATTCAGTTTACGTGCCTGATGAACTTTACATGATTTATGCAAATTTCGGGTGCATCATAGTTTTTTTTAAAATGTCACAAGTTATGTTGTTGGGTCCAAATTTACTTGTAACGTTTCTTGTCTGGTTGGAACTTGGAAGCATTTGTTGAATAATTGATCAAAAGTGGATGGAAAAGATGGTTTGAGAATCCAATGGAGATAGATGGAAAGTATTTGTTATTGTTATGTTTTGTTTTTTTCTAGTTGTAAGTTTTGTGGTTGAAAACTCATGAGATTTCTCATAAAAATATTAGACCATTCTCCATTTGAACCTTTTAACAATAGCACAAATTGCAATTTTGTTAAGCAATATTAGCCAAAAAGCAAAGTTTTGTGAGAAGGGATAACAATGAACACTTGCTAAGTTATTATACTAATATATGATCTGATTGGTTGTTGTACAAATGATATTATGTATTTGCATAATAATGTGTTTCCAAAAACAAAGTAACCAAAAAACTCACTTTCTACCAGTACACTAGTAATTACATAATCATAGTAACAACACCCGAAAAATATATCAAGAAAAATTAATTTTATAAAAAATAATAAAACAAACAAACGTTCTTCATGTGTGGGAAACTTCTTTGAATGCAAACTGCAGCATCCATCTGTTAACCCTTTATCTGTCTTTGCTGTATCTGGACAACTTCCTTTCAGAAATCTGCAATTGTTGTAAAATCTAATTAATTAATATGCCCACAATTAAATAAGTATTTCTTTATAAATGATCATAACATGCTCAAGTTTCTTAAAACAGAAACATGCTCACCTCTGAGTGTGTAGCTACTTAGTTGTTCTATTTTCCATTCTTGTGCATTTTCTTGGAATGTTGGAAAATATATATTTATACATCAATAATCAATAACAACTACTAAATTGGGAATCTTGTCCAAATGCTCCAACAATTAAGCATGCCACTTCCAATAATTTCCCTGCATTTTCAAATGATCAAATGAAATTATAAGAATTTGGTCACTTGCACAAGTGGCAAATCATTGTCGCATCATTAGAATTCAATTTGTAAAAATAGCATAGCACAAAAGGATTGATTATCATAGAGAAAAAGAAACATATAACAAGTTATCACAAAATCACATAAACTCTATATGGTATGCCATAAATTTTTACATGTTTCGTCTTCCCTGCAACTAAAATGATCAAAACTCCCTTATGTAAAAGAATTAAAGAAATAACACCAGTAAGGCTATTTTAATCATTTTCCTTCAACAAAGAACCTTTCTTACAATGGACCAGAAATGCAAAAGCCTCAGAAAAAGATTAAACATGTAACAAAAATGATAAACAATAGGGACCATATATGCAATCTACTCCAAACTTTATAAGGTGTTAGTTGTACCTCATGCATATAATGTTTTATATTTGCATTGTTATATTGTATTGTAGACTATTTATAGTTAACATAATCAGAGAGGACACCACTACAAAAAAGTCAACTCTTCCACCGCTGGAAAAAAAAAAAGGAAGAAAAACCCAAACCTACAGAAAAGTCAATATTAGGAATTACTGGTTATGTGGTAATTCATACCAAGAAGATCACAATTAACATCTTTTGGATCACAATGCACAAATAATGTCGGTAAAAAGATTTACCAAACAAGAGGATAATAATTGATAAACATGACATGAACTAAAAGCAGGAGAGGGACCCAAAAGGGAAAGATCAGAAAACACTGACAGTTATGTTAGGCTTAAAGTGCAACAACACATGGTACAATATGATGAAGCATGAATACAGGTCATAAACAGGCTGTTGTCAAAAGAGCTGCGGTCAGCTCTGTGGTAGATATTGCAGAACATGGGTTCCAGCTGGAGTTGTAAAGATTGTATTTTGCAAGAATTAACCTTTAACTAATTATAAGTTTTATCAACCTTTTAAGTCTTTTTATTTGCAGAAATAAACCTGCAGCTTTAAAAGATCAGTTCTCTAATTATAATTAATGAATAATTATCTGTGATCCAATTCTGATGAAATACCCAAAATATGTTGACGGTTCAACCAAACCCATCATGGCCCGTATTTGAGAAATTATTTATTTTGACCAGTTACCTAATCTAACTAATTTATCCTGGAAACCTGGGGAAATCCCACCCAGGCAAACCCAAGGCCCTGAAAAGACCATATGTAACTAGGCAAACTACCAGCCAGATTCTGGAATATTAGACTGGGGCTAGTATTCCCAAGAAATTGCATCTAGTAGACACATTTTTGAGATTCTCGAACCTTATCGCTAGGCCACCCTCTTGGAGTTGACCCATCTAGCTTACATTCTTGCCACTTGGTCAAATCCAAATGACATGATGCACTAGTTGTATTTGAACATTTCTAATATTGAAAGTCAATACTTTTCTACTTGAATGCAAGCAAGCTATATGGTGATTTGTCCTTCGTGCATTAAGTGTTGTATAACTTGTAATGGTGTTTCACTATACCATACAGAAAAGAAAAGGCTAACAAACTATATAGTTAAAATAGCAATATCAAGATGATGCAATGCAAGTAACTAACAATTTCCACGAAAATGTTTCTATGAATACTTACACGCATATGTTGGTTGGGTTATAGGTCAAACTCAACGTAGATATGGTAAATAAGTTTCCAACATTTACCGACTGTAAGAAGGAAGAACACTAGTATGGAAACAAGTAGAATTCAGCTTTATTGGATTGTTTGTATGTAATCACTATTAAATCAACAAGTTTTCATGTTGATATCATGAAAGATCAAAGTGTAAAATGGAGTGCCAGTGGATCATAATTAATGATGAAGCATCTAATTTCAGTGTATCCACCATTTTTTACGAGCACCATTTACTATGCAAGTTTATAAGCCTAAACTACACATTAAGCAAACTACATAGAACTTATGTCACACTATCCTTTTTTAACAGTATGGAAGATAAGTTCTATAAAATATCACACTATGCATGCATTAATTCATACTAAAGTTTGGTTCTTGCAATTACTATTGTCTCTAAGCATCAAATCTAACATGATATTGGCAGTCATAAGAATTAAACACATCATAAATTAATACAGCAGTCATAAGTAATAAGTTATGAACACACCTCTATTTTGCTTAGCGACAACTTTTGTCTGCGTTGACGGGACATCCTCCCTAGCCAGCTTCGGTGTCTCCACTGTTTGCTCCACCGGAAACAAAACCCCATCAATACCCTGCACCGATATCCTCCCATCCGTATAAATATCGGGGTCAAACAAATAAGCTGACTCCTCCCCTGACCCGAATTTTACTGACCCATCAGCCTCCTCGGCCACCACCTTATGTGGCAGCCGTAATGTATCATACTGAACCTTGCCAAAACGACGTACAGAATTATACATACTCTCTTCCGTTTGATACTCTGGTATTAAATGATAGTAAATTATCTGCTCTGGCCCACCAGGATCACTTAGCTGGTCGGTTGTAAGTTTAGCCATAGCTTCATCGTTCGGTGCCAACACCGTTAAAACATAACCCTCAGAAACTAGTTTCCCCATCTCTGTCGCTAATGACGTTAAATTTACCAAAATGTCGGCTAATTCATTGTAACCGCCATAATGTAGTAGCGTTTGGATGAAGTCTTTCACCTGATAGTTGCGGATTGAGGGATTCGGGATTACATATATTTACCATTATATAATAATATATATAACTAACCATACATATTTTATGGAATTTGCTAATCATAGACCTAAGAGCTATGTTTAAGAAAATATTTTATGAATAAATGATGGGGCATCTAGGTGGGTGAGGTGGTTATTAACACATTAGTGGGGTGGTTATCATCAGAGTACAACTGAACAATGCGTGTCCGAAAATCTTAAACATAGCCTTAGGGCTATGTTTAGCAAATTCCATATATTATAACTAAAGCAGGGGGTGTTTGGAATTGCTTATTAAGTGTTTATCTACTAATTTATCACTGTACTCTACGGCAAATACACAATCACAAAGCACTCTTTTGAAAACTGCTTATTTCCTTATTCTGGCTTAGCTTATATTCAGAGCTTATTGAGTCATTAAATCCTAGCTCACTGTTACGCTTATGAGCTTATGAACTTAAGTTTACGCGATTCAGTAAGCCATAAACTGAAGTGAATAAGCTCATAAGCCGTTAGACACGAGTTTATTTGCTTTTTGAAATATCAATAGACCGATAAGCCCATAAAATAAGCTAATCAAAACTATTATAACCAATTTGGTACCAACAACCCCCAAATATCATATAAGTTAGCAGCATCATTATATTTTACATATATAGGTATTATAACAACAAACAAATATATAAGTAAAAACATTTTTATTCATTTTTACCTGGCTCTCACCATCAAAATGATGGTGGGCGCCACCGGGGCCCGGCGCTGGCGCAGGAGCCATCGACGGACCTGGAGCCATTGCGTCGTAAACCGGTAACACAGGCGGAGCCCCAGCAGGAACTGGAGCAACAGGTTTCTTCAACCGGTTAGTTCTCGGATCCACAACCGGAGCTCCTTCTGGCAAAACAGCAGAAATCGAACTCAAACTCCTCCTCTTATTAAACTCCTCTTGTACCAACTTAGGCACCAACAACCTCTCAATCCCATGGATCACCCCATCGGGTCTAACCACATCATCGGGTCGGGTCACCTTAACCAACCCACCCACCACTTTCTCTCCGCTTTTTTCTCTAGTCAACGGTAAATTATTCTCACTTTCGTCAACACACAGCGTCGCATGACTAACTTCAGATATCAAATCCGGATCCAAATCCGACCCGGGCCACTCTTCTGAACCGACCCGACCCGGAATGATATGAAAAAGTAACAAATTCTGTAACGATTTAAGATTACCGGGTTCAAGTAAGAACCGTTTAAACTCCGGATCTAAATGTCGCTCCAAAGCTTCATTACTCGGAGCAAAAATGGTGATATTGTGAAGTGAAACAGTGTCTTCTAGGGTTTGCAATAATAAAGCTTTTTCAACCAACTCAGAGAGCTCAGTGTAATGTGAATCTAAAAGTGCAACAAGAACAGAGTTTGAATTAATGTGTGATGAAGAACTAGTAGTAGAACTAATTTGTGGCGGAATGAGATTGAATATGAAAATTAAAAGTGTGAATGCAGCACCATAGATCTGTGAATCCATGGTGCTAATTGCTAATTGATTGATTGATATGATAATGAATGGGTGAATATTATACTACTACAATTTGTTGTTGTTGTTGTTGTTGTTGTTGTTGAATGTTGAGGTTATTGATTTGATATGAATGTGAATGTGTGTATTTAGTGTGTGTTTAGGTTTTTGGTGATGAAGAATGGAGAAGAGAGAGAAATGGTGAAACGGCAAGCGGTGGTGTCGTTTTGGAAGGGGAAGGAAAGAAGGGGACAATGGCCCGTGAAGATAGAACATGTTATAAAGGTTGTAATGTAATAACAGCTGCTGCTACCTAATTGTTACTCTGTACATTTAAACGTTAATAAATATTGTCCAAATTTTTTTTTAAAGAAATCTTAATTGTAATATAACTAAAAATTAATATAAATAAGTATTTTAGATATTGAATATTTCCAAGTATGAAAACCATATATATTCTATTTTTTTTACATAATAATGTTAAAATGTTAATATACTATTTTAGTTATAATATGTATATGTATATCTTGAAGATCTAACCTACTTATTGGAAGTATCATTTTGATGACTAAGAATAGTACACATCGATTATTAATTAGGTGTTACATGTATCTCATATGTATTTGACATCAATATTGTAACTTAGGTTTGTTAGCGTTTAAGTTTTACTTTATCACTCGTAATTTTACTTGATTTTTTTAATGATCAGTTATACTAGTGAGCGAATACGTTGTATCAAGCGCAATTCATGCTCACAAAAACTAACGTCAAAAGTAACTTGTGGTTTGTAAAAAATAAAAGTATATATACTCCTGATCAATACTTCACCAGAATGATCAGTATATATACTCTTGATCTTAATGATCTTTAAGTTGCAATAAGTATTTTAAAGATGTACGGCCAAATACCCTTATAACAAGTTGGGTCATCTGAGGTTATCTATAGTTCCGAGAAGTGATATGTAAATGAAATTATGGTGCTTTACATCATGTCATAATAATGTTTTACTTTTGGTGTATGAAGTTATTTTATTTTATGATGCAGATATTACTACTCTTAGGATTCTGAATGAATTGAATGTAAGGATGGTATTTATGTAGGATAGTAAACTTTTAGTAGCCTAAAGTTGCGGCTTCTAGCGTTCAATTATTTTACTTGTTTTGACATTCTATAGCACACAATTTGATTAGTAAACTAATACTAACAACTATCCGCCGACGTGTTGAATTTTATGATTATTATGTGAAAGTTTAAGAATAAATGGCCATTTTATTAGTCCTAATTATTTTTTATGAATTAATAATGTATAGTTTGAGTTACAGAGAGTAAATATAATTTAATATTTAATTGTTTTATTTTAAAACTTTTATGGTGCGTTTAGTTGGAAAAAAAAAAGTGACTCTTTTCTAGAAAATTTTTTAAGAAAAGTGAAAAATTAAAAATGCATTCAAAATAGGTATTTTTAGAAAAGTTTTTTGAGAAAATAGAAAAATCATATTTCCATATTATAACTAGGAGGTGGAAAAAAAAGATTTTCACTTTTCTACTTTTTTATTTTATAACACTTTCTTCACTTTTCTAAAAATTTTCAAAACCTTTTAATCTTAATTAGTTTTTCAAAATGGAAAATGTAATAACATTTTGAACACATTTTTTCATCACTTTTCTAGGAAATGAAAAACTCTTACGGTGCGTTTAGTTACAGGAAACTCCTCATGTTTTCCAGAAAAAATTTCAAGGAAAACTAAAAAATTAGAAAACATGTTCAAATCTAAATTTTTTAAATTTCTAAGAAAATAAAAATTATTGTTTTCTTTTTCATAACTACAAATTAGGAAACTCATTTTCAAGGTTCTCTACAATGAGAAAACTTTTTTATAACTAAACATGCCCTTATCATTTTTTAGAAAATTAGAGATGGAAAATTGTGGAAATTTTTTTACAACTAAACACACTCTTAATAAATGTTAATAAGTTTAAAAATACTTATTCAATTAATAAAGTATGAATTGTAAGTATAAAAGTTGATAACAGTTAGATGATGAACAATAACTTGAATAGTGAATTTGTTAATCACAAATTACAGGAAAATATCGATTGCGGAATAAACTAGCTAAGACTTAGATTAATTTAATACACAATTACTAATTACTGTAGCACTCGCTGCGAAAATAGAATAACTGACATACAAGTTAGATTATTACTCGCAGATTGACTTGTCTTGTTATCTTCTAATGACCTCCTTTTATTCTTCAGCAATAACTATTGTGTTTATTGTGTGAGTGAATAAATCTCTTCTACATCACCAGTGAGCTGAATACACATTATTGAGATTTATTCTCTCAATGATTGTCTTCTTCTGTAATAAAAGTTTAACTTCGTGTTCATAGTAATAAATAACTTCATCGGCAATTAATAACTCAATTTATAGTTTAAAAGTTTTAATTTTACCATTTTTAATAAAAGTTTTTCAGTGATTAACGTTGATCAAGGACCAATAACTAAATATTTATGTATATAAAGATAGAGAAAAGAGAATAAGTTAATATACGGATTTAAATAGAGCATATAATATATTCTTGTTGGTGGGGTCTTTACTTAAACCAACCCTACGTGTCAGCTAGTGAAACATGGGAAGCAAAGCATAGAGATTAAAGAGTGGCTTAAAAGAACAAATAAGCGAGGAAAAGGTGAAAATGCACAAGTTTGGTGTTGGACGAGAATAGAAGTCCAAAAATTTATATATAGTATTGGATTTTATAATTTTTATTTTTGTATGTTTTTAATTTTAAAATTTTTAATGTATTAAAGTTTTAAAATTGTTTATTGTATATTTTTAACTACATACATTGATGATTTTCTTTAAATTATATACATATTACATATAATAGTAAATTAAATATATACAATAAATAATTTAAAATGTTTAAATATAATAAGAGGTCTCAAAGTTAAATGCATACAATAGTAAAAGATGTAAAACTTGATACACTCACAAACTATCAATCAACTCAAAAACAATATTTAAAGATTTGGAGTTTATTTAATTTATAACATCTAAAACTTTTAATATCAATATAAATGCAATACTTATTTGTTATGATGCAATAAGATGATTTAGTTATACACGGCAACGATGTTATAGCTATAAGTTTAACTTTTTGGTTGAAGAAGAAAAGAAATGTATATTGAAGGGAACTCGTCATTTATATCATGAAAGTTGAATTTGTAACACTCCCTCACGTTACCAGAAAAAGATTTAAAAAAATAATAATCACTTTAATGACATGTTTTAAGTTTGATTTGACAAGACACTTTTACTTTCCGCCTAATCTTAGTTTAGCATCGGAGTAGTTTTAACTTCATCATAAAGCAATAAGTTTATATAATACAGCACACACTAAAAACTTTAAGTATTTCTTTTGTTAATCTAGAGATGTAAAATTTGTTTGATTTATACAAAAGGATGCACTACTATACTATGATATAATATAGTTGCGGATTTAGAAATTTGTAACTGAATATACACAAATTAAAAAACAATAAATAGTCATAATTATCAATATATTTGTTCAGGTGTTTCTCAGGTCAAGTTTTTCGGGTCGATTTTGTCGATTCATTTAGTTAAATCTTTTATTTTGCCAAAAATTTGAGATTTTCTTCTAAAATGGAAGAATTTACGACACTAATAGCCTATAGTTTATAGATGTATATTGTGCATGAGATTTAAACGTACAACTTTTTTGGACTTCTTTATTGATGGATCACTCAATCTTGTTAGAGAGAGTGATGACCATTTGGTCAATATTTACCAAATAAAGTAAGTTGAAGAGAAAGATAAAAATACAATAACACAGTGATATCATGACATATGAACTATTACTCTTTTGAAACTTTTAAAGACCATCTGATCATATGTTTGTTTGCAAATGCTACAGAGATTAAAATCAAACTGAAGTAAGTTCATAGACTGCAATAAAACTACGTACCTTTATGTAATATAAATTATTAATGGGTCTAAGGAATAATAATCAGTTAACAGTTAATAAATACTACTGGTATATACATCAAAGACACAAACATGTCAAATGCAAAACAATAACACTTGAGTAATTGGCAATAAATAAGTTCCGTGTATAGAAAGCAAAAACAGTGTGAAATGGGCTTTTACTTTTCTAGTTCACAAGAGAGAAGAATTGAGAGATGCCGAGAGGGCCGAGGGGGCAGGGGCAGCGCCAGAACCTGCGCAAAAAGCCGACCAACAAGGCGGCAAGCAGCGACCATTGGAGATATACAATATGAAGTGTTGAATTGTTGCTTACAGAGTCTCACCATTTCTTTCTTCCATATCCAATGTCTTATTCATGTATCTTCATTCCAAAAAGATACCAATTCAACAAATCCTTCTTTCCAACAAATAACAATACATTGTTGTGCTACCTTCACTTTCTCAATTAAAAATACCTAAAACTAATATATTCTCACATCCAATGCCGGTGACATAGCACACCGGTATGTGGTCCAGATCTTTTCTTTTCCGAAGGATCGGGTCTTCAACGCCGTCAACTACAATCATTGGGCACCGGCGACCTTTGTTAGAGTTCGGGATTATCAAATACTTGGATGATACTGAAAGTCGTGATTCACTTTCAGATTGAAATATTTCGTTGGTACTCACGAAAATTCAATCGGATAAAGTTCAGTATATTTCAGAGAATTCGTATGTGAAAGTTGTGATTTTCTGCACCAAATGAGATGAACAAAACTGACCAAATTGACGGTTACAAAACCGTTTTTCAAACGTTTTTAACCATTTTTTAAATGGTCGGGTCAAACCGGGTTTCATTTCCAATTTCGGATCTCCAAGGCATTTTCCATAAAGGAACGCTCGACCCCAGCCAGGGGCTTTGCCCCATAGACCCCACTACCGGGGGCACTGCCCCCGGACCCCCGTCGGACCCAAACGAATTAAAACAAGCGTGCACCCCGCACCACCAAACTTGTCTAGTATTCGTTTAGATCATATTGGTCAATAAGTTTAATCCCATTACACTTAAATCATATTGGTGATAAATCACCAACAATCCTCCCCCATTTAAGTGTAACCTTGATCAACTTAAAACAAACTCATAACTAACAACAAACTGATGCATAAATGAAATGTCGTGACGATTGAATTTCACATTAGTATAATATTCATTCCAAATATTCGAATATCAGGGTGTCTCTAAGGATTGAACCCTTTCTATTCATAGTGAATACATGAAGATACTATACACAACAGTTTACATACTCTATTCTCTAACTTGACACTATATTTTACCAGCCTGTGTCCCATCCTTCAATAAGCATATCAAAGTCAAGTCCCAAACTTCTTGAAGCAGCTAAACTTCATGCTTATATAGGTAGTCCCTTTCATTCTTGCACCTGCATATGCAATTTTTCAAAAGAACTATTAAGAAATTAAATTTCAACCTCCTTTACTTGCAGTACTGAACACATACCTTGGGATGATACTGCTAATGTGTTCCAATCTTCAAATATTAAGCTTTCCACATTGAATTCTACATCTAACATTGTATTAGATGGGAATTGGGTATCTTAATATCAAAGATTTCAGGTGGACTTTAAACCTATCCCCATAGCCGCCTTGTGCACAAGGTCTCTAGGTAACCCTTTGGTTAAATGGTCGGCTAAATTCAACTGAGTTCTAACAAACTCAACAGATATCACACCATTCATGATGAGATCACGAATCATACTATGTCTAACACCTAAGTGTCTAGACTTCCCATTATATACATGACTATATGCCTTAGCCAATGTAGCAGCACTATCACATCGGATAGAGATAGGTGATATCGGTTTGGGCCACAAAGGAATCTCATATATCAAGTTCCTTAGCCACTCAGCTTCATTACCAGCTGCAGCTAATGCTATAAATTCAGACTCCATGGTTGAGTTGGTAATACAACTCTGCTTCTTGGATGCCCAAGAGATGGCACCTCCCCTAAGAAGGAATACCCAACCACTAGTAGAGGAGTGATCCTCCACATTATTAATCCAGCTGGCATCAGAGTATCCTTCTATAACAGAAGGATATCCACTGTAAGTCAAACCATAGTCCATGGTTCCTTTCAAATACCTGAATACTCGGCTCAAAGCTTGCCAATGCTGGGCACTAGGATTGCCAGTATACTTACTAAGCTTTCCCACATGATATGCTATATCTGGTCTGGTGCTAATCATGGCATACATTAGACTACCAATAGCCCTTGAGTATTCAAGTTGAGATACTGCAGCTCCTTTGTTAGGTAGGAGCTTGAGACTAGGATCAAATGGGGTATTAACTGGATAACAATTTGCAAAGTTAAACTTTTTCAATATCTTATCAACGTAATGAGATTGAGATATAGAAATCCCATTATCTCCACGTGTGATCCTTATACCAAGAATAACTTCCGCCTCCCCCAAATCCTTCATATCAAAGTTAGATGACAAGAATTCCTTGGTTCTATCAACTTGATCTTGATCAGTACCAAAGATCAACATGTCATCTACATATAGACAAATTATAACTCCTTTACCAGAAGTATCAAATTTGCTATATACACACTTGTCAGCTTGGTTTAATTCAAAACCATTAGACAAGACCACATCATCAAACTTTTGATGCCACTTTTTAGGTGCTTGTTTCAAACCATATAATGATTTCTTCAACTTGCACACCTTGTTCTCATTTCCAGGTAGCACAAATCCCTCGGGTTGTTTCATATAAATCTCCTCATCCAATTCACCATTCAAGAATGCAGTTTTTACATCCATTTGGTGAATTTTAAGATTGTGTATAGCTGCAAAAGCTAACAACAATCTAATAGTGGAAATCCTAGCCACAGGAGCATAAGTATCAAAGAAGTCAATACCTTCCTTTTGCTTAAAGCCTTGGATAACCAATCTGGCTTTATACTTATCTATGGTACCATCCACTTTCATTTTCCTTTTGACGATCCACTTGCATCCTAAGGCCTTACACCCAGGAGGCAAGTCAGTCAATACCCAAGTATTATTGTGCATGATAGAATCAATCTCATCCTGGATTGCTTCCTTCCAAAAATGAACATCATTAGAAGCCATAGCTTCACCAAATGTCTTTGGATCTTCCTCAATAACATAGCAGTATTGATGTTGAGACAAAGTCTCATCCCTTGATCCTTCAACTAAGTATAGTTGAAAACCAGATCCAAAAGACTTAGCTTTTCTAGCTCTAGTGCTTTTCATACATACCGAAGTACCAGGTAGAGAATCAGCACCACAAGAAGATTGTTGAACCACATCCCTTGGTCTTGGTATAGATGTAAATCTATTTTCATCAAATATAGCATCTCTTGACTCTATAACAGTGTTTATAGACACAGAGTCATTAGATTCTATAACATAGAATCTATATGCCTTAGAATGCTCAACATATCCAATGAAAATACAATCTATACCCTTTTCACCCAAATTTTTCCTTTTGGGTTCAGTGAGCCTAACAACTGCTCTACAACCCCAAACTTTGAGATAACTCAAGTTTGGTACCTTCTTACACCAAAGTTCATAAGGGGTGGTCTTACTCCTTTTGTTTGGAGTTCTATTCAATAAATAACAGGCTGTCAACATAGCCTCACCCCAAAATCCATCACTAAGACCAGAATAGGATAACAAGGAATTAACCATTTCCTTTAAAGTCCTATTCTTCCTTTCAGCCACACCATTTTGTTGTGGTGTGTAAGGAGCCGTGGTTTGATGTATTATTCCAGTAGAGTCAAAGTAAACTAGATCATAATACTCACCACCTCTATCAGTACGCAATACCTTTATCAATTCATTTCTTTGCAGCTCTACTTGTTGTTTATAAATTTTAAATTTATCTAGAGCTTCATCTTTAGAATGTAACAAATAGACATAACAATATCTAGATGCATCATCAATAAAGGTAATGACATACTTTTTATTACCTAGAGAAGGTGTAGCATGAAAGTCACATAAGTCACTATGTATTAGTTCCAATACTTTACTTTCTCTATTAACCTCCTTGAAAGGTTGTCTAATGATCTTTGTTAACATGCAAGTCTTACACTTTTCATTTTTTAAATCAAAAGCAGGTATTAGGCTCATTTTAGACATATCCTTTAATCTTTTAAAGTGTATATGTCCTTTAATCTAGCATGCCATAAATCATATTTGTTTGAATTATTGCTTGAACTAGATGAAATCATACAAAGGGAATTATCATAAGCAGGATAATCTAGATTCAACCTAATCATACCATTACATACATAACCAAATCCAACAAAGTTTCCATGTCTTGACAAGATATACTTGTCACTTTCCAACACCTGTTTGTAACCAAACTTATTCAACACGATTTCAGACACCAAGTTCTTCCTAGTACCAGGTACATACAACACATTGTCTAAATACAAAGTTTTCCCAGAAGTAAAATAAAGCAAGACACGTCATATTCCTTTGATTGGCTCGGTTGCAACATTTCCCATCTTCACAACAGATCCATCTTCAATTGGTTGACAGTCTTTAAACCAACGAAGATCCTTGCAAACATGACTTGTTGCACCCGAATCAACCCACCAAGCTATGTCATCATCCTGCACATAAAATGCATCTGAAATCACAGAAATAAAATTCTGCACATAATTAAAATTCTGCATAAAATCAGAATTATGACCTTGCTTTTCAGGATCCTTAGATCCACTTGGACCAGCCTCATGACAATTCTTACGAACCTTACAATCCTTCTTCAAAAGACCAGGTTTGTTACACTTCCAACATACCAGTTTTGATTTCTTGTTTGAGAACTTGTCACTCTTATCAGGGAACTTCCTTTTGTTTTTAAACTTGTTGAAATTCTTTGGACTATTACCTTCCACCATATTAACATAAGAGGATCCAACAATGTTCTTACCCTTAGGATTATTATCAAGTTCTTGAGTCTTTAAAGACTCTTCAATCCTAAGATGACTTCCAAGTTGGATCAAAGTCAACTCTTCCTTGTTATGTTTAAGAGTATGTTTAAACTCTTTCCAGGAAGGGGGAAGTTTGTCTATTATCACAGCAACCGAAATTGCCTCATCCATTCTTAGATTATGTTGGACAAACTGTCCCAGAATCCTCAACAATTCATGGAATTGTTCCATGACAGGCCTGCTATCAATCATCTTGTAATTCATAAAATTACTGACAAGAAATTTCTTACTAGATGCATCTTCTGCCATGTATTTGGATTCCAGGGCATTTCATAGATCCCTTGCAGATTCAACGTTTTGGTAAATATCAAACAGAGAATCAGACATACCGTTTAAGATGTGTCCACGACATATGTAGTCATCGTTCTCCCACTTTGATCTTCTTCTTGTCGTTTCCAAGGTTTCATCTTCAGAAAATTCAGGGGCAGGGGTACTCAGAACGTACACCACTTTCAGGGTTGTTAACAGGAAATGCATCTTCTTCTGCCATCTACGAAAATCTTGCCCTTCAAACTTAGCAAACTTATCAAACTTGCTTGTCATATCTTTCACAGATTCACCACTCGTCATTTTTACAGAGAATATTTCAATCTTTGTTAGAGTTCGGGATTATCAAATACTTGGATGATACTGAAAGTCGTGATTCACTTTCAGATTGAAATATTTCGTTGGTACTCACGAAAATTCAATCGGATAAAGTTCAGTATATTTTAGAGAATTCGTATGTGAAAGTTGTGATTTTCTGTACCAAATGAGATGAACAAAACTGACCAAATTGGCGGTTACAAAACCGTTTTTCAAACGTTTTTAACCATTTTTTAAATGGTCGGGTCAAACCGGGTTTCATTTCCAATTTCGGATCTCCAAGGAATTTTCCATAAAGGAACGCTTGACCCCAGCCAGGGGCTTTGCCCCTTAGACCCCACCAGGGGCTGCCGCCCCTTGGACCCTGCTACCGGGGGCGCTGCCCTCGGACCCCCGTCGGACCCAAACGAATTAAAACAAGCGTACACCCCGCACCACCAAACTTGTCTAGTATTCGTTTAGATCATATTGGTGATAAATCACCAGCAACCTTCGCCGCCTGACCCAACCCTTACGTCGCAACGGTGCAACTCATTATCGCCTCCGGATCCACCGCTTCATCATCTCCTTTTTTCCGTTCTTCTAATTTCATTTAGATCTAAAGTTTGAAATTAGTCTCTTGGTTCTCGTATGGATTTGTGGGTGTTTTCTTTTGGTATTGGTGTTCTAATGCATGTATTAAGGGATTTTTGCTGATTTGAGGTTTATCTAGGATTAAGATATTTGATGAGTAATGGTAACAACAGATGAAAGAATTAGTTTTATATTGAGTTTCGTTTAATAAAAGAAGAGCGAATGAAAATGTGAATCAAATGGATAGAGAGCGATTAAAAAGACAGTGTTGCGATCGCCTACGTTGCAAGTGACTTGATTTAACAATGAAAGTAACAAGAGTTAGGGTAACGGACGATTAGTGGAACAAGTTTTAAAATTAATGACAGTCCGTGTAATTACAAATTGTAAAAAATTGTGGTGAAATTTCATATAAACCATAAAAATGATTTGTTTAATTTTCTCTTCTAAGTATGTTTGCCACTATTGTAGTCTAACCTACAAATTAATTAGGCTGGCAATGTTAAAAATGAGAAAAGTACACTCGTCTTTTAAGTTTTTTTCAAATTTCACTAGTAGTCCTTTATAAACTTTAATTGCACCAATTATCATTTCTTTTAAAATTTATTATGTCAATAGTCCTTTCAAATAACGAACATTAAATATTCCATTAAAAATGACCATTTATGTATTGTTTTATTTTTTTAATTTATTTTTCTTTGAGAAAAATATAATATACATAGATACATTAGTAAGTACACAAAACATTATTGTCATCTTCCCCCTTTCACTTAACAAATTCCTAACCAAATGTAGTCGCTTTCTCCACTGAAATATTGACTTTTAAAGTCCACCCCCCAAATTCACCACTATCTTTCACCGTCCAAACATAATTTGTGGCTTAAAGATTACGAGTCACGTATTTGGTTCACATTTTTCGACGTCATTTTACTTTGAACCTAGAGTTCTCATTTTATATGTGTTTCGAGTAATGGATAGATGCAAATGAGGTGTGGTGGCTACCAAAGTCGTGATCAGATATGAGACGACGATCCGATGAGGAAGGGGTTCGATTTGTGTGGCATGGCTTGTCAACGGCAGTGTTGACGATTTGACTAGTCGGAGGTGAATAGATTGTTAGGGTGATATCGAACACTTTGCAAGTGGTGATTAGACTTCACATGTGGTGATGATGATATCAAACATTGAGAAATCATAATTTACCCCTCATGTAGTGATTTTAAATTATTTAAATTGTTGATTTTGATTTTAATTTGTGGGTTTTGTTGTTTTTGATTTGTTTATGGTGAGTGTTTGATGAAAAATGTTTGAGATGGTTTGACCGGCAAGCATTGAGGGAGATTAGATTACGTCAAGAACAAAAAGAAAGCGAATGGTGGTTAGTATGATGGTTCAAATAATCAAAGGGAAGAAAGAAAATAAAGTATGTTAATGTGAAAATGAAAGAGATTTAGAAAATATTATTTTATTTTATTTTAAGAAATGAAATAATTCTTATTTGTATAACACATTTCTTGATTTAACAGAATAATTAACGATTGTTAGTTTAAAAGACTATTAGCGTAATAAGTTTTTTTTTTTAAAAAAAAAGAGTAAATGTAACTAAAATTCGTTAAAAAATATTAGTAAAATTTAAGGCGAACTTAAAAAATAATTTGTGTAATTTTCTCATTAAAAAATAAACTGTATCATTATTATTACGTTCCTAGAAGAATGAGAAAAAAGTTGTGATTTTATTTATGTATCTATCAATATCATATTTAATTAATGGTTTAATTAATTAACTCACATACTTTTTAAGTGAAAATAATCATACATCAAGTCATTAAATAAAGTATCAAGAAGGTCCATGTGATACTTTGTGAAGTTGAAAAATAACGTTCATGTAAAGCAGATGATACTTATATGTCCAAAACTATACGTAATTCATTCGTTCATTATTTGACATACTACCAATATATTTTTTCTTTTTTAATTTTAACTATCATTTTATCATATTAATCAATCATATTTTAAGTTTTCAAGCCTATGTTTTTCATTATCCGAAAAGAGAGGTCAAGTATTTTTTTTTTTTAAATCGGACATATGCAGTCTATCCAAGAATATGATATCCTCGCCCGATATCTCAAGAAATTTACCTAGAAAGTTCACACGTGAGACTTCTTATTAGTTACAAGAACGTTAGGACACATTAACGTTAGGCCACGTTACAAGATGTCAAGCTGAAAACTCTTTCTTACTGCTATTGACTAAACTTTTTTAGCTTTTTTTTTCCGATCAAATATGCATCACCTGTTAATTACTGTTATTTATACCTACATAAAAACTATGTTACATATAGTTCCAAATTGGTCCTTTTTGACAAACAAAAATAGCAGTCATTAAACCAACAAAAGTTGAAGGTAACACATAGAATCCAGCTATATAGGAGGTAACAAAATAAAATTTCCATGAGCACAACCAAACATCACAGCAAAAGTTTTGTCGGGCTGTACTCCTACATGTACAGCCCGACAAAACTAATGAGTTATGTATAGTTGATAGAGAGATTAAATACATCAAAAGATTTCAAACATGTCGAATCAGTAACACTGGTAATTAAAAGATCACCAACGATACCAAATCCGAGTTAAAATACCAACACATTTACATACAGATTATAATGTTTTTTAAGTGTCCGCCGGGCGATGCAGCTGTTTATCTCAATATGGGTTTTCAATGACCTGAAAGATAAGATGGTGAAAATATGATCAGCCAAAAAGACCTTCAACACTTTTGAAAAGTCAAAGTTTTTATATTACATTCAATAATTAGAATTAGCTAATCAATTGTAATTAAACATGTGAAATAATAAGTTTATGGATGGATATGTTTCCATTGAACATTGAAGTTCTGATAATCTGATAACCAGGTGTGCATTTGGTAAATTTGATTATTTGGGATATTAGTAATAAGATGACCAGAAAGATCATTTTACCTTTTTTTGTTAAATGAGTAGAGTGAAATCACTCAAGAATCAAGATTGTATATATCCAACTTCATATATTATCTGATCTGATGAGAAGTCATCAAATAAATACAAGAACAATAATTAAAAGCCTGACACAAATGATAGGAACTTTTAAAGCTGGATATATACAATAGAATTTTAGGTTAATTTGATACACTTTCAGGCGCTTAACCAAATACTTTAATCAGTTCTTTGCAGCCAGGTACGAAAGTGATTATTTAAGCCCTAAAAAATCAGAAACAAGTGACTTAAGTCGCAATAATTAGTTCCAAAATCCAAAAACCAACTTTCAAAAAACGGAAATTTTTTCATCTGAGAATGAAAAACACTAACGTAAGAATTTACATTTTTGACCATGTGACGGAAAGTCAAAGACATAACAAAAACATAACTCACCTTCTAAGTGAAGAAACAGCAGAAGATTTTATTGCTTAAACAGTAGCAAAACACTTCAGTTCGAACCACCATGTGCGCCAGCTGTCTCAACACGATTAGCATTACTTTCTCCAGCATCTGAAAGCCGTACAGCTAAATTACTAGATGATGAATCACTATCTTGATCCTGACTATCATTTTCTTGAACTTCAAGTCGTTCAATCATCCGAGACATATTAGCAATTCCAGAATTAACTTCTCTTCTTACTTCTGGGCCAATATTCGACATCGATGGACTCTTGTTAAAAAGTTTATCTTTCCATCCTCTTGTGCTCTTCGATATTGATTCTTTGTATCTACAAAAGAATTAAAATATAAATTTATACAGAAATTCAAACATAATGCATTAAGGAAATAAATTTTTAACAAGTCTATTATACCTTGTTGAAATAGCACTGAATCTAGATTTCCATGTATCTGAAGGTGTTTGCAGTTCCGATGGCCCTGCTCTATCTTGATCGGGCAGGGAAGATAGACTACTCCAGCTTCTGTATATAACAACATTAAAATAAGGGTTAACTGTCTGCAAATGTATCAAACTTTATTCAAAAGTTTATTGTACGTATCAAACTTCAAACTAGTGCTATTCTTCATGTTTTACTAATGTCCATATAAGTTGCCACATCATCAGAACTGGTATCATGTAACCATAAATTATGAGAGGCTAGATTACATCCAATAGCAATAATTGAAAGTTCAACTTCTCAATAACTTTGACACTCGTATCTACTTTAGAAAAAATCTATATACAGAAACATGTATGTATAAGATAGGAAGAAACTAGTAATATTTGTGTCTAAATATGTTTTATGTTATTAATGAGGTTATTTTGTTTCATTTAACACAAAACCGTGAATACCTATGAATAACTGACGTCCCATGTTGACTATTTGACACGTTAGCCATTCCAGATATCAGCGAATGTTGAACAGTTCCACCCCCACGACCTGTGACTAGGGTTGTTGACGCCCTAGGCGGGTCTACAGAAACCGGTGCATCAATGGGTTCAACTTGTTCTTGAATCGGACCAGCAGAAGCCGAGATGGTGGCAGTCGAAGTTGCATTAGGGTTCGTAGAAAACACCAAGAACTGTGGACGGCTATGAGCCGCAGACCGGTTTCTTGAACCTTCCCTTCGACCCACGTGATGAGTCCTTCCCATGGCAGCTGCAGCTGCCAAATGTTGGATGATTCGGTCCTCCAATTCACTATCACTCACACCAACTGGCAACTGAAATAAAAAGCACGAATGTCAATGTTAGAAATTTATTTTATTATAATAATGGGATAATAAGGCCACCTATGTATTAGAACTGCTTTATATCCCATCGAAATTTGTATCCGATTTCATTTATACCAAATCCTGCCAAAGCCTTGCCGGAAAATTGTAGAAATACACAAATACCTCTAACTTTTACAAATTAAATAATTTGAATAATGAATTAATTGTGAAATGCTAATGCAGCTCCTCATCTAATATAATACTCCGTAAGAAACCACTAAGCCTAAAAAGAAAAGTCGTATGTACCAGATAACCTAAATATATAACTCGACAGCATTAATAATCGAGGACATAAATGAACTATAAAAATGACATACATGTTGCAGTTCAAAATCACCAAGAGTCGGGTGATGAAATATTGTAGAATTCCTTGTTGGGTTGGACCTGAACCGTCTTTCTTGTTCTACTGCCTCCAATAATTCTTGACTGCAAGTGTTAAACTCATTAGCATACTGAATAAAACACACACAGTCTTATCAGCTAATCAATAATGACCAGAATAGATCACCTTGATGGATCTTTTAGGTTGATTGCTTGCCAACACATTGGACAATTCGAGCTTCTCTGACACCTATTATGGTAAATGTATGAAAATAGTTAAGCTTTCAGACAAAATCGATATCACTCTCAAAATTATGTTGCAAACATATTTGAAGTTGTACCATTCAAGAATGCATTGAAGATGGAACTCATGTTTGCAGCTGGTCACCTAAAAATACATACATTACCATGAATTATGTACTTATAACAGCATCTAAATCAAGAAAAAGATGATATAGTAGGTTAAGTGTTTGAAAATGTATAAAACTTTACCCAAAATTCTGTTGTATGTATCCAACTCTAAACATTTTCTATCGTATGTATTAAACTTTCCATTAATGTTAATGTATGTATCCGATGAGTTCAGCTAACCAGAATTTTTTGCTAACATGGCAGCCATATAAGTTGTTACGTCACCGGATGCACACAGTAGCAATAACCGAAAGTTTAATACATACAATTGGGTATACATTTTCAGACACTTAACTCTATAAGGAAATAATATGATAATTACTGTTCCAGGATCATTATCACAAAAAGCTTCGAGGCATATGCTACAAGAATCCTCACAAGCTTCTTGTACTCCTCCTTCCACAAAAGCTGCAGGCGATGTCAGATGACCCTCGCTCTTTCCCTCTTCCATTTTTGGAACCTTATCCACTTTTAGAACCTTAATAAAGCGTAAACCCATATACTTAACATTAAGAAGACAATAAATCAACCATTCACATCTTTAGAAAGGAAAATCAAGTGCATATCTCAACTTACGCCCACAAAAATTAACATTAACACAAATAGGTAGACAAAATCCACAGTTTCTGAATATAACTCCAAATCATGCAATATTAATTTATTTGATATTTGAACAATAATTCACCCAATACAGAATACCTATATATGGCCTATAAATTGAAGACAGCAAGTGTGACCAAGCTATCATGCTCACTGCAATTTGTAACCAAACTATGAAAATTTAGCATTAAAGCAATAAACAAATCTAAAGTTTACAACTTCAAAATCAATTGTATAACTCCAACTCTCTCCATCTCTAATTTTACATCAATTTCATTCTATGATAGTAAAATTAAAGAAATGCCTAATTACACCATATAATGTGCGACAAAAACCCTGAAAACTAACAGCGGTTGCAATACAAAATGATCACCTAATATTGCCCACGTGTTATACTTTCCCCTAAACTCAGCCACTTCAACTTTATGCTAAATTAATCACAGTTAACCATTAGAATTCTTGACAAAAATCACATACAACACATAAGAATTAAAGATAACACATACCCATATGAAAAAGCTAAAGACTTTATTGATCAAGAACCCTGAATTGTTATATATATAGTTACATATACATATGTATACAAAGAAATAGCAGATGGATCCAACAGATTGTTATGTGGAATTAAGAATTTACCTCCATGGGATTGGATAAAATGTTCCAACGATTGTGATCAAGAACCCTAAAAGGGTTTTCTTGAAATAAAGATGAAACTTTTATGGGATTCTTTTACAGGAGTAATAAATGAAAAGGAGTTGTGGAAACCATGAATGGTTTTGGTGATAAAGAGAAAGAATGAGAGAAGGAAGATAGCGTTTGGAGAGGGTTTCAGGGGATGGAAACTGGAGTATGTACTAGTACAACTTTACCTTTTGAGTTTTCCAATAACATCCATCCACTTTATTTATTTATTTCTCTTTTTAAGTGTGTTACTACGGTAGTAAAACACATATGAAACAGAATTATATTTATTTCATTTTCTTATAACTAGATGGAGTAAGGGTGATGATATAATTATAATCAACGAAAAAAAAATTAAGAAGATAACAGAGAATAGTTGATACTTGTTGTAATTTTACAGTAAAAAAGACTAATATATATGGGAGTGGTCTAAGGGAAAAAGAAAATTTGATGGAAAAATAGGAGAAAAGTTTTTTAAGCCTTCGATCCAGTCAAATAATTATTTGATTCAGTTTTAATTTATAGTTATTTTTTATTGAATCATATTTGTATTTTTTTAATCATAGTTTTAAATATATCTTTCTTTCTTTTCTCCCTCAAAATTTCTTTCTTTTTAGATCCTAATACTATATATATATAAGTTAATATTATATATATATATAAGGAACAAGGAATGTGTTAGAAGTTTATTGGTAATATTGTGTTGATTAAAAAAGCACCACTAGTTATGGTGATTAAATAATACTATTTAAAGTTTGAACAAGACAATTTAAATAAAATCAATTTTTATTATAATCTTGTAATCTTAAAATAATACTTGATTACATTATTGTTAACTTTGTCTTAATCTGACTTGATTAACTAAAATGAACAGTAATTTTGCTAGGTGATAACGTGTGGGATAATAAAAATTTAAATTTAGTTTTACGCAGTAATATTATATTGACTGGTCGTTATTGTCAGTAGTATTTATGATAATGTGACAGTAGTCTTGTTATTGAGAGTAAAAGAAGATGCGGTTAAATGGGAGGAATGTGCGGAATAAAGAAGTTTGAATGAAAATGAATTAAGAAATTGGATGGATTGCAGATGAATGTGTCTTGAAAAAGAGCATGAACATACCTATATGTTGAAGCAAAGAGCAAGAGTCAAGTGGTACGTTGAGGGGACGAGAACACACGATATTTTCATTCGGTTATAGAAAGAAAAAATAATGGTGCAGTGGATTATAACATATGTAACTTCATCGGCCTTCTCAATTTGTGTAAATGGGGAGGTACATGGGTATTTTAAAGGAGGTAGAGGGTTGAGATAAGGTGATCATATATCCTCGTATCTATTCACATCGGTAATAGAGTTTTTTAGTTTAATCATTGCCAAGAATATTACTGCATCTCCAGGTTTTAAGTATCACTATGGATGCAAGAAACTTAAACTATCTTACATATGCTTTGCTTATGATTTATTGGTTTTATGCAATGAGGATACAACGTCTGTAGCAGTGCTTAAAAGTCTTTGGAAGAATTTAGTCAACTTAATATTAACAAGGGTACTATTTTCTTTGGTAGTGTTCAAGAAGGAAGCTAACAAGCTATACTACATATCTTACCCTTTTCAGTTGGCAAATTGCCTATTAGATATCTAGGAGTGTCATTGCTTGCAAAAAATCTTTGTGTGAGTGATTGTAAAAGCTTAATAGACAAAGTGAGATGTAGGATTAACTGCTGGAGCAATAAGGCATTATCATAAGCGGGAAGAATCCAACTGATAGCTTATGTTCTCTCCTATATGCAAGTATACTAGGCATCTATGTACATTTAACGCCAAAATGTAATTAAAGGCATTGAGAGGCTGTTTAAAGGATTTTTGGGATATAAAGGGACTTTAACTAGAGGCAAATCTAAAATTTCATGGAAAACTGTTTGTAAGCCTAAAGGTCATGGTGATTTTGGATAAAATCCTCGCAACAATCGAATGAAGTGCTATCGATTAAGTAATTGTGGAAAATAATAGCCAAAAAATATTCATTATGGGTTAAATAGGTGCATGCGGTTAAACTAAAAGGAAGAAGTATATGAGAAATTAGTGAAGGTTCTAATGATAACTAGGGATTGAAGAAGCTTCTTGAATTTGCTGAAGCCTCATGTATTTCACAAGTTGAAAAATGGTAAAACAACTCTGATGTGGTTTGATAGATGGAATGAGATTGGCCCTTTTAATTATGTTATACCATAGAAAGCTTTATATGATGAAATGCTTGCAAAGGATTTAGCTGCAGCATAAATGATTCATGAGAACCAATAGAGATGGTCAAATGAGTGGTGCAATAGATTCCAGGCGATTTAGAATATAGATGTCCCAAGGTTAATTGAAAGTAAAGAAAATGTAGTGATATGGGTAAATAATAGTAATCAAAAGTAGTTTCCAGTATTCAACCAAAAGAAAGGATGGCAATTGAAGGGATGTTATCTACACAAGAAAGCATGTTATTGTGGAAGCCAACAAGGGATTATAAATGTGTCTTATGTAATAATTGTGGAGTTTTACATAATCATATGTGCTTTCAGTGTGAATTCTTAAGAAACATTTGGGTAGCAATAAAGGAGAAGTTGTTATTCAAAGGTCAGCAAAATGATCAGAAGTTGATCATTAATATACTTTCTAGTTACCCTTTCAAACACAACATATGGAATGTTATAAGAAAAATGTTAGTAGATGCATTTGGCATGAAAGAAATCAAAGATTGTTTAAGAAAATGACAAGGTTTATTAATGAGTTGAACAAGCTCGATCAGGAAAACATTAAACTTAAATTCATGAGTTTAAGTGTTAATAACTCTAAGACTATTCAAAAAGTTGCAGCTATGTGGGGTTTAAAATGGATTAATATGTACTTGCATTGTACTTAACATGAAGTAATGGAAGATGTAGTGCGTTTTAGTTAGTGAGTCAAGAAAGATGAAACTACTTTCCGAAGGCTATGCATCTTTGTTTTTTGGTTAAGTGAGTTATGAAAGATGAGATCACTTCCATTAATCAAATCAGTTTCGAAGTTGTGGTTAAAGGAATTAGATAGGTGTTCATTTGAATAGAAATTGTCTCAGTTATAATACATTTTAGTCTTAATGTTTTTGTATTGTTAGTTGACTAACGATGTGCTAAGTCAATTGTTAGGAATTCTTAAATGATTTATAAATTTGGAGATTAATATAATTCTCACCTTTGAAAAAAAATATTAGTGTATTGTTTGTGTGTTTTTTTTTCTTTTCGTTTGACGATCATGTAACGCATAAAATCAAATAATATTGTGGTTTGATCCAATAATTAAAAGCCAACAAACAATTAGCTCAACGCCTCAACGTGTCTAAAAGCTCGGTTAAACCCAATAACATTTTAAGGGATAGAAATTAAGGACTCGAGAAAACTAATAGAGAAGCCCATTAGACGACCATGGATCACAGATGTCAATGTAACTGGGTGTACAAAGTTTTTTACCCACTACTTCAGACAAATAGATTATTGTTAATTGTTAAAGACTAATAAAAATATAGCTTTGGGAATTAAATTGAGTTATGAATCTAGCTTTCTAAGAACTAAAAATTCACCATATGTCACATAACAAAAAACAAATATATGAAATGAAAATATTTATATATATATATATTTTTTTTCAAATTTAAAACTAGCCTATAATAGACGGATTCGCGGGATGATACATATTATATATATGAAAAATAGATGTGATTGTTTGATTTTGCAACTATAGTCATCTTTTTCATAGTCATTGTTTTGTATGTACATGAATTAAACAACCTAAACAGGAAGTTATGGTCCGGTTTATAAACACTGGTTTTTATCTTGTAGATGGTTGATGTATCATAAAAAGTCTTGGTAACTTTCAGACTCCAAACATTGTGGTTAATGTATTTTTATTTGTAATTTTCAATTTAAGCCAGACCCATATGAGATTGGATATTGTCTTGTACAATGCTCCACCAGAAATCAATGATTGCCAGATTTTTGTATGTGAGATATGTGCCATTGTGACATGTATGGATACTGATCAAGAATAGAAACTGGGATATACCAAAAAGCCATGAAAAATTGTTTGGATAATAATCTATCTATTTCGTAATAGGATCCAATTCACAGCAGTATACTCAGTTACCTTTACGTATCTCTTTGAAGCTCGTATTTTTGTTTTTTGAAAGGGTATTCCCTTCTTCTTTCTTTCTATCCGAAGTTTCGATATTTGGTGCAGTTAGTACCCATGTTTCTTCTGTTGTAATCAGCAACGGTTTATCTAAATTCAACCATTGAACCTGGTACATTTTTCCGGCACAATAAAAAAAAACAAGTTTTCGCATTAAGATGCCATAAATAGCTTAGTATAACCTTTTCAAACGATGACAACTCGGCATCATAGTACACAATTAAATTTGCAGGAACAGTAGCAGATTTTTTATGTGATCCGGTTGTACCAAATGCAACTTCACCCTTCTTCATACTCTTTACAGCTCGATCAAGTCCATCAATAACTTTTTCTTTCATAGAAAACATGCCCCACTCGTTGTTAGCTCACACCTTTCTATTTATATAATAAGAGCGTAATTTGGTTCAACTAAAAATGGCATTCACCTTCATCTTTTTTGAACTCAAATGGTACCTCATCGTATCCTTTTATGGAGAAAAAAAAACAGTTCTTTGTTGGAGTTCTCCAACCAATTTCATTACCACGCCCCAACAAATACATTAAAAATTGTTACAAAATTTTCGATCTAACATTATCAACCCACTTACTTATGAATAGGTTGAATTGGATTGTGCTTTATCTTAAATGGGTTTGAAAAAAAATATATCTATAAAGGCAAAATTTCAAATGGGTCAAACAGGTTTAAAGGGGTTAAAAGCTGTGCAAAGTCTATAATTGATGCATGCAACCTCCTACATACAATAATAAATACCAGCAACTGCTCATTATACAAACTAGTTTTCATGCATTGGGCACCAAAATACATTAATAAATACAATAACCATGTTGCTAGCACGACATAAAAGGCCAAACAGTCAAATGGGTCACATAATGAATTTACCTAAAAAGGGAACAGTCAAATGGGACATTTATCCATATATTTTTGATCATTTCTGTCATGGGTCGGATTGTAATTTATCTAGTTAGGTCGTTTATATTAAAGCTGCTAAATGCGCTGATAATTTTTCCATCAATTTTAATCATTTGGGTTATGGGTCGGATTGTGATTTATCTAGTTAGGGCGTGAAATTAATTAGATTCTAAAGAACCCCTTCTTCAGTATAACCCATTGACACGAATACAGTATGAACTAACAAAGTAAGCCTTTTTAAGTGACTTGTAATATTTCCAGCTTTACCCTCTATCAAACTCAATCGCCTATCCATATGTTAAAATTCTTGGGCCCATTTAGCTCAAGTTAATTTGAGAAGAAGATACAGAAGGCTCGAAGGGAAAAATGAGAAGAATTGGGGGGTCTGCAGTATTGAGATGAAACTGAGAGTACATATGTATGTTGTGTAGTATCTGATTAGTGCATTGTGACTTGTAAATAACTTGAATTTAATTAACAAATTCCTTGCTTCTTTTTTTTTTTTTAAAAAAGGAAGTATCAACATGAACCAATTTTTACCATTATCCACCCAGGTTATATTGCAAACTAAGTGTTGGCGATGGTAAAGGTTTTCCAAAAACTAAATGAATGAGATTACTGACATCCATAAGTTCGAACTCCCCAATGGGAGACCAAATTGTTCTTGTTGCTGAACAAATCTACAACGATAAAGTTTAATAAAGAGCATACCGACATACCTAATTGATAAATAACAAATTTGATTCATGTTTTGGTTTAGAATGCTAAAATACAGAGGTGCAAACATGCAGGGGTCATGCGCTCATAAAAACTTGCAAAGTGAGGTTTTGCGTACGTGTCAAAAAAGTTGAAGCAGGTTGGATTGAGCTGAAACAATTTTTATTACAATATCATTTTAAGTTTTTATTTTAAAAGCGATTACAATAATGATATTTATCATTAAAAATGGACTTTCGAAGACTCACAGCCCGTTTGAGCTGTTAGAAATCAGAGATAGCCTTAATGGACTCATTCACAAGTAAATGGGTCAAAATTACCAACTCTAGCAAAATATGATTCTGTTTACCCGAACTTACCGTTTCCACTTTAAAAATTCGAATGAAGAAGCTAGATCCTTGTTTGGACCATATCTTACTACCATTTGTCCCAATGGCTTCCATGTTTCTTTATTTTCTTTCACCACCTTCCATCCATAAAACCAAAAGGAGTACCATATCCAGTTGTAGCTCTACTCTTATAATAAGAATCGTATAATAATCCCTGAATTTGACTAAGAAAGCCAAAACTGCCATTGTAACAAAAGAAGTAACAAAGGAATAAGTTGTTACCTTGTTATGGACAACACAAGCAAAAGAGGTGATATCTAACAATTTCCCAATGGAATTCCTATTTTCCAACATACCAGCAAGTATTGATTTAACGTTTTTATCAAACAAGGCCTGTCAATATTTGATTTATCAATTAAAATATCCTTCACATTATCAGCAAGTATTGATCAGGTTGTAAGAATGAAAGTAACAAATATGGATGAACTAATAACATAGCAAGTAGTATAGACATGATAGCAGAAATACGGAATTGTTTCCTGGAGATGAATTGTTTAATCTGAACACATGAATTGTTTTGTGGTTTGAAATCATTTATCAAAAAACGTTTACGCAGGTGATTTAAACAAATGAGGCAAATATTGAGAAAGTCATTTACCAAATAACGTCTAGGTGGTGATTTAAATAGATGGGGCGAACATTGAAAATTACTGTAAAAAGTAAATTAAAATTTATCATTTTACTACCTGTAAACAGATATTATGTATATCATTAAGTTGATCGATAGCTAGATTATCAAGGATGACCTCCCATCCAATGGTTCATACTTTTTCGCTATTTTTACGATAATGTATTATTTATATAGATAGATCGAAAGATCGTACAAACGTTGATGCAATGAAGCTACCTTCCTAACTCCCTAATCATATGGTTCAACGTTAATAACTTCATGGAGACATTTTTCCTTCCATGCATTAATAACTTGTACCGTACAACTCATTAAAGTATTAACAATGTTACATCACATTGGTCATATACTCATTGTCCCTTTCGATACGAGGTAGTAATTAATTTCCCTCTTTTTGTGAAGGACTTCTCCAAAACCCACACTCCGAAAACTTCTCCCACATTTCATTCTCCAACGCCACCACATCTTTATCATTCTCCGGCGTCATAAACCGCTCTGCCGCCGCTATCACCGCCGGATGCATCGACAATTCATCCTCATCAATACTACACTCACTTCCGCTACCACAACCGCCGTGACGGTTAATCAACATTCGTCGGCGCCGGCGCCGACGGATAGCGTTCCGGCAAAGTCCCGCCGGAACTTTATACATCGTCAGAACCATAAAATCAACGAGTGCACATGGAAAACAGAAACAAACCGCGGCGACTTCCGCCGTCGTATGACCGGCGACCTCCGCCATGCGATTGCCGCGACATGAGGCGTGTTGTTGGAGTAATTGGCGGCGTTCTTCTAGTGAACGGCGGAGAACGATTTTAGGTCTCGTCATTGTGATTACGCAATTGGCGAGTGAAATGTTAGGGTTTAGAGAGGATGCGGTCGTCGGAAATTAGGTTAATTTTGTAACCGACGACCGATTAAATTGGGGGAATGACTGGGTGTTATAAATGAACTTACGGATCGATTGAACGAATGTGTGGTCAAAAATTGAACGGTCAAACATTCTTTCACGGAAAGTTTAGGGTTTATGTGTGTATGTTATTTGAGAATTTACCGGGGATGCAAAAATAACAATGGATGGTAATAAAATTTCTGTTGTATAAATGGTAAAAAAAATTCTTTCACTTAATTGGAGCCAATATTTTTTTATTTATTTTAAATAGTTCCGAAATAGAAATGGCAATGAGGCGGGTTCGAGGGGGGAGAGATAACTCCAACTCCAAATCCGTTAATCAAAACAATCCCCAAACCCGCCTCAAACCCCAACGGGGGTCTTATCTGGGCACCCCATTGGGGACATAAGTTCCCTCAAACCCTAAGGGGGTTCGGGGCACCCATCGGGGACATCAGTTCCCTAATACCGTTTCCCATTGATAATATCCTAAACCCGTGCTTTCTGTTGATTTTCTTCACAATATTATCTAGCAATGCATATAGTAACATTTTCTTTTTCTAAAAACAAATGATCAAAACGATCAAGATAATATATAGTAATTAGTGTACGTTAATAGCACAAGTGGACGATTCAAAATCTCCAAGTTAACACTAAATGGTCTTAGAATATCCCGACTAAATCACATGACACTAAGTCGAAACAATAAGAGTAATCAAAACAAGACAAGTAATCAAATTAACATACATAAACAATCCGAACCCATTCCTAAATATAGACAATCAAATTAACATATAGACAAGTAATAACACAAAATACACAAAGCTATTTATTAATGTATATAAACAAATATTATATATATATATTGGGGCGGGGCGCGGATGATAATACCTATTTCCCAATCCGAATCCGAAAAAAATCTCCATTTGCTGCCCCCAAAATCCACCCTAAAATCCGAAAAGTCATCTCTAATTCGCCTCGAAAAATGTGGGGTTCGAGGATTCCCATCGAATTCAAGTCTTTTTGTCATCCAAATATGAAAAGTTTAGTTTTGAGTCAAAGTTTATTGTTAATTTTTTGGCTAGATTTTGAAGAGATTTAACTTTTGGAAAGAGTAATGGTAAATAATACTACAAAGTAAATAATAATGCTCTAGAAATAACAATATTAGTGATATGATTATAGTTTGTTGTTTAATATATTTCTTTCTTTGTCTTTTTGACAAAGCAAAATTTAATGGTAAAAAAATAGTAACACTTTGTTAGGTTATCATTGCTCAATTTTGATACTAAATATACCACTCATTAGATTATAGATACCTATTGTAACTCAAATTAAAAATTTGATGCATGCATGTAATAATATATTTTTAAAGTATTTATTTGGAAGAATATTCCTATTTTTTAATCTTAATTGTTTTGAAATTTGTATATAGATTATACAGACAGGCACAAAGTTAAAAGGATTAAATGCAATTTGTAAAATCTGTTATCCACGAAATAATATCATGGTTATGTTTGAGGTAAAGAATTATCGCAACGTCGATATGCAAGTCAAATAAAAGGTGTAACTTGTTTTATGGAAGACATTGCAAGCTATGATGATGATTGCGCAATCCATAATTTCTTCATTGAGTTATGTGAATCATGATATTCTTTATAATGTTAACGACTATTAAATTAATATTTGTTGACAAATAATATGATTTAAAAAGAAAATTTAATCAAGTATATTATTTATAGCATCAATTTTAATTAATATTTATAATAAGATAATTTTTTATTGACATTTTGATTGGTAAATGTAAGATGGTTCGTGATGAATATTAAAGTTTTCTCTCTTCCCTCATGAAACACCACTCCCGTCTAAGCCACTCCCCTATATATACATACATGACACATATATATACATGTCTTCCATGAGACTTTAACTTACAATCTATTAGTTGATGAGTTTATCACATACCGCTAAGCCATAGGTCATTTGATAAAACTTTATATTATTATTATGAAAAATAAGATAAAGTATGAGAGAGATAGAGAAAAAGAAAAAATAACCAGACATAAAGTTGGGTAAAACCCAATTTGTTGAGGTTTAAATCTATGGCTTTGATTCCTAATTTCCATTCCTAAACCAATGGAATTTGATGAGGGAAATTTTTTTTATGTACGTGTTTGTTTATAAATAGAAAAAGGCACCACAATTAACAAATAAAATACGTATATATATTCTCTTGTCGGCAGGGCCCTACTGATTTCTTTTTCATCGGACAATCTAGCAGCACAACCCAATCGATATGTGATTTTTTATTATCGTGTTTTTACTCGAAAGAGTGGCACCCATTATCACTCTTTCCAACTTATAGATGTGAAACAGAACACCATGTTATGTGAAATGTTAATTTTATTATTGTTGATTGGCGATTAATGTATCATAATTAATGCATGAAAGTAATGTTTATTGGCAGATCTTAATGTATGAAGATACAATCAACGGTGAAACAAATAGTAAACACACACAAGAACACATATAGTTAAGCGAACTACTTTCACATTCCCATTCACTTAAATTGATCTAGAAATAACAAACTAACACCTATATAAAGACAAAGAATTTGAAGGATCGTGCTTATGTCATTTTTGCTGCAACATGCCGGATGCTTTGGCATTTTCGAAATAGCATTACATTCACTTCTCAAGTTATGCGGAAGTGTGACATTTCTGATAATATTCGTTTTCTTTTTTATTCTTGGTTAAAATTTAGAGGTAAAACTTGTAGTACTTGGCAAGATTGGTTAAAATCGCCTTTGTAATTTGCTAGCTTCTTGCTAGTCTTCTTTAATAATACATCGCCGTTCAAAAAAAATAATATAAAGACAAAATAGTACGGTTATAATAAACTCACAAAAAAGATACACTTGAACCCCTATATTTTATAATGTAGGGGCTAAAACCCTTCAACAGATTGAAACTAGACTACACAGACTCAGACTCAATATTCTACATAGACTCAAAATCAACAATTTACACCGATCGAGACTTAACAAATTTCACACACCAAAACTTAACAAATTATACAGACCGAGACTTTACTTCTGCACTCCCACGGTGTAATCATTGATAAAACCCATTCAATTATTATGAAATGAAATGAAATGAAATTCATTTATTTGATATTTGAAAGATAGAAGTACAAAAATTAAATGAAGTAATACGTGATATTTTACAACATATATCTGGGTCTGTCACGGGCTAATACCTTTAAGTGGTCGGCACCGCCCTTTGTTCTTTTGTCACAGAAAGCGATTGTATTCCATTTTATTTTCTATTTTATTTTCACTACATCATAAATATCGATTTTTTCCACCCATGTCAACTAAGTTTCGTGATAATCATTGACCGCATAGGTTCGAAATACCTAAAATCAGAATATTTAAGACTAAACTAACCTTAAAAATATCATGAAACAACCTCAAAGATCACGTATTTATGATTATCTCATGATAACTTTATCAAAATCTCATGATAAATTGGTGAACTCATTAAAATTGATTATAAATTTATAAGTAGTAATTATCACAATACCATATTTACCTCATCACTTAGAAATAAAACGTTGATATGTGGTAACGTTTCCGTCTAGATATCAAAACGTTCAGCTTAATTACTCCGATACTTAACAAACCGTTTAAAAAGTGTCCATTTATACAGGGAAATGTGATCATTTTTACAAAATTAAGTTTGATTACCTCTTTGAAACCAACGTCCCTGAAAAGTGTTCGAAAATAGTAACATGTAAGAATTGAACGTGGATCTATACCCTATGAATTCTCGATCAAGCACACAACAATTAAACTAACATCTTAGAATGATGTATCTTAGGTAATTAAAATGGATAACCTTGGTCTTTTTACATTCCAAAAATGATCATAAAAACAAAATATAGATTCTGGTTTTGATATGATGTTAAATTGTACGTATTTGATCGACCTCTTTTCTGGTAACTCCCTATAAGTGTTACTAGATTTGAGGTTTTGTATGTCTTTTTTGATCATAGTTTTGGATTACCTGACCGAGTGACTGACCTTCGCTCATTCGTCATTATCAATTAATAAAATATGTTATCTTCTTATAATTAAGAAGACTAATCATCATTAATGACTATATTTTTCCCTTTTAATTATAAGTGAATAGAATATTGGTCACATCCGCTTGCAGGTATTATATATAGTTATGTAACCTATAATTTATGCAAATTTGGATGTTTTGTCATTTTAGTGAGGTTGCCTAAACGCTTGAAATCTTTTGCTTTTATCATAAGGATTTTGCTAATATAAGCTAAAATAAAAATTAAAAAGAACAAAATATTTTTAAGTTTATTTATTTATTTATTTATTTATTTATTTAATTGGTTGGTGAAAAAGTAATAAACCACTTGCATTTCACGTGACTATTTACTACAAAGGTTTCAAGCTTTCAGCATTTCAGCACGTCCATATCAACATTGCATATGACAACTCTACAAGGAAAAAAAAAAGCTTCTAACTTTCTCAAATATAAATAAATGCATGTCATATTTGTTCCCAATAATTTAAATATCTTTTTTTTTTTTTTTTTTTTTTTTTTTTTTATTTTAACAGCAGAATTCGATATCTAACTCGTAACAATCAAATCTTATATACATATTGAAACATATCTTAAGAGAAGTACTTAAATTCATTTGAGACCAAAGAGATCATTTGTCTAAGATATCAAAATTTGACCAACTAAATTCACAACGTTAAGCTTCATTGAATGCATTTAGCCTTACAAAAGAAATGTTCACGATCAACTAATGCACCTTAACATCTGTTCTTAGGGCACATGTTAGATAAATCCTGATTAATTAGATAGTACTTGTATCAATGTAGCTAATATGTATGACTCAATAAGGTCGTCATGCTTACGTAGAGTTATTTCTATATAGGACAAGCGACACACATGAGGTAGCTATGCTTCGAGACAAAGCCACATTCGTCGGTTTTCTTGGTAAGAGGCCGAGTAAGACGTTATCGTGACTTTATATCTCAGATGTCACATATGCATATAAACTTCAAAACTAATAGACATTGTTTTGCTTCAGTTACCTAATTAGTACAAAAAAGAAGAAGAAATATATGCAATTTAGAAGAGTTTAAGGTTAATATATGATTAGGAGTCCCATTGATTCATAATGGATTTATACTCTAAGTCCTTATGAAATAGATTAAAGTTGTGTGAGAATTAATGTGTGCCAATTATATGAGAAAAATTCCAAAAATTTAGGTGCCATAAGAAAAGGGTAACATGAGAATGAAGCAAGACCTCACAGTATTAAAGACATCCATCTTCGTGGTTTACTAAGCTTCACAACAAAACCTTCAATTAATGTTAAAAGTTAAAAAACAACGACTCTTCCATTGACGTCGATCACAAAAAATTCATCGAAAAAGTTAAGGAAATTAAATAAAATTCGTACCCTTACACGTATACGGCAGCTATGATCGAAGGGTACTGAGCTTGACAGGTTGAGTTTTATTATTAATTGCACATTTACGAGAATAAACATGTTAGATTTTCTTGTTAGGTGATTTTCATAGTCATATAATACCTTTAATACATTAAGGGTATTTTCGCCTTTTCAAGTTCCGGACATTATAAATAGAGATGCCAGTAGCTTCAGATGAAATTAAGTTTCATCACTTCTTCACTTTGGTTTTTTTTAAAGCAAAGGTGTGTATAAAACTCGAGTTCCTTTTTATATGGTTCTTATAAACTTATGCATTGTGTTTGTCAACAAATGGTAGCTGCTTTGCAAGTGCAACAACTTTATGTTTACGTGATTAATTATATGCCATTTCATTAGGGTTGTATTAACAAAAGCATGCAACTTTGTTGGTGTATGTAGCAAACAATATGGAGAAACCGATTTCTAGTTCAGGGTTATACAGAACAAAGTCCGATCAACTAACCAAGATAATGGAAGGAGATCCAATGAAATCATTTGAATCAAATGAGGTTACTAAAGAGGTGGATAGTGGTACGCTCTCAAGAAAGTCTAGCAGGACTCAAGTACTTGCATCACCTAGCCGAAGTGCCAATAGCGGAAGAAACACACAACTTAAGAAAGGGAAGAGTGCTCAAATGAAGTTTGAATTCGACGATGTTGGTAATGGGGCCACCCTCAGTCGAGCTTCAAGCGCTAGCTTAGGGTTCTCATTCTCACTTGCAGGATTCACAATGCCTCCAGATGAAATAGGAGATTCAAGACCTTTCAACGAGGATGAAATCCGTAAGAATTTCAATTCATGCTAATAAACTAGAGATCTCATTTGATATATTTTTTTAACAAACGATCGAAAAAGATTCGAACTCTAAAGACTAAGAAGATTGAATTATGGGGTACAATAGTCAGTTAAGTAGCCAAGAAAACGAAAATGATGTCACAACTCACAAAGTGCCATGCTAATACTTTTATGTAGCAAAAAGCCAAATGAAGCCATAAAGGTGGATATAAAACGGGAAGCAGCTGAAAAGTTGGCCTTTCTTATCTTAAATATATTTACAATAAAGATAAAAAGTGTTTTATAAGTCGATTTCCAATCATAGCCTTCTTGTCTGCAGCCCGAGTTTCGCTGTGAGGTAAGTTATCATGAACATCAGATATTAGGAGATAAGTATATCACCATAACTATCATGAAACTACAATAAATAATATTTCGAAACTACTTATACTTCTTTGATCTGTTAATCCGCCAGTAATTTGTATTCCATCAACGTTTATGCAGACATCATTAAATTGTTAACTTTACAACTGTGTTTATTCATAATCTCTGAATTCATTACGTAAATGCATATTAATGTTAATCAGTAATATAAAAATAGTCTTTGGTTAATTTCCTTAACTCTTAATAAAAAAATAAGATTTCATGGAACCTAATAAAATGTAATATTAAAACTTTTTATCTTTAGGAAAGTTATTAGCCTAGTGATGATAAGCACATAAGGGACCTGCATAATATAAAAACTGGGCCAGGGCCAGGACTAGGACCACAAATGGACAGACCCTGGTCCACTAGCCCACTACATATATCTAGTCAAATCCTTTAGAACTAACTTTAGAACTAAAGTCCAAGGGGGTCTTGGTCTTTCCTCTTATCTTTACATTTACACTTTCTTCAATTCTTCTTGGTCCCCATCACATGAAATTTAGGCACTTTGCTTATGTCAATTTTTATTTTTATTTTCCCTAAAAGGTCTTTAATTTAGACTAAGACTTATCATACCTTACATCACAATGACACAATCCTCTCTATCCTCTTTATTCATCTATCATATCATGATGATAACAAGATCCATAAAATGAAAATAAAAACGAAAACGAAATAAAACAACAAATTGGGTTGATAAGAACTACACATTGTTAGAAAACTTGTAAAACAAAAATGATGTTTGTAGTTTGTACTCATATTAAACAAATAAAAGACTATTAACCTCCAAGAAAGCAAGATTTATGTAGCTCAAGAACGATAACAAACATATATTCACAAAGCTACACCAAACAAATAAAATAAAATTGTCAGATGTATGGAATAGAAATCAGATATGCTTAATTAACCCCTGTTCAATCCAATGGTGATCAGAATAATTTTACTTAGACCTTGAATACACTTGAAGTGAATAATAAACATGTACTCAACAATATGTAACACAAGTATGAGTTTGTATAATATGTGAAATCTCTTTTGTGCTATACTAAACATGCTTGTTATAGCGGAAGACATTGAAGCTGGCACGCGCAAAAAGTTTCATACCGAGCCTACCTTGCAAATCTCTTTAAAGGTATATATAAAGACATTGCAAAGCTTCAAACTTTTCATCATCATTTACTACTCTTAGTTTTTCATTTTATTAATTTCTTTGCTTTTTACAGAAACAAGTTGGGGTGTTTTATTTATGCCTAGAATGCATATAGATTAATTTCCCGTAGCTATGGCTTTTTGGACAGGCAAAGTTGGAGGTTTTTCTATGAGAACAATGGGAGAATATATGTCAGGTTCAGTCTTGTACAAAATCTCATATTCTATGGTATTTATGTACAAGACTAATTTGCTTTCAACCATAACAAAAAAATTCACCATTTATCATGAACTAATATAGACATGCATAGATTAGTACAAATGGTATATACACATCCTTGATCACACGTCGTCATATTGTTTTTACCAATACACATAGCTAGTTATGCTAATTAACCAAAGAAGACAGAGTAATTGATTTTTTTTCTTCATAAAATTTGCAGTTCACAGAAGTGACATACAAGATAATAACCAAAGGGGTAACATCCACAGAAGAGAAGCATATTTTAAATGGAATAAACGGTACGGTTTATCCAGGAGAAGTTTTAGCGCTTATGGGTCCTTCCGGAAGTGGAAAAACGACACTTTTAAGCTTGCTTGGAGGCCGACTAACAGAACCAACCCCGGGAGGATCAATCACTTATAATGATAAGCCCTACACAAAGTCCCTAAAGAGCAGGTACGCTGATATTATATAAATAAATTCATATAAAACCAGACACATAGTTCTAAAAATAATCGAAATATGATATGGGCAGGATTGGATTTGTGACTCAAGATGATGTATTGTTTCCGCACTTAACTGTGAAAGAAACAATAACGTATGCAGCTCGTTTAAGACTATCTAAAACATTAACAAAACAAGAGAAAGAAAAACAAGCAGCAGATGTTATCCGTGAACTTGGTTTGGAGAGGTTCTTGAGTATATCTTACTTTTTAGTTACTATTGACGATCAAAATTGCACAAAAAATGATCAAATTAATCCTAATACATTAAAACAGGTGCCAAGATACTATGATTGGCAACTCCTTTGTTCGAGGAGTTTCAGGTGGAGAAAGAAAACGAGTTTCTATTGGAAACGAGATCATAATCAACCCTTCAGTCTTATTCCTTGATGAACCCACCTCTGGTTTGGATTCTACAACTGCTTTGAGAACTATTGAATTATTACAAGATATAGCTGAGGTAATAAGTTGCTAGAACAAACTATTGATCATATGTTTCGGGTCTTATACTTTGTTTTATATTTATAACAGACTGAGAAGACGGTGATAACCACGATACACCAACCGTCTAGTAGACTTTTCCACAAATTCGACAAATTAATCCTACTTGGAAAAGGGAGCTTATTGTATTTTGGGAAAGCATCCCAAGCTATGGACTATTTTGCATCGATAGGATGTTCTCCCTTAATTTCAATGAATCCAGCAGAATTCTTGCTAGATTTAGCAAATGGAAATATGAACGATGTTTCTGTTCCTTACGAATTGGAGGACAAAGTACACTTAGGAAATTCGGGAAGAGAAACAAGGGGTGGGAAACCTTCTTCAGCACTTGTACATGAGGTAATCGAATTAGTATCCATAGTTCAAAACAGTATATAAAAGTTATGACTTTTTCGAAACTAATCTAAATATTAATTTCACTTGTACACAGTATTTAGTGGAGGCTTGTGTAGCAAATGTATGTCAAGAAATGAAAAAGAAGACTATGATTTCTACATCACTTGATCAAGAAAAGTCAAGCGTAAAGTCTGTGAAACGAGAATGGGGAGCAAGCTGGAGAGGTCAATACTCCATATTGTTCAAGAGAGGGATTAAAGAAAGACGACATGAGTATTTTAGCTGGTTGAGAATCACACAAGTCATTGCAACTGCAGTTATCTTAGGACTTCTTTGGTGGCAATCCTCTGTTCATAGTCCCAAAGATCTTCAAAATCAGGTAAAAGATGTTTCCGTAAACAATAAATGCTATTTTATAAGTGGAAATGCTCAGTGCTGCTAGCAGTATGCATGTTATGTAATATTACATGTTGGATTGCAAACGGACCATGAAATATAAACTTAGGTGGCACGGTCCAACATGTAACAGTATGCAAGATACGTGGTGCTAGCTAGCAGCAGAGGTCATATGCTCATTTTGTATATAAAAAATGTTGTTTTGTGATTGTACCTAAGCCAAACTGCTCACTTGCAGGCAGGGCTGCTTTTCTTCATTGCTGTGTTTTGGGCATTCTTTCCAGTTTTTACAGCGATTTTCACATTTCCTCAAGAAAGAGCAATGCTGAAAAAGGAAAGAGCAGCTGATATGTATAAGCTTAGCGCGTATTTCTTAGCAAGGATAACAAGCGATATTCCACTTGATCTTCTTCTTCCGTTGCTCTTCCTTTTAATTGTGTATTTCATGGCGGGACTCAGACTAACAGCTTCGTCTTTTTTCCTAACCATGCTGATAGTCTTTTTGTGCATTGTTGCAGCTCAGGTATGCCATTTTTTCGAAGTACAATAATTTAATGATTATATAAAAAAGTTATATTTATAAATAGATAATTATAAATGTAGGGGCTTGGACTTGCTATTGGTGCTGCAATGATGGATTTGAACAAGGCAACAACTTTGGCTTCTGTAACTGTAATGGCATTCATGTTAGCTGGTGGTTTTTTCGTGCAAAACGTTCCAATATTCATATCGTGGCTAAGTTACTTGTCGTTCAACTATCACACGTACAGACTACTACTGAAGGTGCAATATGAGCATATCAGTTATGTAATCGATGGAGTAGAAATAGACAGCGGATTGAAGGAAGTTATTGCTCTTGTAGCCATGGCTATTGGCTATCGCATCTTGGCATACATGTCTTTGAGAAATGCAGCTTAAGTAGATGAAGGTTTTGATGATCTACAACAACCCAAAATGACAGGAATTAAGACCAATGAAATTTTTATATAAGGATGTAAAATTACTATTGGAGATGTTTACTAGCTAGCTATGTATTACTATTATATATTGTATGTCACAACTCATGACTCACATACAATATGTAACTAGGTAAGTTGATGGATATTGTTCTGTTCATCTAAAAAATACTGCATATATTAATTGTCTACAATTTTATTTTAGTTTGTGCCACAAAATATACGACTTCAAATAATTTATTAGATTTCACAAGTTATCCTTAATTGATACGATTACATATTTTATTTCTTTTACTATGATTCCGACCTTCGGCCGACTAATTCATGGAGCCTAAGTCCACCGCCACACAAACTTAAACCAGGTAAAGCCCTTCCTTTTCAGAAGGTTGGCGTGGTCACTTCAGAGTGTGCACCCAACGGGATTTGAACTTGAGACCTCTCACTATTAAGTGATTAAGTCCCAAGCTTTACCAGTTGGGCCACCCTTGGTGATTAGATTACATATTTTTAATATACCTAAAAAGTCTGTAATATTAATTGAGTGGAAAGGAAGGGAAGAGAAAAGAAAAAATAATTTAAAGTGATTCGCGAGTTTTTTTTAGGAAGGCAAGGAAGGGAGAGGAAAGGAAAGGAAAAGAAATAAATGGGTTTTTTATTAGAAACATTTTCCGTCTAATTTTGAGGGGATTAGAGAGAAAACAATATTTTCCTTCCCTTTCTTTTCCTTTCCTTCTGACTCGAGAATATATGTAACCTATCTTATATTATATTCCTTTCCATTTTTTTCTTCTCTTTTCTTTTTCATCCCCTTCTTTTCCACTAAAAAAAACTTACAGTAAACAAAATGGACATTTGATTATTTAAAAGTTTAATATTCTTACTGGATAAACAATTAAATTTTTCGATCAATCCTCATAAGATCTAATTAACCATTTAACATTTTACTTGAATTTTCTTGTCTGTATTTGTGATTCAAAATAATAATTGATAAAAACACGTGTTTACGTGTGAATGTGTAACATTTACTAGTTAATTTGTTAAAAATTGGCTCTAAGAAGCGGGTAAAAGTTGTTTTGTAGTTGTGCCAGTTGGACCCGGTTTTTATCGATACCGAGTCAACTTGGCTTTTTAGTGATGACGATGGTTCGATATATAGCAGCTTGATTTGGGTTCGAAATGGTCGCGTGTACAAACAACTAGCCACCATCTTTTGTTGACCCGGTAATTGTATATTATTAATTCTTATTGTCACTACTATATATACTACTCAGCTGACGCATGCAATAGTATAATTAACTTATATATCTTACGACAAAATCACTTCCAATTATTATTGTAGCACACTCAACGTCTTATGATTGACATGCATGTATATAAAGTTTAGTAGTACTATACGCAATGTTAAGGTTAATTTGGACGAGTTAGTATTTTTATTTATTTATTTTTGTTTTTAATAAATATATATTGATAAGTGCAAGATCAACAAAAGTTGAACTCGGCAAAGAATACATATGAAATGTTAAAAAATGAGTGAAGAATACAAGTTAGTTAATTTGGACGAGTTAGTTAATGATTTTAGACGAGTTTCGTCATTAATGTACATACGACGACATTGGCTTTAAGTATATGTCTATTGATTATCTATAAATACTCTTCCGATATTTTTCAATTAAAAGGCAAAACACCACACTTAATTAAGTATTATCACTTAATTACTTAAACTTCACATATTAGGTTATCTAAAGCTTCTTCGAGCTATACTAATTAAAAAGCATTACTTATATTTAAAATCGGCATGAATAATTGATAAGGACTTCAAATATTAAACTAAAACACAAGTAATAATCTCCTTTCTACTTCTGAAAATAAAAGAAACCTGATGTCACCTTTCATGCGTGCATGATATCATATACTCCGTATATTATTATTATTATTATAATAAAAAAATACTACCGTACATGTTATAATGTTTATACGTAGTTATGTAATATACTATGTTAATTAAGTTTACCGTTTTACAAAATATATATGTCCTCTTTTTACAGGAAGGTCTTACCTTCTTGATTAAGTCAAATATCCTTCATAACATTGTCGAAAAGGAAAAGATCAACACATGGGATTATGGGTGAACTAACCAAGTAACCTAGACGGCACTTTATCATGCTTAGGTATATATTATAAATGTTATATTTAATTAAAATTAAGACTTATTCAAAGCTGACCAAGTTATTTTCTTTTATAGCAGCTAGCTTCTTCAATCATATCCTTTACTCTCCATATATATATCATAAAAAATAAACACATGCTCATATGAATCTCACTAGATTTTGCAAAACAATAAACAATCAAAGACATATAGACGACAATCGAACATGACAACCAGTGTCACCACCACAAGCACCACCACCACCATCACTGCCACCACAGAATTGCAACGTTTGAATGGTCCAAAGCCCGAACCTTTGATGATTAAGAAAAGCTCTTCAAAGGTCATCAAGAAGAATAGCATGAGTAATAATCGAGGCGGTGGCTACAAATCTCCGGTGATAGTTTATCTTAAGTCTCCAAAGATCGTTCATGTGCTGCCCCATGAGTTCATGACCACTGTCCAACAACTCACTGGAAAATCAATTACTTCGTCTTCACATCAAAATAACCTTTGATGCTTTTTGCTATTTCACATACATTAGAGCCAAAAAGGCTCGACTTTTTTCGGATAGCCTGACAGGGATACCTCTACGTTTACCCGTTTAATAGTTGAGTTTAATCATAATATCGTTTCATTTTTAGAATTTTCAAGCATATATATTTCACACTTTGTTTAGGGTTAGTAATTAGTAATATTCATACTGACATCATATATATTACTTTACTATTATCATCATTGTAAACAAGCATTAGCATGGTCTAGTATACGGTTCCATTGAAAGTCTTGCGAACTAGTTGTTAAAAGCCCGAGTTTAACATGAAATGATTGAATGTGTGGTCTTTATGGAATCAATTGGTTAATAATTATAGATTGACATGGATGCATGCTTTATTTATTTGATGTATATATCCTCGTGGGAAGCTATAATCAAGGTAACCTAATAGTAAGACATTTCATAATGTTCTTACACGTAAATCTCGAGTTCAAATCTCACTAGATAAACATTTTATAGTGACAAAAAAAATGTAAAAAATCATAATCAGAATACCCAAGTTAGACTTCATACTCATGCATATGAGTCGAACCCCAGATAACATAAACATGATAAACCTCCATCCCCATTTACGCTTGTGGGCATTACGTTCACCGGTAATGTGTATGTAAAATTGGTTATTGTTCATAATACGTGGGTTATGTTATATGCCAGCCATTAGGATGAATTTTTTTTTTTTTTGTACAGATGCAAACAAACTAGTAGTAAGTTCCTAGATTTCGTTTTTCTTTTTTGCTAAGTGCGACTATTTTTAAGGAATATGTGATCATATAGTACTTGATCACGGAATGATACATAAAGATTTATGGTTCACATTCTTAGAATTGAAACAACATTAAAAGTCAAACAATTAATTAAAATGTATTAATTTACTGTTCACATTTTTCAAAACTGAGATAATAATAATACTCCTTATAAATTTTGATATATACATTATACGATCGATATTTCTGTTCCAATAATTAAGTTGCCATATTTATATATTGGACTAAGCTTAAGATTTTTCGTGCAATATTTGTCCAAAAATTGTTATGTATTAATTGATTAACAATGATCATTAGCTTCCATTTTAGAAAACCTGATAGAGAGGACAAAAAACAAATCGTTATCAAATTGCCCAAAAGGACGTGATTTCAACGACAAATAAATTGCATTAATTTATTGTTTTGAGACATGTCATAATCATAGTTAACTTGTGATTTGATGTTTAATCTTTAAAATGAGATAACTATGAATATAGACGTACACTCTCGAACATACTGAAAAAGTCAAACTAACATCGAAGAAATTGTAAATATGATAATCAAGTGGATGAAGTATATATGTATCTGTTACGTGCACATAAAATGTATAAAATAAGTTTTATAAAATAACATAATATACGATATTAACTGATTAATATTTTTTGTTGTTTCTCTTTTATGATTCTGTTTCTTCAATTTAGTGAGTCACATCATTTGTTGATAAGTTTTTATATTATTTACGTGAATATATCATTTCCCCATACGTTTGAGGAACAATGTACGTTTAAAATCTTAGAAGTCTTCATTTACTACCTGTTCCATTAAATAAACGAAAACAATTGAATTAATATACTGCTGAATGTTGAATTTAATGCAAATATGGGTTGCGAGTTGTAATAACTTCTTTTGAAAATTCCTCAAAAATTAAATGTCAATGTTGAGTATCTGAGCTACATTATTTTGGTCAAAAGTTATAACAAGAAATAGTTCATCCAAATATTGCAACAAGTCCACAACTCATATAAATTACAACACACACATAATTATAGAGAAGGTAACTGTGTTATAAGCCAATATACATATCCCTTGTACCGAGTTAAAGTTCCACATATATGTATACATAGCACGATAAACGTTACACCATATATCAATATATAATCGTATCACGATAGTAAAAAAATTATTTAAAAATGTGTCATAGAGTTTGTTATCAGGTGAAAAGAAAATAATGCAAAGAACTAACAATAATAGTAATTATATTTAAGAAAAGAAAAAAAGATGAACGTAATTTTTTCAATTCTCTTAGTTACGATGGTGAGTACTTCAATTGGTGAACTTAACTACAAGCATTGATGGACAAGTAGTCGAGGTGATAAGCATAACTATTTTTTTTTCTTATATCAAAATATGGATATAGATATAGATATAGATTAAAATGAAAATAAACTAGAAGTACGATTTGATTACAACTTAAAAGGATTTGAGTTATAAAAGCTGATACTTTTTTTTTTTATAGTTGGAGATAGTTTAATAGGTAAAAAGTAAAAGGGCCTAAGCTTAAAATTTGGGTATTATTGACTACCCTTTTCTCAATAAGAACGAAAAGAAAACTACATGCTTACTTTTCAGTGGTTTTATTTTCAAAACAAACAATTTGCACTTCGCAAACGAATTTGACCGGTAACCCGATCTCTATTCAAAACATCTGTTTTGAAAAAGTCGAGAAAGATAATTACAACAAATATAATTTAAGTGAATTTTTTGAAACTAACCCAAACATTAGGGTTATTTATGAAACTTCGTAACTAACGGAAACTACTAACGACGTGAATTAGGCCAAGGGAGGGAAATCAAAATTTGTTTAAAAAAAACAAAGGCCCAAACGCTCCCAAATCCCGCTTTTATATTTGTATACAGTACATTTCAAGTTTAATATTTTTAATATTTTGCCCTAAGAACACCTCATTCTCGGGGCAAAAATCGATAACGGAGACGATCGGAGATTAATCGCCGGATTAGGTTTTCAGATCGCTGACCTAGGGTTTACTTTGATTGTAATTTGAATCGGTGAAAATGGCTAAGGTTGCAACTAGGGCGCAGATGTTACCGGCGTCAAAACCTCCATTGTTTTCCGGCAGTATCGACGGTGCTTCTTCGAAGGCTTCCGGTAACGGAATAAAACGAAAAACGCCTTCTGAGTTGAGAGTGAGTACACTACACTATTTCTATTTATTGATTTTAGTGAACTTAATGTGATTGAATTTGTTAGGGCTTTGATAAAATTGCACTGATTTAACCAATATGACCAAGTCAGCAAATGGATGATTTGATTGTTGAGATTTAAGAAAAAAGGTGAATTATATGTTTTATGTTACTAAAGTTGCAAATTTGTAGTGATTAATCCGATATTCTGAGAATGTGAAATGAGTTTAAAGATATGCTTTTAGACAGTTACAAAAGTCTGAATATGATTGAAAAACTAACTCTTAACACTTTAGATGGAGGAATACTTGCGTGGAAAGTGGACTTGACAGGTAGAGGATAATGCAAATATGTGTTCCTTGTGGCTTGACAGATAGTGTGATAATGCAACTCCGTACTGGAGACTCACTACTACCTTCATTAATTAACGGCTAAAAGAAAAAGGAAGTTTTTTGATTGGAGTACCATGTGATGTTAGTAAACTAAATAGTAGAATATGAATCAAATTAGTACATCACTATGGAAGTGCTGGTATTATGATGGAATTTCGAGAATGTTAGACACAGAAAAACTTCTTTTTCTTTGGTATAAGAAGAAATGTGAAAGTGCTATCAAGGGGGCGAGGTCACGGCCACATACAAGTTGTGCCAATTAGGAGAGTGATGATTATGTACTATATGTTGTCTTATGATTAGTTGGCCTAAACACGGTAATCATGTTTTAAATCATGTACTCTTATATACTGATCAATGATTATTAACCAAAACGACACTGAATTAGTTAGATGAAAAACTCAAAAGAATGCCCAAACTTCAGTATATTGCCATGGATGCTTGTATAATCTGGTGCCGATTTTTATATATATTGTGGAACTTCCCTTACTGAGTTAACTATCAATCCGTCAAAATCCATGATGTAATTATAAAGCATAGAAAGTTTTGGCCGTTCAACAAATTTAACTGTTTGATGCTTTTTTTCACCAAAGAATTGGCATGTTATCTTCTTGTTGTTCTGTAGTATGTATAGAGGATAGAGGATAGCTGATATATTAAATCTTGATAAATGACAGGGTGAGCAGTTGAAGCGAAAGAATGTCATTGAGCTTATGGATGACACTCCAGCACCAGAGCTTGGTTCCATGCGGTATCAACCTCACCAAGGCAACCCTTGAGTTTTATAATAGTTGTATACTTGTATCTATATATATATTACTCAACCAACATTTTTGTTGACAGGAATGCTAATGGACCAACATCTGAGCCTACTGAACCTATTCTACCGAAGAATCCCCGATACATTGACACTCGTGTTGATGAACTGTTTCCCAGTAGGAAAAACAATTTGAGGTCTAAGATGCTATCTGGAAAGGAAAATGTTAAGGTCTGCATTGTAATTGCTGGTTTGATTAAATGATCTTTAATTTTATGTATGCCCTTATAATATATACATTTCAGGAAAACATTGCTGTTGGTCATACCGATGGCTTAAGGAATTCTTCTATTTCTTTAAAGCTTGCTGCTGATGGGCAACCTTCAGGGTACATATTTTGCTCATTCTACTACCCTGTAATGTTTATCTTTGATGATCTGCATGTTTCATTCCACTTTATCTTATTTTGGCAGTCCAAAAGATACACGTGCTTCAACTTCAACAACACAATCGCACATCCCAATAAAAAAAAGTAGCATAAGCACATTTCGTAGTGTTATGGAGCTATCCACAGGGGGTGATAAGTCAACGGAATTTCCACTTGATATGGTATGTCCTTGTTATTTATATACTATCATTTACAGTCCTTATTAGTTATTATGTATACGTAAAAGTTAAGACCAATTTTTATAGGATGAAGCCTTCAGAGGGCTTGCAGCTCGTGCACCTCCTATTTTACCCGTTCCACCCACGGAAGCTGTTGACAAAAATACTACAAATTTCTGCTCAGAGTTTCATATTCCTGGTCACAAGACTCCATTGGATTTCACATTGAAAACTAGCATGCGTGTGATTGCTTCATCTTCAGTAAATTGGTAGGGTTACTTAATAGTTTTCTTACGTACTTCAACGGAATTGTTAGAGTAAAAAATGTATTATAAGTTTGAAAAGTAACATGCTTGTGAGTTGTGATCATAATTTGTCCTTAATTGCTTAGGCTTCATCGGTTGATGAGCTGTGGCACATTTAATGGTTTTGGGATGTCCAATTGCGCAAGTGTCCAAATCCCTGATAATAAAGCTTTGTATTCGTGGGTGTACCCACAGAGTTCTCTGCCTCCTGCAGTCATATCGGCAATAACTTTATCTGCAAAGGGAGAAGGTACTGAAGGCAAAAAGTCAATGAAACTCTTAGTTAATTGTGTTGTTCTAAAAAAAAAATAATTTTTGGAGATTTTAAATAGATACACTCTATAAACGTACAGGGCAAACGGATTTCTTGACCAAACGTCAGTTGGCATGGGAGGCCTCATTTCGTAGCCTTTATGTCATGTTGAGGAAGAACATTTGTAACTTATTTTATGGTATGGTAGTTTCTCTTTCTTTTTTCTGCAGTTGTTATTGATCAAGCAGTACTGGTTATTGTTTTTTTGAACATAAACATTTGGAAGGAAGCCTATATGGTAGTTTACTAGTTTTCTTGTATTAATATTGTTTCTTGCAAGTATACAGTCTGCTCTGGACAGTTTGTGGCAATGTTCACTAGCTCCAATGGCTCAACAAGTAGTAAAAATGTGTGCCGCGCATATGTATCCCAGTCAACAAGAACCTTAAGGTCACTGTTAAAAGAACAAGTATGTCTGATCATTCCATCAATCAGTCTTTACACTTCGCTTCTTTATACTGTGCTAATTCTTTTTTAATGTATATCAGGACATCTCTTTTACTATGCCTCTTTGCCATTCTAAAGTGGAGCAAGTTACTACTGAAGACCTATTTGAGCTCTCAGAGATTGAAAAGTATAATCTCGGAGAGGTATGTGTTACTAAGCATTATCATTTGTGCGTATGTCACTGTATGATTAGCTCCTAACATTCAACCCTTTATATCAATGCAGACTAGGCGCACAGTTCCTCTATCTGATGTCGATAATAGTCCTGAATCTTTACTGGCGTTTTGTGACATCAATGTACATGGTTTATATGACTTTCTGCTTAATTATAGGTGAACACATATTCTTAATATAAATAGGGAAAACCCTGTGATAAACATTTCTTACTTTTTAACCTTAATATTTATTTTCTGTTTCCAGGTTTCTTTTACCGTCTCTGAATAGTTATGATGTTCCTTTACTCTATTCACCCGTACCATTTGAAAACGCTGCAGTTTCTACACCAGAGGTTAGTTTGTACTTTTTATGTAGCATTTTGTGTTGTAAAACAAAATATTCACATTTTCAGCTCATGGATTCAAGGTTAAATGCAAGGAGGTGAAGAAGATCGATTATATGTCTGCTCCAACTACAACTGAACCTAATCACGGTTCAGCTTCCACAACACGTTACACTGTTGAAATTAAGGATGCATATCTTCCTCCATGGATAACCAGCAGTGTATGTGATGCTCTAAGGTCCAATGGAGATAATACCTTTGAAGCAAGGTATGATCTGTTCCTTGTTTTTGACTCCTAAGTGACATGTGATCCTTTCTAAAATTATCTGAGTTATTTGTAGTTTCGTGATGGAGCCTATGTCTATTGGTTTAAACGTTGGTTTAGACACTATTTGCCACAAGTCTGATTCCAAAGACACAAAATTTGAAGACTTGCAGGAATCAAGTTGTCTGTTTGGTTTCAAGAACACCATTGTCTCTCATCACCTGAGCCGTGGCTTTCTGAAAGGCTTAAAATACTCTGATGATTCTTGTACTGTTTCTCTCTTACCTGTCTGAAGTTATTTTTTCGCAACACGGTTTTGCCCATGAATCCCCTTTATCTATTTAAACCTCCATTGTAATTGCATCAAAAGTTTAAATTAATGGTATTTGTTTTCTATTGTGTTTTTAGTAGTAGCAAGTTGGATACCAATTTCTTCAAATGTTTTTTTTTATTAAAAGTACTTGCTGTACATACTTTATAAATGGATGGATGTAAATGAACTGTAATCAAACCAAATACAACACAATTATTACTATTTATTATGTGAAATCAATGAATTTGTATCAAATAGTTTATAATGTCACAGTCAAAATTTCAACGATAAGGTATGTGAAACTAAAAACAATAACACCCATAAGGGATGTTGTAACACCCGAAGTTCTGTACAAACATAAAAGTCTTGAAAAAAATGATTTGTGTTATGATAAATTATATATTTATGTAAGTTGAGTTCAAATGAGTACAAAAGATTTAGTGAGAATGGATGAATTGATAAAGATAGTTCTCCTTATAGGGTTACACAAATCTTGTTACCAAAATTATCTTTTTTTCTCCTTACGTATTTTAAAATTAAATATTTCAAAAATGACTCATCAAAACATTACAAAAATTGCACCATAAAAATCGATGTTTTTTTTTTTTCATTAAACATTTCACATGATATACTTTTGACTAACTTTTTTTTTTTTTTTTTTTTTTTTTTTTTTCATTTTCTGGGTGGTTGTAAAAACTCCACAATATAGTATCACACATGATAATCTATAATATCACATGTGATAATAACTAAGTTCTTATCTCAATTATTTTAATCATCAAATGAAACTATTCACACATGACTATAATTTGTAATCTAAAGTTAGCATATGATAAAAGCTACAATCATCTATGATTAAACACGAAAACAATCACACGTGGTTATAGTTTTAATTAATCCCTTGTGATATATGTTGTGATCACATTTAATAATTATTTGTAGGTTTAAAATTTACATTTGATCGTAGATACAACACATGTGAACAGAAAATCAAAAAGTAACTAAATGTGTTGCCAAATGTGATATTACAGTTGTTATCACATGAGATATTTAGCTGTTACGGAGTATCACATGTGATATTACTTGGTATTACGTGTGATATTAGTAGCTATCACATGTGATATTTAGTTAGTATTGCACGTGATATTAATCATTATCATGTGATATAAATTATGTCGAAGTAATACTTTATCATACCAATTAAGATATAATCGATACCATTGTAACCCAAAATTATTATTACCTATTGTCTTGGCTATTTTCCTATTGTGCCCCTTCAGGTCCGTTCAAGTTCTATCACTAAAAGTTGTATTTGGTATGCCTAAATATCTTTGTAATTCCAGAATATAATTGAGTTAATGATTTTGATGCTCTTTCTGTTTCTTGGATTACTTGATGACCTGATGTATATAGTGCTCTTATTGTATTAGAGATTTGTAAACCTTTTTTGTTTTGGAGGCATTTCTGTGATGGGTTGATTGGCATGCAGCTGTATGTCATTAGTTAAAGTTGGCGAGATGGGTGGGTAAACAAGTCAAAACAGGTCTGGGCTACACAGGGGGTCAGTTTTAGTAAGGGTCAAAACAGGCTGGATTGAGCCGCTAGTATTTTTATCTGTTCATTTCTATACATAGTTACAGCGTTAGTTTTGACTACCAAAACATCATTATTACAATAATAATCTAAATTGCTGAATAACATGACTTAGGTGATTGTAATGTTGTATTCATTAACAATAGACTTTGAGAGACTTCCAACCAGTTCGACCAATTTGGCCCTTCTCCCGTCAAGCTAAATCTTTTGAGTTGACCCATTTGAGATAAAGCACAGCTCAAACTAATTCCATTCATAGAAAAGGGGTCAATTAAAAATGCCATATCTTGTGATGATTACCTCATGGATTAAGTGGCAGATATTGAATAGAAGCTTATATATGTGGCATTTATATTAATACGAACTGGTACTTGGCTTTTGAACTAATTTTCTTGTTACATACATTTGCCTGTGAATATGCCAAAAAGTGAAATGGTAGTATAGTCATACTTCCATTCTATTTTGATGTACAAAACTTTGAGAAAAGGAATTTGGTCACTGCAGGAGGGTCTCAAAAGGACTATTGAATCATACCGGATCTTAGAGCTGAGCTTTTGCCTAGAAAGGAAGGGCCTTCTAAAGCTGCTGTATATCTTGGAAACGGATTGGGTATGGATGATTAAGATATTAATTTTACTTTTAATTTGCTTAAGTGCTTTATTCAACGCATTGAATGTTTTTATATACACTAGTCGTAAAGGATGTTATGAGATTATGCTGCAACATAGTCTGTGATGTTGAAATTTAAGTTTCTTTTACTCAACTTTATGATTCATTATTTTGCAGTGGCGGACATACTTCTTTGGAGAGATAGAAGGCTAACTTTCACTGCCATACTCGCTTTAGTTGTATTTTATTTCAGTTTTGTATTACCCGGAAGTAACATGATTACTGCAATTTCCAAGGTCTCATCTGGGCATCATTCTTTCTCTTTATTCATGGGAAATTACCTGATCATTTGTAAGTATCACATTGCATTATAAATTTTAGTTAGCGTAATATTTGGGTGTGCTAACTGCATATAAATGTAACCAAATTTTTTTGGATTAAATAAAACGTTCCAAGTCTCAAAGTTCTGAAATAAGGTAATCAACTTTCAAAAATTTGATGCAAGGTAATCCGATCCATAAACCGGCCATAATGATGACGTGACAGCTGACAACTTGGTAACTTTTGACCGTCTTGACCTTTTTCTGACATGGAGGCTGAAAACCCTACTGGATAGTTGCCTTAAATAAAAAACGGGGACTTTTTGTTTTTGCCTGAAGATATTTAATTACCTAACACAGAAATCAGACTACCAAATGGTTATGATCCTACAGTTAACTATACACCATGTTGAGAAATTGATTTGGGTAAGTGCATGATAATTGCAATTCTAAGAAGCTAACTGTAGCTTGTGATGGTGCAGAATTGGATATACATTTGAGAAAATTCCAGAATCAAAGTTTCAGTTCTCAGAAGAAATGACCCGCAGAACTGCTTTATCAGTAGCTTCTTCATGGAATTCTGTCGTAGATAATTTGAAATCTATTTCCAGTGGGAATGACTGGATGCTATTCTTTTAGGTACTTTCATTGAACACATTATTTTGATTTTTGATTTGACTCGTTACATGGTATTGGGGTATTGCAACGATAGTTCCATTGTTCTTTCTCTGCTTCCTGTCAGCCTTAATACGTCTTGAATTTGTTGCGTTGTTCATAAACAGATGGCTCTGTCTCTCTTTATTGTAAGCTGCATCGGGTCAGTGTCCCTGCCAAACTTTTTTGTTAAAGGTTCGTATAATCTCACCCTCCCCTTCTTTTGTTTCTGTTTGCAAGATTATCTCTTTGCTTGTTAGTAACCATTGCGATTATGGTAAAACCTTGTTGATTAGTATTCTTTTGCTAAATAAACCTCAATCAAATTTCTACTTTTGTTTGGTTCAGATCGTGACTAACTTAGTAAATTAGAAGTTCCTTAGAAATCTGTAAGACAATATTTTTTTATCAGAAAACACATAGCTTACGGCCTTCCACCCAAATATATAAATTTACAGAGTGACTATTCTCTAAAGTTGGCTTAATGGGTGGGTTGTGTAACGCGTAGTCGTTAGTTCTTGTTAATGTGGATTGTGTCGGTCGGGCAAACCCGCAAACACTTTTTCTGTCTTTTATCAAAGATAATTAGAAACATTATATCCATTACAATTAAAATCTGATTTTTAAAATGATTGAGAGGAAGTTCTATGCGTTTAGAATACATTTTTAAGTAACCAAGTAAGTAAGTATAACTTACTGATCATTAATTTCAAGATAATATGATGTTTTTATGGTCTTGGTGTTGTTGCTACATCAAGGTTATACTGACGAGCATCGCTATATAGTCCGAACAATATAGACCTAAAATCATGCCTAAACCTTCCTTGATTGACACGTGGATTTCACCAATTCTCTTGTATTTGACAATCAATTTTAGCATAAGAAAATCATGTTAGATAAATATGGAAAAAGGTTATATAGTTTATCATACATATGCTTTTTAATTAAGTGAATTAAAGTATAAAAATAGTATAAGTATTATAGCGTGGTTCCTCATTGTTAAGTACGTGATTAATTATTTATAATTGGTGTGACATGCAATGATAATTTAGTGTTACTTAATTGGGTCTTCTTTTTTCAATTAAATAATTACTTTTACTATTATTATTTATTCATGTTAAATAATGCAATCTAAGCCTTTGATTTAAATAGCATGTTCTTGTTCATGTCTTTGTGAGGGTAGAATATACTTAGTCAAAAAGGTTCTGAAAATATGCTTAAAGTCTAATACAGGGAAGTCAAGGGATCAAGTATAAAAGCTTGTGGAAAGATGGAGGTGCAGTCTTGTAGATAATAGAAGAGAAGGGTGTTATTTGCACATTTGAGAAAGAAGGAAAATATATAAACTATTTTCTGGTTTATATTTGGTTCTTTAATCAGAAAATATATATATATATATATCTTTACTTTATGGCGATCTATTGTGTCCCTGTAATTGATCATCATCTTGGTTCTATTCCGTCTGTTTTCTGGGTATCATTTGATCATAAAGCTTAGTGATCATTTGTTTGTTCTGTGTGAGAAGAGTATTCATTCTTATTATATCTGGACATTATATTTTTGGTTTATATTAATCATTCGATCAAGTTCTTGTCATTAGATCGTGTTCCTGTGTTTGAATTCATAAAACTTTACAATTTAAGATGGTTGAATATTGGTAGTTGATCATAAGCGAAGACAAATACACTATTAGCTAGGTCTCATTAAACTTATGATCTGTAGTATGTATACTCGTTTTCGAAATTAATCGATGTAGAATTGAATTGTATATATATAATATATATGCTGGTATAATTGTAGGAGCAACTAAGATCAGAGTTGACCAAGGAAAAACATACTTGCTTCGAATGTTCAACGCAGCCATGAACAGCCTAATCTTCTTCGCCATCACCAACCACTCCCTTACGGTGGTTGGATGTGACGAGGCCTACACAAAACCACTTGTATCCACTTACATTACTATATCACCCGGTCAAACACTAGACATACTTCTAGAAGCAAATCAACCAAACAATAATTGTTACATGGCAGCTAAGCCCTTTAACGGTCAACCAGCTAAGGTCTTTAACGGTCAACTCGCCAGTTGATTCGATAACACCCCCACCGTTGCCGTTCTCTAATAATCCGGAAACTTCACTCCATCACCACCACCATTATTCCCTGTCATGCCGGCTTTCAACGACCGAAATTTCATCGGCTAATTTCACCAGACGTTTGAGAAGTTTAGTTAGTCCAGGACACCCGATTGACAATCAAAAAGACACTTCTTTACACGTTATCCATCAATACGGTAGTGACGGTACCATGCACAGTGAACGAAATTTGTGAGGACCACGTAATACTTTGCGGTTCAGGGCCAGTATTAACAACTTAACGTTTGTTTTGCCAACCATTTCGGTGCAACAAGCTTACTATAGGGGAATAAAAGGTGTGTATGAAGATGATTTCCCCCATAATCCACCATTAAAGTTCAACTACACGCAATTGACTGGTTTGAATGCGACATTACGGACACCGCAATTTGCAACGGAGATGACAGTATTGAAGCATAATGAGACAGTAGAGTTGGCGTTTCAGGGAACAAATTTGGTTTCTGGAATCGATCATCCGATGCATTCGCATGGACATAGTGTTTATGTCGTTGGATCGGGTTTTGGTATTAAGCACTTGATGTTGCACTCGACTAATTTTTTACGCAAATAAACGCTATAAATAATTAATCTCAAACACCCTCAAGTTTATATATATGTAAATTAATGGAATCACCATTTATGTATTCAATTTGAAATAATAGTATTGAATACCGGTATTTATTCATTTTGGTTATGCTGACTCAAGTTTATATATATATATATATATATATGTAAATTAGCACGGGTCAAAAGGAGTTGTGCTGACTTACTAGCACTTTTTGTATACTTTTATGGTGTTAAGAGAGACTATACCCTTTGTTGAGACTTTAGAAAGTGAATTTTCTAACTGCCCCATATTGCAATTTCAAGAAGCTAATTAACTATAGCTTGTAATGGAGCAGAATTGGATATACAGTCGGGAACATTCAGTTCTCAAAAAGATGGACCCACATTTTTTGATATTTGATTCGAATCGTTAGCAGTATCGTAATAATGGTTCCATAATTCTTTCTTCGATTTCTGTCGGTCTTGATATGTATTGAAAAGTTGAAATCATTGCTTTGTTCATAAACATATGGTTTTATGTGTCTTCAATGTAAGCTGCATTGGTTCGATGTTCCTACCAAACTATTTTTATAACGTGGTTTGTATAATTCACCTTCCCTTTTTTTTCTTGATCTTGATTTATTTCATTATTGTCAATGTGTTTATTAATAATTTCTTTTTTGATTTCATACAAATTTGTAGAGTGATTCTTCCCATATTAATGATACATAGAAAGATATCTATTTATATTTTTTCATTGAAAAATTTAACTATTAACTCAGTATTTTTTCTTTTTAATATTTTTCAAATTTTTGGTCACTCATCATAAGACTAATCACAACTTTTCATCCGTCTTTGTTGTGTTTTATATTTAGAGTCAATATCAAGATGAAATATGGAGTTTTTGACTTCACAATTGTTTGGGCATGTTATTTGATCGGTTTCATCATTTGGTTATTTTTTTCCACCATTAATCACAAGTCGATTAGTAATTTTTTGGTGAAGCTTAAACGTTTGATTTGGTTGAAGATAATGGTTTATTGTCTAGTTTTAGCTGTTAGAATTATGTTGTTTAGTTATAGTCCGTTACCGGAGTGCTGCTTCTCAAGGCCGTCTGAGTCAGAACAACCCCGCCGCAATGTGGTTAGAGTCTCAATTATGTATCAAATGTTCCTGTTTCATTAGCATCTTACAACCATCACATGTAACTCAAATAGATCTTTTATCTAGTCAATTTAATTTTTTCATTTTCGTAGAAAAAAAAATTACTTGTATTTACATTAATTTAAAAATAAAAAGGAGTATGTATGATATAATTAAATTAAAAATTTTAAAATAGGACCACCGCCTTTGACTTAGACCTTCACCGACATTGACCTGCGTCTAAGTAATGCAATAAAAACCTATATATACGCGTGATACATACACTCAACGGCATTACTCATTGTGTAAATTCCAATAGCTCTCTCTTCCCTTCCCTTACTGTTTTGATTTTGTTAAACTCTTCGAAATTAGGGTTTTTCAAATCATTCATTAGAGAAGAAATGCCCTGCATGTGACCGCCTTCCTTGGTATGATTATACTTGTTCATGGCCTTTTAAATTTCACTTGTGATGTTGGGAATATCAACTGTCTGTGTATGTTCTTTTTTTCCTATTGGGTTTCTTCTTTTCAATTCTTCGAATTTAGGGTTCTTTTTTTCCTTTGAATTTGTTGCATTATACGAAATTAGGGTTTTTCTTTTTATTTTTGTTGAATTCTACGAAATTAGGGTTTTTTAGTTTTATTTTTTGATTTTGTTGAATTCTTCGAAAATGGGGTTATGTTCTTTTGATTTTGTTGAATGCTTCAAACTTAGGGTTTTTTCGTTTGATTTTTGTTGAATTCTTAAAAATTTAGGGTTTTTGTTTGATTTTGTTAAATGATTCGAAATTAGGGTGTTTATGGCTTTAATAAGGGTGTTTTTTTTCCTTAAAAGAAGATGTTCTTTGCTAGGTTGACTGACTTTCACATGTTTATACCTTTTGCCCCGATACCTTAAAAGAAGACGTTCTTTTTTGAATTCTATGTAATTATAAGAGTTTTTTAATGCTCAATTAAATTCAGATTGATATTGGCAATCGTAGATTGAGATGACAAGGAGTTTATACATGACCTTGAAGACAAGAAGCCTGAGGTAGTTAAATCTTTTATTCTGACATTCTGATTCTCTTTAGAATTTAGATGGGAACGTAAAATTGATTGTTTGGTCACTAGAAAACGTATTCTTTACCTATCTACATTATTAGTACATAGTTGCAACTATCAAATTCTCTCTTATCAAGCTTCTAGCTTCATAGTATGTGTCGTCTCGAATTCTACACAAAAAGCCTTATAAATTAGATGTTAAAAGTCGTAATTAGCTTCATGGTATTCAGGAGCGGGACCAGGATCAAATGTCACAGGTTGCACACATTATTATGTAATATTAATTATAATAAAACATTAAAAGGAATTTGATCTTATTATATCATAAATTTTTGAAAACTAGACTAGTTGTAGTGTAAATTTGAGAGTAGTTTCACATCTAGTTTAGCAAAAAAAATATTTTAAAAAATTAGATATGCATCACGATAAAGATATTTTTACTTACAACTTCGGTACTCTCACAACATCCTGGGCCAATGTCGTCGTGTTAGTATCACCAACTCTGACGACCCTCGAAATATTTGCTTAGGCATGGATAAGTTTGATCATCCACTCCTGAATGTGATTGACAGTTTCCAAATCCGCATTATACGAATTATTGATCAAAGTCTTCAACGTTTCATATATCCATGTGAAACGTGTTGCCTCTGATAACATAATGACGACTGTTGTCAATCATTTTCTAATGTCGTCCGCCCATTTCATATAATTCTTATCACCGACTTTAAACCTCATTATTTTTCTTACATCATACTTTAATTGAGTCTTACGTATTTGAATTTTTCTTAGATCACTGTATCGACAGAAACAATATTTATTTAATAGGTTTTGAAATAAATAACATTATCTTTGAGTTTGGTAAGACTGTTGATAAAAAAAAAACTTGGGCGTGATTCTATGCATCTTGGGTATGGGAGACAATACAGTTATATGATTAGGAGTGATCTAAATTTAATTCAAATAGGTAAAACTCCACTAAAGTATGCTGTAAGAAAAATAATAAGGTTCAAAGTCGGTGATAAGATTTATACGAAATTAGCGGACGACATTAGAGAAAGATTAGCGACAGTCGTGGTTATGTTATCGGAGGCAACACGTTTCACATGGATATATGAAACGTTGAAGACTTTGATCAATAATGAGGATAATGCGGATTCGAAAACTATCAATTACATTCAGAAATGGATGATCAAACTTATCCAATCCTTAGCAAATATTTCGAGGGTCACCAGATGGTGATAGTAACACGACGATACCGGTACCGCCACTTCCGGTAGAGTATCACGAGTGTAACTCTAATGATGTGACCATGGCGAGAACATATAAACGTTGGGCCCAAGATGTTGTGAGAGTACCGAAGATGTAAGTAAAAATGTATTTATTGTACAGTATTATAATCACATCTTGGTTCTTAATTGTTGGTAGCTTTAATAATGATTTGAATTTTTTTACAGGGATAATGATTAGCTAATTCAGAGGCTACAGGTTTACAGATGGTATTGTAGTAATGTCTTACTCGACTTGTGTAACACCCTATTTCGCAATCTGGTAATTTCCATTATTTTAATTGATTATTTTAATTGTTTTAGAACTATTTAATATTATGTGTTTTATTGTGAAATATTAGTAGATTCAAAATTGTAAGTTTTTGATTTTATGCGACACAAGGGTAGTGTCGCAGGCTGTCTGTGCGACACAATGGTTGTGTCGTAGGACTGTGTCGCAAAACGGGCTGAACTGAAATTAATTAAGGAGCTTAAGTGTAATTTGAAATTATATATATATAATCGCCGCCCAAATACTTCCAGAGCATTTCCAAACATTTCCAAACACTTAAAATCGTTTCTAGAGAGAGAATTAGAGAGAAAGAAGGGAAAGTTGGGTTTTGATTCAATTTGAGCTTATTAACTGTGAATCTGAGGTAAGGTTGTAATTATTATGTGTTATTGTTGTTTATAAGTGAATTTCATGGATTGGAATAAGTTAATTTGAGTATTACATGTTTGATTTCGTGAATTTTGAATCTGGGAACTGGTCTGTTCATCTTTGCGACACAAGGCTTGTGTCGCAGGTTGTGTCGCTTGAATGTTCAGCGACACAGTGGTTATGTCGCTAAAGGCGGCCATTTTGAGTATTGCGACACAATGTTAGTGTCGCAGGTTTCTGTTGTGCGACACAGTGGTTGTGTCGCAAAGGTTTGTGGTGCGACACAATGGTTGTGTCGCTAAGTTTATAAAAGAGATTTTTGTTTTGCAAATTTTGAGACGCGGTTTTGTGAAAATATCACTAACTCGGATTTAGTTGAAATTCGCATGGTCATTCAGAAACAACCTAGTGATCAAGGCTATATTTTAATAGCCTAGGCAGTTTTTGGCCATCCGGGGTCATCTAGGACCCGAAAATGGCATTTTTCAGTTTTAAACGTCATTGTGGAATTTTCTAATTTCGTTTTTGATTGAACTATTGTTTGCCTAGACTTCAGGGATTACCTGATTTGATAAATAGGCTATAATGATGTTTATGGAACGAACTTCTGACTTGTGTATGATTTTCTATTTCAGATCAACGTAAGACTCAGTGATATTAGAATCCTGAGTGTGGAGACGTCAGAGGTATCGGTGAGTGGATTCAGAACTCATCATTTGATTTAGTTGTAACTATTTGGTTACAACAAGTAAACGTAGATGTGTATTAGACTGTTTAGTCTTGATTGTTGATTATTGATCTACGTGATATGTGAACTATGTGTACTATGTTATTGAGGTCAACGTGTAGTTGGACTTCTGGTTATTATGTGTTTTACACAGGTTTTGATTCATTTGTTGTGTTTGAGACCTGTGTATGTGTTTAATAACCAGTAGTTATCGGTCTATTCTGTATTGGCCATACGGATTGACTGTAAGTGTTCTTGGGGGAATCCCCGGGTATTATGATATCCCCAGAACCACCGATCCTCATTGAATTATGTGTGTTTACGATTAATTGGTGTAATTAGCTAGTTATGCTAAGTTGAATGGAGTGTGATGAATCTATTCACTTAGCTTCGTGCTAACCCCTCATTTTACTTCCTGCAGGATATGTTTTGATTATTGTGGGTGCGGGAGGTGATTGGTTGATCAAGGGAATGTTTGACTGCGCTTTTGGTTCTCTGATATGGTTTTTGTAATAAACCTTGTTTTGTAATTTTATAATACTCCGCCTTTTGTAGTTTAAAAAGTTTGAAATTAGTGTATTTTTGAGAATTGTAAACTGTTTAATGTATTTTAAATTCATGCTTCCGTGTTTATTAATATAATATTCTTATATAGAAAGAGGGGTGTTATAACTTGATTCATGTTTTAGCAATACCATTGATCTTTCACATGAATTTAGTTGAGTAAGACATTACCACAATACCACCTGTAAACCCGTAGCCTCTGAATTAGCTAATCATTATCCCTGTAAAAAAATTCAAATCATTATTAAAGCAATTAAAAATTATGAACTCATATGTGATTATATAGTACAATAAAGATATTTTTACTTACAGCTTTAATACTCTCACAACATCCTGGGCCCAACGTTTATATGTTTTCGCCCTGGTCACATCATCACAGTTATACTCGTGATCAGGGGCGGAACCAGGATCAAATGTCAGAGGTTGCAACATTATTATGTAATATTAATTATAATAAAATATTAAAAGGAATTGTCTTATTATATCATAAAATTTTTAAAAACTGGACCGATTGTAGTGTAAATTTGAGAGAAGTTTCACATCTAGTTTAGCAAAAAAAAAAATTAAAAAAATTAGATATGCATCACAATAAAGATATTTTTACTTACAGTTTCATTTTCACCATCGGAAGATCATATTTTCGAACATAAAAAAACATAGGTCGTGCTTTGTTTGTGTCTCGTTTTGGAAGACCGATGGTTTTTGGAGATGTGAGATTTTTTAACCTTTTGAGTTAATCTATGAAATACACTCATGTTAGGCTTAAAGCCCTTTTATTTTAATTAAGTAAGATCTGTTAAAAGAGTTTTTGACTATATATATTGGGCGATTCTTTTAGTAATTAAAAGAGACTTATTTTCATTTGTTATTTTTTAAGTAACTAGTTGCACTTAAATAATTCTACTAGTAGCACACAACAAATTCATTAGTTGCACTTCTACTAAAATAATATATTTTTTTCAAATTTTTACATTACGTGAAATTTTTTGACCAGTAGCACGTGCTACCCCTGCCGCCTTGATAGTTCCGCCACTGATGGTATTTGACTAATTTTTTTGTTGTTATTCCTTTTCATATTTCTACTTTCCAAATACCGATAATTCTAAGAAAATTAAACAGTTTAGGCAACTGGTAATGTACAACCAACATTTCCTCATCTCTTTAGGTTAGGCAACCAATTTCGTTTATGTGTGAGATTAATAAGTTTGTGTCAATGTCATCGTTGCTGGATATGAAAACAATATTATTGTAAATCAGGTTTAATTCTATTCTATTTGGATCTTTTCTTTTCTGTTATTTTTTTGATTTTTGTAATAGTATTTTTTTTTTTTATTAGCTCTCAACACTCCATTAAAAAGAAGCTGTCCACGGCACAAATGAAATAATGAAGCACGAGCAATCAGGTTGTGCTCTCTTATTCTAAATGCTCCACATGAGGTGACTCTATGCTGTTCTTATATTTTAGATAATAATATTTTTAATCTTAATGTATCGTGTAGTACTGTCACACCAATACACTTATTATCTTGCAGCTAATGAAGATGAATTATATGATGTTGTTGTGGAGACCAACTCGAAAGTCCAGCTTTCATGATATGGAAATGAAAGAATAAGGTATACATCAAGTTTCTTTCAACAATTTTCATTTAGTCATTTGGTACCCGTGACTTTGGGTTTGACCGGAAGTTTATTGGGATCTTCTCCGTGCAAACCAGATTAAGTAGCCAGAGGCCAAGAATATTTAAACACATGGTCACACGGGCAATAGTTTGAATATGTTGTTATAAGAGGTTTCTTACCATGCTCACTCAAATTCAGATTGATATTGAGAGCCCAAAGATTGGGAATTGGGATGACAAGGATTTTATTCTTAACCCTGAAGACAAGAAGCCTGTGGTACTAAAATCGCGTATTCTGGTGTTCTTTCTAAAATTTTGATGGGAACCTCAAACTGATAGTTTTCAATGATTATCAGGGTGATGATGGCATGCCAAAGGAGATTGCCGACCCAGATGCCAAATATGTATGCATTTATCATTTTACATTGTGGTTTACTTGAGCTTATGCTCTTTATTAGTTACCGATTAAGACGAGCTAAAATTTTAAGCCAGAAGATTGGGATGTTGAGGAAGATGGTGAGTGGACAGTCCCACTATTCCAAAGGGTCCATGCAAGGCAAAGGTTTGTGGACTTCTACCTTAAGTGCCGATTTTCATGATAATCAGTATCACATATCCCCTAAACATGTTTTCCCCTCGGCAGAAAATCAAGAGCCCGAACTTCAAAGGAAAATGGAAGGAGCCTATGATTGACAACCCATATATTTGTCATATATCTTGAAGTCGCTGTGTAAAATCAAATGTCCATATTAATAGCATGATGTTATGATTATAATATAGAATAAATAGAGTTATGACGATAGTGGTTGTGTTTCTCTGTAAAACATGCATCCCAAGTCTGTCTTTCTTTTCTTTACTAATTAAATCTTGATAATGAAGCTTATACTCATTTAAGTATATGACAATGAAGGATTCTTTTCCTATGGCTGCTGTTTGTGGTAATTTTTAGAAAAATATGGAGGGGCAACTTTGTTTAAACACAAAACCCAAAGATACTTGTAGGTAAAATTTAAAACTTTGTTTGAACATCTTCCCGGATGCACCTTTTTTTTCGTAGAACTTGGAACTTCATTCAAGAATGACCTTTCAGTTTCAATAATTTGACGTCTTTAACAATGATGTCAGTGGCGTTGACATATAGTCTTGTTTGCCTACCTCCTCAGATTCATAGAAGAACCAACAAAAATGAATTTATAAATCAAAACACGACCAAATTAAACAAATATAAACTTAGGTAATTGAATAAACAAGTTAGAGTAACCAAATCAAAACACATAATAAAAAATGTCACCAACACACACAATTATTGTTGTTAACATATAACAATATACTACCTAGTTTTTCGTCATAACATTCTATATAGGTAAGGCAAACAACCGACACAACAAGTCTAAACCAATCACAAGTACCAACAAAACCATAGATCTAAATCAACCAAATAAATCTTGAAAAATGATGGAAACACATTGAATCTTACATGAACACACACACACACACACAAAAATTTGTAGTATCACGTGTAATTGACATTTTATCAAATACATTATGTGTATTATCAATTTTCTCGACTTTTACTTCATTAATAATATTGTTTTTCATTGAATCTTTCAAATCACCAACAAAATTTGAACAATAGCTTGATCTCTAACGTCAGAACTTAAAAACTGAAGAGTTAGATCATTACCTTGATTTTTACAATTCAATTTTGCATTTCGAAGATAAACTTTATAAATTCTTTCATAGATCCATTTGGGAGGTTGGATTGATTATGTTTCAATTATATTTCCAGTAGACAACGAAGAAATAGTGCTTAATTTGTCAACTAATTTAATGATTGATGATTTAAATGGTTAGTTTTAGAAAAAGAAAATAGGGTTTTAGATCTTGTGTTTGAAAAAGAAGGTACCGGTGAGTGAGTTTGATGATCTGGGAAAGTTTAAGCATGATTTGTGAAATGACCATATTACCCCTCCGCTCAAAATAGTTTATGAAAAAAATATTTTTCCTTAAAAAAAAGGAATAAATATGAATCATAGATTTGGTTGTCCCAATGGATGTTATTTGTTTCCTCATTCTCACAACAATTAGTCATTTCCAATTGAACTTTACTCGTATTTATGTTTGTGTTATTCTTTATGTGTAAAGTTCATGTTTGTAATATATATATTACATGTAGTGCTTATGGCCATGCAAGAGCTTTAGCAAAATCTTTATTTAATGTACTTCATGGATTACATGAAGTAGAAGTATGTTAAATGTTAGTATGTGCTATAGTTATTAGTATGCTAATGGAAATTGATTAGTGGTCACTAATAATGAGCAAATTTAAATTACATTTACACACTTAAATATGTGAAGTATTGAACCAAATATAATATTAGATTGATGACTAATAAAATATTACTACATAAGTCAAGTAAACTATTTGTTGATAAATCTATATTAAAACTAAAGTGGTAACTAATCATATTAAAAGTGACTATATAAAGAGTATTACATATCTTGCTCACTATATATTTGAGAGAGTTAAGAAGATGTAAGAAGTAAATATAAAGTGAGTTGCTTGAGAAATAGTGCAAAAGAAAAGAATATACAAATATGTTTTAGCACGTTTTCAAAGTTAATGTTGAGTTAGAGTACAAGTAGGCAAACAAGGTGTACAAGCTTGTGAAGCTAGAACGATTTAATCGAATCCTATAATTACATGGTGCAATAGATGTTTTGTAGCAAACATTATCTCAAAATGCAATGAAAAGTATTTATCGTGTTGTTTACGAAAACTGAAATATATGCTACATACGTGTTTGATTGTTGCGTGTTGCATCAGAGTTGTATGCATATATTCATGATCACGTTTTAAGCATTTAATATATATATATATATATATAAATAATATGTGTGTGTGTGTGTGGGGGGGGGTTAGGGTTCTAATAAGAACACTTTTAAAATGTAAACGGGCAAGAACACTTCATATTCGCACATGTGGAGAAAATGTAGAATTATTCATCAATCGTTTTTCTCAAATTGTATACATTTATAGAAATGTACATTCGTTTTTCTTTGCATATTTGAGATGTACAAATATATATTCAATGATATTTTCGAGTACAAATGCAAATTTGAAGCGTTCTTACCGTTCTTATTTTTAAAGTGTTCTTATTTGATAATATATATATATATATATTATGTGTGGTTAATGTGTAACAAGCGTAAAATACAAAATTCATAGTTTAAAACATGTTAGCGTGAGGCTGCCGTTGTTTAAAGAATGAGATCCATATCTATAAGATTGGATTTCAATATAAAGATACGTCTCGATTACACTAACGTAGAGATCTCGATATGTATTTTTATATAAAGAGCATTGTCATAACATAATTGTATGTTGTATTTCAATAGAAAACGCACGAGCTCACTAAGCTATGAGGCTTACATATTTATTGCATATATCTCAAGTTTATCAAGTCGAAGACGAGCCTTACCGACAAGATATCAAGAAATAAAAATTGTTTATTTGTAGAGATGCTTATGTAGAAAATGTATTTTGTAGTTTCCGCTGCAAAATGATGCTTAAATTATGAGGTAAAATGACGGAGGTAAAAAATGTTTGGATTCAAGTAACAGGAATGGAGATGACTAACATTTTTTTTATCATGGCTTTAATATTACGAATCACATCTTTGAAAGGAGGGATTCCCGACTGCAAAACAAACATTTCTCTAAAAAGAGAAATTAAAACCACCCGTGCGGGAGTCTTTTACCGAATCCCAGAAAGATGGTTTCTCTTGCTCAGCCTTTTTCTTCTCGGCTTTCAGCACCAGCTCATCCATGGACCCAGGAAAAGATACTTCAATGGCTGTCTTGAACCTATCATGTAAATTCACGCTGTCTCTTGTTCCAGACACAAGCGTGCTAGCATTTGGTCGTTTTAGAAAATCCAACACATTCAACAAATTCCTCCTGCAAGATCATATAAGCATACATAAATAAAAAATAGCATGCATATACTTACATTAAAATCATCATCTAACATGACCCTAAACGAACTTGCTAACAAAATTTTGTGTAACGGCAAATTGAATCTTCAAGATTTATTACCAAATGCCACCATCCATTAGGCACAAAAATTACTTCGCCAGCTTTGCAGACACTCTACAGATTTCTTTTTCCATGTTTTAGTAGACTTGTAAAAATTCATAAACCACTCGGTTATGGACACAGGACATGCCACCTCAGCACCATCCGAGCTCGGGTGGACTCCAGGTGGAACCACATCAGGTGGAAACAAAACCCATTTATTTGAGCCTTTCACCACTGCATTTCAAGCTGACGTCGAATTAGGATCAATATGAAACGATGAACCTGACCCTGCTGGTCCAATGATAATCCATCTATAATCTGGTCGATACTCGATCATCACCCAACACACTAAACAAATCCTCGTTAAAATACACTGGAACTTCATAGTCATGACCCAATTTCGGAACTTTATTCGCAAACTTCAGGTCAAAAAGATACAACGGTCTCTCTTCTTGTGCTTGATCTGCGTACACATAATAATCATCTAACTTCATTTCCACCGGCAACCAACCGCAAATACAGAATCACCAAATACACTAACTAAATAATCCCTATCCTATTTCTCAATTGCAGGCCAATTATCCAAACAACCTTCTAACATAACCGGTTTATTAGGTTCCTCAAAATCAGACACGAATTCTTCAACAGAAATTCCTTTTCTTCTAACAATATTATCCCTTTCCAACCATTCATGTTTCATTTCAAGATTAGCACAAAGCCAACTTTGAAACAAATAATCAGAATAAAAATCTTGAACTTTAAACCCTAAAGTTCCAATCTTTACATCAAAAGGGTTTTTTTAGGGTTTCTGGAAATTGATTTGAGGTATTTTCTTCGTTTACTCTTTTGAATTTGCTTTAACAAGGCTCTGCTCGCAAACATTCTAACGATTAGGGTTTAACGGTTGCTGAATACTTGCGTATAGGGTTTATAGAGAAATGCGTATACATATAGCCTTTGTTTACGTACAGGGTTTTCGGGTTTATACGACGATAGCACCACAAAGGCACAAACTCATAAAGGGATGTAAATTTTATTTTATTATTAATTATTTCTTTATTTAAAAAAAAAAAACAAAGCAATGAGCTTTTAGTTTCGGATAAATTTTCACCATATATCTAGGGCATGTTTGGATTTAAAATTTTGATGGATACCAATAAAATGAGAATGAATATGAATGATAAAAGGTGGGTCTCTTTAAAGATGGATACTCTCTGATAACTTCATTAAACTCTCATTTTAGGACATGTTTAGATAAAAAGTTTTGACAATAGAAGTTTTAAAATGAAAGTTTTCTTAAACCCCGTTATATTGGTGGGTTTAACATTGATACTTATATTCATTCTCGTTCTATTCATCTTACTATTAATTTCATTTAGTGGTGGTATAAGGGTAAAGCTACCAAAGCAAATGCTTTAGGCTTTCAAATTTTTGAGGCCTCCAACTTTCTAGAATATTGTGTGCATACGTGTATGGTGTGTGTGCATGTGTATGTGTATGTGTGTGTAGAGATCGCGACAATAATCTTTCTATTCTTTTAACTTTTCAGTGTCTTCAAGTAAGCAATTAAATATATATTTTCTACCTTTGGGGCCTTCAAATTGTAAGTAACTAAGACATTGTTCTAATAAAAATAACATTAGCCCATCATCTATAAGGTCTCAAGGTTCTAAAGGGAATGGAAGAAAAGAAAGATGGACCGAAAGAAAGATGGTCACTCCTATTAGAACATGGCTCTTTAGTTAGAGTTTCAGCCTTTTCTTTTCAAATTGTTATTTTTATATTCAGCTCGTTAGAGAAATTTTTTCTTTTTTGTAAATATTCAATTTTACAATCAGTTTTGTGTCTTCGTCATCAAATTTCAAAAGCAACCGGCTCAAACTTTTCAAACACATGTAATGATTATTTAGTATACGTTGTAGATTAAGATATTTTTAACTACAAAAAAATAAATTACTAATATAAATATAAAGTGTATATAATTTTATACTTTCCTAAATTTAATTCGAGAATAGACATTAAAAAACAGTAATTCTGTAAATCGAAAAGGCCACAATTTAAAATTAGCTTTAGACCTCTTGAGAGGTTGAGTCGCTCCTGATCTCAGTTATCATATTTGATTCTAATCGGAGGGGTTGAAAATTTAAAATGAGGTGACTCGTTTTGGTTATTTGTGTCATTGAAATTTCAAACTTTTAACTGATGCATCAATTGTGTAACTCATTTATTCAAATAGGTCAAACGTTGATTTGAGCAATGCATTAAAGAGTTAAGTTCAACATTTAAATTTATTAATTTTCAGTCTAAATTACAATTTAAATGGTTTAAGTTATTCAAGATGAGCCTAACCCATTCCTTTGGTTAGTGGATTGGACCAATTTGACCTGTCAACCTGTTCTAAACTAACATGATGTCAAAAGAAGTTGTCCTTGAACATTGACCCAAAAAAGTTAGAGTAATTCTATAAAAACTCTTAAAAATTTCTAAAAAAACCCAATGCATCAACAATTTTGTCTTTTTTGTTTCTTTTTCCTTTTACTTTTTTAATTAGTAGAATATGTAATAATAAAAAATGATATGCATACAAGTAAAAGTAAGCGTTTAAACAACAATCTTATTTAATCAATCAAATTAAATATTACAATTACGAAGATTACATACACAACAATTATACTATACTCAAATACAATGTTTCTCATGCAGTAGCACAATCTCGTTTAAACCTACGTCATCACAGATGAATTTATACTTTTTCTTTAGTCATGTCAAATAATTTTTACTTTTACCTTAGTCACGTCAAATAATTCATTCGAATATTTGTAAAAGATTTCGTAACTATTATAACAAGTTTTGTAAAAAAATATTTTTATAAAATTAACACTTAAATCCAATTTAATAACAAACTTTAAGAAATGAACTTATATTTTAAAAAATACAAATGTATTAAAAAAAGTATTGTTTGTAAAGGTAATTATATAAAAAAATAAAAAAGAAGAAAAAAAACGTTAGTGGGAAAAATAAATTGAGTGATTTGACTAAAGGGGTAAGGTCATTTGGGAGGGTTTTCTGAAAAAAAACGGGAATTTGTAAAAGTAATTATATAAAACAAAATAAGAAAAAGACAAAATGAGACATAAGATTAGTATCATGCTAGAATATGGAACATATAAGATACAGTGTATCTATAATTTGGAAGTTGGAACACAAGATTAGTATCATGCTAGAATATGGAACATATAATATACAGTGAACAATTTGTCACATTACATTTTGTGCATTTGAGCTAAATTCCAGCAAACCTTACGAGTCGACCAGGCCTACATCCTTCTTACTCACATTCTTTCTTCACTAATCCACCAGAAGAAAACCAGTTTAAGGGAAAATTTACATTGCGATTCGCACTCATTTATGCAACAAAACCATTAGATAAATCATCACAAAAACAAGAAACAATGTGTAGATTTTGTGGTACAAAGATAGTTTGATCTCAATTTTCTCATAGTTGTGTTCTTGAAACACACCTCCATTGTCCCATAAAAGATCCCTTGTCTAAAAGCATCCGCAACCCTGCATTATTCGCGTTCATTCCAAACATATACCTGAAGAAAACAACGATGTGGTTCTTTAGTATAAAGTATTATGAACAATCAATAAGTGTAACGCAAATTATATAAAAAGTACTGTACTGTATGCTGATTTCCATTTCAGGTAACAAGCCTTGTCTACAACCCATAGAAAAAGGAATGTGCTTTCAAGTTTTCTTTGGACTCCAGGTAACTAAATTTCAAAAGTCTTAATATAGGGTAATGTCCAATTACCCTGTTATCAAAACCATGAGGTGCCAATGCTAACTGTAACGTGTAACTTTGACCTTGTTGACTTTTTTTAGACAGCCGCACTAGCATGACATGCTAAGCCCCAAAACTTACAAGATTACCCAAAATGAAAACTTTTCAAGTAGGAATTGTATTAAATTACTAATTTATGGGCATAACATTGGTGCTGTTGCTTAATAGCTGCACACAAATTCTGCAGCAAAAAAAGTTCATATTTACCCCTTAGACTTCTTAAAAAGAACACATAATATCCCTTCCACTTAAAATTTTGTCTTGCTGCAGGAAACGATAGATGCAATTTGCTGCACCTTTGATTTGCCCTTATTTCAATTCAATATGCCCTTAAATTTCTGTAATTGTAAAAATCTACTTACTTGCTTTGACTTGTTTTTCTTCTCCACAAGATGAAGGATGCAATAGTTTGACCAAAACTCTCCAAAATAGATTGCTTCTTAACAGGCACCCTGCTTTCTGGTGCCATTTCCTTGCACAAATTTTGAGCAATTTCTTTCAATAACACCAATTGTGCTTTATCTGTTCTCATATTAATAATTGCTTGTCTCATTGATTCTCTATCAGCTTCTAATGCATGAAGTCTTGCATATAGTTTCATAACCTCAGGATCTTGTGTTTCACTTTGACCCATTGAATCTTTTGGTGTATTCATAAACTCATCATATGTATTCACATTCGCTTTCGGTTCATTATAATATGATGCACCATAATGTATCGAGTCAACGGTGTATATCCTATCACTCATTTCACTTCCAAATTCTATCCCGTTATAGACTTTCTTGAAACTCGAGTTCTCTTCTTTGATCGTTGCAAAAAATGAACTCGTACTATCTAAAGAAAAACGACTTGTGGGTTTTTGTTGTCTTGGTGAATGGCCCACAATTACTTTCTCGAGTACGGGCTGATGTCTTGGGCTTTTTTCTAATTCGTTGATTCGTTGTTCTATGTCCTTTAAAGAACATGGGGTCTCGGTGAAAGTATATTTATCTATATCAATTGTTTCGTTATCAGATTCGGGGTATGTTTGTTGTTGTTCATTTGAATTGCATTTTAAAGGGGGGTAATCATATGGAATAAAATCAAATTGCCCAAATTGATTTTCTGAATTTGCAACACTATTACTACGTGTGGTCACACCTTTTTCACCTTCGGCTTCAGATTCTGTGAGCCCATAACTCATCATTCGATATTTATATGCTTGTACTTCACAAGTTAACGATTGAATCGTTTGTTCTCGTTTATACAACAATTCTTCCAATGCAACAATCTCTTGTTGATCATGACATATTTTTTGTTCAGAAAAACGTTTAAGTTGTCGTGCTTCCATTTCAATTTCGGCCTTCTGACGTTGCAATCTCAAAATCATCGACATTGCCTCGTTTGCAGCTGAAGACGATGCATTCCGTTCTTCTTCCAATTCGTCAGAAAGATCACGAATCGTTTGTTGTTGGTTTGTAACCATTTCACGTAAAACACCACATTCGTTCTTTATTTCAACACGGGCCACTTCAGGTAGCAAAAGGCCCGGAATCATTAACTTTTCCCTTTCTTCATCTAGTTCATCGAGTTTTCTTTTAACGGAACGAATCCATTTTTGAGTACATGCTCGATTATCACAACAACTACAACCACATTCGCATTCTTTGTTCACACAATCCGATTCCATGATCATTCGAAACAAATATACAAAATCGAATCTTTTTGTATCTGAATTTCTCCCTTTTACTAATTCTCCAGCATACCATATGTATGTGGATATGAAATCTTTAAAGATCTAAAGAAAAAGACTATAGAAATAGGACCTTGTAATTTGTATATAATATAAAGACCAATATCTAATAAAACAAAAATTACAAGGACCTAAAGGGAGCTCAGGTCATGACTGTTGAAGATTGGAGGTGGAATTTCCCCAACAGAAATGGGAAATTGCATGAAACCAAATATGTAATAAAATTAAGGAGAGTCAACGGTTGACCATGTTTTTCGATTTAACTAAGGAAAGAGAGGGAAAACAGGAACATGTTGGGAAATAATAATACATTTGAAACTAGTCCATTTTTATCAGCTCTAAGTAAAACTGATGGTTTCACTTTCACTATTAGGAACGGTTCGAGCTCAATGGGCTCAAAAGTTGCAAAAATGAGACTAAAATGTGTTTTGCAAATATATGGGCCTCAGAGTTAGATATTATATGAAATCAAGTGCAAGATGCACAATATATCCGGACCGTATTTGGTACTTATTTTGTTTGTTAAAGAACATACGAAAAAAACATACGAGTAATACAATGGCATTCTCAGATTCATTTCATATCTAATTTGAAACTCAAAAAGTTGCATATAGTTAGGGGACTATATTTAGATCTTAATCAGAACTTACTGACATGCTTATGATTATTGTTATTATTTTTGTTATAGAGCTGGCTCATTCCACTAATCTATTTAATCGACTCATAGCACACTACTCTATTTGATGAGAATTAATGTAATAATAATGAACGAATCATTCTTTAAAAGTTAAGATCAAATCAAATCAATTGTTATAAGTCTTTCTAAATTGAATGATAAATCAAAGTCAATTGTGTAGTTATATATTTAACTTTATTTGTTTTAATATAGTATATAATATAATTATTTTTTAAACTTTCTATTGTATACGTGAAACTTTTCAAAATGTCTATTGTATGTAAGATGTGACTTGAAAAATAAGTATTCAACTTTTCTTCTTGAAAAAATGTCAATTGTATATATCAAACTTTGTAAATATGTCTATTGTATGTAATGAAACTGACGTCACGCAAGCACTAAACCGATTGCAAGTCATCTGATACATACAATTGACATATTTATAATAAAATATTTAAAATGTAATTACATACTATAATAGAAGAGATAGAATTAAATATATCACAAAACAATTAATTCTAAAATAAATTGTTTTTTTATGGAAAGGGGCTTGTTGGGGCGTTGTGCGCACGCGGGCAGCAACCATATTTCTAAGAAAAGGAATTTAAATTATCACTAAAAGCTTAATTAAAAAATTATTAAAAGTAATTATTTTTTAAATAACAAATCTACCATCTAACTTTTCACAAAATGTATACAATTATAAATATATACACTCACTTAAAATGAGTTGTGAATCAACAATCTCTTAATCGATAAGTTTCTTTCATACCGCTAGATCAAAGGCCCTTTGACAATTATTAAAAATAGCGATAAACCGCTAATATAAAACAAACAACGGCCAACCTATTAAACAAATGAAGATCATGAGAACTCTTGGAAGTCTTGAATAGAAACACCTTCATGTGAATCTTGAACTTTGGCTGACTTAGCTTAGCGTGAATGTTTCATATTGAGTTAGTGATTGTTATTATATATCACACAAATACGTAGAACTACTTTTTTTTTTCAATTTCAAAGTGAAATTTTTTATGTTCTATAATGAACCACATGCACAATCTTGAACTTTTACATCACACAATATAATTTTATATCACATAAGCGAAAATTGTTATTATATATCACACAATCTTGAACTTTTAGTTACTATGTAGTTGTTAAATGTCACATATAACTCAGTATTAAATATATCATGTAATGTTTTTGAAAGCAAAAGCAACAAATGTATGATACCAATAGAATTAAAGTTAGTAGACTATTTATAGGTTACACATAAAAATATTGTTGTAATTTCTATTACCAGCTAAAAACTTCGATTGAACCTTTATATGAATTAAAAGTGAAAAAAATGAAAATTCCTAAATTTGTAATTAGTTGATAACTAGATTCCTTACAAAACTCCAAAACTTTATATTTTTATAAGTCAAAAGATTAAATATGATTTTTTTCTAAATAAAATTTGCTTTGGAAAATCTTTTTTCCTTTTTGTTATCGGAACGTACTAAATTAGTAATAAGTTTTTAAAGTCGATATACTATATCACAACGGAATGAATTAACTGACTTTTTTTAATGTAGAAAAGTATATTTTGTGTTACCGAACAAATTTTATTGAATTTGGAATAAAATATGGTAGTAAAATAGTGATTGTATCAAATCGATCATATCAAATCGATAAGACCCCATATTTTGAGTTCGCTTTATGCCCGTAACATCTTGAGCCGCTTCTGATCTTAATAGGCGTTAGCTCAGGCGAGCCGGGTCCCTGTCGCACGGCTAGGTGGTGTGCTATGTACCACCAGAAGAGTCTCCAATTATGAAAAATTTATCAAAGTCAAAATAGTCAATCACATCACCAATTCCATTAAGTGCGGGGAGCCTATGCTCGGGTGCAAGACGATAATCAGGCGCCACCACAATGACATTAAGTGCGGACACAATTCGAAGGCACGAGTTGTGAAAATTTGGCCATGCAAATGACTGACACAAAACCACCACCATGGAGAAAGTAAACAATTGGAAGTTTTGTGGTGAGGGATTTAGGTTTTTAGAGACGGAGGTTGAGATTATGATTTTGTGGTAACAATAATCTATCCGGAGGACAGAACCCTCGCCTATGACTTGAAAATGAGAAAAGTCCATGTTTCATGACGGTGAATAGAACCGTCACTAAAGATTTGAATAATGCCATGCAAGTCTTCTACAACATAAGGTAGAGAACCCATTTGTGAGTTAATAAGGATATGATATGATTTAATTACAAGGATTAAAGGGGTATTGATAGAAGTGGAAAATGGGGATGTGAAAGTTAAAGAAACAGTAAATAAAACTTTTTAAAAGGTGTTTTTCGTCATTTCACTAGATTATTAATTTGGATGTCTGCTAAGGATACAGGAAACTATGATCGTCGACAGATAATACCCAAATTGTCTGTGTCACTTTCCAATATAATAAACTATAGAAAACCATGCATCAAACAAACGTAATACATATAGCTAATTCTTTATGAATATAAAGCATTTACCCTCTTATCATTCTTTTATTTTTTAAGATTAAGTAAAATATTACTTTTAATTTCATCAATTTATTTAACTTTAATATATATATATATAATAACATACTTAACAAATAAACAAATACTTTTAATCAAAAATCTCACACAATAACTTTATTTATCTTTCTTACATACCTGATATTTGAACATAAAAACACCTCATAAACATCATAGAAAATACACACATCAGACACTAATAAGTATAATGTCAAATTAAATCAATCAGTGCCCCTGCATTACACGGGTACAAGGTTAGTATTTTTTTTAAAAGAAATAATAGGTAGATTAGATCGTGTTTATTCAAAACGGTAAGTAAACATGCAAATGATGAGATTTTTCTATTTAGCTTATTCTGATAAGACAGAAGTGGGGTACTTTTTTCTTCTTGTTGTAAAAAATAAAAACTATAACTAGAGGTTGAAGAATATTTTGAGTGTCGAAGGCATGCAAACATGATACTCTTTTCGATTCACGTTTATCCCTTCACCAATAATGTTTTAAAAGGACTTAACATTAGTAATAGATCAATTTCAAGAATTCGAAGATGTACGAAACGATTCCATTAACATTTTCAATTTTGCACATGTGAAACTCCAAAATTAGAATTATGAGAATAAATTTTAGGTTATTTCATTTGTCCAAAAGAACTTGTACTAAAATTTGATCGTATGATAGGTTTTTTAAGGGATAAATTAGATGTACCATCAAGCTTTACTTATTATACCAAGTTAAGTAGTCTAACGTTGGAAATATACTTGATAGTAAGAATATTACCATGTATTTCACTAAAACTGTTTAATTAAAAAGATGATAAATGTGCAATTATATTATAAAGGTGAAAAATGTATGATTATATATATTAATGTTTATTTATTAATTTTTAATAAATTTTACTTAAACTTAATAAAAGTAAGAAATTCAGAAAAGAGAATGAGAGGAAAAGGGACGCACGTGACCTTGGATATTGTGAAAAGTAAAACGTTACCTAAATTAGATGATTGAGCAGGTAAATCTAATGCGTCTCAACGATCCATCGGTTTGATCGTGAGTTTCAACCAACAAAATTCATACCGATAGTACAGGACCGTCGGTTGAAATCATCGATTTTTTAATAAAATTTTAGTTTGTTTTTTCTTTTCTTTTTTTCATTTTTCTTGTTATTTTAAAAAAAGTATTTTAATTAAAATTTTATTTCAATAGCTCATTTACCAAACGATTAAATAATTTCTATCAATGATAATCATATTTTTCTTTCCAATAAATGTAATGTTCTTTATTATTGTAATTTTTTTAGAAAATGTAATGTTTTTTTAATTAATGTAATATTTTTATTTTAATGAAACGTGTTTTATTTTAAATATTGCATTTTAAATGTGTAAATTAAATAATGTGCGAGGCTCAGAAATAAAAACTGTCAAGTGAATGTTGACAGTGGTCAGTTAGTTGTTAATCAGTTTCAACCGGTTTGAAAAAAGTTGACATAATATTGAATTATCAAAAATTAATCAGTCAATTTTCATCACGATCGAAAAAGATCTAAACTTGAAAAAATATTATCGAGAAAGATCTAGACTTGAAAAAATATTAGTCTGTATAGTAACAATTCAAATTTATTCACATACTATGAGTCATCACTATAACGTAGTAACGTTTTCTAGTCTTGTATACTTTCGTATAGTTTTTAAATATAAGCTGACTAATTCCACGTATTAATTCCTATAGTAGCAGCCTAAGCCCAATAATGCATTTATTGAAAAGAGGAGTAATAAACAATTGACTCGTACATGAAAACCAAATCAAATTGTTGGGTCTATCTAATTAAAATGAATTTAATACGTAGTAATTGAAATAGATCAACCTCCTTTTGATGGAAAGGGCCATATCTTGAAATAAATCCACTTGCTTTTGATGGAAAGAGACATATATTGATATCTATCTGAAAATATAAATATAATATCTTACATTACAAAGTGTAAGTTAATCAGAATTCTTTATTTTTTATTTCATAGAAATGTAATGACTTATGTGTTGTGCCAATAAAAACATGGCAAGGTAGTAAATGGGTGTAAGACTTGACTTGCTTTTTGAGTATTTTATTGGCATGTAGTGAAATTTATAGTCAATGGGTCGGTATTGCTTAATACATTGTCTTGTCATATATGGTCTATAATGAACCACATGCACAACCATGAAAATAGAGAAGATTATTACCTACCCACGCCCGGTTAGTCAATTTTATTAAAATCGATCGATAAAGTTAAAATTTATAATTGAAGACAAATTCTAAGTATGACTACGTACTTAGGTTATGTTTGTTTGCGGTATACGTAGTTTAGGAGGTATTTGTGTGAGCTTATTTTTGAAAGTTCGTTAATTATTACGTATTTATAAATAAAAAGGTTAAAATTTTAAATTTATTTTAAACTTTTGAACAAATAAATCTACTCAATCACTAAAACTTCAATTTATCAATGTTACTTCTTTTGTTAGAGTTTGTTTTTAAGTTATTTATACTAACTTATGATTATAATAAAACAAACATAGAAAATCCATTCATGATAAACCCAAATAAAGTTAACATCAAATGCTTTTAAAGGGAGGACCCTTCATATCATCAATCTAGAAGCACCCAAAAGTTCAAACGTATTATGATGGCATGTAGATTTATCTAAAAAAGGTTTTAGACCATTAAAAGGGATAAATATATATCTTTAACTAACTAATAGTGAAGAAGTTGGATGTAGTAGAGTGACATGGCTTGACAATCAATAGATCGATGCAAAACACAATCGACTTGATCATTACTGATTACCTTTTCAATCTATTTGATATAAGTGATTAACAAAACAACAGGCAATGCACATCTTATACTTTAACCAGCTCGATAACTAATCAAAATCAACACATATAAACTCACGTGATCAAGTGGTACTCACATATCTGGAAGTACGTTTTTGGCAGTTTGAAACTGCATAAAACAGTTCTATATAACAGATAAATCAATTGCAGAATTTACAAGCAATTTATAACGGGCTAGGACAGACGCAACTCAGCCAAAACAAACTAAGTGAAATTCTTAAGTTGACCTATAAGATGAAGTTACACCAAGACCACTTTCTATGGCACGTCTTTGTGTCAAAGACGTACCTTCATTACAAGGACACCATTTCACTTCATCTTTTTTGCTTCTGTCTTGCAAGAGATAGATGGGATGGTAAAAAATGAGACCAATCTATTTATTTTTAGTTTATTTTTTTTATTTTGAATATATATATATATGTAATAAATGTATTATTGGTAAATGTAAAATTCAGAAAAGTTGATTTCTTCTTGTCATGATATGTATTGGTGATATCTTTTCTGGTGTTTTTAATCTAGTGCCGGGGTAATTTTAAATTGACATTTTTTAAAAAGTGCCCACGTAATTTTAGATTGAGAGATCTTTTCTTTACTTTTACTTCATTATAGAAATAGAAAATGGTCTAATCAATCAACTCAGGTTCAGGCAGCTTGAAATTCTGGCAATGGGAAACTGCCCCCTTGAAATTCTTTACTTTTCTTTACTATAACAATTCAGTAGGATAGGATGCATATTTTTCACCTTATAATCAGTGTCCACTGCCATTACACTAAAATATACAGTTGGTCACGTCATTGTGTTTCCCCTTCAAACACTATTCTTGATCTTGATTCTTGATTGAGTTTTAAAAGTTTGAGTAATACTTATTAGACGTACACTCATGAATTCATATACGATAATCATAAAACTAGAATGCATACCCTTTTATTTATTTATTTATTCTTTTTACTTTTGAACTAATTCGCGTTTTTAAAGAGGCTCCCGATTGGAAAACACATCAAACATACCAAAAAGAAAAATACTATAGGGTAACCCACAAATGTAAATTAGCGATCGCATATGTAAGTTATAACTCTACACAATTAGCGTAGACCTCTATCTTTTCTTTACAAGATTAATAAAGGTTTAATTTAATGATAAAATTCATAACTTAAAGTATTTTATAAAAATAAGAAAATGATAGTGACAACTGTTAGGGTTGTGAATAACACTTTTAGAAATATATAATAATAATACTTGTAATTGACCATAACAAACTCATTGGTCCGTGAATTTTGATTGACCCGACCCCACCCGACGCCCTGCATATCGATTGAAATGCAATTGTTTAATGCATTTCAAAATTTATTGATGAAAGTCGAAAGACTCGTCGTGAACAAAATCCAAAAAATAAACATCCGTTTCATTTTAGATTCTTATTTATATAAATAACAATTACCTATTACGTATAGGGTCTTAGTATTTGAATTGTTTCAGCTGTATAAAGGTAAACTCAAAAACTGACATAAAAAAACAAATTAACTCAATCTTAAAGAGAAAGCATGAAGATGTTCGAACATGACATCTAATTTTACATGATACTAATACTTTTCATACATTAAACAAACGTACTCTAGCTCAATACAGAAATATTAAGTTGACCCGAATCGGTCACTTACTAGATTGTTCGAACATGAAATCTTTGATTAGATTCAAAACTGACTCCGAAACATCCGAATAAGGCTCATGAGTGAAGAACCCATGTTGTTTTCCTTCAAATTCAACATAGTGTGCTATCTTTCCAACCTCTTTTAACCTTTCCACATAATATTTCACTCGATCTTTCATAATTTCATCCCCTCCAACCATTACGAGAATCGGGTCAAGCTTAACTAGGTCAAGGCTCGGGCTTTTAGACCCGAATGGATTCGCAAATGGATGATCCATTGTTTTTCCAACGGGTAATGACATTCTCCAAAACCTATCGTAACAATTAATTAGTACTAGTACAATTTTATATCATTAAAATTTTTATTTTAATAAAGAAGTATATGAAATATATTAAAAGGTCGACTTGAGATCTTTTGTTGAAAGAGATGGTGTTCGACCCACCATATCTAATGTACGAAAACAGTGTTTGAGGATGAAAATAAACATATCCTCGCATGAAAATAAACTTACGTCTCAAGAAGGTCCACCGTTAAAATCTTTTCCGGCAACCCTTCCGTCTCGGACGTCGTCCTCTCTGTCCCACCAAAAAATGGCGCCAACATCACATACCCGCGTATCTTTATCGGCATCAGCTCCGGCGAACAGGGTCCCAGCCTCACCGCCAAATGATGCGCTATGTTCCCACCAGAAGAGTCTCCTAATACAAAAAACCTATCAAAGTCAAAAAAGTCAACACTCGGTTGACCACCTAATTTAGCCACCATTTGGAGCCAATTTAGAGCACCAAGCGAGTCTTCTACAGCAGCTGGAAGCCTATGTTCGGGTGCAAGACGGTAGTCCGGTGCCACTACGATGACGTGGAGGGCGGAGGAAAGACGTAGACAGCTGTTGTGGAAATTTGGATATTTAAATGACCCGAGACAAAATCCGCCACCGTGGAGGAAGTATATAATCGGTAGTTTGGTGGCGGTTTTGGGAGTGTAAATGCGGAAGTCAAGGTTATGTTGTTTGTCGTAACAGTAATCTTTCCAGACGACAGAACCGTCGTCTATAACTTGAGAATGCGAAAAATCTATGTTTTCGTGACGCTGAATAGAACCGTCACTAAAGATTTGAACAATGCCAAGACAATCTTCTACAATATAAGGAATAGAACCCATTTTTGTGTGATATATTTTGAGAATAAAATTGGGTATTAATAGGAGTTGATTAGTAAGGGTATTTTGGTAAATTTGGAAGTTATTATTGGTATTTTGGATGTGGAAAAGGAAAATTGGACACTTTTAGTTGTGTAGGCAGTTGATATCTAAATTGTCTTGTCATTTTCCCAAAATAAGTATGTTAAGAAAAATGTGCATCAAACAGATCTTAAGGTGATCGTGGATAAGGTTAACGGCCGGGTAACTATTTATGGGATCTGATTGGATTTGTCGGATTTTTTATTCTCTCGTGTAAAGTCGGCATGCGATTAATATGTTCACACACAACAAAGAAAGATTAAATACCTTAGATGATTCATTTTTGATTAAAATCGTAAGACTCCCTATTTTTACTTATAAATATGACTAACAGCCCTAACTGAAACAACCTATTAATAGACCTAACAAATTGATCGGTACATTTGAAAAGCCTATATATCGTATACATATTTTTCACTTATAAAAGAGTATGACATACCTCTTATTTTGATTTCAACGTTAAAAGATCCTAACCCGAATTTGCCTTGCACTTAAAAGGACACATCCACATATAATTGAAGGAATTGAACAATAGGCGAAAATAGTTTTTATTCATATTGGTGCATAAAGGATTTTACTGCTAATACGTATTTTTATTCATTATTTTTCACATTTTGATGCTAGAAAATGGGTACACCGAATCAGTTTTGTAACGTCCATTCAAAAGTTCAATTTAGAGAACATATATATTCTTGAACTAAGGTATATAGTATCAGGATTCAGGACACTTTTAGTTATTGCATAATCATGTCAACAGTATATGACAGAATGAAAGGTATGGAACGATAGATTAAGTGATTCAGATCAAAAATTAGATAAGGTCATCTACTCAATCATCTTATATCTTAGCTTCATGTAGAACACATTCTCCCACTCTTGTGACGTGAAAGACTATTAGAAAGTGTACGATGTAATCGAGTAATTGAATCTAATATGATCAACAGTGATAATTAAGGAACTAAACGGTTTCTCTCAAATGTTTGTTTTCTCATTAACTACAAAATGTTTAAGCGCACAAAAGTTCTATCAAAGTCTACTAAATACATTAAGTCTATGGATATTTATACCCCAATGTATACCAATTTAAGTCAAGACAAACACATTTAATTCCTATTACGTTTAAGTCCGTTTGGTTCGCACAATATTTTTGAAGGAGTTAAAATTTATTAAAATAATTGAGATTTGAAAGAATTATAATATGAAAGAATTTGATGAAATTAGAATCTGAATGAGTTGTAATCTGTAACGTTTAACTGACAGGAATTAGAATGGAATTCGAATTAATGATAAAAATATAAATAATAAATAAAATAGTTTTAATGTTAATGTATAATTAATTAATAATATAATAAAGTAATATTAAAATTTTATATATTATAGATATATAAAGAGTTATTTCATATGTATTTATAAGTAATTAATAATAACAGTAAAGTAAGAGAAAATGTTGAATTAGTTTAGGTATCTAGTTAATTGCATTTACAATTATGAAACTAATAAAAAGTATTAAAATAAAAGGTTATAATTTACAAATTCTTTATAAAAATATTATTATAATATAGCTTTATATTTTATAAGATATAAAAAAATATAAATATAATGTTAACATAATAATTAAATGATATTAAGGATATTATTAAGTAAAAATTATAAAAGAATTTTTTGATCAGTGGTCTGAATTTCAATTGATTGTAAACATTCCATCCAATATGTAAGGAATATGAATTTCTTTATTTGATGGAGTTTTGCAAGACAAACATTACATATTGAAATCTGAATTTTATTCTACCAATCAAACATGATATGAAATCGAATTCTTATAAATTATGCAAATCAAATGGAGCTTTAATATTCTTAAATAGAAAGTAGATTAATATTAGTTGGCCCAAATTTGATTGTGAGCTTATGATCTATTAATATTTTTTATACTCCATAAGTAATTGTTCATAATATATTGAAATGTTTTGTGACTTTTCATTATTCAACAAAACGACACGGCTCTTAGCTTTTAGATTGATAGAGATGGGGCAACGTATCAAATGTTGCGATTTATGTTCGAAATCAACTGTTATGGTGGATAGAGACATTTGTGGAGTAGCCACCATATCTTGATGCCAAGATGGCATCTAAATCCTTTTACACCTGTCAACAAAATAATCGTTCAAATATAATTGGTCTATCAACTTATCCTTCATGTGATTGGTTCTTCGTAACATTATTTTAAGTTTATCCTTCTTAATTTTTCAGATTCACAATAACCACAAAATAGGATAATTTAAAGGGTTAAATAATTCGATAAGGTAAATCGTGTCATAACCAAACATATCTACTGATACATCCCACTATGGTGAACTGATGGAATTTGAAAAAGAATAATAAAATAAATAAATAAATAAATAAATAAGTTAAAGGTAGCAACTTTTCAATGACAGAGAGATGTCGTAGGAGCTACCACATTTAATGTACGAGTCTATAATTCTATAAGCGCATATAAAAGTCAAACATTTATTGGAAAGACTTTTAAAATCTCTTTCGAACAAGATTTTTTAAATTAGGAAATTTTATTGTATAGTGATCGTTTCTTTTACTGCAGCTACTGTATAAAACTATAGATCCTGTATAAATTAGGGAGAGAAAAAAAAAAAGAATTAAAACTGCGACAACAAAAAAAAAGTTCCATTGCCGGGAATCGAACCCGGGTCTCCTGGGTGAAAGCCAGATATCCTAACCGCTGGACGACAATGGAAGATATATTTCTTTACCTATAGTATAAAGGATTATTATGTAGATCCCATAAGTAAACCAGATCTGTGCCTAGGACCAAAACTTCGCTAACCTTTTTTATGTTCAAAACTGTTCAAAGTTTCTTAACTTAAATATTCTCTATAACTTTGTTGTATTTCAAACTTACAAAACAGAAATCCTTAAAATCCAACAACTATTTATTCATTATGAAAGTTACATTCTTGGTGTGCTTATATCATACATAATGAAACACAAAAGGACATTTAAACCAGCTTTAAGTACACTCATATGAATCATACTCATGAACTCGATAAAATATAGCTAACATTTTTAACCCACGATCTCAATAGACTTAACATCGGGTTTCTTCGCATGTTCTTTAGGCACAATAATGGTCAGCACTCCATTTTCCATATTCGCTTTCACTTGATCCATTTTCGCATTTTCTGGCAACATAAACCTTCTTGTAAACTTCCCATTGCTTCGTTCAACACGATGCCATTTATCATTATTATCTTCTTCTTCGATGTTCCTTTCACCACTTATTTGTAACACCCTTTCATCTTCAACTTCCACTTTAATTTCTTCTTTTTTAATCCCGGGAAGATCGGCCTTAAACACGTGAGCTTCTGGTGTTTCCTTCCAATCCACACGTGTGTTTACTAATGCAGATGTTTCGGATGAAGATGAAATCTGGAAGTCTCGGAATGGATCCCAAATGTCAAGTAAAAACGGGTCGGAAATGCTGCTTCGTCGCCTACCGAACAAGCCTGGGACGATCGACATTGTTAAGTTAATAAGATGTTGCTAGTGAAATGACTTGATCAATTTGCTGTTTTGATGATTGTAATTTGAAATTTGTGGAAGATGATTCGGATTTATATATTTGATCAAGGAACCTTCGAGAAGTTTCTGGATGGCTCGTATAAAATTGATTATTATGGTCACAAAATATAAATGGAAACATCCAGAAGCTTTTTTTTCATTCTTCTTTTTAATCCAGAATCAACTATATAATTAGAAAGGATGATTATCCCTTTATAACGATAATTGTTTTTAAAAACATCAACACACGAACTAACTTTATATACATTACACGTACATAAGCGATAACTTAATGTTAACTACATTTATAAAGATGACCTTTTCTTTTTATAAATGTTATAGTCAATACAAAAGTTATTTCTTATAATTTATAAATTAGTAGATCATTTACCATTTTTAAAATTAGTACTATGTAATTTTACCTAGTATTTTCATAGATACATCACAACCGATCGTTGTTGATCTTCGCTTGACATTGCCAAAAAGGACAACACGGATGGTGTGATATCATTTGTTCATGGAAAAATGTTCATGTGCCTTAAATGTAACTCTAAAATTGTATTTAAAAATTTAATTGGTACACCGTGTTAAAATAATTTATAAATATTAAAAAAAGTTAAATTCATGAGTCAAATATTATATGTTTAAGCATAAGTCTAGATTTATATTTTCATAAACATATTTATCATTACTATGTTTTGTTAAACAAGTTCGTGTCTAGATTAGCTTATTTTACTAGTTTATTGATATAAGTGTATAACACTGATCACGTGCAACACTGTTCGGTTTAGGGGTCCTATCCAAAACAACATACGTAGAAAATGTTCAAAATACGATAATTAAATCATGCATGTGGTTTCACGTTTGCAATTATCCTTGTGTTCTAAAAGTCATTTTAATAATCCACTCATTTTTAACTTCCCGTTAAATCTAACAATTAAGGCACCACACGTGTGTTGCACCGAGGACAATATTATCTTATCCACTCTCACACCTCCTCTCCTACTTTGTGATGGTGATGTGCTGGTGTGAACGAGATGTACTTGTTCGAACTTCATCGACCTCGCTCAATGTCGGTCGTCGGTTCTAAGAATGTGCAAGTCAAAGTCAAGTGAAAGTGCTAAATCCCGTTGTCGGTTCTAACACGATCGGGATTAGCGAGGTCTATGAAGTTCGCATAATTGCATCTTCTCCACACGAATTCTAATTTTGAATTTCAATTTGAAATTGGGTTGCTAGGGAACAATGAAGTGTTTGGAATGGTGAATTTAATTGCTTGCATCAATATTAAATATATGGGTAATAAAGTAAGAGAGAAGGAATGGGAGTGGGAAAGACAATATTGCGCTTTGTGCCTTAACGACTATATCTAAATCTAAAGGGAAGTTAAAAGAAAATGTGTAGTTGTACAAATTACAGATATTTAGATTTAAGTTGTGTATATTAATGAAATATTAATGTGACAGCCCTTTAAACTTTAAAGAGTTGTACGGATTACTAATGCTGAAAGATCGAATTCCTCAAAAACTGTGTATTTTGTGTTCCTCTTACATTTTTGCTTTCTTTTGTTATATAGGCATTTGTAACGCATGGTCAATGGGAGAACACTCGAATGACGTTCTATGTAACCTAAAAAGTGAGCGGGGCCAACAAATAAACTTTATGTATCACCTAAGATTTAATATGAAATTGATTATGGTGATGTGACAAATCATTAAACGTTGCAAGGTATTTTGCGTCAAGATGCTCCGCTTCTTCTAATAATAAGTGATCTTCAAGATCTTGTTAATAGATATAACTGAATCAGGTATATATAAGATACGATACAGAAAATAAATTTAATGACTTGCTATCATCACCTAGCGATCTTAATAAAACTTATAATTTAATTACTAAAAGAACAATTAGTACCTTTCTTCAAAACTCAAAACACAAATCAACTTATAGCTTGTGTAATCGGTTCCGTTGTAAGCCCGTATCCGAACGGGTACAAAGGATCATAATGTGGATCACCAACATTCATCGGGAGCTGTTCAACCGTTTTGAACCATGTACGTGCAAGTTTACCAGTAAAACCATAATCACCATACAAAACATCAGCAACACCTTGGCCTTCGGATCCAGGAAGCCAAGCTGCAACCAATGCATCCATGCTAGAAACATATGGTTCAATGACAACTGGTCTGCCCGAAATGAGCACTACAACGCATTTCACAACTCCACATACATTCTTGATGGTGGTTGTGCCTGGATCAGGAATAGTAAGATTCAAGTTATCTCCTTGTGTCTCGGAATACGGGACCTCGCCTGTTACAACGATGGCGTATGAGAAATCATTGGACTTGATGAATTCGGGTGTTGGGTTTTCTTGGTACACAACTTCGGTTGATGGGTCTACTGTGTTCTTTATAGCCGATAGAATCGTAGTACCTACAAAATTAGCGATAGATGATTCAAACCCTTTCCTGGTATTTTATGTTAATAAGGTGACAATTTTGACCCATTTACTCATATATAGACCGATTTGGATCATGTTTTAGCCGTAACAAATCAAACTGATTAAAATATTAAGTATAAAACTAGCTATTAAAAAAAACGGGTCAAACGGGTCTTGCAGGTTAAAAAATATATGTTAATACCTAAAATCTTCCAAATCATTTCAATAAAAAAAGAAATTGAACTATTAATGAAACAATATAATTATTGTAATCGCATTTGACGCATTAATTGTTTATGAAAAACCTTTTTTATGGCCAAAAAGTATTTTGGATCAATGCAACCTGCAACCAACATTAGTCGTTTTGACACGTACCTGTTGTGATATTTCCGCTTTGCCCATGCCATTCGATGGTCCAGCCACCACACTGATTACCAATGTCATCAGCGTGGGTCCCAGAGATGAGTATTTTTGTAGACTTTTTGGGAAGAGGAAGCAGTGGCTTGTTGGTGGTTTTACCATTTTTCAACAAGACCAATGATTTCCTTACCGCTTCTCGAGCAAGTTCTCGGTGCTCCTGACTTCCAAGGTATTTAACCATCGTGAGATCCGCCAATGGTTCTTCGAATAAACCCATCACAAATTTCACCCGCAAAATCCTCTTAACCGCATCATCAATTCGACTCATGGGGATGAACTTATTGATCACTAAAAAGCTCAGTCCGTCAATGAATTCTGTATAATTATGCGGTACCATGATCTGCAATTCAAATATTTGAACACATTTTATTTCTGTAGTTTTTGCAAGTTTGGATTCATCAAAGAAGCTAGGGTGACAAGATGGGTCAAGACGGGTTTGGGTTGAAATGGGCCATACGGGTGGAAATGTCCTGTGCTGAGTTGGTTGACCCACAAACAGTTTTCTCTATCTTAAAAAAAAAAATTATAAATAAATAATGCATTAACTTTATCTTTGAAAAAAACAACCAGGAAGCTTGTATACATAATAAAAAATAGACCAGGCAACTTTGAATTCATTCAATCCATTTTGGCCTGTTACTGTTTTAGCTGAAAGCTTTTTGTTTGAGCCCTTTGAGATTAAGAATCCAAATCAACAAAAACGTATAAAAGAAACGAAGGAGTGAAGAACTAACCATATCTAGACCGGCCTCGATACTCTTTAGAATAGAAAAACTATAATTAGCATGAGGTGGATCTGTAATTCTGTCGATACCCTCCCAATCTGAGATCAAGAATCCCTAAAAAATAACACAAAACATCAAAAGATTCAATCTTGGTTACTTCATCTTAGATATAAACAAAAAATATTTTGAAAAGATCGGGGTTTTTTACTCTGAAATTGAGGGTGTCTTTTAAGAAGTTAGTGACGAGTTTATGATCTCCGTGCATTTTGGCTCCATTTATGCTCGAATAGGAGATCATAATGCTTGCAACGCCTTTGAGTATTGAATCATAGTATGCTGGCATGTGAATACTGAATAAATCATGCGGGGTAACCACGGTGTTGTTCTCATTGATGCCTTTTGTTGTGCCACCATCACCAACATAGTGCTTGGCACAAGCCACGACCTTTTCTCTTTGAACAAAAAAATGGTGATTAAGATGATATTTTGATTATAAATATTTGTAAAAATATGAAGGGGTTGCCTCTCGCAAGGGGCTTACTTTCCTCCAATAAAAGGTACGCCTTTTCGACCAAAAGCAGGAATATCTCCTTGAAGTCCAGGTATAAGCTCGGTCATTTGACGAACAATGGCAGGGTCTTCACTATAGCTTTCGTAGCAACGACCCCATCTTGGGTCTCTACACACCTGTCAATAGGTAATGAAAGAAAAGGTTTGAAAAAATTTAATCGGGTATTTTTTAATATATAACAATGATTATGTGATTGTTAGTCATGTATTTTCATGAGACTCAAGGCACTAAATCATTTACCGCAATACAAGGTGCAAATGCGTAGTTAATTCCCGTTGCTCGAACTTCTAGAGCAGTTGCAACTCCAATCTTCTTGACCAGTACAGGGTCCCTATAAATTATCACATGATGTGAGTTCAACTATATGTCAAATGACTGAAATACATTCAATGCCATCGATGTTTTGTATTTGACGGTTACAAAACACAAATAGAATAGGTAATTGATCCGAAAAAATTCCCCAAAAAAAATATATTTCGATTCTCATTAGATAGTTAAACTATAAAAAAGATCACATGATGAGTATTAGACTATCTGTCGATTGTCCAAATACGCTTCAGTGCCATCAATGTTTATAACAGTTACAAAAGGCGATTACATCATATTAAATTGGAAACTTTTCAAATAATGTAAATCTTGCAATTGCAATTTTCATGGGATAGTTAAACTATAAAAACATCACATGATGAGTGTTAAACTATTGATCAAATGTCCAGAATACCCTTCAATCTCATCAATCTTTCAAATGGTTATAACGGACAAATAGGTAAAACGCATAAATCTTGCAATTTTTCATGAGATTGATACTTGCCTTGTTACTCCGAGACCAACATTGTGAGGAAAGATGGTGGCTTTATAGACATTATTATTACCATGCACAGCATCAATCCCGTAAATCATTGGTATTCCTAAACGAGTCGACAATGACCCTTTTTGGAAGTCATTTACCATATTAATCCATGTCTCTGGGGACGCCTCTTTCGCAGGAACACTCCCTCCACCGCTCAATAGACTCCCTGCACATAATCAAACACTCGTATAAATATAATTTACATAAAAGCATCGATCATTATTCATTAACATGAATTCTTGAACCGAATAAACAAATTAAGTAGTTTTGTTTCATTACCTATAAAGTATTTCTGCATTACGTCTGCAGAAGCTACAGTTCTCTCAATCTGTGTCATTTGGCCAATCTTCTCCTCCAAAGTCATTCGACTAATCAAATCGTTTATTCGAATATTTATTGGTTGTTTCGGATCTTTGTATTTCATGTATTCGGTTTCAGCCATGGAGATGGCCCAACAACAATACATCATAAGTATCACCATAACAGATGATGAAAGTTTTGCCATTTTTAAGCCTTCAGTAGCTATCTACAACACGTAATACAATAATCAGAAAATCAAATTAACGACAAGTGATTTGATTCACTGGCTTTAACTTAATCTTTTCTAAAAGTCAAAAAGGTTAGGCTTGTTGTGTAGTTTTCTCTTGTTGTAAAAGCCAAATAAAATATAAAATATAGATATAAATAAATAACGAATAAGCCAAAACTAGGTTAATTCCATTAATAAAAATCCAACTTTTAGAACATTTGGCAGAGAATTAGGTTACAGGACATTGGTCATTAAATTATATACCTCACCCCTTTTTAGGGAAAGGGGTATATTGGTCTTTTTGAGGTTCTAAACAAGCTAAATTTCAATAACAAAATTGACATGAACAAAAAACTTTGTACACAAAAGAATCATAGCAATCTTTATACTCCCTCCACCCATAACAACTGAAACATTACATTTAGAATGATACCTAGGGTGGGAGTTACACCCTTTATAGAATAGTAATTTACTATTTGTTTACAAAATTTACCACACTTTTTATCTCACTTTTGTGAAATCTACCCAGACCTTTATTTAAATATATACAAATGGGAGTATAGGACCCAAGAAACGCATGTTTTTCAAGAGTTTGACTATTAGTTCATTATGTAAAAAGTAAAAACCCCTTCATAAAATATGTAACATCATGTGGACCCAGTAAAAAAAGTTGAATACTTTTTATAAACATAATCAAGAAGCACTTCATAAATAAAAAAGATCTGATTTTTAACAAATGGGTAAACGGAAAATAAGATAAAATCAAAAACCCATAAAAAGAACACCTTAAAAGGAAACAAAGAACATAAAACAACTGCATGCCCATCAAAGTAAGAAAACAAGAAACACTCAAAAACTATATGCATATAAATAAAATTGGAGCTTACAGAGAATTTAAATGAGAGACGAATAATGGTGGTCTTTGAGTGTATCGATAATGGAGCAATGGGGAGAATGGAAATTGGAGAATGTGGGGAAGGTGCCGGTGGTTTTTATAGGAAACTGTGATGAGTGTGTTTGTTATTAGGTTTTAATGACCGGATAATTAACGTCTTGTTTTTGAAATTATATCACATAGATTATGATAATTACAATATCATTATTATGACTAATCAAATAAATCCCATTTTTAATAATTCCAATTTATGTTGAAATTGAATTATTTATTTACTAGTTAAAATTTGTTTTTAATTATTTTTTAGTTTTATTGAAGCATTTAAATTTTAAAAAAATACTATAAGAAAAATGCTATATATGGTCAGAGTTGTTAAACATTTAATGATGAATAATTACTCTTTTACCTCTATAATACACGATATCACAATTTATTATTATTATTATCATTATTATTATTTATTTTTATTATTAAAAGAGGATACAATAGAAAATTCTGAGTCATTTATTATTTTTCACACTTTATCATTCAGTATGTTCCCCCAATAATAACATCTATATTTTGATAGAGTTGTCACTAGTTTATTGTAGAAACAATAAAGTATTGTTAAGATTAAATTTCTTTTAAATACTATTATTTGTTATATATGAATCATTTTGAATAGTGTATATCACGTAATAATGTTTAATTTATAAATGTTGTATAATAATGAAATATGTAAATAGTTAATTATTATTTGGTTTATCTAACAATTGAAAATTGTTACACAAAGAATATGACCCGTAACCTTGGATCCTTTTAATGGGATTCATTACAAATGTCTCAATAAAAGCTAATCTAGCGTGGTTTACTATTAGAAAAAACCTTTTAAATACAAAACAACTCTTAAATACTAGTGCATTACATACAAAATTAAAACTTTGTTATAACATATAAATTAGATAAACAATATCAACTTTTTTGCTTTAAAATTTTGTTTAATCTTGTTTTAGAATGTTTTCTTTGATTGTACCAAAAGTCCAAGCAAAAAACATCAAGATATTAGCATGCCAGGCCAGTCTACTAGATCTATGTGGAGACTTTATCTTTGTCTTATCTTAAAGTCTATATAAAAACAAACAAAATAAGAGATTTTGTTGCTTTCATGAAGAGTTTATCGATAAACATAGCACAATATATATATATATATATAATTGTTCAGTATTTATCAAATAGGTATTTTAAGTACATCGTACTTAATAAATTAAATAGGTATTTTAAGAAAACACACTTGCTATCTGAGATAGATCCAAACAACACGGAACAACATAACACAAAAAAGAAATATAATTGTTCAATATCTCAAACAGATCATCATTAAATATATACTCCCTCTGAAATTGTTTATACATAGCGTATCAATATATCATCATTTATATCTGATCCATTAGGTATCGGGTCGTGGTATTTGGATCAAAACTGCTGCACAAACGCTGCCATCATCATAACTATCACTTATTGTATATCACTTCATCGTCATAATAATTATTTATGTAATACATTCATTTAATATACCTTAAATGTATAATTCTTTTCACATTATAACTTGTTATATACATAATAATAAATATCTTTTAAGTTTATTTTTAAGTCAATTTAATTATGTCTATTTATCATTTTTTATCACGTTATCCATGTTTATTGAAAAAAATAGTTTAGTATTATGAAATCGACAAGATATAATTTATCCGGCAATTTTAGTACATTATGATAAATAGTAATTATTTTAATTGTTCAATTGTTGACAAGAATTAATTGAGTGTGGGCAAGCTGAGAGTCGTGATATTGATAATAGGATTCTAATTGAAAGATCAAATGCGAAAATGTTGTACTCCAGTGTAGTCGTAGTGCTACTCATAATAGTATTGTCACCACAAGAAAAACTATAAGCGAAAAATGTGATTGTCCGTTTGAAATGCATGGAAATTTTTTTTTTGCAGGTATGACTCGATATGGGAACACCCATATATGAATTAACAAAATTTATACAATCAACTTACAAGATCTAATTATAGTTTTACACGAGTATATTTTACTGATAAGAAAGTTACTATAAAATTATTTGTCAAGTATGATATAGAATTTTATAAGTGACTCTCTACAAGTAAAAAAGGAAAGAAACTAAAAATGAATAATTAAGTAAAATATTAGAAATTTACGTCAAACTCAAGGTTAAAGAAAAAAGAGTAAAAAAATTAGTAACAAATTAATAGGTAGTCACTGAAATTTGATTGGTACAACATTTTCTTTGATTCAAATAGCTCCCCCCTTAAATACCGTTTCATCATCGTCGTCATCATCATCACTATTATCACCATCATCATATCTCGTTTAAGTGTATAAAAACGTATATCATGGAACAATCTTAGCTGTAGATAGGGTTCCTTCCGTGAAGATTTAACTGAGACTTACTTTCACAAAGTCAACTATAAATTTAAAAGGGCACCCATGACGTTAATAAATGGCAATATCAATCTCTCTATCTCAAATAATAATCCTAATTGGTCTATAAATATAATAGCTTAGTACCCTTAATTTTTTAATTAAATCCCTTTTATTTAGTTAATATTTTTAACCACCCAAAATAGATTAAATTATAAATTCATTAACTAACATAAATGTATTGAAAGGTTAATGTAACACTAATAATTTATCTCTAATATCAATAAAAATACAACTATTACTATATAGGTTTATGGTATAATATTTAAATAACGTCACGAGCATACCTAAAGCATAGTGACTGAATCAAAATGCTATTCAACATCTAATATAAACGTCATCATTCTATCTTCAAGATAAATTTTAACACGTTTTTTTAACAGCTATTTTAATACTTCTTTTACACGAAACAAAAAAAAAAACATACTCAACACGTCATTAGTGATTGTATCTACTCAATCGTTCTTCTTATTTTTCAATATAGCATGCCACATATTACATTTATTTACATTACAACATGTATATCACATCAATACTTACTAATATTATTTATTTGATGATTGCCTATGGTGTCAACAAACTTCATGTTAAATCCCAGGTAATCACAAATTAATAAACTAGTATATATATATATATATAGGGGAAGAATTCATAGAAAAGTTTCAAAATTTAGGGAAGGAGGAAAGTAAATCTTAGCACTTGATATTTTTATTAAAAAACATTTTTAACATTCATTGATGAATGTTAAATTTTGAAATTTTTTATAATTTTTAAAATTCATTTATGATGAAATTAATAGTTGAGATTTACTTCCTTTCTTACCTAAATTTTTTTAATTTCCTATTGATCCCCCCTTATATATATATATATATATATATCAAAATAACCAACTGATCCTAATTAAGAAAAATTTCTGTTGCAAGAACCTAAACATAATGGGCTTCATGTGGGCCTGACATGTTTCTCAAAACAAATTACATCAACTAGGAATCTTTATAGTATACTGTATACGTAGTTACGGAATTCATAAAAGCATGCATATAGATGGATTGTGACTCATTAGTTTAATCTTAATTTCTTATCTTAAATAAAGGATCATGTAGGTTGATATTTAAAGTAAAAAATAAATTAAATTAAATTAGAAGACAAAATCCTAAATTCATTCGTTAGATTTCTTTGATTTAAACTAAAGCAAATAGCTACAAACCAATTGGTTTTCAGTTTTAAAAGGTTAAATTTTAAGTTGACTCTTGAAGCATGAATTATCCATCACCATCTCATCACTTTTTGACACATTGTATGGATATAAAGCTATTTTTTACATGTTTGGATAAATATTAAAAGAGAAAAATATTAAAATGATCAATTTTACATGTATATTTTATACATTTTAATTATTATTGTGTGATGGATAAATTTTTAATAAAATTTTTCTTGATATTAACTCAAGTTAGTTGATTCCTTATCTTGGTGATTTGGACTCTTCATAACACTTAAAATGAATAGCATGACTATAAAAAAAAGTGTTTAATGTCTTAAACTACAATAATCGGGATTCCCACAAATTCATTAAATGTTGAACTTTTGATTATATTATGATTGTATAATAATTGTACTTGTTCATTCTTGTGTGTGATATTTTATACACAAATACACACAAGCTCACTAAGCCTTTAGGCTTACGCACTACATACATTCTTAGATTCAAAGAAGTAGATTTGACTCATGATAGATCAATAATAGGTGAAATGGAATACGGAGACTATTTACCTTATCCCCCTACAATGCCCTGACGCTTTTAGTTGTTTTATTTTATGTTAAGATGTAACTTTTGTTCGATATTAGACACTCTATAAGATATTTTTGCAACAATTCTTTATGTATGTTTAAGCTTTGTATAATATTAAATTGAGGTTTTATACGAGTCAAGTTTTTATTATTATGAATCAAGTTTATACTATTGTCAATCAAATTTTTATTGTGAATCAAGTTTATACTATCATCAATTAAATTTTTATTGTTGTGAATCAAGTGTTTATTAGTGTAAATCAAGTTTATAGATGTGAATCAAGTTGATATCGTTGTAAATCAAGTTTTTACTATTGTGAATCAAGTTTATAGTGTTGTGAATCAAGCTTTTATTATCGTGAATCAAGTTTTTATTATCGTAAATCACGTTTATATTGTAGTGAATCAAGTTTTTATTAATGTAAATAAATTTATATTCTTGTGTTTTATTTAAAAAAATTAAAGTAAAAAGCAAGCAATTAAAATTAAAAGTATTATACCCAAATTTGACCGCGTTTGACTAACGTTTAAAAATATTACACCGACATTTGACTGCGTTTGAGTAACGCTATGCAAACGTATATATATACACTAATCGAATTACTAGGGTTCCAGAAAACCTTTCTCCCTCGATTCACCGTCATCTAGTCGCCGTTCGCCTATTCCGATCATCTCATCCGTCACCGTTATACTCTTCCTTTTAGTTTTATTTCTCAGAAAATTAAACGAGTTGCAAAGTATCAAACTCAACTGGATACAATATTTTTACCGAATACCACATGATATCTTTTTCTTCTTTGTTTTCTGGTTGTTGTTTTTTGTAAAATGATTATGCGAATAAAGGCCCTTTGGGATATTTTTGAAAAGACCAGTTTCTATTGGGGTTTTACCTAATTTTGCAGAAACAGATTCTGAAAACAGGGGCATTCGCAGAATCATTAGGTTTCGCATAAGTTGATGTTTATAAACTGCGAAATTTTCGCAAACTTGATGGTAGAATGCTTTTCAGAAAACATGAAATATGATTCACACAATGGTTTGCGAAATGTAAGGGTATAAAGTAATTTTTCCTTTTCCTTCCTATTTTATTTTTTGCTTCCTTCCCTCTTTTACTTTCAATTATATTTTTGTGTTGTAAAGTCATTTGATAATTGCTACCTGTCTTACTCAAATCTATCTTGTTGCTATTTTTTTTCTACTAATAATGATGTTTTGCCTAAATTAAAGAAGCTAGAATCTCTTCACTTGAAAATCTGAGCATCCATTTCGACCTTCTTTTACTTTGAGCATATTAAGGTTGATCAGATGTTATAGGCTTTGCTAAAGTACCTGGGATTCCTTTCTTGACATAGGTACTGATTTGGTTCTTATTCAAGTTACTAAAATTTCTGGTTAACTTGTTGCATTATTTAACGTTTTACTTGCATACTTTTCTCCCTTTTTTGTTTTCTGATACTACTATTTTTCTGTACCTAAATTCAAGAAGTTACAATCCCTTTACTTGAAAACCTAAGCATCCATTTTAACCTTCTCATACGTTGAGGCTTGTATGTTATGGTTGATTAGGTGTTATAGTCTTGTCAAAGTACCAGGATTCCTCTCTTGACATAGGGACTAATTTGGTTTTATATTCTACTTACTAGAATTGTTGGTGAACTTATTTTGTTACTTTGATGTTTTACTTGTATACTTCGTTCTTTTTCTGTTACTCTTTTAGCTTCTAATACTAATTTTTTACCAAAAGTTAGAACCCTTTTACTTGAAAACTTAAGCATCTGTTTAACCTTCTCGTACTTTGATGCTTGTACGTTAAGGTTTATTAGGTACTATCTGCTCTTGACATAGGTACTAATTTGGTGCTTATTCAAGTTACTAGAGTTTTTAGTTAATTGATTTTTATTATGTTAATGTTTTACTTAGATACTTTGCTCTTTTTTGTTGCTTTTAGTTTCTAATACTAGTTTTTTTACCTAAAGTTGAGAAGTTGAAATCCTTTAGTTGATCACCTAAGCATCCATTTTAACCTTCTCGTACTTTGAGGCTTGTACACTAAGGTTGATGAGGTGTTATAGGTTGTTACTGTTGTGGGATTTCTTTCTAACGCTGGTATCTCTATGTATTATCTTTCTATTGTTTTCCTCATTTACTTTCGGATTTTTGTCAAGCTTACGATTTTGTTTATTTCCATACAAATATGATTTTTATTCAAGTTGCTAGTGTTTTGGTTAATTTATTGTGTTTTTACTTTTATATTTTTGTCCTTTTTTGTTATTTTTTCATTTTATAATAATGTATTTTATCTAAATTGGAGAAGTAGGAATCCCTTTACTTGAATACCCGAGGCTCGAGCACCCATTATAGCCTTTTTTCACTTTGAGGTTTATTTGCTACAATCCGTTTTCTTACTCACTTGTGATTTTGTTACTGTTCTAGAATGTTTCGGGTATAGTTTTTGGTTTCTTAAGGATCTGTAGGGGTTATCTTTTCAGAAAGAATCCTGAAAGAAGTTACATGTATGGTGTAAAGAATCCTGAAAGAAGTTACATGTATGGTGTTTTTTAATTGGTTATGTTCTGATACACTTCATCTTACTCATTTAGTCTTCCCATCTTGGTTTTTCGTGTAAGGATCAATTAAGATTATGCGTTTGTGGTAGGTTGGCTTCTATCTGGTCAAAGTTTTTATGTAGTTCATCCTCTTGCTCATTAATTTCGATTTAGGTGACAGATACGTTATATCTGTTAAGATGAATGCAGGGATCCGCGAGCGTGTGAATTTTATGCTTTCTGTTCATCATTCATGTTTTTTAAGGTGAAGTAATGATTCAAATGTTTGCTTCTGTTTAGTTTATTATCGTTGTGTTGCATCTGTTTTATGTACAATATATCAAAGGAGGCTTGATGACATTTTACTTCAGTTATGAACTTTATGATTGTGATTTTTTGGTGGTTGTTATCAATATCAAGAAAAGATATGTGTTGGCTGTCTTGGTAAAGAGTGGCACAGTTTTGTCTATTTTTCAGTTAAGCATCACCTGCTGTTTGCTAGATAGGAATCTGGTGTAATGTATGATTACATCACAACTATCTAAAGTATTGGATTAAGTTATTACATGGTTAGTAGGATAACTGCTTGCATGTGTAATTTCATACTATCAAACAATTGTCTGTAGCTATTTAGGCTGGAATACATGTCTAGCCACCCAAGTTAGAGGAGTTATATTTTATTATTGTCGTGCACAGAAAGAGGAAAGTATATTAGCCGCACCTATAAATTTAATGAAAATTGTGGAATTGAAATTTTATACAGGACGAGTAAGTTGTCCAATATAATGGTGGGTAAATATTGTCGCCTGACTTGTTTCTAGTGCCTTCAGCCTATCTTTGAGTAGCTGCTGGTGTTTGGTTTCATGGTGGTGGTTCTTCTGAGACCTGGTTCAATTTCATAAGAACTTATATTCTTGTTTGTTGCAGCTTGGTCTAGTTAGTGGGTAGAACCATACGATTTATGTTTTATTTTTTATCTCTTTTGAAGTTTCGGTATTTTATGTTTTAAATTTATGTTTACTTTCAGGCTCTGCAGAATCAACAAACTGTTGATTACCCTTGCTTCAAGGTTGTAACTGTTTGCGATTATAGAACAGGTTCTATCTTTTCTCTGTGATTCAAATATTTACTACGGACCTTTTTTTTTCACAATCGATTATAAATACTTTATAGAGTCTTTTTAGTTTTAGTAACTTTTAAAGCTTAGAACAAGTTTCCTTTTCACAATCAATGAGGTGATTTTTTTTCTGGATTAGTGCCAAGTGTTCGTTAGGTGAATTTTTCTGAAAACGTGGCTACTTTAAAATTTAGTGCCATAAATAGGAAAAAAAAAAAATACTGAATGCAGTGAATTATTTGTGTTTAAGAAGGTAACATGTAACTGTCGGTATAGTAGATCCCTCAAGAAACAAAATTAAGTATAGTTTCCTATATTTGGTTTTTTTTTTTTTTTTTTTTTTTTTTTCTGTGACACATAAAAGCTAATGTGCAGTAAGGTACTAACCCTTCAGTGCTTGTTTGATTGTAGTAACCTACTTTATGCTTGCTTCTATAGCAGGTCTCATAATTTCTAAGACCGCTAACGAGAACGGGAGATGAAGTCTACCAACTTATACATAAATGGTAAAGAAGTTACAATGTTTAGTTAGTAATAAACTAGTCCTTTAATAAAAGACAAAGACAAAGTATGAGGCATCAAGTGGAAATAAGCTCAAAGTTTGTTACTTCTACTGGTTCAAATAGGCAAATAGCCCTTACTATTCTACGTCTGAGTTTCTCTCTCTGTCATCTTGCGAACTTGACGGCGCCTGCGAACTTGCAAAATGAGTTCGATACTCTCAACAAAATCAGCCTCATTTGTCGAAGAATTGCTCGTTTCTCTTTGTCACTGGTAATCTCGTTTCCTTCGATGGATTGCTCGTCTCCCTTTTCCTCGATTCCAGCAGGTAAGGTTGTGTCGCCCTTTCGGTGTTGCTGGGTTTCTTCCGGTCTGTTTTCTTCCATTGATTCCGGTCAACATAGATCTCTTTGGCCCAGGCATATTCGATTCGGTTCAGGATCTTGTTCTTGGGTGGATTTTTTTCATATTCCTTTCGAACTTAGATATCTAAGTTCGTAGGTGTATTCGAACTTTGGTTTTGAACCTGTGAACGTGCAGTTGGTTTTCGTGGTCCTTGGTAGTTGTTGGTGTTTTCTCTTGCCTCATTTATTGTCATGGGGAGGTATAATTTAGATGGTAGAATATCTCAAGTGTCCCACTCGGTTTTTGTCACGAATTTTCCTTCAGGTACTTTAGCTAGGCAACTTTGGGACATTTGTGATCAGTATGGTAAGGTTGTTGATTCGTTTATCCCTGCTAAGCTCTCAAAAGAAGGAAAAAAATTTGCCTTTGTGCGATTTATAAAAGTTAATAATTTTGTTGGCTTAATTGGGAACCTTAACACGGTATGGATAGGGAAGTTTAGGCTGCGGTTCAATGTAGCCAGGTTTCACAGGGAATCGTTAAGTGAGGGGGTTAATGCTTTGGGGCAGAAGCAACAAGCTAGGCTTAATATACCCGCTACATCGAACTTTCCTCGTTCTTTTGCTGAAGTGGTCTCTAATGAATCTCGCCCCCTGAAACCTCAAAAGCTGGCAGGGGATCAACCGGTGTTGGTTTTAGATGATGATTGTTTGATCGAGAAGAACCCTGATCTTATCATAGTGGCGAAAGTTGAAAAGTTTGAGTCCTTTCCAAATATCCGATTCATTTTTAAGGATGAAGGATTTGAAAATGTTATTATTAGGTATTATGGTGGTTTTTGGGTTGCTCTGGAATTTATAGATACTCATGCACGTGATAAATTCAATGCCCATACTGCTATAAAGACTTGGTTTTCTAAGATTCTTCCATGGACGAAAGATTTTAGGGTGGTGGAACGTGTGTCGTGGGTTGATGTTGAAGGGGTCCCATCGGTTGTTTGGTCTAAAAATACATTCACAAAAATTGCAAATAGGTGGGGTGAGCTTTTACTGGTCGAAGATTCTGATGGTAATAACCTTTGGCGCCAAAGGTTGTGTGTGGTGACAACATCGGAAGACTTTATAATGGAGTCATTCAAAATTATCATCAAAGGTAAGGTGTCTGTGATTAGAGCTCGAAAGATTATAGGGTGGAATCCAGACTTTAATGAGGAGGACTCACAAACTAGCTCGGATTGTGGGGACGTTGATAGTGAAAAGTCGTCATCTGAAAGTGATTCCTACTTAGGAGTGCAAGGAAGAGGAAGATTAGGAAGCGATAGAAAGAGGGCTTCGGCTAATAATATAAGTGATATGGTAGAGGAGGAGTCGGATGATCCTTTTGGTATTTACAATATGTTAAACCAAGAGGACAAATGTAAAGTAGGTGATCAATTGGTTAGTGAAGATTTATCCAAACCGCCCGGATTCTCTAATATTGTAATCGAAGAAAACTCAAGTAATGGTAATTTGGAGGGTCAGTTGGTTAGTATTGATCCAGTGCAGGAGCTGTCCTCTAAGTCTTTACAAGGTTGTAGTTTTGGGGAGAAGGTCCAACAATCAAAGAATAACTTGATTTTTGACAAAGGTGGTAGAGATAGTGATAACGAATCTTCGATGCCAAGGGGGAAGTGCCCTAGGTTTGCTTCGTCTGTTCTCGACAAAATGAATGAGTTTGTGGAGATTGGACAAGCAATGGGTTTTTCTATGGAAGGGTGTGTTAATGATATTGAGAAGTTGATCTCAAGTCAAGATGATGGAACAGTTTATCAATGAAGGTTCTTTCCTTGAACATTCAAGGCCTTGGAACTAAGGCTAAAAAACATTGGGTTAAGGAGTTATGTAGTCAAAATAAAGTTTTCCTTGCTCTGCAGGAAACTAAAATGGAGGATATAGATGATCAGGTTGTTCGTTCTGTTTGGGGAAATTTGGACTTCGAATTCTGTTTTGGTCCTTCTGTTGGTAACTCGGGTGGGGTACTTTGTGTTTGGGATCGTTCTGTTTATTCTAAAACAAATGTTTCTACTTCTGATTATTTTGTTTTGGTGGAGGGAGTTTGGAAGCCGACGGGTTCTAATCTTTTAATGATTGGAGTCTATGCTCCCCGAGATCTATCTGAAAAAAGAATGCTTTGGAATTATTTGCATGGAGTTTTGGACAGATGGCATGGAGAGGTGATTGTAATGGGAGATTTTAATGAGGTCCAGTCCCCGTCAGAAAGGTATGGGTCGGTCTTTAATAAGCATGGGGCTATGTTGTTTAACTCCTTTATTGATACGTCGAGTTTGATTGACATGCCTCTTGGTGGTTACTCTTTTACGTGGGCTGTCAAAGATGCTTCGAAGATGAGTAAGCTGGATAGATTTCTTGTTTCGGATAGCCTGTTGTGTCGATTTCCGGCGCTGACAGGTTCCATTCTCGCGAGGCATCTGTCGGACCATAGGACGATATTACTTAGAGAAAGTTCTGTGGACTATGGGCCAATTCCTTTTAAGTCGTTCCACTAGTGGTTTTCTATGGACGGATTTGATCAGTTGGTGAGGGAATCTTGGAATAATGCCGTGGTAGTGGACGCTAATGAGATGTCTTATTTGAAAAAGAAATTTCAATTGTTGAAAAAGAAAATCAAGTATTGGGTTCAACAACATAGAGATATTACTAATGATAAGAGGAAAGAAACTAAAAAGAAATTGATATTTATTGATAAACAAATTGATTTAAAGGGGGGCCAAGAAGCTTTGTTGAAAGAAAGGACGGTCCTTTGGAAGGATTTGCGGGATTTGGATAATCTGAGGGAGAAAGACTTGGTTGAAAAGGCTAAGGTTAAATGGGCTATAGAGGGCGATGAAAATTCGAAGTACTTTCATGGTATCATCAATAAAAAAAGACATCAATTAGCCATTAGAGGAGTTTCGGTTAATGGTGAGTGGATCATGGATCCTTCTAAGGTTAAGCAAGAATTTTACTAACACTTCGCCAACCGCTTCTCTACCGGTCCTAGCTTTCAGATTCAGTTTATTAATGAAGAGGTGTTTCCTGTTACCCTTAACCAAATTCAACAGGAAATGATAGAAGAGGAGGTTACAGATGTGGAGATAAAAAAAAGCGGTGTGGGATTGTGGCAGAGGCAAATCTCCGGGCCCAGATGGGTTCACTTTTGAGTTTATAAGGAAGTTTTGGGAGGTGATTGGTTTTGACGTCTGTCGGGCAGTGAAATGTTTTTTTCGATCAGGTTCTTTCCCCAAAGGTTGTAATCCATCCTTTATTGCTCTAATCCCTAAAGTTAATGATGCTAAATTCGTGAGGGATTTCCGCCCCATTAGTTTAATAGGATGTCAATATAAGATTGTGGGAAAGATCCTTGCGAATAGACTTAGCATGGTAATTAATAGTTTGGTTAGTAAGGAGCAATCGGCATTTATCCGGGGTCATCAAATTCTTGATGGTCCTATGATTCTTAGTGAGGTGATAGATTGGTGTAATAAAAAAAAGAGGAAGACTATGATCTTTAAAGTCGATTTTGAAAAAGCTTACGACTCTGTAGGGTGGGATTTCCTTGACACAATTCTGCTTCGGTTCGGGTTTGGAGAAACACGGAGGGGGTGGATAAAGGGTTGCCTAATTTCTTCTACTGCTTCGATTCTTGTGAATGGGAGCCCAACCAAGGAATTTTGTTTTCAGCGAGGACTTCGCCAAGGAGATTCACTGTCTCATTTCCTTTTTTTGCTGGTAATGGAAACTTTGCATATCTCTTTAGTTCGTGCCATGGGAGCAGGGTTCTTTAAAGGAATCCAAGTAGGGTCTCATGAGTCGATGCACTTATCTCATCTTTTTTACGCCGATGATGCCGTTTTTATCTGGGAATGGACTTCGGAGAATTTACGTCACATCGTGTGTATTTTGCAATGTTTCTACCTTGCCTCGGGTCTTTGGATTAACATCTATAAATGCTGCCTCATGGGAGTAGGAGGCATTAAGTATGACGAGGTTCTTAGAGGTGCATCTTCGATTGGATGTGATGCGTCTAAAACTCCCTTCAAATACCTCGGGGTGATGGTGGGTAGTAAAATGGCTCGCATTCAGTCGTGGGATTTGATCGTTGAAAAAGTGGTGGCGAGATTGTCTAAATGGAAGACGAAGACTCTCTTAATAAGTGGAAGATTTACTCTTACTAAAGCGGTATTGAGTAGCGCTCCTTTGTATTATTTTTCTATCTTCAAAGTGCCGATAGGAGTGCTTAAATGTCTTGAATCGTATAGAAACAGTTTCCTTCGAGGCGTGGATCATGGTACTAGGAAGACCGCTTGGTTCAGTTGGGACAGTGTGGTAGCTAGCAAGGACGTTGGAGGATTAGGTATGTCCAGCTTCTTTGCTATGAATCGTGCTTTGCTCTTTAAATGGATTTGGAGGTTCAAGACCCATCCTGAGCTATGTGGGTGTCGGTTATTAAGGCTATCCATGGGCCTAGCGGTAACCTGGATCGAGACATTCCTATAGGAAAGTCGTTAGCTTGGCTCAATTGTATTCGAAGTATATCTCACCTAAAAGAAAGATGTGTGAATTTGTACTCGTGCATGAATAAGAAGGTGGGGAATGGAATTGATTCCTTGTTTTGGTCAGAGAACTGGATGGGAGATGGTGTTTTGAAAGTGAAGTATCCCCGTTTGTATGCCCTTGAGGTGAACAAAGAGACTAACGTTCGCTTTAAAATTCAAAATGGCTTGCTTTTTGGGTTTAGAAGAAACCCAAGTGGGGGAGCAGAAGGTACGCAAATGGAGGAGTTAGCCAACAAGATAAGGGTTTTTGAGTTTTCTGAAGTTCATAACTCCTGGTCGTGGAGACCGGAAGGTGCTGGTTTTTTCTCGGTTGCGTCGACTAGAAAATTCATAGATGAGGGGTTATGTTCTCTGGATGATCCACCTACTAGATGGGTAAAGTTAGTTCCTATCAAAGTTAACATATTAGCTTGGCGTATAGCTTCAAATAAGCTTCCAACAAGATTTAATATGTCGCTGAGAGGAATGGATGTGTCGTCTATCGGTTGATCGGTTTGCCAGGATGGGGTAGAAACCACAAATCATCTCTTTTTCTCTTGTTTGATTTCTTTTGACATTGTCACAAAAATCCTAGTGTGGTGGGGGCTTCCGGTTATTGGTTTTTCTACATATCAAGATTGGTTAAGATGGTTTGAGGGATTGAAGCTTAGGAAGGAGGTGAAAGTCTACTTGGAAGGTACGATTTTCGTAGCATGGTGGATAATTTGGAGCTACCGAAATAAGCTGATTTTTACTTCCATTGCCCCTTCAAAGACAAACTTAGTTGATCTTATTATCTATTATTCTTATGTTTGGAGTAATGCCAGGGCTAGGAGAAATTTAGATTGGATAGGCTGGCTTAAAAGTCCTTTGATAGCTCTTATGTAATTGTTTTCCTTATTGCTTTTTGTTTGAACTTTAGCTTCTTGCTAAGCTAGTTATAAAATTGCTGTTCAAAAAAAAAAATAGCCCTTACTATTCTACTTCTTAGTTTAATAAATTTTAGTAATTTATTTTAATGTGTGATTGTTAACTGGCTGCCACAAAATTTGTATCTTAGCAGCATCTATGGTCAATAAATTACTATCATATTTGATGTAACTGCAAGATTGACATACAGGAATAGTATTCCAACATGGCATTGTGATCTTTGCAGGTTTTGGTATGTTCAGAATTTATTTACGCCTTTTTATATACTTTTGAGTTTAGTTTATTGGTTGTTATCCGTGTATAGGGTTTGTAAGAACATCCTTATTTATTGTGTGGTAACAAGGTTGATGGGAAGAACCGTTAAGCTAAGGCAAAGCACGTGATTCTCCATCTAATATAGAACCTTCGGTATCATATTTTTGTGTGGTCTAATATCTTAGGGATCCCAAATTGCATTTCGTTGAGTCTCCTGTCCTTGCTCTTCCAGAAGTCAAAATTGGCATTGCTCTTCAACAACTGTAAGTTCCTATCCGTTTATTTATCAGTTTTGCTCCATTTTGTGGTTCTACGTGTGTTTTTGCTTACATCATACAATTTTTCCTTCATTATTATTGTTTTCCTTCGATTTTTTTTTTTTTCATTTTTGCTTGGGACCCGCCATACTAATCTGATTTGAGCTGATGAATGTTTGTTCTCCCTATTGCTCTTGAAGATCAGATCTTTCAAGTTGTGATAAGGTTCATTAGAAATAGATTGCGCATATTAATTCTTCATCTTCACTTGACTCATGAAACTCAGAAACTTCTCCATACCTATTGACAGATAAGCTTATATAAATCTTGGAACTTTCCTAGAAATGAAGTTTCAATGGCCCACATGTCAGACGAAAAACTTAATCTGATCACCTTTTCCACATGTCCACCTCTACCTATCATGTCCGAAAGTCGAATAAATCAGATCATCCCTTTGTAAAGCCAAAATGTCATTCCAAATTCTAGACAAACTTGGGTTTAAATTTGTAATGATATGAGACATCAGCTTCGAAGGGACACGTCAAATGAATTGTGTAAGGTATCAAAACGACTACAGTCAAAACATATATAGTATATATTGTTTTGGTACCAGGGTCATAATGGTTTCTTTTCCTTACCTCACGTAGTTTTGATTCTTGTTGCATATGATTAACTCTTGTAGTATTGTTTGTTGTATGACGATTTGGTGCATACTTCTGAGTTTACGAAAATAATTTACTATTGTAATTAGGGATTAGTGCAGGGAAATGCACCCAACTATTATCCGATGTTTATTGTGTGTACCTAACTTACGTTTGCTATTTTTAACGCATCCAACGTTCAAAAATTGTGTTTTAATGTATTTTGCTGACGTGTCGTCTGTTTAATGTGCCATGTGGCATCCTTAGAGGTTGACACATCATCAAAAGTACTACATGATACATTAAAACACAATTTTTGAACGTTGGATGCATTAAAAATAGCAAACGTAAGTTGGGTACACACAATAGACATCGGGTAATAGTTGAGTGCATTCCTCTGCACTAAGCCCTTGTAATTATAATGCCTATTAGATATCCACTGCATTTTAATTTTAATTTTTTTAATATGAAAATATAGAACTCCCATTCCAATCCATATGACACAAATTTCCATCATTTAGTTCGAGGAAACAAATGCAAACTCATGGATACCGAACTGAGCAGGAGCTTGTTTGTATGATATGACAATGACTTTATTTATCTATTTATGTTTAGGCATCTTAATTTACAGGGTTAATTGTTTTGTTATGTATTTAATTTTACATTTTATACTATTGTATGTAATCACCTTTAAAACTTGCTATTGTATGCATCGAACTTTACAATTCCGTATATTGTATATAACGGATGACCAGATGACTGGAAACCACCAGTTTTGATACATACTATAGACCTTTTTACAAAGTTCGATACATACAATATATATTTTTTCAAGAGGAAAAACCGGGTATCTGCTCATTCGGTCACCTGTTAGATACAATATACGAAATCGTAAAGTTTAATACATACAATTGTACTTTTGGAAGGTGATTTTATACAATAGTAAAAAATTTTAAAGTTAGATACATAACGAAACAATTAATTTTAATTTATATCATTGTGTTTCTTTTTTCCGTCCCACCGCCTACTAATAAGTAGAACACGAACAATAGGGACTAACAAAAAGTCATGATAACTACCCATGTTTAAAGATGGAGGGAATTTACTTGCTTTAGTTGTTTCGAAGGTTTTAATTGTTGTTTTCACTGATTTCCTTTGTTGTAAGTTGATTACACCATACGGCGTTGGTAGCATGATTGGTGTGCATTTTATTGCTTATGGGCTTTGTACTCGTCACGTTTTTAGTAACGAAACCCACTACTATACGTCTTGACCTTCTCCACCTTCACTTTTCTGTGACAAAAACCAACGGTGCTACTTACCTTTGTGCAAATCCGATTTTTCACTCACGTACGAAACATATATCCTTGGACCTTGGATTATCATTTTGTGCGTAAATTTGTTGCTAATGGTACTCTCAAGCTTTGACATATCTCACCAAAGACCATTCGGCAAACATTCTTACCAAAGCCTTGAGTAGCCACCGATTTACTTATGTTTGCTCCAAGACCCGAGTCTCCAATGGAGCCTCTATCTTGCGCGGGCGTGTTTACTCACCGGACTTTACATAACAAGGAAATATCATAACCATCAATTAGATTAGGTCTTACTAGTTTGTATGATTATATTCTTGTTGTATTTTCCCTATTTATTACTCTCAATATTACATGTATTTATACATCATCTTCCTAATGAAATATACACGTTCTTTACTGGTCCATAAAGAGGGTGAAAAAGGTATTCCGAGTATATGATAGAAATCAAAATCTAAGCTTCTAGATTATGAGCATTTTGTTGATACTGATTAATTAACACCGAATTAAGTTCCCATTAGGTAATCAAGCTGTTTTATTATGACAGATACAGAAATCTTGTACTATCACCAGAATTTGTGAAGACAACTCCAACTAGCATAATGATTCGTGAATCATAATCATTTAACATTTCTCATAATGATACAATACATTCCATAAGTTATCAAAATACAAAATAACGTTCTTAAGAAAGCATCAAGTTTTAATTCTGACGATTGTTGATGATGTCATTCCTCTTCGTCTTTGTAGTCTTATCAAAGATTCCTTGACCATATGTCGAAAATATGAGATCAAAAAGCAATGGTAACTGTAGTGTCACAAATGAAGCGATGGGCAAACATGCTAATGAAGCTATTGGAATCAAGATCCATGCTCTTCCATCTCCAAACGTTAAATATAATGTTGCGCTAAAGGCTATCATCAATGAGGTAACTGACAAGAATAACATCGCCAAACCAAATATTAATCTCTTAGGTAACTTGTATAAAAAATCCTCATCACGATAGCGTGTAGTGAGAATGGATAGAAATAACAATAAGGAAGTGGTGGATGTGAATAATGATATCGCATCTGAGATGGCAAATACGATGAAACTAGGTTTTGAAGCGTAAATTGCTTTTCCATTATCGTCATTAGTTCCACCGGGTACAGTTATGGCTGCTGCAAAAACTATTGTAATGATAAGTGCAGCTGTGATTGTGTATGAATCTGCAGTCTTTTTCATCCATTCTTCCCCTTCTTTTCTTAAATCTGCGTGTTCACTTCTAAACATCATAAATGGCATCTCTTATTTTTTATTCTTTACTTCCTTGTCTGAGGGACGCATATATCTTTCCACTTCCTTCAATATCCAACACATGTTTATTTCCTACTTTAATTTGAATAAAATAAAACATTGTTGAAAATATAAGAACATATATATTCACCTGAAACCACTGTAGCTCCCTTTGCATTTGTAGAGCTGCACCAGAAACTCTATTGAGTTTCTCTATAGGTGCCAATTTTCCAGCCAAGTGCAGAAGATTATTGCCGTCTTGGTCAATACATATTTTATGTAAATGCTCATTATGAATCAAACTCATCTTGTGTACCAAAAAGTTGTACACATTTTCACAACGATGTATAACTGCAAGTTGAGAAAGATGATAATCATCGCACGTGGTCAAAGCTGCTCGTGGAAAATACTCCACGATCTCATCTACTACCTCAACAGTATCATTTATCACCGCTTGATTAAAGGCGTTGGCATAATGTCCAAACACGTCACTACCTTTATTTAGTTTACCAACTTCTTCCAATATAAACTTCAGTACCATTACAGCTTTTTGATGTTTCCTTTTGTCTTCATGGAGGTGCTTGATGTGTGACACTGAAGTTTTTATTTGTCATATACAGAAGCTTCTTTTAATATGTTCAGTGTATGTAACAGAATCAAATTGGTGAGACATGCATTGAAGCCATTAATTATAAAGGTAATAATTCCTGAATTGTTGTCTAAAGTGTAACATCTCATGGTGGTGAGTTACATGAATGTTATATGTTAATTAAAGTCGACACCATCGGTAGCTTAAAATAGTATTCATGTAACCATCATCAAAGTGGTGTAGTAAGTCTGACTCAAAAAAATTAAAAATTAAAAACTAGACTCACCCTCTCCAAGTAATCTCAATAGAGAAACCTCATCCATTTACCCGCTTTACACGTATGCACAGAATAGAAGAAGTAATGCATTAAAGAGGAAAGCAGAAGGACTTTACTTACCACGTAGTAGTGCAGCTTCCCAAAATTTTATATAAATCTTCCGGATGACTACAAAAATTAAGAGTTACTATACAGTTTAATAATAAGGAAATATGATTATATAAGACTTAATGATGATGTGACGGTTGTGAATTGAAGAAACCACACAAATAGTTAAGACAATAAGACGGAATAGACTCTACAAGGGTGCCAGATAAGAGGGCTTTAAGAGGAAACTCACTCTTTTTTAGTAAATCATCTTCAACCTTCTAAAACCCTAAACAAACCAATTGCTTATATAATAATCCTAACCTTAGACAAAACAATGATGTTGGGATTGCCTTCAGGCTTCCAGCTTAGCTGCCATTTCTCTGGCTTAGCCGCCATTTTTCGGTCAATATGTGAAGTTCAATATTTTAGTAATTCGAGAAAATTAAAGGGTCAAAAATGACAATTTAAAACTGTCATAATCTATCTATCTTGATTAAAGGCAATCCCTCCATCACTTAACTAAGGATATCAACATCAATAATGGCTAGCAATTGTGCTACTAAAAAAGGTCAAGGTAAAGAATTGTTTAAGTTTAATTTGCTTATCTTAGCTAGCTTGCAAAGGTTTCTAGTGCTATCCTAATGAAGCTACGCCAACTACAAGTTGTGTGGCTAATAAAAATACCGAAATCACCACAACGCTAGAACACAGCGTCGGCAAGGCCAGTTAGCTGCCTTATCTGGTTTGCAAAAACATGAATCACAAAATTAGATGTCAAACTTTTATGTTGGTCAATTTGTGTATAGTAAGGGTAATAGATGGGTAATTAGTAATTAATTAATTACCTTGTGTGTAAGTTACTAGTATATTCATTTGAATGCGGGGGGATCTAGAAGCGGATAGGGGATTTGTCCTCTAAAATTTTTAAAATTGACGAAAAAAAAGAAAAAAAGAATTAAAGTAGTTAGTGACATTCTAAAAAGTTTTTCCCCCTCAATTGACCGGGAAAAATAAATTCTTTCCCTCGAATATAACATCCTAACTCCGTCACGCCCCTGTTTGAGTGTATCGTGGAAAGATGCAAGAAAATAAAGAGAACATGTTGTGCTTGAAAGGAGACCCACATGAAAAAATCCTTTTGGTAAAAGATATTAATGATTTAGTAATGTAAACTTTAGAATCACAAACCGGAGTATATGAAGCTGTTTTTGCACTTTGTGGCAGTATTTGTATGCTGGTTCTCGATATCCGGCACCTTTTGTGTATTCCATAATTCATTGATTGTTGTCGGCACATCTTCAAAACATAATTAACTATAATTTAGATCATGATCTGTTTATATGTAAATATAGAAGGAACAACAAATTATAGAAATTATTGTTTTAAAATGTATCACATTTTGCTAATGTATTGGGTGAACTTTAAAAATTTATATTGTATGTATTGAAGTTTTAAAAACGCCTATTGAAATTCTAAAAGTGTAAAGCTTAATACATTTTGAAATCATAAACCCCAAACTAAATGCATAGGCATGGGATAATATCAACCCAAACTACAAGATTTGATGACACAAATATAAGAACATCTCTTATGTATGCACTAAATATATACACTATTTAGTGTAAAAAGAAATTTTTATCACATCAAACATGATAATGCATGCACCAAATATACACACTAAAATTTAATTTTAACTCATTTGCACTAACTTAACATATTAACTCATTTTGCACTAACTTAACACATTAACTTTATTTCAATTATGTAACTTACATTTATAATAAGTTAAAGTTTTATTTTTTAATATTATTTTTTCGATACTTGCATTTAATAGACTGTTAAGTAATCATAGAATTCATAATTTCAATTAATAGCTGATATAATATAGGGTTAATAGACGGATAAAGTATCAAACTTTGCTCAAATGTTCACTTATATGAATCATCTTCATTCAATTCGATTGGATGATTTGACTTCTAAAATTATTCAACAAGGTAACCCATCTAATGAAATTTATTCATCAAGATAAACTATTTTAATGAAATTATTCATTTAGATTAACCTACTTGATCATATAAGTGAACATTTTAGAAGTTTGTTCTCTAATTGAATCGAAATGAAGATGGTTCATGTAAGTGAACATTTGAGCAAAGTTTGATACCATATCTGTCTAAACCATATACAATAGGTTTTATTGTTTCGTTATGTGTTAAACTTTAATTTTTTTTCTATTGTATGGGCCTAACTTGAAAAACCACTATTGTATGAGTTGCACTTTCAAAACCTCTCTATTTCATGTTTTGGCCATTCCAAAAAAGGAAAGTTCCCTTTTTTTCAAGGTAAAAAAATACAAGTCAACATACAATAAAGATGTTTTGAAGATTTACCTCATATAATATACTTTTTTAAAGTTAGGCTCATATAATAGAAAAAACTTAAAGTTTAACGCATAACAGAACAATCATCCCTATACAATATGGTAAAAGTTTTAAAAATATCGTTTAGCTTGTTTCAATTATATACTTTCATGAATTAAATTTTAGTTTTTATTTTAATTATATATAAGTATTTAAAATTTTGGTGTGGTGAATAGTTTACATCAAAAAAATTTCATCATTTTGGTGTCTTGGTTGAAGAATAATTACATTGGAGATGGTCTAATTAACTTCAAAGGTTGGGAGACATTTTGAAAAAAATAATAAAGGATTTTGATCATCTTAATTAGAATTAGATGAATCATGATCTGTCCCCGTGATTACGGGTGATGATTTGTACATCACCCATTCTATTCCATCCACCACTAAATATGTTTTATCATGTTGTACATTACAACACAGTCATCTTTAGAGATGGATAAATAAAAAACGGTGATGTACAAATCAACTCCTGTAATTATCCATATGATATGTTAAATCATCATCATGTCATATCAATTTCGGGGGTCAAATATTATATAGCATAAATTGATTTAGCCAAAATGAAAGTTAACTTAAAGCATCTACACTATTAACATAATGAATGAAGGTAGAGACGAGAATAAACAAATCTTTGGTAGAGATTGTATCGTCTTCCACTTAAATATGCATCTCGCTTATCTGCAATAGCCCATAATGGAATAAAAGTCTCAGCCGTTAATACAGCCATGTGCGGGTAGTCGTTGATCAACTCATATGCAACATCTGCAAACATACGTACATATAACACCATAACATGTATATGGGTTACAATTGGCATATTGTATATTCACTTGATGCTTTGATAATATAAGCTAAAATGGATGTGCTTCTTTGTAATTTTCTAATTGTTATATATATAATATATAGACTAGCTAAGCTTTTGTTTGTGCAATGCGCAACCCGCGAATCTTTATGTTACGGATTTTAATGTTAATGGTTTTAAATGATGTATTCTTTCATAATTTGAAATTTGAATAGTAAAAGAATAAATACAAGTAAGAAAAATAAAGAAAATCATTAGAAATCTCTTACACCATTTTTATAGTTTATATATGAATATAACACTAAAACGATTAACTTAAAAGCACCATCAAAATAGAATTAAACGTACGTGTTGATATCTTAAAGAGTAAACCTGCTTTTTCTGGGATAAAACAAGGGCTCCTAACATTTCCCAACTACAAACATCATTGATCTAAAAAGAGAATTATAGACCCACCATGTTTATTTTTATATCATTTATAGACCGGGAAGTATCAATTAAGAATCTAATCGTATATTTGCTAATTACCGAAGATCATTCATATTTTTGTATTTGACCCATATGAGTTGAAAATTATATCAACTTTATCTTTACTACCTTAATTAAAATGTTTTAGAATTTTGAATCATTATCTCTTGAAAACAAATTGTGAAATTGAATAGCTTCGTAAAGCAAAATAATGATTTTGATATGAAGTAGCCATTCCTCGTTGATCCTAGCAGACTAACAGATCCATCAAGTTTTAATTCTGACGATTGTTGATGATGTCATTCCTCTTCGTCTTTGTAGTCTTATCAAAGATTCCTTGACCATATGTCGAAAGTATGAGATCAAAAAGCAATGGTAACTGTAGTGTCACGAATGAAGCGATGGGCAAACATGCTAATGAAGCTATCGGAATCAAGATCCATGCTCTTCCATCTCCAAACATTAAATATAATGTTGCGCTGAAGGCTACCATCAATGAGGTAACTGACAAGAATAACATCGCCAAACCAAATATTAATCTCTTGGGTAACTTGTATAAAAAATCCTCATCACGATAGCGTGTGGTGAGAATGGATAGAAATAACAATAAGGAAGTGGTGGATGTGAATAATGATATCGCATCCGAGATGGCAAATATGATGAAACTAGGTTTTGAAGCGTAAATTGCTTTTCCATTATTGACATTAGTTCCACCGGGTACAGTTATGGCTGCTGCAAAAACTATTGTAATGATAAGTGTTGCTGTGATTGTGTATGAATCTGCAGTCTTTTTCATCCACTCTTCGCCTTCTTTTCTTAAATGTGCGTGTTCTCTTCTAAACATCATAAATGGCGTCTCTTCTTTTTTATTCTTTACTTCCTTGTCTGAGGGACGCATATATCTTTCCACTTCCTTCAATATCCAACACATGTTTATTTCCTACTTATTTTGAATAAAATAAAACATTGTTGAAAATATAAGAACATATATATTCACCTGAAACCACTGTAGCTCCCTTTGCATTTGTAGAGCTGCACCAGAAACTCTATTGAGTTTCTCTATAGGTGCCAATTTTCCAGCCAAGTGCAGAAGATTATTGTTTTCTTTGTCAGAAAATGTTTTATGTAAATATTCATTATGAATCAAACTCTTCTTGTGTACCAAAAAGTTGTACACATTTTCACAACGATATATAACTGCAAGTTGAGAAAGATGATAATCTTTGTACGTGGTCAAAGCTGCTATCCTAATGAAGCTAGGTCGGCCACAAGTTGTGTGGCTAACAAAAAATATCCGAATCACCACAATGCTAGAACACAGTGTCAGTAAGGCTAGTTAGCTGCCCTATATGGTTTGCAAAAACATATCACAAACTTAAATGTCAAACTTTTATGTTGGTCAATTTGTGTATGGTAAGGGTAATAGATGTGTAATTTGTAATTAAATGTATACCTTTGTGTGTAACTTACTAATATATTCATCTGAGTGCAGGGGGATCGAAAGCGGGTAGGGGAGCTGTCCTCTAAAAATTTCATAATTAACGGAAAAACAAAAAAATTAAAGTAAACTAGTGACATTTTAAAAAAGTTTGCCCATTTCAATTGACAGTAAAAAATAAAAATTTCCCTCATATATAATATCCTAACTCTGTTACGCCCCTGTTTGAGTGTAACGTGGACAGATGCAAGCAAAAAAAAATTAGAACATGTTGTTCTTGAAAGGAGACGCACTTGAAAAGAATCCTTTTGGTAAAAGATATTAATGGTTTAGTAAGCTAAACTTTAAGAATCACCAACCGGAGTATATGAAGTTGTTTTTGCACTTTGTGGCAGTAGTTGTATGCTGGTTCTCGATATCCGGCACCTTTTGTGTATTCCATAATTCATTGTTCGTTGTTGGCACATCTTCAAAACATAATTAACTATAATTAAGATCATGAGCTGTTTATATGTAAATATAGAACGAATAACAAATTAAAGAGTTTATTTTTCTAAAATGCATCACAATTTACTATTGTATATGACCAAGCCCGGCTTTAAGGGGGTGTGGGGTGTGCGACCGCACAGAGCCACAAAAAAAAATAGGGCCCGAAATTTAGGACGAAATTTAGCCAATATATATTATATATGTTAATATATGTTATTTTATGTAAAACATATCATAAATGTACAGTAGATAAGTTGGCAATGTGCCACCCTTTCTGTCTTGCACCATTTTTTTTTTGTGCAAGTTCGAATCTTGAAAGCCACATTTTTTTTTCTTTTCTGAAAGGCTTTTCCATCCTTTTTTAACCCATTATTATGGCCCATTTAATAATTGTAGTCCATTAAGAATAACTGATTATAATTTATAAGCCCATTACTCATATCATAGGTATTTTTATAACAATTATCGGCTTATCGTAATTTTATAGAATTTTGCTTATATATAAAAAAAATTTATGGCCCATTTTTATTTTTCGCACAGGGTCCTCGAAATCAATGGACCGGCCCTGTATATGACGAACTTTAAAAATTTCTTATTGTATCTATTGAAGTTTTAAAAACGTCTATTGAAGTTCTATAACTGTAAGGTTTAGTACATTTTAAAATCATAAACCCCAAACTAAATACATAGGCACGGGATAATATCAACCCATGCTACAAGATTTTGATGACACGAATATAAAGGCATCTCCGGTGTATGCACTAAATGTTTACACTATTTAGTGTAAAAAGAAAATTTTATCATATAAAACATGATAATGTATGCACCAAATATACACACTAAAATTTAATTTTAACTCATTTTGCACTAACGTAACATATTAACTTTATTTCAGTTAAGTGAGTTACATTTATCTTACATCAGCTATTAATCGAAATAATAAATTATATAATTAGTTAATTATCTATTAAAGGCAATTATTGAAAAAATAATCCCATATACAATATTGGAAGAGTTTTAAAAATATCATTTAGCTTGTTTCAGTTATATACTTTTTATGAATTAACTTTTAGTTTATATGATAATCAATCCACCACTAAACATGTTCGATCATGTTGTACATTACAATACAATCAAACATATTTAGAGATGGATAAATAAAAAAGAATGGTGTACAAATCATCTCCTATTATTATCCATATAATATGTGAAATCGTCAGCAGGCCATATCAATTTCGGCGGTTAAATATTATAGAGCATAAATTGATTTAGCGAAAATTAAAGTTAACTTGAAGCATCTACACTATTAACATAATGAATGAAGGTAGAGACGAGAATAAACAAATCTTTGGTAGAGGTTGTATCGTCTTCCACTTAAATATGCATCCCGTCTATTTGCAATAGACACTAATGGAATAAAAATCAAAGTCGTCAATACAGCCTTCAATACGGCCATGTGCGGGTAGTCGTTGATCAACTCATATGCAACATCTGCAAACATATGCACATATTCGCTTGATGCTTTTATAATATAAGCTAAAATGGATGTGCTCCTTTGTCATTTTATAATTGTTATATATATATATATATATGTGTGTGTGTAAACTAGTTAAGCTTTTGATGGTGCGATGCACAACCTACGAATCTTTATGTTAGGGGTTTTAATGTTAATGGTTATATACGATTGCACCTTCAAACTTTAATAATCGTAATCACATATGTATGTATTCTTTCGTAATTTGATATTTGAATAGTAAAAGAATAAATACAAGTAAAAAATTAATGAAAATCATTAGAAATCTCTTACACCATTTTTATAATATAACACCAAAACGATTAACTTAAAAGCATCATCAAAATATAATTAAACGTACGTGTTGATATCTTAAAGAGTAAACCCGCTTTTTCTGGGATAAAACAAGGGCTCCTAACATTTTCTAACTACAAACATCATTGAAATAAAAAAAGAATTATAGACCCACCATGTTTATTTTTATATCATTTATAGACAGGGAACTATCAATTAAGAATCTAATCGTATATTTGCTAATAACTGAAAGTCATTCATATTTTTGTATTTGACCCATATGAGTTGAAAATTATATAGACTTTTTCTTTACTACCTTAATTAAAATGTTTTAGAGTTTTGAATCATTATCTATTGAAAACAAATTGTGAAATTGAATAGTTTCATAAAGCAAAATAATAATTTTGATATGAAGTAGCCATTCCTCTTTGATCCTAGTAGACCATCAGATCTAATGGTTGAATTTACATATTCCTAAGTCATATCATACAAATCTTCATTTAGATGCATTTATTAATTTTATCGACTTTCATGCTTTGCTATTCTATCAAAAGCTTTAGATGCATCTAAATAATTGTTAAATAATGTGATTATGACACTTTATATGTCTCGGGTTTGTATGTAATTAGTATTACTTAAAGTTTTTATCAATATTTAAGTCTTTAGAGAAACTCTTCTCATCAATAGATGTTAAATATGTTGATCTCGATTGACGTTTATGTTAAAATAACTTAAATATGTTTTTTTAATATTTATAGTAAGAGAGGAAATTAATCATTTATACATATAAATCTTAAAATGGTAGAATAAATTAAAAATATCATTAAGCTAAACTTATTGAGTTTCTTTTTTCCTTTAAAGTAAATTATTAAAAGTGGAAAAGGTTATATATAAAAATTAAAAGATTTTAGGAGAATATATATATATATATATATAAGGTGGAGATTAAGAAGGAAACAAATCTCAACCCTTGATTTCATCATTAATGAATTTTAAAAATCACAAATAATTTCAAATTTTAACATTCATCACAAATGCATGTTAAAAACATTTATTTATGAAAAAATCAAGGGATAAAATTTGCTTCCCTCCTTCCCCAAGATTTGGAGCTTCCCTATAGATCATTTCCATATATATATATATATAGTATCAAGATCTAATCTAAAAAGAAGGATATTTTGGGGGAGAAGTGGGATAAATATATATTTAAAATTATGATTTAGCAAAAAGTAACTATGATTCAATAAAAAGAGTAGTCATGTGGCTCGAACTTAGATGCTGAAGTTTGAAAGTTAAGACCATTTGTCACTCAATCTACATACCACATAACTTATTCTTTACATTATAATTTTTTTAAGGGAAATTTATAAATTTGCCCAAAAAAAAACCTTATAAAATAATTTGCCCTAAAAAATTATTTTTATACTCAAATACCCCATCCGGTCGCAAGTCAAAATCGTGACTTGCGACCCGATAACTTGCGACTCCGACACCGTTCATTTGCGACCCTGTAACTCGGATTTGCGACCCAAAATGGCGACTTGCTACCCAAAATGATGACTTGCGACCCGACACCGTGATTTGCGACTGGAATCTTTGATTTGCGACCGTTGACCTATGTTGACTTTTTGTTGTTGTTGTAAATTGTGTTAAGTGTCTTGTAAACTTTGGAAAGTCATATCTTATGACTTGTAATTCCGATTATGACTTGATTTTTTCAAAATTGATTGAGGGTTAATGTTTGTTTACACTTCAGATTGATCGTAAATTTTACGAATTTCAAATCGGAGTTGTTTATAACAAGTTATGAGTAGTCAAAGTGCGTTTAAAAGTCAAAATTAACGTAAAATGTCAAATTGAAGGTCAAGAAGGTCGAATTTCGAAATTTTTTTGAGACAAGAAACTTAACACAATTAAAAAAAAAAAGTCAAAATATACCCTATCCGGATTTCCGGTCGCAAAATACATTTGGGGGTCGCAAGGTTTGATTCCCGGTCGCAAGCTACGGTATCGTATTCAAAATTTGGGTCGCACGTCACGTTGTGAACGAGTCACACGGTCGCAATATCCGGAGTCGGGGTCGCAAGTTTACGGGTCGCAAGTCACAGTTTGACTTGCGACCGGATAAGGTATATTGGTATATTTTTGATTTTTTAGGGCAAATTTTTTTAGAAGTAAAATTTTAAGGGCAAATTTTTTAATTTCCTTTTTTTTTTAATGCAAAAGGTCTTTTTTTTTTTGTAGACAATTGGAAAAGACTTGTGTGTCGTCTCTTGACAATGCTACAATAAAATGTGGAAGCTTCTTTATATATATATATAGTACCCGAATCTAAAAAGAAGAAAATTTTTGGAGAAAAATGGGAGAAATAAATATTCATAACAAAAAGCAAGTATGATTCAACAAAAAGTAAATATGATTTCAAAAAATGCATTATGTGATTTAACAAACACTCATCTATGATTTAAAAAACATTGTTATTAATAAACATTTTTCTTCAATTAAAAGGGTTAATTTGCTGAATCAAAGGGTTAAAGAAACTCTTCTCCCCATTCTCCACCAATTTTTGTTTCTCACTTGAACTCACTTGTATATATATAATTATATATAGGGTGGGATCAAGATGGAAGCAAAAAAAGTGAGGGAAGTAGGAAAGCAAATCTCAGCCGTTAATTTCATCATAAATGAATGTTGTTGGTACATGATGTGTGACAACAGTTTCTTATTTGTAATAGTTAGTTTTGTAATTTGTTTATGTTGTTAATTAAATGAATTATTTTGTTATGTATTTTTGTAGGTTCGTACGAACTTGTATGTTCGTACGAACTTAGGGTAGGTACGAACTTACAGGTAGGTTCGTACGAACTAAGGAGCTGCTAACGAACTTAGCTATGTATAAATACAAGTTCAAAATTATTGATTTGTAACGTTTTGAGAACTGAGTTTTAGAAAACTAAGTTTGAATACTCTTGTAATATTGTCTCAAGTTCGAATATAATACATCTTATATTCCAAAAAGCTTATTTCGTGATTTAAACATACTTACAACACTCGTTTAGTTAGCGTTTCGTTTATTAGAGGATGCCACACTCTAACAAACGTGATTACCGTGTTGGATCGGTTCAATAGGGACTTATAAATGTTGTTAACATTCATATGTGATGAATGTTATTCAAAATTTAACATTCATCCCAAATGAATGTTGAAAACTTTTATTTATGAAAAAATCAAAGGCTAAAATTTGCTTCCCTCCTTTCCCAAGATTTGGAGCTTCTCTATAGATCATTCCCACACACACAAACACACACACATATATATATATATATATCTGATCCGACAAATAGTAGTATTTTACAGTATCGATTTTGAATAATATTTACCCGTAGTTTTTTATTTTTACTTTTTTACATTTGTATCGGTGAATATTAGCAAATCACGAATGTTAATGCGTCCCTGTAGTGAAGTGTGTGTATATATAGACACAGATACATACATACTAACTAGAATAAAAAACTTACCCAAATATCCTGTAGAGATAACAGAAGTAAGAAGCTTAGCTCCACATATTCCCTCAAAGGGACTGTGATTTCCATCCCCATGGGAGAGGCTAATATATTCTTTGCATGCATCAACTAAATAGAGGTAGGTAGTTTGGTGATAATTGTAAACGGCTAGATGGATAGGCAACTCCTCCAAACCATTTAATTTAAATAACAAATGTGGGTTTTTCTCCACCAACATTTTTGCAGCCTCGGTGTTGCCAACTGTTGCAGCTCTGTGCAATGGGTTTTCTTTCCATTCATTGACTATACTTGGAAGTGACTCTGGGTCTACCACCTTCAAAAGATTGTCAAGAAACTTGATATTTTCGTGTAGCCCAATCGCAACGTGAAGTGTGCTATCAGTGACGTCAATTTGGAAAGTCACTGCATCTGGGTCTTTGCTGATAATTTCGTGGGTTGTGTCCCAATCACCCCTCAATGTGGCTTTATGTAGTGGGACGTATTCCACCCAATCTATAGCAATTTAAACATAGGTTAATGTTTTGCGAATGTATTAAAGTTTACATCATATTCTATTGTATGTATTTATGTTTTAGAAGTTTTATTGTATGTATAAAAGCTTTTAAAATGTCTGATGTAAATATTTACATCAGTTTTCGATACAAACAATAGAAAGTTTTTAAAAACCATAAAACATAGATTAGACATTTTAGAAGCTATCTTACACAAAATAAAAATTTTAAAACATAAATACATACAATGATAAAAATTGTAAACATTAATATATTATAAAAAAATTAACCCTTCAAATAAAAACATAAAGTTGATTAATGAAGTAATCCATGATTTTACAAAAAAAAATAAAAAAAATGAGAACAGTATCACACCAGTGTTATGTGCTCCTGACACCAACCATAATTGATTTAGGTGAGTAAAGCTTTGTCATATAAAGCTCTAAGCTTTGTGTTGATTGTTATTTTAGCCACTCTAACAATCTTATTTGTCACTAAAACCACTAATGAATGTATTTACTTGCTGTATTAGCCCGTGAAATTAATAAAGTGTTATTGACTAGTGGTACAAAGTAATTTAACAATGTGAGTTGTGTGTTCAAGTTTTAGGATTGACTATTATAAATATTCGTAAAAAATGTTATATTCGTGATAGTACGTATGAGTAATTATCTTTTTAAAAAAAATAAAAATCCGACCGGTATAACTTGATGAATCAATAATTGATGATTAAATATTTAAATGTAATAGGGAAACCATAAGTAGGGATGATTAAACCATAATTACGGATGATTAAACTTTAGGTAATACTCCGTACAAAGAAAAATTGAAAAACTAAAAGAAAAAGAAAAATCACACCCGCTAACATGTTTTGGAAGTGTTTCCCTTCACCCAATTACTTCTTCTCCCAAGGAACACCTCCCCCGTACCTTTCCTTAACCTATTTGCTGGTACTTCCCCTAATATTAACAAAACTTAAAACATTCAAACTTATACTTAAAACGCGCGCCATTATATATATATATATATATTATATTGGTATCATACCTCTCGTGATCTCACTGCTGCCGGAAAGGTTTGAGGAAGCCATTACAGAGAAAGGTTGTTACAGATCAAGTGAACATTAGTGTACGCTTAGGATGTGTATATATTTTTTTGAATGGCTGTCATTGATTAAAGAAAAAGTTGGGATCCACTTTTTTAAAGTTTATAAGAAAAGACTACAGAAAAAGTTAGTATACACTTTTTAAATTTTTATTATAAGAAAAGACTAATTATAATTCCATTGGGGGACCTTGTGGTTTAGTCAAGAATATGGATTTCGTCCCTCGCTTTCGTTTATAGCATAAAAGGGCACCGTGGTTTGCAAATCTGTAACACTTCAGTTCATGTCATGTGTCCCAGACATAAGGGTATTCTAGTCTTTTTTATATATATAGAGTAGAAAGGGGGCTCATGGTTCTGACGATTGACAAAAGTTGACCAAAGATGACCAATTTTTTTAAGGATACAGTAAGAATGATCAAAATTAGCGAACTAAGATAGACCATGAGAACATGAGTCAAAGTTGACCAAGGTATATACACCATTTTCAAGATAGTTAATTGACCTCAACAAACCGGTAAAAATCAGAGACGGAGTCATCTTGGTGCAAATGGGTCACACACCTCCTACAACTCTAAAGAAGTTATCATCATATGAGCCGGAAATTGAAACGTATGTACATTGACTTTTTTATTTACACCTCAAGAATTTATCGGGTACTTTTGAATATATGTTTTTGATAACTGGGTTTGTATTCTGTTAACCTAAATTGGAGTATTAGGGGTGGTGAGTTTATGTGTTATCTTAGATTCATTAGAGAAGTTTTTAAATTATATCTTTAGAATCAACGTGTTGTCTGCTGATATATGAATTCAAGCTAAAAGACTGGAGCGATAGTGGTGTTGATACTTCAAAGAGAGATTTTATTTATGTTATTTTGTTTACTTTGTATATGCCTTTGCCGTGTTTGTTCGCTTTTTAATTCATTGTACTAACGTCTGATACATGTTCAGATTTAATATATACAAATCTAAAATCGAAACACAATCAAAATATCATAAACTAAGTACAACATACAAAAAACGAAGCCTATAAAGGACACTTGGTATTACAATATTAAACGATCACTTAATTATTTTTCATTATTAACATATCTGAATATTGTATAATCCTGCGAAACCATGAATTATAATCTAGTTAAAAGATAAAATAAAGAGGAAAGAAGAGAAATAAAGCTCGGTCACCATTTTTGATGGGCTTTTAATATAAGCAGTTGAGGTTATAGGGAGACGGTGTTGTAAGAAATGGAAGATAATCCAATGGCCTCGCTATTCTGTTTTGACTTATCATCTTTTTCATTTTTAAATCACCTATTGTTGTTTAAATACACATATTTACACTGGAAACAAATAATAAAAATCAATCATGTTGATAAAAACCTTTGGCCAAGATCTTGATACAATTCAATTGGGTTTTTATATATATTTGTATCGTATAATTTATTCCCTCTAATTGTAATTGTTACGTTATAGACGAGGTTAAGAACATAATGCAGTAAGATCTTGCTATATCATATATGGAGTACTTTTTTATAAACAAAAGGCATAAACAATTTTGATTACTACAACTTCTAAAATTGGTCTTATCACTGTTAAGATTCACTCAAAATCCTTTCAACCCCTAATCATCTTAAAGTTATATTAGAACGTTTAAATAGTAAAATTTGTTATATAGTAATAGAAAAATGAACATTTTAAGTTTTAAGGTTTACTACTTTTTTTATTAAAAAATTATATCAAAATTATTAGAATCATATGATCTTTAATATGAGATAACAAGTTTTTAAAAATAATATGTAATACACAAATAATTTTTGTAATACACACTACAAAATTCTTAGTGTGTATTTCACATAAACGTTATAAAAGTTGTGATATACAAATTTAAGTTGTATATCATATATTAAAAAAAAATCAATCTCATATCTCACATTATATAAAAAGAAAATTATAATAATTTTTGATATCATATTTTTGTAAAAAAATATAAATATATTGAAATTAACAATTAAAAAATTTTCATTCTAATTAATACTATCATAAAAATTTTTTTGGCTAGGATGACTCCTCCCTAGAGGTATAAAGTGTTTTTCAGACTCTTAAATCAATATTTAATCCTTGAATATTTAAATTGTATATTAAAATGTTAATAGATAGATTGAGTATCAAATTTTATTCAAATGTTTACTTTCATGAAGCATCTTTATTTAGATTCGATTTGATGAATAAACTTCTAAACATATTTAACAAGATAATCCATCTAATGAAATTCATTCATCAAAATAAACTATTTTAATAAAATTCATTCATCTAAATGAATATTTTAGAAGTTTGTTCATTCAATCGAATCGAAATGAAGATAGTTCATGAAAGTGAATATTTTGAATAAAGTTTGATATTTAATATGTCTATTAACTCTATATTAAAAGTGCTCATGAGAAAATAAATATATGCAACAAGATACAATAGGAGAAGCTGACAACAATTAAGGATGGAGACAAGAAGGAAAATAAGCTTTCGATTAGATTTTATTTTTAGAACTTGCATTATTATTATTATTATTTTAATTCACATGTCTAAACATCCTTTTATTGGTTGGATCAATTAATGTATATGTGAGCGGGTTTCAAAAGATGACAATATGTATGTGTATTTGATCGGAAAACGTTTTGCAAATGTCAAGTGATGTGTATTTGCATGTGTAGTTATTGTAGTAATATAAATTATTTATGGCTTTTATTTATATAGATTTAGGATATGATATAGCAACATCCTAGATATATTATGTTTTTGATATATTATCCATAACAAATTCTGAAAGAATAGTAAAATAGTAATGCAGCAAAGCATTAAAAATAGTAAATATACCCTTTTGTTTAAAATAAAACATTATATTATATTAGTAATTACTTACAGAGAAACACCATATTAATAATTACTATTTAGCACGAGAGTTATTAGTAAAAAAACTCGCAAAATCAAAATAATATCACAAATTATTTAGAAAAATAAAATAAAAGTTTTACTAGACCAAGAAATCTAAGTTTTTTTCTTTTTCGTATTAGATATTATTACATTATATAGTTCACTTAATTAATATTCTCTAAAACTATTAATGAAGAATTAAGGACTCTCATTTTACAATAGGAGTTGATCTAAAACTATTAATGGGAAAAGGAAAAAATATGAATAATTTCTTAGTCAAGAATATAAAATGAATTATAGATTTATCACACTAGAAAAAGAAATAAAATAAAATAAAAATTCTATGGGGGAAAATGAGTAGAGAAACAAATATGTGAAGGCTGCCTCGACTCTCGAACTCACGTCCTCTCGGAAAACAAAAACGCGAGTTAAACAGCAAGCTACCGAAACAATAACACTCTAATATCACTCTTTTTTTATATATTGTCATGGGAATATGAAAACAGTCATCTTCCCCAAACAAATTTACAGTAACTTCAACAAAGCTTGAGGGGGCAGCTGCCCACTCCCTGATACCGCCGTTGGGGACTTTTATCACGTCACTTAAAGAAATCTCTGTACTATTGAGGTCTAGCGACTGTTATAGTTTTATACTCATATTAGTTCTCTATGTCCAAGAATTTAACACGAAACTTTTGGTGTAATTCGATTACATACAATATTAATTCATTTTGACAATATATGGATCTATATTCTAACTTGAGATCTAAATAATAAAACTAATAATTTAAACCACTTTAACATTTTCACATGTCACATTTGGTAGGTTATAAAACCAAACCAAACATAAAGTTTACAAATGGGCTTAGTCATTTTCATACTCATTGTCTACAAGGAAAACCATTGTACATCACTAAAATACAAAAGCTCATGAAGCACTTGCGCATTACAAAACGAAACGACTCACGTATCACTTGACACCCTACTCTTGACAGAAAAAGGAAGCAAATGACAAACTTTTCTTTTTGCTTTTCCCCACTTTATGATTCCTTCAATTAAACAAATCTATATGTTAAAAGGAGATATACAAAAAAGATAAAGAAAAGAAAATTATCTAATAGACGAAACGTGATTAAACTAGATCTTAAAGTTTGATATGTGCTAATGATAAAATGATCGATGGAATTAAAAAAAAAAAAATTAAAATCAATGCGTCATATATTATTATACGGAGTAGGTACATATTTAAGTGTATTTTTAAGCATATATAACGTTACTCGTGTTATACTAATTGTTACATTATTTGAATCGTGGTTGACAATATTTAAATCAAACAAAACACTTTTATTAAGATACAACATAGAATCGAATTGAACCCACTAACTATTATATTATAAGTCAATAGTTGACCCACCAAAAAAACCAAGCAACTTCTGAATAAGAAAAGCATATAACTTTCCCAAGAAAAAGAAAAGAAAAGTGCTTTTGTAGTTTATACTAGTGGACCATGAGACCACACCCTTGGCTCCCAAGTCATTTGTTTTCTATATATAACACATACATTTTATTATTGAACCTTAACCAACAATGGCAAAACCTAAAAGCCAAATCTCATTTGAAGACATTTGCAAGCAAATTCATGGTTCTTTGGGTAATGTTAGCCTCATGGTCCAAGTTTTCGCATGTCAATTAACGCAACATGAATGCCAAAAGACCCGAGAAAAGTACATGGAGATGTATGGAGAAGACTTATTTGATCATTTACGAAACAAGATCGATGGTCAAACATCAAAGACGTGCACGTTCTTGTCATTGTTGATGCTTAATCCACATGAGCGTGACGCCATCTTAGCGAAAGATGCTATATTTAAGCAAAGAGATAGTGTCAATTACAAGGCTCTCATTGAGATTTATGTTGGCAGGAAATCAAGCCATTTTTTCCTAATCCAACAAGCTTATCAAAGTAAATTTAGAAGGCATTTGGACCAAGATATTATGAGAATTGAACCCCCACACTCTTACCAAAAGGTATATCTTTATTTCTTGGTGTGCATATGTTGTTGTACTTTGCTAATGAGTAGTTGTACTTTGAGAAAATGACAACTTTTTATACATAGGATAAAAGACCATCTAAGAAATGGTTGGTTTAGAAGTCCTAAATTTTTGTCCACACACATACCCAAAGTTTGATCTTTCTTTTTCTTGTGCATAGTGATTGTAATTTATGGATGAATGATTGTACAAAATGAAAAGGGTATTTTTTAAAAGTAAAACGTACTTAACATTTTGGTCATTTTGAGTTACTTTATTTTTTTATTTTTTTTCCAGAAGTATTATTCGCAATATTCATTGGGGAATCCGATAAACAAATGATAATATAATTAAGTTTATAGATTTGATTTTGTGACATGAAATCTTAATTTAAACACGTAAAAAATAAAAATAAAATACATATAAAACGACATCGTTTTACATGTTAAAATTTATATGTAGTTTGAAACTCTCGTTGGAATAGAATGTATTTTACTTACATATAACGTTGTCGTTTTATGTGTAATTTTTTATGTTTATAAATTACGATTTTATATTACAAAATCAAATCTATAACATGATCACATCACAAATTGTTTATTACATTTTTTAATGAATCATGCAAATAATAACTTGAAAGGAAAAATAAAACTACATTGCTTAAAAGGAAAAAGTGAAAAATAGATTATTATTATCTTTTTTAAAAGCCATAATGGAAAAGTACAAATTTATGGGAAATGGTTGATTAGAAGTGGGCTTTTTGTGCAGATGTTAATGGCATTGGCTGCGTCACAAAAAGCTCATAGTGATGATGTTAGTGTACACATTGGGAAGTGTGATGCACAAAGGCTATTCCAAACAGGTGAAGCAAGATCTGGTGGGTTCAAGATTGATGAGGGAGTTGTGCTAGAAATTTTAAGTAAAAGAAGCATTTCACAACTCAAGCTCACTTTCTCAATGTATAAACATATTTATGGCCATAGCTATACAAAGGTGAAAACTTTATGTTATTATTATAAACAAATGATATACTAGTATTTAATTAGGTATTTTATAAAACTGTGTGCATATAAGTTTCATAACCTTATTTTGTTGTGAAAGATAAGTGGTTTAACTTCTATTTCATTTTTTATCTTTATTTTTATTTTGGCAGCACTTCAAAAATAAATATGATGGGGAGTTTGAAGAAGCACTAAAATTTGTGGTGAAAATACTGACCAATACACCAAAGTATTATGCAAAGGTGATCAAATATTCTTGCTTTTCAATTAAATGTTAAAGAAGAGTTGTTTGAACTTCAAAGAAGTTTCAAGCAGTATAATGTTATTCTAAAAACAACTTCTGCTTTAAAATACTCCACTTTTACTTTAGTAATTAGATATCGAAAAAGTATTAGTTCGTGACTTTATAGTGCTCCAAGCAACCAAAATTCCTTAACTACACGTGATCTTTGATATCTTTTTGAGCAAATTGTCAATATAGGTCAAAGGAAATTCAAAATTTGTTAGCTTGGGCCATGGGGTTTATACTCTCGAAAATGAATGTAGATTCAAATGTGTCAACAAAGACTGTTTCTCCTTTTAAAAATAGACAATTTTAGTCAAAAGTGAACTTCAATTGAGTTGTCAATTTGTAAAAAGTAAATTTTTTATTAATTTATTTAAGGCAAATGTTAGAAAAGCAATAACCATTCAAGTTTGTTTTTACTTGTTAAGTTAGACCTTGTTAATTTGATAAAACAGTTAATTACCATTAAGTAAAAATAAACTATAGTTAAGTAACAATTAAACTAAAATTGAGGTAGACATAAAAAAAAAACAATAACCATTCCACCCCACCTCGTTTCTTGATAAAATTGAACGTTACCCTTTCTTAATAGGGAGGAATTAGTATATACCATGCATTGATAAATTCTCTACTTTATGTTACAATTCTTGACAATTTGCTCCTTCCATTATATTTATGAATTTTCTTTTTATTATCTTTATTTTTACAAATCTCTAATTCATAAATTCAGGCTCTGGAAGCAAGCATCAAGAGAAGAACAAGTGATGAGGGTGATTTGGAACGTATAATCCTGAGTCAAAAAAGTGAGATCGATATGAACAAAATAAGGAAGAACTACAAGAACATTTATGGGATGGATCTAACAGACGCGATAATAGATAGCATTCCAATTGGAGATTTTAGAGACTTGCTTGTTGCGTTAACCATGAGACCTAGTATCGATTAATAGCAATTTAACTCTCTCAACTCGAGTACTAGACTTACATGCAACATGCTAGATATATTCATATGATATGGAGAGATTTTATTAGAAAGGAAATTTTGTTACATATATATGAGTTTGGAAATAGGGTGAAACCAAGACATTTTGCTATGTAATAAATTAAATTATAATTATAATCCATCTTGGTTCATGAATGAACTCTCAAAGAACCATATTCTTATTTTTACATCAAGTGAATTGATAAAAATACATAACAAACATTTAAATTCAAAACATGACTATTATAGCCAAAACAACAACGATTGCCATGAAAGCTTGATATCCGTACTTGGTTGCACTACTTGGTGCAGGTGCAGGCATCATTCCTCCTTCGACGTTGATGACCAACTTTTGGTTCAACTCAGCACAATGGTTTGCAACACCACAAATGTACCACTTTTTGCCGGGGGTTAACAAGGTCACGACATCGTTTCCAGATGTAAGGCCCGTGCCAGGTGCTGGAACGGTACAACTAGCAAAGTCGCTAGCATTTACTTTGATCACGTTGTGACTGCCTTGTTTGTACTTGAACACTAATTACAAAGAAGATTAATGATGTATAGAGTTAGAGGATATAATCTTTGTTTTTAAGTGCGTAAAAGTCATGTGTAGAAAAAACAGAATTCTAAATTTATAGCTTTACATTTTCAGTCCTTGAACTTTTAGTATATATACAATTTTCTCCAAAAATTAGCTTTATTGCTGGTAACCTTAATGCACCGATAATTTTCCCTTCATTATGTTTTTCAAGACGAGAAATTAAAGTTCAAACAAATTTAAACAATTTACCTAGTTTGTCACCGACGTAGAAAATTTTGTCTTTGGCCCATGTCTGGTAATCATAACCGGTTGTCCAACCGCTGTCATCTCCCACGACATATTCAGTTGCCACAGTGGTCGCGGGTAGTAGCACTACAGCAAAAATGGCCAATGCAAGAACAATGTGGCGAAAAGTGGCCATTGTTGTGTTTAGGATGTTGAAAGAACAATTAATCGATAGAGATATGTTGTTTTTTGGTTCTTGTGTTTGATAACTAAGATTTAAAAGTGTGTATTTATAATGATTTATATTTCTTGGAAATATCTACAGTACTACAATGAGATTGTTATCCTCGGCAATCATTTACAATCATTTGGGGTTCTTTGTCATTTTCGGGCTTAGAATTTTGTACTAGTGGAAGAATATACTTAAATAACACAAGGCCTAAGACCACTTCTAATGGGCATATCGGTTCGGAAACTAATGTGCATCGGGCGATCGATGTTATTGGTATGCACGCGTTGGTTGACCGCTTCGGTCCGAATGCGTGAGTTAAGCGACGCGATGAGAGGTGGGGGTGGGGGTGGGGGCGGGGCCCGCAAGTATTATTTTTATTTATTTTTCGAATTTGACGGTTATTAATAAAAAAAAAATATCCGTTGAAAAACGGACATATATTAGTTTTTTTCAAAAAAATATATATTTTTTTAATTTTTTTAACCTCTTTTTCCTACCCCAAACACATTATAAATACACATACAACTAAACTTCAATTCATACATAACTTTCATCATTTTTCTACTACATTCAAATATATTATTCTATCCACCTCAATCTATATAATTCACACATTTTTCATCATCCTTTCACACTATAATTTTCAAAAACACAAAAATACCTAAACAACACCACAATAATTCCCAATCGAGATTCGATATTTTTTTCCAAAACTTACTCAACTCGGATATGTCATCTCCGAATTCACCGGCATTTTCGTCTTCAGTAGGTCAATCTAGCAATTCACAATACCCAAACCAACAATTTTCACAATACTCAAACCAACAATTCCCACAATACCAATACCAACAAACACCACTTTCACAACATCAATACCAAAACAAACAATCACCACCAACGAATGTCGAACAAGATGAAAGTGGAGACGAGGTCCAAACTAACGGAAAACGAAAAAGAAAACAAGTCAAATGGACTGACAACGAATGTAGAATATTGGTCAAACGTTGGGTCGACACTTCCCAAAATTGTATCCAAGGAATCTTGCAAACGGAATCAAGTTTTTGGAGTCAAATAGAAAGGGCCTTTAATTTGTTAGTTGATGAGAAATGCAATAAATATCAACTAATCGGCAATGGAACAAGATTCGCAGAGACGTCAAGATATTCACGGGCATCTTCAAAAAATATAACGAGCCTCGTGCAAGCGGAATCCGAGACGAAGACGTTTTGAGGGCGACCCGTGAACACTTCAAACAACAAACCGGTCGGAACTACATTTACGAGCAAGTGTGACTCGTACTAAAGATGTCTTGAAGTTCTATGATGATTCTGGTGTCGCCAACAAGAAACGGGTAACTTGAGAAGAACCGGGACCAATCAATCTAAACGATGATGAAACCGACCCGAATCTCAACCAAACCGACCCGCTTACGACCAATATGTAAAGGTTATTCTAAGACGACCCGATTCGTCGCCCACCCGGTTGTTCGAAAAGTCGGATAAGTCAAAGAAGTTTTGGTTCATCGAATGCAACTTTTTCAAGACATACGAGCGACGAGACCCAAGCGGCAATTTTAGCATCTGCGCAAATGCAACAAGAAACGTTGCAAACTATTAAGGAGGCTACCAAGCAAAAATTGGTGTTCAAAGCTTGTAGTTTTATCAAAAAATCAGTACCCACAGCCATATGAGAAAATGAACTAAATCTACTTGAAGAAGCTCGTGATAACGTCGTACGCAAGTATCAAGAGGATTTTAAAACGATGTTTGATTCAAATGCGCGAAAAAACGGGTTCTCTTCCTATAAAGACTAGATTAGTTATTTAAATTTAGTTTGTTATTTAACTTATCGTAATGTTTTATTTTAATTAATTAATTTAAGGTTTTTAATTTTAATAAAAGTGTTATTATTTATATATGTACGGGGTCCATAAAATCAAAGTTACACACTTATAGTTGATAGGGATGTGTCAATTTTATGTCAGTTTGGAAAGTATTGAAGTGACACAACCAACAAGAAAATGACACGTCCATGATTAGGAGTGATTTAAGTAGCTGAAGTTCAATAATAAAAATTAGGATAACAAAAACCAACAATAATTCATACGTAAAACGATGACATGTTGACATTTACATTATCTATTCCATTACGAACAACAATTTTTAATCTTAAATGGCTTTTTTGTTTTGAAATACCAAAATTAATACGATATTAACGGTTAAACTTAAACCATTACTTCAATTATATCATAAATGAATTAAGTTCAAATGAGAATGAGATTTTTTATGAGAATGAAGGAATCAATCTCAATCATCCATTTCATCAAGATAATAATACCCCCAATATTTTTAAATATTGAATATCTCACAAACGGCTAGTCAAAAAAATATAAAAATTGCACCATAAAAATCAGCATTTTTTTCTCTTCGATTAGACATCTCACAAGGTATACTTTCGACGAACTTTTTTTTTCTTCATTTTTTGGTGGGTTTCGAAAACTGGTAACACATGTGTTAGCCACAAGTAACACATATGTTACCGATAACTGAGTAATACATGTGTTAGTCGTTAGTAACACATGTGTCCGGAGATGATCGCTTCACTTGGTGGTGGAATTATGCAATCAGCATACGAAGTTCCATTCACTATGAACAAGTTATGTTCTTCTTTCAGATAATTGTAACATTAGAGTTTAAAAATGTGTTAGCATTAAAACTTCAAATTATATACAAAAGCAAATCGATAGAAATCATTTACTTAGCATGTCGCCCAGCTTTAAAAACTTTGTTTTTAGCCCAAGCTTGATAATCGTAATTGATGTTCCAACCGCTGTCATCTCCCACAACGTAGTTTGTTGCTGTGGTGGTCGCTGGAAGTAGCACGACAACCAAAGTCGCTAAAGCAACAACGATGTGATTGAAGACCGCCAGTAGTGAGTTAGATCGATTAGTTAAAAATAACTACTCTATCATCCTCGAGTTTGGTTCAGGAATATGCATGAAAACTTTTATAGTTTTGTTCACATCAATTTTTTTCTTTCTCGTTAGAAACCAAGAAAAGAAACGAGGCAAAAAGACTAGCACCAGCCAGGTTCGGCAGGAACAAGGATTGTCATTTACAACAATTATTTGGGCTTTACTGTGTCATATTTTCCATTCAATCCAATTTATAAATAATGTTTGATTGACGGGCATTAACCAAACGATCAATGACATTTATTTGAGTAGGCTACTATTTCACAAGGCCTTTGGCCCAAATTACAACACACTTTTGTTGTACTAATCTTCAATCGTTAAAGCATTAAATAGATCTGTTTCTTTTGTGTTTTCTTTGCAAACTAAGAAAGTTACTTCTGTAGAATTTGATTCATTGAAGGGTATGCAAAAGCCCTCAAGAAGTACACAAATATAAAAAACAAAAAAGCCCCAAAAACAAGATTAAACAAAATACCATCCTCAAGAAGATGGGACCAAATACAAAACCTAATCAAACAGTTATTCCATCATTGTAACATAAAATTATCTCCTCGTCATCCCCTCCACCGTTGACTACTTGACTCAAATTCCTCACTTGGCGCTGGCAAGAGCAGCACGGAGCTTCTTGGCGGCTGTAACCATGTTCTCAAGAGCGGGCTTGACCTCATTGTACTTTCGGGTCTTGAGCCCACAGTCAGGGTTGACCCACAAGATGTTGGTCTCCAAAACTGCAAGCATCTTGTTGATTCTGTCATGGATCTCATCCATGGATGGTATTCTTGGAGAGTGGATGTCGTAGACACCAGGTCCGATTCCAGCACCGTACTTGACTCCCTCACGGAAGACAGACAAAAGCTTCTCGTCAGATCGGGAGTTCTCAATGGTGATGACGTCAGCGTCCATGTTGATGATGGAGTGGATGATGTCATTGAAGTTGGAGTAGCACATGTGGGTGTGGATTTGGGTGGTGTCCTGGACGCCAACATTGGTGATTCTGAAAGAGTGGACAGCCCAGTCCAAGTAGAAAGCATGCTCGGCTTTCCTTAATGGCAATCCTTCTCTCAAAGCAGCTTCGTCGATTTGGATAACGGTGATTCCAGCCTTCTCAAGATCCTCAACTTCATCCTTGATGGCCAAAGCAATCTGGTAGCAAGTTTCAAATCTGATATGGGAAGTTTAATTAGTCAATTTTCAAAGTAACCATTTTTTCAACAGAGGCATGTATAAAAAGTGATCAATGATTTAAGTAATTATACCTAGGTTGGTCATTACGGACAAAGGACCAGTTGAGAATGGTGACTGGACCAGTGAGCATACCCTTCATTGGGCGCTTGGTCATTTCTTGAGCCATGGTGGACCAGAAGACGGTCATCGCCTTGGGTCGGCTGACATCACCATAGATGATTGGTGGCTTCACACATCGAGAACCGTAAGATTGAACCCATCCATTAGCAGTGAAGGCAAAACCGGACAATTGCTCACCGAAGTACTCAACCATATCGTTTCTCTGCAACAATAAAATGACTATTAGCCTTGAATTAATTAATTTTAATTTATTTGCAAAGTATTTGTATGGTGCATTGGCGTGTACCTCTGGCTCTCCATGGACTAGCACATCAATGTCAAGCTCTTCTTGAAGTTGGACAACCTTGAAGATCTCCTCCTTGATGGCCTTAACGTACTCTTCCTCAGAGATCCTATACAGGGATAAATTTGTGAGAACGAAAGCTCGTGATTTTATAAAAATTCATATGTTTATTTATTTTCAGAATTACTCACTTCTTAGCCTTGTACTCACGACGAACTCTCCTGAGCTCGATGGTTTGTGGGAAAGAACCAATGGTGGTGGTTGGGAGGATTGGAAGGTTGAGCTTCTTCTGCTGGGCATCCAACCTGGCGCTCACATTGGTGGCACGACGGTGGTCAGAGCCCCTCAAAGCAGCAGCCTGAGAAACCAATAGAAGCAGACTTTTAATCAGTAAATGCAAAAAAGGTGGTCCTTTATCACACCGAAAAAGCATAGAATTGAAACCAAGTGACTTACAGCCTTCTGGACGGATTCATTGTTCACTCTTGGGGAGCACTTCCTTGAGGCTTGAGCAGCAGCATTGGCAGCAAAGAACGCCTGAAAATAAATACTCACAAAATCAATCGCTACCCTTGAGATTTTATTTAAGAACAGATCTATATATATATACTATATACAAACAGAAACATAAATTCACTTTTTACCTCATCCTTTTGACCAGCAAGAGCCTTGGCCAAAGCACCAACTTCAACGACCTTTTGGGCAGCAAATGCGAGCCACGATTTGATCTCATCGTCCAACTTGGTCTCATTCACAAGATCCACAGCTGTGTGTTGAAGTGATGAAGAGGTAGACACAACAAGCTTGTCTGCAAAAGTCACGTTCATATCATAAATAACTAAACTAATTGTAGCAATAAACATACGCTTGTTTGTTTCATTAAAAGTTCTAAATATTATAATTATGAATTATAATAAATACCTTTGCCAACAATGGCCTCAAGGGACTCAAGAACAGCAAGAGATCCAGCAAGGTCATTAGCCCAAATGTTCCTTCCATCAACAACTCCAGCGAACAGGTATTTGCCTGCTGGGAAGCTGGTCTTGATTAAATCAAGAGTCTGCTCACCGCGAACCAAATCAAAAGTGTAACCGCTAACTCCGGGAAGGGTGGTGAGGGTTTGGAATGCATTGGCAGGAATATCAGCAAAGTAGGTGGCAATAAGGACATTAAGACCAGAGAAAGCTGGTTCAAGTACTGCGTAAGCCTTGGTGAAAGCTTGCAATTGGTGGGACTCAAGATCCTTCACAAGGGTAGCCTCATCGAATTGGATCCATGTTGCACCAGCTTCCTTCAACTCAGCAATAACTTCTCTGCAACATTAGTTCTTTGTTATTTTTTGAACAAGAGTATATTTCACTATTTAAGTGGTGTTCAGTATTCGAATGCAATGTGAAAAAATCAATATTCAACCCGAATCAAATTTGAACAATTGAAATTGAATCAGTTTGGACCCAAAACGAATTTCAAATTCAGTTTCCAAATACTGATTTTCTATATGAATCACCCTGATACTTGAATTCAAATTAACTTACATATTTTAAACTGAATACTTTGAAACAAAAATGATAAAATGTAAAAAAAAGACTCATACTTGTAGATGGGAAGGATCTTGTCAAGAAGGGATAGAAGGTCAAAAGTCTTCTCAACACCCTTTGCAGGCTTAGATAGCAACAAGTAGCTGACTGGGCCAACAAATACTGGAACGGTATCAACTCCAAGCTGCAGTAACAAAATGAGCAATCAACAATCCAACATCACACGTGAATATCACATATATCCAATTCCTTAAATAACATATCAAAAGCACATACAGCTTTAGCCTCCTTGTATTCATTCACAGCCTTGTGTGAAGCATACGAGAATGTAACTTCAGGGCCCAACTCTGGGACAATGAAATGGCTGCAGACAAAAAAACACAAGAGTTGTAACGCATCAACCCAATTAAATTTAATGTTATTTAAGGAACATCATAAATTCATAACATTAAGATCTACAAGCAAGTGATCAACTTACTAGTTGGTGTCGAACCACTTGGTCATTTCCATAGCAGGGACAGAGGCATTTCCTCTGGCCATTGAGAAGTAAGTGTCAAAACCGATTTCACCACCATTCCAGTTGTACCTTGGTGGGACAGCACCGAGCATGGTGGTGGTGTCAAGAACTTGATCGTAGTACGAAAAAGTGTTGCTGGGAATATACTTGATGCCAGCATCAGCCATCTGTTTCCAGATAGATGATCTGAGATCAGCAGCAACAGTCTGCAAATCCTCAGCACTGCTCTTACCATCCCAGAATGATTCGAGAGCGAATTTCAACTCTCTTTTGGGTCCCATACGTGGATAACCGACAATGTGAGATGCCATTGATCTGTTTAACCACAACTCAAACAATTTACTAAACTTGATCCTAAACTGTTTACATATAAATTTGATCACTTTGGATTATAACGAAACAGATTATGTGAGATGCCATTGATCTATTCAACCATAGATCAAACAATTCAATAAATTTGATCTTAAACTGTATACATCTAAAAAATTGATTGATTTGGATTATAACAAAAAAGTTGATCACAAAGATGTTGAACTAATAAAGATCAAATCAAGAAACTCAATTAGGTAAGGTAAATATCCAAAACAAAAAAAAAAAAAAAATTAAAAATTGATTGCGGATTTCATAATTAAGAGCACTTCGCCGACCCACCAACCCTAAAAAGTACTCCGTATTTTGTTTATTTACCAACCCTAAAGGTTAGTTGCTTGCAACACAAATAGTCATATACTCGAGATCAATTCAAGCGAACATTTTGACTATTGTCGCCTTCAATAAAACTTAACTTCAATTTCACTAAATCAATCTCAACAACCATGCACAGATATATACAAGTATATACCTAATTGATAGTTTAACTTTAGAAATCTGAAGCACATCGTAATTTATTTCTTTAACAGTGAAGCAGAGTCTGAGTGATCCAAATGAAATCATTCGATTTGGATTTAAAAAATGTTAGATCTAAAAGTAAAACCCTAGATCCAAGAGTAGATCTACGGTTCACAAAACCCTAGCACACCAGATCTTATCCTAGGGTTTATAATTATCGAACATAAAAAGCCACATCATATAAGAAGACAATAAAGAACAAATTCTTATTTTACATTTTTCACTGAATTAATATAATAATATACTAGTTGAGTCAGCTACGTAAATGCAGTGGGCCCTACCAAGCACTAATAAGTGAAAGCACGCATTTCTAGTGTGATACGTGAACATATTTATAGATAGATACACAGAAAATGAGGAATTGAAAAGGATCACGGACGATTTTACGATTAGATCTAACTGTAATTAATTTTAGCAGATTCAAATCAAGTGATTATTAACGATGATTGAAATGGAATTCGGTAAACAGATCTAACGAAGTTGTAACGGAATAGGATGTGAACGTGTAAATGAGTGAAGTGACGTGCGTACCTGTAAGGTGGCGAGAAATACGGAAGATCAAAGTGGAAACGGGTCGGGTTGTTCCCGGAGGAGATAGATAGATAAAGAGTAGAGAGGAGATAGAAATGGTTGACACGAATTGGAATGAAGGGGGAAGAGGATTACTTATAGAAGGAGTGGGAGTGGGTGAGATGGTGACTCGGTAGATCTAATCAATATTTTCATCTTGGTGTGCTATCTTTCGTTCACGCGCCCTACTTTTCTCCTGATTTTATCTTTTCTAGTGGAGTACTCCGTATTTTTCTTTAAAAAAATTATTGAAATCATGAAATGTGTTGAGTTACGTACACCTAAAATTATACGAAATACTTAAAATTGTATTTGTTATATTAACTAAAATAATCGGTTGAATATAGAGAGAATGATAAAAATCATTTATCATAAACCGTAAAATTAGGTTGTTAAATTATGTGAATATAAAGAGAGAAAATACTTATAATTTAAATCTTAACCATACAATAATATGATTCAGATACTATTCGATATTACTTGACTTAAATTAATAACTTTTAAAGTAAAAATATGTTGATTTTGTTAAATAAAAATTGATGAAGTTAACATTTAATCGGTACAAGTTAGTGATTCGTTAGCTTTCATAGTTTAACATTTGAAATTTTATATTTTTCTAGTAACTTAAATTATTATTGTAGTATCACATTATCGATATAATATTTAAATTATGATTATTTCACTAATTTGTTACAAATTTGGATTTTATATTATATACATTAAAACATATTTTAGTAGGATGTTAATATTTCGATTCAATCTTATAATTCCATTCTTGTAAAAACAAAAATATCTAATGTAAAATCTTGACTTTAACAACCTTGATGTAGATATACGTTTCATTTTATGCAACAAACTTTTTCTTAATTATAAAGGTGAATCGGTAACAATAATTTGTTTGTTTTTCTTTTCTCGATAGATTAACAATGATGATCGATTAGTGATGACAATATCTTGTTTGACTCGTCTAAAAAGTTATAAACAATTAAACATAAAAGTGTAATGACGTCGAAAATGAGTGTTTGACGTTCTAAAAAAAGTTAAAATTACACATTATTCTAAAAGAGACTTTGTCGAATTGAATAGAAATAAGTACTTACTATTTATGATTTAATTGTAACAATTTAATGTAATACAACATGGGTGATGGTTGTTAAAAAAAAGAGAAAAAATATATAAGGAGTATGTCGTTGTCAACACTAAAGTTAAGTGTTGTTAACCAATCAATGACTTAATAAGTTGAAATTTCAACTTAATAACATCTAAATTAGGTGTTGCTAAGAGAACAAATGATTTTTCATATTTTATATGTACAAATACTCCATAAAAGAAAAGATATATGAATTATGACTTACTTGTGATACTGTTAATAATGTATTGGTTTTTAGTGAAATTTTTCATCATTTCGGTAATTGAACCTTTTTATGTAGATGATTCTTTTCTGTTTGTCAACATGTTTAACCATAATTAATATAAAACTCAATTAAAAATGAAAAAAGATGGGGTTTAATAAGTATGAGATAGTGAATTTTATCAAATCGATCTTAAATAGAGAGTACATGATTGATTAACGATTAATTTGTATAACTGTAAACATCGAACTTGCCAAAATTTGAGGAGCTACCAAGCTAGTGTAAATGACTTCACATGAATAAAATTGTAGTGACATTTTCTTAGTAAGTAAAAATTTGTACAAGTTCAGGGTGTGTTACATGTTAATAATATTATTAATATTACTTTAATAAATATAAAATGGAAGTAGTGACACTTGAAAACTTAGTTATTTTTCTTTAACACCGATATAAAGTACATTTTGGTTGTATATTTGTATTCGTATAGTTCGATACACTTTGAGGAAAATATAGAATTAAAAAGCAAAATAAAAGGGACGTGGTGGACACGCGCCTATATAGGAGACCGTGATTGACCTATTGAATAGTCACCGTAACTTTGTAGAATGATTGGTAAGTGGTAACTTTTGAAAAGAAATGCGAATTCTGATATAAAAAAACAAAGTAGGAGTATTCCATTTCCAATTACGTTATTTTCACTGACTGTTTCGTTTGCGAATTCTAAAATGAATACGTATATTTGTAAGAATTTGTCCCGATTGTTTTTCGATTGATATTTTTATATATATAATATATGTATGTATATGTAGTACCAGAATCTAAAAAGAAAGAAATTTTGGGGGAGAAAGAGGAGAAAAATATATATTTAAAACTATGATTCAATAAAAAATAAATATAATTTTAAACTGGATCAAAGAGTTATTTTACTGAATCGAAGGGTTAAAAAACTTTCTCCCCTTTCTCCACCAAATTTTCTTTCTCCCTTGAATCCACTCATGTATATGTATTTGTGCTATATTTTATACGGAGTATTATATTTATAAGCTATATAGATAAGAATATAACGACATTTATTTAGGTCGACATCAGAGTTTCTAATTGTTATTAATACGATAACAAATTTAATGTCTTCTAAATACTATCTGACCTCTTAATTTTTTATTTTATCGTAGTTGTACTCGGTCTTTTTATTTACAATTTTCATTGTAAGCATATATAGATGTCATTATTACATTAAACTTAATATTTGTGGACGTTTCTCATACTTTCTTGTTTCTATATTATTATTATATTATTATTATATGTATATCATGAGTCAACACTGCTAAAAATGAAAATGTTATCACGATTAATCAATTGAAAAATAATAAATATAATATATAATTATCATTTACGTGAATTATATATAATAAAAATACTTCATTTTTATTTTATAACATGAGACTAACTTTATTTGTTTGTAAAAAAATAATTTCTTATAATTTAATATGAGAGAATTTCAATCTACTAGCCAATATATTTATATTTTAACAGCATATATCTATTATACGATACAACGTTCACCTAATTTTAGTTAGACTCTAATATAAGCTTCATTTAGTTGGACAGGCTAAAAACCAAACAAACATACTGAAATATGTTAACACTATTTGCATCAAATAAAATCTCTTAATTATTATTTATATATCGTGCGTTGCGGTGAGATTATTAAAACTCACATACTCAGTTGAATTAAATATTGTAATAATTGTTTATTCAACAATTTTTTTAATTAGATTAGACCTTTTTATAATGTAAGTGTTTAAACTTACACAATACTTATTATAAATCAACATATTAAACAACCAAATAAATAATGTTACATTCAAAATTTACACAATCTTAATGACATAGTTGAAAAACATTTACAACCATATCCCTCATAAAACAAATTTTTAGTATTTTAATAGACATATTATCATCTATATATTATTTATCTACATAAAACGGTGTTTAATCTATCTTGTTACCTTTTCGTTTACATAACTTAACTTATACAAATTTTAATGGACTAAATTTTTTTGAGTTCATGCGTTGAGATAATTTTCGCAGTTGTCTTACACATCTATTCAGAAGCAAGTGTAGTTCACTGATACCACCAAATGCTCCTATCGAATTAGAAAAAAAAAAAAAAAAAAAAACTAATCACCCGTCATATATATATATATACTTTGAATTGTACATATAAGTGGGATAGGTTGTGGGATTGAAAAAAATGTGCCCAATCTATATTATCGATACGTCGATTTTACGTTGCCTTTCTATTGACATGATTTAACTTACAAACCGTTAATGTAGTAAATAATTTTCAGATTCGTACTTTAATTTTTTTTTGATACTTTTGTTAAGTGCATATCAAACTTATCATAAATTTATTTATATAATAATGTGAGATATGTTATCGGATAAACTACAATATAACAATAGTAAAAAACTTAAATGAAACTGATAATTTATTATTTAAATCTATCGTTTATATAGTTTAGATTATACATATATATGAAATATGTTTTATTATGTAATAAAAAAGAAAAAGAAAAAACTAAATTGATAAACATATTAAGAATTTCAAAAAAATAAATCACGTATCATTTATATACTTTGAGTTGTATATATACATAAAAGATATTGTAGGAAAAAGAAAAAGTCACTAAGTGACAAAAATGCTACTCTTCAATAACTTGAAAATGTATACATAGACAATCATAATTTTCACACTTCATGTTGTTAAATCTATATCCTTAGATGCAATTGAAATTGACGCTAGGGATTTTTACGTCCTTAGTTGAATTAAATATGATCATTAAATTTACGTCGTTAGTCGAAATAATTATTACAATATTTATTCAATAATTATTTTTAATAAGGTCAAAAATTTATGACAATATAATTATCTATGTAATACTTTTTAGAAGTTAACATATAAAAGAAATCAAATAATAAAAACAATAATAATGAGATATATCGTTATCATAATACTACTAAAAAAATATATAGTTTTAACTTTATATAAATTTTAAGTTATTAAAAAATATAAATTAAAGTAATAATCATTTATCTAATTTGAATTATATATGCATGTTGACTTTCTATGTTGAGACATTGTTAAAGTAAATCCAAAAGTTTGACATATATTTATCTATATGATTTCATTGTTTTAAAGTATTAAATGATTAGAACAATAGGTAAATTGTAATGATAACAATATAGATCAAGAAAGAATTTAAAGAAACTTAAAAATCTATTTATCATTCAGCTTCTTTTGATTATATACGTGAGATATATTATAAAATTAAAAATATATATATATATATATATATCATTTGTATGAATACAGTTGAGATATGTTATAGAATTAAAAAAGAATTACGAAAAGATAAAAACGACACTATTTGTCCTATAACAATTGTATATACAGGAATGCTAAAAACATGTGAATATAAAATGAAACCGTCACATAGTCTTGCAAAGAAAGGAAATAAAATCATTTTAGAGGGTTGTTGAGGTTGGTGAGGCATGGTCGTGCAATCGTGTTAAGACTCCCTGAGATGAAGAGGAAATAATCTACCAACTACATATTTTGACTTCAGAATTGTTCCAATTAGTTGTATTTACTTTTATTGTCCTATTCGATTGCCATTATTTGGTCTTACATGCATGAAGTCAACAAAATATGGAAATAAACATTTATCTCTACTAATTTTCATTTATTTATTCAAGTTACGTATCAAGATTAATTTATATGAGTCAAAGAGGAAAATATGTAGTGAATGGTTGCAGTTTTTAGCTTGGTGGGTTAAAAAAAGTAGAATTTTTAACAATATAACAACAACTGTGATTTGGGATTTCATGTAACAATAAACAGTTTCACTAGCTTACTGCTACCACATAATTACTGAACAAGTCAATAGTTCTTTGTTCTATGAAACAAAAGCTCATCAATTGAAAGAAAAGAGTCAATTTGATCAATTAGTTAACAGTCAACGGCGCAACCGATTGATCAAAACTACCATGAATGGTTCGAGCCCGAGGCGTCCTCTTCTTCATCGAGCCGGTCTCATTGCCATATTTACTACCCGTTTTACCCGAATGTGTAAGTTCACGGGTTAGAACTCTTGTGATCCCAGTATAGTTCAACGACTCTGCTATTTGCATTGCAGTGATACCTTTATTAGTTCTTGCATCAACATCTACACCTTTTTTTAGTAGTATTTCAACCACATCAACATGTCCTGATTCCACAGCACAATGAAGAGCAGTGTACCCATCTTCATCTCTTGTATCTGTATCCACCCCTTTTTTAATCAAAATTTGGACTATGTCGGCCCGACCCTTAAATGAGGCCCGGTGTAAAACGGTCCATCCGTGTTGGTCCTGCCCATTGATAGTGACTACACTTTCAAGAAGCTTATTAATGGTTCTAATGTCTCTTTTTCTTGCAGCTATACATAAGGTGTCGGCTAGCCCGAGTGAGTCAAGCAACCGTGTATGCCCGTGCTCGGCTGCAACATCATATGGGGCTTTTCGTGCCCGGTTTTGGATATTTTTGTTAGCACCCTTTTGAATTAAAAGCTTAACCATGTTTTCATCCCCTTGAGCCGCAGCTATATGTAACGGAGTCTCGTCTCCACTTGAATTACAAATATCGGTTCGTGCACCGCTTGTTAATAGTATTCGGGCACAATCTCGTCTTCGCTCCTCCACGGCTAAGTGTAAGGCCGTGTTCCCGTCTTTTGTAACCGCGTCTATGTTGACTCCTTTGACTAAAAGTAGCTTCAAAATATCAACATGCCCACCCCCGGCCGCAAGATGAATTGGGCCCCACGCGGACGGGTCTGCTCGCTCTGTGTTGGCTTGGTTAGCCAATAAGAGCTCCACAATCAAGCTTTCACCTGATGCAACTGCAGCCTCAAGTGGGGTAGACCCGAATCTGGCCTGTGTTGACCAGGCCTCTACATCGGGCTTAAACTCGAGTAGCACTTGAACCAAGTCGGGTCGACCTTGACCAATAGCCAAATGAAGTAAACTTTGACCTATGGCGTTGACCGAGTCAACTGGTTTCCAAGAAGGATCACTTTTTTCTAACACATCCCTAATTTCATCCAATGAACCATTACTAATAAGTTTAGTAATAACCATTGACCCAACAAACATAACCTTTATACCACGATCAACAAACACTTGTTTCTTTTTTGTAGTAAACCAATCACTCGGGACTGAATCATTCATAGAAGTGGTCTTAACCGCGGCTCCAGGGGCCACCACACTATGCAACAAAAACGAATCATCACAATACGGGTATGATTCCGGGAGGCTTGAATTCGGAGGCAAATCATAAATGATTTCGATAGTGACGGTTGTTAAAGGAGATATGATCCCAGTTTGTGGTCTAACCGTATACCGAACCTTATTAACTGGCCGTAGCCGAAAAGCCACGGGCATGGTGTACATAACGTTTCTTAACGTGACCTGACCGCAACATTTTTCACCTGGTTCGAGTCGTATTGCAACTACATTTGATGGCTCCAAACTTATCAACCGGTCCATTGATGTTTTGCATGTGAAAACTCGTACATAAAAATGTGGTTTTTAAGGTTGAAGAAAAATGTTGGATTTGGTGCAAGTATAAAGAGTGCCGGCTATTACAATGAAATGTCAGATCTTGGTGTTACAAACAATGTTGACTTGTTCTATTAGGCGTCCAAATTTGTATAATTTCAAAGAGATACTATTGGATGTTGTTACCATCTTGGATATAAAAAATGACTTGAAACTATAACCAATTGTAAATTTTATAAAGTCAGTTAGTAGTTAATAATAGTAACACATACATTTTCCCTAATGTCACTTTCACTAGTGACCTTGTTATTATACCTTTGGCATACCTTCAAACAAGTTTATATTTGTTGACCCCTCATTCTTAGTTATGCCATCTTTTATGTTTACATAAAATAATTGTATAATCATTATACATGTAATACTGTAGATGTTTTTCATGTCATTTTTAGAAGCACGTTTATATCTATGTTTTAGGCATATTTAGAATTATTTATATTTGGAGACTTAAATTCAAGAACATATTTGCTCAAGATAATTAGGACTATCATTTCTTGTCTTGAAACTTTCAATATTGACATGGTAGTAACTATTTTACGTTCGTAATTTAGAATGTGACATGATTAACAATATTTACCATGTTGACATACAAAGTGAAAGTAGTCTTTTTAATTAAATAATGAGGTACTCCATTAATGAGATCAACTTATTGTAAAGAGACACATGTATTAACCATGTTTGGAATACTATGTTTATGTGGGATTTTAGACATTTGTTCCATTTGCAACATTGTATACCAAACAAGACAATCTATACGTATCTTTCTTTGTAGTTGTTTGACTCTGTCCTACCTTGTATCACACCTTTTGGACCCACATGGTATTTCTTTATGTATGTACACGAAGAAAAAATTATTCAACGAACAATACTTTTATAAGGTACACTATTATTATTTTTTTCACGTCACAAAGTGTAATTTATGATGATATACAATACAATAATATAAGGTACTATATAAATAATGTACGGAGAAAAAATAGTGATATACGAACCAACTTTTTATAATAGTTACATCATTAAATTAATTTGATGAGTAAGTATACGAGTTGGACTTAAACTCAAAAGAAAACCTCCAAATTTTATTGTGATTGTTATTGATACTTGACCTTGTTTATAGCTTCTTTTTTCTTTTTTAACTTATAGACTTGTAGTATATTATTTCCTTTTATATATCATTATTTGTTTATCGTATTTTGTGTATATTTGGTGAGAGTCACGTATTTTTCTATTAAGTTAGCGGCAGAGCAATGGGCATCAACAAAGTTAGTATGGAAATAATTTCTTTATTAGAAGCACTTATTACAACTTTAAACAGCCTTGCAAGCAGTTTTTGGTTGGCAGATCTTGTTTAAGCAAAGTTGATTATAAATATAATTGTTGCTACAAAGCTAATAATTAGATTTAACATACTCTCTTTTTTCTCTCTTAACGAATTTAATAAAACAGGAATATTGGCATTTGATGAGTTGTAGATGCTTCGAGTACCTTTAGATCTAGCTTTTGGCCAAGCAAATAAACATTCTACGTTCAATGTGATTATTGTACGAATAAGAAAATTTTAAATAAAAATGGTAAAAAAAATTAAAATGAAAGAATTAATAGTATTGCTTCATTTCAAATATTCCTTTTCACCTTTTTCTTTGAAATTAAATATTTCACAACCGTACGTTAATAAAGTTATAAAAATTACATCATTAGAATCAACGTCATTTTATCTTTAATTAAAGATCTCACATGATATACTTTTGACGACTTTTTTTTCCTATTTTTTAATAGTTTTAAAAATTCGTAATGTTAAATCACATGTGAATTAACACTAAATAATAATCACACGTAATTATATCTCCAATCAAAATTTAAGTTCAAATCATTGATAATGTAAAAAATTTAAACATAAAAAACTAAGTTGTAGTCACATGCGATTGAACATTAAAGTATCAATTATATGTGGTTATATACCAAATTACATGTGATTAAATATCAAACTAGCAATCACATGTATTTTTAACGAAAATAAATGCAATTTCTAAAATTTTATTTATAATTATTCATGTGAATGAATATTAAGCTCTAATCACTTGTTAATTAACATATACCATAAATAGATAATCGTGTACCAATTTTAACTTTTTATCATAAATCACATATGATTATATTTTTAAGACTCGGTAGAAATGAACAAAAAAATTGTCGAAAAAATAACTTTGTGAGATCTCTAATTAAAGATTAAAAAATGCAAATTTTGAATATGTAATTTTTGTAATTTATTGACATATCATTTGTGAAATATTTAACTTTAAAAAATTTAAGTAAAAATTAATTTTATAATAAAACAATCATATTAGTTCCTTTATTTCTAACTTTTTTACGCTCTTATTTGAAGTCACTTCTTATACTAAATACATAGCGTTTCTTTCGCAGTAAAATTTGGTATAGTCTGATTGTTAAGTACAATGCCAGACTTGTTAGGCAGTATTATTTCTTAAATGAATAAAAAAAACTTATCTAAAAAGATGGTATAAATTTTTTAAAATCATTTTTCAAAAGTTTTTTGATCTTTAAAGATATTAAAAAATAAAAAACTAACCAAATTATATTATATATTTTAAAAAATTCTTTCTCATAGTCTTCTCAAATTCTATTTCTCATCTTTCTTTTATCATTATATATATATATATATATATATTAAATTACTAGATTTAAACTCGTGCGATGCACGAAAATTTAAGTTAAACAATTTTTATATTCGTAATTTTTATAAGTTTAATAGTTTAATATTATCTTTCAATTAGTGTTTGAGTATGATTCATAAATTTTTTAATTAATTAATATTATATTCAAATATTATCTAACTCTATCTAAATCTATTTCTTAGTTTATCTTTTAAATTTAAATAATTATTTATATTAAAATTATGAGAAGTCGCCACGTGACATTTTGCCTACGTGGCAAATTCTAAAGCAAACTTCTATTCTCCTTTAGTATATATATATATAGATGGATATATCTCCTTTAAAAAAAATTAAATCAAAAATCAATTTCTCTTCAAAAAATATTATCTTTTTTCTTTTAATTCTTGATTCTCTTAAAAAAAAATACTTTAAAAGCTTTTGTTCCGCTGCTATAATACAAAATTTTTGAAAACATTCAAGAGAAAAAAACAAGTTATTGGTACCAGAATCGTCAATTGGTGCTAATGTCGCCGTGCCACCATATTCGAAGCTCATTGCCGCCGTCATCATGCCATTTTACTGCTTAATTTTTATTTTTCGTTTATTTTTCATATATTTATGCTTCAGTTTAAGCGTTCATTTTCCTACCACTCGAACTGCAAAGGAATATTAAAATATAGGTTAAGGTTAGTATATTAGTATGGTCCACCCAAATTATATAAATAAGTTAGGATTCATTAGATTTCTAGAATTTTATGTACCATTATAAATAGTTGATCAATAAACTTAATACTTGCAGGAAATTCTATTCCTAAAAATTCTGCTTTCAAATTCAACGTGTCAAGTATTACAAGGCACAAAGACGGAATTTTATGAACCATGATCGGTTCATCTTTACCAACTTAGGTTCTGTGTTCACATCAGATTGCCAAAACATGATGTTCACATACCATTGTTATCTCCCAGATTAAACTCGTAAACTCTTATATTTTGCAAATTTGGTTGTATGTAATTTATTATCTCCCAGGGCATTATCTTGTACTGTATAACATATATGCAGTTGGTATCAGAGCCGGTCCAAGCCAATTTGAGGTCCAGAGTGAAATTGTATAAGAGGATAACACCTCTGTAAAAATGGGTATGATCTAATGTACTATACATAAAAAATTTAGGACCCTCTCTGAGGTGAGGCTCAGGGCAGTCGCCCATCCCACCCACTCTTAGGACCGACCCGGGTTGGTATGCACCTTGACCCATGAAGATCTTCATGTCTCATGTCTTATCTTGTGATGGATCAATCATCCAAATTAATATTTCAGTCACACCCAAAAGATCCCAATGATCCCAAAATAAAAGGTAAACCATAGAGATGAGAAAATGGGGGTGTTGGTTTATATGTCAAACTCAAAAAAAAAAATGTGTTGATCGTTATGGATCCGATTAGTTCGTGTTGGTCTCAACAGAAATGGTTTTTGTCCAAAACTTATAGATAACTGTGTGTTAAGTCTGGTCCAAATACTATACTTACATGAATGATGCAAGATTAGTACCTTTTTAAACAATTTTAGTTTTGACAAATCAGATTGTAAGTTGCATAGTTTGATTAGCATTGGTAAACATACTGCATTATATCAATAAGAAAGGCACCTTTGCATTTGGTAAAATGTAGATAATTATGTGTTGTAATTTTATTTCATTTTTTGTTTGGGCTTTGTGCTACTTTAATAAAGCAACTTTATAGGTTGTACGCTTTAAAATTACATTTTGAGTGATTTGTGTGACCTATTTCTTTTGTAACGATTTGACCCGTGTGAGATAATACATGACATATTTATATATGCTGGTTTTGTCAACCTTGTGTTTGAAGTATCTCAAGGCAAATGTAGAATGATGCTGATTTACTTTGGAGGTCGACCTCCTTCATAACAGCTAGAGTACCATTGAAGCATGGAGTGGTTTCTCGGCCACTTTCAAATAAACCAAAAATGATCTAACTAGAAGTCGATCGCTAATTACTTGTTTACTATTGATTTGATCATTCTTTATATTTTATAAATTTAAGGTTTTTAATTTAGGGGTTTTAGGTATACTAAAATGGATCAATATGCATGATATATATGAGAATATTATAGCAACATAGGAATGGAGAAGTCGTGTCATACCTGCAAAAATTGGCATGGAAGTGCACCTGTGCAGTAATGGTAGGGATATATTCATGGGTTTATACTTACTGTGATGTGAAGTTGCTGCCTACTGTGTAGTGTAAACAAAAAGAATCTCTTGTATATGTATTTGGGTTATTGGGATTAATAAAGTTGCTTTTGTTTTTTCTTTCCTTTTATGTATAGAAATCCATGAACAATTTTTGAAGTTTATTGCTACAATACTTACATATAACACGTCAATACTTGTTAGCATAGCAACGTATGCCCGTAGCAAAGCACACGGATAATTATTATACTCAATATAATGCGATTGGTTTATACACCAAGTTTTGCATAAAATATGATGAATCAATAGGAGATTAATGATTTACATTAAAATATCAAATTTAATGTATTGATGCATATATTAGAGATGGTCTTAAGGTTCAAAGGGTAGAAAGATATCATGCTTATTTATTTTATAAACAAGGTGTTTTTAGCTCGCGTGTTACAGAGTATAATGAAATTTTCACTTGAATTGAATTTGATCTCTTTTAGCTTTTTTGCCAATGAAAGTTCTATAAATTTTTATTTTTTTTTATCATACCAACGTGTATGTGCATAACGTGTATGTGCATAATTATAATAATATAAATTAATATAAAGTTGATCTTCCATTTAAAATTATATAGCGCATATACATTGATTTTACTAATTAATAATGCAACCAATATGCATGAACTTGACTTACTAATTTATCTTCCACTATAACTATTAAGAGTTATAACTTCCTAACTTCGTCAAATAAAACAAAGTGTTTTGAACATTTTTAACCTTTGATTGGAATGTCATTGAAGCCTTTACATTGTTCATGTGTTTAAAATTTTATGATCATATGCTCTACAAATCATATTAGAAATCTTATGTCCATTTTGTTCTTCTAGCTAATCTCTTTCGCTTTATGATATAAGAACATGTCAATATCCTCTAACACACAACATATATTATAAATTTTCGCATTACAATTTTGATAAACATGTCAGAAACACATTCAACAAACCTTTCTTCATTAAACTGACTATACCGTGTAAATTCAAAATTATTGAAAAGCATCATGAACTCATCTAGCAATCATTTGTTTTTAATATTGACTTTACAACCTAGAAGAAAATAAAAACTTGATGATCACCTTAAAATAAAACAAAAGTTTATAACTTACAAATTTCAAACTCCCTTAGATGTTAAAGATGAATTAGACCAACTAATTTACCTCACTTAAAAGAAATTGAAAAGTTAATTTTCTTAACACCAAGTCTCCAAAATAAATGATGAGCTCCTCTTCAACCATATGATCTTATAGTTGACTGTAACATTTTTATTGATACCTACTTCCTATTTCCACAATTGTTGTTTGAAACTTTATTTAGCGTATTTCTTTTAGTAATGTAACTACATGTTGTCACATATGAACATTATGAACTACATGTAATCCCAAATAAAGATAGTTAATATTGCTTAAAGTAATATATAAAACAGTCGGTTTCAAACAACCTAAGGTTTTTATAAGCACATTTTCTCTTTAACATTTGTAATTTATATATTTTTGATGTTTTAGTGGATCTTCAAGGATAATTAAAAAAATAATTCATGACGCATAAAAGGGATGGGTTACGTGTAGAGGATGATGAGTTACGTCAAAGGATTCGACATGGATCCCATAAAAATAGATATCTGAGATAAATTTTAAATCTATATGCTAGAAGAAAATAAAGAGATAGGCATTGAAGGAGGTAGTGTGTCATGACAAAGGACAGTGAGAGGTATGAAAAAGGTATACAAAATTGAATTAAAAATTGGGTTTATAGTTTGGTAATGTATTTAACTTTACACATTTACTATTGTATGCATCCAAGAAACTTCATATCATATGTATTCAAGTTTTAAAATCGTCTATGTATGATTTTTCATTTTTTTGGTTACATAAACTTACGTGTCTTCTGTAAGTCCAGTATATACAATAGTAAGTTAAATGTATACAAAATACGACTTTAAAATTTAAATATATACAACATTAAAAGATGTAAAGTCGCATACACTCTCAAACTATAAACCTTAAAAATTATGCTCGAAAATTATAATGAAAATAAAAAAATAAAAGAAAAGTACACAAATGTTAGGAATTGAACATATAACCTTCCTCCAAACTGTCTCAACGTCAAACCATCAAACTAATATCAACTAAACCATTTTTTAGCCTCTATTATCAGTTTAATATCTTTCCAGCTTACTATTAAAAAATAAAATAAACTAAAAACCGTTACTATTCATCTACTATTTAAAGAACGGTGATTTAGCTTTGATAAATGTTATATATAAGAATTCAAGTGGTATTTCTACAACTTTTGATAATTAAAAAAAACTTTTATGACAAAATGTTACAATATAAAATGATTTATTGTTTCACAGTATATTAAATTTTAGCTTTTATACAATTGTATGTGGTGAACTTTAAAAATTTCTCTTGTTTGTATTTAAGTTCTAAAAACGAATGTTGTATGCATTTAACATATTATCGTGTACAAAACTTACAAAAAATGTATTTTTATGTAGCCAATAATATAAAAATACATATTTTTAAAGCTTAAATGCATATAATGGGAATTTTTAACGTTCACTACATACAAGAGTGAAATATGTAAAGTTCAGTAGACTTTGAAATAATAAACTCCACAAAAAATAGCGATTTAACGAAAACAATATTCTAATTAGTCGTAGAGTTAGTAAGGGGCTAGAGGGTGTTTGACCTACATAGCTCGACAACTTTGGATGTTCGGGAAAAGAGTTCGGAACAACCATAGGATACCATGTTAGACCGTTTACATTTGACTAAAAAAAAAGATTCGCCCTTCTAAAATAACTTGAAAAAAAAACCCGACTCCGTTTTTCCATTTAATCAAGTTATAACTATCACAACAAATCGTCTGCAATTATAAATGTTAATAGTGTATCTAACCGAGTTATGTCAACTACTAATCCAACTAATTTCCACTATAAAACAACATTTACTCGTATAATTCCAGTGAATATATATACAGTTTCAGCAACAACAAAAAAACGAGTCATTTCTCATTTGATCAAAGTCTTGTTTTCCCCTTTTAGCAATAGCTATCATCGGTAATTGAGGCCCTCCTTCGTTACTTCATCTAGAAAGTAAGTTCTTTCATTTTTACTAGAAATTATACATCCATAATCCATTCTCAATCTATGATAAATTCGCATTAGTCAAGTTTTCTCAAATATTGATACGTGTTGGCATAAAATTACGTACTTTTCATAAAAATGCATAATAGCAAGTTAGCAAATTCGTAATAGTAACATCTTTTCTGCATGTAATTTTTAAAAACGTGTATTATAAGTTACAAATTTATCAATTCCTTAGAGAATTTGGACAATTTACAATCATAACATGAAAAATCGATAAATCAACCTAATGTATGGTCGAAGCATCCATTATTTGCAAATCGTTTGAACTAAAAGGTGAAAAGAATTAAACTAAACAAAATTGTCTCTACTTTATTTGAACTATTAAGCCCCAAGTTAACATTCGATCACTTATTCAATGTATTAGAACTAGTAAAATTTGAATTAAAAATAGTTTACAAATAAATACATTAGACTTTAGAATTTATTAAATGTATTTATTAGATTTGACCACTTTTTTATTTTATTGGGGTAAATGTTTTACCCAAAATAGACATAGCTCGTTTTTCAAATGCTAAAATAGTAAATAGTAGATCTAGAACACGTAAAACTTTTAATGCATGAGGTATTCCGTATTTAATATCATAACAACTTTTCGCTTTTTAAAAGATATACTTACCAAAATCATATCTTATCCAAAAATTAAAAGATTTTTAAAAGGTATCGACTAATTAATTAAAATTAAATTAAAATGTTTAAAAGGTAAGAATAATAAATACATTCCGTAATAAACATACAAGTCTACCGAACACTATAAAATATTTTGGTCACACACATCCTACGAAGTACATAAACCCTTTAAACGTAAACAACACACCTTCTTCGTTTATCCAAAACCATATAAATCCATAAACCCTAACAATTTCTCCCACCGAACCATTATGTCAATTCCCATCAAGAATTATTCTTCCCAAGTTGTGTGATGAATTCATCATTCATTCAAGAACCCCAAACCCAGAAATTATCACTTAATTCCTCCATAAAAGACAAACCTTTTTCTTCTTCAAGATCGAATTGTTCTGGGTTTTCACGAGACATCTCTTGCAATAAAGATTCCTATGTCTACTGCAGTTGTCAAAAAGTAAAAAACCATACTCAATCAATCAAACACCCACATCAAGAAACCTATAAAAAGTCGCTAATGATTCTTCAACCAGTTGGGTGTGAAAATTTATGTCCGAACAATCAGATGGGTGAATATTATTATTTTCATAATAATCAAGCCTACAATTATTTTATAGTTGATCGTAATCATTGGTATGTTGATGAGCTTATAAAGCCAAAAACTAATCAAAAGAGACTACCCGAAGATGATAAAGATCAGTTGGTAAACTTAAGGGAAAATAATTGTTATGAAAAAGATTCGTTACAAGAAAACAATCATTGCAATATAAGTCCTAATTCTTCATTTATGAATGTTGTTTCAATGGATGAAAAGTTGATGGGAACACAAAGGACAAAATTCCCTTTTCATGTAGCTTCAATTCCAAAGCCACAAGATGAGTATAACATAGTGGTGAACAATGTGAATCAACCTTTTGAGCATGTTTGGTTGCAAAGAAGTAAAGATGGGTCAAGATATGTTCATCCTTTGGTTAGTTTCTTTTCTTTATTTCTTTGTTTACAATGTCATGTTCCTGCTTCAATCAATTTTACAAAATTTAATGTTATTATAATGATAGATTGAAAGCAAGAAAAAGGTTTGAGCGGTTATGATCATGGTCAGTAGTAGAGTGAATTTGTTTGGTTTTAACAAAATTTTAGATTTCTTGAAAACCATGATAGTCATTTGATGCATTTTCTTGAACAATTTATATTTAATTTTTGATATTTAAGTGATTCAATGGTTGATTAAAAGCAAGAAAAAGATTTAGTTGGTTTATGTTTTACTTTTATGTATGAATGTATGATCATGAAAACAAGTTAACTACAAAAAGAAATTTTCAATTTCTTGAAACCATGAAAGTTATGTGATAGCATGTTTTAGAACAAGTTAAATTTAAATATTACTGTTTCTTTGCTACTTAATAGAGAAATCTATGATTTATATGTTTTACTTGTATATATAGGAAAAATTTACGTTTTATGACTTCGTTGATAAAGATGTGAGCAAATTCGAGCCTGTCATTCCGCCTCCAACTGATGGGACACCATTAAATTTTGTGCAAGAAGTGCAAGAGCTGAAGGAACTAGTTCATAAGTTGCGTAACGCCACTGAATTTGCGGTAATTGTCTAGTTTGACTTTTGCGAGTCAAACTCTCTAATTTTCAATTTGAAAAGTTGCCTGTTTTTATGTAATTTCTTGTTTGTGGTTACAACCATATTCACCGTGCAATAATATTCACCAAATTTACCAAGAAAGATTTCAAAACTCTAACAGAATTCACTCAGATTTTGAACTTAAAGTATATCATATTTGACTTGTCATTTTCTGTTTTCATTAGGTGGACTTGGAACACAATCAATATAGATCTTTCCAAGGCTTGACATGCTTAATGCAAATATCTACAAGAACTGAAGATTTTATTGTTGATACATTCAAACTTCGGGTTCATATTGGTCCATATCTGCGAGAAGTTTTTAAAGATCCAACCAAAAAAAAGGTAGTATTCTGCGTAGAAAAATGTTACTCATTTATTTATATCCAAATGTACAGCTGTTATAATAACGTTATGTTTCAGGTTATGCATGGAGCAGATAAAGATATCGTGTGGCTGCAAAGGGACTTTGGCATATATGTTTGCAATATGTTTGATACTGGACAGGTTATCTTTCTTTTACATAAACTCTTATTGCAATTGGAGAACTTACATATATTGATTTTGATTTATTATCTGGGTGCTGATTTAAATACTGTGAATCTTGATGTTAGGCATCACGGGTGTTGAAAATGGAGAAAAATTCTTTGGAGTATCTGTTGCTATACTTTTGTGGAGTACCTCTTAATAAAGAGTATGTATCTTCCCTCTTTTGAATATCAGTTAAAAGATTATATCTGTGCTTGGTGAATGGGGGACTTAACTGATTGGAAAGTCTTTGCATAATTCAGTTCCCCAGTGCGAAAAAAATGCCTTATTGTGAAAGGGATACTAAGGGTGGTAAAATGGGCAAGCTGGGAAATGTAATAAAATGGGTTCAGGACTAAACAGGCAATTCTAATACGGGTCGGGCCTACCTGCAAAAACTTATTTGTATTTTTTTCTTTCTAACTTTTAAAATTTTTATTGTGTAATATATGTTTATAAAACAATACGATTAGTAATCTGATTTTTTTCTATAAAGTGCTTTAGTTGTCTGCATTTATTGCATTCAGACGAATTTTAACCCGTTTGATCCGCCTGACCCGTTTGGACTATTTCTTGCTCAGTTTAATTTTTTAGTAGACCCAAATTGAGCCGTTGGAGATAAAATCATAACCCAAATTGACCCATTTCTATTTAAACGGTTCAAAATTTCTACCTCATTGGTTACCATATGCTACTTGCTGCAGATACCAAAAGGCAGACTGGCGATTACGCCCACTGACAAATGAAATGCTCAGGTATGTCAAGCTCGACTCATATTTGACCCTTTGACCCTTCGACCAAACAATTATTCATTTACATAACTTTTTTTTTCTTTTTTTAATATCCACAGATATGCTAGAGACGACACACATTATCTTTTATATTTACATGATCTTATGAAAAAAAGGTTGCTTTCGTTGTCAACTGATCCGAACTTCCCTGAATTACCTATTATGGAAGTAAGCCTCATTTCTGTCATTTGTGTATTTCAAGAGAATTATAATATGTATATGTAATGCTACTTTCAATCAGAATTCTGACTATTGTGGTTTTCAGGTGTATCGACGCAGTTACGATATATGCATTCAGTTGTATCAAAAAGAACTTCTCACTGAGTATTCATATCTGAACATATACGGGTATGTTATTAATGATTAGATATCAAGAAGACATTTGTTTTTTCATTATACTGTATTATGTTCAATTTAATTTGAAAATCTACTTGTAGATGACACTGATTTTATGGTGATATAGGTTACATGAGGCTGATCTCAATGGTCGACAACTTTCCATTGTTGCAGTAAGTCCTATTTCCTTTTAATTTTGCAGCGAAACGTTCACACTCACACGTGCACACACACACAGTCAGTTAATAGAGATATTTGAACATTTTGTTTGTAAATGGCACACAGGCTCTTTGTGAATGGAGAGATATTGTGGCACGGGCAGCAGATGAAAGTACTGGATATGTATTGTCGAACAAAAATGTTATCGAAATTGGTAATACGAATAAAATATCTCTCTTTTCGTGTCTTTAAGTATATTTAAACTCTTGTTAACATTACATTAGAGGTGACAAATCCGACCCGTCAATGAGTAAACAGGTCGGTCCAGGATATTATTTTTAAAGAGCTATTGAAAATGGAAACAGGTTGAATGGGTCACACGGGTTAAAGATAAACTAAAAGAGGTCAAACGGGTTTAAAGTCACCCAAAGGGTACTGAAAGTGTCTAATTGTTTTCTTTCAGAAGTTAAATTATGATTATAATAATATAATCTTTTTAAGATTATATTCAATAAAGTTATTGTATATAATTAACAAAAAATGAGAGAAAATGATTTTACCTGTTTTGACACACACGTTTAACACGTCAACCAACCCGCCCATTTTGCCAGCTAATAACTGTCTACTTAACATGTGTTTGCCTTTGCTATTATCTTGTATAGCAAAGCAGATGCCGACTACAACCGGAGACCTGTGTCGCCTGCTGAAATTCAGGAACCTACACATTCAGCAGAATCTCTGTTCAATTCTTAGCATCATCCAAAACTCTGAGCAGAATGCAGCTGCTTTTGATGAAATTGCCAAGAAACTGAAACATGAACGCATAGAAATAGTAACGTTTTTTGTGTAAATTTTCTTCATTGTTTTAAGACACTTATATATGATTATTCCTTCTAATGAACAATTTGTTTGTGTTATTCAGGAAGCTTCACGAACTGCTAATAAAAGGTCTGAAGAAGCTGCATTTATGCCGAGTGGTAGTAGCAAGATTGCCGCAACTCAATGTGGAAGTGTAGCTGAAAATAAAAGATTGGATCATGATACTACTAAGGCAATAATATAAAAAATAAGACTAAAATTTTGCAATGTTATCAGAGTTATCGTGTTTATATTTGCTCATCATTTTGGGTTGTTTTGCTTTGCAGGCGCTGTTGAACATATCGTTTGGTACTTATAAAAGAAAACCCGAGCCACTGCACCTGACCGTGAAAGAACATACTATGGCTCGAGAAATTCTGAAGTGTGATGAACCAAATGCAAAAGAGAAATGTGGCAGTGCGGTTGACTCGAGAGCTGCAAATGAAGTTGAAAAGAATGTATCGGTTCCGTCATCGAGCTTTCAAAAGTGCTTACAGACTGCTGACAAGACGAAAATGTCACAAGCAGGGCTCAAGAGGAGTGGTCCTAGCCGGGCTTTTTAGTTCGGGTCTTGGGTTGGGATCGGTCCGTTTAGAGACTAGTTATGTTTATGTTTCTCTGGTGACCTTTTCTGTTAACTTTAAATAGAGCGATAACATGTTTATTATATTTAAATAACTTTAACTTTGAAGTTTAGTTACCGAAATATATCAAATATAATTTAGAGGAGAAGTTTATGCCTTTTAAAATATAAATGTGTTGATTCAACTGAGTTATGCATACAATGTATATCTTACAATTTAAGAAAGTAAAATATAAGGAGCAGAATGATGGGTTTATATTATAGAGGTGAGTTCATGTAAGTATGAGTTTTTCTAAAAGTACGGGAGTATCAATAGGATTGTGTCATTTGGCACAAAACTCACTTTTCCTCACTTTTTTTAAATTTAAATATCTCATAAATGACAAGTCATAAAATAATAAAAATTACACCATAATAATCGTTATTTTTTTTATTCGATTAGATATCTCACAAGGTATACTTTCGACGATTTTTTTTTTTTTCATTTTTTGTGTGTTAACACATGTGTTATGAACAAAAGTGTTACCCGCGACTATCACATGTGTTATCAACGACTATCACATGTGTTACAATCGATAATCGGTGCTAACACATGTGTTAGTCGCCCGTAACACATGTGTTATTTGTTTATAACACATGTGTTACAAATTTTCAAAACTCACCAAAAAATGAAAAAAAAAAAATCGTCGAAAGTATATTTTCATGGTACAATTTTTATAATTTTTTGACTAACGGTTTTTGAGATATTTAATTTTTAAGAATGTGGGGGTTTTGTTATTTTGATTAATATCAACAGTTGAGATTTGTACTCTCATACTTTCAAAAAATTTCATACTTTAATGAACTTTTCTCTTATATTATATGCTTTTTAATTTATGATAAATCAAGTGAATTTTGCCATATTTTGATAAAGATGATTGACTGATAAGCATTACTTTTAAGTTTTAAGTACTAAACAATAGAATGTTTTTTGAAGTCTTATAACGAGTATTGTTATAGTATCAATCTTGGTCTATAGAAACTCAACTTTTAAGATACATCTTAACAATAATCCATAGCGTGCTAAACTATTAAAGTATAGTAAATGATACTGTATGATTGTACATTAGTAAGTAATAATCCGTTTACTGGTTAGCTGATCTTCTATTATTAAAAAGAAGTTTACTTGCTAGTGAATAATAAACACACACAAAGTTCGCATAAGTAAGGTACCTTAATACTTAACTAGTAAGGTGCTTGCGTAAGCAACGAGTTGTATCGATGATGATAATATCTACTTTTCTCTCTCAAGAACTTAGCTGTTTCATTTGACTTAGTTGTTTCATTTGAAATATCTATATATCTATTGTATATAGTTGTTTGATCATTTGTATGCTTAATAACTAATGATAGTACTCAAACATAGTTTAAAGAATTATTATATTATATAAAAATTATTATAATGAATTTGGTAACGTTTATATGAAGTGATGAGACAAAATAATTACTAAAATGTTTAAAAGAGCTAAAACGATAACCGAAATAATTGCGATTAAAGTATATAAATTAAAAGGGACACTAAAAAAGATAATTAGGGACTTATAATGAAAGTTAAAAGAATTAGAATATTATTAGCTCAGATTAATAAAACAAACTTATATCCAAACGATTTATTAAAAGGTATTTTAGATTGTTTATTTAATCACTTATCTGTTTATTTATTTATTTTAAAAATAGATAAGCAAATACAAATACCTTTTAAAAATTGTTTATTTATTTAAAAATATTTTTTAAAAAATAAATACTTAATAATAAAAATATTAAAATATACTTATTTTTTAAACACGTAGCCAAACACCCTGAACCAAACTGATTATAAACAAACAAATTCAATTTCCGTATTCATTATTCAGTGCAACTTCCAAAATTCACATATTCTCGTCTTCAATGGCCGTAGAAGGGGGAGTGACGTTATCGGAACTGTACCAAACCTCAAGAAGATTACTACTAAAAACACGTGACGCCTTAGAACGTCTCGAATTCTCGTCATCGGCCGGCGCCGTCGATTTGCCGGAGCTTGCAGTTTCCGTCCGTAAAGATATATCTCAAATTCAAACCCTATGTTCTGATATGGACGCACTCTGGCGATCTATTGGTTCCAAACCTCAACGCGATCTCTGGAAAAGGTACTCTAGGGTTTATCGTATCACATGTTCCAATCTGATGTAAATTAATATTCACAATTGCATGTATCTGTGATGTGAATGTTAATTTGTGATTAGCGTTCTATTTTATACCTTATCGAAGTTAAGTTCATCATAGAATTAGCTAACAAATAGGTTAGACAATCAGGTGTGACGATCCTATTATATAGGCACACACTAATTCGGTTATCGCTATACGCGGTATTGCACTTCGGCTAATATAATTTGTTCGGTAATACGTCAGTTCAGCAACATGCTATTTGCCTACTAGCATTTTTTGTAGATATTTTATTACTTAAATTTTAAGGTATTAATTTTCTAAATGCTTTATTATGTAGTATATAGACATGGGAGAGTTCTAACAAGTACTCGAGTTAAATAGGAAATGTAAAAACTAAAAACTAATCTGGACCAATCATAAGGAGATATCAGATACAGATGTTGGCAAGTTAATGTGGTTGACAATATGTTTAATATAGAATATGAAAGTAAGTCAGTAACATGATCATGACATCTGAGTTTAGTTTTATATTAGGCAGAAATGGAGAAAATGTGAATGATATTTAAATATGGTGGCAGAAAAGTGGAGCAAATAGCTGAAGAGGCTGATTCTCTAAGAGAAAGTTTAGATAGATATTTTCAACGGCAGCAGAAACGGATGCAAGAAGCACAAGAGAGAGCAGAATTGCTTGGTAGAGCTGTATGTAAATTACTTTCTGTATTTGTTTACTTACTTATTATCCTGTAAGAGATTTTGTTAGATGGATTACTGATTATGATTTTTTTTATGATGGTTTAGAATGGAGAATCATCTCATGTTTTGAGAATATTTGATGAGGAAGCACAAGCAATGCAGTCTGCTCGTAACTCGTCTCGAATGTTGGAAGAAGCAACTGCAACTGGAACAGCCATCCTTGCTAAATACTCTGAACAAAGGGATCGATTAAAGGTACATGCACTGTGTTTGCATATGAATGAGCATACAGAGTCCAGTCTTAAACAAATGTATTATGCAATGCACTGCCTAATACACTTCCTGAGAAGGACTGCAACCTATAGTTTCCTGATATTCTTTTATGAAGCTAAGGCTTAACTATATATAATGTGACTAACAGAATAATAGATTTCATTTTCTCCAATCAAGTTCAAAAAATCCTAGCACATACTTAGCTTTAGGTTAGTCTCAAATGTTAGTCATGAATGATTAATGAGTATTTTTTAGATATGGATGATGAATTTGGCCTATGATATGACACATGATCAGACCACTCTGTGCATTTCTTATATTAGATTAGTTTATCAATTCCTCATCTTTCTAGTACGGATTGTAGTTAACTATGTTATTGGCAATTTCCTAGTTGCAGTGCATATAAGATATTCACGAATTACCATTTACTTCATATAAAAGAAAATTTTGTATATTAATAGATCTTATAAATTTTGCAGTTGTTACTTGCTAATGTAGTGAGAGCTTATATTGAGATCCAGAGTCATGACAGAAGACTGTTTGGTTTATGATCATGTGTCATATCATAGAGTCATGACAGAAGACAGTTTGGTTTATGATCTCACCATAAATCATAGTAACACTTAATAAGATTTCTTATATGAATTGCCTGTAACCGATAGTGATCGTCTCCCTTTCCATACTTGGGTAATTACACTACTCAGAACAGGAGCTTCTTATTATCCATTAAGTTTGAAAAGCTACAGAGGCCTCCCTTCAATATTTCAATGTCCTTCAAAACCTTAGCACACTATGAAATAGTTATAAACTTATAAAGGATAAAGAGGACATTGATAAACTCATAAATGCAGTTGGGATGACTTGTAAGCTTAAAAATGCTCACTTGGGCATCGAAGTGAAGTAGTATCTGACCTATGAAGTAGTTTCTGTAGGGCACAACAATATCTTTTGATGCTTCGTTTTACTTTTCTTTTTCAATCCCATAACCAGATATGATCTTTGAAATTCTAATTGACATTCAGTTAATTTGACACACTGTAAACCAGTTTGACTTGCTTAATGGCTAGTGCCCTAAGCTCAAATGTGGAATTGTCAAGGAAAAACCTTGACTGTACAAGGCAATGTTGTATCAATGCCCAAACGTATATGTCCCTAATATCTTAAATTTTATATGGTATAGCATGACTCATTCTGTACTGTATAAAAGATGCTACATAATACCTTTATATTTTGCATGTCTGTTCGAGATTTAAGTTTTATACATACTACGAAAGTCGGAAAATAACAAGAAAGAAAAACAAAATTGATTCGTAGTTTTAGGCATAGCTGCAGGTGATCAAGATGGCATGAAGTACTTGTTGCCTTATTCATCATATTTCATGTCTTTCAAAATCTTCCATATTTGCTAACGTACTTGCTGTCAAATTCTTGTATAATAGTTCTTGTTCTGTTACTGGCATATGTTATAATGAAAAACATGTACTTATCATCTTTCATGTTGTCTTTTGCAGAGAGCTCAACGAAAAGCATTGGATGTGCTGAATACACTGGGACTATCAAGTTCTTTATTAAGGGTGATTGAAAGGCGGAATCTAGTTGATCAAAGGATAAAATATGCAGGCATGATCCTTACTATCATTGTAGTAATTGCATTCTTGAGGTGGACTAGGTGATCATTTGGTTCTATTTTCCATCTTGAATGTCTCGTCAATTTGTAGATCAAACACATTTTTGGAGGAGCTGTGTACAACGGCTTACTGTATAAAAGGTTTACTTTTTATATGTAAATCAATATTTTTAAACAAGATTTGAACATGTTAGAAACTAATACACCTAACCATTTTACCTTGTTAACAAATCTGGTATCCAGTAGTCTGTTCAGTTAAGCCATGGATAATACATGTAGACATACATTTTCATTAATAGCAAGATTTGATGTTCTTAATTTGACTTCATTTATGAAGCCTTCTATCACTTGTTGGGTGGGGATATACTTGATCAACCAATGTGTCCTTTTGGTGGTAAGTCAGCTAAAGATGGAAATTATAGCATCATCTATAGCTGAATCGTCTTTGTGGAGGCATTACAAAATCTGTAAGCTCTCTCAGAATATGAGGCTTCTTCAACCAAACCTCAGTGCTGAACAGAAGTGCGAGATTGCAGCCTTTTCGTTATGGTTATAGCACATTGGAGATGGTTGCATAGGTGTAGATAATGATGATGACCCTGTTGACACGAAATGGGTAGAAATACTGGAAAAGTATCTTATACGGGATCATGATAAAGCTCTCACAGAACTAATTAATAACACATATAGCCATAACACATTTCACAATCCAAGTGCAACCATGTACTGTGACAAAGTCATCGTTTGTCCTAAAAAATGATACTGCTGACGAAATCAACAAGTTGGAACTCGATTTTCTACCAAATGAGCCGACAGTTTATCCCGAGTCCTGACTCAATTATTCCACATGTCAATGAGAGTGGAGATAGAGAGGTTCTTTAACCCCCTTGAATATCTCAACCTGCTTCACTTCCCAGGTTTCCCCTTTCACCGTCTTGAATTAAAAGTTGGGGCCCTTATCATGTTGTTCCGTAACATAAGTCTAATGGCAGGCCTTTGCAACACAGCTAATGCCAAGGCTCATTCAGGCAGAGATTATCACTGGAACACAAAAAGCCCACAAAGTTTATATACCTAGAATCATTTTGGATCACAATGATAAACAGTTTCCTTTTGTTTTCAAAAGAAGATAGTTCCCAGTTAAGCTTTGCTACGCCATGACGATTAATAAGAGCCAACGCCATGACGATTAATAAGAGCCAAAGTCAGTCATTAAACAAAATAGGGATCTATAAACTATAATCAAAAGTGTTTTAGACCAAAGTATGTGTAATAATTTGTTATATGATCTATAAGATATAACCAGAAGCGTTTTAGACACTTCCAAATGACATATGTAGGTACAAGTCATAGATGATGGTTACTTAACATTTTAAGGTAGTTAATACCAAAAAAAAAAAAAAGTTAGAAAGGTACATGAAAAGTTACCACTTTAATTTTCTAACCAGCACTAGGTGCACCGAGTTGAATGAATACCGAGTATAAATATTAATTCTCAACATGTAAATTGCAGATCCAATGCTTTCATCAGATTAGGAACACCGAATGATATTGTAACCATATGATGATCTACCTAATAAATCACAACATAAACCTTGACTTCCACCATTTTCCCATACTTGATTTATGGAGTATACATTCTTAACCCGTAATAACTAGTCATTGAAATATCCATTCATAACACTTATACAATAATCAAAGAATTTAAATTTAGTCTATTCATTTCATTTTATTTTTTATTTATCTTATCTTAACTATATATAAACTATTTCTATTTCTTTTCTTAAATTTGGACTCAACAATAATTAATGTCCAAATTATCCTTAAAAATCATTAATTACTTTCCAAATGAACCACTAATTTATAAATTGCAACCCTAAGTTTTAAACTTTACATATCTTTGAATTAAACGTTTAACAATATAGTGTAAACAATAAAATTTATAAATGTCAAATTAACAGTTTATTCCCGCTACTATACGCGGGTACACCGCTATGTAACTTAACATGTCTTCCTAAAGACCTAACCTCACTGACAAAAACTTGTATCATTTCAATAACTAGTTTTCTTGAAACACCTATTATGTGTAGGTCCTTATGACGTGGAGTTCGAGTAGGGTTTTTAAAAATGAGACACTACTTAAGTATCGGTAATCATCCATTCCAGCCTGCTTAATTTCAAGAGAACGAAATTTAAACAGACTCATATGGACTATCACAAGATCTGCATTTCCTTGAGCATGCGAGTACCACACTATATACCACCATACACAAGTGCCAGTATTTTCCATTTTTGATGCTGTAAACTTTGGAGTTATATGTTTTGATTTTACCAAAAAACGTTGTCTCCATGACCATCCAGAAATGACTGTTTTCAATAAGCTTTAGGTTGGCAGAATGCACATAAGAGCATATGACTTGGTTAAATAATCATGATACTACAGATACTAATCCGATGCAGCAGTATTGGTTTTGGTTGTGTTGGAGAGAATGAAAGAACTTATATGTCGAGATATTGTCCAGCGAAATTGGCATGCCTGAAAACCGATGCAATCTTCACATCCCCATTTGACAGTTCTGTGTTGTATCCAACACCAGGTGTCACACACGCATTCACAGCAACGAGCAATTCTGGATTTGGTCGGACCGCCTTAATATATCATATTTTACCAATATTGTAGTAGAGATATCTCACATATTCTAACATCACGCAAGAAACATCCGACTCAAAATTTCAAGTAATGTCAGTTGGTAGAGGCTACGGTTGAAGGACTTGAGGGAAAACAATTATCAAACAAACACATTGAAAAAAGTGCATCACATCACTAGCACACTAGAATTCACTTTTCCTTCAAAAGAACAGAACGCACCATGATTTCCACCACTCGGGCACTACCACCTTGGTGACAACGTCAGTAGTAAAGCCCATCCACCATTGTGGTAGGCCAACAACATAGGCCACATCACTCCACTCCAGAAGGTCAAACCAGGTAGATTGAATAACAACGAAAACAAGTGCTAGTGACATTCAGATTGTAAATTTAATCTAGTTCTTCATCTTTTCAATAAATAAAAATATTTGTAACAAAATGAGTACTTAGTTTTACGTAGCAGAAATACATGCTGCACCTTCAATTCTTTTAACCGTCAAAATACTCAATTCATTTCACCATTATTTTATAAAGTATATTACAATTCGACTAACATTATGACTCACGAAAAATTGTCACCGGTATCCTATATTTAGAGGAACATATCTATTACGGTAGTTTTCAAAGTTCTATAGCACATTAAAATATTTCATATTTTATTAATGGTTCGCTTCAAATGATTACCAAACTGAACAAATGAGGATTTCGTAATACACAACGATATGGTTCTGTTAATAGCAAGTGTTACGGATGGCTACAGGAGATTGAGATGCCAATAAAAACAGATATGGATCGAATCGAATCGAGTATCATAGTCATAACATGATCATAGAACTTCCAGTTTGTGCGTGGGCGCTGATCACTTTCCATTGTTCAAACCTCCTGTCATCTTTATAAAACAACCAGAATAGCCATAAATGTATTTTATCAATTATCTATAGAAAGAAAAATATTTATAATAGCATAACAGTTTTACAATTGAAAATAGAATTAATTATAAATTTGATAAATCAAAAATGCTCAGAAGCCAAGCGTAACAAAAATATTTCATAGAAAACATTCAACACAAAGTTAAATATTTCCTTACATGTTAGCTTTCTCATCACTGCATTTTCATTCCATATTTCATAAACCTCTTGTTCAATAAACAAAATGACCAGTCATATGATTTAAACAAAAGAATCGTAATAAATATATATGGCTACATGTAATTTGAAGAAAAATACAAAGACGTTTCTCCAATCGTGTTACGTAGCAATTTATTGGCACCGTGCAAAAGGTAGCTTCATTTGATTTTTAAACAAAAGCACCTGTGTCTAAGTATGCCTTACGATTCCCTAATTCAATACATATAGATATATATCCGATATATTGTGTCATGAAAATAGTAAAATCAATTTTCCATGGGTCTTAAAACCGGACTGAAATTATATTTAGGCTCTAAGCGGCAGTCAAGTCGCCAATAAATCGACGCCTGCTGTTGACTCGATTAATAGAGCCCTAATTCAACACTAATTTCAAATTAAATCAGACAACATATAAACAAAAACGCAGTTACAGATCAAATGAGATTAATAGAGGAGATCGCTCAATATAAGAGATACGACGGCATTCCGATAATGTTACTTTTAAATCGATAAAATGAAAGCGGGGAAACTAAACGGAAGTAACGAATTTGGATTTAGGAATGAAGGGGATGGTGGCGAATTGTTGTTGAGAGGTTGGTTGGGGTTAGTTTATATATATAGGGCTTAAATTAGGGTTTTGTTTCCAGGCCACACATGTTTTCATTTTGGGCTTCCAATGCATCTATAACATGGATGAATTAATTTTCCGAAAAGAAAAATGATTCGTGTAATTAATGTACGTCACTACATAAATTATTTGATTTGCCTTAGATTTTCTTTAAATTCTTATAAATGATTTTTATCTCAACTTTAATCATTAAATAAAAATATTAAAAGATTATCATTTAATTTTTTAATGTATTAAATATATAAATAAATCATTCATCTAATCTTATATCTCGTATAATATTTTTAAATATTATTTTTTCTTATGTTATATCATATCATTGAATTTACAATTACAACAATTAAATTTACTATACAAAAATCATCTTCATGATGATTATAGCATTCGGGTACTATTAAACGTTTATATATGCTAACTAAATTAAATCTCCAATAAAAAATAAATATAAAAAAAAAGAAATAATTTAAATTTGTCTCTCAACATCAATATGCGAAATTTTCACCTCGTTATTCTGTGCACCACCTAAATTATGACTGTGCACCACCGGAATTCTGATGTGCATCATGTATTGTTCTGTGCATCATCATAGTTATATTATTCGTGCATCAAATATGTGAAGCTTGCAATTTTCAAATGGTATAAAATATGTATCATCAGAAAATTCAGTGTGCATCACCGAACATTTACTGTGCACAACTGAAATTATTACTGTGCACCACCGAAATTCTGACTGTGCATCATTGGAACTTTAATTTTTGACTGTGCACCACCGGAACTTTGTATGACCCTTTTGCCTTTCAGAAATATTTAACGAGTCTTTGACTATTTTAAAAAATTAATTTTGTCAAATCTCATCCGACGGTTGATATATTATCTTATTTGTTTTATGTTAAAGTTTGTTTTACGATAACCAACTCCAAATCTAATATATAGGAAAGGAACTACAGGTACAACGTTGCAAGTAAGTGTGCCACCATTGCCCCAACTATCGTAATGTTGTTTATCCAGTTATATATTGGAGTAGAGAATTGGATTGACATCTTTGAATGTGATGTTCTACTACAATAAATTGAAAGTGATGTTGCATAAACAAAAATTTCAAAGTGAAAACGTGCTCTCTATTATCTGTGATGTTTATAATGTAATTGGTCAGTTTTGATAGTTTCGTTTGCCACGAAAGTAGTACATACGTGTACAATTATTCCAAAATTTAGCTATTTTTTCCCAAATAAAATATTTAATATAATTTAAAATGTAGCACCTTGATAAATTAAACAAGGGCTATACGTCTCTATTGTAGATTTTGTGAAATTGATCCAAGTTGTGAGTTGTACACGACTACAAGTGATCCAAATATAAACATACTTGACACTTAAACCGTCTTTCGTACTTATGGTCCAGTGAGTTATTCATGGTTCATTAGACTTGAGCTTCTAATGCTTTTAGTGACTTGATGGTAAATAATCTATCTGGTCCGAAGGTTTAGGATTATATATGTTCAGTTTCATTACCTTAGAAAGGTTTATAACAGTAGTAATTATAATGAATTTCATATCATGTATGGATGGGAATGGCTTTTTAATTCTTAGACTTTCGCGTATGAATGAATATTTCTCAACTTTATGTGCACCAATTTACTATCTTTTTACTTATTTAAAGAGTTTGTCGAAACTCCAATACAAGTTGCTTTTACACGGGTATAAGGTTAGATATAATGCATACCATTAGAATTGCTATACCCATTATATAGCAAGTATTTCATGCACCAATAACCGAATAAACTTGTAATTTTGACAAGATCGAAGTTCCCTAAACTAATGTAAATTAAAATTAGTCGTCCTAAGTCAGATTTAAACTGCAACCTTTTAATTTGTTGATGATTTACTTTCATATCACTAGTTCGAATGCCATTTACTCATGTTATAAAAGACTTGGCATGGGTTCGGTGTAATGTTGTTCTCACTTTTGAGGTGAGCCCACAAATCGTGAAGTGAGTTTGGATTAGAATCATTCTAAGTTTACTCTTAAGAAAATAATGACGACTGCAGAGACTGTCAATAAGACTTTAAGACATGAATGAATGACATTGATACTCGAATGATAACAAATTCATCGTTCTCCTAAATATTAGTCGACGTACAATAATCTATACTTGTTCAAATATTCATTGAAGTACCACTATATTGGGTGACTCAATATTTTCTTGTTTTAATTGCATTTATCTTCTCAGCAACATTTCTAACCTGTTAAAAGTTATATCGGATAATATAGATGCAAATATGCAATGCGCGGTTCTTTGTTTGCATATCATGAGGACCCACTAACCTCATCCCGTGCAAGGCGTCCAATTCTTTTTTTGTGGTACAATTCGCTACTTTTGTTGTACCCTACCAAATGGGTTTCTGATGCAACGCGATGGGTTTTCTTTTCCCTTTTATGTTTTGGTGGGATCACAACTTTTGGTACTTTAAAACAATAATTATTAAAGGATCTTGTCTCAACGCAATTAGTTTTTAATACTTGATAAGTAATACATTCGTATGAACAAATATCTATAAATAGGAGTAACATCTATTTCATTTATTAGTGCAACTATGTATAAACGTCATGAATTTTTATGTCATATATAGGGTGAGTGCATTGATTAAACAAGCGGTCGTATATTTACAGCATCATATTTTTGAAATAAGATGTTAAAAGTGTAATTTTTTATTAGAGTTACCTCACTTTATTTTTGAACAATCAATTATTTTGCACAAAATTAACTACACAATATTATATTATATATTTCCTTCCTTTAGTTGTTGATATGATTCCACAATACCAACTTTTGGTGAAAAGATAAAACATGTCCTACGTGTAACTAATACCTACCTTCCTTCACATCCAGTGTTGTTTGATTAATTAGAGTTGCTGCTATTCAAATCATCAACTTTAAGGTGGTTTTATAAATAAATGTATTTCGGATAATGCTGTGTTTGTTATGATAAATTATAGAATCATATTTTTGTATTCATTTTAAAGATTTATATTTTATTTCTTGTTTATATTTATATATAGAGCATTCTATACCAGTCTATATTTTGACAATTAAATAATGGAATTGTTTTATGTGGTTGCGGCAAATTACATACGAACGATTTTTTATTTTATTTTTCTTTCCTTTTTTCTTAAGTAAAAATATGTATCAACTATCAAGTCATATCTAGTTTTCCACTAAAATATACTTTTTTTTAACCATTAATAGATCTATTTATGTTGGGTCTTTTTATTTGATAGTTTTTAAAATTTTAATCGTGTATAATATTTTGATATACCGTCAAATATGATACACTCAATTTTGAGAAATGTACTTAGTTTTACGTCAACTTTTATGTAAAGTACTCAATTTTATAATTCGTTATCAACTGAAAGACTTTTAACTTGTTTAGTCGATAGTTGTCATCAATAGTAAAAGTTTGTGTAAATTTAGTATATCTTTTTTGCAATTAATCCATTATGATAATGTAGTAATGCCTCTTTCATTACACATTTTTGTATTTTACTCTTCTTTATTGCTTTAAATTTAAAAAAGTTTGGCCTTTATAAGTTCTAAGTTTTAACTGTTTTTCTTCATTCAAACCAATAGTATTGAAAGTTCTTGATAACAACAAACAGACATAAAAGACAGATTGCACATAGAAAAATATATCACACTAGACTTGACCATATACTAGAAATCCATAGCTGTCTAGATTATGACACCCAAATATATATAGATCATACCATAAGAAAAAATTGAATTTTTAATTTTAACAATTTTTTATGCATAATAGCCAACGTATGAAGGTCCAAACAATTATGAATCGCATTCCTCTGGTCACTCTTTCTTGACTTTAGAGTGATGTGAAATTATGTAATTTAGAGAAGAGAAGGGTTTTACATATTTCACCAAATTATTATAATGATGCATAATAGCCAACAACGTAATAGTTGCAAGAATATACTCATAGTCAATATAGTTGTATGATTCTTTACGATAGAATAGACAAGTCAAGTGGATCAAAAATCAAATCAAGATTTACCTCCAGAGCAAAATAAAGATCCAAATCAAGATCTAAAACAGTTTTTTCCAAGGTAAAGGTTGAAGCCAAAACGTCTCAGCCGACTAAGCCTTTTTCAAATGTACATTTGAGTCACCCTTGAAATTATTGTGATTTATTTGATTCGATAACTTTTCTAGATGTTAACTTTGTTGTGTTTTATGGACGAACACTAAAACATTTCATTAGATAGGGAGGGACTAAAAACATTACATAAACAATACAACACACTAAGTGAAATACATAATTTGAAAATTACTCAATTGATTGAAAGACAAATACGAATTTCAATAATTGAGTGATGATTAATTGAACAACTGTCTTGCACTTAAAGACCCAATCATAATCTTAAAAATGGCAACATGAATCATTGTTTCAGAATTTGACGGATGTGTCAAATCTCTATGTGTAACATAGACCTCAATTTCTCTATGTATCTAGGTCTTTATCATGCACTTATCTGGAGCCCAATAACTCCTCTCTTCCAAAGCGTAATTCAAAAATTTTATTGAAAAAATATCAACATCGGCGCAGTCAATAAACCTTGATCATTGACAATGACGAAGCGCAATGCTAAACAACTAAGGAACTATTGCGTATAATTTATCAGTTTTTTGGTTCTTCATTTGGAGATCGAAAGTTCCAAAAATAATCACAATGAGCCATTTCGGAAAGGGTTTTTTTTTTTTTATCAACTAACAAAAAGTGAAATTGTTATTCTGAGAATTCGTGAAATAGGCCAATGATCATCTTATCTTATAGTCCCTGTATTTATAGAAATTTTAAGAATCCTGAAATCTTGAAAAATCTTATTCCAAACGAACAAAGATAAGACATTTAAAAAAAAAAAAAACTGAACCACACGCAAATCGGACAAGCAAGTTGCAAACCCCGACCACGACCTCACATCCTCGGACACACAAGTCGCAACCTCGAATACGCAACTCATAAATTACAACTCGCAAGTAGCAATTTGTGACCCGCAAGTTGCAAGTTGCGTTCGAGTAGGGCATTTTGTCAAGTTATTTTTTTAACAAATTTTTATATGTGTTAAAAACTAAAGACAAATTATTTAATTTTCCTTTAAACTATTACCAGTAATTTAGAAATTTTAATGCATTAAACAAACGTAATGTGTAAACTCTTTCTAATTTCATAGGTTAATTACGTTAGACACATGTAACTCTATTTACACTTTTTACCCTTTTACTTTTTTAACCTCGTCATATACCGGCTCTCGTATCCAATAAATCATAAACTAGAATCTATGTGATACGATTATATCAACATTGATTTAATGACACATAAAATATGAGCAACATATTTAGTTTAGGAATTTGAGTAAATATGGTATATGATTTATATATGATCGGAGCTATTTTGACTCAATGAGTGTCCGAATTCAATTTGAGATAAAATCATAGAAATCAGTTAATTTAGACACAAAATCATATTGCAGAGCGTTTATATGTGTGTCTTTCATGTTGCAGTGCCTATATTCATATCACAACCAAAACAGAAGTTATTAGTCGTTAACTATTCAAAACTAATTTTTGAGTTAATTGAATATGGTCAGGAAGGCACTCCGCTTGACCCCGCAATTTTAGTTGAATATGAAATGTAGTATATAGCTAAATTGTATTTCGCCTCATCTCACTCATGTCCAATAATCTCTGAAAGCAATAAAATATACGTTACATTTGTATCCTCAAAATTATAGTGTATAAAGTATAAATAAAGAACAATAATTGCGAAGAAAAACGAAAAAAGGAAAAGAAAAGTACATTCGTCATAAACAGAAACACATGTATATCTTTATAGTTTATACAACCTCTTTATCTTTTTTCCCGGGCAAAAATACACAGTGTGTATCTTGCAGCCTTTCAGAAGGTGCATTAAACACTCACTCAAATGCATGTGAAGGTATTAACGTTCAAGAATCTTTGATCTTTTTCACCTCCTTGCCTTCACCTTCATTAAAGTTTGTAACTTTTTAAGGAACACTTAACTGCGTGTGTGCGCTAGTGTGTGAAAGAATCTTGAAATAAGCCTTTTTCCATGAAGATTATAAAAAGCTCTGAAATTGTTCATGAATGCATAACTATGTATTTTTGATAAAAAAAGAAAGCAATGATGGTAGATATTGAAATTAGAAAACCCAATTGGGTTATTGTCATTTTAGATTGAAGTTGAAGTAAAATATATTATAATTTGACTTCATTTTAAAGGCACTCTGTTTCCTCTGTTTTCATGATATTTTTCCCAAGTTGTTGTCTTTTTAATTTTTATACACATGAAATCATGTGGGTTTAATTTAGTTTAAAATTTTAATCTTTCTCAAAAGAAATTTATATTCGATTGGACCCACTAAGCTTCATCTTCATACTTAATACTCAAAGTGTGAAGACCTTTGCTTCTGGTACACTCAAAGTCAAGAGGTAACCCTTCAATTCAGTCTAATTATATTCCCATTTATGAATATTATTTAATTATTTTTCTTAAGAACGATGAATTTTCATATGGGTGTTTGATTATTAGTGTATATTTATGTTTTACAATCAATTTGCATAATATACATGATGTTTAACTTTCAAGTGTGAATCTTTGACCATGAATTTCCCTGAACATGATAGTTATCATTTGTATAATTAAGGCTTGCCCATTTCATTAATCACTGTTTCTTGAATAGGCAAGTCTTCATTTCTTCAAATGCATCAAAAAGTTTGATAAAAATTTGTTCTTGTTTTAAGGTCTTGAATAAACCAGCCAAGAATCTTGTAATCTTCTAAATGCAATGGCACGGACTACATATCATTGGCTAACACCAGTTGTACTACTTGCTGTTTTGTTTGTACCGATTTCATGTTCCAACCAACATAATGCCTCTCAAGAACAAATCCTTTTGAAAATTCAAGACCTTTTGTATTACCCTGTTGTTCTTAGTAGCTGGAATAATGCCACTGATTTCTGCAACAATATTCAAAGTTCTTGGGTTACTGTCGTCTGTTACGAAGATATAATAACACAACTTCACATAATCAATAGCGACAAAGCGCCTCCATTGCCAAGAAATTTCTCGATAGATACATTTTTTACAGTGCTGGTTAGACTTCCGAGCTTAAAAGTCCTCACATTGGTATCTTTAGGTCTATGGGGACGGTTACCCGTGACAATTTCCCATCTGTCGTCACTAGAAATACTTAACATTACTTCAAACCACTTCACAGGTGCAATCCCACCCGAAATCACATACTTAACCGATCTCCAGTCACTTGTACTAGATGACAACAAGTTCACGGGCTGGATTCTGGCCCGTGTTGGTTTCTTAACCCGTTTGTCGGTTTTGAGTTTGAAAAACAATTCCCTAAATGGGATGTTGCCCGAATCTTTAGGGAATTTGGTTGATCTTCGGGTTCTTATGCTTTCTCACAACAATTTCTCAGGCCCAGTGCCCGATCTTCAGAGATTGTCAAACCTCCAAGTTCTTGACCTTGAAGATAATTCATTCGGACCGGAGTTCCCTAGGGTCACTGAAAAAATCATCTCCATTGTGCTAAGAGATAACAAATTTACCAATAGTCTACCCATAGAACTACATTCGTTTTATCAACTTCGAAAGCTGGACTTAGCTTTAAACCGATTCGTTGGACCATTTCCGACTTTTATACTATCTTTACCATCTATAACTCATTTAGATATCGAAGGGAACAGGTTTACAGGTATGCTTTTTGAGGATCTTTCTTGTAATCCTGAACTTCAATTTGTTGACTTGTCTGCTAATCTCTTGACTGGAAGATTGCCAAGATGTCTTGTGTCTTCAAAGGCCCAAAATGTTGTCTATGATGGAAATTGTTTAACTACAAATGATGGGAATGAAGTCAAAAGTCAAAAACCCGTATGGTCTTGTAGAAATGAAGCTTTGGCTGTGGGAATCATCCCAAGACATCACAAGACCGGTAAAGGATCAAAAGCAGCTCTTGCTTTCGGGATCACAGGAGGGATCATTGGAGGGGTTTTATTACTTGGTCTCGTATTCTTGATTTTCAGTAAATTTTATGCAGAGAAGACGTTGAAAATGCCCGCAACAAGGGTAATAGAGGAAAAGGCTACCACTTCTTATACTTCAAAGTGGCTTTCAGATGCAAGTAAGTTTTCTCTCCTTGATGGTGCTTGAATTTGCATCCACATCAGTTTTTAATGTTTGGATGAACAGATTTAATCCTGATTATTGAGGGTTCATAATGTCAAATACCAGCAACAAACTCATTATCTAAATGTTATAACTTTAATCCGCAAAAGCATGCCCAAACACTATTTTTGACATTCCCTATTAGTAAGTAATGGGTTAAGTGTCTAAAAATGTAATAAACATTTTCCAAAAATTTATTGTATGTATCAAATTTTCAGTTATTGTTATTATATGCATGAAATGACTTTTTCATCAGGATGCCGGTGATTTTTGCTGATGTGGTAGCCTTATGAGTTGCCATATCATCTGTCACTGCACCTGTTTACAAGTTATAAGATGCGAAATACATCCAAACACTACATTCACCTGATTGTGCTTTGACTCTTTTTGTACTGTGCCGTGTTTAACGACTGGTGAATCTATCTTGTAGGGTATGTTACTCGAGTAATGAAGCTAGGAACACTTGGTGTTCCACCCTACCGCACCTTTTCACTAGAAGAACTAGAAGAAGCTACTAATAGCTTCAATACATCAACTTTCATGGGTGAAGGGTCTCATGGTCAGGTACATTTCACTTACACGAACAATCTTTTTCATATCGTTATGAAACAAATTCAATTATCGTGACTTTCTTTTTCATCAGATGTACAGAGGTAGACTTAAGGACGGATCATATATCGTTATCCAATGCCTAAAAATGAAACAAAATCACAGTACACAAATGTTTGCGCATCACATAGAGTTAAATTCAAAACTTAGACACCAGCATTTGGTCAGTGCTCTCGGGCACTGCTTTGAATTTTACCTCGATTACTCAAGTGTCAGCAGACTATTTCTCGTGTACGAGTATGTACCAAACGGGACACTTCGGGACTCAATTTCTGGTAAACTCGATGTAAAGTTCTAATAGTCGTATGAATCCAAGATTTCAAATATACCTGCTAACTCATGATATATAATAGGGATGAACAGTGGAAAAACATTACCATGGGGTCAAAGAATAGCAGCTGCAATCGGCATAGCAAAAGGCATCCAGTTTCTTCACACAGGTATAGTGCCTCGGGTCTTTTCGGCCAACCTGAAGATAACCGATGTATTGTTGGATCAGAATTTCGTTGTGAAAATTAGCTGCTACAATCTGCCATTGTTGGATCAGAATATTGAAAAGGTAATGTGATGAAAATTTTCATGATCAAACGATTTAGCATATATGTCAAGCGTCAGGATCAAGAGCGAATGATGATGCACCATGTCCTTTTCAAATTGATACGTCGAATTTAAAAAAAAAAAAATTGTTGCAACTTTGAAGTATCACCAATGATACACTGGATTTTTATTTGTTTGGTGCATCAAAAGTAAAATGTGGTGCACCAATTTAAACAAGTCAGTGCATCATCTTTCGCGCTTAATCCTGACCCTATAGGTCAAACGAGTACCATGATCATGATGTCACTTCATTCTCATTCAACAGGATGGCGGTCAAAGCTACTTCAACAGATTGAAAGAGCCTAATCGTGCAAGGTGAACAACAACAAATTATGATTCATAGTTCAAGACAAAGCTATTGAATAATCATTGTTAAGTTTTGAGAAATATCTTTTTCGTCATATAAGCTTTTTTGACCATCTTTTGTTAAGTTTGACCTTTTCTTTTTTGGATATTTTAGTTCTTTTTACAAAATGTTGACTTTTTTACAAAATGTTGACATTTTTTGGATATTTTATATCGAGTGAATTTATGGTATTCGCAAAAATAAAAATAAAAATGCCAATTAGGGTTTATTTTGATTAAAAAATTATAATTGGAGCTTATTTCGTTAAATAAGCTTTTGAAAAGTGTTAATCAAGTAATTTTCCTATAATCAGTTAATTCCGTTTTTCTCTCTCCATTTATTAGAGTTAGCAAACCAGAGAAGGTTGACGTGTACGATTTTGGTGTCATATTACTCGAGATGATTTTGGGGAGACAGCTATGCAAGCAAAAGGAGGTAGAGTCTATCATACAACAGTTTCAGACCAGAATGACAGCCGATGATGCAGCTATAAAGGACATTGTTGATCCAGCAATTCGTAACACATGTTCTGATCAATCGTTAGCAACAATGGCGCAAATCTGCAGTCGGTGTTTGGTCAATGATCCAGCAGAAAGACCGTCAGTGGATGACATGCTATGGAATTTGCAATTTGCTGCTCAAGTTCCGGGCGCATGGCAAAGTAGTGAAGGATCACCAGAACTATTTTCTCAAACTGCAATCACACAGCAATAGTGTTATTGACTTATATTCAGTGCAAAGTGATATATAGAATTCATAAAATGGACTTGCAATTGTAAAGTTAGGATCGTTTTAGCTCGATGATTTCCATCTATGAGTAGATAGATAGCTTACCGGTTTATGTAATTTTTGTAACATTTGGGCGTAACGAGAATATGTGATAATAAGTTCTGTGATACTTTATTGTAAGCACGCAATTCAACTCTAGATTTTTAGTGATTTTGTGAATGTTAACCCGGTCCTCTGTGAATTCTTCGTTATAAAACAAAACTTACAACGTCAAAAAGTTAATTTGGAATACATTTCTACCTCGTAACTCCAGAAAAGGATGATTTTCTGGTAACTACAACCAGCCCGCGTTACCGTTTCAGGCCTATCAAATGAGGTAACGGAGGCTCATTTGGCCGCCCATTCAGATAGCGGTTTAGCACCCTAGCCCATGGGAGTTGAAGAGTTGTGCATCTTCTCAAAGTGTAAATTTTGGATGTGTACCAATTCATTTCATATCACTTGAAATGCATCTTCTTGAATTTTTTAGGTGTGTAAACGAGGGTATAACACTTATTGTTTAACGAATGATGGACTGTTAATGCAACAACATTTGTGTTTTTAAACTAATCATGTAAAAATTGAACTTGAGGGTTTCAAAGTGTGAAAGCAACTAAACTACAGGGACCTTTTATGAAATTAATTCACATATTGGGCCAGTAAAGTATTTTGGGCTGAAATGTTAAAAATAACATTAAAGAATACATGCATAGCTTTACTTTACAAGCACCCAGTGTAATTTGATCACACTTCCCAGGCTTACTTCTATATATAGACATTGTGTTGGAAATTGGTGTATTTTGTAGCGTTTCACACGCCATGGCCCATGGATATGATAAATCTTGTGCTAGTTCATATAGATAAACCATGAGGCATGTTTTAGAAATCTACCTTTAGATGACAAGTATCATTATTTTCATTTTCTGATGTCACAAAGAGACAGAAAGTTTTATTAAAGTGTATTCTAAGCATTTCATCAATGATTACAGAACACATTTTTTTTAACTATTTGGCCATATCCAAACGTTACAATTCTCGCCTACCTCTCACGATACTTCTGTGCCCCCTCCCTTCCATCATTCATATATAACCGCATTCACTCTAACAAATGTCCTATAGACTCGCATTTTGAACCATGGCAGAGACAAATGATGTAAAGAGTTCATCAGATAGCGGCCAGAAGGCCACCAGAAAGCGGGCTAGAAGATCATCTGAATTGGCAGCAGAGGATTCAGGCTCAAGTGGCGTTCCTTGTGGAGCCTGCAAGTTTTTGAGGAGGAGGTGTGTCAATGGGTGCATATTTGCACCCCACTTTAGCCCAGACCAAGGTTCTGCACTGTTTGCTGCAGTGCACAGGGTGTTTGGGGCCAGCAATGTGTCAAAGCTCTTGATGCACCTTCCATTGCCCCACCGACGCCATGCGGTTGAGACCATTTCATATGAAGCTCAGGCTAGGTTATCTGACCCTGTTTATGGTTGTGTCTCAACTGTCATTGCTTTGCAAAAACAGGTACAAGTGTACCATATTGCATTATGATATGGCGACTTGCTACAAAACAGTCGTCTTTTCGTTTTGATATTGTTTAACAATCAAAACATGCACTTAAACTTTAAAGTTGTTATAATGTTTGTTACTGTAGGTAGCAGCTTTGCAGATGGAGCTAGCAATTGTGCAGAACCAGCTAATAAACAATAGACTGACAGTTGCAAACACACTCCAAGGGTCACTACAACTACAAGAGCCATTGCACTACCTTGGATTGAAGCAGGTGTATTCAAATCGTTCATCTCCTTCAAATAACAACAAAATCAACATGAAAACCTTTGATTCAAGCCTGCATAATGTTGCAAGTGACAATCAGTGGGCGGTTCATTCAGAGTCGAAGATTGATCCTCTTCAGCTTTCTCCATTTTTTCATGAAGATTGGGAAGTAAACGAGGACCCTTTAGCGTTTGCAGATCAAATACTTCAATACATATGACTTCCATTGGTCTTGATAATCAAAGCTGGAGTACTTTCATCATGAATAAAGTGTTCTTTTTCCATGCGAAATATATTGGCAATCTCCGATATATAAGTGCTAAACAAGAACTATTACATTAATACATTTTAGTTTGACATCTTCCTGCTTCTTTAGTCAGACATCTCTGCTTTTCTTTACCCATTATAGCTTATACTTCTGTACCTAACATAATACAATATCGATCGAATAAGATGGTTTCAAAATTAATTTGGAAAAACGTAATCAGTAAAACTTACCGCCTTTCGCTTATATTTGGACTTACATTTGTATGACTAATTCTGTTATTGTCGTTTAAAATGTGGTTACAAGACCAATACCCAACTCTTCTGCTAGCTCATCCCATACCGGTAGAAGTATTAGAACAACTAGAAAAACTGCCACCGTCACTGCTGTTCTTCTCCATGTTCCGACCTCCGTCACATCATTCAGGGAAGGTTTTTCCGGTGTCCTCTGTCATAATTTAACATTTTACACTAACGATAAGCTCATACTACCGCTAGCTAGGACGGGTAGTAGTGTAGATCAACACACAGTGAATGATTCTGAAAAACACTTGTCTATCGAGAAATACCTGGCATATCAGCACGTATAATCCCCAAGGAAGCGATAAAGGTCCACCAAGCTACATTTTTGAGAAAATGCCAAATAATATTAGTATTGATAGTGTCGTCATTATCTGATTTTCTTGGCTACGAAAATGAATCATCAAAAGATCCGACTTCAAATAATTTAAGAAGTAGAGATCAAAATCGGCGGGTTGGGTGGGTTGTGTAACAATCAAATGGAATACAGAAACAATTTTTGTTACAAATTTAGATTCTTGTTATAGAAAGTTTTTGAGCCAAAAATGATTCCAATAATTATATTATTTCAATAATAATCTAAGTTTAAGAATATAATGACTTAGGAGCTTTGGGACTTTTGGCATTAAAAAGACACGTTCGAAAACTTTTGGACCGTTAGGCCCATTTCCTTCTAAGAATCTCTTTTATTTACCAGTTGGATATAAAATGTGATTTATATCGACGCATTTGTAAGTTAACGGCTCGAAATTGCCACCTCAAATTGAAAGTGAGCAACATTAGGATGGAACTAAAAAGAAGACATACCACTCCAAACCCGAGTAATGAGTAAGTTGTTAAACCAAATCCAATGAGTGCATCTTTCCCAAAAGCACCCTGTTAGATGCACAATGGTAATTTTAAGGTTACAAACTTACAAAAAACACACAGTATAGTTTGGTCACCAACAAAATCAGGGTTTTAAACAAAAACCTGAACCACTCTTCCACCATCAAGGCATCCAACAGGAAGCATATTGAAAGCCGAAGTAGTCAAACCACACCTGCAAAGACAATTTTGGTACAACAATAAGAAAACCGATTTCAAAATACCTGTCCTAAAATATATGCCACCTTTTACTCAGCATGTTACTATTAGTCAAATATATAGAATACACCTCGATAATGACAGAGTAATTCTAGGTAGACTCTGCCAAAAAACAAGAGCAAAATGGGCGATTCAGGCAGGTTGGATAATGGGTCAAAAAGCGTAATTGTTTGTATGGTCAGATTGGGTTGACTGTTGAACGTAAAAACACTTTTGTCCAAAATTATTATATTTTTAAAATGGCTGTCAAATACGATAACAGCAATAATATTATTTTAAAATTAGCTTCAGTATAAATGATTTAGGAGGTTTAGAGCATTGAATACACACTTTGGACAACCTCCCCATTTGATCCGTTTCTTTTAACTTTTAAGATAATTCTTTTACCCTTTTGACCTGTGATAAATAACAAATAACCCGAATCAATCCATTCATATGTAAATTAGTCAATATTTCCACCTCTACCGGAAAGAAAAATGCTGTAGTGGAAATAAATAACATCCAAGAATAGTACATCACCAGCCAGCGATTACAAGTGGATGGATTGACACTGTGGCTCCATGCATCGCACTGCATATACAGCAGTTAAAAGTGTTAAACATCAAATAACGATTAAGAACTAACACCGTAATCTCATAGGAGATTTAGAAAAAAAACAAGATCATCTAATGTGTAAAGTAGAAAACTTACGCATAGCCTAGAGTGGCTCTGCTGATGAGCCCCAGAAGTAAAGAGCCCTGGAAAAGCATGCTAGGAACCTGCACCATATCAGCTGCAGCATCTGGTTTTGATGAAAGCAGCAGGCCAACAGCAAACATTGAAAGCGATAGTGCAGCCCCTGCAAAGGGGCCTGCTAAAGAAATGTCTACTTTTGTCTTTCTATCAGGAAGAATCGATTTAAACTGCAATGAAAACAAACATATATCGTTTTTGCTTCACAGTAATTGAACACATCTTTAGCAATGAGTCAATGACTGAATGTGTGCACCTGAGTGATTGCCCCAAAGCTTCCAAGAGTGATATTAGGAATGAAGAAGGGAATGCTCAACTTCACTTTCTTGGGGAATGCAGCAAGAAAATGTCCAACTTCCTGCAGGGAATGAACTCTGTAAGCAAATACGAAATTTAATAAACTATAAACCATTAATGTTTGTTACTTGTTGTCAATAAATCATTATCAATGAAGAAAAAGGAAAAAAAAAATGCTATATTTTGCAGGAATGAGTAATCTTGGACAAAAGTGGCAAGTACAACAGCTCTTGTATTTACATTTTCACAAGTTGTCAAGAAAAAATTCATTCTTACAAAGTGCAGCATTGTTTTCAACATTTTGTAAGAAAAATGTTATTTTCATAACAAAAATCGAGCATGACTGTTGAAAAAGCTAATCACTCTTACACATGTTCGTATAATCACTTCGTTTAAAGCAACCACATAAGTGTGTGCCATTAAAAATTTCAATTCTAACAAACATAACAAGGTAAGCCAAAAAAAAAGCGTCGAGATATTTTAAAAAATGGATTCTCTTACGTGAAATAACTGAACACCCAAAACTCCATATGCTAGTGGCAAAGCAGCATCAACAAATGGATAAAGCAGTTGCATATCTGGTGGGTCAATGGCATTAGGATCTGTGAAGTACTTAACCACCTCGGGAGGAAGACGATTAATCTGCTCGACGGATGATATCAATGAACAAGATGATGCAAGTATGACTCAACAGATAGTAGAAGTAAAGAAACACAATAGATGCATAAAATTCCTTCTTTCAGCTCTCCCAAAGATGCAAAATGTACTTTTGGGTAAGGTTACAATCAAAATTTTCTGGATCTTAAATAAGAATTATAAAATATCAAAAACCTTGATTTTGCTTCAAAAGACTTCTACTAGTTTGTTCTAACCAAGGTATCCAAATAGATAGTGATATGGATACCTCACAAAAATATATTTGCATCATCTCCAAATTTAAGTGCTAAATAGTAGAGTGCCTATGTTTTAGTTCACAACAATGGCCTTCTTTCAATTGATTGGCTAATTAAACTCCCCGCATATCATATTTTTTATTAATTATTTAATTTGGATGGCAAATACAAAGAACGTATTGTAACTGACATGATTATGATAATCTAAGAAGGTAATTGACGAAGTGTTTTGACAACTAAAGCTCCACGACCAGTATATTAGTTTTGCCTATTGAAAAGAAATTTCTGATACTGTAACTATAATCAAGCATACCGATTAAAAAACTAACCACATGTTGAATTTACTTCAGGATTGAGGGAGTGTGATAATACTCGAGGTGGCAAAATGGGTGGGTTGGGAATTGGTAAAATTGAGCAAGTGCCAAAACATGTAACTTTTGGTACAGGTCAAGTAGGTTTAGGTTGCAAAAGAGTATTTCAATAATAATCTAATTTTTATATTAAATGGTTTAGAAGGTTTTTTTATGCATTAAAAATACACTTTTGGCGAATTTCAACCCATTTGACCCGTCTCCTTTTAAGCTAATATTTTTATTTTTTTACTTTATCCATTAGACCTGTCATAGATAAACTATAACCAGAATCAAGCCATTTTAAAGTGAGTGGTCGGAATTGCCACCTCTAACAACATGTTTGCCAAAGCTTATTAGAGAGTAAATTACCTGAGATGCAATTCCAAGCTCCACTGATGAACCAATGGTGAGAACAAACAATAAGAGAGCAATAACATACTGCCAAAGTGTTGTTGGCCCAGGTTCCGAAACCTCTTTCCGCAGCATGCCAAAGCTAACACGTGGGCCACCACGTGGGTCTGGATCTTCTGAGTTGGGTTCCTCAACCATGAATAGGTTATATTTATCACCCATGATTTCAGCCAATTGACTCTGGAGTTTTGCAAAAACGGCTTCTCTATTTCCCCTAAGATTTCCAAGAAAAAGAATACCCTCACCCAAGTCTCCAAATGGCTCCTCCTTTGTTACCCAAAAGGTCGAATAGCCAAAAAGTGTGTCCTTTATGAGCTTTAAATCAGCAGGATCAACTTTTTCTGGTCCAAGAAGTTCCATAAGCTTAAAAGAGTCAATTTGAAAGTTATTATATGGTCCGATTGAAGAAATTATTGGCGGCTGTAGAAGGAAAAGATATAGCATTAGAATTCACACTCGTAAAGCAACTTATAAGTTAAAATTATTGTTAAATTTGCAACACGGATAATATTCTCTATTGATGCTACAAAGTATAGCGTCTTTATGACATGGCAACAGAAATATATTTCTGATAAAAAACAATTACACTCTCTCACAGATATATATCACTCTTTCCTTAGTTACCATGTTTCCAAGTTTTGACTTTCTTCTACTTTGTATGATATGTCGTCTCTTTATCTCATATAACAAACAAAACTTAGTAAAAAAACAAGTTATCTCCTTTCCAAATCATTATACTCAGCTTTTTATCACATAAATAACCATCAACAAAATAATGAGAAATCACAATAGCTTGCGCACACGAACAATCCAAAATCACTTGTTCTTTCAATTTTATTTATTTATTTTTTTGTCGTTTTTCCACTAACAATGATCTTTTTAGTGGTTTAAGAATCTAATCACTAAAAACGGGTACAATTAAAACATAAAACTTTTCATATTAATTTTTTCATTTTTGCAAGTACAATGGTCATTTGCAATGGTTTAAAAAATTCAACACACATGTAGCGATTCACACAACATACTTTTTAATTACCAAATTATGCAACTGCTAGTGAAATGTGTTCCACCCTTTGAAAATGCAATAACTTAGGGCCTGCTCCCGAGTTTTTGGTTGGAAGAAAATAAGAGAAAATAACTCAGGAGCATGCCCTTAGGGATTACCACTTGGAAACACATTTTACAAGTTCAATTACCAGCATGAAAACAAAACACTTGCGAAATAAAGTTGCTATAACGTACGAATATACCCTCAAAACACAATCCCAATCAAAGCATAAACACATAACATTGTAGAAGCAGTACTAATCAAATATGAATCAAATAACCTCACCCTAGAAGAAACAGAAGCAGGAGTCCGCACAGCCGATTTCTCAACCTCACCCTCACCACCACCAGCTTTATCTTCCGACGAAATCGTAGCCAAATTCGAATCCTTGGACACATCATTCTCCTCTCCACCACCATCATTATTATTATCACTACTAGCAAAACACTCAAATCCACCAATAACAAAACCCTTACTATTATTCTTATCACTATCGAAACCTAAAATTCTCCATCTGTTTTCCAACAATAAATTTCTACTAAACAAAATATTACTGTTCTTCCTATCATTCCTCCTTTCGTACAGTCCCAACCGGGCTGCGAAATCGATACGATTAGGTTTTAAACGAAACCCTAAGGTTAATGTACTTGCAAAACTACAGCTTGACAGTGTGCTCATGACGAAAAACTTGTTGTAGCTTAATGCTGATTACTAGTGATACGCATTTAATTAACAACAAAAGATACAAATTGAGAAATTAAGGTACAAGTAAACGGGTGTTTGAAGGTAAATTGAAATAAGAATTGGGGGAAATTATGAGCGATGAATGAAGAGGTATCGTATTGGTTGTGTTTTGTTTTGGCAAAACGGAAAGGGATAAAATGGGTTTATTTGGGGAATTTCGGAAGAAATATTCTTTTATCTGAAACGATGGGCAGAAAATAGAAATTGTATCAACTTTTTAAGAAATTCATTTATACTACTATACTACTTAATAAAGTATTTAACATATTTGCATGTCTTACAAAAAGAGTAGTAGTAAAAGACTATTTTACCCTTCTAACCATTTTTATTAGTTTTTTAATAATTAAATTTAATGCAATTAAATACCCTTCTAACCATCTTTATTAGTTTTTTAATAATTAAATTTAATGCAATTAAATACCCTTCTAACTATCTTTATTAATTTTTTAATTATTAAAATTAATACAATTGTAGCTATTGATATAATTATTGATGAAAACTACTTAATAAAGCATTTGGCATATTTGCATGTCTTACAAAAAGAGTAGTAGTAAAAGACTATTTTACCCTTCTAACTATCTTTATTAGTTTTTTAATAATTAAATTTAATGCAATTAAATACCCTTCTAACCATCTTTATTACTTTTTTAATAATTAATTTTAATGCAATTAAATACCCTTCTAACTATCTTTATTAATTTTTTAATTATTAAAATTAATGCAATTGTAGCTATTGATATAATTATTGATGAAAATGAATATTATATACAAATTGTAACTATCTTCTATATTAATATATAAAGAGTTTGACATATTCATAAAAAATCTTACAAAAGAGATATTGGAATTTTTTTATTTATACTATTATGTACACGAGTTACATCAAAAGTCTTAAATCACTTAAAAAGGGGACACAACATTTAATGAACAAAGTTAAATCACTTAAACAATTAATTATTATTTCTTTGTAACCGTAATTTATTCAATTTTCTCATTTAATGTCTTTATGAAATATTTGTAACTTAATTTGTACAACTTTCAATTCTTATAAAATTATGAGACACCATTTAACTTAATTTAGCAAGATTCTATTTAGCGGTCAAAATTTAATTCTTAACCTGAACTCAAACTGTTTTTATAAATGAATTGGTAGTGTGAAAGTAATTAGTTCGGACAGGACCCGCATAACCCACTTATGTTAACAGGTTGAACCGTTTGGGGTTGATTTTAAGTTAGCCGATAGATTTCGTGTCAAGTGGGTTAAAATTATCGAGTTAACAAGTTGATTTTGGATTGAAAATTTTCTTTCAAAATATATGTTTTTAAACCCGGGCTTTGACCTGATCATTTATTTAATTTTCTCATTTAGTATCTATATTAAATATTTGTAACCTAATTTTAAAACTTTCAATTCTTAAAATTAGGGGACACCATTTGAGTCGGATAAGTAAACAAGTTTTGGTAGCGGCTCAAAAGTTAATTCTCAATTCTTATAAATGAGTTGACATGACGAAAATAATCAATCTGAACACGACCCACGTAACCCACTTATGTAAACAAGTTGACGGGTTTGGTTTAATTTCAAGTTAGCCGATTTATTTCGGGTCAAGTGAGTTAAAATTTAACATTTGAATCTTGATCCGATCTTAACTTGAAATTAAAAGCATTGCAGGACTTCCGCATAAAATTTGATGGGTAAAAAATCATAACCTTAACCATACCCAGTTTTAGGGATGGTAATTCGGGTTGGGTCGAGTCGATGGTATATGTTGGCGGGATGGTGGGTTAGAAATGGTCAACCCAAACCCAACCTAATTTTTAAATTGGGTTGAGAATTTCAACCCAACTCAAAACCCATTAACCTGGATTCGACCCAGGTAACTCAAGTTTTATTCTACTTAAAAGGTTTTTGAGTCATTTTCGGATTAATAGGTCAGTTCGGTCAAATGGGTCACGCCAGTCAATATTTTCAAACATAATACATAATAATTAATAAGCATAAAAATGCCTTTTAAATTCTAAAAATAACCATAAAAATTTTTATTTATTAAATTAAAGAAGTTCAAAATGTTTTATTTACTAAATTAAAAATAAAAATTTTAAAATTAAATTACTTTTTTTTTCAGGTCATCGACCCGATGTATAACACCCCAACAATTTACTCAGGGTTAAATATGTAATTTGACTCGGAAGCGATGGATAAAGATACTATTATATATTATATTACAAAAGACCCATAAAAAATTTTCTCGAGTTTTACAACAATTAACAAACTGTCTGCAGCAAATACATACAGCTGTTTACGAAATCTGAATACATATTAGTTAACAAAACACATTTACAAAATCATATTCATCAGAGAGTGAGCGCATGTCAAACATTCCTTCCATAGCCCAACTTCCTGCCCAACCCACAAAACTTAAACATAACCTGCAGGAATGGAAATGGTGGGATTAGCACAAAGCTAAGTGAATGAATGTACAACTAATAATTCAATTCAGCATAACAATTTGTTTACATAAGCACAATAAACACATAAACTCAAGAGGATCGGTGGTTACTGAGGAACCCTACAGCCGCGGTGGCCCTCAGTAACACTTATCACAATCTGTATAGGCCCATACAGAATAGACCGATAACTTGGCACTACAACCCAACAACACAGTTTCCAGCGACAACACATGTATCTGGAACCTGTGTTGAACACAGTAGTAACCAAATCCAATCGCAATTGACCTCTGAATAACACAGAAACCCGAAGGCCACATATATAACAAGCAGGTACACACACAATTATAATTCAGACTAAACAGTCTATCAAGGTCTACATTACTCGTTGTAATCACACCGTTACAACTAACCCAAATTATGAGTTGCAGATCCACTCACCTGAGTATATCAGCTCACAAGCTCAGTAGTCTTATATCACTGAGTCTTCTGCGTTTCTGAGAATAAATAGAATACAAGTCAGTAGTCTGTTAACATAATTCAATGTTTAATACTTATATAAATAGTCACACACATTTATATATATATATATATCATTATGTATATGGTATTCGCAATGACCCACTCGGGGTCGACTAAACAGCGAGGGTTTAAGGGACACTACGACTGACGGGGTCCAAGGGACACTATGATTGACCTGCGACATTACAAGCGATATTAAATGCGATATTGGAAGCGATATTGGATGGCGATATTAGATGGCGATATTGGAAGCGATATTGGATGGCGATATTAGATGGCGATATTGGATGGCGATATTACTCGCGATATTGGGGGGCGATATTACTCGCGATATTGGGGGCGATATTGTTGGCGATATTGTCAATATCGCCAAACCAGTTCATCCTGCGAACTTGCAGAAACTGGGCTGTTTTCACCAAAATAATCCAAATCTTAATTCTAACTTCGATATTTCACCAAAATAACGTTCCCACACCTCATAAACACATAACCAAACATTCGAAATGCATCAATTTAACATAAAAACACATAAGTGAATTTCCAAGCAAGATTCTCTTATTTCTAAAAACCCAAAACTAAAAACTAACTAACCTTTGATTCTTTGCTTAAAACCACAAAAACGAATTGCAGGACTAGTCTTTGATGAAATTCAAATCTAATAACGAAATTTGAAGTGATTTTGAGCTTGATTCAACCTTCAATTGCAAGTGTGTGTTTAGTGTGTGTTCTTGTGTGTGTGTGTGTGTTAGAGATGAAGATGTTGATGAAATGGTGATGATTTTCTGGATTTTTGGTTTATATATTTGATTTACGTATACTACGATGTATTATTATCATTAATCTAGCACACGATGGTATTAGTTCTAATACTTAGGCCTATCCGTATTTTAAACTAAAAATACCATAATTCCCATTTAATTATTCCTAACAATTATCCATTCAACATTTCATATAAATTAACTCAATTAAATAAAGTAAAGTAAGGTAATAAGTTTACCAGAAAATACTAGACCGTTGGGGAGGATGTTACACGATGACCCAACAGGTGACCCGAACCCGACCTGAAAAAATATAAAGTTGTCGAGTTTCGGGTTGGCGGCTCAAAAACTCTATCCAAACATGCTAATTTTCGAGTCGGTCTCGGGTCGTGTCGAAAATTGTCTGCCATACCAATTTTCTTTCCGTGTTATTTAGGATCAAGATTCGGATCGTATTGAGAATTGTGACTCCTAATTATATTGATTTGAAACATGATGTACCAATATTTTCTCATTTTCCCTTAAAATGCGACATTTTATTGACCGGACAAATTAACGCATATAAAGCTTTTAGAGGCCGCTGCATCGCGCGGGTAAAACGCTAGTTGTAGTAAGACGAGCTGTAACATCCTCTCCTGCGGTCTGGTAATTTCTATTATTTTAATTGATTATCTAATTGTTTTAGAAATTATTTAATATTATGTGTTTCATTGTGAAACGTAGATAAATAAGTCCTTTGACTTATTGTGACTAGTGAAATATTAGTCGTTTTAAATTATTATAGATGACGGTAAAATAAAATAATATTTCTCGCAAACGGTATTTAAGTTCCAGACAAAAGATTTAGGACGGGTATAAAATTATACCATTTATTTATAAGCCGACCTTGTAAACCTCCTTATATGTTCTCATATCTTCTTCATGTTCCCATTTTTGATAAACTAGCAAATTCAAAGAAATCATAACCAAAAATTAGATTCATGCTTATGCTTCTGTGATTTCGAATTCAAAACATCTGAACTACCATCATCCATGTTCTAATTGCATCAGATTAGCAATCCCTTTTATTTTCAAAAGAAAAGAAAAGAAAAGAAAAGTAAGTTTGATTTTGAGTGGGTAATTCAAATTGAAGCTTGATATGTTGTTAATAGGTGTTGTTTGATGTTACTTGAAGTATTAGAAACCTTAGAATTTAGTTTTCTGAAGTTTTGGTGATTTTTGATTTGAAAAACTCGTATCAGCAGCGAAATTCGCAGTCCTCAGTTCGTCCTGCGAACTGAGATTCCTGCGAACAGAGTTGCGAACCCAATTCCTGCGAACCGAGTTGCGAACCCAAATCCTGCGAACCGAGTTGACCTGCAAACCCAAATGCTGCGGTGCGAACCGAGATCACTGCGAACTGAAATTTTAAGATTTTGTTTTGCAAATTTTGAAAATGCACAAGTGTTTTTGAGACGCAGTTTTGTGAAAATATCACTAACTCGGATTTAGTTGAAATTCGCATGGTCACTCGGAAACGACCTAGTAATCTAGAATATATACTATAGCCTAGGCAGTTTTTGGCCATTCGGCTTCATCTAGGGCCCGAAAATAGCATTTTTCAGTTTTAAACGTCATTGCGAACTTTTCTAAGTTCATTCCTGATTAAACTTTTGTTTGCCTAGACTTCAGGGATTATCTGATTGGATAAATAGACTATAATGATATTTATGGAACGAACTTCTGACTTATATATGATTTTCTGTTTTAGATCAACGTAAGACTCAGTGATATAAGAATCCTGAGTGTGGAGACGACAGAGGTATCGGTGAGTGGATTCAGAACTCCTCATTTGATTTAGTTGTAACTATTTGGTTACAACGAGTAAACGTAGATGTGTGTTAGACTTTTTAGTCTTGATTATTGATTATTAATCTATGTGATATGTGAACCAATGTGTATTCATGTTATTGAGGTCAACGTGTAGTTGGACTTCTGGTTATTATGTGATTTACACATGTTTTGATTCATTTGTTGTGTTTGAGACCTGTGTATGAGTTTAATAACCAGTAGTTATCGGTCTATTCTGTATTGGCCATACGGATTGACGGTAAGTGTTCTTTGGGAATCCCCGGGTATTATGATATCCCAAGAGCCACCGATCCTCATTGAAATATGTGTGTTTACGATTATTTGGTGTAAACAGCTTGTTATGCTAAGTTGAATGGAGTGTGATGAATCTATTCACTTAGCTTCGTGCTAACCCCTCATTTTACTTGCTGCAGGATATATTTTGATTGATTGTGGGTGCAGGAGGTGAATGGTTGATCAGGGAATGTTTTACTGCGCTTGAGGACTCTGATATGGTTTTTGTAATAAACCTTGTTTGGAGAATTTTTATAATACCCCGTCTTTTGTAGTTTTTAACAGTTTGAATTTGGTGTATATATTGAAAAATGTAAACTGTTTATGTATAATGTTTAATATATTCTAAGGTAATGTATTTTAAATTCATGCTTCCGAGTTTCTTAATATAATAATATTAAGTAGAATGAGGGGTGTTATACGAGCTAGCGGGAAAAAAGTTTTTTTCTTCAATTAAATATTTCTGGTTCTTTTTCTTTTTTCGAAATAAAATTATATTCATTTCAGGCCTGTGCAAAAGGACAGAACCGAACCGAACCGGACCGTACCGACCCATACCGAGAACCGAAAAAATTAAATTTACCAAACCGAGAACCGTAACCGAAAGTTACCGGTTCGGTTAGACATGTGGAAAATGGCAGAATCGGACCAAACCGGACCGAACCGAAAACCGAAAATGTCTAAAACTCGAAACCGAGAACCGAACCGATACATGTATATTTGGTTCGGTACCGGTTCGGTTTACCGGTTTTTTCGGTATGTACCGTCTTTTGCACAGGCCTAATTCATTTAGATTAAGAAGTATATTGAAATTACAACTACAATTACAATTGAAAGGAAGGTACCAGTCATTCCATTGATACGTTGAAATTGAGATAACGCCTACCCTAACTACACGTTGACTTATTGAATGAAAATGGAACTAAAACTTGACCAACCAAATCAAATCTAGTGAATGCACAAATATCCTTTGAGATCCCCATGATGAAAAACGGCTTAGAAATGATGATACTGTCAAAGACGGATTGGAGTGAGTAAGAATCTATGACAATTCGCGCACATAGTGAAATTTTCAATAGCAACAACATAAAACTTAAAAATCATAAAAACCAAAAAGTAATAGGCGAAAATCACATCCGAACACCTGCATAATTTTAAAACTGACAAATTATCCCTTTCACAACTAGCTTCAAACAATGGATGTTTAACATCTACGACATTGAACATGCCTTTGAGGAATAAGACAATGACACAATGAGAATCTATTTTTATATGAACAAATGAGATTGTTGATGCAAATAAATTTGAAAGTGAGTTGGCTCAACTCCAAAACGATAACTCGTGTATTTACATCTATCAACACGGATTGCTAGTGAGGAACCCAGTGATCAAACTATTGCTCCTTTAACTACAAATATTAAATTGCAACAGCAAACATCAATACCGAATTTCGAAGTGCATCAACAAACATCAATACCAAATCCTATAGCGATGTCGTCTCATCATTCTCACAGATAACCTTCCTAAAAAGTATCAGTCGACTGTCAACAACCTCGACGGGAACTTATCTCCTCTTCTAACGAGTCTATCCAATGAAGGAGTGTATAAAAACGAACAATCCAACATTTACTCCCAAGTGTTTTAAAGAGCAGTGACCAATTACAATAAAATAAAGGTAGTTCGATTATTTCTATTACTATACTATTGGATACTGAAATGCCTAAAGGTGCGGATGGTGTTTTCTCACATGGAAGATGAATCTTCTTCAAAATCTAGTTTTTTTTTTATGTACCTGTTGACCAAGTGGTAAACTTTCAAGATACTCAACTTCAATATTCGAAAGCTTATCTATCTTCCACCTCTATCCAACAAAAGGGTCTCCTTTATGAGATATGCCAAGTTGTGCAAGCTTTATAAACATTTGGAGGACTAATCTTTTGTATTAGTGATCCAATTCGCATCACAGTATCCTTCTAACATTGAAGGATATCCCATATTGTGCAAACTATAATTCATAATTTTCTTCAAGTACTTAAGCACTCACCTTATAACTTGCCAATGATGGTACTAGGATAACGAGTATACCTCATAAGCTTTCTCACTACAAATGCATGTCTAGCCTTGTACTAGTCATGGCATACATTAAGCATTAAGTTATTTAAGAATACTTAAGTTGTTAGATTGGTTCACCGTGAAACTGGTTCACCAGTGTTAACCATTATTTTCAAACTAAGATCCATATGCATACTCACTGGAATACAATCAGAACAATTAAATTTCTTCAACACATTCTCAATATAATGAGATTGTGAAATAACACTTCATTTTTTCTCATGTTTAATCCTAATGTCTAAATTCCCTTTAGCCTCCCAATCCTTCATAGAGAACTTTGATGATAAAAATTTCTTCATCAATTTGACTTGTTCTCAATCTTTTAAATACCGGATCTTAAATTGACCCGACTAGATGACCGGATCCGATTCAACCGGGTTAACCCAACGGTTGAACCGGTTTTCTAAATTATGTACTATCAATATTAATTAAGTTGATTATGTCGTGTCTCTGCTTTTTAACCTTATTGTCTACATCTTTCATCCATGTTTTCCATTATCCACATCCCACGTACATACACTAATTTTTTTCTGTAAGAAACAAATTCATCTCAAATATTTAAAAACAAACATCCCAAAGATTTCCATTATCACCATCTAACATGACAACAAACACCCCAAATCCTCGCTGGCGCCTACCTCCACCCCCGCCACACACCGGCCACCACCTCAATCTCTTGACATACAAAACAACCTCCCTCCGTTTTAATTCCCCATAGCTACTATCGATGATGAGAATTAATTGTTCAATATGTCTGGAGTATGTTTCAAAAGTTTTGATTTTTTCACCACTAACAAAACGGGTTTGAAACTATTCCGGATCACAGAAAAACCGACAGTTCAACCCGAGTCATAAACCACCTCTGACCCGCCACTTTTCAGTCCTGTTGCCCCACTGGTTCTCGGTTGAACCGGATGGACCCGCCGGATCAACCGGGTTTCGAAACCATGGTGTAAAAGTATAATAGGGTGCAGGCATCTACACCCAATTAAAATGTTATGAACATAAGATGAGGATGTGAAGCCACACGTAATATTCAATTCAATCATTATACGATTATTATTAGAGCCTACTGCACAATCTTGTAGCCATATCTATCATCATTCACTATCGAGACTCCACATTCCGTCTAATTTAGGGTTTTAAATTTTAATCCATCATTCTTCTCATCAATTCTTAAATTGTACTATAGTAAAGTATCAATGAATGCAAAACGTAGGTGGTCGCGCAGCAGAATGTTGGGGAGGATTTATAGGATGTTTGTTAGAAGAAAACAAGTTGATTCATCTGTCGCTAAATCCGACGATTTTCAGTTTGCTATGGTTATTCAACTTTGCTACGGTTATTCACATCATTATTTAATTGATTTTAAAAAATTCTGCTACATTGTGCGAGTACTTTATTAGTTGTAATTAATTATGCTGAATATTGTTGGTGATTGATTATATATCATTGGAGTTGTAATTAATTATGCTGAATATTGTTGGTGATTGATTATATATTATTGGGAGAGTTTGTTTTCCTCTTGAAAGTAAACCTTAGAAGAGCTTATCGAACTCTCGAGCGATTAACCTCTCTTTTCTATTCATTTGTTCTTTTATCATTTTATTTGCTTTCTAGCATCAGTTGGTTTGTATCATGATAATGGAGTAAATAAAGTAAAATGTAAGACAATTTTCATCAATCAAATTAATGCACCAAGAAAACCCTCGTGCTTACACTGCCCAATTCATCCATAACTTGTGAAAGCCGAGGCAATAGGGACTTTTGGTAATAAGCAATCATTCTTATATTACTCTCAAATGCAAAATGGAAATTTCATATCGTAATTTACTATTTTACTTTCCCTTTCAGGTTTTGTCTGCCAATTTGTGCCTTTCTTGCCTGTTGCCTGTTGCCTGGATTCTTGTGAATACGTACCCTCTTATAAATCTCGGGTAAGTTCCTCTTGGGCCCTACTTGTTTTGTATCAGGATACATCTTCCTTGATAACTATTCATTATATGAAATATTACGTTGGTTGGAACATTATTAAACATGCAGACTGGATGCATGGATCCGAGTTTCAGTGTGGTTGGTGATCGGTCTATTGGTCTATGTATTCTATGGAAGGAAACATAGCTTGCTAGTAGATGCCATATCATGCCAATTGCACTTCAACACGAATATGAAATTCTCAACATCATCTCATATCATTCTTTGTACAGCTTATATCATACTCATTTTCGTGGTGGTTTTGTTGTAAGCTAGGTGAATATATTTTGGTTTTGTTGTAAGCTAGGTGAATATATTTTGCTGTAGTTTGTGCATTGAAATCAAATATGTGCCAATAGAAGTAGGCAGTGAGAAGTTGTATCATAATTAAACTGACCACGTTTACATGGAAACACCACATTTTCATGAGCCAATACAATCAAACTAAATATGATAGAACATTTTGTTGCTAATTATTGTAATATGCGGTAGGGATTAACACAAGTGATTTTAATATTCTGCATCTTTTTCTCTATGTTTATATCCATAAAATGATCCCGTTAAAATACCCACGAAGAAGATTGCCTAGATTACTAATATGTGTCTACATGGTATCACCTTTAGGGAAAGATGATGCATACAACATGTTTCATACATGCTCGATGAAGCAAGAATAGTTAAAAAGGTGATTCTAAATATGCAATAAAGTGAAAGTGTGAATAATATAACTTTTTTTATATATGTTGCTTACAACGTACAAACGCCTAACCTTTAGAGTTAAAGTTAAAGCATACATACTACATATAACTCAAAGTTTAATGGACTCTCATATTAGCATCCCATTTTCTACACAAATATATAACTTAACCATTCAACATTTGCAATCCATATATAGGTATATTAAATTTAATAGATTTGATTCAGTTACACCTTATTGATATCTTGATGGCTGTCGACTATTCGATCTTGAATGTCACATAAATTCTACAAATGCCCTTATAAACATACCTATATATAGTGGGAGGGTGTATGCATATCATGATGCGTCAACCCATCCATCCTCTATTAAATCACCGCTACAAATGCCCTTATAAACATCCCTAAAACAAATTAAATTCAATTTTATGCTATTCTTTTCGGTTTTTTTCTACATCCACATGGTTATGGTCATTATCTCGACACTTTAAGCAGTGACATAGCGATGAAAATAAATAAAGTTACACAATTTTAATTTTGAAGCTTACTTTGATTCTCCAATTTATTTTAATTTTACTCAAAACTAAGTTATAAAACGCGATAACGCAAGACGAATCCTTATATAAATGAATAAAATATTGTAGCCGATTTGTTGCCGAATTTTTTATATAGTTTATAGATTCGCGATAAGGCGCGACGAATTGAATTTTTATAAATGAAAAAATATTTAGTCAATTTTTTTATATTGCAAGCGACTTTTTTTAATTTAAACAAATACATCAAATATTTAAGAGCCGAAAGCGTAATTATACGTAAGGGATGTTTATTGTTTTTTATATAGTTTATAGACCCACGATAACGTTGGACGAATTTAATTTTTATAAATGAAATAAATATTGTGACTGATTTTTTATATAGTTTATAGACTCGTGATGACGCGGGTCAAATTTAGTTTTTATTCTGTCGATTTTTTTATTTAGTTTATAGACCTATAATAACGCGGGGCGAATTTAATTTTAATTAAATCAATAAAATATTAGAGTAGATTTTTTTTATAGTTTATAGACTCTTTAATTATTATAAATGAAGAAAATATTTGATCTATTTTTTTTAATTTTAATAAATACGTCAAATATTTAAGAGGTCAAAAATGTAATTATACGAAATAAATTAAGATCGTTAGATCGCAAAAGATGAAAAGTAATAAAGAACTCGAATTATTTTATTATATTATCTTTTAATTATATAGAAAGAAGATTTGAAGTTGTTAACACGAGACTAGCACCACCTTAATACCAACTTGTGTCAACAAGACAGAGGCATAGGTGTTGGCATGAGTGCATAGAATCAGGTTTAATAAACTTGGTCTAAAACTCTAAATGACAACTATATAAACCTATATGTTATCACCATTTGGATAAACATTTGCCAACTGCCTTTCTTCCCAGCAACCGCAAACATATGTAAATTACGAAGTATCCCATTATCCACAAAAAGAAGAATATAATAGTACCGAGTATATGATTGAGTGGTACTAAAATTCTGAATGTTTTCTTGTCAAAATTATCCACATATGATTAGTTTTATTGTCATTTCTTGAGTGAGCTTCACTAGAAAATACTTCGGTTTTAAAGTAAAAATGGTAGGAAGAGTTCTTGTATTTATACGTTTTCTGATGCAATATTTTCACACTTCGATGAGTTCATTTTTTTATCGTAACTAATTGTGTAAAAATAATTGTTATATTAAGTCAAATTAATTTAACCATATACATGTTTGTTATCAAGTTAGAACTTTTGGATGGGTTATTGCTCACGCCAAGTCTAACATGATTATGCGATTGTATTTAACTATAACTGATTGATGATTTCATGATAGTTGACAGTTATGAATATGTTTAGCAATATCGTTATCATTTTGGGAGGACCGTATTGTCGGTCAGTGTTATCGATTCTCAATGTTTTAAGAGTACACACTTAGATTATAACATTTATTTTGATTTTAAGTTAATTATAAAAGAATATATGTAACATGTTGACATTTGAATGCATTTGCCCATGCACAATAAACAAGAAGGGATAGACCATTTCTACATAATAATTTACATAAATTGAAGGAGTCCAAGTGGAAAACTGTGCAGATACAAATAACTCCAAAAGATTCCAGTGAATTTTGTGTTATGTGGCCAGGGTACAACCGATTACCTTAACGGTGAAACGCTTATCACGTGTGAGAAAAACGACATCAAAGATAAGTTTCCAAAATTTTCAAAAAAAACCCTGTACTATAGAGATAAGACTTGGATCCCCTTACATAATTAATGATGATATTCACCTTTACTAAAATAGAGCTTTATGACATTTTCTTTTTTATTCCCAGGAAAGCCAAACTCTAACCTTAATTTGAGAAAATGTTAAAAGGGTGAAAGTTCTATGAAATTTCATAAAACGTTGACACATATAAGTTTTGTTTTTATTTGCCCGTAACTATTATATTTACTTAACTATAAATAATATAAGGAAATATTATGGGTGCGGCAATTACCATACAAACACGGAAATATTATGGGCGTGGCGAACTACATATAAAGTTAGATAGTTAAATGTCACTACTTATAAAGGGATGAATAATTAGGCATTTTAAAAAGTTTAAAGAATTAATTTTAAAGATTTGTCATAGTAGCACCAAACTTGAGAATTACTAGTCATATTTTTTATTCTCGTAATATATATATATATATATATATAGGGGAAGGATCCATATGGAAACTTCAAATCTTGAAGAATGAGGGAATCAAATTTTAGCCCTTGATTTTTTTATAAATTAATGTATTTAACATTCATTTGTGGATTTACTTCCTTTCTTCCCTAATTATTTTCTTTCCTCTTGATCCCCATCCTATATATTATTTATATATAATATTATACATTTCTACCTAATAAAGTTAAAAGAGGTTCACATATTTTCACAAACAATATTGCATTTTAAATCTGTATATCATCAGGTAATAAGTTATTATTTATATCATTTAGATATTTACTAGACAAGAGTATAGGTTTTCTTTATAATGAAAAATAGAAAGATTCAAAGTTGTACACACATATTGCATTTTTTAGTATGTTGAGGGTCTCTAATGCAAAGTTGTCACTTGGATAATTAATCACTAGAAGGTAGAAACATTCTCTGACTTGTTTATTTGAAAGTGAGGTGGATTATATATCATCTCTAACATATCATTATCACTATCACTATGTAGAAATAAAAAAAAACAAATTGAGCTATACAGAAACAGGTCACATATCCAAAATCATGTAAAGTGTATTCATAATCTCAAATGCATACGACATTCTAAGCTTGCATATCGTAAATCATATTCGACACATTAAATACTTATAACATATTCAACACATTAATTAAAGACTTATAATATCAAAAAATAGAAAAAACACTGATAATGTCAAGCATCTTATCGATTCGGTCTGACTCGTTTGAATTTTTAACTTAAATTACACACATATATATATATATGTTTGACCCATAAGTCAACGTACCCATTCTTCCACCTTAAATCTCGAATTCACATACAGACCACCTAAAATAGGTTTTAAGTATTTAACAGCATTTAGTACTTTTAGTGTAAATTACACTCACATGATTTCAAAGTAAGGACATTAGATAGCATGTTCATAAAACATCAAGGGCATGTAACACAAAATTTGCACTTTTGGACAGCTCATGAACCTTTTGTCCATAGAAGTTTGTGCCCATCTCTTTGGACCATAAAATCATGAATTCTCTACAATAATTCAAATCTTATACTAACACTTTATAACCCACCCTCAAATCATAGACCTCTTATGCCTCTCCATCTCTTCCCTGATCATCACCTTACTCCAACACTCCATTTTTCTTATCACAACATTCTTACAAATATATATCAACCAAAACATCATGTCATAAATCTACAAACCAATTAGCCTCCACAAATATTTACACTTGCAATGGTAACTTCATCTTTTTCATCATCAGTATTCAAACCAAAAATTGCACTTATTTTCTTCCTAATTACAATCTCCGTCACAACCGCCTACAACGACACCACGATAACCACTACATGCACCACGGTCCACCAACAAATCTCGCGTGCCGATAAATGCTATTACATTAAAACAAATGTTGGATGTAATCCAGAAGGATATATTAACTACTTATACATATATTATTGTAGTTTCCAACAACTCCCTCAATTAGGATTCATTCTTTTACTCCTATGGTTAGTCATACTTTTCTATATATTAAGTAACACAGCGTCCGAATACTTTTGTCCAGCAGTTGAACACTTGTCAAATGTGCTCAATCTGTCGCCTGCTATCGCGGGGACCACTTTGCTTCCGTTAGGTAACGGTGCAACTGATGTTTTTTCTAGTGTGATTGCCTTTACTACCACAAAAGATGGTGGGGATATTGGGCTTAATAGCATATTAGGTGGGTCGATTTTCATTTCCACCGTTGTGGTTGGCATTCTAAGTTTATTAATCACATATCGTGGGAAAATCATTGTGGTTGATAAGCCAAATTTCATTCGAGACGTTGTGTTTCTTCTCATTTCGCTGGTGAATCTTCTCATAATTATCATTATTGGGAAACTTAACTTATGGGTGGCTGTTCTATTTGTTTCGAATTACATTGTGTACGTTTTATTGGTCTCTTACATGCATTTTCATAGCATGAGGAAACATAAGATAATACTTGATGGTGATGATGCTGCTAATGAAGATTATGAGCAGGGGATTAGAGTACCATTACTTGGTCCTATTGACGAAGAACACATTGTACATCCTGCAGAAAAAGGTGTACATTGTGAAGAACTTTTTGTACCAGACAACCAAAAAAGGTGCATAACCATGTTTTTGTATGTTATGAAGTTACCATTTTACTTGCCTAGAAGACTTACAATTCCAGTGATAACAAAAGATAGATGGTCAAAGCCTTATTTAGTACTTTCAGTGGTGTTAGCACCAATTATGGTGGTTTTAATATGGAACACACAAGAGGGTGATTTGGGGTTAAAAGCTAGTTTGGTGACATACTTTGTGGTGGGTACAATTGGGATTGGTTTAGGGACTTGTGCATTTGTTTTCACAAGTAGTACTATGCCACCACAGAAGTGTTTGGTTTTTTGGTATGCAAATGGGTTCCTAATGAGTGTCACTTGGACATATGTTACTTGCAATGAATTAGTGTCCTTATTAGAGTCATTAGGGAACATTATTGGAATGAGCCCTTCAATTATAGGGCTCACTATCCTAGCTTGGGGTAACTCAATTGGGGACTTCGCCTCAAATGTGGCTTTGGCTTTGTATGGTGGGCCCGATGGAGCTCAGATAGCGATGTCAGGTTGTTATGCTGGACCGTTGTTTAATGTTCTCGTTGGTTTAGGGTTTTCGTTCGTGTTCGTGTCATGGTCAAAATTTCCTGGCTCATATATCATTCCCGAAGACCCTTATTTGTCTGAAACTATAGCGTTTTTGATGATTGGTCTGCTTTGGGCTCTTGTGATATTGCCTAAAAGAGGTATGCGACTTGATCAAACACTTGGAGGCGGACTCTTGGTGATATATTCGTGCTTCTTGTTCATAAAGATTGCTAGGGCTATCGGATTGCTCGATGTTTCTGGTTCTAACTTGTTAAGTTATTTGTAATTCAGTAATAATTAGTGTCAAACGTATGTTAGGCCGTTAGGGAGTTATATATATATTTAGTTTAGTAAATTGGAGTAATTCATCATTCAACAAATGAAAAGTGTTTATTGAAGTCTACTAGCAACAACAATAATTGTTTCTTGCAGGATATAAACTTTACAAGGGACACATCTCAAATACTTAAAAAATGTGGATATTATTTGGTTTTGACTTGATGGGAGTAGTTTATTTTTTCATGATCTAGTTGACAGTGTGACCTGCTCAAAAAAAAGTTGAGAGTTTTGACTTTTTAAACATGTTAGGGCTTGTTTTTTTTTTTTTTTTCTTTTTCTTTTTTGTTTAAAAATGTGTATGAAATCATGTGCAAATCTAGCATGTAATTAAGAGGATATGAACATGTATATTTTAACACTCCTAGATGGTACTTTATTTATATATATAGAAAAATATATAAATATAAATTTGTTATATCAGGCTTATAATGGTAGTCTAACCTTAAAGTCCACGATTTGTTTTCAAAACAATAAATTCAAGTTGGCCAGCAAATGCATGGTCTCACATTTTGTTTGTATGCGAGTCCTGTGAAGCCCTTTTCAAACATAAAATTATCAAGATAAAATGGTTAATAACGTAGTTGATTTAGTGCCATATCTCATAAGTTATTTTATATAATTGAAATCTATACGAGATTTAATAATGAACTTCATATCAAGTTGTACCAAGTGTTAGAAGGTGCGGAATGCTTACCAGCATGAACTAATATGAATTTAAAACAATAATAACGTCAGAGGTCGAAGGACATAGCATTTTTTCATCAAAATCACAAGGTTTTTCTACGAAGTGAAAAAGTGCCACCTTTTCATTTGTAACCAGTTTTTTGTTATAAAATAAACATTTTGGTCCCAAGTAGAAACATACAGAACGACCTATTGTTTTGTCCTTAGAAAGTTGAGTGATACTTTAATTTTTCGATTGGTGATTTCATGTAACCTAAGGCGGTATGTGAGTGAAATACTTTAATATATTTTTCTCAAAGGAGAATTATACATATAATTTGTTTACTATTATCGTTATTCTTCCACGTACACGTAGATTTCTAACAAATAACAAAATTCCCCACCTTTTCTGTCAACAAGTTAAGCCAAGTATTTTGTGGTTGATTTATATTAATGTTGATCATTATTATTCAGCCAAATTATTCGTGGGACAATGTCATGAAATTTGTCCTCTTTAATAGAATCAAAATTGATGTCGATATTGGGTTTGATACAAGATAAGTAATGGACTGTAGCAAAGCATTGATGGGTTATGGGTTCTTCATTGAATGTTTCACCGATATACTTATTGAATTTTTCAATTTATTATTATTTTTTTATTTTTATGGTTAGATAACGGTACAAGTTTGCATTTTTCAAATCTAGCAAAAACGACACTTATTTGTATGATTTTTGATTATGTTTTATATATCTTAGAAAATCATTTGTGCAGCTATTAACTTACATGTTGTTTTATGATTTATTTACCTATATAGGTTTTATACAAAATCCAAAATCCAACAAACCATTAAGCATAGCTTTTAACAAAGTATATATACTTATAGTCGAACACTCAGTTTCTGTATCTAATGATATAAATAAATACGATATATATGTTGAAAAAAAATTATAACAACTATCATCTTATCATAAAAGTTCAAGGAGTGGTGAAACTGTTTTAAAGTGTTCTGTGAGGAAATTGTTACTGAAAAAGTAGAGGAATAAAGGAAACTGTTTTTTAGTGTTTTGAACTTTTAATTATTATTGTTTTAGAAATTCAAATAATCTAATAAATTGAAATAAAAAATAACATAAATTAAATAAAAAAAATGCATTCATTAAAAATAAAAAAAATAAAAATAACAAGTCCTAAAAATATACATAGTCCATTTTAATTTCATCCGCTTTAATTTTTATGGGTTTCACCCAATTTCGTCCACTTTAATTTGTGCATTCTTCACACAATTTAAGATAATAGTACCTTATAAAAATCTAATTTGGTGTCATCTTCTTCCTGGCTCTCTGCACACTACATTACACACACAAACTAGTGATCTTCTTCTTTTTCAAAACAAAAAGGAAACATACAAAAACATGAAGAAGAACGTCTCGCTACAGACGTTGTCCGACGGTGTTCTCGACAGAAAATGCAGATAAAGACAACTACACTCCGTATGTTCTAAAACTTTTACATCATCGTTTAACATCGTCGTCACTCCGCTGATACTAGTACTAATAATAATAATAATATATAATGATAATAATAATAATAACATTATCATTATTATATAGGAGTAAAAACATAAAATAGAAATGGTTAATATTCTAAAAATGTGTTTTATTTATAAAAAAATTAAAGTGAAAAGCGAATAATTAAAATTAAAAGTATTACACCCAAATTTGGCCGCATTTGACTAACATTTAAAAGTATTACCAATGCTTTAAAAACTGAATTTTTTAGTCGAATCCCGATTTCGATCGGACCGGTTTATTGAATTGCAAGAGCCCAAGCCCACCAGGAGTCTAGGACATATATTTGGGCCAAAATCTTGAGCATATATTTGGACCAGTGTGTCTCTTGTATATATATTTGGGCCACCTAGCTACTAATGTTTTCGTTTTATTTTTAACCGTCGTATTGCATGTGTACTTTGCAAATAACAACATTATAGGTTATGCGATAATTAAGTTTTTGTTAAATATTTTATAACATAAAGGGTAAAAATTTATGTCATATTTTAATGTTTTTTATTTTAGCCAAATTAATTAGAATGGTTACGAAACCTTATGGATTAGAATAATAATAATAATAATAATAATAATAATAATATAAAATTTCTCTTCTTTATTAATAACTAAACTGTATACTTTATGTATTATATGTCCATTGAATTTAAATTGGTAAATGAAAAAAAAATGTTTAAAATGACTTAAAAACATTGTAACTCGAAGAAGAAAAGATAAACTTTTGTTAAATATTCAATAAGATTTTAATCAATATAGGGAATAAGAGCTTACATCCACGATAACTAGATTCTCAGTGACATACTAATCAATATAGGGAATCAGAGCTTACATCCACAGATATTTAGGACGATAAAACACAAATCTTTAGATAGAAGTTATCATAACTTAAACTAAAAACATCACCATAACAAATAGGCTAACAAAATCACAACAAACACCTCCTCATATCTCCTCATATCCATTGTTTTCCCTTTATTTTAATTGCTTAAATCAATAGTTAATTTAGAAAATACAAAAACCAACTCCCACAGGGGCAGAACTACTATGGTGGTGGGGGTAGCACGTGCTACTAGTCAAATTTTTTTGTGTAGTGTAAAAAATTTTAAAATTTATATTTTAATAGAAGTGCAACTAGTGAATTTTTAAAGTGCAACTAGTGAAAATTTTAAAGTGCAATCAGTCTTTATAAAATTACCAACTAAACTAGGCACTTTTTATTATAAAAGAAGGGCTTTTGATCTAAACTAACAACTTACTTTTCATTTTTATCCTTTTGAGCCAATATACTTTTATTAATCATTCGGGGCCATTGAAACTTGATTTGTTTGTCATTCAGGTCCACTATTCACACTATTCATCGGGAGATGTGGTAAACAATTGATGATGTGAAACAACATCGTTTTACGTGTTAAAACTTATGTGTAGTTTGAAACTCTTGTTGGAATTGAAAGTATTTTGCTTACATAAAACGATGTCGTTTCATTTTTTATTTTTATTATTTTACATTTTTACATTACGATTCCATGTCACAAAATCAAATCTATAAACTTGATCATATCATCAATTGATTGTCGGATCTCCTTATGGATACTGTGAATAATGGCCTCGAAAGAAAAAAAAAACTAATTTTCAAAGGCTCTAGAGGACAAAAAAAGATACAGTGACTCAAAGTTGATCACATCATCAATTGTTTGGGTAATTATGATCATGCAAGAAGGTATTTGGATTTTCACGTCCAGAAAAGTGATCGGTAGATGAAATGGCTTCGAGTTAAAGTTTGGGTGTGTTTTTTGTAACAAATGTGGTATAGAAGTGTAGTGTGGAATACGATAGTGGCAGTGGTGGTGATGTGGGGTGAAAAAGCTAGCGACATATAAGTCCTAATGATCTGATTCAATGAATCATCGACGTGATTAATTTATTGGTAGATACAAAAGAAATGTACGTACACATATGCAAAATATATATTCCATTTGATTTGTGAATCATCAATCAACCGGTCCAGTTTTCAAAATTTATAATACAACTGGTCCACTTTTTAAAATATTGTAATTTAATAAGCTTAACTTTCTTTAAATGTTTTATTTTAATTAATATTAGATAAAAATGTGTGCAACCCGTGACATTTGATCCTGGTTCCGCCCCTGCTCCCACTTATTCGAAAATCGTACTAGTTAAAACCATAAATCTAACGTGCCTTAGTTTAAAATTCGGTCGAATTTTAAAGAATGATCCTAGATTATATTTATTGTTTTCCCATTTATTTTAAAGAATTTATTGAAATGGTTAATGTTCTAAATGTGTGTTTTATTTTAAGAAAATTAAAGTAAAAAGCGAGTAATTAAAATTAAAAGTATTACACCCAAATTTGACCGCTTTGAGTAACGTTTAAAAGTATTACACCGACATTTGACTGCGTTTGACTAACGCTGTGCAAATGTATATATGTGTATATATATACACTAATCGAATTGCTAGGGTTCCAGAAAACCTTTCTCACTCGATTCACCGTCCATGAGTCGTCGTTCACCTATTCCGATCATCTCATCCGTCACCGGTGTACTCTTCCTTTTTATTTTATTTTTCAGAAAATTTCACGAGTTGCAAAGTATCAAAACTCAATTGAAGCTTTTAACATTTGGATACAATAATTTTACCGAATACCACATAATATCTTTTTCTACTTTGTTTTCTGGTTATTGTTTTACAAAATGATTATGCGAATAAAGGCCCTTTCGGATATTTTTGAAAAGACCGGTTTCTATTGGGCTTTTACCTAATTTCGCAGAAACAGATTCTGCAAACAGGGGCATTCGCAGAATCATTAGGTTTCGCATAAGTTAATGTTTATAAACTGTGAAACGTTTGCAAAATTGATGGTAGAATGCTTTTCAGAAACCATGAAATATGATTCACACAATGGTATGTTAAGGTTGATTAGGTGTTATAGGCTTGTCAAAGTACCATGATTCTGCTTTTGACGTAGGTACTAATTTGGTTTTATATTCTACTTACTAAAATTGTTGGTGAACTTATTTTGTTACTTTGATGTTTTACTTGTATACTTCGTTCTTTTTCTGTTACTCTTTTAGCTTCTAATACTAATTTTTTACCAAAAGTTAGAACCCTTTTACTTGAAAACTTAAGCATTTGTTTACCCTTCTCGTACTTTGATGCTTGTACGTTAAGGTCTATTAGGTGTTATAGGCTTGTCAATGTACCAGGATTCTGCTCTTGACATAGGTACTAATTTGGTGTTTATTCAAGTTACTAGAGTTTTCAGTTGACTGATTTTTATTACGTTAATGTTTTTCTTAGATACTCTGCTCTTTTTTGTTGCTTTTTAGTTTCTAATAGTGATATTTTTTACCTAAAGTTGAGAAGCTGAAATCCTTTAGTTGATCACCTAAGCATCCATTTTAACCTTTTCGTACTTTGAGGCTTGTACGCTAAGGTGGAAGAGGTTATAAGTTGTTACGGTTGTGGGATTTCTTTCTTGACACTGTTATGTATTCTCTTTCTATTGTTTTTTTTCATTTATTTTCAGATTTTTCTCAAGCTTTCGATTTTGTTTAATATCAATTTCCATACAAATGTGATTTTTATTCTAAGTTGCTAGTGTTTGGTTAAATATCGTGTTTTTACTTTTATATATTTGTCTTCTTTTGTTATTTTTTCATTATATAATAATGTATGTAATCTAAATTCGACAAGTGGGAATCCGTTCTTGAATACCCGAGGCTCGAGCACCCATTATAGCCTTTTTGCACTTTGAGGTTTATTAGCTATCATCTGTATTCTTACTCACTTGTGATTTTGTTACTGTTCTACAATGTTTCGGGTATAGTTTTTTGGTTTCTTAAGGATCTGTAGGGGTTATCTTTTCAGAAAGATTCCTGAAAGAAGTTACATGTATGGTGTTTATTAATAGGCTATGTTCTGATACACTTCATCTTACTCATTTAGTTTTGCCCATCATGGTTTTTCTTGTAAGGATCAATTAAGATTATGCGTTTGTGGTATGTTGGCTACTATCAAACAATTGTCTATAGCTATTTACGCTGGAATAAATGTCTAGCCACCCAAGTTGGAGAAGTTATATTTTATTATTGTCTTGCACAGAAAGAGGAAAGTATGTTAGCCACACCTGAAAATTTAATGAAAATTGTGGATTTGAAATTCTTATATAGAACAGGTTCTATCGTTTCAGGTTTTGGTATGTTAAGAAACTATTTACACCTTTTTATATACTTTTGAGTTTACTATATTGGTTGTTATTCGTGTATAGGGTTTGTGAGAACATCCTTATTTGATATGTGGTAACAAGGTTGATGAGAAGAACCGTTAAGCTAAGGCAAAGCACATGATTCTCCATCGAAAGAAGAACCTTCGGTATCATATATTTGTGTAGTTTAATATCGTGGGATCCCAAGTTGCATTTTGTTGAGTCTCCTGTCCTTGCTCTTCCAGAGGTCCAAATTGACATTGCTCTGCAACAACAGTAAGTTAGTAAGTTACTATCACCTTTTGCTCCATTTTGTGGTTCTACGTGTGTTTTTGCTTACATCATATAATGTTTCCTTCATTATTATTATTTTCCTTCTTTTTTATTTATTTATGCTTACATCATACCTAATCTGATTTGAGCTGATGAATGTTTGTTCTCCCTATTGCTCTTGAAGATCCGATCTTTCAAGTTGCGATAAGGTTCATTAGTAATAGATCGCGCATATTAATTCTTCATCTTCACTTGACTCATGAAACTCAGAAACTTCTACATACCAATTGACAAATAAGCTTATATAAATTTTGGAACTTTCCTAGAAATGAAGTTTCAATGGCTCACATGTCAGACGAAAAACTTAATCTGATCACCTTTTCCACATGTCCACCTCCAGCTAGCATGTCCTAAAATCGAATAAATCAGATCATCCCTTTGTAAAGCCAAAATGTCATTCCAAATTCTAGACAAAATATGGATCAAATTCTTCCATATCCTTGGAATATTGTCCATTGTAGTTGCTCCACCACGTAGATAGTAGAACTAGATTCTTCGTGTGAAGTGAAGTATTGCTCATACCTCCTTGGGTGTTTGGCCTGCACACTTTCTTCCATGAAACAAGTGGGGTCTTAAAGTTTTGACAAGAAAGATCCTTCGATAGCTTTCCAATTGATTTTTAGTTACAATTCAGGAGCAAGAAACATGGCCATATAGTGTGTTGGGAGGCTGGATAGATTGGAATTAATGAACCACCAATTGGCCTCCTAATGATAAACATTTTTCCTCGAACCACTTAATTTTGTCTTGAATTTATTGATGATCCCCTGTAGCCACTCTCGGAGGACTAGATCCAATTGGTGCCTAGACACTGAAAGGGCATTGACCCTCTTGTGCACTGAAATGTATCAGCGAGAACCACACGCTCATATTTGATCCAAACATTGCTGTTTGTTCAAAGTTTATTTTCAAACTTGAATTGCTTGTCAAGATGACAATCATCTCTTTAAATTTCCGGATCTTTGTGACTATAGGATTAGGGAAAACGAAGGTGTCATCGGCAAAATAAATCTTGGAACTCAGAAACTTCTCCATACCTATTGACAGATAAGCTTATATAAATCTTGGAACTTTCCTAGAAATGAAGTTTCAATGGCCCACATGTCAGACGAAAAACTTAATCTGATCACCTTTTCCGCATCTCCACCTCCACCAATCATGTCCTAAAATCGAATAAATCAGATCGTCCCTTTATAAAGCCAAACTGTCATTCCAAATTCTAGACAAACTTGGGTTTGAATTTGTACTGATATGAGAAATCAGCTTGGAAGGAATTTTATTTAAATACATTATTTTGATCAAATTCTTCCATCAAACAAGTGTGGTCTTGAAGTTTTGGCAAGAACCTACCCAAAGAAAGTTCCTTCGATAGCTTTCCAATTAAATTTTATATTACTAATTAGGAGCAAATGGACATATAGTGTGTTGGGAAGCTGGATAGAACGGAATTAATGTACACCAATTGGACATACAGTGCTTTTGTTCACCACTTAATTTCACCTTAAAATTATTGATGATCCCCTGTAGCCATCCTTCCAAATCTCATTTAATGAGAATTGTCATAGGCCAGTTATCCTACCAATTTGTCTTTACAACCATTCTATCTATACTCAATTGATCGTTGTTTTTCTTTTCCTATCTAAGTGAAACGTGAATTTGGATGGGTATCTATGAGAGGCGCCTCATCCAAAAGAATCTATAGCATAACTTGGCCCTTGCTGCTATGTTGCTCTGCAATCTTTCTCTTCTGTCTACGATGGAGTAAGAAACCCCAATTATGCATAATCGACTGTTCCATTATTGAGTAACTTCTAATACATCGGACCTAATCTGTTTTGCACTTGATCGGTATGCTGAGCATAGACATTAATAATCCTCATTTCATCATCAGTATGCGGTGACCCTGACTGCTACGCAATAAACTTGAGCCCCATTGGTCTATAAGAATGAATGATCCTTGTTTCCAAGGGGTCAACAATCCTCATGATCTACTTTGCGAAGGGATTGTGATTCCCTTCTGATGGCAAAAAATACTTGTTATAGGCTTTTAACGGACCACTTGAGTTTCTTGAATCAAGACAATGTCCACTTGATGTTTTCTTACCACCTTCCCTGTCATGGAACCTTTTGATTTAGTACCAAGTCCCCAAGTGTTCCATGAAAAATGATACTCAAATATAGGTAGCATGATAAGTAAGCTGGGTTGGGTTGTGGTGACCCAGTCTCTTGTAAATGAGCTGAAATTGCCCCTTTTCAAAGCTGTCTGATATTTTTTGGCTTGTGTCGGCATGATGAGGCTGAACTTCTTCGTGCTGCGAACCAGCGCCTTCTAGAAGACAATGAAGTCCTTTAGAGTCAAGTGTTTAAATTTTATGTCTTGAATTAAGAGGCTTTAGGTGTGATAAGTTGCTAACTATTCCTCAGTCCTCATAATGTCTAGAGAACTTTTTCAAGTAAATTGGAAAACTATACATAAAAAACGTGTTTAAGTTCGCGTTTCTCCATAAAACTTCGTAAAGAAGCAATATTCCATAGTTTTCCTTTTAATACTAAGACTACAATTCTGAAAACTAGTTTATAGTTTTCTACTTTTTCTTTCTGAAGAATGAAGATATCATGTTTACATATGAACACGTTTTGTTAAATCTTCACTAGTTTTCCTAAGAGATAAACACACCCGTTGTGATGCACATCTTGGATTCTTGCACACATATTTGTTTGTGATGAGAAAACTAAAAGGTTTTTTGTTTTTCATCATGGTTGCAAATGACAGATTCACTCAATATGTCATGCATAAGATTTAAATCTCCACCCTTTCAGTTGTCGGAAATAGTTAGCAAATGAGCCGAAGCTTGTAACATGTTGGCATTGTTCGGCTATGTAGATCCATTCTTGATTCCTATGTTTACTACACATCACCAGACTTCACATATCAAGGAAATATCACAACCATCAATTATTAGTTTGTATTATTATATTCTTGTATTTTCCCTATTTATTTATTACTCTCAATATTCATGTATTTAAACACCATCTTGCTAATGAAATATACACGTTCTGTACAAATTCATAAAGTGGGTGAAACAGGTATACCCGGTATATGATAGAAATCAAAATCTAAGCTTCTAGATTATAAGCATTTTGTTGATACTGATTAATTAGTACCGAATCAAGTTGCCATTAGGTAATCAAGTTGTTTTATTATGACAGATATAGAAATCTTGTACTATCACCAGAATTTGTGAAAATAAAACTCCAGCTAGCATAATGATTCATGAATCATAATCGTTTAACATTTCTCATAATGATAAAATACATTTCATAAGTTATCAAAATACAAAATAACGTTCTTAAGAAAGCATCGAGTTTTAATTCTACGATTGTTGATACCGTACGAGCTGAAACACATCCTAAAAATCCAAGGAGTCATTGCCTTTGATGATGTCATATAATCTTGTGGGTTTTCTTGGTCTTTGTAGTCTTACCAAAGATTCGTTGACCATATGTCGAAAATATGAGATCAAAAAGCAATGGTAACTGTAGTGTCATGAATGAAGCGATGGGAAGACATGCTAATGAGGCTATAGGAATCCAGATCCATGCTCTTTCATCTCCAAACATTAAGTATAATGTTGCGCTAAAGGCTACCATCAATGAGGTAACTGACAAGAATAACATCACCAAACCAAATATTAATCTCTTAGGTAACTTGTATAAAAAATCCTCATCACGATAACGTGTAGTGAGAATGGATAGAAATAACAATAAGGAAGTGGTGGATGTGAATAATGATATCGCATCTGAGATGGCAAATAAGATGAAACTAGGTCTTGAAGCATATATTGCTTTTCCATTGTCGCCGTTAGTTCCACCGGGCACAGTTATGGCTGCTGCAAAAACTATTGTAATGATAAGTGCTGCTGTGATTGTGTATGAATCTGCAGTCTTTTTCATCCACTCTTCGCCTTCTTTTCTTAAATCTGCGTGTTCTCTTCTAAACATCATAAATGGCGTCTCTTCTTTTTTATTCTTTACTTCCTTGTCCGAAGGACGCATATATTTTTCCACTGCCTTCAATATCCAACACATGTTTATTTCCTACTTAATTTGAATAAAATAAAATATTGTTGAAAAATTAAGAACATATATATTCACCTGAAACCACTGTAGCTCCCTTTGCATTTGTAGAGCTGCACCAGAAACTAGATTGAGTTTATCTATAGGTGCCAATTTTCCAGCCAAGTGCAGAAGATTATTGCCTTCTTTGTCAATACTTACTTTATGTAGATATTCACTATGAGTCAAAGTCATCTTGTGTACCACAAAGTTGTACACATTTTCACACCGATATATAATTGCAAGTTGAGAAATACGAAAATCTTCGTACGTGCACCAAGCTGCTCGTGGAAAATACTCTAAGATCGCATCTACTGCCTCAGGAGTATCGTTTATCACCGCTTGATTAAAGGCGCCGACATAATGTCCAAACACGTCACTACCTTTATTTAGTTTACCAACTTCTTCCAGTATAAACTTCAGTGTCATTCCAGCTTTTCGATGTTTCCTTTTGTCTTCTTGGAGGTGCTTGATGTGTGGCACTGCAGTTTTTATTTGTCATATACAGAAGCTACTTTTAATATGTTCAGTGTACGTAACAGAATCAAATTGGTGAGACATGCATTGAAGCCATTAATTATGAAGGTAATAATTCCTTAATTGCTGTCTAAAGTGTAACATCTCATGGTGGCGAGTTACATGAATGTTATATATAGATTAAAGTCGACACCTTCAGTAGCTTAAAATAGTATTCAATGAATCATCATCAAAGTGGCCTAGTACGTCCGACTCAAAAAAATTAAAAAAAAAAAAAAAAAAACAGACTCACCCTCTCCCAAGTAATCTAAACAAAAAATCCTCATCCGTTTACCCGTTTTACACTAAATGTGCAGGGAATAGAAGAAGTAATGCATTAAAGAGGAAAACAAAGGGACTTTCCTTACCAGGTAGCAGTGCAGCTTCCCAAAAATTTATATAAATCCTCTGCATGACTACAAAAAATAAGATTTAATAATGAGGAAATATGATTATATAAGACTTAATGATGACGTGACAGTTGTGAATCGAAGAAACCACTCAAATAACTAAGACAATTAGACGGAATTTCGATAAACTCTACAAGGGTACCCGAAAATGGGGCTTAAGAGGAAACTCACTCTTTTTTAGTAAATCATCTTCAACCTCCTAAACCCCTAAACAAATCAATTGCTTATATAATAACCCTAACCTTAGACAAAACAATGATGTTGGAATTTCCTTCTAGCCTCCAGCTCCTCTGGTTTAGCTGTCGTTTTTCGATCAACATGTGAAGTCCAATATTATAGTAATTCGGGAAAATTTAAGGGTCAAAAATGACAATTTATAACTGGCATAATCTATCTATCTTGATTAAAGGCAATCCCTCCATCACTTAACTAAGGATATCAACATCAATAATGGCTTAAGCAATTGTGCTAATAAAAAAGGTCAAGGTAAATAATTGTTTAAGTTTAATTTACATGTGCTAGCTAGCTTGCAAAGGTTTCTAGTGCTATCCTAATGAAGCTAGGCTGGCTACAAGTTGCATGGCTAACAAAAAATACCCAAATCACCACAATGCTAGAACACACTGTCGGCAAAGGCCAGTTAGCTGCCCTATCTGGTTTGCAAAAACATGAATCACAAAATCAAATGTCAAACTTTTATGTTGGTCACTATGTGTATAGTAAGGGTAATAGATGTCTAATTGGTAAATTACCTTTGTGTGTAAGTTACTAATATATTCATCTGAGTGCAGGGAGATCTAGAAGCGGGTAGGGGAGCTGTCCTCTAAAAATTTCAAAATTGACGATAATACAAAAAAGAATTAAGTGTATCTAAAAATTTCAAAATTGACGATAATTAGTGACATTTTAAAAATTTTGGCCCAGGGAAAAAAAACCCTCATATATAATATCAGTTTGAGTGTATCGTGGACAGATGCAAGAAAAAAAATGAGAAACATGCTGTGCTTGAAAGGAGACCCACATGAAAAAATCATTTTGGTAAAAGATATTAATGGTTTAGTAATGCAAACTTTTAGAATCACAAACCGGAGTATATGAAGCTGTTTTTGCACTTTGTGGCAGTATTTGTTTGCTGGTTCTCGATATCCTGCACCTTTTGTGTATTCCATAATTCATTGTTCGTTATTGGCACATCTTCAAAACATAATTAACTTTAATTTAGATCATGATCTGTTTATATGTAAATATTGAAAGAATAACGATTCAAAGAGTTTATTGTTTTAAAATGTATCACGTGTTACTATTGTATAGGGCGAACTTTGAAAATTTCTATTGTATGCATTGATGTTCTAAAAACGTCTATTGAAGTTCTAAAAGTGTAAATTAAAGTTTAATAAAATTTGAAATCATAAACCCCAAACTAAATGCCTAGGCATGGGATGATATCAACCCAAACTTTTGATGACACAAATACAAGGGCATCTTTAATGTATGTACTCAATATATACACTGTTTAGTGTAAAAAGAAAATTTTATTACATCAAACATGATGATGTATGCCCCAAATATACACACGAAATTTAATTTAACTCATTTTGCACTACTTTAACATATTAACTTTATTTCAATTATATGAGTTACATTTATATTATATCAGCTATTAATTGAAGTAATCAATTATAGAGAGGGATTGTTGCAATCAGGTTTCTTACGGTGGTTGATGGTAAGAATGGATATTTTATTTTTAATTATAACATATCTATATTTTTTTGCAATAAAATATAACCAGAATTTATTCTTTATAACATGAGATTGATTTTTTTAAGAGAATCATACACAACTTAATTTTGTTGTGTATCACACTAATTTTATGTCACATAAAGAGCATATGGTTTTAATAATTTTGATATATTTTTTTTATCAAGAAAATTAATTAATCTTAAAATTAAAAATAAAAATATTCATTCCCACCATTACTACCATAACAAACTTTACTATTTGAATTTTCCTATCAATTATATAATTACTTAACTTTCTACTTAAGGCAATTATTGAAAAAATAATATTAAAAAAATAAACCATATACAATATGGCAAAAGTATTAAAATATCATTTAGCTTGTTTCAATTATATACTTTTTATGAATTAACTTTTAGTTTTTATTTTACTTATTTATATTTAAATGTATTTAAAATTTTGGTGTGGTGAATAGTCTTCACCAAAAAGTTTACATCATTTTTATGTCTTAGTTAGAGAACAATTACATTGGAGATGATTTAATTAACTTCAAAGGTTGGGAGAAATTTTGAAAAAAATAATAAAGAATTTTGATCATCTTAATTATAATTAGATTAATCATGATCCGTCCCCATGACAATATTTTATTTTATTATAGGTGATAATTTGTACATCATCAATTTTTATCCATTCATCACTAAACATGTTTTATCACGTTGTACATTACAACACAGTCAAACATATATAGAGATGAATAAATAAAAAATGGTGTTGTACAAATTATCTCCTGTTATTATCCATATAATATGTTAAATCATCAGCAAGTCATATAAATTTCGAGGGTTAAATATTATAGAGCATAAATTGATTTAGCCAAAATTAGAGTTAACTTGAAGCATCTACACTATTAACATAATGAGTGAAGGTAGAGACGAGAATAAACAAATCTTTGGTAGAGGTTGTATCGTGTTCCACTTAAATATGCATCCCGCCTAGCTGCAATACGCTTTAATGGAGCAGCATCACCCGCAATCTTTAATACGGCCATGTGCGGGTAGTCGCTGATCAACTCATATGCTTCATCTGCAAACATATGTACATATAATACCGTAACATGTATATGGGTTACAATTGGCGTACTGTATATATGCTTAATGCTTTGATAAGATAAGCTAAAATGGATGTGCTCCTTTGTCATTTTCTAAATATATTTTTATATATATATATTGTACCCGGATCTAAAAAGAAGGAAATTTTAGAGGAAAATGGGGAGAAATACATATTAAAAATAAAAAGCTAGTGTGATTTAGCACAAAAAAAAAATTATGATTTCAAAAAATGCATTATGTGATTCAACAAACACACATCTATGATTCAAAAAGCACAATATTAATAAACACTTTCTTGAATAAAAAATGGTTAATTTTGTTAAATCAAGGGGTTAAAGAAACTCTTCTCTCTTTTCTCCATCAATTTTGTTTCTCCTTTGAGCTCACAAAGCTTTTGGTTGTGCAATGCACCAGTCCACGAAGCTTTATGTTAGGGATTTTAATGTTAATGGTTTTAAATGATTGTACCTTAAAATTTTAATACTCATAATAAAATATATTTGTATTCTTTCGTAATTTGATATCTAAACAGTCAAATAATAAATACAAGTAAGAAAATAATAAAAATCATTAGAATATGTTACACCATTGTTATAGTTTATATATGAATATAACATCAAAAGGAATAACTTAAAAGCACCGTCAAAATATAATTAAATGTATGTGTTGATATCTTAAAGAGTAAACTACAAATATCATGATAAGAAAGACAAATTATAGATTCGCCATGTTTATTTTTCTCTAATTTATAGAAGGAGAAGTATCAATTAAGAATCTAATCTTATGTTTGCTAATAACTAACAATCATTCATATTTGTGTATTTGACCCATATCAGTTGAACATTATATAGAATTTATGTTTATTACCTTAACTAAAATATTTGTTAGAGTTTTGAGTCATTAACTATTGAAAGAGAGAGGAACTTAATAATTTATACATATAAATTTTAAAATGGTAGAGTAAGTTAAAAATACCATTAAGCTAAACTACAAAAAGTATTGAGTTTCTTTTTTCCTTCAAAGTAAATTGTAAATTGTAAATTATTAAAAGTGGAAAAGGGAATATATAAAAGTTAAAAGATTGTAGGAGAAAACATAGATATATATAGGAGTGAGTTAAAGGGAGAAAGAAAATTTAGTAGAAAAAGGGAAGAAAACTTTTTTAACCCTTCGATTCAGTAAAATAACTCTTTGATTCAGTTTTAAATTATATTTACTTTGTATTAAATCATAGTTATTTTTTTCTGAATCATAGTTTTAAATATATCTTTCTCCCTTTATTCTTCAAAATTTCTTTCTTTTTAGATCATGGTACGATATATATATATATTGTGTAATATGTAAAATTTGAAAGATTGTAGGAGAAAATATATATATATATATATATTAGAAAAAGATGTGTTTTTGGTAACAGAAATGGAATAAAGAAAAAAGAAAAAAAAGTAGGTCATCTAACTCGAACTTAAATCTCAAGTTTGAAGGTTTAGACCATTTGTCACTCCATCAACGTACTAGATGTACTATTTTCTTATATTATATTTATTTTAAATGCTAAAGGCTTATTTTTTCGTTGGACCAACAAAGGATTCATGTGTCATCTCCTTACCATTGTATTTATTTTAAATGCTAAAGGCTTATTTTTTCGGTGGACCAACGAAGGACTCCATGCGTCATCTTTTGAGCATGCTAAAGTAAAATGTGATTCATGTCTATTCGTCTGTTTCAGAACCTTTTTTTTTTCTTCTCTAAAACTTTCGCACTTGTATATATATGAACACTTAAGTTCGTACGAATTTAAGCAACTTCGAAGTCCATACAAACTTAGTAAGTTCGTACTTACTTCTAAGTTCGTACGAACTTACACATATACACATACAAGACAAAAGTTAACGATTACAATTATTAACAAAATGACTCATTACAAACTAAATGTTGTTGTCACACAAGATGCACCAACATACTCCCCCTTGACAATAGCTCTAGTTTCGATGCACCAACAGTAAACTGTAAAAGGACACAAATACCCCTATACTTAAATAAAACTAAAACAGTATAAATAATGTTAATTAAAAAATACATGGGTATTTGTGTCATTTTATATTTTTTCAATGAGTTTTTAGCCGAACTTAGTATATATGGAACAAAATACAAATTTGGGTGGCTAACAAAATTATTTTTTAATATGGGTGGCCTACAAAAACAAAATGATATACTTGGGTAGCCTCCAGATATATAACTCCTTATTCTTTTGACATTTATATTGGTGATATTAGCACTGATGTTAACGCTTCCCTGCTTACCCAAAAATAAAATTTTCTTATTAATCTCTCTTATCTCTGTGTGTGTATATATATACACAGTTACACACATACATACATACATACATACCAACGTAGGGTTTGGTTCATATACAATAATTCTTATTGTAAAACAAATAAAACAACATTTTAGTCAAAGGGTGAATTAGTAATTTTGTTTGTATAATTATGACTATTTAATTAAAATTAAAACTTCCCCACTTTTTTAGCTAATAACCCCTCCCCCTCCCTCTCCTCTCCCCCATCACCCTAATCTCCATAACCATGAACACAATCACCAAACTAACATTTTAATTGTGCACCACCGAAAAATTTACGTGCACCACTAGAATTCTTATGTGCATCATGTATTGTTCTGTGCATCATCATATTTATATTCTTTGTGCATTAAATATGTGAAGCTTGCAATTTTCAAATAGTATGAAATATGTATCATCGGAAAATTCAGTGTGCATCACTGAAACATTTACCGTGTGCACCACTGGAATTCTTACTGTGCACCACCGGAATTCTGACGGTGCACCATCCAAACTTTGAAGTCTGACTGTGCACCATCGGAACTTTAATTTTTGACTGTGCACCATCGGAACTTTGAATTACCCTTTTGCCCTTCAGAATTATTTAATGAGTCTTTGACTATTTTGAAAAATTAATTTCATCCAATCTCATCTGACAGTTGATATGTTATCTTATTTTTTTTACGTTAAGGTTTGTTTTACGATAACCAACCCCTATCAACGTATATCTTATAAATAATATACAAGAATCATATTTGTGACATCATCAATTTAATTTGAAATCTAATTAACCAATTAGAGGTTATAATTTAATTATGATTTTAATAAATAATTTAAATAACTTTTTATCTAAAAAAACTCTTTTGAAAATAAAATTTAAATTAATTCAAAATTAATATCCTAATTGCTAGCTTAAAAAAATTCCCCCCCCCCCAACTACGATAAATGGATTTTACTTTTAATTTAGTTAATTTTTATAATATTAAAATAATTAATATTCATTATTAAAAGTAAGATAATAATTATTATATTATATTATTTATATATATAATTTAAAAATGATACAATGGAGAAATCTAAACTCTTCATTGTTTTTTAACATTTGCGATCCAAAGATCTTAATTTCTTTTGTATAATTACACTTTCACCCTTTAAATATTTAATGTATTTATTTAAATTAAAAAATATATCAAATATTTTATTCATTTATAAAATTAAAGAGTCTATAAACTATATAAAAAAGTTGACTATAATATTTTATTCATTTTATTAAGATTAAGTTCGTCCATAGTAGGTCTATAAATTATATAAAAAATTGTATTAAAATTAAATTTGTCTCGCGTTATAACGGGTCTATAAACTACATAAAAAATCGACCAAATAAAAATTAAATTTGACCCACGCATCGCGGCTCAATAAATTATATAAAAAAATCGACCATAATAATTTATTTATTTATAAAAATTAAATTTGTCCCGCATTATCGCGGATTTATGACCTAGTATATATATACACAGTTACACACACATACATACGTACCAACTAGAATAAAAAACTTACCCAAAAATCCTTTGAAGATAAGATTACCAACAAGCCTAGCCCCGCATGTGCCCTCAAAGGGACTGTGATATCCATCTCGATCGGAGAGACTTATATATTGTTTGCAGGCATCAACCAAATAGAGGTACGTAGTTTGGTGAGAATTGTAAACAGCTCTATGGATAGGCAACGCCTCGTCACCATCTAAAGAAAATAACAAATGTGGGTTTTTCTCCACCAACATTTTTGCAGCCTCGGTGTTGCCAACTACTGCAGCGCTGTGCAATGGGTTTCTTTTACTTTTAGTGACTATACTTGGAAGTGACTCTGGGTCTATCACCTTCAGAAGATTGTCAAGAAACTTGATATTTTCAAGTAACTCAACCGCAAGGTGAAGTGTGGTATTACCGGAGGCGAATTGGAAAGTCATTGCATCTTTGTCTTTGCTGATAATTTCGTGGGTTGTGTCCCAATCATCCTTCAATATGGCTCTATGCAGCGGGATGAACTCCACCCAATCTATAGCAAATTAAACACAGGTTAATGTTTTGCGAATTTACTAAAGTTTACATCATATTTGTTGAATGTATTTATATTTTAGAAATTCTATAATATGTATAAAAGTTTTTGAAGTGTCTAATATATGTAGTGGGATGTACTCCGCCAAATCTATAGCAAATTAAACACAGGTTAATGTTTTGCAAATGATTAAAGTTTACATTATGTTCTGTTAAAATGTCTAATGTATGTATATATGTCAGTTTTCAATACACATAACATAAAGTTTTTAGATACCTTAAAACATACATTAGACATTTTAAAAACTTTCGTACAGAAATTTTTTAATATAAATACATACAATAGTTCAAAGACATTAACGCTTTAAATAAAAATATAAAGTTGATTAATGAAATCCATGATTTTACGAAAAGAGATAAAAAGAAATGTGAACAATATAACGGAAGTATTATTTCTCCTTACACCAACCATAATTGATTTAGGTGAGTAAAGCTTTGTCATATAAAGCTCTGAACTTTGTGTTAATTGTTATTTTAGCCACTCAACAATTTTAGTTGTTATTAGAACCACTAATTAATGTATTTACTTGTTGTATTACCCGGTGAAACTATCAAAGGATTATTGACATACCAGTATAAAAGAAATCTGATGATTTTGAAGTTGTGTGTTCAAATCTTAAGATTGAACTATTGTATATATTTGTGAAAAATGTATATATTTGTATTAGGGTGTGTAAGTAATTGTCTTTCTGAAAAAGAAAAAATTAATCGGTATAACTTGATGGACCAATAATTGATGATTAAACGTAATAGGGAAACCATAATTACAGATAATTAAATTTTAGGTAATACTCCGTAGAAAGAAAAACTGAAAAACTAAAAAGAAAAAGAAAAATCACACCCGCTAACATATTTTGGAAGTGTTTCCCTTCACCCAAGTACTTCTTCTCCCAAGGAACACCTCCCCATACCTTTTCTTAACCTATTTGCTGCTACTTTCACTAATACTAACAAAACTCAAAACATTCAAATTTACACATAAAACACACACAAACATAATCACATCTAATTTTTTTTTCAAACAGATCTGAAAATGTGAAATCCAAATCTGAATTTTCCCTAAGTTGACTTTAGGTTTCAACAAAATGTTACTATTATTTTAGAAAAATGATATGTAGGACTATTTACATAAGACTAAATCTAGACTTAAATATTGATTGGATGAGATTAAGAGAGGGAACAAATTCAACCAATAAGAGAATTAAGTCTAGATTTAGTCATATGTAAGTAGTCATGTATAACATTACTTATTATTTTACTATATATATATATATAGGAGTAGGTTCAAGGGAGAAAGAAAAATTGGTGGAGAAAATAGAGAAAAGTTCTTTTAACCCTTTGATTCAGCAAATTAACTCTTTGATTCATTAAATTAACCATTTGATTCAAGAAAAATGTTTATTAATGAAAATGTTTTTTGAATTATAGAAAAGTATTTATTGAATCACATAAAGTATTTTTTGAAATAATATTTATTTTTTTGTTGAATCATACTTATTTTTTATTTAAAAAAGAAAAAGGAATTTCTCCCATTTTTTCTCAAATTTTTTTTTTTAGATCATGTTTATATATACATATATATATATATATATTTTAAATATACTACGGGAAGCATGAAGATGATGTACCGGTATCATACCTCTCGTGATCTCATTGCTGCCGGAAAGGTTTGAGGAAGCCATTACAGAGAAAGGTTGTTAGAGAATCAAAATGAACATTAGTGTATGCTTAGGATGGATATATATACATATATATATATATATATATATATATTTAAATGGCGGTCATTGATTAAAGAAAAATTTAAGAGTAAAGACTTTTTATTATAAGAAAAGACCAATTATAATTCCATATGGGGACCTTGTGGTTTAGTGAAGATTATGATCTCGTCCCTCGCTTTCGTTTATTGCATGAAAGGGCACCGTGGTTTGCATATTTGTAACACTTCAGTTCATGCCATGTGTCCCACACATAAGGGTATTCTAGTCTTTTTCATATATAGAATGGAGAGGGGCCTCATGGTTCTGACGATTGGCAAAAGTTGACCAAGGATGACCAATTCTTTTAAGAATACAGTAAGAATAATCAAAATTATTGACCATAAGTCAAAGTTGACCGAGTTATATTCACCATTTTCATTATACAAGATAGTTAAAGTTAATCGACCTCAATAAACCAGTAAAAATTAGGGATCGAGTTATCTTGGTGCAAATGAGATTATATGGATCCTTTAAGCTGTTAAAATAAATATTAAATTAAAAATTATATTTTTTTAACATAACAGTTCAAATATTATAACATAATGACTACGTTTTTCATAAGAATTATAAATGACACGGTTTTAATTAAGAGTTAGCTTTCTAGATAATAGAGCAATAACTTATATTTATCCTTATTGCTAATTTATAGATTTAAGATTATATGTTCGTTGAAACGTTGGAGTTTTTTTGACACTGCAAATCTTATTCTAAACCTATAACTTGTTAATTGAAAATGTTGAATAAAATTACATGTGGGATTCAAAATGTACGTGGAAGTATTTGAAGTTATTTTATTTATCTAAATGTATTTAAAATAATAAATTAGTATAATAAAAGTATGTTATATTATTTAACTGAATTGAATGAATTCGTATATAATTTTTTTACGCATAAAAAACTTAACGCAACGTTTATTGATATAAGTATTCCTTTATGTTTGTGAACATATACAAATACATGAAATAGATTTTATAAATTTTGATAACGATATAATATTTCGGTTAAGATTTATATAATTTAAAAAGTTTGAGACTGTAATTTTGAATTGAGCAAAATTAAAGAACTTAATTGAAAAAAAAATTAAATTAAATGATGATGTCATCAGATCCCTAATTTTACTCAATTTTAACAAAATTAAAGAATTCTATTGGCTAATTGAAAATTTGATAATGTCATTGTCCGCTTCTTATATATACCGAAATTATTTATGGGTAGTACAACTTTATTATATGGTTCGTACTATTAAAGTATTATATTATAAGTAAAAATAAAAATATATTTGTTGGTGATTTGAATAAAGTTACGTAAAAGTTAGAGAGAACTGTTCGAAATAAGGATAGATATAAATTGATGGTCTAAGATATAACAATAGATAATTAAATGGATATATAAATATAATTATAATAAAATGTAGGTTATTCTTTTTATTGAAATTGAGTTGAATTGTATTTTTAAATAGAATATATATAATTCTTTACTCATAAAAAACTTAACGTAACATTTATTGATATAAGTACTCCTTTATGTTTGTTAACATATACAAATACATGAAATAGATTTTATAAATTTTGATAACGATATAATATTTCGGTTAAGAGTTATATAATTCAAAAAGTTTGGAACTGTAATTTTGAATTGAGCAAAATTAAAAGACTTAATTGACAAAAAATTTAAATTAAATGATGATTTCATTAAATCCCTAATTTTACTCAATTTAACAAAATTAAACAATTCTATTAGCCAATTGAATATTTGATGAAGTCATTATCCGCTTCTTATATTATATTTAAGATAAGATAAGATTACTGACCTTCTGATCTAACAATTGAGATTTTATTTTAATTGTTTTACGTTAAACTTTGTTTTATAATACCCATTTATATATACATATAAGAGTTGGATCAATGAAGAAGGAAAACTGTTGAGAGAAGAGCAAGAAGTATTTTAGAGCGTCGAATCTCACAATCATTGGATGAATCAATTTTTTGGTAAATTTGTAAATTTTAATAAGATTAAAACACACGCTTTTAATTTTAAAGGGACAAAAAGGACATTTGCTATTCAATTTATTAAGCGGTTATTAATATTTAGGAATTTTATCAAGAAAAAATTAGAAAACCGTCACCGACCAAAATTGTCCCAAACAAATAGGTTCATGTCGTGTACTGTATTCTATTATTTATATGAATGAACTAGTTAATCTTTGGTTGTGCAAATGCACAACCCAGGTCTCGATATAGATCTTATAAGGTCAGTATAGAATTAACAAACAGCATAACGTTGACAATTCTGATGAAACAGTATAAACAATTGAATAGATTTTGAAAAAGCTACATTGCCAAGATAAATTCTAACAAACGTTTCACAAGTATGTGTGTAATGTATATATTAAGAGACGGCATTACCAAAACTTGTCACCATTCTTGTATTCCTACAACTTAGAACCAAGCGATTAATGTTCAACATCACGACCTCGAATTTTCCACTTCCACAAGCCACATGTCCCATTCTTTTATGGTCATGAATAAAGGCGAAGTTGTTAGTGAATTTAATTTCAAAATTCAAACAAATACATATAAATATCAAAGCAAACATAGTTATTACACAACCGAGGAAGTACGAAGAAAAAGTACTGAAGTACATTATAAATATATGCATGTTCAGTCCAATTGAAGCTTATAAGCGGAATAGGTTTCAAGATTTTTCACAATACATAATTTTAGGCCATAAAAGATGGGAAATGAGGTGCCATGGAGCCGAAATAAAAGTGAGTGCCACAATTGAATTTACAATGTATAGCTCAAGATATACACGAGCATAATGGTGAAGATCTGTTATCTAGCACACATTCTAATGTTTACCTGAAGAGAACGCTGTACCAGTCATTTGCGCCTTTTGCTGAAACAGGGACAAATTTCCTCAAGATTTCAGACAGAGCATAACATAAAAAATCCAGCAACTTTTGAACATAAGATCGAAAATGGGGTCTGTAATGAAATGTGAGGTGTCGAGAATAGAGTTCGTTAGCCCATTAAAAAAGGGGAAAAAATTTGCATTGAAGTTCTCAATATGGTGTATGAACAATGAAGTATGGTCACATAAAAACATATTGAATAAAGGCTATCTTATCATGGAAAAGAATGAAAAAAGTTCAATAAAAGGTGTTAGGAGGATTCACAACCCAAAGTTATATATGATATAATATGAACATTAAGTTGTCTCAAACATGTAAGCAATTGAATTACTATCTTGATGCAAAAAATTCAGAACTCTCAGATTTTACGTTTTTATATATATTTAACAGATAAATATTCATCAAACATCAGGATCAATGTATTTAAACTGAGCTCTTATAAGTAGTGTGTCTGACATAGATGGTCAAAAAACATTTAATTGGATATAAGGGGGCATCTGATGACTATAGTTGTACCTAATAGAATCAAAAGAACTGCATCACCGATGACTTCTATAGCTTTCCAATTGTGATCAAATCTCTTGCTTGTAACAAAATTGATCAAATCTCTTGCTTGTAACAAAATGGCAGCACGTCAAGTTTATTAACCTAAAAATAAGTACGAATTGAAATCGAAACAAAACAAATTCATATCATACCGGAGTGAGCGAGACCCCAAGTGTCACATGTAATGTGCTCACAAATTGGTGAACACCAATTGCGTTTTAAACTGAAAACAAAGAAAACACAACACTTATGAGATTTTAATTTTCTTGTAACTTGAGTTCAAAAACCTAATATATATGCAATTAAAATAAGAAAATGTGACACTTTTATTTTAGCAAAAAATTTAACTGTATTGCTATCGACTTTGTGAATGTTATGGATCTAATTATAACACTCGCAAATTAAGACTTAGAGAGGGATCAATTTGTGCGTTTGTATATCCTAGAAAAGCATATTTGGCTTTGATCAACAATGGCTAGCTTGAACTACCAATCCTATCAAAACATTAGCATAAACCATTTAGCAAACTCAAACTCCGCACCCTAATAATTTAGCACAATACAAAAGAAAACAGAAATCAACATGGGTTACTTATAGGAAACATAAAGTCTGTATCATACCATATTAGAGGCACCAATGTCATCTTGAACTGATATTTTAAAGCTACCTAAGCTTTTGATACATTTCGATTGTGGTTAAGCGCCACCACCTGTGGGATGTTAGTTAATAAGAAGAACGTCAAAATCCATAAAAGGGGGGGAGTTAAGGCATCAATTATAACCCGAATCGAAACCCTGACAAATTATTTGTAGAAATTTCTAACCGTTGATGGTCGGGGAGAAGCAGAGACCGCGCCGCCATATTAGGATGTTCAAATGATAAAATTCAGGCATTCAAAAAGGCATTGAAAGATGAAGATGAAGAACCACGTCTTGGATGGAAGAAAAGATTTATTCAAGGGGTGTAAATTTTCTGTGAGTGACAGAGAACAATGAGATTGAGGCGGTTGGCGAAAGAGTACAGAAGAAGAAACTGAACAGGGTTATTGTGAACCATGATGTTCACCAATTATCTTTGGCCACATGTCATTTTCAAACGGTGCTACATTAAAAAGAGGTGTCTTTCTTTGGCCACATGTCATTTTCAAACGGGTGCTACAGTAAAAAGAGGTGTCTTTCTATATATAGACTAGGAAGTCTCTATGGCTGTGCCTAGCACAGCCCACGATTGTCGATGTTTTTTCAAAAATTCAACCTTGAAAGAACAATTGGGCTAAATGATCAAATATAAACAAAATAGAAGTGTTGTAACACAAGCATCATTGATTAAGCAAATGATCAAATATGAACAAAAGTCGGATTACATTAGGATCATTCATTACAATGACATCATTCATTACATGAATGGTCAAAAGGATCACAAAAGCAAGAACATCACCATTCATTACATGAATGATCAAAACGATAACAAAAGTAGAAACATAATTATAAGCACCATTCATATGAATGGTCAAAAGGAACGTCTAACGGGTTAGCTTTAGAAAGGAAATCTCCATGGTTGGTTTACAAAAGGGAAATCTCCATATTCACGAAGGCACGAAGCTAAAAATATATTCAAAGTTCTTTGATCTTCTTGGTTGGGCTTCCATCAGTTAACTGATCCCCAATTTCTTTCTTTATGGCAACAAAGGTGATGGAACTTCCATCAGACACTCGAGTAGCAAGCTCCTTTGTGGAATCAAGGGTCTTTGGAGATTGAGCTTTCTTGGTTGTACTAACAGTTTCCTTGCGAATTTGTTCATTGGAAAATGGTAATGAACTTTTCACGGTCTTTGAAACAATGGTTGAGCTAATTTCTTCAAGAACGAGCTTTGTGGATGGGCTGAACAATTGTTCCTTCTCCTTAACAGCGGCATTTGAAACATCTTTTGCGAGTCCTGAAATGTGTTCTTTTAGAGGAAGGCTGGTGATAATCGGATCAGCAACATCAAACTCAGAGACTTGTTCTTCCGAAGGCGGTTCTAGGAGATTAGGTTGAGGAGGTACATCTCCAAACTTGTAAGCCTTGACGACATTAATTTTCAGTTCAGTATGGCCACCGTATGTTGTTTCATATGAGCGTATAAAAGCAACAATTGTATGTTGCTTAACTGACATAGCAATGTCATCATGAAGATCAAGGCTCTGCCATTATTATGTATTAGTAACTAAAGATAACAACACTTGATATACATCCCTAATTGAAAAGACAATTGTATCAGTTATACTTGAACTCACAATTTCTTTTGCTTCTTTAAGTTCTGCAGCAGTAAATGGCATGAGCTTTTCAGCATCAGGTGTACATATAGTGGCATTAATACTTGATGTTCCATCATCTATTCGAATAGCAAGTCTAGATCTAGCCAATGTATAAACAAAATGTAGTTTAGAAAGCTAAAATCGTGTGAATCTTCTTTTAAATAAGCAAGAAACTAAAGATGATACTCACAATGCCTGGACCTCAGATTCTACCCTACATGATGGACATGTTACAACCCAACTAAGATCAGCTTCAAGAGCCTTTTGACAATTAGCACAACCAGTGTACCATGCGCTTCTATCTTGCCTAGGAAAGCTTGTGCTCCCTTTGATCCAACATGTTTTCAATTCTTTTAAAAGTAAGAGTCCTATTATTAACAGAAGAATAATAATAACGTAGCTTACATTAAAAGAAATGCAAAAAACTGTAAATATAACAAGCTAACAGAAGTATAATAATCGCTTACTGTGTTCAAAGAAGCAACAACTGTTGCAATTGAAATTATATCCTCGTCTTTTGGGTAAGGAAGTAACATATCAGTGTTGTTATAGCTTTTCATCTCAAGCAATTTTTGTAGCTCTTGCTTATTGTTGTTGTACCTTACATTAAAAGAAATGCATAAAAACTGGTAAACTGGAAATGAACTTGGAAAAAAAGGGAGAATGAAGTTTTTTTTTTTTTTACGAATATTGTACCAGTCTTGCATTTGTAAGCCATCAGTTAGGTGGGTTGATCATGATGCCAGAAGATGTTCTTGTGGTCAATGAGAGAGCTAAATAGTAGTTATTCATGAGTAAAGTTCAGATATCGACAAAATAAAGTTGTTGGTCGAGACAATTAAAGTAATTAGTTGTTGATGTATCTATAATATATCACTTACAATTGAATGTTTTTACTCTAAGCCTCATTCCAAATATCATTGGTCGTGCCTCAATCATCTTACCAAGAGTGTCTCCTTCAATTTCATCAAATTTATTCCATAATGAAAGCAACAAAAGTTTTTTCCTACAAAGAAAATATAGAAACATTAGGAAGATAGTTAATGACACATTTAAGTAATAAAGTTATCTTACTCCTCATTCGCAATGACAACATCCCTTGTTGTAGTACCAGATCCTTGTTCTTTACTCGGGAAGCATTGTAAGACAATTGCTCTAACATCTATATATATATATATATATCGAAAAACAAATAAGTTCGTGTTTTGATAAAAAAAAAAGTGAAGAAATTAAGATATATATGGTTAGGTAGAAATAAAGAAAATTTACTATGGATGGACTCTGTGTCGGCATATTTGTGTAGGAGAACTTGGTGAATTCGAATTCACAAGTTAGTGTCATTGGGATAGAATCCACAAGTTCCTCAACAAGAGTCCTATTATTCAAAACCCAAGAGTATGGGTACGAGCTGAGACGGTATCTTGGATCATTATTAATGACACCAGCATTCGTGATATAGTATCTCTTATATTGTGTCAGTAGTTTCTCAAAATAACGCAAGCTGTTGTTATATATCAACGCAGTCAGCTTCATTCCCTTATTCAGGGGCAATGAACATCAACGTAAGTAACACTAATATAATATAAAAGATAGTTTCACTTTCACAATAAATTAATTAAAAAGGTACCTGAGAATCTGTCATGACTATTCTTTTGAACTTGGTCTCTTTGCTACTCAATTGCTCATGGCCATTTTCCAAAACTTGGACAAGAACTGTCCAAGGTTTTTTGGGTTCACGGTTGATATCAACTATATTCGAGATGCGCCTAGACATTTTAGCTGCAACTGAAAATCTACCTATGAGTATGTAATTCACATATTCACATAACAAAGAAAAAAACAAATAACAATAGACAATAACAACAATATTACTCGTTCATGCATATAAACAGTAAACCTAAGTGTAACTAAGGATACAAATATATACTAAAAGCAAGAATATCAAGCTTACTTAAATGACTACAAATGAGAACATGACATTGATCTCAATTCTCAAATAAACATACAGTAATTAGTGATCATATACACAAAGATCAATTGTATTATTATGTATGCTAATGTATAAGTATGAATAAGTCTATGTTTTGACTCAAAGTAGAACATAAATGATAGCCATCTCTTGGAGCCCATGTTGATTTAGAATTAAGTAATTTTGATAAATGTGTTGGTATTCACAATTAGTTTTAGTCACAAATATTCGTAGGACACATGCTCTTTCAGTTATTATCATCTCAATAACTTACTAATATCTCTAAAATTACAACCTTCGCACCATTTTCAAGGTGAACATTTGACCAAACCACAAAGCCAAAAGGGAAAAACTTAAAATTGGGAAATCAAAACCTCATGCTAATCATATACTATATTGGGAACTTGACCCCCAACGTCTTTTAACATATAAAAAGGACACTGCAATTTACAAGATTTAACTACTTAGACAATAAACAAGGTTCATTTTATATCGTTAATTTTATTCACATTTCAATGTTCAAAACTTCTAATTATATATTTATTTGCATTTCCACAAGCAAAATGGTCAGATTGCACCAATATATTGGTTGGTAAATATTCAATAATTAAAGAAAAAGCAATTGACTTGGCCACGTTTTTATCCAAAGCAGCTCATTCCTGCTGACGAAATGTTTCTTCTTGCAAATTTTCGTAAGAAAGAAAAATTTACAACAAAAGATTAAGTGCAACTGTTGGAAAACTAATCACTTCACATAACCAAATCAAACAGGCAATCAACATCTTAAACATACGCAAATAGAGAAACAACATCACCTACAACTTATAAAGAAAAAATAAATAAATAGAAAAAAATGGAACTAAAAATATAGAACTGAAAAATACGTGCAGGTAGCTCACAGTCAGTCTCCCTTTGCTCTACTCAATAAAGCTCTACAGGAAGCAAACAGATATTACATGATGTTCATCAATTTTGGCACAAAAAGTTCCAAATTGCTAAAACTGAAATAAAATTTTGAGGGCAAAATGAATAGATATATATATATATATAGGGATAGACTGACATTTTTAGCATAAATAAGAAAGATTATACATACCCAGTTCAACCCTAATCTTTTTGGTATTGAATTGCTAGGGTTTATTATCATGTTGTTAAACGAAGAAGACAGATAGATAGGTAAATTTTGAAACCAACCTTTTTACTGGAGGAGGCCAGGAATGAGGCGTAAGCTTCGAGCAACATCAACAGGAACAATATGGCAAGACAGAAGAAGGATCAGTGATTGAGTGGTGTGGTGAGAGGGAAAAAGATCTGTTGGAAGAAGTTTATAAGCACGGTTATACCTTGTAGGAAATCATATTAAAAATTGATGGCATTAACCTACTGAAAGAGAACACTATATAGGGGTAAGGGGTCATCATTTTTGAAAACCTTGTCTTGCAAATATAGATTTGGAAAAAAAGAATCAGTACTGGGTAGATTTCGAAATGGTAACAAGCATGGCCATTGATATTGTAATTTTCAAAAAAACAATCTAGATTTGGAAATAGTAACAAGCATGGCTATAGATATTTTTGGGTCAGAAAACATCCTTTTTTTTTTCTTTTTTTTTTTTTGGGTCAGAAAACATCTAAAAGACAATATTGTCTTCTCAAAATAAAGAAATTAGAAAACCATAAAATATGCATGGCAATGTATGCTTAAAAATAGTATACGAATAATTATAAATGCACTTTAAATTTAAAAGTCACGAAATTTGTAAAGCAATTAAACTTGGATTGTTATTGTTATGGTAAGTTTGTAAGAAAATTATTATTATTATTATTATAATATAGTTATAGTAATAATAGTAATAATAATCATAATCAAAATCAAAATTATCAAATAAGAGAGCATGACCATCCTTCCAGAGTTACTATTACTATTACTATAAAATATTAGATTAGATTAGATTAGATAGATAAATAATGTACTGGTTTTTACTCAATTGATCTAGTTATGTTTGAACAATATTGAGTTGTGAGAAAGTGGTAAAACAAGCACTCTGAGTACTTTTTTTTCCTTTTCTTTCATGTGAATGAAACTCAGCTCGTTGTCACTTTGTATTTGGATGATTAATGACAAAATTTAACTACAATGCACTCACAATAAATTTAAAAACTGTAATACATACATATATTATCCCAACAAAGACTAATTCACAAATATGAATGTAATACATACAACACTTAGACTGATAACCAAGAAATGACTTCCAACACCATCGTGTCCCTTCACCTGAATCATGAACACTCCTATCAATTAGTTTTAACAATTAATATTTATATTTATCTTGATGAAGAGAAATACATAATTATTTTTATAGACAATAATCTCTGATGATTTAATTAGCAAAATTAATGTGTATGATTATGAGTTGAAATAGGTGATGAAAACTAACAAATAAACATGAAAATGCAAAGTTACCTCTAAAGAGAATAAAAACTTCATATTTGCTCACGACACCACAATGCATTTTCCTTCTCCTTTGTATATCATTGCCATCAATACACTCTCCATAAACTCTATCCATAGCAACTTTGGCCCTATGAAGTTAAAGAATAATAAAAACAACCTCTTGAAAAATAAAAAGATATAGTAATAAGGATAGAAAGGAAAACATATAAACGTTACTTCAACACCATTGTCAATACAAGCAGGACCAAACTCTATCCATGATCCAACAACTGCATGTCCCTAAGCCATTCGTTATCATCATCTTTAACATGACCGACAAATAGAAGCAAAATAAAACCAAAAAGAAGTTAAAATAAATGAACATACCTAACTTTTGGAGACATTTTCATACTCAACTGTCAAAAATGACTCCTATCTTCATACTCGAAGGCCGAAGAAGAAGTGAAGAACGAATCACCAGCAAGAATAAAAAGGTCCGCCCAATGTAAGGCTTTTTATTTAAAGATCAACAATGCAATTAGTTTCACTTTATATAGAGCAGTAGAAGATAAATGACCCAGAGAAAATTTTCTTTCATAGTCATGAGAGTTGAGAAAAGGGGTGAAATATAAATATAAACAAATATAATGAGATAAACAAAAAATAAAATGACATTATGAGATAGTATGGGTAGGCAATGATGGAGAAGAGTAGAGGTAATGTGGTGAAGGAGAGTTGGAAGGCTTGATTGTAAAAGGTCGGGTTAAAGAAACTCTTCTCCTCTAAAATTTTCTCTTTTTAGATCTGGGTACATGTACAACATCTACATCACATCTGGGTTTACCAAAACTTGAATAAGCAATGTCCACGATTTTTGGTTTATCTGGGATGTGTCTGCACATTTAACTACAATGGACAATTTAGATGTGAGCTAAAGGTTATAATGTATAAAAAATTATCATAAATAGAACATGAAATAATTGTGCAAATACTTATCAATACACTCAGAGGTTTGAAGAACTTCAAGATAAACAATGTTCTTGGTTTGCCTAATGTTAGGAACATCAAAAACAAGTGGCCTAATAAGCACTTTTGCATGTTCAATTGTTCTCGCACGTGAGAGTGCAACATACAATTGTCCATGAGAAAACACTGGTTCCTTCAGGTACACGCCAACAAAATCAAGTGTTTGACCTTGTGCTTTGTTAATAGTCATCGCAAAACATAACCTGATCGGAAATTGAACACATTTAAATGGGACTGTATATTGTTCATCACTTGGGGGCTGCAGAAGGATTCTATGGATAAAAACTTGTTTACCAACAAAGTCTCCAAAAGCAATCTCTGCTTGTATGACATTTCTATCTAAATATTTGCAAATCAATCTAGTCCCATTACACAATCCTTCGGTAGGATTCAGATTTCGTAACAAAATGATAGGTGAATTTGGCTTTAAAACAAGCCTATGAGGTGGCATACCATTCGGTGTAAGTGAATGCAAAAAGTCCTCATATTGAGTTTGGTCATTTGGATCCAAGGTTTCATCAAAGCTTGCATATTCTGTTTCTTCACCAGGGAATCTTGTTATCAACTTGTCATTAATCTCATCAACAAATATATTTTTAGTTGTTAAGATAGCACGATTTAAAGCACAAGGAGAGGTTGGCTCTAATTGAATGTTTGGGTAGACAGAGTCAATGAGGGCATCCAGAGGGTCCTTGTTTGAATGTTTCTCAATTAGCATAGCTGTCGGAATGTCGACAAGGTCGTCATTATGTGATGTTAGTGTTCCATCACCAATCTTGAGAAGAAACTTGGTGAACGTAGGATCTAACAAAGCTCTCATGTTTTCTTCTAATCGTAACTTGTGAAGTGATGGCCATAATGGAGAATTAGTTAGACATGCAGCCAGTGTTTCTGATTTAGTTCCTTTACGTACTACGGGAAGTGTTTGTCTAAAGTCCCCACCAAGCACGACAATCTTTCCGCCAAAAAGTTCCGTCGAGTCCATTAAATCTTGCAAGAGATCATTTAAAGCCTCGATAGAAGATCTTTTTTCCATAGGGGCCTCGTCCCATATGATCAGCTTAGCATCTTTGATTAAAGTTGCTAAAGAACTTTGTTGGCTAACTCTACAACCTGAACCTTCTACCAAATCTAGTGGGATTTTAAAACGTGAATGAGCAGTTCTACAACCAGGGAGTATTGATGCAGCTATGCCTGATGTGGCTGTTGCTAGCGCAATATGTCCTTCTGATCTTATTTTCGCTAATAAAGCTCTGTACAAGAATGTTTTACCCGTGCCACCGGGACCATCAACAAAAAAAGCGCCACTTTCTTTTGAATACACTTTTCGAAGTATGATTTCAAATGCATCTTTTTGTCATTCATTAAGTTTTACAATTGTAAGTCTTGTTGAGAGACAATGATACCTTTTTCAGCTCTAATTTCTCTTGTTTCGTCTTGTAAGTCAGTGCTTGACAAGCCTTGGGGCAAAAGATCAAAATCGTCAATGTTTTTTCCCATCGACTGCAAAAATCCATTTATTTGCAACAGCCCGCTTTTCATAGCCTGTCTACGAGTCATTTGATTAGATCTTAAAAGGTCTTCCATCATTTGGTTCTCATAAGCTAACAATAACTCTTGAGGATTATTCGGACATGAATAAACAAGAAGAGTGGCAAAAAGCCTCCTAAGTTCATATGGCATGTGGTAAACAGAAGCCTCTTTTAAACATAATTGCTGACTGTTATCATCGACCAAATAGCCACGCAACAACGATGCCTCTCGAAAAGTAGCCACGCGAACTCCATTACATATTTTTAAGTGATCAAAAGACTTAGGACAACGTACCTTTGACAAGAGTAGCCTCAAGTAGTATCTTTCACCTTTAGTAGGATGAGCAGCAATTATGCGGTCTACTGAATCACCTAATTCTCCATGCTTCCAGATTTTTTTGTCCTGCTGCCAAACAAAATGGACCGGAAACTTAGAATAAGTCAAGTTCAGACTTTGTGCTAGCTGATCAGTCCTATTAATGTAAAAAAATTCAGTCAACATGGTTTTTCTTTGGAACGAGTTTCTCAACACATTGTTCAGCTTGTCTTTCTTTATAAAAGTCAATGGCTGATAATTCTCTAAATGTAGCTGTAAATGTATAACAGCAGGTTTTATATCGCTCATTGAGAATCTGAAAATCCTCCAAGCTGCTTCTGGAGGCGATACCCACCTACCTGACTAGTACTGCTCTATTTCATCTATCAATGTAGAATTGTTATTCGACAACACTGCAAAACTTATTCTATCACAACCTTTACATATATACTTATATATACTTGACTGCTTTTATTATCGAACAAATTTCTACATTAATATGACAATCAAACTTAGCCAGCAAGTAGGCATTATATGGTACAACCCATTGATTATCAAGTATAGCTTTCCTAACATGAACTTTAACCCCATTATTGCGCCTTCGGTAGATTGGGTATGCATTAGTTGTTTGGGTGGTCTCATTAGAATATGCTTTTGGATATGAGTTCTTGCACGTGCCATTCTTTTTCATGCAAACATTATCTGGCTTCAGTTTACCGCATAGACCATGTAGCATGTGTCTAATCACCATTTTATGCAAGTGAGGATTATGTTTCTCATTTGGTATCTCAGCAGACACGATTTGATCATATTCTTCTGGCCTATACATTTTGCATTGAGGTTTCAATATGATTAAGAAGTGTGCATGTGGAAGACCTCTCTTTTGAAACTCTATGACATAAGTATAGGCAGCTACTTCTCCAAATATATGTTTTTTAAAGATTTCCTCCTTTAGTTGTTCAAGTTTTGCATGAAAAACTCTAATAACCAAATCTGGTCGATTATGTGATTCCTCTTGACTCATGAGATGTTCTTTTACTTCTGGCCAGCTAGGATTAGATGTCACTGTCAAAAATATATCAGGTTTTCCAAATTTCTACACTAATGTCATTGCATCTACGTATTTCTGTCTCATGTTTCTTGGTCCACCAATAAAGCTAGACGGAAGCACTATCCGTTGACCAACCTTTGAACCTTCTGTCTCACCTGATGCCACAGCATCCACTACTCCTTAAAGGAATTCTTTTCTGATTTCTTGTTGTTGTGTTCTGAAAAAGTCCAGCCTTTGTGTTTCAAGCTTGACATAGCTATCTACTATGTATTGTTGTAACAACCGTCCAAAACATAATAGATATGACTTATCATTCTTCCTTATTTGAAGCTTATATGCATAATACTCTCTAACAGAAACAAATTTAGAGTCCACGTCCTTTTGAGCCAAGACTGCAAAACGAGCAATATTCATTGGTAAGCGAGCTAATCTGCATAATAAATTGTATGGAAGTAATTTTTCTTACCATTTTGTTCCATGAACAACAAATCTTCAATATTTGAAGCATTTTGAGGGGATATAAGGCTTGCATCACTTACATTTAACCCTCCTCTCTTTCTTTTTTTATTCTCACCTTTTTTAAGAATTCCTTGATGCCAGCCAAGTTCTCCAAATGGGAACATCAAAGGATATTGTAAAGGGTCATAGCAACCATAATAATAAGCAATTTTTTTCGATTGATTGCTATTAGTTTTGACTTCAATGTTCCTATGCTTACACTCTCCATTGTCATCTCCATCAACCCAAAGTGCTGCAACTTGTGAAACATTCGGCTTATTATAAACTCTTTGATCTTGAGAAGGAAGCGTCTTAAGGATGATCTTATAATTCTCTAGTTTGGGAACGTCTTTTAGGTCTCGAAAGAAACAAGCATAAGGATTTTGTTGCAGGGCTTTCATGCATATTTCAACTGCTTGTTCAGAAAGCCTATCACAACCTGTCAAACGATTTTGTAATTCATGCTCAGTATCATGGAAATACAGATTTTTGGCATTACTATTATCAGGTAGCAAATCATTAATGAAATGGTAAACTTGTCCTTGTACTCTAAATGTGTATATCCCATTGTTCCTCTTGCTAAGATTGGTATCTGATTTGACTCCTAAAGAAGTAAAAGCAAAGAGGTTGTTACATGTCCTAATACATGTTCTAAATTTTTTCGCTGCTTCTGATGTCGAGGTCAAAAGTTGTTTAAGAGTGTTTGGAAGGTCATTGTTAGCCAAAACCACCCGACCATCTAAACAGCAAAATTTTTTTGTTTCAGAGTACAGCTTAATCGCACCACAGTGAGGACAATTTCTTATCCTAGGGAGTGTGTCTGCCATCAGAGGAACGTACTACAATAGCTCTCTTCCCGTCGTAGGAATGTGTCCTATGATGTTGGTGCAAAAAAAATATTATCTCTATTAAGATAGAAGCATGAAATTAAGAGGTACACATGGATGAAACAGAAGATGGAAACAAACCTTGTGTGCGAGATTTTGGCGTTCTTTTTTGTTTGGCCTGTTTTTCGGAGTGTTTTTCAGAGCCTTGCCTATCTGTTATATAGGCTATTAATACACAATGAAAATAAAATGTAGGTTCATAGCATAACCTTAACCAATATATTTTATCAACAGACCTGTTGTTTCATTTAATACAAATGACGGCTGATTAGAAGGTCCGACCAATTCTACAAACTCGGTGCCAGCAAACAACGCGTTCACTGGTTTGGAAGAATGGCAAAGTCTAAATTTGGATCTTTTCTTTTCCCATCTTATAATGGATTATTTCCTATACTTTTTCTTGTTCATTATGTCAATTTCATTGGTCATATGAGGCGTATAAATTCCACGACTTATAGGAACATTCAAGTTTGCTTCCATTAGTGTAAAGTCGGTAGAGCTACTGACATGTGAACAAGATGATGACCCCTGATTACAGCTCACAAACGATTTACTGAACATGTAATTGTGATGAAAACTATCGGAACTCTTAGCATGTTCTATTGAAGGTTGATCTGAAACTCTCAAAAACCTAGAATTGTATTGGATTTCTTCCAAGTTAAGTGGAGTCCTACATGTAGTACTTAAAGAAGCAAGAGCCGTAACAACATCCCGCTGGTTAACATCTATATTATCGATGTCCAATAACCTACCATTGAAAGCTTCATCAAGCAAGTCATCATCTATTTGTTTCTTTCTAGTATGCTTATTTTTTCTATTCATATTTTCTAAGAGAGGTTGCTCCTAAGGAGAGACTGATGAAGCCACTAATATATTAAAAAGCATGAAAAATAAAAGGAAGTTCGAATAAAAGCCAAGTAACGAGTTGTTAAAAACTTACAGCACATGCCTTAGGTTATGAAACACAAAGCAGCAACTACATGTCCGGATACATCAACCGCTAATGTAGTAGATTATCAATCTTAGCAAAAGAGATCCACGACTATGTCAATAGCCATTATCTGTACATAGGACTTCATAATTAAAACAATCAAAAGGTTTAATAAACCAAATCGTTTATGTACTGTGACTAAGTCATCAAGTTTAGACGAAATTGAAGAAAGGAAGAAAAAAATTGCTTACAAAAAAAGATGAGATTGATGAGTGTATCTTGAAAGTTCTCCATCCTTTTGGTAGACTTCAAATCCCATTAAAAGTATCAGCAGATTACCAATCTTGCTTATATGATAATACATATTAAAATTTGTTGTTTCTTCCTAGTTTATAGATGAAGAAAGCTGGATCTCGCGTTCAATATCTCAACAGCAGCACGAGTTAAATATTTATCCTGCAAAAATAGTTAGGCTTTTGCAAAAAAGCTGCTTCTTCTATATATTCAGCCAAATAACACCTGTAAAGAAGAAAACGGCACCATCAACATCAACAATAACTCCTCCACCTGGAACAGATACGCTTTGAGTTTTGACTTTTAGGGGTCAAATAGACCAAGGCTAGTAAAAAATAGGTGACAAAACAAAAAAACTTCTAATGTTGTGACTGCAATTAAACACCTTTAGGAATTTTCATGAAATGCTGATGTGGCATCAATTATACATCTTATCAATATTTAAATCCAACGATAACAAGATGAAGGAAGTCAGAAAATGACCTTAAGAGTTTGGAAGTAGGCGTCCATTATACATCTTATCAAGCAATTGCTTTGCATCAGGCCTCCTAAGAAGACCTTTATTGTTCGGTAAACCAGTGCCTAAACAAACAGGACACACAAGCTTTCCTCTACCTGTATTCAACATAAAAAAAAGAACCATTTTCAGTAACTTTAATTTCAACAAAATGAACCCAAAAAACCTGACAATAAGAAGAAATAATAGCATAACAGTTGGGACATTCAGTAATAGCACCACTACCCGTTTTCTGTTCAACACTTTCCATTTTCCTGTACCACCACACATATCACCTAGATACAAAATCAACATCTCATGGACCAAAAAGGCGACATTTTTAAGATTCTTCCAATCACATTTAATTAAGATTAAAACTTACATATAATAGCACCACTACCCATTAGTATTCAACATACAGATTCTTCCAATCACATTTTAACGCAATTGTATGCAACAAAGCCATATTAATTGGTAAAAGAAACTGCAAGTCACCTTTAGGTGCAATTATTTTACAAAAAAGTGTTTCAAAATGGAAATATGCTACATATAACGCTTAAAATTAAAAGCCGTACATAGTATACAATGACAATAAATCGAAACTATGTTAGATTTTGGCGCAATTAACCTAACTAATAACTACCAGTAAATCGAAAATCTACTGCTCTATAACCAATTTAACCATTGGTAGTGTAATTAAAGGCAAAGATGACAGTTAATGAAAAAGACCAGACCTTTTTCGTGATAGGTTCGGTTGAGGTGTCCGAAACATCTGCAGATGAGTTATCGAACTCCGAGCTACATCTAACACGATAGCTCACCAGCTTCAAATTGGCTAATCAATGCCTTCTTTGTAGATAATAGGTAGATACAAATGAGGGTGAAAAATTGAGACAGGGAAAAAAAGTGGGTGGAGGAGTTGCAGGGATGAAAGGAATGGGAAGGGGAGAGAGTCAACAGTGTTAGACTATTTACTACTGAGGTGTAATTTTTTGGATTGATCTACAATAATTAATGCCTTCTTTTTATATAATAGGTAGATATATATATAGATATTGATATCTATTGAAACTAAAGGAAAGAATGAAATTTGTGAGTTTAAACATTGAAATTAAGCCTCACATAACTACTTTTTTTTCTTTTTCAAGTTTTAATGAATCGATGTATTTAGAGCCGGTATTTATGAGATAGTGGAAACTCATGATGATTATTTGATTAAAAAATACTCCAACAAATATATACGATTGAAAAGAACAACAACAACAACAAAATAAAAATTCAACAAATCAACTTGAACAAATCGAAGAAAAAATCGATTTATGCATATTTTGTTGAATCAATGGTAGTAGATCAACTAGAGGTTTAAAAGAATGATTTGAATTAATTGTTGAATCATAATTCTTTTTTCTTGAATTATGATGTGAAATGCATTGTGCCACTTTATTATTTAATTTTTCGAATTGGAGACTTTAAAATTATAGTTGCAAGACTATTCAACCATAGTTATAAAATATGAATCATGGTTCAATCATAATTATGAAAAATGGAACCATAGTTGTAAAAAAATAATCATAATTATGAATCGTGTTAAATAAATAAGTAGTTGATAAAAATTGAATCATGTGTCTAATCTCGAATACATACAATAATTGCATCCTAATAATGGATATATGAGTCTTTAAATAAAAAGGTAGATTATTTAACTATTTAATTTAGCTATTAATCTATTTAATTGTAGTCAAACTAATTAAAGTATAATTTACTAAACTTTTCTTTAATCATATGATATTGTTCAATTTATATATATTTATCATTCGCAATATCATTCAATTTATCTGTAATCTCTGTTAGTTTGATGAACTTTTGGTACTTAATTTTCCTAATTAATGTTTGCAAAGGTTACGAATGGATACGAAAAGAATCAAGTGAAAAGTCGAAGATTAAACAAGATTGAAGTTGGTCAAGTACCCCAGGTACCATCCATCCCAACCGGGTAGCCTAAGGAATCAAAGTACCCGTTGAGTACAGTCACTCTACCCGTCGGGTAACACGCCAACCAGCTGGATACATTCAAGCCCAACTGGGTATTTTGTATTAGTATTTTGCGATACATAATTTGAAATTGATTTTTACCCGTCGGGTAATTTGACTATAAGGCAAGTGTTCATCCGGGTACAAGCCAAGTCAAACAGGTAACTTTGATCGCTACCCGTTAGGTACTTCGTCTACCAGGAAAGCGTTCATCCGGGTATAAGCCAAGTCAAACGGGTAACTTTGATCGCTACCCGCCGGGTACTTACATCTACCCGCAGGGTACTATGCAGTTACAGGCAAAAATCACTTTTATCTCAAATTAAACCCTGATTAAAAAAAGTCTTTTCTTAACCGTTTTCTATGGACCTGGGGTGATTTGGGGAGCAACTTTTGGAGGATTGTTCACCATTTTTTCACCATTGTTACACGAGATTCATGGCTCCGACACAATCAACATTCACGAATTCGGTTGACATTTTTTTTTCTTTGAAACAATGTTTATTTCGTTTCGTTTATGTCTATTGTTCTTGTTAGCTTAATTATGGGCTAATTACTTTAACATTCACTTGGATGATGTGAGCTATTGGTTAGGGGTGTTAATCATTTGATGTTTGTGATTGTTTAATTTATGTTTAATCGAAAAACCATACGTATTTGAGTTTTAATCATTGATTTGTCTTGTTGGTGAATTGTTTAGTGTTTATAGTGGAAACTTTTACTTATAAATGATTTGTTACAATTGTTTGTTCATGAATGATTGTTCATTTGACTCGGACTTACTGTACCTATACTACTATATGATAGGGTATATTTGTTCGGTTGTGTAATAGTCTAATTGTAATTTTTTTTTTTTATAAATTTTATTACTCAATTTTACCCACCACCCTAATTTTAAATGACTGACCTATGATGCTTATTCTTCAAAAAAAAAAAAAAAGATTCATCCGATTAATATAATATATATATATATATATATGTGGCTGTCATCGATTAAAGAAAAATTTAAGAATATAGACTTTTTAAAACTTTATTATAAGAAAAGACTAATTATAAATTCCATGTGGGGACCTTGTGGTTTAGTCAAGATTATGGATTTCGTCCCTCGCTTTCGTTTATTGCATGAAAGGGCATCGTGGTTTGCATGAAAGGGTGTTCTAGCAGACTAAGATTCACCATGAGACCATGAGTCAAAGTTGATCAAGTTATATCCACCATTTTCATTATTCAAGATAGTTAATTGAACCTAAGAAAAAACAAATCAGTAACAATCAGGGATGGAGTCACCTTCGTGCAAATGGAGTCACACTCCCCTATAACTCAAATTCTTTTAATGTATTCATATGTAAGTTTAAAGCAATTAAATGTGAATTTGCTATAAGCCCCCACCTCTCTTAATGTTAAGCTTTTTTTCTCGGTTCGTAATGGAGAACTAAAAGATAAAATCAAAAGGAAAAAAGAAAAATCAAAATCAGTCACCAAAAAATGGGATTTTAATGTAACTGGTTGAGGAGACTGTGTTGAGAGGAATGGAAGATAACCTAATGGGCTCACTTTTGTGTTTTGACTTATTAATATACTTTCCTTTTTAATCTCTTATTGTTGTTTAAACACACATATTATCCTTTAACTCTAACGTTTACCTTTAACTAACATACTAACATACTCTCGAAAAAATTAAAAGGTTTTGTCGCATATCACATGTGATCAATTATAGCCTAGTTAATGCATTTTTATACATTTTTTTTAGATTAATATTTTTTATGATAGATTTATATAGTGAATGTTGTCTGTGCGTGATGAATGTTAACCGTTTCCCCTTACTTTCAAAGAAAATACTTCCCCTAAATCATTTATATTTATATGTAGTTACCATTTCAAATAAAATAATTTTGAATGAAAAATAATGAGACGTAATAAGAAGTTAAAATGTAGAGTTAAGATTAATTGAAAGGGTATTTGTGGTATTTGGCTTGTATCTAATTATTATTAATAAATAAAGACAATAATCATTTTCCTCTCTCCTCATTTCCAGCCGGAATCTACCTCCCCCTAAACCTAATTCCTACTTTCTAGTCCAACATTGAACTGAAAATTTGTTGTTCTTCATCGGTGATAGACTGCACATCTCTGATGCCGTTATCCGACAACAATGTAATATGCACCAACGAGCTTCATAAATAACAGTTCATCTGTCACAATTTTTTAAGTTGGAAATTTGCAAAGTCGCATTGTTTTCCGGCCAACAATTACCGGAGCCTTAACACTCACGATCATTTATTCATAATCGAAGGTTTCCAACGAGATTCATAACAAACATTTGATCTTTTCTAACTAGAATCTTTTATGTGAATCAAGTTCATCCCTTGCCACTATGCGTTGTTGTGAATCATGTTAGAAGTTCGTCTTTGGTTCATGATGTTTTTTAGTTTCCATCTCATTTTTTGTACAAATAATGGATCCAGATAAATATCACAAGGTTTATGCATCTGTTATTTATTTTGTTTGTGGTTGCGAATCAAGTTTATATTGTTGTGAATCAAGTTTTTATTATTGTGAATCAACTTTGTATTGTCGTGCATCAAGGTTTTGTAGCTTTGTGATTGACTAATCATTGCAAGATCAATATCAAATGTAGTGGTAGGTTTATTCATAAAATATTTGCAACATCAAAATTTAGAAATCGTCAAGATAGTTAACAGATAAGGAAATCAATGGAAATCATCATCATCATTTAAATAGGAAGAAAGTGATGAGAGAGACAAAATGTATTAGTTGTAAAAATGTTTAAACTGCCCTTGAAAACATATTTAAATAATTAAGAAAATGAAGCTAATTAATATTATAATTAATTACAAACCTTCTAATCTAATATTTGTTTTACATTAAATTTTATTTTATTTGTTTTACATTAAATTTTATTTTACATTAAATATATATATATATATATATGTATTCAATAAATACTGTGGTTCAATTTGAATGCATAAAGATTATATATTCAAACTAATGCAAGTGATAAGGTGATCTACCTAATTTTTAGATATATATATATGTGTTAGCATATAATCTTGTGTCTAAACTAATTCAAGTGATTATATAATATATCTAACATTTAGATGTTTATTTGTGTAGTTAATAAAAGAGCTTAAGAGTAGTTTTTTTTTTTTTGTTCATTTTTAGATGTTTATGTTCTATGTTTAGTTCTAGCATATGAAGCATATGGATCTTGTGCTTAAACTAACTCAAGTGATTATGTAATGTATGTAACAATTAGATATTTATGGATGTTATGAATAGATAGTTTAAAAGTAATTGTTTTGTTTATTTTTAGAGTAAGTATATGCTCATTCTTTTAAGTGTTAATGGTTTTTTATGTGTATATCAAAATTAAAATTAAGCTTGACCTATATTTAAAAATAATAAGAATAAAAGGTTATAAAAATTAAGAAGACACACATGTCATCTTTATTAGATGATGATAAAAGTTTTTGAAAATGTTTGCTTTATATATGCTAAAGATAAAATATATAAATTAAGTATAATTTTGACGAGAACTTCATTTTCATACAGCAATTCAAAGCATAAACTTTAACCTCGCAACAACGCACGCGGTTAAAACAATACTCGTTACAACTATCAATTAAATATCAAAGGACTATATTTGCGTTACACAATACTAGACGGGTAAAAACAAAAATCCATCATCAAGCCCTTTAAACCCAAAATTGGGCCTGTTTTGTAAATCCACATTTTTGCAAGGGGGGTTGTGTCACCTCCTCGCCCGCCGCAAAAGCCCTTAAACCCTTTGAACCGATTCTATTAAACCCCGTCGCAACTGTCGCCGTCCGACCACCGTATTCACCATGGAGCGATCTCAAAAATCTCACAGGTCTCGTCAATCAGGTCCTTCCGCCAAAAAGAAATCCGATACTGATAAGAAAAAACGCGATATCACCGAAGAGAAAAAACAAAACCCTAAGGTCATTCTCTTTCATCGATATATATACATATATATTACATGTATTTGTATATACAGTTAAAATTCGATCTCAATGTAAGTTTTCTAATTATATTACTGAAATTAGCTCAGTTAGTTTTTCAATTTAGTGGCATTAACTTGCATATATCTATTAATAGTTTTAGTAATTTGTAGCAGCTGTTGTTGTAAATTATCAATGTCGTTAAAATGTAACACTTATTGAAGTTTTTTTGAAGTTCTGGTTAGTTAGTGTCAGTGAGATTAGTGATATAGTGATAAAATTTTAAAATTACGTTGTGCAAAATGTGATTTGTGTAATTATAGTTGAATTATGATGCCATTACTTTAGGAATTCTACTACAATATTCAAAATGTTATGCAGGCATTTGCTTTTAATTCAACGGTGAAAGCTAAGCGTTTACAGTCACGGGCTACTGAGAAAGAACAACGTCGTTTACACATCCCGACTATTGATCGTAACATAGGGGAACCTGCTCCTTATGTTATTGTTGTGCATGGCCCTCCTCAGGTTCTCTTTAAGTCAATTCTTTTGATTAATTGAATTTAAATAGGATTAAAAGATGTCATTCAGCTTATTGTGGAATGTGTAAATATTAGTTTTTTGGTATGATTAACTGTGGTTGTATATATGAATGTTAGGTAGGGAAGTCTTTACTTATAAAGTCTCTTGTGAAGCACTACACCAAGCATAATATACCAGATGTACGAGGCCCTCTTACTATCGTATCAGGTATGTGTATTAGAGATTATAATGTATTTAATGAGTACTCAGAGCATTCATGGAGTTTGTAATATACCTCTTTTTGTTTTATCTCAGGTAAGCAAAGGCGGCTACAATTTGTTGAGTGCCCAAATGATATTAATGGTATGATTGATGCTGCGAAATTCGCTGATCTTGCACTGCTGCTTACTGATGGAAGTTATGGTTTTGAAATGGTGAGCCTTTGGTTCTAATTTTTAGTCTCTTACTTATGTAGTTGTTTTACATTATATATCTCAAAATTCACTGTACAGTTAATGTGTAGCTTTAAGTTTATATGGACTTCATTTTGCAGGAAACATTTGAGTTCCTTAACATTATGCAAGTTCATGGATTCCCTAAAGTTATGGGCGTTCTTACACACCTTGATAAGTTCAAGGATGTTAAGAAACTTAAAAAGGAAAAGCAGCGACTTAAGCATCGGTTCTGGACCGAGATTTATGATGGAGCCAAATTATTTTATCTATCTGGTCTGATTCATGGAAAGTGAGTAGCTTAATGCTTATCTCTTTATGCTAAAATAGATAATCAGTCTAGAGGTGGCAATTTTAAGCCATTTATCCTTATAAAATGGGCTGATTGGGTTATCTTTATCGATAATGTGTCAAACGAGTAAAAACTAGGGTAAAATTGGTTGAAGGGCTATTGAGAAAGTGTAATTTACTGCACAAAACCTTCGGCACTCTAATTAGTTAAAAGTTTTGGACAGAAGTGTTCCAGGTCAACCCAATTGGTCTAAACCTGCACAAAGAGTACCCCTTTTGGCCCGTTACACATTTTGCCACCTCAACATTGAACTCATATATAGGTTTGGCCAAGTACTTTGAGCTGATAGACACCGAGTTAACTTGATTTTAATTGGTAAACAGGTACGTTAAGCGAGAGGTTCATAATCTTGCTAGATTCATTTCTGTTATGAAGTTTCATCCTCTATCCTGGAGAACATCTCATCCGTATGTTCTGGTAGATCGTTTTGAAGATGTCACACCTCCAGATAAAGTGTCCACTAATAAAAAGTGTGATAGAAATGTGACATTATACGGCTATTTACGTGGGTGCAACATGAAGAAAGGAACCAAGGTGCATATTGCTGGTGTGGGTGATTACAGTGTAGCGGGTGTAACAGGTTTAGCTGATCCTTGCCCTTTACCTTCGGCTGCAAAAAAGAAGGGATTACGTGACAAAGAAAAACTATTCTATGCACCTATGTCTGGCATTGGGGATCTTTTATATGATAAAGATGCTGTGTATATAAACATCAATGATCACTTTGTGCAGTTTTCTAAAACGGGAGATGAAGATGATACATCGGGAAAAGGTTTTTACCAGTTTTTTGGGAAGTTTGCTGCATGTGATATGAATGATAATAGTTATAGCATGTGCTGATGCCATCTTGTTTGCAGGAACGGATAGGGATGTCGGCGAGGTTCTTGTGAAATCACTTCAAAACACAAAATATTCTGTTGATGAGAAGTTAAATCAAAGTTTTATCAACTTTTTCAGTCCAAAAAGTAACAATCTAAGAGAAATTACAAATGGTGATGATGAAGACCATGTCAATCATAACAACTCCATAGAACCTACGGAGGAACTTGATTCTGTTGAATCAGATGAGGAAAGTGATGCTGACGATTTAGATGACTCTGAAGAAACAAAGAACCCTAAAGTTACAGATAATAAGCAGGCGGTTGCAGGAAAAACCATTGAGGAAGAAGTTGAGTTCCATGAGGGAAGGATGAGGAGAAAGGCAGTCTTTGGAAATGAAAGTGAGCTTGATGATCAGGAGGTAATGTGATATATTTGTATATATATACATATACATGGGGGAAGATTCAAATGAGAACCAATAAAAAGTTGAGAACTATGATAACCGCAAGATTACGTGTTAGTTCACATGTGAACATTAGTGGAGGTTTGAATGAGAAACAAAAGTTTACGTGTCAAATCACCTTCGTTCACATGTGATTTTACACATAAAATAAAATGTGCTTTGCATGTAATTTTATTGTAATCCACGTTTTCTGTAGATTCAAATTCAAACCTCCATTAGTATTTGAAATTCATTACATGTGAACTAACTCGTAATCTTGTGGTTCTCACTGTTCTCAACCTTGTGTTGGTTCTCATATGAACTTGTCTTTACATACATATACATATATTCACAGATACTCATGTATATGTATGTATGCATGTATATAATTTCATGGTTATATTATCTCAGTGTCTTCTTGGGATATCTATTTTTAGCTATCATAAAGGTTGTGCATAGTTGCAGGCCACTGATGAAGGTGAAGAAGCTGATGATGAGGAAGCAGATGATAATTTAGACGATTCTTCTGATGAGGAAGATGACAGAGAAGGTGAATTTTTAATCTCTACTTATTTATAGGCGTTCATATCTCTGAAATTTAAAGGCGAAGTTTGTGTAAGAGTCTGATATTTTTAGTTTTTTTTCTTCCTTTTTGCTAATACGACTTACCTTTGTTTTGCTGCAGAAAATTTGGGGAATGATTCAAAATGGAAAGAATCATTGGTTGAGAGGACAATATCAAGGCAGACCACTAATCTTATGCAACTTGTGTATGGGAAGTCTGAAACAAACTCAAATGATTCTTTTCATGAAGAAATTGATGACGATGAAAGCGACGATGATGAGTTTTTTAAGCCCAAGGGAGAAGGAAACAAGGTCTGGCCTTACGCTTTAACAAATTTGCTTTGAAGTTTGCTTGTTGGTTGATATGTTTTAATCTGTTGAGTCAATTGTATGATTTGTCCCAGAAATCAAGTAAGGGATTGAAGGGCGATCCAGTAAATACAGAAGATAGTTCAAAATTTACCAATTATGCTAACACAAAAGACTGGAAAGATGGAGAAACAATTGAAAGTATTCGTGATCGTTTTGTAACTGGAGATTGGTCAAAGGCTGCTCGCAGAGGGAAAGTTGATGAGGTGGACTGTGAGAATGAGGAGGATGGTCCTATTTTTGGTGAGTTTGAAGACTTGGAGACTGGTGAAAAGCATGAAGGGAATAAAGCAGGCGATGATAACAAGGATGCTGACCCGATTGCTGAAGAACGGAGGCTTAAAAAGCTTGCTCTTCGTGCAAAGTTTGATGCTCAATATCCTTGAAAATGAAAATATTAATTAGTCATGATTATTGAAGGTAGCAAAATGGGTGGGTTGGGTAACAGGTTTAGTTTAAAACGACTTGGTTTTAGTACGGGCTGAAACCGGCCAGGTCTGGTTGGGTTGGATTCATGACACTTTTGTTTATTTTGTCCTTCATAAATATTCTACATGTTTTATATGATTACAAATACTATAACATTACTCTAATAAGCTATTTTCTTTAAATAAAATGAGTTAGAAGTCTGTAAGTTTTAATAACTCTTTCAACCACTGTCAACCTATTGGACTTGAGTCAACAAAAATTGATTGACCCGTTTGACCTGTCAGGGATTAACCATATCCAGATGACCCCTTCACCGTTTCATAAGTAAATGGGTTGAATATGCTTCCTTTAATGGTTGTGCATAATTACTTCTATCATCTTGTGTGTTATTCTGTACACAATTGTTTGTTTTTTCACTTCGGGGATTTCTTGTTTGGTATATGATGCATTTGTACCCTTAATTCCTATATACATACAATGGGGCTGAATCTCCTGACGAAGATAATGACAAAAAACATGAAGGCAAAGATAATAATAGCCAAGCTACTGAGGGTGGTTTTCTTGATAAGGTAATATTTTATTATTAAATAGTTCTCATAAGTAGTTCTATTATTGATTATATTATGTTATTAAGTATTTCTATATGTGTGTATATATACTAGCGTCTGACCCCGTGCCCAGCAGCGGGTGAAAATTTCGCATGTTAATGTTGGGAGACAAATAATTAATGGTGCCTGAAAGCAAGAATAATTGTTACTTTTTTAATGAAAGTGATTTTTTATAATAGTTTAAATTATTGTAATTGTAAATTCAAAAATATAATATAAAAGAAGAAAGAAGATATTTAAATGTGTTATGTGAAATTTAGTATTAATTGAATTATTTATATATTTAATAAGCGGAGGGATAAGTGGGCGGATAAAATGGTAATTTCCGATATCCTTATTTAAGGATTAAGAAAGAGTGTGAAATGATTATAGATATATATATCTTGCTTGCTATTATCTATAACTAGTTCATTTCCCGCATAATACACGAGCATTTTTATTGAAAAATTATTTACAATATCTTAGTTTTACATTACTAATATGCTGATGCAAATAATATAATTAGCTGAAAATATAGGATTTTATAATTGAAAGCATCTTTAACATTATGTTTATATAAGGTTATTTGTTATTGTTCATTAATATTGTGATCTTTTCTGTTATTAGATTTTAAAGAACCTAAACATCATTAAGTTGGAGTATTGGATTTATTCCGAATGTATTGAAAATATCTTTTATATGTTGTAATTTGTTAAAAGAAAAAATTTACGTATGTTGTATTTTACTATATATAAAATTTGTTAACTTCTAAAATGTTATATAAAATTAGATAATGGGTGATTAGTAAATTATCTTGTTAATCAAGGGGTATCTAATAAAATTTGATAAATTATGACGTCATCAATACTTTTTTTAATAGGGTTTAGTTAACCAAAAAGAATGTGACACCTCATTGTTTTTTAGGAAAAATTATGTCACAGTTACTTTTCTTTATTAATAATGATGATTGTCTCCCGCAGTTGAAGGAGGAAGCTGAACTTCAAAGACAAAGGAATATAGCTGAACTCAACGATCTAGATGAGGCCACAAGGATAGATATAGAAGGTTACCGTACAGGAACTTACCTCAGATTGGAGATTCACAATGTTCCTTATGAAATGATTGAACATTTCGATCCCTGCCATCCTATTCTTGTTGGTGGAATTGGTCTCTCAGAGGAAAATGTTGGATACATGCAGGTATTTTTTAATAAATGTTTCTACTTGATTATCTATTTGATGTGATTTGTTCATTCTGGTTTCACCTTCTGACTTTATGGTGTTTGGGTTTTTGTTTCAGACTAGGTTTAAGCGTCATAGATGGCACAGTAAGGTTCTAAAAACAAAAGATCCTATAATTGTTTCTATTGGATGGAGGCGTTATCAGACTCTACCTATATATTCCATTGAGGATGTTAATGGACGTCATCGTATGCTAAAATATACCCCTGAACATATGCACTGTCTTGCCATGTTTTGGGGTCCACTTGCACCTCCAAACACTGGGGTTGTAGCTGTCCAGAATTTGTCAAACAGTCAGGTTAGTTGGCCTTTTGTGATCTAAGAACATTTTGATAGTTAACCTTTAATTGTATTCAATGCCAAAAGCATATTAAGCATAATATGCTTTTTCTTCCAGGCATCATTTAGAATCACAGCAACTGCAGTTGTATTGGAATTTAATCATGCTGCAAAAATTGTTAAGAAGATAAAGCTAGTTGGTGAACCCTGCAAGATTTACAAGAAAACCGCACTTATTAAAAAAATGTTCACTTCTGATCTTGAAGTAGCCAGGTTTGAAGGTGCATCGATTCGTACTGTTAGTGGCATACGTGGGCAGGTCAAGAAGGTGTGTATGATTGTTTTGCTAATACACGATTACTTATCTTCACATAATACACACAGGCAATCACATATTCATATAGATTTGAGTAAAATAATTAATTTAGTTACGAGTCTTGAATGTATACAGGCTGGAAAGATTGAGCTAGGTAATAAGCCTAAAAAGAAAGGAGGACAACCTGAAGAAGGAATTGCTCGATGTACATTTGAGGATAAAATTTTGATGAGTGATATTGTTTTTCTGCGTGCTTGGACTCAAGTTGATGTCCCATGCTTTTACAACCCCTTGACAACTGCCTTGCAACCCCGTGGTGAGACATGGCGTGGTGTGAGAACAGTAGCAGAGTTGAGGAGAGAATATAATCTTCCCATTCCCAACAATAAAGATTCCCACTACAAGGTAATATACTGTGGTTGCAAAATGGGCAAGTCGGGTAACGGGTTAAGTTGTATTTTTATTTTCGTACGAGTCGGGGTTCTCTTTTTTATCTTTTTTGAAAAGGTTTCTTTTTTCCTTTTACCATTTTAACCTGTTATAGATAAATGAATAAATAGTAAAACATAACTCAAATCAACCGGTTCGTGGGTTAACATAATATCCACTTTTATAATCTACTTTTTCTTCAGAGTTCAGATTAACATATCCAGTAGTCACCTTTAGTCTCTGTTCTGCCCAGAAACTTATAACCTTTACACATTTAATTGTTCCGACAGCCGATAGAAAGGCCGTTAAAGAAGTTCAACCCAATAGTCGTTCCCAAGTCATTGCAAAGTGTACTTCCATTCCGGTCAAAGCCCAAGGACATGAAGTCAAAGAAGGATACGAGAGCAGTTGTCCCGGAACCACATGAGCGAGATGTTCATAAACTAGTTCAGCATCTGCAGCTGATTAGGCATAACAAGGTATGTTTACTCTGAATTCACTTGCATTCAATCACTGTGAATAGATTCAAGGGAATATTGTGTGATTTCATTAAGAGGTGATGCCCTTTATTTAATTAGATGCTTATTGTCATAATGCAAATCTGTATATATTTTTGCCTTTTTGCAGTTGAAGCTGCAGAAATTAAAGAAACAGGAAAAGAAGAAAAAGCATGATGTTGAGAAAGCCAAGGAAGATTTGATAACGAAAAAACGTCAGCGAGAAGAAAGACGAGATAGATATCGTACACAAGACAAGTTACAGAAGAAAATGCGCCGAGACTAAACCCTGTTGCATCATGCATGAGTGTAGATAATTTGACCTCCTCCTGCTGCTGTTTTTGTAGGGTCAATAACAAGGTGAAGACGAGATTGCATTAATTTATAAGTTATGGTCATACTGCAGGCTAAATGTCACAAAGTTTTTTGGTATGAATCAAGCAATATATGAAACTGGATTTATAGTTTTAAACAAGTACAAGTTATTTTTAATGTGATTTTTGCGTTGTTTTTTTTTTCTTCTAAATACAAGTCGTTAAACTACCTTGAGTAACACCATCTTGCAAGTTATTGTCCGCTAAACAGTGGTACTCTTTAATAGCATAGCAAGTTGCACAAAATTCGAATTCACCCATCTTTCAAATTTTACAAAATGCCCATATTAACTCAACCCAAAAAGACAAATTACGTTTTATAAATGATACCACATACTAAGTGATCTTATTTCATTATAATAAGTATGTACTTAAAGCACTATACAAGAGTAGATTCATGTTAAATTGTTAGCCCACTAGTTTACAATTTCTTTCATGCCATTGTATTCCAATCATAACAGACATTACATTCTGAACAATAAGTTAAAACATTCAGCCTTTCAAACATTACAACACCGCCGTGAACATCGTCTAGATTCGAAAGATTAGAAAAGACTCTTTTATCACATATGGTTCTGTAAGAAGAAAAAACTTCAGGAATAAAAACAACAGTTTCTCGTCATTCACGTGTAAACAGTAAACACCAAACCACTATCTCAGCTTCATGTATCTCATCATTTTATCAAAGTTGTCTTTAATCTGTTTGCATCGCTCCGGAATGGTACTTCTCCAAATCTGCATCTAGATCTTCGGCAGACACCTTCTCACCACGTTCTCCGCCCCTGCCTCTTCCCCTGCCTCTGCCACCAGCACCACCACCACGGCCACCGCTGCCTCCCTGAGGCCTCATTGTCCGACCATTACCTCTAAGCCTTCCCATAACCCCACCTCTGTGTTGATTGTTATTTGTCAATACGTTAAATATATATAAAGAAGAAACATAAAAATTGAAACTAGATGGCTCATGTACTCTGCAGCAACTTAATGTCTTGTGCATCAAGCGGGTGTCTGTAAATTGAAAACTGATTGGACAATCAGTTTTCAGTGTTCAGATAAGTGGTTCACATATTATATGGTTATTCAAGGATCAAATAATCTAACTTGGATAATCAATTACATACCGCTGCAGCAAAATTGATTAATTAAATATATGAAATAATATAAATCCCCCCTCCTTTTGAACTTATTCAAACATTATTTAATTTATTATTGTTAATATTTTGAAGAGAACTGCTGATACATAGGATGATCAATTGTTTCTACTTATTAACAGAATTTAATAAAAAGTCCTTTTTGGTCATTTATCTTATAGCTTTACTTAAATAATAAAAATTGTCACACACCAATAGGACAAATTATCTGATTATCAATTCAAACCTGATTCAGTTTCAAAAAGCAAATCCAAATAACCCTTAAGCGTATAGCAGTAAACAGTACAGCAAAGTTTATAATGGTACCTTCTTGGTGCACCATTTTGGCTTCCATACATCACATTTGCAGCATTTAATGCACCACCACCATTGTTTCCCATGTTTGTTCCTACCAATTCAATCTTCATAGGCTTTCCATCTAATTGAACATTATCATATTTCTTGATAGCCACTTCTGCATCTCCGCGCCTTGAAAAGACTACTTCTGCCGTTCCCTATGAAAAATACTTTCTAATAACTATGGAAGGCAACATAATTTCTTGGAAGGATGAGATTATTCCCGAACTCAAGTACCTTTGATCTGCCACTCCTATCGTAGTGTACTGTTGCCCGTTTTATGTCACCAACCTCTGCGAAGAGTTCCTGCAAAAATAAGACTATTTTATTTGCGAATTGTTGCTTAATGCTTGTTCATGTCAAGTTTTAAGCCAACATTACTACCAAATCAAATATTTACAGAATTCTAAACATACTGTAAAGTACCAAGTCAAAATTTAACAAGTTCAAGAATGCGAGATGGCCAATTAGCAGCAAATATAACACTCCCACAGTGTATGTATTTTATTTTTGCATCTAATATATTTAGTCCGAGATTTGTGTAATTGCATGTTTTAACCACACACACACATCTTTCAAATCATAAAAGCACATGATAGAATTCGTCTTCCTTCAAGAGCTCGCTAGCCTGCCTTGAGAGTGCTAAGTTACTGAGCATTAAAGACGGTATCTTACCAATCCACATGATTTTATTAAATAACCAATACCGCGAGCCATATGACTATGAGTGATCCCACCATTCACCACATTGAGTAAATTTACAAGATCTAAACATTAAAAGCACATCATCACAAGCTTTAGCTTCTTATTTAGACTTTTAATCATCTTTAAGATTTCATGCTCGTCATCCTTCGTCCTGTTGGATTTTGATGTGGAAAGCAATTGAAGTCGGCTGCATGAAGCATGGCCAAACGATCAAGCAAAGTAATAGCTTTGGATTTGAATTTGGGCATATTCAATATAAGATTATAATCCACTATATCATAATTCTAGATATAGTACAGCTAAGCTAAGTAGTCAAGTGACCTTGTTCCACTAAATTGTTCAGGTGCTCAAGTGGTTGACATGAACATTTAACATATAATCATTCGAAAGCTAAAAATTTAAATACTTCCTGAAGTACCCATGTGGCTAACCAAAGCAGTAGCAAATGCATAACTCCTATGTGAATGATTAAAATGACCCCAACTAATTAACATGTAAGCCCAATAGTTGCATCCAGTTTCACCAAACTACCATGAGAACTAAGTACCAAGTAATCCTAACTGCGAGTCTTCATGTATCAAGTCAAAATCTCAGGGATCTAAAATGTGTATGCTCCGTCAACGGAGTGTAAAACTTACAGTCATTAACCAACAGCATAACACATCCTACCGCCAAATTCCAATTCGTAATTTCGTACATACCAATACAAAAAGATATCAATTTAGTGGAAATCGTGAACATCGTGAACACTAGCTGTTTCGTCCTATATCTATTTGGACTTTTAGTGAAAAAAATTTCAACTCTACTTCCTATCTTATATATACATACAATTACAGCTATCATGAACAGTAGCGGTTTCTTCCTATATCTATTTCGACTTTTAGTGATTTTTTTTCAATTCTATACATACAATTACAAGCTATCGTGTACAGTAGCTAATCTTGAACAGAAGCTGTTTCATCCTACATCTGTTTCGACTTTTAGTGATTTTTTTTTCAATTCAACTACCTACCTTATATATACATACAATTACAAGCTATCTTGAACGGTAGCTGTTTCGTCCTATATCTATTTCGTCTTTTAGTGAAAAAATTTCACTTCTATTACCTATTTTACGTATATGTACAAGTTTCGTCCTATATCTATTTTGTCTTTTTAGTAATTTTTTTTATATAATTCTACTACCTATCTTACGTATATCTACAATCCTACTAGAAAGTTAAACCTAAATCATTTTAGAGTCCTATATCTATTTCGTCTTTTAGTGACTTTTTTCTTTTTTTCTTTCGTTGTTTCTTTTTGCAATATGCATACATACAATTACAAGCTATCCTGAACAGTAGTTGTTTCGTCCTATATCTATTTCGTTTTTTAGTTGTTTTTTTTGTTTTTTCTTTGCAATTCTACTACCTCTTACGTATATGTACAATCCTACTACAAAGTTAAAACGAAATGATTGTAAAGCAGTACTATGATATAATTCATCCTATATCTATCTCGTCTTTGAGTGATTTTTTTTTTTTGCAATACTACTACCACGTATATGTACAATTCTATTACAAAGTTAAAACTAAATAATTTTAGAGCATATTATGATAACAAGATATTGCTATCATTATAGTTTGCTTATTATTCTTATCATTTAGGTTGTATTTGGATTAATGGTTTTGATATGTGAAAATCGCAATAGGAATGAGGATAAATGATGGAAGATGTTTGTTTAAGAAGTGTGAATTTTGAAAGTTGTGAATGAATAACTCAGAATTCATATATTCATATAAAGTTTAAACTAAATGATTTTAGAGCAGTATTATGATAATAATATATTTTATTTTATTTGGGTGTTTTTTATGTTAACTTCTAAGGAGTATTAAGGTGAGCGTAGACTCTTACATTATAAAAGTGACTTACCTGATTTAAAAAATTAGTTGGATAGATAACGACTGTGATAATTATTTCTTTAACGATAATATTTAATTGAACAAAGGATGTAGGTTTAACGATATCACTGCAACGTGTGGGGTAAAAGTCCCCTCGCATTATGTAGCTATACACCCCCGCAGCGAAGCGCGGGTTTCAACCCCTTGTTAACACATAACTTAATATTTCGACATGCTACTATAAGCTTTCTACTCACTTTATAGTAACCAGGAACAATCATATTCCAACATAATTCCTACAAAATTACCTTGATATCCTCATTGGAAACACCATAATCCAGATTATTTATAAGAAGTTTCGTGCCAGTCTCGATCCCCGACAATACCCTGTTTGATCTTGCAGGGTGTGCTGCAGCATGACCTTCATACATATCATGTCCCCACGTTGTCTCTGGTGCTTCAACCTGTATAATAATATTACAGGCAACACCACATAAATCAACCTTATCAACTTCACAACTTGATACTGCTAACTCACACAGTCACAAACACATACACATTAATAAAAGAAAACGCCAAACAACTAAAATAACACAAACAAGTTTCAATTTTTATGCAGTCATATCTCAACATGAATGATACCAATTTTGAACTATGCCAACAATTTTATGATATCCAGTGACACTTTTCGCAATTTTATCTTTTATTTTTTAACTGTAACGCTGACAGGTTCACTTACCGTAGTGACCATATTCACAAAAGTGAAGCAATTGAGCTCTAGTAACCAATTTAATCAGATAAAACATATTAATTTTACAAATTAATCATACTTGTTGGTAAATTTATCACCTTTTGGGAGCCATATGGTGTTGATCGATTGGAAGCACGATTGGGCAGACGACGAGATGGACCGGGACCCGAATTACGAGATCTGGATCTAGAGTTTTCGGATCCTCGCGATTTCTTGTTCATCTTTATCATGTCATCGAGAGACAAATCCAAATTAGACATGATTGATTGATCGATTGATTCTGAAAAGTGAAAACCCTAGAAATAATTCGAGCAGTTTGAGTGGGAATTTAGGGTTTATGTTTGAAAGACAAGCAGTTTACTCCTAGCAGAAAGAGGCAATCAATAATCATACGGAGTAAAGATATTTTGCTTCCTCCAATTATTTGAATTTCGTTTTGAGGATATGTAGTTCTAGTATTGTCGTAGTTAGTCCCTCCATTATATCATATGAAGATTATTAGGTTTGTATTCATTTGGGTGAGCATTGATGATTCATTCGCATAAGTTTTAACCTAAAGACGGTGTTTGGCACAACGATTTTATTAGATTATAGGGGATCGGGTCTATAGTTTTAACAATTTTAATTCCTTTTAGATAAATAATCTTTGTTTGACAACAAAAATATAATAAGAATTATTGAAAAAAAATCTTCAAAAATACCTTAGAATCATTTTTCAAATAAACATTTTTAAGTAGCTTATGGAAAAAATAAATCTCCGACCACAAGTTCTATCTCTAACTTTAACTATAATCTCTGGCTCCAACTAATTGTTGTCAAACATACCATAAATCAAAATAAATAATTTTAGCTTTGAAACTATAAATATGTTCACTTTTAATTTTCATCAATTAGTTTTAACTCTTCTTTCCTTTTTTCATTTTTTGTTCATAATTTTTTATTGTTTTAAGTAAACAAATACTCTTTAATAGAAATAAAACTAAATAAGCATATTATAACTGATAAATAACATAATATAAAAAAGTCTAACAAATAAACTGAGTCAAATGATACACTCATAACCAATTATTAACAACATATTCTAAAAATATGTATAACATGATGACAAAATATTTTTAGATATCATATACATTCACTTCGAATATATATTTGATCATGTTCTAAGAAAAATCATAACCAATTACAAAGTCGTTTCTTCATTAACAAAAATTAAACCATCAATTTTTTGTTTGGATTAGTTTTTAGGCTCGATTTTCAGATTATATGTCTCTTGGTACAATCTTTGCTCACCCCTTATTTTGTGTACATTATATGTTGATATATGATGCATATGGTATGAGTATTAGTTTTATGTATGACTACTCTAAACCTAGCTAATTTTATAAAATAAATAACGAATGTAAAATCCCGTACATAGATGATGAACTTGTGAAATATATAAGCATTTCAACATCAACGAACACTTTGATTAGTGAATTTTGAACAACTTTGAAATTTGTATTCCACATATCTTTGACATGGAACGTATGAATTAATTAACATCAATATTTGACAATAATTTTAATGCAAATTTAATGAAACAAATATAAATTTGTATGATATGTTGTTATAATCAAATGAATATCTGATTTCTGAATACACTTTCTTATAATATTGAGTTTTTCATTTCTTAAGATCAATATCCCTTTTTCCAAAAATAAAAATCAATAAGTTCTCTTACCCAAATGTATAGTCAAATTCACTATGAGAATATTTGCACAATGTGGCTTAAATTTTTTTTACTTCACGTTCATTTGATTTATATTATTATGTTTTGTGTAATATTCTAAAAATAAAATTATATGTCAATACACTAATATATAGTTTTTTTTAAAGGGAAATCACTTTTTCATTTTTTAAATAATTTAAAAACAAAATACCCCACAAGTTCACCACCACCCAATTGCAAACTCGATAGCCAGGTTGTGAGTGTCGGGTTGCAAGATGCAGATTCGTTGACCCAGTCACAAGGTTTGACTTCCACTGACTTTTTTATATTTTGATATTAGATATTATGAAGAAAAAAAATGTATAAAACATAATGTGAAATTTATAGAACGGTATTTGAAATTCTAAAATGTGAACAAAATTTTAAACTCGTATAATATAGAAATAGACAATATAAAAACGAAATTAAGCATGTAAATAAAGATGTAAAAATAATAATTCTGAACAAAACAAATGTAAGGGTTTATTTTTTTATATTTTTAAAAAAGTTAAAAGTGTGTAAAATTTGTGGTAAATTAAAATTGAAGACTTTAGAGGTCGAATTTGACTCCAAAGCTGGACAAACCGCATTTGGCTCTTTGCAAACACGTTTGTCTCATCGACATTTTCGTCCATAATGGACTCGTTTAGTAACTCCTAATGGTTCAGAAGTTATGTGACATGTTTATTAATTTATGACGTAATGATGATAGTATTAATCGAAATTTAATAAATGTAGGGATATGTTAGTATTTTCTATTGATTTGTTTAATACTAACTAATATTGTAGGGGCATATTAGTCATTCAATCTTTAGAAAAAACATCTCAAATGCTTTATATATTATTAGGGTATGATATAATTTGACTAAGTTATCATTATAAAATTTTTTAAGTTTTAAGTAAGAGAATGTGAAATATTTTATACAATAAAAGTCACATCTGCCAACCTGCGGGGTTGCGTGCAGGGTTGCGGACACGGATATCCCAAACTTGTCACCCGAACCCGTGAGTTTTTCTTCACACGCCAACCCGTGAACCCCCGTGTAGGGGTAAAATATTGTACCCGTACTAGCCCGTGACGGGTACCCAAACCCACAGGTAAACCCGCGAGTAATTAAAATATGACAAAATATGCAACACCGTGAAAATTAGGGACCAATTTTACTCATGAAAAGTGAAAGTTATATGAAAGTCACATCATACAACTCAATAAAATCAATAAGAGATCAATACTTAATAAAGAGATTCAACATATATTAAACTTGCAAAAGTTCATGGTGAAGACCCTCGTTTTAATTCTACTTGTTTCACAATGGAAACTGCTTGATTGTGCTTCCTAGAAAATAGTTGAGTCGGTCATATGAATTAAACTTGATCAAAAAAGAATCAAACTTTATAAAAAACAAACAAGTAAACCATCAGTGGTTTCAATAATTCAAAAATAATACTTTAACCCTTTTATTCCACGACATGTTGTATTTCATCTAAAATTCTTTACAAAACTTAAACAATCATATGTAAAAGCCTATTTTAACTCTCAAGTAAGCCAAACACCAGCAACATTATGCCATCATGTCATGATGCACCACCAACGTAAAAAATCATCGACTATTGCTTGTAACATGTACCTGCTTTTTCTTCTATTGGATTAACAGAAGAAAGAACTGCCTTCGTATTCACAGTTTTGAAGAAATGACTGACTCATAACCCACTGTGTATATATACCTTGAAAACAACTATAACGTGCTATAAGAGCTTGAAGATGTTCGAATTTATGCTTCTTAATGTGTCATGCACAATATCGATGGCTAGCTTTTGGAAAAACTTTTTTCATGGCATTGCTCACTCCTTTATCCTGATATGCAATTATTGCAGTTGGATACATGTTAAACATGCACTTTAAGAATTCTTGAAATAACCAAACAAAAGTTTCTTATTTTCATTCTCTAGTAACACACCTATGAACAATATAGATTGGCCATGATGATTCACGCCAACAAATGGAGATAATGTCATCTTAAATATGTTAGTCATATGCGTCACATCAAACACGACAACATCTCCAAAATTTACATATGCATCTCGTGACCTCCCGTCAGCCTAAAAAATATTTCTTGGAGACCCATCATCAAATAAATCCACAACCCAGTAATGTTTTCTATTTACATAGGCTTTATCTTGAAACTATTTGATAACCCCGTCAAATTCTTTACCTCTGTGTTTTTTCGCTCCTCGGCCAAGATATTAAAGCATTGTTTTGAACTAAGAGATTTAAAAGGTCTCAAACCGTTTTTGCTATTTATAAGCAATTGTGTGATAAGCCTTTCCATGAGAACGACGTTTCATTACTTGTCTCGGAGTGCTTAAGTGATGATTGTGTACATTCATAAAAACATGCACAACCTATTTACCATCTTTTTATATATATTTGAATAATTGTTGTACAACCCATTCTTGTTGCACACGTATCTCTTTCAACAAGGCTCATTTGTTGTCCTATTTTTAAAGGTTGACCATTTTCGTATTCCAAATTATGTATAACGAGGTGTTTCGGCCCGCGCGTTGCGGCGGGATATTCAGATTACATCTTTTTTATAATTTATGGCGGAAAATCAGTTTATTATAGCTATCAACAAAAGAGAGAAAAAACACAAAGCTAATACAAAAATCAAGAAGTTGGAAATAAAGAAGCATACCTATTTACAACACATTAATATTTCCTAATGCAAATATCAAGAAGCTAGAAATAAAGCATTTTGTAATAGCTACTACGTCCATTTACCACAAAGTAGCATCTTCTACACCACTAAATAACATTTCCGGACTCAACATAATAACTAAATGTTTGACCAGGAAAATGACAAAATATTCTTTAGCCAATCGATGTAACCATAACATGTATGGTTAGCCAAAAGGAACTGCACAAAAGTTTGACCAAAGACATGATAAGTAAACCAAGTCAGATTAGTGGTGATCCAAAATGGCGGGCAAAGATCCCTGCAACAATTCACATGTAATACAATGTCAGCTGATTTCATTTATGGGACAGTTAATTGTATCTGTAATCTAATTGCTTACTATTGTTGAAGCTAGTCTTGTGGTCCAGCATCTTTTGAGACGCTCTCATTAGTAGGAAGCTTTTGTTTTTTGGTGTGCTCTTTACCGTCTTCAACTGTAATTAGTGAATGCATACATAAATTATATTATATATCATATAGCATGTGTATGTAGTAGGAAATCAGTCAAATGGAAACCTGGTAAATCGCGGAAAAGTTGTTTCTTAGCTGATGCAGGCCTTTTTGTTTCGGTGCACCGAGAGTACGAAATTGGTATAACTGATGGCGTTGCAGGAGAAGGCGTAACAGGGGCAGGAGTTGCAGAGATAACTGATTTATAAGATGTCGATTCATCAATATGTTGAAGAGTTTGAGCGTTGTTGTCTGTAAATACATGATCGACTACAAAATCTACAATCCCCAATTTGCTCGTTGGGCTGAAATGAAGCTGGAAGATTTTGGTCATCCCTTTAAGTTCAATCAGCGGTACAGGGAGAACATTTGGATCACTGTAGCCAAGCTTATCTATCATTGTGTTGGAGTCTGTCTTAAGTAGCATTGTCGCAGAATCATCAGAAAAGGTCACCTTGGCTTCAGCAGTTTCATCATACACATTTCCACATATAAAGTACCTATTGGAACGGTTGTAAGATGAGTGTAATATAAAAACAATGCGAAAATAAGCAATAAAAATAACATGGTACTCACAGAGTTTTAGGTTCTATAACCTCATGGTCAGTGCATGCAAGTGTTTTCCCTCTTGGTTGAAGCTTTTTACAACATTTATCGGAGGCCTTATAATACCACTCCTTGCCCTCATCTAAACTTGTGAGAGAGGATCTGCATGTAAACTGAACCCCCTATTTGATTGAAACAAAGAGTCAGACGTCTTGAATTGTAACTACCACGCTACTTACTTATTACAGAGATGTGCAAGTCTTGTACATACCATATATCGGGAAGGGTTTTGAGACAGCAATTGAGCAAGTGTAAATCTGTTCCTATTCATTTCTATGTCGATATTTTTAGACTTTTCATACTCTATCTTGAGGACAGGATTTGCATCATGTTCGATGATGAAGCTGAAAAATGCATTCATTTAAGTATAATCACCTGGTTATGTGTACACTAAAGATGAAAAACAACTTGAAAGTGGGATATACCATGAAGTCAATGATTTTGTGACATCAATCTCAGGGTTGATGTAGATGTGCGATGCAGGAGTTGCAGTGAGTTGCAAACGGCCTATAAATGCAATGTATCAATTTTAATATGCAAAGTAATATTCCCTATGGAATTATAAAGGGCATCTTTGGTAAGCATGAATGAAAACAATAATACCTAGGTACTGGCTAACTTTCATTGAAGTCACAACTATAATAAGAGGAGAGGGTAAAGATGTAACAACTTCTTTGTTAAATGACCTCGCTTCATCGTCCCAGAAAGTTGCTTCAATCATTTTCCCACTGACATGTACACATTAAAGATGTGAGACATGATAGGATCTAAAAATTATATGCATTAGTTGTATCACAAGCGATGTAGCATGAACCTTAAACTTTCAAGCTTGAGCCTTATGAGCACAGATCCCTTGACTTTCAATACATCTGTGACGTGTTCAAACCTCCCAATGAAATCTGAAAACATATTTATAGAAGCGTTATGGACTTGTAAAACATAAATGAGACAATAAACTGATAAATTAGACGCACCTGTGAGTATCCGGTGGTTATCAATTTTTGAAGATAACCTTTCATAATCAAGGAAGTTGAAGTAATAGGCAGGAAAGCCATCACCAGCTATTTGCTGAAACTTTGCTGCTTTACCAAGTCTTATGCCAGCTTTGTGCGGTAGGACACTAAGCATGAATGTTTTGCCATTTTCACATATGTAATTGGTTAAGTTATAGCAAGTATCAAGCTTGAGGAGGGAACCAAAGTAACCCTTATCGCTCAAGGGTGCAGCAGCTTGAATAGCATCTCCCTGTTGGTTAGATTGTCGATCAATTTTTAAAGTGTCAGAAATTATGAGACCCGATTACGTACTTGAAAATTTGCATTTTCCATAAATAAAAACAAAATATATTTGCTAAGTGAGACCTTGTATAAACCAAATTAATTCTTTTTTTAGAAAGCAATCAAATACGATTACCAATAACAGATTTCTACTTCACAGAAAAGGCAACCCATGTTTTTTATAATAGCAAAAAGTAACAGAAGAGTACATATATGCCCTTCTTGCCTCATTTCTATAAGCTCCTGTAGCATTGAAGGAATTACTAAGATCATGTTTAAAATCGTGTTAACATATGCAGACTGATGTCTTTCTGGCTCCATATATCGTTGGTTACCCAGAGATACAACTATGACATGATAGATTATCATCTTATACAACATTTCACATGTCTTGGATATCTGATACTCTGTACTAATTTGCATAATCGGTTAAAGCTTATATATAAAGTGAAACCAACACCTGCTTAATAATGTGAACTAAAATCTTCAAACGACCTACTATAAACGGCAACCACCGAAACCCAAAACCATCTGTTAATATATCCCAATTACTTTTATCAGTACAAAGGCTAAATAATGGCAGTAAATTTTCTTTATCAATACAAAGGAAAAAGAACACAGGAAGGAAATCAGAGAGAATGAAGTAAAACCATGTTAAAACCTCCATAAGGAATGCTTACCAAGTAATGATATAAGAGTTGAGACAAATACATGAATAACCTTGATACTACACACGAGAAATTAGCAATTTTGGGGTGTGCTATTAATAATGAGGTCTTGCAAAATACATGGGTTTCGCAATAGAGATTATTGAAGTGTCATTTCTGTTATTATTACTTCACAAAAAGAATGTCTCATTTGAACTTCCATTATCAGGCTGTCTACCATATGTCAACAACAGAAAATGATATGCCCTCTGGGAGTATTCCTTTGGCTCTTCAGAGCTTATTTTATAAGCTCCAGTACAATGAAACCACTGTTGCGACAAAAGAACTTACAAAATCTTTTGGATGGGACACATATATACAATGATATCAACAATAACAAAAGGCATATACACAACTTGCAAGTGTCGATGACAGCCATGTTTATAGTTCAAGGTGAGTGATATAATTGGCCTTGAGTATCAAATCATCATTTTATTGAGCTTCTTTTTTTGTAGCAATATGTTATTCAACTATAGTTTTAAATGTTCATAACAATTCATTGAAAAAGAGAGGTTTGTAAAAAAAGTTGAACTTATTTGAAAATCTGTCACCATAGTTATAGAAGGTGAATGAACGCAGTTGAATATAACATGTGTATAATCAATCCATAATGGATAAATATAGCAAAAGCTTTTATAAAAAAGTATATTAAAAACATAAAATCTCCTAAATTGACTTCTACCGGCTTATATTTGACTCTAAAGCAAGGTTCATAAAAATGTCAAAATCCATGTTGTCATTAAGCCCAAATGGAATCGAGTTCCTACAAGTCATGAAATGCCACACCCAACACAAACCAACACTCACACGCAGTAACAGTCAGTTTAACTTCATATAGATACCACAAGTATAACATGGACAGTAGAATACCAAATTTGACCATAGTTATACAAATATAAACCTAACACAGAGTCATAAAACACGTAAAAGAAACACATATAATGTCACACAATAATGATAAAGCTAAGAGCATAAATATGAAAGAACTCACCTTTCTATCAATGAAAATAAAGCAACATTCACTCTTTGGCCCAAAGGAGACCCACTTCCTAATCACCTTGATTTCAACAGGTTCATCCCCATCTCCTGGTTTAAGTTTTGCTATCATCGTGGGTTCCATTTGCAGGTATCTATGGCATAAGAGATATTAGAATATTAACAAATATGAGTAATAGAATTCCATTCCCTACATAATTTATAAAGAAACGTAAACATGAGATGCAGTGTGGTGGATTAGGGTTTACCTCTGATATCCCAAAATTGAAAAGTAAAAAGTAGACCACTTTGGTAGAACGAAGCCTGAGTTTTCTTTATCATATAGGCTGCTGAGATATTATATAGGATACAAAAAGATCTTCAAAAGATATGGAGGTAAGGGAAAGGTAAGGTGTGCAGACAAAGTATGGTGTAGGGATGGAGTAAGTTGTTTGCAGTATCAAAAGTCAAAAATAGTTGGTGGATTAGGGTTTACCTCGTATCATATTTTATTTGACCCTGAATATGTTCCAATCGGTGTTACCTGAGAAGTTTAGGGTTTACCTCTTATCAATTAACCATTAATTGACAATTCAAATGAAGTTTTGACTATTAATGCTGATTTGGAAGAATGCAGGTTACGGGGCAGTATAGATGAAGGGACCCGTCCGGGAGAGTGTGCGGGTAAGAGGTGTTCAAAACGGGAGAAAGTCTTCAAACCGGGAGAATGTTAACAGAAAGTTGGCTCGCTTAATTTACCCTGTTGAGATAGAGGTCACCCGTTTGGGATGTCAAGTACCCGTCCGGGAGATAGGTGTGCAGTCCGGGTAGGATGTTTTATTTGTAGCAAATAGGAACTTGTTCATGTTTGTGTGACTAAAAAGGTTTCACGAAAAAAACTATAACTTGGCTACGAATATCCGTTTTAGGCCCGTGACCTGTCGAATCAAAGCTTGGAGCGAGGAGCACGTCTTGATAAACTGCCAAAGGAGGTTTTCCCAACTTTTGAGCCCAAAAATGCTATATTTAGGGAGTTAATTGCATTTTTATGTTTTTTTCCAAATTGTGGACGTTGTTTGTGAACTAATTTTCGACTCGTTTGTGTTTTTAGGTCCATTTAAAATTCTGGTTCCTTTTTAGGGTACTAAGAAGATTATTGAACACTTAGTTTTTGATTTTATAAAAGTTCATTTTAAAAGAAAAATAAATCAATCTCAACTTTTTCATATTTTCTTACTAAAAAGATTTCTTTCATTTCATTTCATGGACCATCATCAAACCCTAATCTTTTTAACTTAAACAAAATTTTACAAATTTCTTTCAGCTGGGTTTTGTTCTTCACAACTTTATATCATCTGGGTGTGTTTCAAATTTCAAAAAGATGATTATTGGTACTGATCTTTACCATGTTCTTACTGCTGTTGTACGACTTTATGTTACTATGATCTCAGCTTATGGTTCAGTAAAATGGTGGAAAATTTTCACCCCAGATCAATGTTCAGGAATCAACAGATTTGTAGGTCTTTTTGCTGTTCCATTACTCTCATTTCACTTCATTCAATCAACGATCCTTACACTATGAACACAAGATTCATAGCTGCTGACACACTTCAAAAAGTCATAGTACTAATTGTTTTAGCCTTTTGGTCAAATTGTAGCAATGCCAATCGGTGATGTTCTCCAATAAAATGTACCACACAAAGTGATCGTAGAAGCATAGTATAATGGACCCGTTAGAAGTTCCCTAGTCCATAAAACAAAAAAATTATAAAGACAGTGTACAGGATCGCTAAATAGGTAGCAATTTTAAAGTAAGTACATATAATTGATTCCGCCTGTGTTCTATCTGTGAACGGGTCAATAAAATGTATATTTAATTGTACAAAATCTTCCAACTCATTGTTTGCAACAAAATTTGCTTCATCCTGAAATAAAATATTGCTCAGTTTCTACTTATATCTGAAGCATAAAATATGTATAGTATCTTCACACATTTTGGACAAACTTGTTATGGATTCTGCAAACCTGACCACTTTCTCCTGCACAAAAAAATGATCTGTTTGAATTGTTACGCAACCCACCCAAATTGCCACCCCGGGAGCAATGAATCAATATGATATGTACAATGTTAAAGAAAACCTGTAGTCTCCATATCTGCTCATTGATTTTACAGTCGCCTCATCTTTCACTATTCCAAGTCCAATAAGAAGCACTTTCACTATGTTGATACCGGGAACAACAGCTGCTATAACTGCACCCTGATTACCTGAACTGAGATAATGTAAGAATAAGTTGATCATAGTGTGTGAAATGACAATAATGTCCCTTTCTTTTTCATGGAAATTACCTGAAGAGAGGCCAGCATAACATGAATACCAGTCCAATAGTTATATGCACAAGCTTCCTGTTTAGTTTCTGATGATGAAAAAACACATTTGAAAAGCACTAACAAATGCTAATAAGCACAAACTTAGATCATAACGTTTGGCATACACAAAAGTTTAACATTTTCCAAGAAATCCAGTCTTATCCCACTTGTCAAATAGTATCCATCGATATTTGAAGAGACCAAATAAGCTTTAAATATCTCTGCTTTATCTCCCATGAATATTGTACCGAATTTATAAATTATTCTACAGATATGCTAACAACACCCCAACCACAATTTAGCCAAATTGTGCAACTATAATTGTATGTCTCACTCATGATCCTCACACAATACGTGCAATGATGGCCCTTTTATCTCATTAAGGACATAGTTAGTAGTTACATCACATGTACGTACAACAACAATAACAGTTAACCGAGTTAATTTACATTTATAGACATTCCCGTTGAGGCGGGTATATGAGTTCCAGTATTGAATCAACAAAGTAGTTTCCGAAAATGACGTTGCGCATGAAACCACACACACATGATATGTATATTTCAAAAAAACATGCCAGGTGAAAACGAAACCGCAAGATCCTTGTTCCAAGTTACAATCAACTACACGAACAATAACTATCCCAGCTCTAGATCTAAGATCCAGTAGCACCATGCTCAGCACCATGTTGTTTCTAGCACATAAGACCAGAGAACGAAAATGATCAGTTAGGAAAACATGCCACACAACTTATCAAGTACGAATATATAAAGTTTAAGACGGGGAAAAAATGTATATATAGCTGACAAACCTGAGCAAGTTCCAGCCCATTCAAGAAATCTGAGTAGACAATGTTTTTAGTGGAGTTGGATGGCTGGTCTTGCTGGTCTTTGATAAGGATCCTAACACCATCGGATGATGTAGCCCTCGACAACGCAACATACAACTGCCCGTGACCAAAAACCGGATGAGGAAGGTAAACGCCTATCTTGTTTAACGATTGGCCCTGACTTTTGTTGATTGTCATGGCATAGCAAAGCTTAACCGGGAACTGAGTCCTCCTGAACACAAAAGGCAGTTCTTTATCATCATGTTTTAAAACGATACGCGGCATGTAAACTTTGTGACCCATTCGTTTTCCTGTAATAACCTCTGCCTGAATGATTTTGGGCAGCAGCTGAGTGACAATCATCCTTGTTCCATTGCAAAGGCCTGCCATTTGCTCCATGTTACGAAGTAACATGATTGGGGCTCCAACTTTCAAACAAAGACAATGATCAGGAAAACCGTTGAAGTTTAGTTGATTAAGGTACTCAAGTGGGTAAAGAAACTCTGTGTCTCCTCTCTCATTAGCACGTGGAATGATTGAGTCTGCACTTAAGTAAACTGTTGCATCCCCAGAAAGAAGATCAAGTACTTTGATGTTGATCTCATCATCAGTTTCATTTTTAGGACAAACTATTGCTTTGTCACAAAACATGGATGCAGTTGGATTATGAAGCATGTCACTGTTATATATAAAATTAATTAATTCTTTCAAACCTTCATGACAATCTGGAATCAGATATTTTTCTGGTATTTGCACCCACTTCGTGTCAATAGGATCATCACAATCAGCTACACCGACACAACCATCTCCTATTTGCAGAAGCCAAGATGAGAAGGTTGCAATTTCTTCTTTTTTCGCGTCAGTGAGGTTTGGTTGAAAAAGTCTCATATTTTGGGAAAGCTTACATATTTTAAAATGCCTCCACAACGAAGACTCAGCTATAGATGATGCAATGATGTCCATCTTGCTTCCTTTAGGTTTGATTGGGAGAGTTTGCCTAAAGTCACCACCTAACAACACCGATTTACCACCAAAGGGACGGGTTGGCTCTTCAAGTATATCTGTAAGCGTTTTGTCTAGCGCTTCAAAACATCTTCGATCATTCATGGGTGCTTCATCCCAAATGATCAAAGTGGTTTCGAAGAGTAAGAGCGCGAGCTGTGTTTTTTTTTTAACGTGACATACCGACTCATTTGTAATGTCGAGAGGAATCTTAAATCGCGAATGAGCTGTCCTTCCTGAGGGTAACAAAAGTGACGCTATTCCAGAGGATGCAACGGCTAGAACAATCTTTCCATCCGCTCGCAATGCAGAAATAATTGTGTTCCAAAGGAATGTTTTACCGGTGCCACCATGCCCATAGACAAATATAAGTGCTTGTTTGTTCGTGGATGAGGCTTCCATAACAGACTTATAAATTATATGTTGGTCGGGATTAAGTTTGGACACCAAAACCCCATGCTCTTCTGCAAGCTTAGGCCTATCATAATTTCTTTCTTCCATGAGCAATCGATTTTTTAATTCAACGATTAAATGTGGCGGAGGCATAGGCAAGCCATAGTCAAAAAGGGATGATGAATTGGAATTAGAATTGAGGAGGATTTCTAATTCATATAAGATGTAACCCTGCAAGTCTACATCATTGACATGTAAATTCACAACTTTCGAGTCTGAAGCCGCTCTTCGTATCATGTCATCACCCATTGTACGCCATTTTTTTGTCCACAAAGCAACAGGATCTGAGATCTCACAAAACATAAGCATGTGGGTAAAAAGGGATCTCAATTCCTCAGAAGATGCCCAAGTAGAAGCCTCATCGAACGCATATGTCCATTCATTATCATCGCCAAGTAACCCTAGTTCTTGGCATGCTGAACGATATGTAGCGCATATGACCCCACCAACTGTCCTGATATCAATGAATGTCTGACATCCGACCTGATGGCTTAAAAGCATCCTCAAATAAAAAACCTCACCGCATGTCGGATGAACATATATTAACCTTCCAATAGCAGGCGTTTTCTTTGTCGATCTGCGCATCCAACCCTTACCTTGACTAATCCACCTATATTCCATGAGGTAGTCAAGATATGTAAGATGTCGACCTGTCTCATCACTTTGGTTATTTCGCAGCCATTCAGTCAATGTTGTTTTCTTTGACATTGGATTATCAACAATACTCCGCAACGGTTGTGTACCCTTAAAAGTGACAGACTGCATCCCCTCTAAATGTACAGCAAGAACCTGCACTGCTGGGTTTCTGCTATGGATATCAAAGTTGAATATCCTCCAAGCTGCTTCGTGAGGGCAAATGAACCTAGCATCAACAAAATTCTGTATCTCGTTAATTTTTTTATGCCCACTTACAACTTCATCAGGAACCTCGCCTATAGGGCGAGCAATCCTCGCCCTGATACGATCTGCTCCTTTAGAAATGTACTTGAATAAATACTTGATCATCATATTCCAACCACAATACTCGACGTTAATATGAGCACGAAAAACTAAAGAAAGGCTTCTATTGTACGGGACAACAAAGGAATTATCTAACTTTATCCCATTTTTTATCACAAACCGCCCATCATTTCGTCTACGATAATGAACATACCCATCCTTATCAAAACGTGTGATATCTTCATACTGTTTAGGGAAGCGCTTTGAACAGGTATCCTCAGCCATGCATTGTGACAACCGTCAAAAATCTCAGGTCATTAACGCATTTAAATTCCTAGTCTATCTAATTACGTTTACAGCACTCTAAAATCCTAGTGAAAAGTCTAGGTTACGACTCCTTAAGTACCGAAATCGTAAGTTACCGAAATCGCGCAACGTTCTAGGAGATTGCTTAGCGAACTTTAAGACTGTGAGGAACACAAAATTAGGTTACAAAGTGCCAAAGAAAACAAGTGAAATTAAATTTCATAAGTCATCACAAAATAGTTTTCATATCGCAAAAATCGGAATTTAACCGGAAATTCCGTAACTCAGTGAACGCAACCGAAAATCGGTTAATTGACTCGCGAATGTCAATCGTGATAGAATCAAATACATTTTGATGAATGTTATAAACTTATAAGATAAAGTTTCATGACTCAAACTTTAATCACAAAGACATCACAAAAATCGGAATTAACCGAAATTCCGTAACTCGGCAAATGCGACCCGAATCGAATAAACGAAACTCGAATCCGACAAACTAATACTTGAATATCCATTATAAACAATCTAAAATACAATTTGAAGTATTTTATAAATTTAGAACATCAATGTTTACAACCCTAATATTAAGCACAAAAACAACACAATTTAAAGCCTTTAAATGTATAAGACTTGTGCAATTTTAATATAAATAAATACTAAAACTAATATACATTTTATTTTGACAAAAAAATAAGTTAAAAACCTCATTTTAATGACCCAAAACCGGACCCCCCTTTCCCTCTCTCTTTTTTCCACTCAACCTCTCCACTAACCACTTATATTCCATGCAAAAGTCTTCTACCACTTACACACTCTTCCTCTCATCATTTCTCTCATTTTCTCTCAAGAAAACACACACAAAACCTCTCTTTTCACACACTAAACTCCAGTGAATATCCATCCTTAAATCATATCTTTGAAGGTGTTCATACACCTAAACCAACTTTCTAAGGTATGCACACCATCTCTAGCTTCCATTCTTGCAATTTCCTACTTTGATTCTTGTAAAAACATGGATTTTATGCCTTTTTCATGGCTAAAATTCTCATACAAGGATTGATGGTTTGTAGGTTCCCTTACACTTGTTTAAGTGTTAAAACAAAAGGGCAACCCATGATCAAACCGAAATCAAACCGAAAAAGTCGACTTTTTGATGTTATAGAGTTTATTTACATGTTCTTGCTAGAATAAAATGTTAAAATGTTAAAATATGTTTATGTTTCTGTAAAACACATGTTCATGCATAAAAGACAAGACTTCAATCTTTGGATGAGGTCTAAAAATCGTTTGGTAGTGAAATCACACCAAAAAGATCACTTTGTCATGCATGCAATCTGTCCAGATTTTGACCCTACTTGAAATAACCATAACTCAGTGAATAATGGTCCAAAAATCTTGATTTTTCTTCTAGAATTTAGCTTAATGTCTTACCTTTAAAACCCCACTGGTCTCACTCAAATCCATTGAGTTTACGACCTCCAAATGTATCACACAAAACTGATGCGCAAACAGTAACTTTTCTGTGAGCACCTTGTTGTGATACTTGTTCATGGGTCTTAAGGTGTTCTATAAATCTAAGAAAAATTATTTTAGACTCCTAACATGTATATCTCAGTATTATAAAAAGATAGGAATTTATCTTGATGATTAAGTATTTTTAGAAAATGCATGAACATCATGCATTGTTGTAATCTTGTAAATTGCAAATACTTGTGTTGTGATGATTCAAAAATATATAAGTGCTAGATAAAACGTCTTAAAATTTTGAGGATTATTTTTCTCAGTAACTATATCATGAAAAGAGTCTTGAAAATAAAAATGGGAATTTTTGGAAAAACATAAGTATTTTTCCTAAATTAATGCAAATAAAGCCTACAAAAGGTGAAATAATCATGAAAAATACTTTTGGACATAAAATAATTATGGGAAAATTCCAGTGTCATTTTCCTCAGAAAATGACACCATCCTCAAAATTTCACACTCTTTGGAAGTGTTTTGATATGTTTTCCGATTTACGTCTCGTTAAAACGCATAATGTTGGGAACCAAAGTTTGAGTGCTCAAAACGTCTTGAAAATTTTACACAAACTTAAAAATTGGTAGAAAATGATCTGGTAAAAATTCCAGAATTTTAAGTGAATAATTCCTATTTTTCCCATAATTATCCCACTTTTTAGACATAAAATGATTATAAATAATCCATAAGTCTAAAAATCCCCAAATTTTCCCAGAAAATTTGTGAACTGTATTTCATATTTCATACCAAGTTTGGTTATTTTTAGATGTTGTATTCATATATTTCCATTATTTTGTTCCCAACTCGAACAATTACCGACATCGTAAATTAAATGGAAATTCAAACTTTTACGGCACTTTGTAATTTAATTAGCTAGCTAAGCAATCCTAACAAACCGTATTAGTCGAGAAACTAATTAGAAACCTTGTGTTCTTAGGACTTGGATAGGAGTCAAACCCAGTCGGCATGCGCATTACATCCATCCTTCCGCTCACGCTCAATAGTGAGTTTACACAGCCCCTCTTTTTAACGTTTTACTTAAATTTTTGGGGTGAAAAGCATGCTATATGATCTAACTACTATATTTGGATTACAAATACTATTCTTATGCTATCCTTGATTTACGAATGCTATGCTTATACTATGCGCGTTTTACAAATGCTATCCTTGATTTACAAATGCTATGCTATGCTATATGCTGTGCTTACTTTCGAATACTTCACATGGTTAAAATGTCGTATTGATTACACATAATGTCGTGAATGTTTTCCGTTTATACGAACATGATTATATGCTTGTTTTCTATCGTATCTAAAGTCCCCGGTATATCTACACGACCATTAACTCTATATGAGCCAAATGATGCATATGAATAGTACTATTTGGGAGCGAGACCACCTCCCCACTCACGCAGCCACGTGAGTGCATCCCATCATCCTAAATGCCAACGATAGGGCATCTCTCTTTGGGGCAAAGGTTTATCGGTTGTAGGTTTGGTTGTGGTCTCAAGCATAGTAACTCATTGTGACTATATACATTATAACGTGATAGCATAGAAATTTCATAAACGATTATAAACGTATGACGTTTTGACATTTGAAATGACATTTCTTTGAAACTATGAACTTACGACCCGAGCTTTACAATGACTTTGTCATCTGAAACAATATTTCTTTGAAACCATAAACTTACGACCCAAGCTTTACAATGACTTTGTCGTTTGAAACGACATTTCTTTGAAACTATAAACCTTACGACCCGAACTTGAAAATGACTTTGTCATTAGAAACCATATTTCTTTAAAACCATAGATTTTATAACCTGAGTTTTATACTATAAATTAATGTGGTCTTGGACAATGATAAACGTGGTTTCATAATAACGTCGCGCATTCGTATGAACTTCGACATAATAATCCGTTGAGACTTTAAACGTTTTGAAATTGATTTGATGATCCATTGGCTTTATACACGTAACGTGAACTTATTAAATACTACAATATGAGTTTTATAAACATAACTTGAACTTATTAAACACTATATCTTGAGTTTTATAAACGTGATTTAAATATTCCTTTGAAAATATGAGCGGGCGTTATAAATGAATCACGACTTTTAATTGAGTACAAAAAGGGAATCGCTCCTAAATGAGCCTCGTTCTTAAATAAACCTCCTTTGCAAACAAAACATCGATTAACAAATGAATCTAGCTATCAAATGAATATCGCTCTTAAATGAGCCTTGTTTTAACGAATTACTTTTATAATTATCCGCGCAATAGCGTTTGACTATCCTAAAAATTGATTTCAAGAACTTATCGGATGATTATCGTCTTTGTATGAGCCTCGACACTAAACATAATACTTTTGCGAACTAATCACTTAGTAACGTGGAACTTTTAAACTAGACTTTGTAAACACTGGAAAAGGGTCTTTCATTACACAAAACCTGTGTACTCACCAACTATGTTTCATAGTTGACCTGTTTACTTTTACATGCTTTTCAGGAATTAGTCACCACTTGTTTATTGAAGCTAAACCCGTTATATGATCTATGCTGCTGTAGCGTTACGGGATTTTCTCTTTTGGATGTAATCGCATGTTTAGATTATTTACTTTTGTGCTGTAAACGCTTGTAAGACCTTATGTAATGTATTAATTGTAGACCGTTGAACGGTGATCTTTTGTAATTTTCGATTGTGAAATTATTGTACTGTTACATCTCGTGTTTCCGCTTTAGCGGGGTGTGACATGCATGGTGCTTTCTTCTTTGCAAGACCACATGGTCCATGCATCATAAGTTCGCTGACAACCTTGTAAAGTTGAAAATCGGACTCTTTATCGGGAATTTCTGCTGATACAAAGTTATCAAGTTGCTCAGGTGAATGAATTTTGTGTGCAGGCATCACCCATAATAACGTATGGCAATGGGGAAGACCTCTTTTCTGGAATTCTATTGTATATAAGTCTACACATAAACGACCAAAAATCATGTCAGATCGAGCAGGATGTTACATAATATCATAAAAGGCTGTAAAGAAGTTAAAGGATATAAGCACAATACCTGCTGCAACTTCTCCAAACGGCTCTTTATTTTTCAAATACCTAATAAAATCACGAACCTTCATCTCAAAGATTCTCGCAATAATATCAGGCCTATCCGCACTCTTCATATCAGGGAAGTTTTCAAGAAATCTCTTTATCTCCGGCCACGCAACATTGCAGGTAAACGTTATAAAATACTGAGGATTCCCATACACTCTGCATATAGCAAGTGCATCTTGATAATGCTTGTACATGTACCTTGGGCCGCCCGTAAAAGATGCAGGCAATATCGTTCTTTTCCCTACATCATGGCCATCAGAATCACCCCTCAACAATGCATCATGAATACCTCGAAGATACTCGCTCCTAAAAACATCCTGCATCGATTCAATGTAATCCAGTCTATTCTGCTCAATTGCTATGTATGAGTTAACCAAATACTGTTGAAATAACCTACCAGCTCGAAGTAACAGTGCATATAGGTTGAATCGATCATGAAGCTGAAAGCTATAAAACATACTCATTGTAAGTTGCTTATCACCTCTGGATCCATTGTTTAGTAACTTAAGCTCAATCGACCACCCATGCTCACCGAACAAAAAAAGCAAAGGAAATTGCAAAGCCATATAAGAAGGATGCAGCTTATTGACTCTTTGAGGCACCCTGATGAATGATTATATCAAAGTCATTTTTGCTTCTAGGTCCAGTATCAAAGACAATTGCACCCAACACACCCGAAGAAGGAGCATCATAACGCATCCGATTTCCGTTGTTGTATAACCTGATCCTAAACTCAATAGGTTGTTCTTGAGCACACATATCTCTAGCTGTCCTAAAAAGCTTGACTAAATCATTGAATTCATCAAAAAAAAGAATCAAGTCACGAACAAAATCCGGGTTAAGATCTGCAACCTTAGCGCTACCAAAATGACGAAGTCTATTGCACACCTCATTATCAGTGTCATAGATATACATCTGCAGAAATCTAGGATTCTTATCTGTTGGTGGACATAAAGATCCCATCCAATGAGAAATCTGACCTTCAACCCTGAAAACATATGGTCCATAACCATTATTGATCGAATCATCAACCCTAGCTCCAAAGGAAGTCATGGCAAACATCTGGTTATAAGCACGTATATTTTCCATGAACTTCTTATCCTTGAAGAGCCCTTTAATTATCTCTGGAGGTTCCTTTGGAAGAGGCAATGCCACTCGCCCCCCTTTACAACACCGGCTATATTTAGGCCTTCCATTTTCAGATTTCCTTGTAAAGCGCTCCGCATACCAAAAATGGGCATGACAAAACTCGTAAACTTGATCGCAATCTCCCAAATCCATATACGTTAATGACACATCTGCATAAGTAATATGACATATGACTAACAACTTAAATAAGAAGAAAAACAAATGACTAAGAGGCAAGGTACATCGTAACATACCTTGTGAAGAAGAAGATGATGGCTCATCATATAGTTGTGCATCAATGGGTTGTATCTGTCGAGTTTCACTCAGAGAGGACGATGGCAAATCGGGACAAAAAGTAAGCCTTCTTGACACCCGCGTGTGTGAAGACGGAAGAATCGAAGAAGGAAGCCGATCTAAACCACTGTTTGGTGGAGTCGCCACCTCTATTACGGAATGCAAAAGGGCCGGGTTTGACATACTCATTTCCACAACTGATCCATGGCCCCGTGTGACTCGCGGGTTTCCGGAAGAAGAGCTATCTGACAGGGAATCATAACCTCGAGAAGCTCCATATTCAACACCCAATAAATCGCTGCTATTTTCATTTTGTAAAGGAGAATGAACACCATCCTCATTTAGAGATAAGGAATTATGATTATGAACATTAAAATTACGCTTCCGTTTTTTTGTTTTATGTTCCATGCTTATTGAGTGAGAATTTATTTGCAAATAAAAAACTTCACTAAGTATATAATAGTTGCGTAACGTGAAATGCAGATTAGACATGTTAGCATAACATTTACAGTGAAAAATAGTCATTAGTAAAGTAGAAAAAGCAATAAGAATGAGCTTACGACAGTAACAGATAATATATACCTGTGCGTGAAGATAGCAACCAATGATTCGACCCGTAAACCAAAATACAACAACTATAAATTCCGTTATCAGGCCATGACTCCTGTATCCAAGAATTGAATCACCTATAAGGATACCAAAAAGAACAACATCACTCAAGCAACACAAAAAAGAACAAAAGAACAGTATAAACATAAGGTTTCTACATGTGTCCCGGATGTAAAGAGACATCCATTGACTATAATAAATGTGACATTTCTTCTGGAAGTGAGACATGGGATCGTTTCCTGAACTAAAACAACTGATCAAAGAATATTTCAATAATTATAGCAGCCACAAGGAATATTTCAAGAATTGAAGAGACCATACGGGTGAGGTAATCACTCGTCTAGGTGAGTGGCGTTCAGTTCGGGTAGCACTGGGTCTGATATGATGCACATTAAAAGCTCACATAGTTTTTGTGAAGCTTGTTTTACCACGTTCATATGATCATATCAATTGGAACATGCTGAATGATTTAATCATCAATTGGAACTTGCTGAATTGAAAATAGCACACACACAATACTTACTTAATAATCATTTAAACTAAAGAATCTGGGTCAACAATTGATTAAGCACTTAATTGATTCAATCATCAATTGGAACATGCCGAACTGAAAATGTACAAACATAAATTGATACCACTAAAACAAAAGAATCTGGGTCAACAATTGATTAAGCACTTAATACTTAATAATCATTTAAACTAAAGAATCCGGGTTTGATTAAGCACTTAAGTGATTTAATCATCAATTGGAACATGCCGAACTGAAATTCTACAAACATAAATTGATACCACTAAAACTAAAGAATCTGGGTCAACAATTGATTAAGCACTTAATTGATTTAATCATCAATTGGAACATGCCGAACTGAAAATCTACAAACATACAAACATAAATTGATACCACTACAAGCAAAGAGAAATTACCTGGCCATCAATAATTCGAGCGATATGAGATAAAATTAGGGCGAGATTTATGCACAAATTGAAGGTACCTAAAAGGGAGAAAGAATTGAAGGAAGAGGAAGTGCTTTGAAAGATGGGGATGGAAATGGGTGCAAGAAACTACCATAGGAAGCTGGAAGTGTGGTGAATGATGGGGATGGGGATGGGAATGGGTCCAATAATCGCCACCCATGCTTGCACAGTAGAAACTCAACGGGAAACACTGTAAAAGAAATAGAAGTAGAAACTCAATTGGAAGCACTGTAGGAACTCAATTGGAAGCACTGTAGAAGGAACAGTTCATTTACCAGTTGGTAAATGTTATATATAGTAATGGCATAGCGATTATAAAAACCATTCTCATGACATGTACATCAATACCTCAACCATCCTTCTCAAACTCAAGATCCATGTTATCATTGTGTTGTTTCTCATTTTCAAAATTAGAACCACTATTGTTGGCTATATATCCATTTTCTACAATATCAACAATATGGTGTGTTTATTTCTCATATCCACTATGCTCCTCTACATCATCTTCTTCCTCACTTTCAGATTCATAACTACTGCTATGGTTGACCAGATACCGATTCGTGTCACAAGGCTCATTTTCTGATTGAGTTAATTTGAATGTGTTATGCATGTCTGGTAGTAGCACAGTAAAAAAAATATTAGTATATTTTATTGTATGTTATAGAGAGTCAATTTTGAAGGTGTTATAAAATTATATGTAACACAAGTTCTATTTATTTAATTATGATGAATATGGTTAGAATAGTAGCAACATAATATCATCGGAAGCCATTTGACAATTAACTAGCTACTGCGATTAGAAGCAAACACAAAGACAAACAGAAAACAAAACAACATGATTATATACTCAATCAAGGTAATTCAATTTCCTTAAACATTAATATTAAATTAAAATGAATAATAATTGATTTTAGAAGTAATGCAACATGATAATATAGTCGATCACGAAATAATCAATCATACATGTATTATTTTCTTTTAGTTGAAACACAATTAATCGAATAATAAACAAGGACAATAAGTTATCATGATCAGTTTTGGATTCAAGGTAAAAACTATTCATGATCAAAGAATAAGATTAAGACATACATGGGGTAATAAAACGGGAACGTGCATGTAGGAGGAGGGTTTATTAGGTTTTTTAATTTTAGGGTCAAAACAACGTAGTTTTAGATATTTGTCATATAAGATGATATGGGTGGTGACTGGTGACAACACCATATTAACATCGCCTCAATATATCTATCGATATATTAACTTTAAATTTTTTAATGTTTTTTAGCCGTTTAAAAAAAAAAGATTTAATGTAAAATGTAGTTAATTTTATTGACAGTGAACATTAATGATGCATCTAAGTAATGAACTATATACGTAAGTCTCTCATTTTGGTTTCAGAAAAATGTTTACTTTATAGCTCCATGGCAGATTGGCAGCGCGCGGGTAAAACCCACTTGTTTTCTTAAACAAAAGCCCAAAAACGTAGATATAGTAAGATCCACATATTCATCACATGGGCCGGGCCTAAGACTTAAAAACCCACATTTCAGTCCAATAAAACCCACATTTCAGTCACTTATAAACCCTAACTCCCTCAATCGCACAAACCCTAACCCTAGCCCTTTTCATTCTCTGCGCAAACAGAATCCACTTGGGGCCGCATCTCTACCGTGAACAACCATGGGTCGCGTCCGTACCAAAACCGTGAAGAAATCCTCCCGCGTCGTCATCGAGCGTTACTACTCAAAAATGACACTCGATTTCCACACAAACAAGAAGATTCTTGAAGAAGTTGCCATCATTCCATCAAAACGTCTCCGTAACAAGATCGCCGGATTTTCAACTCACTTAATGAAGAGGATCCAAAAAGGTCCAGTGAGAGGAATATCATTGAAGTTACAAGAAGAAGAACGTGAACGCCGTATGGATTTCGTTCCTGATGAATCGGCAATTAAGACCGACCGAATTGAAGTCGATAAGGAAACAATTGATTTGCTTGCGTCACTTGGAATGAGCGAGTTGCCTGGAATTGTGCTTAAGGAAGATACGCCGTTGGTTTCTGCTTCAATTCCCGGAGCTTATGGTGGCGGTGGCCGTGGTGGATTTGGTGGTGGTCCCGGAAGGAGGTACTGATGAATTATATTAGGGTCTTGATGAATGATGTTATCTTGTTTTCGTTCAGGATATGAGTTGTTTTTCTAATTACCTTTTTGCTAAGTTGTTGGATTGAAGTTTGACATTTAAAATGTTTATGTTTTACGATGATGATATCATTATTATTATGTTATTTGCTATATGTTATATGATATTTTAGGTTCGGTTTTGTGTTTGGAGTTAGGGTTATGATTATTAATTCTGTGTGCTAGATTTCTGTCATCGGAAATTAAATTCTTATGTCTATTAGTTTACACAAAAACTTTATGAAAGAACTTTACATAAACAAGCTAGAAAGCTATGAGCTGTTGCCATAACTTTGTGAATAGCTAATCCAAAAGGCTATATAAGTAGTTTACATTACTTTGTAATTTTTTGTGTGGTTCACTTGTTCGAGAAACATATAAACTGATCCTAGAATTGAGGTATCCACAACCTGGTTTTGAAGCTGTTTTTATGAGAATGATGCTGTGATTAGTTTATTGTTTTGCTGGTCGTTCTGCATTTCCAACCTTGATTATGAACAGTGCTCGTCTTTTATTGCTTTTGAAAGTAATAAGCACTAATTTATCATTCTTAAACCTGCTTATTTTTATCAAGCTGGTAAGTGTTCTAATATCTAGTTTTGCTGGCCAGTAAGTATATTGTTTTTCACTGGAATTGGGTAATTTATGAATGGTAATGTAGCTTCTAGCTAGCATATATGACATTGAGTTTATATCATACGGAGTATTTGTTATTTGAATACTTAGGTGCAATTTGATTCATGGACACAATATTGTACATGATAATTTTGCACTATGTTGGCAGTTGGATGGCAGGTGATCGTGTTAAAATTTCAGTTAAAATTATGTTTGCAGTCATCATACTATATGTTGATTGTAGACTTTGAATATTGCTGTATTGGCAAAAAATTAACCCTGCATTCTCATTTTCTGCCATATTTCAACTGTATCCGAGCCATGCACTTTCAGGCGAATCCAGTGCTGAGTAGCCATGTCTTGTTTTGTGACCACCCAGTAAGGTTATCTAGAATATCCTACAAGGTCTATCTAGCAAAAAACCAGTGTTTTCAGACCCGGGTCGACCCGGCCGGTCGAACCGGGACCTGGGTGTCGGACCGGGTCAACTACTGGCAGGTCAACCTCAAAGTCAAACCCGTCCGGTTTTCCGGTCGAACCGGGGTTGACCAGGTGAACCGGACCTGTCGGACTGGATTTTTTTTTTTAAATTTTAGGGACTAAATCTGGACATTTTTAATAGTTTGGGGACTAAATCTGAAAATTTGAGTGTGCGGTTGAACCGGTCGACCCTGCCGGTCGGACCGGACCCGGAGCCCAGACCGGGTCACTCAAAAAATCGGTTTTTAAAACACTGCAAAAAACACATAATCGGCCCATTTCTCGTATAACCTTCATTTTTTGATATTTTCTTACCAATGGAGGAGTGATGATGATATCTTTCTTACTTCTCTTAGTTTTGATACCGAATATGAGACACATAGGTTACATTTTGTTACTTTGGTTAACTTCATTCTTCAGAAGTTATTTGGTTCATAAAAGGTGAAGTGTTGGTTTAACATGTTCTTTCTCTAGTTTTAAATTTTTTACCACTCCGTAAAAAAGGAACCTTTAGGTTGTCTGTGTTTACAAACTCTTATGACTGGTCGTGTGATTTACCTTTTCCTTCTTCTAGTTCCTGGAATTGGTTTATTGATTTCTTTGTTGACTTGGCTTTTGAAGATCACTTCATCCTAGTTTTAATAAACAGTGTTATAGTGGTATGCTTGGTTAATGATCCTATGCAAGATTGGGACATTATCATTCAACTGACCACTGATTCAAACGCCTAGAATGATATAAAGCGTGAGCCACGAAGTAAACAAGTAAATTATTGATAGTTTGATATCACCATTCTTAGGAATTATTTGGCCTTTGTTATGTTAATGCTTGTGTTTCTTATTACTCCGTAGTTTCCTTATAATATCCACTATTCATTCAAGATTTCTTTGGCATCTTTCCAGGACTTCTTCCATAAACATCTTTTGGTTTGCTTCAATTAGGATGCTACCCAAACTTGCATATGAACTAATGTATTTTTAGGCCAAATTTTTAAAAAATTACCCCTTAACAAATAGCAAATACTTCCAAAAGCAATAATGCAGGAATAAGAGTACACGATTTGATTATAAAATCGTCCCAAAGAGATAAGTTCATATATGTTAATCTTCTATCAAATATACTATTAAAGCCTGTTAACCCTCTGTATAATCTAAATCGACAACTAAAGTCTATCGAGATGAGATCCGTTGTTTAAATATCCCACACAACCTCATAGGTAAGAGTTAAGACCTACTACGAGTTCCATCTTCTATAGTACTTAGCAATTTATTATTATAGGATCGGCATATAGTCAGTATGAAGCAGAGATAAACGAGAAGTTGATACAAGGCAAGTTTACGGAACTTATGAAACAAAGTTTTTATATTACCCGGCCCTAACTGGCAGTGGGTATAATTCGACTAGAAAAAATTGATATATTGGCTTAGTTATATAGGCCTAAATTGGTCAACATGAAGAGAAATTACAAGTGACGTGTTAAATAATGATCTATATGTTTACAAATGAAGATTCAATTGTATTAGTATAAAACTTTTGTTTGCAAAAGAAGCTCAAACTACTAAAACACCCATCGTTGATAACATTGGGCTGTACATTAAAATTGGGCCGAATTTGCTATGATAAGATGGTTTGAAGTTTGAACATCCCAACGGGTCTCATGAAAACTATAAACCGTCAATGCCTCAATGGCTTGTTATAGAAGGAAATTGTACACTTTCAAATTTTAAAAATGTACAATTTCATTATATATTTTATCTTGTAGTGTGAACATACTACATATTTTATACGAAACTGAAGTGATTTTGCAATATGTTCTTATATAAATGTGGCAAAAAAAGAAGAAGAAATATACAATAATTTGGTTTAAGACCATTACTGAGAGATATTTATTTTTTGTGTGTTTACCCTACATAGATATACAGTATGTTGCATGATCCGGAATTAAGAAGAGAGGTATACCAATTTACCAAGTAGCATTGCAAGTATATTATCATTAATGTTTGTTTATACTAACCCTATAAAAGTATAAAACTATATTACTATCATCTTTATAAATAATGCATAGTAATAGTATAAAAAGCAACTTTCATAGCAATGACCATGTATAGGTATCATAATTATGACAAGAAGCCTCGCTGGTGACATAGACAAGTAACTAACCCTTTCATTCATAGAGAAATCTCACTCAAGTATTATATTATTATCATTATTCTTTGTTTATTCTATTAACTATGTTTTTGACAAATAATGAGATTACATTGTCACAGCGGGAATATATATATATTAAATTTAGACTGTGCGATGCATGATAATGTAAGTTAAACAATTTTTATATTTATAATTTTAATAGATTTAATAATTTAATATTATTTTTGAATTAGTATTTGAGTATGATTCATAGATTTTTTAATTAATTGTTATTATATTCAAATATTATCTAATTCTATCTAAATTTATTTTTAGTTTATCTTTTAAATTTAAATAATTATTTATTTTTAAATTATGATAGACCGTCAAGTGTCATTTTGTATATGTGATAAAATATAGAGCAACTTTTTATTTTTCTTTAATATATAAATAGAAGATAGATATAGATATAGATATGTTAATTTTATGTTCTAAGCTGTGGACCTCATTACATATAAAGCTATGCTACTTTTATCAACATGTTTTATTTTATGTACTTGGGACACCAGCAGGAGTCCTGGATTTACTATTTATTCCACTTAAGAATGTAAATTAAAAAAAATATATACATATACATTTATTTTTATTATCAGGTAATATTCATACTATACAAATTTTCACATTGTTTATGTACATAATACAAATGCAAAATTCTAATATACGAATTGGTGAAAATATCACCTTCAAAATAAAAGTTACTAATATTTAGCCTTCAAAATGACGATGAAAAGCTTCAAATTGATTTTAATGGATTCGATTTATAAAGCCCAACAACACCCATGTCAATACAAAAGAATTAGGGCGCGTTTGGTTGAAAGAATGTTGAAGGATTCTGATGGAATTGGAATTGAATTCCATTCCGTAACGTGTTTGGTTGGCCAAAATGAAAGGAATTGAATTCCGTAGGAATCTTTACATTCCTTCTTTTAAAGGATTCTCATTCCTTAGGGGGGTATGATGGACTTTAATTCCATTCCTCCCTTGAATCTCCAAGAGACTGAACTACCCCCAACCTACGTTTTTCTTCGAATTTCTTATGTTTCTTCGTTTTTTTACGTTTTTCATTGTTTTTCTTCCTTTTTACGTTATTCTTCTTTTTTTTTTTTTTACGTCTTTCATCGTTTTGTTTCGTTTTCTTCGTTTTTTTTACCTTTTTTACGTTTTGTTTCATTTTCTTCATTTTTTTACGTTATTTTTCGTTTTTTTTTTTTTTACGTTTTCCATCGTTTTGCTTCGTTTTTTTTTTTACGTTTTTCTTCGTTTTAATTTGTTTTCTTCATTTTTTTTTATGTTTTTCTTCGTTTTACTTTGTTTTTTTTTTGTTTTGCTTCGTTTTATAGTACCATGATGCACCATATATTAAAATGACAAAAACGAACACGTTAAAAAGAGCCAAAAACGGGAAAAAAATGGGAAGAAAACGTAAATAAACGAAAAAACGTATAAACGATAATAAAAACGTAATAGGAAGAAAAACGTAAAAAATGAAGAAAGAGAAAGAAAAAAAATAATAAAACGAAAAAAACATAAAAAGAATGTAAAAAAAACGCAAAAAAGAACAAAAACGTAAAAAAACAAAGAAAAACGTAAAAATCGAAAAAAGACGTAAAAAAGGAAGAAAAATGAAGAAAAAGTAAAAAAAAGAGAGAATAAAAACGGAAAAAACGTTAAAAACGTTAAAAAACGTAAAAAAACAAATAATTGCAAAAAGGGTATTTTCGTCAATTCACGTAATCACATTCCAATTCCTTTGACAAATTGACGAACCAAACAGAAAACAGCAAAGTAATTGAATCTGATTTCATTCCATTTTCTGACAACCAAACATGATACATAATCTAATTCCTCATAATCTAATTCCTTCAGAATTCAATTCCTTTGACAGATTCCATTCCTTCCAAAAACATTCTGCTAGCCAAATGGAACCTTATATTATTATTCCATATAAAGCCCAACAACACCCATGTCACATGTATTTCAAGTATAACCGAACCAATGATAAACTCGGTAACAAATGCAAACAAAATGAAAAAGACAAAAGGTTGCATATCAAAGGTTGTTGAAAAACATGATTCTACCTACACAGATAAAAAAGAGATGTGTCGGATGTACATTTCTCAACTCTATATTTTAATAGTTTGTTTTCCGAGGGTGTAAATTTATCCTCACATCTTTTAACTCACGTCTTTGAACCACGAGTTATGTAATTTAACTTTTTCATACTGATTGTAGGTGAGACTTTCAAATAATCGGTTACCTTTTCTTTCTAGTTAGTTAAATATCCACATAATACAACATAAAATAATATTTGAAAATAATAGTAATCTTGACAATGTTACGTCATTTTTCTTCTTTTTTTTCCCGATAGATTAGTCATAATGACAAAGTTTGACTCATTTAAAATCTTGTAGAAATTATGTTTGGTGATGGAGAAAGTGAGAAAATTGGTAGATTTAACGAAATAGTTATAATAACAAAATTTTTAAAAGTTACTTAAATTAGAAGGCTGAAATGCTTAATGTAATATAGATAGATAATTGAACATTTTGGAGTATATATATTTTAAGTTAACACACAATTTAGAATTCTACCTTCGAATACAATTTTATAATTGCACTTCAGGGCGCAGGTCGCTAAAATGTTATACCACGAGCAATCACATTTCATACTTAGCTCAAGATGACTCTAATTAGCTCAAGATTTCATCTTTCATAGTTACTATTGTATTATGCTCAAATTGAAGGTATCAATTTTGGTTTTCAGGTTAGGACCAGAATGGGATCGGGGATGGATCACTATTCAAGGCCATGTTTTCATTCTCAACTTTCTCATGCACGGTTCTAATGGAATCTCTTGTGATCGAAAAAACCCAATTACCATCGTTCAAGTTCACTACCGATATGAGATTAGCGTAAGTTGTTACAAATCACCCCTTAATTGAGGTATTCATTGTCTTCTTTGAAGTTGGCCCCAACATCGAGAATGAAATGTGAATGCTATCATAATCATCTTTGTGTCATTTGGGATGGTGGGGCCAACCTTATCAAGGACAAGGATTCCCTTAATTATGGGTCATATTTGTAACATATAATTTATTTGAAAATACAATAGTCGTGTACATGAGAGATCTTGAGTTCATAAATAATTTTAAGCTTGTCATACATAACGCATTCTAGTAGTACTACATACACATCAAATCGCATGAAAATCCTTCAGTTAAGTCTGCTCAATCGAAAATAATATCATGATAGGTGACATCTTATGAAGTTGTTGTGCTCAAGAAGAAAAGTTGTGCACTCAAGCCAACAATGTACAGTGAAAAATACATAATTTGAAAAATTGTCAAGAAAAAACCTTACTCTCAGAAAACAAACCAAACAGTATTATGGTATCATGATGTGAAGTTCTCATGTGATCTCCAAAAAAAGTCGTAGTATGTAAAACAAATCAAATCAAACATTAATATTATATAATGGATGTTACATGTTAGAGAAATGAATAACTTATAGTTGTCATTATCATTATCATAACTTGTTGCAACTAATACTTCAACTCCAATAAATACATAACAGTTCCTTACAAATACACGTATTTCTAACTAAGGTAAGAAAGAAATAACAATAGAATATCTTTTTCATAGATCAAAGTTGACATAATTGCACCGCGTTCTCCAAATTAAACCAAAATCCTGACCGGGTTTTATATCAAGCCCCAACTCTCTACCTGTCTACCCTATACATTCAAACTGAGCCACCATTTTTTTTACATACAAATATATACTTAATCACATCTATATACATACATATATCTTGCATTGGTCAAATTGAAGAAAAAAAGAAATAAAATGGGAATAATAAGGTTGATAACAGGATGACCAGGCAGAGGTGGAGTCAGGATTTTAAGTTAGGAGGGCTGTAAGCTGTTGCAAGATAATAACGCTACATATTAATGCTTGGTAATGTAATTAAGATTTCACTTCTCAAACTAATATATAACTTTTGTCAAAATCGATCCATAAAAGTATCCTATTATTTATACATATTAATCCGTTGTCGCATGTAATAAAAACATACAAGAACTAAGTTATATATGTAACTGATAATTAACTTCTAATCACCAATAATTAAGAAACTAAAAGCGTATAATTGTTAATATATTACTAATCTAGAGTTTAAAAATTTTAGAACTTCATAAAAAGTAGACGTGAACTGAAAACGTACAAAAATAAAATAAATAAGTCCCATTATAATTTTCAATCACTATAATTATCAAAGATGATTAGATACAAAATACCATAATAGACAAAGAAATTTAGAAAGAAAATATATAAAGAAAAAATAAAGAGACTTACTAATTAAAAGAATAAAGAAAACAAAAACAAATGTGTTTGAAAAGATTACTTATTCATAGCAGGCACACATTTCAATTGTTATTGTAGTTCTTCTTAACGTATATAAAAATTGAGAGGGGCCAAAATGTAACAAAATCTTTGAGTTGAAATTAATGGGCCGAAAACTTACAAGGGAGGCTTGGGCACCCCAAGCTCCCTTATCAACTCCGCCACTGTGGTGTGGCCAGGGCCTAGTGGGTTCGGATCAGCCACCACCGCCGAACAAATCACTGCGGGAATAGATGCCTCATATCTTACTGTCATAATTACAGGTATGCAGTTTTAACCTTTAAACTTTTATTTCTAAAGGAATGCGATCTTTACATCAAATAATTTGATGTACACACCAAATTTATGGGTTGTAGAGCAAACAATTTGTTCTTTCTTTTTATATGGTTGAACGGATTCATTTATTATTTGCATTAACAGTAGATGTTGGAGAGCCTAAATCGAGGGGTACTATATTTACACGCATATATTTCTTTTTATTGTCTTCATTTATTAAATTATTACAAAAGTTACTCAGTCAAATCAAATAGCTCCAATAGTTTGATGACTTTAGTTTAACAATTTCTTCTTTTTTAAAAAAAAAAAAAAAAAAAACTCACGCGCCCTATTACAAATACAAATATTTTTTTCACGAATATTTATAAACATAAATGATTGAGCCATACAAAGTTTACAAAATTTTATTCGTACGATAAGTTGTATCAATGAGATGAAGTGAAAGAGTTACGAGAAAGAAAATTTATTTTAATATAATTGACTAATATCATATTTCACATCATTTTGTGAATTTTTCTTTGTAAAAATTATGTAGATATGACATTGCACATTTATAATTGGCCCTTTAATTTTTTTATCAAGTATTTCATATTTTTTAAAAGATTATAAAACTTTGAGAATCGTGTTCAAATATAGTAGATGAAGTTTATATCCATCATTTCGGTCTTCTAGCAACTAAACAATTAACAACGGTCGGTGTCTTTTGTTTTGATTTTACTTCAGAAAACTGTACTAAACGTGATTTAAATTATTATCAAAGGGGGTAGCGATTATCATTCACCAATTACAAACCATATTTCTAACTAGAAGAAAATAAACAATGAAAGTTTTGGGTCATGTCAGGACTTTTTCCTGACTTTTACCATTTATCAATAGTTTTCTGTATCATGTTACTACAGAAAAATTAATATACATGATAGAATAAAGTACCTAATTTTACGCATTGAAATAGCTTTTAAGTGGTGGGATTAACATTTATTTTTAGTTTTACTGTCACAACTACCTTTGTACAATATAATAACTGATATTAACATTTAAATTTAAAATTTGTATTATAATAAAACATTTTAGGAATCTTTTAAAAACTTTAATACATAGACTAAACATTTTAGAAACTTTCAAGCCTATTATAGAACTTTTAAAACATAAATATAAATATAAATATACATATAATAATAAAAATCGTAAACTTTAATAATTTCATAGCATTAACCCTTTCAAAATTTGTTTCGCATCGAATTAAATATAGAATTTAATAATAAAAAAAAAGGTTTGTTATTCAGCTAAAACATAAATAATGCCTCTAAGTAATGATAAAGTATAAAATCAATTGATTTGATATATTCACTTTCTTTTAGTAAATATAAATGTCACAATTCTCATTTCTAAGATGTTTTAAAATAAATGTAATGTTTCTCTTCATGGAAAGTTACTCCAAACCACAATTTTGTTAAGTTGGTTAAATTACTACATATCGTTAATAAGATAATTTTTTATTGTTAGCAAAGGGCAAAGCCCTTTGGCTTAGCGGTAGTCGGTAGAACTCATCAACCAATAGTTATGGTTCACGTCTCATCCGAGACAAAATACAAAATGTACATAATGTGTGATGTATCTCATATATTACTATGTGAGGTTTGGTTGTGTTAGCCATTTGACATTCTATAAAATAAAAAAAAATAAAAAAAATAAAAAAAATAAAATAATATGGAAAACATGAATGTAATTTTGATGGTGAATTTGCAGGAGGGGCAAGTGGGATTGGGCTAGAGACATCTAGAGTTTTGACCTAAGAGGAGCTCATGTTATAATAGCAACAAGGAATATAGAGGCTGCAAATGAAGCAAAACAAAGCATCCTTAAATCCAATGAAAATGCTAAAATTGATATTCTTCATCTTGATCTTTCTTCTCTTAATTCAGTGAAGGCCTTTGGGGACAAATTCCTAGCACTTAACCTTGCCCTCAACATCTTGATGTGAGCCATTTCTTTTTTACATTTACCACGAAAACTGAATGTAGCATCTACTTATGAATGGTCGTATCTGGTAATGTTTTTATCGTTTATGGATCAAGTGTATATTAAAGCTTTGAACACAGTAATTAACTGCAATAACATTTGACGCACTGACTATTTATTAACAACCTAAAGAAAAGTTGAGCAACAAGTTTTTTTTGGGTTGACCCATATTTTACCAAAAGTAACGCAATTTGATCCAAATTCACCACCTTACCCGCCTATTTGGTCACCTCTATCGAAAATATGTAATATTGCAAATACTTTTTGTTTTAACTTCATGCACAATTATTTTGTGTTTCTTCTATTTAAATGTCGAATAGAGCTAAAAGTTTAGATTGTTACTCTGCAATAAAATAAGCGTTAACTTGACAAAGGCCATTGACACTAATCCAACCTTTGGTAGCTCTTAAAACGCCAATTAATGTCTCCACTAATCAGAATTTATTATAGTCTCGGTTGCATGTATTTATCGTGTCTAATTTAAAAAGATCTTGAAACTGTAGAAACAATGCCGGTATTATGTTCTGCCCGTTCCAACTCTCACAAGACGGGGTTGAGATGCAGTTTGCAACAAATTATCTAGGTACATCAGCATTCTTCCTTTTATGTCATATTTCATAATCTAAAAGCTTCAATAAAATAAACGATGAGATATCATCATCCTGATCACTATGGCATTGACTGCAGGGCACTTTTACTTGACAAATTTACTACTTGACAAGATGAAGAAGACTGCTTCGGCTACTGGGATTGAAGGTAGAATCATAAATTTGTCATCTATTGCTCATCTTCGCACTTATGAAGAAGGGATCAAGTTTGATGCTATCAATGATAAAAAGAGGTAATATGTTGAAAGCTCTTCTTTGACTTAATTTAGTTTACTTATATGAATGGGTAAGTTTGAGTTATGTATTGAAACATAGGGTTAAACGGGTAACGAAAAACAGTTCACAACTCAAAAGTTGACCGACGTATATTTTTAATGCATCGTTTTGTTCAAAAAGTTAGATTATTAATTATTATTGAAATAATATATAACTTTTTGTAGTACACAAAATTGTGGGAAAAATGTGTTTTGGATAAACCCAACCCGACCCGTTCCAGCACACACAAAAGTGTGTTTGACGTGTTCTCAACCCAACTAATGTGCCACATGTATCCATAAATTGTTTTTGTGTACCTCGTCCTAACATGCTGCCTAGAACAGTTACTCAGACAAAAAGGCATACGGGCAATCGAAGTTAGCGAGCATATTACATGCAAACGAACTCTCTAGACGTTTAAAGGTTGCCTTTTATATTCCACTTTCTTCATTCCTATTTGTTGTTCTTGTGTGGTAATTTATATATTCTTGATGGGAAGTGCAGGAAGAAAGTGCAAATATTACCGTTAACTCTGTACACGGTAATAATGACGAATCTCATGAAATATTCTTTGAACTTTATGAGTAAGTGTGTGCAATGCGTAGAAATATAATCAGATCATTATGTGAAATATGAACTGCATATGTAGAAAAGAAATAATTTGTTTTCGCTATGATTTCTGACAGGAATTATGAGGTTGCTGACTTTTGTATTCTGGAAAAACGTCCCACAAGTATGCTTATTGAAAAACTAAGTGCAATCATATTTGACTCACAGATTATCTAAAGAGATTTTGGTTAAAAGTGTTACGGATCAACCCAACCCAACTTGTCTCTACCCTTGCAAAAGTTGTGTTTTAAATCCCAACCCATTTTGACCCATCATCCAACAAGCTCGACCTGTTTTTTTTATTCTTCTTTTGCCACCTCTAACCAAACGTAAATGAACACCTAGTACCTTTCTGTTAAGTATCATTTTGACCTTTTTGCCATTCTAGCAACTTTGAATATGAATTCTAATATGTTCCAAGTTAGGAAAAGGTCTTTTCTTTTACAAAGGAAATGATCAGTTATTTTCTAATTATCTTTTCGTTTCATTGAGTTCCACTTTCAGGTATAAGTTTCAAGCGTATAATAATTTGTAACTCTGATATGATAAATAGGGGGCAGCAACAACATGCTATGTAGCAGTGCACCCAAATATGAAAGGGGTTAGTGGCAAGTATTATCTGGATTGCAACGAATGGCCTGCAAGTGATTTGGCTAGAGATCCTCAGTTGGCTAAGAAGCTTTGGTATTACAGCAACCATTTAGTTGATTCTGTTCTTCGACAAGGTTAGGATTCACTTGTTATCGTGCATGAGTTACTAGTTATCGTAATTTGTAACATGAGTGTTATGGATCAAGACTATCCTAGCAGTGGACAAGGGACTAAATTAGTAACGTTTGAGTGTCTAAAAAGATTAATTGGTTTTAGGGTTTTAGTGGGAGCACCCTCTCCCCCTCTCACCATTATTTTATTTGAGAGACACATAGGGGTGCCCTCATGGTGAGCCTTGGTTTTATGTGATGCATCTCTGATAATAGGCCAGTAGGGGATTCATCGTGATAGGTTTGAAATTACTTTCTTATTTTAAAATTTTGATGTTTTCTCCTACTATTTATCTCGATCACTAGATCACATCAACCCTTCAAACTGGGTTGGATATCTCTATTCATCATCATCATCAATGATCAATACAATGATGTTTGGAGGAAAATAAAATTCCAGATAGCTCATTAAACAATAAAATACGCACTATTCACCGATCAATAAAAATAATACTCCGTTAAAAGAAAAAAAAGAACGAAAAAAAAACATGAAGTTGACTCTTATCATGCATGGTGTAGAGTTGGCCACGTATATACCGGTGAAGCCCCTTGGTGAATATGGGATGTGGAGCTCACCTATAAATAGCTAGGTCCTTTGGCAATCAATGTTTTGAAACCCATATTTTTATCTGACCCGGCAAGCTTCCCGAATCCGGTTCAACCGGTCCGGTTGAACCGACCTTGTATTTTTCACTAGCCCAAGCCCGTTGTTCAAGCCCAAGCCTACCAGATTGTGAAGTGTTGATCCGCATGACAAAATACAAGCTGCTCATTAATAGTTTTTGGCCAAGCCCACTAGCAAAAGCTTTGGCCCATTCACTAGCCCAACCTATTTTTGTTAATAACTTGATTTGTAACCCTATTCTGTGCTACTGTGCTTCATCGTCAACGCATCATTTCCTTTCCTCTTCGTTTTTTGTTCTTTTTTTTTCCAATTAAACTCTACCTTTATATTAAATCAATTCTTTTGTAACAAACAAACCAAGTAATTTACATCATCAAAAGATCCAACATAAAAACTACTCCGACTACGGCGGCGGTGATACCCACCGGTAAATGGCTCCGGCTACGGCTTCGGTGCCATTAATACAAATTATACAAAAGTTTTGTTGGTGGGTTGGCTTGGGAAACACAAAAACATTCCATGAAAACTTACTTTGAACAATTTGGTGAGATCTAAAGGCTATGGCTTTTTATGATTCTATTCATCTTTTTTACTATTTTCTCATTAAACTATTGCAGATCTAAAGAACGAATTTATCTATGAAAAAGATGACTTTTTTTTTTAAATATTGGTCGAAAACACGCACGCCAAAAAGAAAAAAAAAAGAAAAAAAAGGGGTCAATTCCGGTCCGGTTCAACGGTCCAACCCGGTTCGACTGGGAACCCGGTCGGGTTTGACTTTGGTTGACTCCCCTATTCGCCCGGTTCTTAACATTCGGTGAGTATGCCGGGTCGCGGTCCAACCGGTCGGACCGGCCGGCCTGACCCGGGTTTCAAAACCATGTTGGCAATTGAGTTTCACACACCAAATTAGACAGCAACTACATTTAGCTGTTTGTGTTTCTTCTCTCATTTGTATATTTCTATTATAAGAAATATAGTTGATGTAGTGTTGGAGGACGCATGTAAAAATTAGTTAAACTTTGGTAAATCTCTGATGTTCTTGTGTGTTGTTTATTTCCAATAGCTTATTTTGGGGTATCGTTATTGTGATCTATTATGCTAGTAGATTAACAGAAAAGTTGGTTTCTATTTATAATTTATTAGTTCAATCTTTCACGATCTTTACCCATTACGTGGAGTAATTAGTGTGATTATTTCCACAATGAATCAATTGCAACCAACAAGCCAAAGAGAGTCATTGTAAAGCTTGCTCGCTATAAAGATACGATGGCTTGTGCATCTTCAATTGTAGCTGATGATGTTCCTACGACTTACTTTGAAGTTGTTCGAAATTTAGAGAATGAGAAGTGGAGGATTGTCATTAGTGAAGAAATGTAGTCCCTTGAAAAGAATCAAACATGGGAGTTGACCAACCTCTCCCAATTGAAAAGAAGGCAATTGGATGCAAATGGGTGTTTGCAAAGAAAGATGGTTTCTCGGTGCCAAGATGATATTAGCCACAAAGAAATATTGGTAGCTAAATCAGAAAGAAGGAATTCATTACAATGAAGTGTTTTCTCCAGTTGTAAAGCATGTCTCTATAAGAATTTTGTTGGCTATGGTAGCACAGTTGGATCTTGAACTAGGTCAGATGGATGTAAAGACTGCATTTCTACATGGAGAGTTGGAGGAGGAAATCTATATGATTCAATCAGAAGGATTCAAAGTTGTTAAAAAAGAGAATGAAGTGTGTAAACTTAATAAGTCTTTGTATGGATTGAAGCAATCCCCAAGGCAGTGGTACAAGAGATATGGTGAGTTTATTTTGGAGTCAGGGTACACAAGAAGCAAATATGACCATTGTGTCTATTTGAACATGCTACAAGGCGGATCCTGCATATATCTTCTTCTATACGTAGATAATATGTTGATAGCTTCCCAAAATTCAGTGGAGATTAAAATTTAAAGACTCGATTGAAAAGGGAATTTGAGATGAAAGATCTTGGTGAAGCAAAGAAGATTCTTGGCATGGACATAGTCAGAGATAGAAAATCGAGGAAGCTTTGTTTGGCTCAGAAACATATCTGAGAAGGATGCTAAATCATTTTGGGATCAACGAACAACAAAACCTGGTATCACTCCGCTCACTCCACATTTTAAGCTCAGCGCTGCCATGTCACCGAAGAATGATGCCGAAAGAGAGTACATGGAAAGTGTAACATATGCAAATGTTGTTGGTAGCTTGATTTATTTTGTGTTGTTTACAAGACCAGACATTTGCCAAGCAGTTAGAGTAGTGAGAAGGTATATGCATGATCCAGGAAAGGAGCATCGACAAGCTGTTAATTGGATTTTATTATGCATCCATAATAAAAAAGATGTTGGATTGGTTTTCGAACAAGATGATAAGCAGTAGGTGGTTAGATATTGTGATTCAGATTATAGCAGCGATTTAGACAAGCGTAGGTCTACTACAAGCTATGTCTTTACTGTCGCAAAGCACCTGTCAGTTGGAAGTCTACCTTGCAGTCTATTGTTATATGGTAATTACAGAGGTTGTGAAGGAAGCCCTATGGCTTCAAGGGTTTCTTAGTGAACTTGGAATTGATCAGAAGTTCGTCGAAGTACAATTCACCTAGCAAAGAACCAAGTATATCACCCAAGGACGAAGCACATTGATGTTTGGTATCACTTCATTAGATAGATACTTGAAGAAGGTGGAGTCAAAATCCAGAAGATCCACACCACAAAGAATCATGATGATATGTTGACAAAAGTATTGTCTGCGATCAAGTTTACTCTTGTTTGGACATGATCAGTATTGTTAAAACTTGAAGATTTGTTTGAAGACACCACCAACAATTGAGAGAGAGGTTGAAGACCTTTGGGTAGAGATTTCAGACTTATTATTCGCCAAAGTAGAGATTTTTTGCAAATTGGCTCTCATCAAGTTGCAAACTTGTGGCTCAAATTTTTTCTCATGCATGGTGTAGAAGTGACCTTGCATATACTCTTGCAAGTGGTGAAATCAGTCGGTAAATAAGGGATGTGGAACTCAGCCTATAAATAGGCCCTTTGGCTATTGAGTTTCACACAACAAATTTAACAATTACATTTAGTTGTTTGTATTTCTTCTCTCATTTGTATATTCTATTATAAAAAATATAGTTGGTGGTGTGTTGGAGGACCTAGGCAAAAATTGACCGAACCTCAGTAAACTTGTGGTGTTCTCGTGTGTTGTTTATTTTCAATAGTTTATTTTGTGATATCGTCATTGTGATCTATTATGCTAGTAAATTATCGGAATAATTCGTTTCCACTTATAATTTATTAGTTCAATCTTTCATGATCTCAACCCATTAGGTGGAATAATTTGCACGATTATTTCTACAACAGAAATTGCCAACATAAGTATCAAACTCAAAACACTTTGAGTTCAGGTATTAATATAAAAAAAGCCAAGAAATCACCAAATTCACATATATAATCTAATCTAAATTGTAATAAATCAATCAAATCTATTGTAAACGACGTAATGTTCCCACACAAAGGCATGAAAAAACATTTACTTATTTACGATAAATCTAAAGTGTTTTGCATATACCATATCAAAAATAATATGTGACCTAACAATTATGTTTCAATGATAAGTGCACTTTATGTCATTGAGTCTCTATTTCATCCACCTCCCACAAACCAATAGCTCGGACAAAGCACGCAGAAGCCGCCACAACGACAGCTGCAAAAATGGGTGGGACCATCAAATCCATTTTAGACTTCTTAAACATTTCAGCCGGAAGACAAAAGACTTCAGAGGGCACATCAAAAGGAACTCTCACAAAGCCTTCTTTTTTATCTTGACATACTTTAGAGAACGGAGAAGTTGGTGCTATGGCCCACACAAATGAGAGCTCGGGTGCGAAGGATGTCACTGCCACGGTGATGGTTAGAATGGTTGTCCAGGTGGCACCGTAGATTAGTAACGGCCACCGTCTGGTCAACCTTTCTAAAAGTGAGTTGAAGTAAGAGGCAATTATCATTTTTCCTAGGAAGATTTCTAGGATGAAATATGTATATGTTACACATGTATGTATATGCATTGGAGAAAAATAAGCTGATGAACCAATCCAACAACTTATGAAATATATTTTAGTTGTTGAGGTTGGGGAGGGGAAGTGGACAACTACTCTTAGAAACTGTTTTGATTGGTTTTAAATTAGTTGGGAATTGGGGACGTGGAAAGATAACAGTTGACTTTGACTTTGAGTTGTTTGATGAGGTGAACATTTTGCTAAAAGTGTGAAGACTACAAAAAGAACTTAATTTGTGACCACTTCAGACGAATAATGATTTTACTGTCTTTGTCCCTCATGTGAGATTTCTAGAAACTAGTCAGATGTGCGGTATTCGGTCAAATGACTAATATTTGTGTTGATGTACTTTGTATTGTCAGATATATTGAAACTATGGAAAAAGATCCATGGGGAAGTAATTTGTTCGATGGAAGCTTTGAAGTGATTATTTTTAGCTTAGTATACAGTACAACTGATGAAAGAAATTTAATATAGTAAGAATGCTGTTTTACTTCTCATGGATCCTTCCTTTTGAAACTATACATACTGAAAACGGTTCACCAAATACATACATTTTTTTTATAATTAAAATAAGAAAGTGTGGAGTGGTGATACTGATAATCGATATGAGTTAAGAAATCCATGAGAGATCATTCAGAAGAAAAAGCGTATCAACTCATGCTAAATATAAATATAACCGTATCAAAGTACAATACTATAAAAGTGTGGTACATGACTACATGATATCAAATTTAGTACAGATATTAGCCGTGCATTACAAGTTGTAGTCCTCGATGGTTAACTTTCATTTGCCCATGGTTGGCCCTTTATTTCTCTTTTTAACAGTGTTAACAAATTATTTATACGTGGACTCAAACGTACGTTGAGTCACCCCAATACCATTAAAGCCAAAAAAACCTTGGTTATAGTTGGGCTTTTTATGAGCTCGATAACAAGAACTGCATCAAAATCATACAAGTATAGCATCAAAACCGTAGATCCATTTCGGTCATAGAAAAACTTGAGTCCCCAGCCAAAAGACACCACAAACACACATCTTAACCCTCACCACTTTGGAACATAGAAACCCACGTAATGTGGGATACAACTTCTACCACTAAACCTAATATACAAAGTCAACAGTACAAACTGAAAAGCAAATACTCAGATTCAAGGTGGTCAGAAGAATATAGAAACAAAGGAAAGCACCCCTAGCACAAAAGGTAATAACCAAAATTTTGGATAGCAATAGAACACTAAGATATTGCAATTGATCAAGTGAAAAACTTGCTGACAGAAATAGATTAATGTTTTTTGCCGGTAGCACTTCATTCGGGAATCATCTGTTCGTTGTCAGCATCTTCTCCAGTCTCAATAGTGGGCTTTGATTGTTGGGTAGGAGCCTGCCTCTTTTTGATTCCACTGACAATATCGTCGATTCTAAGAAGCATACATGCAGCCTCAATGGCTGTCTTGAAGGTTTGTGCCTTCACGTTATAAGCGTCCCAGATCTACAAAAAACACAACCACAGAAAAGAATAAGTAAAAGAAAACAATTATCCAATAAATAGGTCTTTAGTGGAAAAGGAGATGAAGAGTGCACCTTTAGTTCTTTCATATCAGCAATTTCACCTGAATTTCCATCTATCCCAGTCCAGGCATTCTCACCATTCGCATGCTGTAACAAAATACGAAGCAAGAATGTCACGGACAGAACGTACACAATAACAGATTCTAGGGAACTTTGATATTTACAGAAGAGATTATTGGATTAAGAGAAACCCAACTTTGGTCTGATTTCTTTTCCGGGTCAATTTTTTAATTTTAGCTGCTAAAGTTTCACTATCCATTTTCTAATCAACAGAAAAGCAAAAGGAAACCTTTTTCATTTTAGCTGCTATAACTTGTCATTTAGAACTAGGAACAAAATTAGAAGTAAAAAGAAAGTAAGCAAACAGGTAACTTGCCTTCCCCTGAAGGGCAGTCATAGTTCTAATGACATTAACACCACAGTTTTGTGCCAATGTTCTTGGTATAGCCTCGAATGCTACTGCTGCAGCTTCATATGGCCACTGTTTCAATAAGTAAAGAGATCATTACCAACATAAGATGTAGATATAAAAGAAAACATAGCCTTAAATTCAAGATATTTTATTGTCAACATGAAAGAGCAATCAATGTCAAAAATCTACAGAATTACCTTTTCAATGCCTTCAATCGATGAGCTCTTCTGCTTCAGTGTAGCAGAAACAGTCAACTCAGTAGCACCACCGCCAGGAACAAGTTTTGGATGCTTCAGAATATTTCTAGCCACTGACATCGCATCCTATTAACAGCAAAATAGTTTTACATTGCATTTCAAACTGAATAAAACTGAATTGATCTATTCAATAACAAAGGGGTCAAAATTGCAACCTCTAAGCATTACAAAAGATTTACCTGCAAGTTCCGCTCAACTTCATTTAGAAGATCCTTGCTAGCACCTCGGAGAAGAACCGTGCATGCTTTCGGGTCTTTACATTCCACAATGTGAGCAAAGAACTCATCACCAATCTTTTTTACCTCAAATAGCCCAGCTCCAGTCCCAACATCTGATTCTTGAAGTTCATCAGGTCTGTTCACAATAACAGCTCCACATGCCTTAGCAATCCTATTATTATCTGTTTTCCTTAATCTCCTAATGGCACTGACTCCAGCTTTACTGAAATAATGGCAGGCTAAGTCACTAAGCCCCTTCTCAGTGATCACCAAATCAGGCTTAAATTTAAGTATTTGCACACAGAGGTTTTCTATGTACTCTTCTTCCATTTTCAACAGTACTGCCCAATCCTCTTCTCTGACCAGCTCTGCATTTGTTTGATTCTCTCCCTTTTTGTACTCCAGAGGGCAATCTAGTAAAATGATACGGGGATTTACAATTTTCCTTTTCATTTTACCCGGGACGACTACGTCTTTGTTGAACATCACACCTTTGAGAACCTTGGAATCTTCTAACTGGCCACCAGGGATTTTTTCAACTTTAATGTATTTCTTAATATCCACTTCTTTTATACCCTGACCTAGATCGACACCAACTATTGTTGTAGCAGCAAGTGCTAGATCCTACAAGATTACATATGTGATGATCAATAACAAACAACTATATTAAAATTAAAAGATCAGTAACAATCAAACAAATTAATATTAAAAATTGCAAGACTTCACTAAAATAGTCATTTGCAGTTAAAAACAATACTCAAGATTGTTTCATTTAAGAAAACAATCTACACAGAATCATAGGTTCTAGAAACGCAAAATAAGCATAAAACACCATTACTAGCAAGAAGGGACATCGTTTTTTATATATGTAAGTCGTCTTTACATACTTACCAAGATAGTAGATATTTCAATTCTATATGGAGGACAAGAAAGGGAGAGAGAAGGAATAAAATACTTACTGCAATTAGATCCCCAAATTGACTGGTAAACTTTGTGCCAATACAACTCTTCACCAAACCCAGCATCATTGAACCTGCATAGAAAACAAAGAAGCAAAACCAATCATTTATTACTGTAATCAATCATATAAAACTGGTTCCTATAGTAAGTACAAGTGGAAATGCAAGTATTATAGTGAATACCTTTATAATGCAATAGCATAAACTAGCCAAATTAAGTTTACAGAAAAGATAGAGCAAGAGATACACATCAATATGTAAGAGATATGAGAAAAAAAACAGGAATATTATGGAGCTTACGATCATTCACATCAATAGACATGGAGATCTTGTCCAGCACAGCAAGAGCATCTTCAAGAGCCTTGTTGTAAGCTGCAAATTTATAACTATTAATTGCTTGCATTTATCTTGTAAAGACTTTGCAGGGTTTAGATTACAATTTACATGTCAAGAGAAAGATACCTCGGCAAATAACTGTAGGGTGGTACTTCTTGTCAATGAAAGCCTCCGCAACATGAAGCATCTCACCAGCTAAAATTTTGAATTTGCTCAATCAGCAAGATCAAATAAAAGCAAATATAGAATTTCCAATTCTTTCAAGTTGAGATTTAAAATTTTAAAAGAAGAGATTCATTGGCCCGGTCTCGGTTTTTACGCATCCCTAGCAACAACAGTAGGAAACAAAAAAAAAATCACAAGAAAGATATACCAAGAACAATAACTGATGTAGTTCCATCGCCAACTTCCTCATCCTGTGTGCGGCTAAGTTCAATCATGGACTGAAATAATTTATTAAATAACAATTGATTTCAGAAACAGAGTAAGCTTAAAATCACATCACATAAATATATAAAGAACAGAAAGTTGTATATGAAAACTAGATGAAGATATAGGGTAACTAGAGTTTAAGATTATAGATGCAATTGAACAATGAGGATTTAATCATACTTTTTGCAAGATATAATGATTCAGCAGTAATACCTTTGCAGCCGGATGAGCAATATCCAACTCCCGCAAAATGGCATTCCCATCATTAGTGACCACAATTCCTACAAAAGACACAGATGCATTAATCACTAGAAATTATATTACCACATTGACACACAATGGCTAACATGTTAATTAATTTTACTAGCATACATATACACACATATGCATATGTGTGTTGCACATCTATGTCATATATGTTCAAAATGTAAGCACCTCCTGAAGCATCGAGAAGCATCTTTAACATGGACCTTGGACCCAAGGTGGTGCGAATAATATCAGCCACGGCCTGCAAACGAAATGAAATAAAGGCATGGTTACATGACAGACTTAAAGTATAAAATGAAAGACTAGTTACAATAAATACTCTTTTTAAATAATCAGGTAGGTTTCAGTATTAAGTAGTCTAAAAGATATAACGATTCTATTTTGATATATTTGGTTTCAGCATATCAAATGGTGACTAAATTTATTGTTCCACCCTGCACCCAAATTCTTTGTGTAGTTTATTGGTCACCAAATAAAATGGTATTGGCCACTGAACTCTCCAACATCCACTTGCTTATTCAGGGTTTAACTCATTCCAAAAATCTATAGAAAAATAGATTTCTTGCTACAGATACTTTGGTCTCCTTTGATATTAGATGTATATGATCTAACTAACATCAGGCAACAAGCTTTGTATCAGATAGATCATTTCAATTCAAACATAGTCTAGAATCTAGGACATACGACAGTAAATGTATTCTATAAGTTCATTGTGTGGAGCTAACATAACTGCTAATATTGATTTATGGATAATTTCAGTTTTTCTTTACATGGATAAACAAATAGTCAAACACTTCAATGAAAGTTATGATATTACAGCAACCGAGTGTAGCAAGACTTTTTAACTAGTGTAAATTTCTTTGGTAAGCTTAAAGAATATTTTACAGCAATTCAACACGAGAAAATTTAGGTTTACCTTAGAAGCTTGGATGTTTGCATGGTGCACCTTAGTTCCAGATTCACGAGTGAGCGAATCCTCTGCGGATTTTTATAAGTATACGCATGAGCGATCGTTACAAAATAACACGATTCATACTTTACAAAAGACAGCTATTAATGTAATATGTATCAATAAAAACACAGAAGCCTTATAATCCGTTTCTCCCATGATTTTTATTGCTGCGCATACATGTTTTTAATGAAATTCTTCAGTGAAAAATATTCACCATATGCATTCTTTTTCTTTATCGTCAGAAACTCACCTTTTCTGAAGCATTACAATGTTTGTTCCCATTAGTTATGTGTTCATATTTTGATATCCATAGATAAGTTGAAACTGACTATACAATGTGACAAAAGAAGAGATTGAAAGAAATCTGAATTATGACCCTAGACATGACAAATTCTGTGTACAAGATAAAAGCTACTAGCTGCAGTATGTATTTTTTAAACTCACAAGCTCGCTAATAGAACTTATACCCCCCATTTGCAATTTACAATCAAAAAATTTCCCAGAAGACCCGAATGGAAGAGGTCTTTAGTAAACTGATATTATCTGAGTTTTGTCATTCTTAAAGTTCTGTTCACATAAATTTGCAAAGTTAGACTTTCAAAATTCTACAAACTAAATTTTTCAGTAACAGCATCCAGATAAACACCGTGGCAAATACACATTTAAATAACAAGTAAGGCCACATGGACTTGTTCCCAAAAAAAAGCACTCTAACTTTCTCAAATCTGAAGTGAGTGACTTCTTAATCTATGGCAGGGAGAGATTTTAAGCTTCTTCTAGTTTTAGGTAAAGGGATTTTAAGCTAGTTGTATAGTTCGTAGCCACGTCAAACTTAATCACAAGTCATTCAATAAATACTGATAACAAGAAAAACAAATGAATATCAATAATTAATTTTGCAGTAAACTCAATTTAATAATGTCATTCCATACATCTTTTCAAGTACAGTTGGCATATACAGTTACAGATTTCGAAACATAGTGACAAGATTCAAATCTCTGAAATTTTTTCAGTAATTACGCACAAAAACACTTACACTCTCAAAATTCCATTATACCACAACAAGGTCAATCAAATAACATTTTAAACGACGTAAGTCCGCTTTCGAGCTCTCGGAATGTTAAACCTAATAAACTTATAAGTTCTCACACATATTACCGTACTATAAAACTTAGATCAGTGTAACCTAACCTACGCACGATCATTATCAGAAATAATACGTAAGATTTCATGAGATCACAACATATGATCTTCGAAATATACACGATACATACTGAGAGAAATAGAGAGACTTACTGAGAACGAGAACCGGTGATTGCATAGTTGTAGAAGAGAGTGTAAGTAAAAACCCTAGGAATAGATCAGTTGTTGGAGAAGCTGGTAGTGTTGTTTGTTTCTAGGGTTTCTAGCTTTCTTTCTGAAATGAAAATACGAGAAAGAACGATAGCAGCAGTGGTTGCAGTTTGTGTTATTTTTGGTGTTTAAGCATATTCGAATTCAAAATTGGGCTGCAAAATTTTAACAATGGGCTTTTTGATGGGCCGCTCACCACTGGTCCATAACTTTAGTAGTAGACCTAGTAGTTATTATTATTTCCAAAATTCTGAACTATAAACAAAAAAAAAAAAGACAAATACCAGGATCACATAAATTTTACAAATACATATTTTATAAAATGACGTGGAGTAACACGTGGATCAATTAAATAAATTTTTTGTCTCTCTCATGAATCTCTCATTTGATGTGATTGTTACAACTCATCTTGTAAAACTTTTTTTGTAAAACTTATGCGAAATGTATCATTTCTCAAACAAAAAATATCAGAGAATACAAAGAATCTCTTCTATTTGACCTGCATAGAATTGAACAACGGGAATGGGAATCTTTAAAGTAGAACTCAAGAGTTAAGTGGGTTGTGAACCAATGGTTCTTAGTAATCTCCAATCTTATTGGCCCTAATCAAACAGCCTGCTTGTTTATCATGTAGGACCTGTTAACAGAAACAAAAACAGCCTGCTTGTTTATTATGTAGGACCTGTTAACAGAAACAAGAAAACGAAACAGAAGCTTGTAACAGAAAGCATAATAAAGAAGCGATTAAAACTGAGGACCGTGTTGCACACGGTTACCGAAATCTTGTAATTGAAGCAACAAAAACAGAAACGGGTCAAAAAATTGCGGATCTGGGCAAACACCAAATGCGCAAGCTCAAAATTCTTAAAGCTGCATTCGTGTCCGCAGGTGCACCACGAACCAGGAGCCCCGACCCGGTTTTCTTAAAATATGTGTATGTTTCTGTTCATCACTATATGTTGTATATACATTAGATTTACATTAGTAATGGATAGATTATTAAATTTATGGAGTATAGAAAATTATAACAAAATTGTATTGCTACAGGTGCTAAAACTGTTGTCAGTTCCAATATGCCGTTAGACAATTCTGTCTCTGGTAAAGGGAAGTCTGCTGGTAGAAACTCTGCAGGGCGTATAACGATTTTCCACCGAGAAGGTGGAGCAAAATGATCATAGCGAACGATTGATCTAAAACGAAACACTTCATCCATTGGTGTTGTGGAAAGGATAGAATATGATCCAAATCGTACGTCTCGAATTGCGGTGGTGAGATGGGAGGAGGGGGCTGAGGTTGACCGTCGTAATAAAGTCAACGTGGTGGAAGATTTTGGTCCACCTCGTAAGATCTTACCTACCATGAGTATCAATAGTCAAGGTCAGTTTTCGTTCTGTTCTTTACTTGGGATGCTGGAAGATAGACAGGTGGTTTCTTTTATACCTAAAAGGGACCATGTAGTGGTTGGTCTTCCTAAAGGTATGATTCACGGGTCAAAAAGCCCGTTTACTAGTAAAGCCACTCCTGTAGGAAGCAAAATCACAGATGTGAAGGACGTCTTTATATTTACGTTTTCTTCTTCAAAAGCTAAGGGAGATAATGCACCTTCTTCCTTTGTTAGGGCTTTGGGTTTGCCAAGAATGGCAGTAGTGGGTGCAAAGCCTGACTTTTTTGTTCCAAGAATGAAAGACGATGTTAAATAAAATGATAGTGTGTCTCCTAATGAGATCAAGAAATGGGACAAAGATAGCATTGTATGGGCCCATAAGATGAAACGTAAAGCAGCTGTTTCTTGGCAGAGTTTAAGGCGACAAGTAATATTAGGGCCTGTTGGAAGAGCTGGTCAAAACGAGTCAAAGTTGAAGCTGAAAGCAATGGAAAAGGTGAAAAGAGATGAGAAGTTTACTGTAGATCGCTCACCTGTAACTTATATATTAGCCACCCATCAAATGGAAGTGGGCAATATGGTGATGAATTGTGAGTCATCTAAACGTTCAAGTGACGAGTTACTTCATAGATACTGAGAAACATGTCAACCTAGTTGAATTGAGTCAGCTTCATAGATTTAAGACGAATCTTGCTTTCATAATTTGTAGTTTGTTTGATGAGCATTGTATGTTTCTTTAGTTTTCAGAATTTTTTGGTGTGCCTGGGTATAATGCACAATAACGATCTATAAGCTTTTGGTCATATCTTTGCTGAACTATCTTTTGGTGTAAGTGCTGTTACTCACGTGTCTTATATATCGATTTGGTGAAATGCAACTGATAAAGCTTTACAAGTATTTTCTTTTTTGTTCCCTTGATAGTATATCCATCTGATCTTTACCTTCGCATTTAGTGACCTATCGTTTTTGTTTAATTTTGTTTGTGGTTCTTATTAGCTTCAGCTGTTTTCTACCTTTGTTGAGCATTTTTTTGCATTCATTCAGGGTGCTTGATCTTACTGAAGCACTTAACTGAAAATTCATTTCTACATCAAGGTTGACTATGCGTCAATTGATATGTTCGCTTCCGTTCCTTAATATTGATTTCCAGTAACACAAAACACAGAGAACATGAAAGAGTTTGACTCTCAGGCCCCCCCTGTTGGCCTTTGCCATGGAAAAAGGGTTGTGGGAGATCATATGTGGTTTAGAGAGCATGTATGTGTATAGGTGTTGCCTATACTGAATACTCCTCTACATTTATATGGTGTTATTTCCCTTGTTACGAACAATCTGTTATACTCATCTCAAATAAGTTACTTGAGGACTCCCTTTGGGCATTATGTCCCCTTTGGTTTGTTGTTGTTGTTGTAAACCTTTATTGGGTTACCGCATCTTTTCTCATATGGACTTTGGGATTCAGATGTTTAGTTAATAATTTCCTTTGAATCTTGTCTTCTAATTCTTACAAGACTGCTTCGTGACTTCAACCCTTGGAAGAGTAAGCTTTTCTTCTTTTTTTTCTTCCAATAGTTAACCTTTATTTTAGCATGACAATCAATAAGACATGTTCCCAATATCCTAAGTAGAATGGTTTTTAGTATAAATTCTTAGGCCTATTTTTAGGTCTATCAACCAGTTCTATAAGTAGAATGGTTTCTAGGAGAAAGGAAAATGAAGACTTCAAAAGGCTTAATGGTTTACTTAAATACCCAAACAAAGAAATTTAGTAGTCACATCTTCATTTTATTCTAGTTATATCAATTAACATTATTCTTGGTTGATTCGTTAAAATCAACTGAACCAGAACTGAGATTAAAGAGTTTAATTAGTTAATGATAGAGAAAGCAGAAGTCTTTGTTCATGAACTAATGCAGCTATGGAATTACTGACAGCCTTTCTGTAATTTTTAAACCCAGTGCAACTACAAGGTAACCCACCATCTTACTGGCAACATTAAGGATGTAAGGGTCTCACTAACGGTCTTACGGGCAACATTAAAGACGAAAATCGCATAAGTCAAAGTGAAAGGAACACAGGTTCAGGATTTATACACATAACCTTTGCTTTAATGCCGCATGCCTCCCACGGCTAGGCTACCATTATGGGGATAATCGAGTGCAACTAACGTCACCGATATAATTCCAAACATTGAGGGGACCATGCAAGTTGGCCAGCGTGCAACCCACTTCATCAAGAGTATTAACATGTCATAAATTTGAAAGAATCGAGGGACAACCCAACTGCCCATACCTTTTGAAAAATGCCAACAATGATCAATGATTGACGGAACACAAGACCCTATTCTGCCGTCATCACGAGGTCAAGATCCATATGTTGTAGATATGTAAGACATGTAGCCAACAAACACCTCCGAAAAGGTCATTATGAGAGGCATATCTCAAAAAAGAGAAAGCCCTGTTACCTCCAAAGGATTTTCAAATTAAACAAATCGAGCTTATATTCACCATCCCAGATTTTCTAATGTTCAATGTCAAACATGATAGATCATGTTGAGATACAACAAGAACTTTTTTGTTGGTAAAATAATGTACCCATTGGTTTTTCCTCTCACAACAGTCTAATGATCTATATCATGTTAACATTGAACATGAGAGATCTCAATCGCACTTCCCCCATGGGACATAATCTCACCGACCATGCTCACATGCTGCAACAAACCCATATAGAGCAATTATGTGTGATTTTCAGATCAAAAATGTCTTTTTACACTTTCACAGTTTCAACACAAACCAGATCGAGTTATAATGCAGCACCTCAGACAAAAACCATCTTTAACCATAACCAGTCAGTTGAGCCACTTACACCTCACCACTCTGAAGACTCCACGTGGATATGAATTTGAGCCATGACTTCAAACCCAACACTTCACACTAGATCACTAATACAGTGTCATTGTGAGATGCATAAACATACCTAATATCATTAAACATATTACATACATCAAGAGCCCAACATATCTATCAAGAATAAACAACAATTCACCAACCATAATCCAATTTTAGACCACAATAACCTAATTACACTTCTTACCAAACAATCTTTTGTATAAATAATCATCTAGTCAAGAGTCCAATGTCTTGTTTGGTTAACAAATGAATAAAGAGCTTTTATGCACAAGAAACAAACGAAGATCCTAAACATTACCAATAGTTAAAGCACAATACTTAATCATTTGAGCAACATCTAGCATTTATCTCATACAGTCATAGTAGCCATCACATTGATGCTTAGAGGACTTTGATAGATTCAGAAAATTAACAATTGTCATTTAGAAAAAGAGAGATTCTTCTTCATACCTAGAACTCCTAACATGCACAAAGCCAAGTACAATCAGTCTACACCTTACCTAAAAACCCCACGAGGTTCAATAAATCCAAGATCACCAAAAGCAAGGTGCATACATACAAAGAGGATTTATTTCATTCAGTAACTAAGCTTTCTTTGGTGATTTAGCCGATTTTGATGGAGATTTAGTAGGTTCCTTTGCAGCCTTTTCATGAGCCTTCTTTGGCAAAAGAACTGGATTGATGTTAGGAAGAACACCACCATGAGCAATTGTCACACCAGATAGAAGCTTTCCAAGCTCATCATCATTCCTCACAGCCAACAAAACATGCCTTGGTATGATCCTATTCTTCTTGTTATCTCTAGCAGCATTTCCGGCCAACTCCAAAACCTAATCACAATTCCAACATCAAATGTAAATAAATCTCAAAATTCAACTTTATCAACTTCAATGACAATTTGCAACATATAATCATGGAACTGATTTCAAATCAGCAGTCTTATAAGCTATTTGCAGATAATCAATTACTACCATCGTTTGAATTCAGCTTCAAATTTTCACCTGAAATTAATCAGTTAAAGATGATCGATTTTAGATTCATAACATCAGTGAGCATGTGAGACCAATATAGCTTGAATCAGCTAAACCTAATTGACTTGCAGAAGGAAAAACTCAACTGATCAATTAAAACTACAGTTTCATTAGAACTTTGTACCTAATAGCAAGCAATCAAGTATACAATTCATGCAAGCTTAATCTTCATTTATAACCTAAAATTACAATCTGTTATAAATTCATAACATCAATGAGACTAAAATTACGTTGATCAAGCTAAACCTAATTGCCCAAAATATAGTTGACTAATAATTAGCTGCACGATATCATGTACTCCGTAATTGATCAATGAAAAAACAGTCACATTAGATCTAATAACATAATTGCAAAGGATCAATTACTAAACTCGGTAACCCTTGATTTCACCTTTTAATCTAAAATTACCTAAAATCGAGCTAACCATAACTTCACTTAACCTAACAAATTAACAAATTCACACACATTTTCACATAAATCGAACAATTAAATGCATAATCATTATAAAATTCAACTAAATACATCAGAAATGAACCGAAATTAAACAAGTTGAAATAAAACACTATTTTTTGTCAATACCTCAGCAGCAAGGTACTCGAGAACGGCAGCAAGGTACACCGGAGCTCCGGTACCGACGCGCTTGGCGTACCGGCCGACCTTAAGGTACCGGCCGATTCTACCGACCGGAAATTGAAGACCGGCTTTAACGGACCGAGTAACCGGTTTCTTTTTAGGACCGCCAGCTTTCCTTCCGGCAGCACCTTTTTTCAACTTTCCAACGGCTTCCATAACAACAGCTGAATTAAAGTTTTGTATTACAATAAAATTGGAGAAAAATATCAAATTTCCTGTGACCTTTTTTTGTCTGAAGGTGAAATATAGAGATAGAGAGAGAGCGCGTGAAAATAGGAAAGGATTGGGTGATGATATTTATATATGGTTTTCTTTTGCTTTGGTGAGGTTGAATTGTTTTTCTTTTGTAGATGATTTATGGCCGTTGGATTGGGTACAATCGAGGGTAGTAAGATTTGGAGATCCGCGTGAGTGGTATTTAGCCAATCTGGAAGAAACACGTGAACGGTCCATTTTATGAGTAAAACGGGTGTTTGGTTGAACGGTACGGGTAGCGTTTCTGATTTTAGAGTAAATTCTTTCCTTTCAGGACACGATCCTTCCTTATTTATATTTTTTTAACACGGTCAAATTTTTATCGTATTTTTTGACACGAAGTATTCTTACTGACGATGTTAAGTTTTCTTCGCTAATTTGGATCACATGCTAGACATGTGAGGGGTATTTTCGTCACTTTAAAAGATGCAACACTTTACCCTTGAAAGAACTTGTACAATAAGCATATTAAACTTGTACTCACCTACCTATCCATTAACCCAACTCCACCTGCAACAAATCCCCATTTTCTCTCTAAATCACCACCTAAACACCACAAAATGAACACATCAATGGCATTTAACACTAAAAAATAACGATCTGTATTTGCTTTCATATGTTACTCGCCTCCACTGGTAAATACTCACCGGAGTAAAAAAGATAAACCCCATCTCAAATTTCAACACCCAACTTAAACTAATCACCCTCCCTTTCGTTAAACATACATTAGCGGATTTCGGTGGTCATATGGCGAAGATCGGCGGATTTCGGTGGTCATATGGTTAAGATCTGCGGATTTCGGTGGTGTGACAGAATTCGAAATCGTCGCTGGCATCAGCACTAACCACCACCGTACCGAAGTTCCTCCTCCGTCACCTCCGGCCAAGCCTGCAGACTCCAATTTTATATGTCCTTATCACTGGAATTCGACTATATGTATATGTGTATTCCAATCGACGCTTCGTATTCCGGAGATTCCAATTCCCACCACTGCGACTACGACCCGCTGAACAACCCCATAGCAACCGGAACCCGCCGACCACCACTACTAAGCAGCGTGTTTTCCGGTAACTGGCCGGAGTTTGACAGGGCTTACTGTATACTTGGATATGTAGGAGAAGTAATAGATATGAATGTTTGTATGTATTTGGGTTGAATCGAGGAGATAAGGAAAGAGTTGAGTGAAAGAGGGTGGTGGGTGGGTGGAGTGTCACTTTAATAAATTAAATTAAAATTGTTAAGATTGTAATCTTTATTTGTTACTAAAATATTTATCTTTTATTCAGTTTTATTTAAAAATACTTCAATATATGCACCTATAGAATATACATAAATATAAAAAATTATATTTTAAATTTATAAAAATATAATCCTTATTGTGATATAACGACAATTAAAACTCTATTAGCAATATAATTTAAGAAATTTTTAGTGAAGATGAAAGAACAAGAACATAGATAAAGAAGTTTGAGGGGGAAGTATAAACATTTTGAGTGTATTAAAATGTGCATTTTACTTCTTTACATGATGCTTGTATTTATACTATCAAAATACACTATTAATTTCACAAGCTTGGGTAATTAGGAGACAAGTAAATTGTATCTAGAGCATACATAGAATAGAAAATGTATACATCCAAAAGTCTTGAATCAATAATTCAAAAGAATTATATAATTCACAACAATCCTTTCATTATAAAAATTATTTAAAATTTACTTTTAATGTATATTTAAATTTAATTATTTTTTAAAATTATTATTTACAATGTCATTACATACTTAATTTAACTAATTGAATATAATTAAATAATCTTATTAGTCAATTGAATTTTTAATAATATCTATATTATATTTAAAATTTATTAATTATGTTATTATCTGTGTGATGTTTTAATACTGATGTTTATAGATATTATGGGTTACTAATTAATAACATTATGTCTTAATCAATATTTATAGTAAATTTTCATATTCTTTTTTTTTTATATATAAAAAGTTAATATAGTAATTTTATAGTGTTATAGTATTATTCGGAACGTCCGTTCAGAAATAATCATTAAATAGTTTAATTTTATGCATAATAAGTCCATTTGATGCATTTGAATTATTAAGACTCTAATTATTCAACACTAAATTGTTGTATTTTATCAAACACAGTTTAAACTTGCGACGTACGTTCAAATATATGTCACATATTATTCTATGCATTGTAGGAGTCCATAATTAATACCGACTATCATTTCATTTCATACAAATTTAAAGTATTCACAATTGACAATATGTGATGCCACATACCTTAAAAAAATACTTAAAAATATCTACCACAAACTTCAAAACTCCACGTACTTCTAAACAAGTAGATATATCCTTTGAAACAGAGTAAATTTCCTGTCCGTGTCTCTTTTTAAAAGCTTAAAAAACTCGATGCTTTTTTTATATTATTCCTAGCATATGTTTGTCTCTCTTCTCTCTTAATTCTCAGTTTTATATTTTATATTTTTTTTTCTTTCTACCTATATTTTCAAACTTCTCCGGTATCTTACTTCCTTTAACGGTACACAATTGAGTAATTGACTAGTAATTATAATATTTGTTTGTTCCCTAGCTAGCCGAATCTCGTTTTTTTCTTCATTCCAAGAATCAATATAAACGTTGTCATCATGCATTTTTCGGTCATCACCATTGTCTCCAATATCATTCATGAACTCTATCACTCTTTTACTATATGATAAATACTTACACTGGCATTTTGACTTTGGTTATAGATCAATTCGTCATCAGAGCCTTCACTTGAAGGGTCACTGTTAACGCCACTTGCCTCCGAGTCTTCTTGTTCAGTGAACCCGTTACTAGTCTCCCATCTATCAAGTATAGGTGGAGACAGTGTGTTTGGACAAGCCATGTAAAACTCATGTGTATTAAATGGTGAACTAGGTGAGGAAATGAGTTGGGAAGATGGACATGAAGATACTATAGTTGACAATGGACTCGTGAAGCTACGTAGAAGACCAACTAGACTCTTATTACTAGGTGAAGTTACATCGTATGGGATTTATCAATCTTAGCAATTGCATGAACACCAAAAAGTGATGGCAACCGTTGGGTTAGAGAAATGAAGGACCAATAGAAAAAGGAAGATATATGAATGAAGAATTTGATCACTGCTTCGGTTGTATCATCTACGTTTTTACATTTAACCCAGACTTGAGAGAGTCTGAAGTTGGAGATAAGGTAAATCGTTGGAAACGTCATCTATTTGGCCCCCAAACAACCGAGACTTGAGAGAGGATGAAGTTCCCTAGCCGATTTACGTCATCTATTTTTTATATAAAAAAGTAATCGAGACTTGAGAGTACGAAATTGGAGATATTAAAGTATATATTTTAAGAAGTCACTTTTGTGGGATCATGAAATGGAACGATATGGATATAATAGTACAGAGATCATAAAGTTGAAATAATACAACAGGAGAGAGAAAGGGGATTTGCAATGATTTTATTTGACTTTTTTGTACTATTTTTACTTTTTCTAAAAAAACTATATATCTAAAAATACAAACTTTTATAGAATTAAAAAAGATAAAGATAAAGCAGCAAGTAGTCCAAAATGTGTAGGGGATGTGAATGGGTGATTGCAAATTATCGATATATAAAATACAAATATCTTATCCGTTATTTATTTTTAATTTTTTATACACACAAATATCTTTCCAAATTTAGATATAAACTCATTTCACCATAACCAATTTCTTTCCATCCTCAAATTACTGCAACCATTTTATACAAATCTCGTGTCAAACTGTCAATCGAAAATTATGTGTCTGATGTCAATTTGAATTTGTCTCATCGTCTTCAATTTAATTCGAATTGTCTATTGAATCGATTATAATTTTAGGGTTTGGTGGTTAATTTTTGTAATAAAATAAGGGTTTGAAGAGCATCGAACAATGCATTCGGTGCCTTCAGTTATCGAATTACTTACACGACCTAATAATAATATTGATGATAATAATAATGATTTTTGTTGTTATAATATGAAAAACCATTATCGTGTTTATAGAAGTGATCGTCGTGGTAATCTTAGTTAACGATCAAACCCTCATCATTAGCGTCTTTAATGGAATCTTTATATTTTTCTCCTTTATTCAGTTTCTCGCGGTTTTTATTGGTTGTCATCATAATTCTGTTGGACTGGACTCTCTGATTTTGGCGGCAAAAAAAGGTAACATCTTTTTTATTGCAGTTTCAGTTCTTATTAACTGAATTACGAGAAAATGAGGTGTAATGCGTTACGTTAAGGGTAGACGAGTCATAATGTTGTTGTTATCTAACCGTTTGCTTAAAAAAGTTATCTGTTTGGTGATCTTATGAAATTTGGGTTTTGTTATTACTTGATTTATCATGATTAGGATTGACAGTGGGTTGTGTTCATATATATCAGGTTCGTTTTCGATTTGGTTCAACATGTGTTGATTTATATAACCCCATTAGGTATACAATGAACTTTTGCAGATGACAGTAATATAAGAGCAGCTCTAATGATCCAATTGAAAAAGCTTTTTTGCAATGGCCTTTTCAAAAGAGAATTTGCTCCAATGACAAAAAGTTTTTCAAAGCTCAAAAACCAGTAAAAAGTATTAGTTGATATTTATGATCTCTTATTCTGTAAAAGTGTAAAAATGTAAAAATGTGATGTAGTGAGATGCCATTTTCATCTCAATTGGAGGTATATTTTATATGTTCTGTTACTGTAAATAAAAACGAAAATTGATTCTCACTAATTTTTGTATCTCTCCCTAGATTGTAAACTTGGTGTCTTACAAAAGACTGTGGATCATTACAATTATTATATTATGTTTGCAGTTTGTTTTCAATACAAATGGACATTTGCTCTCGCATTGGTTACCCAGTTAATGATGTTAAGAGCCTTCATGGGTTCTGTATGGATGTTACCACCCTTGAATCCACTTATGAACTCGCTGGTGAATTTTCTGTGGATGGACTTGCATATGTAGCAAGCAAGTTTCTAAATATCAAAGATGATGCAGAAGGGGTTTTGGGTTCTGTACCACTCCATGAGAAAGGTGTATTTCAAATGAAAGATGAGCGTCAACGCACTTATCAGATTGAAATAAATACCTCTCGTGCAGTGTTTGTAGGAGGAAAACTCAAGGGGAAAATAAATGATGATTCTAATGTTGTAACCAGTGAAGTCTTAACACATGATGACAATGCAAAAACGATTGATCCTCGTAGCTCGAGTACTTCATCTCTACCTGTGAGTATTATCTACTTTGTGATTGAAGTTTTAGTATATTGTGCCTAGATTTTGCAAATTGGGTTGGTTGGGTAAATGGTCAAAACGGGTTGATTGGTTGGTCGATGCTAGACGCCTTTTGTCCAATTTTGTACCATTCTTTTATATAAATTGAATAGGTTGTATCCGCTGACAAAACATTTCGAGGACTTTCGACCCATTTGATCCATTTCACTTTTAGCCAATTATATGGATTTCCCATTTTACCCATTAAATACTAACATAAACCAAATCGACCCGTTAATAGGTAAAAGGGTCTAAATTGCCATGTAATATTTAACACTATCGAAAAGTTCAAATATTTCATATGCTAATGCTCAATACTGACTAGCTAGCATTTATAAATTATTTCAGAACCCTGTGAAGCCTGTATCTGCCATGAAAGGTAGTCGCGAGAAACGTGGAGTGAGTCCACCTAAGAAGCTGACGGTGAAGTGGGCCCCAGATGTCTACGATCCAGTTCCCGCTCCATCATTACACATGGCAATCAACAGGCCTCGTAAACATGGTAGCAAGAAGAAGTACAAGAGTAAACAGAAAACCGGGAGTAAATCATCAAGAGGAAGTAAAGGTAAAGATAAAAAGCAAGTTCGTAAAAGCACAGGCTTCAAACTGTGTGAAAACAAACAAGAAGTAATCCATGTTTCAGAGATGCAGCCAAGTGCTATCAACTTCCATCTAGCAATTCCAGACTTATTTTGTGGAAGTAGTTTTGTCAATCGATATGGTTCAAGTGCTCACCACTCGTCAGTTACAGAGGCCACCTAGCTCTGTGCAATGAACTATGGGCATTCCTTTCATACAATCGTAAATACACAACACGACTAGGAAATTCTTTGTTGAGAGGAGAGAATCACACATTTCGTTTGGCATTTATAATTCTTGTACTTGTAGATATCACTTTGTGGAAGTTGTATCAACTTGGTTATTTTATGAAACAAAATGTCAAATTTAAGCACAATCTTGAGACTGAGATGCAACATTTATTTTCGTAAGCTTATCTAATTCTATCTACCGAATTCTTACTGTTGCAAGTTCTTTGTGAACAGTATGCCAGTGAACGAAGCCATGGGATGCTTATAGCTGAAGTTTTCATGATTCTCTGTTAAAAGCGCAATGAGTTTCAAAAATTGGACCAATCATTTAGGGAACTTTAATGAAAGAACAATGTAGTCAAATGAGCACAAAAAGATGGTTTTGATACTCAGCAACAAAATGAAGTTAAATATAGAAGTTTAAGCGAAAGCTTTTTCCAAAGAACATACGAGAACCGATATAATGACTTGCATCTTCATAAAAGGCAATCCATGCATTATTCAAGAATTGGTTTAAAAAGACCGACCTTATATCAAAGCAAAGCACATTTAAATACATGTTTTTTCGACAAATAAGCAAAATTTAAAAGATCAAAAGCTTCCATGTAAATCAACAGTGATAAGACCACTTTTTTGAGCATATTGAGTACTGAAAAATTAGTTTATGGACATAAGAACACAATATAGTCTGCTCACAAAGTATCAAAATCTTGATCTTGCACTAGAACCCTACTTTGGAGGTATGTTGTTCAAACCACAAATCTGCGATGAGAGATGCTCCACAAAGATCCGTGCACAATTTTCTGATACAAGCTGTCCGTCTAGACCCTGCAAATTATATAAGATGTTAGGATGCAAGTTATACTTGTGTTGCCAAGTGCAGCTAAATATTATTCCTTTTGTCTCATTTTTATTGTCCAACAACATAATGTCCCTTTTACCTTTACGTTTAATACAAGCTGGAAGTGCAGATGTTGCAATAGGGAAATTTCAGAAAAAATGTAACATAATTACTAAAACATTCTAATGGGAGTAACCAAACACCATTTCGCTCATAAAAAGGATCGGAAGTTCAATTTATCAATAGAAAGGTAACATAAATTAACAAAATCTCTAATGTAGGTAACCAAAGTATCGTTTACTTCCAGTTTAAATCTTACCTTATTTGTTTTGATAAAATTCAATTCCCAATCCATTTCGTTGCTAAAATTGAATTTCTAATCATTTCTATTAGCGATACAAAGTTTGGTTAATTACATTAAACTGGTAACTAATGTTACCTTTTTTCTGAATCTTTCCCTATTTATGTGGCAATAACTAATTAATGAGAAAATAAGAAAACTGGTCATTTATTACTGCTCTTCTAATTAAAAGTTGACGATTATTTTCAGTCAAATGACAACAGTAACGTGGAGAATAAAAAGAAAGGGGTGGAAGGAGTATAAACTTGTCCACTATAGTACAAGGAATTAGGAAAATAGCACAATTTTCAAGCCTTTTTGAGACTGTTCGAATGAGTTTTCGACATAGTTTTTAGACTCTTACGAGTCACAAGTCGAGTCAAAAATCCAAAAAACGAGGCAACTCGGACCCCGACTCTTAAGTGACTTTGACTCTTCCGAGTCGTGTGCGACTCTTACGAGTTAGAAAATCATACAAACTTTTAGTTTAATGTAATACAAAAAATAGAAGGACAAAACAAAAAAAGAAATGACTATGATTTACTTTAAATTAAGCCTTTGTGTTGATTTTCGGTCAACGACTTAACTATCGACTCTCATCATGTTTTACTATTCTTAAGAACAACATTTTTAAACAATAATATACATATACATATAAATATATATATTTAGTGTAATATAGTGACTCTTAAGAGTCGAGCCACGAGTTCAAAATCAAGATTCCAAGTCACGAGTAACAACCTTTAGATATTGTAACTGCATTTGCACACTACACACTCAAATTTAATGTTGATCGGACCAAATGATGTCACTTCACACATAGTTGTGATGGAGAAATACTGTGAGAAAAGACTTATCAGAAAGTTACCACAAATAAAATTATATGTAGTGCTTAACCCATTCTCCACTTTTCTTTTTCTTCAAAGAAAATGCCATTAGGAAGTAGAAACGACCAAGTATAGTCAAATTTTAAGAAAGTGCTACATTCGTGGAACACATTAAGTATCCTATAGCGTTACAGGATTTCAACCTAATATACATATATATGATTCTGAACCCATTTTACAGCTACAATGAGACATTTTGTTATTATCCATCCATTGGAAAGATTAATTGATCGTAGCATTTTTTGGCATGCTTTGCCACTTACAATACTAAACTCTTCTATTATAGCATTAATTACTAACGTATCCAGCAGTAAGCACACAGAGCTTAGATGCACGAATATACATCACTACACCAAATCGTAGAGGTGGCAAAATAAGCAGATTGGGTAACAAGTTGAAATGGGCAATTTCTAATATGGATCATAATGAGTGCCGTTAGGTCGGGTTGACCTGCAAACAACTTTTGTCCCTTTACTAAAATATGATTCAGTAAATATATTACTAAGATACCAATATCTAGTAAGGCAATTTATGAGTGTGTAAACATGTATATAATCTTTGGGTCACTTTCAAACCCGTTCGATGCATTTGACCCATTACATTTGACCCACAACAGGTCAAACAGAGCCCAAATAAACCTATTACCACATATAAGGGTTAATAATGCCACCTCTACTAAATCTTCAACACCATGTTATTTTCTTCATCTGTTAGTATATGATTACAACAGATTCATAGGCAAAAAAAGTTCTAAAAACTAGATAACATATACATCCTTAGATGGACCTATTGAAGTATCTACCACTCTAGTTACCATCCAAGATAAAGAAAATATCAACTCAAATAATCACAAAAAACATGATTAATAGTCAAGGATTTCCATAAAAAAATTTAGAATGCCCAAGTTACTACCAAGTAGGCAAATACTAAAGAGTGGATGACTTTGTAAACCATATAAAACCTAGTTTTTTATGTAAAACAAAATCACCAATAGTTTTCAAGAGTCAAAAACTATAGCCAAAATGTAATTCACAAAATAAACCGTAGTACTAGGCATAGGTTCTTCAAACTGTAAGCTACACTACTTGACTACTTGTTCTATCATATTCTTTTGCACTTTTCAAATGCTATATTTGGAACAGTCAACCAAATGAAAATACTTGAACAGAAAGAGTGGGATCAAGAGATATACCATGATGAACCGGCATTCATATTGCGATGAAGCACATGACCCGAACCGGAATCCTCACCCGACCCGATTAACTCCTTCAAACCAAAACTTACATTTTTCTCTTCCTTATCATCACCTTTAACCACCTTTTCACTCTCCTTAATTTTCCCATTCGCAACTCTCAATCTCTCAAAATAATTCCCATATATATACTCAGGATTATACCCGTTCTCATCATCAAACAACATAATATGCCCATGCCACTCCCAAACCCGATACTCCGACCCGGATTCAACATGATACCCAACACAAATATGGTGTTCCCCAATCGAAACCGCTTGACCAGAATTCGGGTTTAGGGTTTCCTCACTTTTCCCACTAAGAATTATTTTAATTATTTCTTTTTCAAGCTTTGATTCTTCTTTTGCCAGCTGGGTTTTGTTGCTTATACTGTTTTCTTCGTCATCATCATCACGATCAGTATCAGTATCTGGGATGTTGTTGATTGTATCCAATAAAAGATCTTCTAGTGTTTGGTTAAAAAGGGGTGAAATTGGGGGTTGTAAGGGATTTTGGGGGCGAATTTGAAGTCTTCCAATTAGGGTTTGAAGAAACAGGTTATCAAAATTTGATGTATTTGTGAACGAACTCATCCTTTTGAAATACTACCTTTAGGGTTTTAATTTGTTGTATTTGTGTGAAATAATTTAGGGTTTTTGAGGGAGATGATGGGAGTAAAGAAAAAGGGTTTATCAGGTTTATGTAAACTGATATCCTGAAATTCTTGAGAGCAATTTGTGAAATTAAAAAGTTTAGAAATCTTTTTGCGGTTTTGCACAAGTATTTGAAATTCTTTACACAGTTAGTCTTTCAACATGCAATTTCTTTTTCTTTTCAAAATTATGACTTCAACACTACTTTTGGTGGACCATCATTCTACAAGAATTAGATTCACTGCACACAGATTTGGTCAATATAAAATTTTTCAAGAATATTGACATGGCTCCTCAAATATAACATGTGAAAATTTATTATAAAGTAAAATGAAAAATAATGAGTGAAGAATCAGAGGATGGTGACTTAGAGAGGGAATAAAGACATACGATCTCAGTCGTTAATTTTTGTGATCTATGGTTCATATCATAATTGTCAATAACGCCAGATAGTATCATTATCATGAATAGCGTAGCGGTACCTAACCGTTATTAATCATATATCGGTAACAGACCAATTAGGTTTAGAAATATTGCCCTAATTTGTTAACTTTAGGTTTAGAACTCCAGCTCTCTTTTTCTTTCTTATTGAAATTGACAACCATATAGAGGTATTTGAGCGACTGCCGCATTATTTTTTAATCACTTAATGATTGAAAAATACCTTAAGAAGGACCCAACATTAATGGAAATAAATATTTTATAACTTCAAAAACATGTCGAATATATGAGTACATATGCGTAGAATCTTGAAGACCTTTAAGTCCTTAACTTCTAAAAGTGATATTCTTTTTATCATTTTTTATTTCCATATGTAATCATTATATATATATATATATCAAACCTTAAATACTATATTCTCGAGTTTTTTTTTAATGGAAAAGAATGGGGAAAAAAAACAAAATAATAAAAAGGAATGTAAGATAAGATAGGTTACAAGTATTCTCGAGTCGGAAGGAAAGGAAAAGAAAGGGAAGGAAAATATTGTTTTCTCTTCTAATCCGCTCAAAATTGGGCAGAATATATTTTTAATAAAAAGCCCATTAATTTTCCTTCCTTTCCTTTCTTTTCCTTCCTAAAAAAACTCGAGAATCACTTTTAATTATTTTTTCTTTTCCCTTCCTTTCCTTTCCACTAAAAAAAAAACTCGAGAATGCAGCGTAAGTCTCACATTCTTTTATTTTGTTACTAAATTAGTGGAGTGGTGGAAATAATATGAATCCTCGACGTTATGCTAGAAAAGTTTGCGACGATTTGGATTGATCTTTGATTTGATTTATGATCGTTTAAGAAATACTATTATATTTCATTTGCTAAGACTTATATATAATTGTTTAAGACATATATATTCCATTTTTAAAAGTCTACCGCTAAATATGAAATAGCAGTCCGCTATTTTGCTATTATCACTACATAGCATATAGAGGTCATCGCTATTTATCGTTATTCGCTACTGACAACTATGGTCTAGATTCGTTCAAATATAAACATTATATCATAAGTACACTGTATCATAACAAACACTTCATTTTACGTGCATCATAAGTATACAACATCATAACAACATTGCATTTTACTCATACAAATTTAACATATGATATGAAGTGATTGGTCTAGCCTCTTCACTCTCTTTCCATTAAAACCTCTCTGCCCACATAACCAAACGCAAAATAATGTGTCAAGAGTCAATAACGGGTTCCGTACGTAACATAATAAGGGTAAATTGGTTGTTATTCACTTGTTAGATTTATTTTGTGAGTCTTATTTATATAGCACGAGAAGCGTAAAGATGTTATCTTATTTATTTAAAATACAAGGAAAGATATATGTAATAAATATACTCTCTCTGTCCCACAGAATGTCCCTTAGCAAAATTTTGACCTTTTAGGAAAGAAAATAAGAATCTGACTTTTTTGTTGGGACGAAGAAAGTATAATACAATAACTGACAATCCGTGCCATTGATGGTTTCTTAAGCTGCGTTTCTTGATGGGATGCAAACGGACAAACTCATTCACGAAGAAGCCCAAAGACTAGTTATGGTTGGCATTTGATCTTCCACGAAGATTATATTGCTATTCCATTTCGAAAATGAATACTTCTTGAAAGAGGGGAATAAGATTTCTCTTCTTTATTTTACACAAGGAAGAACACTAGAAAAATAAAATTGCATCTATATAAGCACGTCATGTATTCAATGATGCATTTTTATTCATAAATTATCTATCTTATGGAACATATTTCATAAATTTTCATCAATCTTCACCATGGTATCAAAATAGAAAACAATGACTTCTATTTGATTTCACTATATTTATTTAGCTCCTTTGTTCTTAATCTTCAAATCAACGTGGCATATAAAAGGAAATGGTTCTGCGTACATGGTTCAGGCACATTTAACCTATGGTTTGTTAGACAGATCTAACAAAAATAATATAACCAACTACAGGTTCTGCTCTTCTGCTGTTTATCGCATATTCACATGCACTCTACTGGGTTTCAGTCCCATATGGTAAGCTTATGAAGGAAACGGTCTCAAATGAATAAATTTACACCGGAATCGATATGGTTAATGCATCATCAGACAGTGATTGTTCTGAGTTGAACAATTCTAACAGAATAGTCAGTACATCAAATAATCAAGTCAGCCAAAAAAAGTTTATCAAATTTCAAAGTGCAAAAAAACTTCTTCCCTTACACATGGTCAATAGTCAATACATCAAATGAAAAATAATAGAAAAAATAGAATATATGTAACAATCGAACATTTTTTCTTAGTTACTATGAACTCATGTTTCTTGAGTTTTTCGTTGTTGTTGTCGTCATCATCGTCGTATATCGATGAATGCTTACATCCTATCATATTATAGGCAGACATTAATGTGTGCAGGTATGACCAAAATATACTTGCAAAAGTTTATATGACAGCATCTTCAATTATATATGAAGCAAACATGTCTTCTATCTCCTCAAGCTCTCCACAATGTAGTCTGCATACAGATCCCTTCAAGTTACGAAAACAGGATCAAGGTTACAATCAGTTCGTGTTTAAATCATAATCCGTTTATTTTTAAGTCATTATATGCTTGGCAGGATATTTTTGAGATACCATTAAACTGAGAGAGATGGAGACACTACTTACATAGAATGTTTGACCACCTCAATAGCCTCAGCAGCTGGTAAGAAATCATTGACGGCAACCTCCTTGTTCTCATTCTTCTTATCTAATTTTTTGTCAAGAGAAACAAGATTATTTACAGTTTCATAAATCAAAAGTAATACAAATTCACAATTCTTAAGACATGGCAAGATGCGTGGGTTGGGTAACGGGGTCAGATTAGGATAATGTTGAAACAAATCTATATCTATACTATATTGTATATGGTTTAACACTCTCTTTCTTAAACCTTAAATTATAAATATGGAAAGTAGTTAATATCCTTCACTCTATTAATTCTTAGTTTATACAAGCATTGTTTTAAGAAATGAATAATGATAATATATTATGATACATATAAGAATTAGTTTTGTATATAATACCTTTTGTATGTAATTAATATTTCATACTTTAGTTTTGATATACTAAAGATGCATTTGGGGCTCTTTTGCTTTAGACGGAATAATGGAATATGTAGAAGATGACAATTTGTAATTTCTTACCACCGTTTGAATTTCACCTATTATGTATAAACAATGCCACATACATCTTCCTAAAGTCAACATGGAAAACAACAAACATACGTGTTGCTATTAGACTATTTGTATTGAGTTGCAATAATTTCATATAATTCAAAAATGGCATGTGACCGACTACCACCATGTATTTTATCTATTTCCGCTGCATAGCGAAGTTACCCTACTAGTTATTTGTAATACGGGTGGACCTGGTTCAGTTCACTTGCAAACACTTTTCTGTCCATTTATCTATGAATAATTAATGTGTTGGTTACGTTTACAACAATAATAAGCAATAATTTAAGAGGTTGTATGCATTTTAAAATAGACTTGGGACAACTTTCAACCCGTTTGACCCAATTGAGATAAAACACACCCCAATTTGACCCATTTCATAAGTAAATGGGTCAGAACTGTCACCTCCAAAGATAGTTAAAGTGAGAATTAGATAATTGAGTTGTTGAAAAATTACAGTCTTCAAAGAAGCGACGGATCTCTGCCAAACGATGTGGTGGGAGTTCCTTAATGTCATTGTAGTGTCTGTACTCGGGATCATCAGCACAGACTGCAATTATCTTGTCATCCTTCTCTCCCTGATGGTGTCAACCAATATCAGGAAGATCGTACAAGGATTAAAAGAGAGTTATTGCTTTTGTGATTCTTACACAAAACAATATAATACCTGATCAATCATGGGCATGACACCAATTGCTTTGGCACGAAGAAAACAACCTGGCAGTATCGGTTCCTGTCAGTGTTTTCAGAACACCACTATAAGTTCAACTTACATTCTGATATAATAAATTCACAAGTTTAGAACAAAGACTACACAATACACGTGATATATTGAATTTGAAAAATAAAATCACTAGCTGGTGAAATCAAAGCACTCGCTTAAGTGACATACCTGCATGATAACCAAGACATCAAGTGGGTCATTGTCCTCACAGAGAGTACGAGGGACGAAGCCATAGTTGTGAGGATATACGACTGATGAATATAGGACACGATCAACCTGATAAAAGCGCACGTTAGAAAATTACCCGAACCAAGAGAATGTAGCTAGAGATGATTTCGGCCCATTCACTTATGAATGGGTCAATTCGGGTTATTCTTGTCTGTAACATGTAAATAGCAGCTAAAAGGGATCGGGTCAAACAGGTTATGATCATATTACCTTATTGTCTGTAACATGCATAAAACCTTCTAAATCAATTTCATTTAAAAAATCAGATAAGTAGTAAAATAAGATAACTTTTGTAATCATATTGACTGACAAACTAAATTGTTTATGATTTTTTTGCAAGTTTTGGGTCAACCCAATCAGTCCTGACCCACTTTGACCCCTACCACCTCTACATCTAACTCATTATACCAGTTATCATCTTCTTTTACCTTGATAAGTCCTGTTTTTTTGTCGAGCTCGTACTTCACTTTGCTCCCCTTGCTAATTTCAATCACCTGCAAAAAAGAGATGGGTTTTATGATAAATCCTTTGCATCAGCATGGGTGTAGTGACTTCTACGTGAGATTATATTTGTAAGGTATCGACTTATTTCAGCAGGAGAGTACTTCCAGTGATACGTACAATATAATAAAATTTATGATTACAAAATAAATATAAATACTGATTACTGAGATACTAGAAGGTGAAAGTAAATGAGAAGTTGCTTTTATAACCCCAGACCATTTTTTAAATATCATTTATACACACACAAACACTTTTCAAGGATTTTGATTTCAGTCAAGTAGACTTTAAACTATATTGATCTGACATTCTTACACAGTTGAATATCGTTGGTGCTCCTGGTCCTGCATTACATAATTACCAAAGTCAGACGCTTATATGTATATCACTACATCATTATAGAATAACACTTATCCTAGGAAAGATTGATGTAGATAAAATACCTATCTCAAGATCATGCCAAGGATGGGAAGCAGCTGACCTTCTCCTCATGGATGAAAGTATTCTTTCATTAAGAGGAGCATGTGAATGATGATGATGATGGGAGTCAGCCGGTTTGTTTGGAGTCTCAATCGGTGGAGTCATTGTTGCAATCTGTACATTTAGCCGTAAAAATAAATAAAAAAGTTGACACCAAAAATAGAAGATTACAAGATAGTGACTTGAGAGATCCATAAAATTTGGAAAACTAAAAGTCAAGCCAAAAAATACTACAGGGACCACAATTTAGTGCAAGAAATTGATCTTATCGATCAAGTAACACAGGAATCACATGTTACGATATAAAAAATACAAAAGAGCATTTCCACAAACCATTTCACTAAAAGCATTCGTGATGGCTGCAGTCAGATATTTTCAGAACTGTTCGCATATCTATGAAATCACACAGAATTGTATTTAAGACATTCATGAATCAAATAAACAGAATCATAGTTGTAGATACCAAAAATATAAATCAGTGAAAGCACCTAAAAACAAACAATCCAGATCTCATGGAACTAAAAGCAAAAACCAGAAAACAAAACTTATGAAACATACGCTTTTCATAAGTATATCTCCTCAACAGCCACGTAACAAAATGGAAAATAGTAAATCTTATCCTACATTTTGCGGCCAAATTCAGAGCTCATTTTTTTAAGATGAGATGTATGTATTTCACGCTACTTATTAAAACCACAAAAACCGGCAGAAAAAAACTTGTATATGACACTGTAACCTTCAGTAACACATATAAAAAACCTAAAATGTAAATTTATTCATAAACAAGTAGTGATTGCTACTCATGATCGCATATCTTTTACATTACATTGTCTAATCCGTAGATTTCATGACGTAAAATCACACACCCGCACACACACAAACACGAACATTATACATAATCACAATATCACAAATCGAACAAAATTTCATCATAAACCTAAAAAGTAAACAATTCAAAACATATTATACAAACTAACGTGTATGAATAAGTTAAATAACAGCATCAAAACTACTAAAATCAAACTTCAACTATAAATACACATATAAATATATACGCGAGTAGATTAATTACGAACCTGAAATGCTTAATGATCTGTGAACCTGATGCAGAGAAAAATGAACTGCAGATCTAGGTATTTAAATACAACAACAAAATTAAACAGCGTAAGAATAAAGCTAAACATATAGATACAGATACAGTATCTCTAGTTAGAGAAAGAAAGCGTACCTTATAGAGAGAGAAAGTAAAGCGGAAGGTTCACGCTGTTGTTATTGTTGCTGTTTCCCGCTTTCTTCTTCATCTTTCGCCATTTAAAGCAAACATAGTTTCTGTGTTACGCGTTTCAAAGGTGTGACTTTTTCAAGAAGGAAAATGTTGAGTTACCAGGTTGATGTACAAGTTTTGATACGTATGGTATAAGATATGATGCATAAATTGGTGTGGAGGTAGTTGTTTGTGATCTGGAAAAAGTAAAAAAGAAGGAGATTATATTCTGTATGAAATGGAATATTGGAATCGAAAGGAGATACTTGTTTTAGGTGATGAGAATGAGATACGTGTATGTGACACGGTGGATTTCGGTGGTGGGTCCCAGCTGTGGACCACATATACAACTGGAATAAATTAAAAAGGATAACAACGTTTTGTATGCCCTAATTAAATATAAAATTATGTGACGTTTTTCGTCGATCATATTTCACAGTTATTTTAATTAAACATTAAGTTAAAAATTTTCGATAATAGAGATTGAATTTAATTTTTACTTAGTTGATTTTTTATATTGTAATTGACTTTTTTAATTTTAAAAAATACATCAAATATTTAAGGGCTGAAAGTATAATTATACAAAAGAAATATTGACCATTGTTAGTTTATAGACCCGCAATAACGCCGGACGAATTTATTTTTTATAAAGAAGAAAAACATTGTGGTCATTTTTATATAGTTTATAAACTCGTGATAACAATGGACAAATTTAATTTTTATAAATGAATAAAATATTTGATCGATTTTTATACAGTCTATAGACCTGCGATAACTCCACGATAACACCAGACGAATTTAATTTTTATAAATGAATAAAATATTGTGACGATTTTTTTATAAAGTTTATAGACATGCTATAATGCCGGACAAATTTAATTTTAATAAAATATTAGGGTCAAAATATTTGGTCGACTTTTTTATACAGTTTATAGACCTGCGATAACCCCAAACGAATTTAATTTTTACAAATGAATAAAATATTGTGACAGATCTTTTATATAGTTTATAGACCTGTTGTAATGTGGGACAAATCTAATTATAATAAATAGATAAAATATTAGGGCCAATTTTCTATATATAATTTATAAACTTTTTAATTTTTATAAATGAATATAATATTTGATTAATTTTTTAATTTAAATAACTACATTAAATATTTAAGGGGTTAAAAGTGTAATTATATGAAAAAAATTAAGATCATCGAATCGTAAATGGTGAAAAATAATGAAGAGTTTAGATTTTTCAATCTTATCCTCTTTTAATTATATATAAAGATAGCGTCGAATCCATAGCACATCAGCGGATGAAGATTTACATGTTGATATTGATAGATAAATGTTTAATGATACATGAATGCAATAATAATTGATACTTCTTTAATTAAAGTGATTTTCTATAATAATTTAAATTATTGTAATTGTAAATTTAATATTGTGATATAAAAGAAGAAATAAGATATTTAAATGTATTATATGAAATATAATATTAATTGAATGATTCATATAATTAATAAGTGGAGAGATAAAATAATAATTTACGATATATTTTTTTTTAAGTATTAAAAAAGAGAGTGTTAAATGATTAATAAGACTTATAAATATAGATAGATATAGATAAAAATAGTAAAATAATAGTAATAGTATACTTACTATTATAGTATTTTATAGATTTCATAGATAGATATTGTTATGGTAACAAAATTTCGTAAATATAAGTGATGAGTCAGCTAAGCTTTTAATCGAGTCAAGTGAATGAATGGCTTGTCATTTAAAATATTAATCAATTTTTTTAATTAGAGTAAATTGTTTTTATTTTAGCGTTTAGTATTAGACTATTAGTGTAAGATCGTATTGTCATTGGTCATTTTTCAAAGTAAGCGTATTGAATAAATCAGTGTTATAAATATAATTGATAACTTAATTGTATATCAAGGTTATTAAAATTGGGACTCTACTCTTATAACTGTATGATCTTACAATTTCGATACGAAAAAACCAACTACATTTAAGGTCATCTTGGGCAATCGGCCGTGGGATTTTAGAATGGTTTATAGGATCTTAGCATCGTTAAAGATATCTATAAATTAGTTTACTGGATGTACGTAATGGATAACATTGTAGGATCCTCTTAATTTTTTCATTAAGTTTTCATATTATTTATTTTTGATATAAATTTATTCATTAAAGTATGATTTTAAGATCTCGGTTCCATTTTATGATTCTAATCTTACAAAAAAATTAATATTAATTAATATCTTAATCTTAATAACCTTACTAAATATTAGTTCATGTAACAATATTGAGGTAATCTTATATAAGTTAAACGATTTTGATTAGAGTTGATGTATATAAAATATAAGATAAGATAAGATATGTAAACCATGTAAATAATAGTAACTTAATAAGTGATTTAGGTGTGCAGTTCAAAATATATATTGTAATAAATTATAGCATTTAATAAGTTGATTAGATGTTACAATTACGTACGAACTCTATAATAAAATCAGATAGTGTGGTTGTTAATCGAAAGTAAATGAAGACCGGGACGTGCTATGCAGTTTTCACAACTCAAAGGGACGTGTGTAATTAATGGCCCATATCAAACGCATTAGATTGTCTTTATTTAATAATTGCTATATTCTCATAGTTACAATCGAACACTTTTTTTTTTTTTAATTAAATCAATAGAATATTTACAAATTGATACATTCTCTTTTTTTTTTATATATATTTTTTTGGTAATATATATATATATATATATATTTTAAGTGTTTGTCTAACATTCGTCTTTAAGGGGTGCTAATTGCAATCCCATACTGATACTAGTTAATATGAAAACATTTTAACAATATGTAAATCGTATTGTACTACTTTTAATTATTAGAATAATAAATATAATTATCCTTTGTTGTGATGAAACTTAATATTATTGTCCTTTGTAGTGAAATGAATTTAGCATATATTTTATGTTAAACCGATAATATATAAATGAAAGAAAGAGTGTAATTCGTAAAAATAAAGAGTACCCATTAATATTGGTTACTCATCACGTAATTAGAAGCTTTAATTTGTTAGGTCAAAGCTCATGATCTTGTCATAAGCTTCGATGAGTTCATTGTTCGTCAACTAAAATACAGCATATTAGGCCTCACATCATTATAACCAGAATATAACTTTACTTTGATATAATTTATATTTTTTAGTGTAGCTACGTGACTTAGTAAAATAATATTAATATTGTAGCCGTGCAATGTATATTTCAAAAATAATCCATTTATGTCAATTCAAATATTTTTCTGTGTAGGCTAATAATTTCGATAGTCATAATTCATATATGTGTGTAAGTGTGTATTAGCTAGTATGTTGATGAAGTCTATTGATTCAAATTGAGTGTATATTGACTGTGTCATTAATTTAGATTTCATGTAAGAAAATAATCGTTTATTTGAAACTATCATAATCATTATTATTATTATTATTATTATATATAGTGGTATACAAATTTTAGTTCTAAACAACGAATCTGCGATGGTAGAATGCCATATTTGTTCTTCGTACTCATATGGAGAGCTAGAAGCTCAAGTATAAAGAAATGATGGTAAAGAAAGTGAAAAGCATGAATAAGTTAATGCGAATTATAAAAGTTACATATGAAAATGTTAAACAAGATTAGTAATAGTAGAGGTGCTAAATATTTTTATATTATAGTATACATTACCTAAAATAGCATCATTAAATTATCATTAAAAATAAAAATCACTGACAAACCTTTAACATATTTAGGAAAACTAATTTCGTCAACCATCATGGGGATATGAAGCCTAATTTTGAAGAATATTCGTTTGTACCATTATAGAAAAAGACGAATATGACTTGTCACCCATAACCTCTAACGTCTAAGAGGGAGACTTTAAGCCATACTTCATGCCTGCAGTCTTGCCAATAAAGCATTGTCTTTGTGTGCGTTGGGCCATGATTGTCTATGAAGAAAATTATATTTGTTTAACTTTAATGTAAGAAATAGCTCGAAAGGGATGAAAAAAACCTTATAAACTACGGAGTATAAAGTACCATATGTCTTATGATGTTATATTTAATTTTTGACATTTTATTAAGGGTTAATAGAAACATACATATTACTATACTTCGTGAAAAAGTTCAAATAAGTTACTGAATTATTAATTTGTTCGATTGAATTATTAAACTATTTTTATATCTAATTTAGACTTTTTGACGTTGTAATATTTATAAGTTAAGTAACTTAATTAAATTCATAAGTTAAGTAAACTGATATGGATGTTAATATTTACAAATTAAGTAACCTACATACTGTAATTTATTTAAGGGTATGTTTGGTGACATAGTTGTAAGCTGTAGTTTTAGGTTTGGAGCTTTTCACGAAAAGCTACTTCCAGTAGCTTTGAGATTTTGAGCTTTTCATTTGATTTTAAAGCTACAACTTATGCATGCCAAATAAGGGCCTGTTTGACACGGAGTTTTTAGGAGCTTTAGATTTTAGTTTTTGAACAAAAAGCTCCTATGAAAATATAAGTCTTGTTTGTCATGTACAAGCTGTAGCTTTAGAATCCAACAAAAAACTCAAATTCTCAAAGCTACTAGAAGTAGCTTTTTGCGAAAAGCTCCAAACGTAAAGCTACACTACAGCCTACAACCTATAGCTACAGCTACAACCTACAATTAGTTCTCCAAACATACCCTAAGACTTTTATTTTCATAGGAGCTTTGTGTACAAAAATTAAAAATTAAAGCTCCTAAAAGTTTCGTGACAAACATGACCGAAGTACAATAATTCAATTGAACAAATTAATTATTCAATAAGTTACTTGAATATTTTCACAAAATAGAGTAGTATATTTGTATATTAACCCTTCTATTAATTAGTAATAAATTGCCAAGATGTTGTTATCACATTCATTTTCAACTTTAGAATTACTAATCATAAATAGAAGTCGTAATATGTCAGCCCCAACTAGATGCTAGTTTTGCTTAAAATAAAAATTGCAGCTTTCGGTTCATATATGTGTTTTTAGTTATGATTGATTTCAACAAGGTTTATTATGTTCACGCTTCGCGTCGGGAACATGTAATTTGTTTCGTTGTATTTGTTTCGCTTTTGTTTACATATGAAGAATTTATATAAGTTCATCTATTTTATCTACAATCATTTATAATTAATCTATTATTGAACTAAAGAACCGGAAAAGGGTAAAAAAAGAAAGGAAACAAAGTGAATTGACATTGCCATTGCATGTGAGAAAAAAGTATATGATAATATCAATTTTTAATCACGGGTTGTTTACTTCTAATTGATTTTTGCTTATTCTAAAGGTGCATTTTTCTTCTTCTTTTCTTTGTGATGATTCTGGTGGCAGCCTCAGACAATTAAGATTAACCAACCAGACCAGGGAGTAGGAGCTTCACAAGGTGCTCAAAAATCGGCGTGCTGTGGATTCAATAGACATTCAAAAAGCCACAGGGTAGTTAGGATACCAATACTGGTTTGCTTGTATCTTTTATTTTGTTTTTAGAATTCTCAATATGGTTTATGAATTAGTGTTTCTAAAGTTATTCCCATCATCAGAAATCAGTTTATACTATATTGTCGTTTCTAAGCATCGTGATATCGTATAGACTTTTAAAGAGACGTATTTTGACCCGTTTAATCTTTTAAAAAGCAAATGAAAGTAACATAAAATTTGGAAAAGATGGTCAAAGTTATTCTCAATAATTGTATAAAAAGATATAAAGTTGTTAATAATTTCGGAATGCTGTAAAAGCATCTGAGTCTGAAGGGGAATACTTTTCTGCTTGATGCTCAGTTTGTATTTGTTTTGAGGTTGAGGGAATGCACTTCTTCTGTTGATATTTCGTTAAAGAATGATGGTTTTGAAGAAATGTTTGGCAAACAATTGTAATTGAAACCAATCAATCCACGTCCTCGCATGTATATTCAAAAGACAGCACGATCTATAACGTATAGCAGTACACATCGTAGCAATGATAAGCATATCCCAAAAAATGAAAACGACGCTTTAGTCGTCTAACATTTTTTGCCCCTGGATACATACTTGGGTGACCAATAAAGTCGTTTCATCATATGAGTGATTTTCATCGTAGAAATGAATAGTTATGTCATCTTAGAATACTTTATCGGTGTATCTCATAAATTAATAATCTCACGTTTTATTTTTTCTAAAAAGAGTAGGCCCCTGTAACTCACATCTTTTTATCTAGGACACTAGTTGTAGAATTTCACACGCAATGCCAAAAGAAAAAAATATCCAATTTAAAAGTGATGTCACTTTACAAGGGATTTTGCATGGAGAGACACCAAATAGCATCTTTCAATATAACCTAATTATGATAAACATAATTTGGAAAGAGTTTAGTTTCAATCTTTATATCCTATTCAATGCCCTATTATCGTGTTAAAATGGTAAGTGTCTTGTCGTTAACACTTCAAAAAAAGTATAGTTATTTCATTCATTAGCTTTTCTCAATATTGTCTTGCTAAGTGACATTTTAGACATACGATTACTATAAGTTATAGACTCATACTTTATATATTAAATAAATCAAGTCAAATTATGTAACAGATTTTTGTCTATTTTGTTAATGCCGTAACGAGCAACATATCTTGTTTCGTACCTTCATGAAAAACTTGCGGTAGTCTCATGAGCAACATATCTTGTTTTGTAACTTCATGAAAAACTTGTGGTAGTCTCATTCAGATACAGCAATGCCGTGACCTTAAAGGGGTCTGTGTTATCAAGAGACATAGTTCACCATAAAAGGAAAGATATTGAAATGAACATCAACAGTTAAGATCCAGAGTTAAAATTCTTCAGTTAACAATAAATCCATAATTCTCATTGCTAACTAACATTGAAGGTACCTCATTTGTGTACATAGTCACATAGGGACATACCACAATTTCCAAAAATGGGTATAAAGGAAGTGGCTTTAAGATGAAGTAGTATAGTACTAGCTTTCCGCTCAATTAATCACTCTCCACTATCCGTAGAGTAATGATACATATGTCTAAAATATTAGCCTAAAAATATTACTAAACCTTTCAGTTTAACACCTCGTATGTACTTTCTTTTTTCTCAACAATTCCACTAAATTTGACAAATTTTCTCAATTTCCTTGTTAGACATATTGATAGATTTGATTTTTAAGATTTTTAAGCTTATCTATCATTTTTCTTATCGGTGTAATGAATAAAATTACTACTTACAATCGCTGTATCATACGGAGTATCAACTTTATTGTTGACCGATTCTTTTACCAATATGTGCCAATGTAATAGAGAGACACGAAAGATACTCTAAGTTTGATAAGTGAAACCAGACAAATAACTGTTTATCCAGTAGATTAACAAAGTAAGATATTTGGAGCCATAAAAGTACTTTTGGATATGATCAACGATAGTTATGGTAATGCGTTGCCTATTAAGAAAGCACAACTAGGTGATCATACGTAGGATAGTTATTCAGAGTACTGCACTAACGTTGTATATAAACACAAGAGGGACACAATCTCTAAACAAATGGTAAGTATTGTTGAAAGTTTATAGCTTCCAAAAACAACAAATGAGTAAATATGTGTCAAGTGAGGTTATGAGAGAATTCTTTGTTAAAGGGAGGCCATTTTATGGTGTTATTTTCTTACAGTTTGGGTTTGCAGGAATGGACATTCTTTCTAAAGCGGCTCTAAATGAAGGGATGAGCAATTATGTATTTGTTGTATATCGCCATGCTGTTGCCACTGTTGTCATGACTCCTTTCGCTATTGTTTTTGACAAGTTTCCATTTATCTCTATTCATCTGTCTATAATTTATACCCAATTGTATTTTATTGGTTATTATATATTAATAATTTTATATTTTAAACCAGGAAAATAAGGCCAAAGATGACACGTTCGATTTTCATCAAGCTTCTGATTCTTGCACTATTGGAGTAAGTTCTGAAATTATAAACGAAAATTGTGTCTTAAGCAAATAATTCATTGTTTGGATAATCAGTATTTATGTTTTTTTGTCAGGCCGGTTATTGATCAGAACTTTTATTTTATGGGGATGAAAGCCACAACAGCCACATTTGCAGCTGCAATGTCCAACATTCTTCCTGCTATAACTTTTGTTATGGCTTGTATTTTTAGGTGAAAAACTGTTAACTTCCACAAGGTGGAATGAGTCAGTTTGGGTTATGTTTTATTTCAAACGGGTCAATGGGTAAAAGTAAGAAAGTTAAAAGATACAATGCAAATGGGTCAAGAGTCACCCATGTGTACTTTTAATGTATTAAACCCCCGTATAAAAAGGTAATGGTATACCCAGCTTCTATTTAAGGTGGAAAATATTTTCTTTTCGATTTATGGCACTGAACTATTTTTAGACTCTTTTCACCTCGAGTTGGTCACAAGCAGGTCACCTCAAAAATTGTCACCTTATGGTTCATTAAGCTACTGTAGCTTGATGGCACCACTAAATGAAACTACATATACAAATAACTAGAGTATTGGTTTACTATTATATCCAAATTTGACACCCACCACTACCAGTTTCAACTCTAAGTTTTCTCTTCACGCTCAATATTTTTCTAGTTATTTGAGAAATACCGATCGACTAAGGGTCCTTTATTACATTTATGATCCATCGAATATATGGTCTAGTGTGGAGGTTGATCAGCTACCTGCTAAACAAGTCAAAACACACTCCTTTTTTGTGCAGAAAAAAGTTAAGTACCTTAAAGGGAAGAAAAAGTTATGTACCTTAAGTAGAAGTTGGCTATAGTACCTTTTCGTGTGATTTTCCTGTTAAATAATCAAATTTGACTCAATTAAAATTTTGGACAGAAAGTGTTTTGGGTAAGGCTGACCTGTTTAGACCCACACAAAAAGTAGGTTTAACCCGTTACACATCCCCCCGACCTGCCCATCTTGAGCCTCTAACATAATTAGCAAGGATGCATGCATGAAGGTATTGAGGCAAAAAATGACATGATATCTGTTACACAAGTTGGTAAATGGGTTCTTGATTTTCAGGCTTGAGAAGCTAAATCTGAAAAGTATCCGCAGCCAGGCGAAGGTAATAGGCACAGTGACAACTGTTGCAGGAGCGATGCTGATGACACTGATGAAAGGCCCAATCTTAGAGTTATTTTGGACAAAAGGAAGAATGCATCATGAAGTCACAAACAAAGGGGTAGATCTCCATAATTCTGTCAAGGGTGCTTTTATGATCACGGTTGGATGCTTCAGTTGGTCTTGTTTTATGGTTCTGCAAGTAAGAATCCCTACTAACTTCTAGTTATAGTAAGAAGTGTAGATATGGGTGGGGGTTTACCCGGAACACTTATGGTCCAAAATTTGTAAACCTTATAAAAATTATTAGCAAGTCAAATATGACTTCAGAGAATATTTATCGCAATAGCACTATTAATTATATAAATATGACTTAGGAGGTTTAACACATTACACCATTTCGACTCATTTGACCTATTTCACCTTTTCGAAATGGACTGGGTCGGGTTGACCATAAACACTCATTGTTCAAAATTTGTGAACCTTCTATAATAACTAATGTCTCATATATGTTTCTTCACCTTTTTCCTTCTAACTTGGGTCATGATTCCATAGGCAATCACATTAAAGTCTTATCCTGCCGAGCTTTCTCTAACCGCTTGGATATGCTTGTTGGGAACAGCTGAGGGAGCCATAGTGGCGTTTATAATGGAGAGAGGAAAAACAGCAGTCTGGGATATAAACTGGGATGCATCACTAGTAGCAACTTTATACAGTGTAAGTGTATCTAAATTACATCCGGAAAATTTTCTTCACACATCTGACCAGAGAAAATAGAGGTGTCATTTTCGACCCATTTACTTATAAATTGGTATTTGGGTTATGTTTGATACCAAATGGTGATGAAATAAAAAAAACGTTAGCTAAGATTGTAACGGGGTGAAGAAGTGTATCATTGACGCATACAACCTTTTACACAGCTTTATTCAAATAATATAGTTTTTGTAATCAAATTTGGCACATAATGTATTTATGATAAAGGTTCACAAGGAAGTGTGTGTGGGTTGACCTAATCAATCTGTTGGACCGATTCTAAAAGTAATCGATTTTTAGCCCGTTATGACCTGTCACCTAACACACCCATTTTGGCACTTGTTACCAGAACATCACTTTTCTGTTGTATGTGTTTCTAAAGTTCTTGGGTTTTCTGTTGTCTATGCAGGGCGTAGTATGTTCGGGTCTAGCATATTACATCCAAGGACTAATAATGAAAGACAAAGGTCCGGTTTTTGTGACTGCATTTACTCCATTGGGCATGATAATTGTAGCTGTGATGGGATCCATTATTCTAGCTGAGCAAATGTACCTTGGAAGGTATTTTGTTTTCCTTCCAACTCACTAAAATAACATTTGGGCAAATGTCAGAAAAACCCTATAACAATGTCGATTAGCAACTACATAACTTTTTTGTTGCTAAAGCCTCTCAAGTTTCCTTTTACATCTTAAGTTAACCCTTTCGACCTGGTAAACCAGTAAACTGCAATGACTGAAAAATGCATATTTACACATGGTTTGAGAGTGTCAAAATGATTCTTCAATGACTTTAGCGACAATAACAATTGTACAATGGCTAAATCAACAACTTTATCAAATTATAAAGGCTTTTTGACATTAAAAGGCAAAGAAAATTGACTTTTGACCAGTTTTACAGGTTACCTTCATAAGTCTTTTATCACAAGTCAAATAAGTCAACTACATAATACACTTTCGTTCAAGATAATTTTTCTTCGATGATTTTAGCGACACAACAAATTCTGTAGTTGCTAAATTGACGATTATGAGAAACTATGTGGCGCTTTTCTGAGATTTTCCATTCATATAAATGTACAATAACTTGATAAGCTTTCTGATTAATATCTTCACAGGGTAATCGGAGCCTTTGTCATAGTTACCGGGCTTTACCTTGTTGTCTGGGGTAAAAGCAAAGATGAGAAAGTTCAAGCTGTCGAGCAAATAGTACCAGGAAAACAGATACCAGATAATGATCTAAAAGAAACTTCTTCTGATAAGGTCATCATCATCAAAACATAAAATGGTGTAAGCTAATAATGGATCTCATGCTCTATACATTATTGTACTTCTGATATGCGAACTTGAGGTTTTATGTGATTCTGAAAACAGAAGTAACTGCGAATGGCTGGAAATATATGTAACATAGTCTGTAGTCTGATGCATGAAATAAAATGTCACGCCTTGACGAAATGAGCTCATAGTGACACGATTTATGTTCTTAGTTATGATATGAATAAGGATGAACCGACTTGTTCATTTCACAAGGACTTAATTAAACGGAGATTTATTATTTTGAGACAAACAAAAATAATAGTAGTGATTAACAAAAGGGACATTACACATTGTTCATCTCTAAATCATAATTACCTCTCAATCCAACCCGTTTTGATCTGACCTCCTAAAATTTTACTCACCTTGAGCTAAGGATTATTACAAATTTGAGAATACAGGAATCACTAGATAAGTTCAATAAATAAACAAGAATATTTATTTAAAATAATGAAATCACAATAATAAATCCGTTTTTTTTTTCTTTTCACAAAAAATCAAAAATCTTAACATGAAATATCATGAAGTTATTCCTAACATTCCTTGGGTTCTATTTGTAATAGTCATTTCATTCTGTAGAACATACATAAAAAATTATTAGGGGAGTAAAGCTTCTCAATTTACATCTGTAGGGGGACGCTTGGATACTAGAAATAGTTTGAGGACCGTAAATGAAAATTTATTCTTTTCAAATTTCTCAAATTTTCTTTAGGCAAAAGCAACCCCTTATCTTCCAGGTATTCATGAAAACTGTAGTAGCATGTAAACAATTTATCTCACTTTCAAATTTTAAATCAGTTAGACTATTGCATAGTTTTGCTAATAAAGATCTGATTAACACCCAGAAATATGATCACGATGCACCCAAATCGGGACTTTCAGCGTCTAGAAAAAGTTCCTTTTTGGACGCACGTAACCTGTTCGATGGATTGCCTCAATGGGATGTGGTATCAGTCACAACTTTGATCAGCCAGCTAGCCCGAGAAAATCGACACAATGAAGCATTCTATGTCTTCTTTAGAATGCTTGAGTTGGAAATTAAACCCAATGAATACACATTAGCAGCTCTCACTCATTCGTCGACCACACTAAAGAATCTTAGGTCGGGCAGGCAACTGCACGCTTACGCGATCAAGACAAGCTTTGAGTCAAACGTGTTTGTTGGTAGTGCGGTTTTAGATCTTTACGCTAAGTTACACACAATTGAGGATGCTCAAATGGTGTTTAATGATACCCGTGATCCAAATGTGGTTTCTTATACCGCTTTAGTATGTGCGTATGTCAAGAAAGAGAGGTTAAACGATGCGCTAAAGATCTTTAGAACGATGCCCGAAAAAAATGTTATAACTTGGAATGCCATGATTGGTGGGTACAGCCAAACTGGGCATAACGAGGAAGCCGTGAATCTTTTCATTGAAATGTTGAGAGAAAATATCGTACCGACACAAAACACTTTCCCATGTGTCTTTTCGGCAGCTGGAAACATAGCGGCTGTTAAGATGGGAAAGAGTTTTCACGCAGCAGCCGTGAAAACTTTGGGCAGAATCGGTGTGTTTGTTGGCAATTCGTTGATTACATTTTATTCAAAATGTGGCAGCATGGAAGATAGTTTACTGGCTTTTAACAAACTTCCTGATAAAAATGTTGTTTCTTGGAATGCTTTAATAAATGGGTATGCACAAAACGGGAGAACTAAAGAAGCAATTGACATTTATCACGATATGCAAGAAAAAGGTGTTGACCCTAACTCAGTCACCCTTCTTGGTTTGCTATTTGCTTGTAACCATGCTGGTTTTGTAGAAGATGGTTATGCTTACTTTAATGATGCTAGAATTAAGAACCCTAGTTTACTGGAGCCCGCACATTACGGATGTATTGTTGATTTGCTTGCTCGATCAGGGCGGTTCTTGGAAGCCGAGAGGTTTATTCAAGATTTGCCATTTGATCCTGGGATCGGGTTTTGGAAGGCTTTGTTGGGAGGTTGTCAAATTCACTCAAACATGAAATTGGGTGAGTTCGCAGCAAAAAAGATTTTGGATTTGGAGCCTAGTGATGTATCGTCTTATGTGATGGTGTCAAATGCTCATTCAGTTGCAGGAAGATGGCAGAGCGTTTTGAGTGTAAGGCGGGAGATGAAAGAGAAGAAGATGAAACAGGTTCCAGGGTGTAGTTGGATTGAAGTTGGATGTGAGATTTCTGTGTTTGTTAACGGGGATCGGAGATCGGGTCAAGATGATGAAATTCATTCAGTTTTGAAGTGTTTTTATGAACATGTAGTGGACTGTGATTCAAGTCCATGATACTATGATTCAAATGAAGTAGTTTATACATGGGTCGATTTTTGTTGAAATGGAAAAGTTATAACTAAAAAGTAACATGTCAAACGGGTTCATAGACCAGAATTGGCATGTAGCTGCAGAAGGAACAATTTCCTCAAACAAATAACTGCATATATTTCAAATTCATAATCATTTCATAATGATACACCAAAATCTATTTAAGCTAGCGAAACGGGCCCCAAGGGGCTCGTGTAGAAAAACATACATATAAACGAATAACTAAACCTCTTCGGAAGCTCTAAAAGCATAGAAGGATTGATGACATTTGTATAGACGTGGGAATCATTATCAGATATCACTGATCTTTGTATCGAGATCAAAATCCCAACCTCATAAAGAAAACTCGTCAAAGGAATAAAAAATATATAGATATAGGATGTTGTATCTATACATAATCATGCTTTTAATCTTCAATCGCTTATTTGTTGCCTTTGCCTTCATCCTCATTTAAAATGCGATTTCGGAAATCAGATGCCATTTTTGGTAGGCCCTCTCTGAGTGGGACCTTGGGCTCCCAGTTTAGCAGTTCTTTGGCTTTGCTGATATCTGGTTTCCGTTTCTGGGGATCATCAGCAGTGTTCTCTCTGAATTCTATTGTGGCACTAGAATCAATAGTTTCTTTCACCACCTAAGAATTTGTACCAAAATGAAAAGAAAACAAAATGATCAGATTACCGAATTTCAATTACAATTAGCTTGAAGATATAACTTGGGTTTAATAGAGGGTTAATTGTTTCATTATGCGTTTAAATTTAACTTTTTACTATTGTATGTTTTCAACTTTAAGATCTTCTATCGTATGAGGTAAACTTTTAAAACATCTATATTGTATGTTGACTTGCCTTTTTTGGCCTTGACAAAAAAGGAAATGGTAACTTTCCTTTTCTGGAAGGGCTAGAAAAGGAAATATTACATACAATAGAGAGGTTTTGAAAGTTTACCTCATACGATAGAAGATTTTAAAGTTGGGAGCATACAATAGTAAAAAGTTAAAGTTAAGCGCATAACAAAACAATTAACCCTTTAATGTACAGATCTTGGTTTTCTTTTGTCTACAATATTAATCGGATTCATCACATTAGTCTACAATATCAAAGATTTAGGACGAAGGTATCAAGATGAAAATTGTATTTATAACTTGGGTTTTCTTTTGCAAAGTGATGTGAATCGAAACATATTACAACTGTTGGGTGTTTAAAGTCTTTCTTATCAAGTCATTAGTTTCCTTTTGTCGTTGCTATTTTAAAAAAATATTCCTTTTGTCATTAGTTTCCTTCAATTGTAAGGACTTGTTTACTTCTTGATAAGCAAGTTATAATATTAGATAGTATTTATAGGTCATTAGGTTATGGTTTTATCTTATGAATAAATTATTTGAGTCTTAACTTCTCGAATTGTTTTTTCCTTATATTTAAAATCAAATCTATCTCGGTTCGTATCATAACAATCTAATCAATAGCTTTATTTGTGGTTAGGAATGGCTATTCATATTACTTTTGGGAACCGACCCAACTGTTGCCTTTTGTAAAACTTTGACATTTAATATAAAATGTACTTCCTTTTCAACCTTTACCTATTCATATTTTATTTATAAATGATATGGATGTAACATAAACTACCACCTTGAAATGCAAGATCTATTTGTTTACAAGACAAACCTGAGCAAGCTCTAACATGGTAAACTCTCCGGGATTGCCTAAATTGAAAGGTCCAATATGTTCACCTTCCATCAGTGCCATCAGTCCATCTACCTAAAATTTATACAAAGTTTTCGGGAATATTTCTATAAGAAGATAAATTATTCATAGTTTATGTACTTAAGTGAAAATGAAGAAAAAAATGTGTACAAATAATTAGACATAAGGAATTTAGCATACCAAGTCAGAGACATATTGAAAGCTTCGTGTTTGTTTTCCATCACCATAAACCGTCATTGGTTGTTTGCGAATGGCCTTCAAAATATATTGAAAACTTAATAACAGTAAAACACGATAATAAGTCTTAACTAAATGTTTATTAAAACCTAAGAAATAAACAAAAGTATACCACTTTACCTGTGAAACAAAGTTGCTAACAACACGACCATCATCTAGACACATCCGAGGCCCGTATGTGTTGAAAATGCGTGCAATCCGAACCTGCATATAAGGATACAATTACCAAATGGTAGCTAGTTGACGGTATTACACCCATAAAATAATCATTTCTTTATGAACTCTATATATCAAAGTGCCCCTCTCTTTTATAATTTCTTTTTGTAAAAGAATATTATTGAAGGCAGAGAATTTCAAAAAAAAGTATAATTAGATATGCATGCCAAACTATATTGTTGCATCTACAAACTAGACTATTTCAGTAAAAAGTTACAGGAATTTTACAAATTTGAAATACATTTCAGAGGCTTTCACTCGTTTTGACGCAGTTCACCTGTTAGAATATAACTTGGTTGAACTTGCCACCTTAAGCAATAAGTCAAATCATACCTCAACACCATCGCCTCGATGATAATCCATGGCCAATGTTTCAGCTACTCTTTTCCCTTCATCATAACAGCTCCTAACACCTAATTTATAAAGGAACTTTAACATGAAGAACAAAACGAACCCAACTAAACTAAAAAAAACGCCAAAAAAGCAAATAATGAGTCTACCTATTGGATTTACATGTCCCCAATATGTCTCCTTCTGAGGATGCTCAAGTGGGTCCCCATAAACCTCACTCGTACTTGTAAGCAAAAACCTCGCTCCAATTCTCTTGGCAAGTCCTAACATGTTCAGAGTTCCCATCACATTTGTCTTGTGATTACACAAGTCAAGGATTTCCAAATTCATATACTCTTGAAACAATTCCAATAAATAGCAAACACACTTACACAAATTTTGACATTCCAAAGGTCAACAGCACTAACTCTCAACTTCAATTATCATAACAAGTTCTTTAATTGTTCAGTATATATATATAGTATTTTGAAACTTAGTATAAAGTCAGTGTATCTACATTCAAAGAACATAGTTTATACCTTATAGTGACAAACCTACACTAACTCATATCCAAAAGCACCAAGTTGGACGTCAAAAGTCAAACGTATTGCCTTCCAAAATTCCATCTATCAAACTGAGTATATCACATCTATAAAGAATCTTAATGAATAACTTAATTCAAGAAAACGACAATATCACACAATAAACAATATATTGCATTGCATTAGTGCAAAAAAGTAGTATCCAAAAGCACCAAGTTGGACCTCCAAAGTCAAAACATATAGTTTTGTATCTACCTCAAAAGTCTAAGAAGTACTAAATTCAAGAAAACAACAAAGTCACAATATAAACAACAGATTCAATAGCACGAATGCAACGAAATGACAATATTTCACAAAACTACAAATAACTCATAAAAAGAATAATAAAAAAAGGATATAATTGTCTTGACAGGATTATACTTATAATGAACAGGGGAAGCAGGGCAAGCAAGATGATAAATTTGGTCAACTTCCAACAAAATAGGTTCAACAACATCATGTCTAATTAATTCAAATCTTGGGCTATCTAAATGATGAACAACATTCTCTTTTCTCCCAGTAAAAAAATTATCAATCACAATAACTTCATCACCTCTTTCCATCAATTTATCAACCAAATGACTACCCACAAACCCTGATCCACCTGTCACCACAACCCTCAATCTTTTCCTGCCAATTCCCACCGGAACCCTACCGGCCGGCCACCGTTGTTGGGAAAATGAAAATGGTCTAATTGATGGTGTATCTTTCCTGCTAATAATATTATCAATTGTTGTGGTTGTTGATGAAACAGAGGATGATAATGAAGGCAGGTAAATGAAGAAAACAGAGCCAATTATAATTCCAATTAAAATGAAAATTAAACGTTGTTCTCTGAAGATGTAATTAATGGATCTCGAAATTGATCTGTGCGTTGCGTGTTTTAGGGATTTTGGTGAGTAATTTTGTTGGGTTGGCATTGATGATGATGATTGTTTGTGTAATTGTTTCATCATTTTTGCTGCTCTGTTTTTCTGGGGTTTTTTTTTTTTCAATAATATATTTTGATTAATACTATGAAAGGGGTTAAGTTTGGTTAAATGGAGAGATATGGAAGGCAGGGGGTATTTATGAAGGAATCCGGTGAGAAAAGGTTGATTCAGTTTGAAGGATTTTTGCAGTGATAATGAAGGAGGCTGTTGGTGAAGAAAGGATAAAATTTACATTTGATTTCAATGATTATTATTAGCATGTATATGTAAGTTTGAGAAGTAATTATGTATTTGTTTTATGGAAAAGATAATGATAATAACATAATATTTTGTTATGCATGTAAATATACTTTACTTATTTCATATTAAAATAACATACATAATAAACTTTTTAAATATAGATGAGAAAATATGTGGTTCATCCGTGTGGTTATATTGAGAAAACATGTTTCGTCCTTTTACATTTTTTAATTTATGCCGACCTTCTTCGTAGGTTATTTCGTAATTAGTCATTTATATAGACGAACGTTTAAGTCTGCTGTTGGCCCAAAAAATATGCTTCGCACGTGAGGGTATGTTAGATCCTTTTCATTTATCCCTTTTATTTCTTTTCTATTACCGCCTAATTAAATCTACCGCATTAGATCAAATGCTTCAAAAATCGTTGAATCGAACACCTAACTTCACAAAGATAAAGGCATTTTGAGTATAAAAGTATTGTGATTCCACTGTACGTGATACGAAAATCAGATGATTATGTTGATGTAAACTTAGTTTATGGTTAAATTTCTTATTTCTTTACTTTATGTTCATCATTAGAGCACATTCATGAAGAAATATTAGTAAAGTCGGTTTTTTTGTGAATTTTTTTTTATTTACGGAGCACAATCTAGGCCATTTCTCCATCGAGCTACACCATTGTGGTTACTTTACCAAACATCCCAAAAAGGAGGTATGTAAATGTTAAAATAAATTACATTGATGCGATTAATATTGATAAAATTCTTCGTTCTCGGTTACATGACATTAGGATTTAGGGTATGATGGACAGATGGTGATATATTACCACTTTCTAAGGCCTAACATGAATTTAGATTATGGACTATGTGCATTAGGGAATGATGCAGATATTTGTAATTTGTGTAGTTATGTGAATAGGACTAAGCTAATGGCCATGTATACTAAACATGAGAAAACTAATTTACATACCTATGAAGGTGATGTAATTGAGCAGAGTCAGGCTAGTGTAAATAATAAAGGCTATGAAATTGATCAAACACAAGCTAGTGTAATTGAGCAGGGTCCAAGTAGTGGTATTGAGCATGTGCAAGTGAATGAAGCTAGTGTTTTTGAGCAAGGTCAAAGTAGTGGTGTTGAGGAGGGTCAAAGTACTGGACTTAATAACTTTGACCCTCTTTTACATTCTCATGCTTTTGATGATGGCTTTGACCCTTTTCTTGATTTTGATCATGTTTTGTATGAAAAGAATACACAGGTTCCAATACAACTAAAGTTGATCAGTGATAAGGGAAAATCAACTCACAAGGAAGCTACAAAGCATACTGATAAGGGAAAATGAATTGCACCAGAGCCAGAGATTGAAGTTGTGGATGACGGAGATGATGATGTTGGTGACTACATAGTTGATGAAATGATATACATGAAGTTGAGGTGAACATGAGAGACTTCAATGCCAGTGTTGATAAAGATGCAGTGTATCAAACAACAAGGCATATAAGAATAAGGTAGCTGTTGAAATGCAATTGAAAGGGGACTTTCTAGGAATAATATGGCAATTTAAGGGATTATATAGAAGAGTTGTTGAGTACTAATTCAGGAACAACTGTTAGATTTGATGTTGAGCCTTGTAATCCAAGAGCTAAAACCAGGGTTTTTAGGAGAATATATGCATGTTTAAGTGCTCTAAACAGTAGGTTTAAGGCACTTGGAATGGGGCATTCATGAGTGGTGCTTTTCCTGGTAACCTCCTTACAGCCATGGGTGTGGAATCAAACAATGGCATTTATCCACTAACATATGCAATAGTTGAGTCCGAAAACATCAAGTCTTGGACCTGGTTTTTAGAATGTGTGGGTGATGATCTAGATCTCAATAAGAACTCAAATTTCACCTTAATGAGTGATAGAAAAAAGGTATATTCTAACCCATTTTTAATTGACTTTACTTGACCTTACTTAATTGCAGTTGACTTTAATTGACTTTGCATTTAATCTCTACAGGGAATTCTGCTTGCAATTGCTAACCTATTTCCTTGAGCTGAGCATCAGTTTTGTGTAAGACATATACATGAGAACATGCAGCAAAAATGGAAGGGTACGGCTTACAAGAATTTTCTATGGAAATGCGCTACTGCAACAACTGTTCCATACTTTAACCTTGCAATGGAGGAATTAAAGAGATTAAATGAAGAGGCATACAAGTGGTTGATCTTGATTCCATCTCATCATTGGTCGGGATCTCATTTTTCAATATCCATCTCTTCCTGATTCCATCTCATCATTGAATTTATATTATATATATGTAAAGATTAAGTGTAATATGTCGGAACATTTTTCTTAGTGTAAGCATATTTCGATAGATATTATTTTTATTTTATACATTAAAATAGTATAATTTTATTCTAGAATAGTGCATACATCACAGATATCAGCTTGACTGCAAGATTTTTGACGGAAGGGTACTTGTTAATGGCCAATGGTCATACAATTGGGAGTGAAGAACAAATTTCAAGAGGTCGAGCGCGCCTAATCAGATTTAAATGAGATTACATCTGTGCACGATGATGTAATTATTGGCAAGGAAGCTTTTGGTTGTTTGCGGTAGAGTTTCAGTTCCAATGGTACTTATCTGTTCGGGCTCTCATTGATTATCGAAGAAAAGCTTCTTTCAAGTTTTAAAATGGATCACAAGGTTTGTTGGAACAAGTTGATACTGAGGGAGATAAACGTTTTTGTCTGGCGTGCATTACCCGATAGAATCCTCCAATCTGGTAAAATGTGGTTTAGACATTTCAATGGTTGTCTTCCTTAACTATAATGCCGCCACGAAAACTATTCATCGTGCTTTGGTTCTTTGCCAGGTGGTTCAATTAAATTGGAGAAAGCTATTCGGGTGATGGAATTAATGACCTTAAGACAATGATAACCTGGATCTCTTTTCCCATCAGCAAATAACTGGATATCAAAAGTGTTTCGTGGAACATGTTCGGTTGCATTTTGAGTCATTTGGAATTGGAGGAATATCAGGCGAATTTTTAAATGATAAAGTGAGTTTGAAACGTTTAGATATTTGTCCTAAAATTTGATGTTTGTCTCTTTTTTGGATCTTAAATCCTGGTAAAGCGACGTATGCATATTGGAGCTGTTGGAACTCTTCTCCTTGGTTAATTATGTGGTTCGTTAGTATCTTGATTCCGGATTCAAATGTGGTTGGTGTTTTTGTTGTGCTTTTTTGAGTTGACTTGGTCATTCTCATTTTTGGCTATCTCAAATCTTGCACGTTTGCTTCTCTTTTTTTAGTGCTATAAAAATTTTCTTTTCTTTTCAAAATAATACAATAAAATAATAAATAAATATACACTGAAGATGCTCAAATAAAGTGCCATGTTTTTAGTTTTCATCATTATGTGTGTCAAAATTGTTAGTATTTGAGTTTTTTTTTCTTTAATCATTTTATGTGATGCATTTCATCATTTTTTTTAAATCCTCGACGGTAACATGATTACAAAACCCGGAATTAAAGCACGAGACTTATATATCAAAATTACCTACTTTTAGAGTCTAAAAAACAAAGTTATCATTTCTAAACATTTTTAATTAGAAGTTACTGAGGAAAGAACACATTTTGTATACAAACTAGAGCACTACAATAACTCATATTTATTCACCACTTAGTGTCACACCAGTTACAAATCAACAACATTTATTCACACTTTATTCAGACACACCCTCTGAAGACATATCCACCACTCACTAAATAGCCCTCACTTTTCTTTATTATCATCATTATTATAAGGAAAAAAAAAAAGAAAAAGGAAAAAACATACATGTCGGAAAAATTGAGAAAATAAAGTGTATTTTTCTCAAACTTTGAATCTAATTATCTACATATTAATGTAATAACTATATGTGATATTTTATATGGTTGTGTAGCTCTTGACAAGAGCTTCAAAACGACGTATTATATGTCCAAAGTTGATGAGGAATGAATGAGATATCTAAGTTCAAAATGAGGTGTTTGAAACTACAAGTTGCTGGATTTTGAGTTTGTCCCGCATCGAAATTTGACCGAACTTTGAAGGTGTTTATAAGTGCTTTTGTGGAAGCTAGTTCAACAAGCTTATCACCACTTTATACTTCAACACCTATGCAAGTGAGCCAACTCCGACTGTACAACACGAGTCGGGGCTCATGGTGCGCCTGCACGATTTGCGGACACAAATGCAGCTCGAAAAAACCTGGGCTTGCGCACACACAATTGTTTCCTGTGAATCTAGGCAAGTGAGCCAACTCCGACTGTACAACAAAAGCTAACTGCCATGGTACCCCGGGAAACATACACGAAATATGTTTTAAGGGAACCATGTTAAACATAGACCTCAGTTTTTTATTTTGTTAATTCGTTTGTTTATATTTATGTGTAACACAGTTTCCTGTTACCACTTCCTACAATACACACAACTTGCATTGTTGGCACGACTTAGACAATGCGACCCACAACTCAATAAGTCCAATAATAACACCGTGTGACGATGGCATAACGTAGCCAAAAATCATTCCATAGTGAGTGCTCTTGCTATAAACAACATATCATGACTACTTACCTACAACTCAAACATCTTAAAAACACTTTTTATGATAACTACCCACCACTCCACTAAGCTAAGTGAGTCCCCCCTTTTCTATTTAAGGATTGAATCTAATGAAAACAAGTTTTAGTGAGCAAATTAGGAAGTTAATGAGAGAGTGACAAGTATCATCCATGCTTCCCCTCCTTTCCTTTCTCCATTTCTCCCTTTTCTTCTTCACCTTTTTCCTTCTCACCCGGCCACCCTTTTTCACCATCCTCACCTGCTGGCTGACTACCATCCGTTGACCCATCTACTAGCCTCAGATTCCCGCGGTCGATAAATATATTATTATGATGCAACTTGATATTAACTATAATGCACATGACTCTAAATTATGATGTACTTGACTTTTTAACTACGATGAGTTGTACTTTTAACTATGAATTGGAGTTGAACTAGAGGGAATTGTATTACTTGGACCTAGGTTCGTTAAAAGAGGATTGGACTTGACACCCGAGGGTTCATTAGAAAGTACATCTTTCACCCTCTCAAACAACTTAGTATAGATAATACTTTGAGAGGAGCGGGAAACATTTTCCTGGAAAATATCACAAACTGGAAATTGCTTTTCATAAGTCAAATCAGAAACGTGAGGCATTAGGACTTGTTGAGAGTTTATTCCGTTAAGATAAGATAAGATCTAGATTTCAAATTTGAATTTGAATTTTGAACATGATTCAAACGAACTGGACACTCCCGTTGGACCAACAATCAGCTAAAGTCTTCATCGGGTTTTTCATTTTTTAGACTTTGGAAACCCAAATTGGAAGGTGCACTTCATCATCAATGTCAACAAAGGTAAACTCTTGTATGGCCCTTGATACGCAAACCTCTGCTAAACAAAATAACAATTCGGTACGACACATATTCTTAGAATCTTTAGCAATAAAGAGAACATTACCCCAAGCCTTAACAACCTCTGAAATGTTATCGGTTGATCCAAACTTGAGAGGAACGCCTTTAATCTGGAGCCAAACAATCCTGGAATACCTACTTCTTCTTTGGACCATTGGTTGGATATTTAAGAATCCATCCAAATCAACTGACTTAACTTGTAACAAGCGATTGAAATCACTACATTTAACAACGGATCCATGCAAACCCCCAACTTGAAATATGCATTACATTAACTTGATGTCTTTCAAGCCACGAGTGAAGTTTCATGAAAGAAAAGATATCCTTTTCAATAATAAGAGCTGAAACATTAACAATGTGTTCCAGATATTTGTTTCGGAGAGAAAAGAAAGGATTTGGAAGGAAGTGAAAAATAAATAGGTGTTACCCATTTTTTAAAAGAGAGAAAAGGAAAAAAAATGGAGGTGGAATTGTCTGAGATTTTCTTTCATAACTTTCCTTCCAATTTGGTCTGATTTGGAGGGGATGAAGTTATATCAGGTATTTTTTAGTTTGTTTTCTTTTCCTTTCCTCTCAACTTGGGAACACCAAAACTAAATTTGTAATCACTCCTCTCCTCTTATTTCTTATACTTTGATTTCCCTTCTTTTCTTTCATTTCATTTAAAAACTTTGGAACAAAGTGTAGTGCAATATTTTTCGAAACGTCTAGATTAAGGCTTTGAGCAGTACCTACCTCTTGATTTTAAAACTTCTTAACATAGAAATCCTTTTTCGAGAAGAAAGCACAAACATTCCTCCCTTGTATCGGTTTTCCATGCATAAATTAAAATAGCTTCCTGAGCTTGTTCATGTGAGGAGATTTTGATAAAAGCGAAACTTCTTTGCCGTTTCCAAGATATACCTCGGATCTACCTGAATCTTCAAAAGTAGTTGGAAAGAATGTGAGGAGTTGTGTTGAAGGAAAGATTACCTATGTATACAGTTGAGACTGGTGGATCCCTTTGCATGCCATTTAAGATAGCACTAACATTCGTATCTCTTTGCAGGTCCGAATCAATTTTTGGCTGAAGGTTTCTACGTAGGGCATGGGCATATGAAAGTTTGTTTACAGATGTAGGAGGTTGAAAGGTGGTGGAGGTGGAGGAGGCGGTGGTGGAGGAGGTGGTGGGAGTGGAGACATAGGTGAACTAAGTTTTTGCATTGTGCTCTTAATCATCTATGTTGGTGATAGCATTAATGCATTGTGTTGTTGATCAATTAGAGTTAAATATTTATATTTTCATCCCTCAGCTTTTCATATATACATAATTACTCTTCATTTAAAGATAACTGTACAAAATAATCTGTGCAATTTGTTGCACGGATTATTTTCCCTCATCATTGTCCACGAACAAAAACCTTGAAAAACATAACTATTACAAATTACTTCTTTTAAGATCACAATCTTACTATTACTTTTTACGGATGTTAATATTTTTATATATTAAGAGTAATCAAATAAGTTAATTTATATTTTTGAATTGAATCAAATAAAAAAAGGAAACATGGAGTTTAATATTGAGACGAAGAGAGTATTTGATTTATGGGATGTGATGATGGCAGATGGTTTGTTATGCAAAAAAAACTTTAAAAATGTATTTCCTTTTTATACCTATGATTAATGATTAATGTTACTATATAAATTTATAGTTATTACATAGATACAAAGTGACTTTTCATTTTTGTCAATATTGTCGTTAGTATGAGATGTACATGGTCACATTTATGCGCCTATTCGGTCAATCTTGTCGGTGTTATCAAGTTCTTTTTTCATTCGAGAATCAGACCGTGTGTATCTTGAGAGGAGATTTCAGGTGTGTTATTGACAAATAATTTTAATGATGAACTATAAACTTTGGTAGTTTCCCTCATAATTTAATGTTTGACACCCTAAGAAGTAAGAATAATGACTTTTCAAAAAAGATATTAAATAGCATACCCATTATGTTTTAACTTCATTTTTTATGACAAATATTCACACACAATCACCACGAATGTACAACTGTGTACTGTCCCAGAAGAGTGCTATATTCACAACTTCATTAGTGTTAGATCATGTCGATATCCTATTGTCATTTATTTACTTCCTATTTCGTTTTAAGGATAAACCAATTTTATTTAAATTAATCGGATGTCCGTTAAAAGCTAGTTAACCCCGTCTATTTTACATAGAAGATACTAAAATAGCATTAGAAATGTACACTTGAAATCCAGCTTATTAATTACATATAAAAGAACAGAAAAAAATCAAACCATTAAAATAAGTACTATCAAATGATATCTTGAGTATTAGCATTCAGATACTTAATACATATGAACTTCGGAGTAAATCAAAGGTTTTTACAGGATCAGTCATACGAATACTTAGACTATGAGTACTTCAGATATGACATCTCTGTACCTATATAGAAAACTAACGCAATTGCTTACAGACCAGATGGGCGAGGAATGGCTTGCCATCCTGTGCAGTGTTGGAGAATTTGTTGGAGCTCCTTTGTTGCAGGTTCAACTGTCCATGTTTGGTAGTGTTGGCTAGGGTGAAACAAGCTACTTGATGTGGTTTGTTCCAATAAGCCCGGTTGTGTACCGGTCAAAAATAAGTCACCCACAGATATAATGCACCCTGTGCTTGCCTCCTCTTTGTCACCTGCCTGCACAACATACACCAATCTTTTGGTAAATCATGCAGTGATAAACCAAAGCAATATCGGGGTAACCCAACAATCCAAAGGTACATATTATCTGATGTGTTAAAGGTTTGTGTCTTTTGCCTTTCTATAATCTATATTTAGCACAAAAAAAATGTTCATTTAGCAAAAACAATTACACATAAGTCATAAGTGCCACATCATCATGTAACACCACTAGAAGTATAGAACCCGATTTTGAACAAGGATAGACTAATAGCAGGCATTTAAAAGAATATACGGAGAATATAATTTACCTTCTCTGTAAGATACTTAAAAGCCACCTTCTTCTGTCCTGCTTCGTATATATTACATTGCGAGAATATCTAAAAGAAACCGTTGATATGTTATTATATATTTGCTTAAAGGAACAAACAAATAAGTGTTTCTAACAAAGTTTATGTAGCAATTAACCTGTGATTCAACACTGGCACAGACAGCATAAATGCCCCAATTTCTGGTGTAATTGTTATACAGATGTACTTTGGCAAACCTAACACGAGGATGTCGTTGTCGAGTTCCATCAAAGAAACAATGATGAATAGTGACACACATACATCTGTCACCATGGTGTGAAGCATCGGCTCCAATAAGCATCGTCTTGTCATGGTTTGAAAAGTGACAACTAAAATGCACAAAATAAGAAGGTTAGTTGGTTAAATATCATTTTAACTAAATGAGCTTTGGGAATGCATTTTAAAAGTGATCATCTGATTACTGCATCAAGTTAAGGTCAAATATATGCTACATAATTGCCAAAAATAGTCATTATGGTATGGGTACCTTCTTTTTACCCGTAATATTTTTGGAAAAGTATGTAGCATTTAAATAACTTTAACCCAGTTGTATTGTGGAAAAGATTATCTGATTATTCTGTTTTCAAGTAGCAGATAATCAGTTTCTAGTATTTGGGTATACTGAAGCTTATTCTGATTAAGTAGCCATATATAGGTTAGAACTTAGAAATCAGTTTTAGAGAATCAATCCAGAAGTAGTTACCGGGATATCGTGATATTTGTGCTTTGGCGGGTGATATCAATCAATCCATCATCAAAATCCTTGAGGCTACAACGATCAATCCATATATGCTTTGAGTTGGGCTTGATTTGAATGCCATCAACATCAGGTCCTCTACCGCCTTCAAACTCTAAGTTGCATATAATCACATGCTCACATTCTTTCAGCCTAAGTCCCTTGCCAGTTAGCTTAATCCTTTGTCCCCTCCCATCAATGGTCTTGTAAGATGATACATTTAAATAAGATGACAATTCAATGGTGCCGGAAACTTCAAATACAATCCACAGAGGTTCTTTCATTCGACATCCAGCTCGAAGTGATCCCGGTCCATCATCTAAAACAGATTCGAAGAATTTCACATAAGATATTTAACAAGCCTTCACAAAATTCTCTCTTGTTAATCTGAGCTTTGTAAAAAAAATATCATGACAAAAAGCTCTATCACAAGTCTGCTAAAATACAATCAGATAAAGTTGAACTTACCAAACTCGCAATCAAATCAAGGATTTCATATTCTTAATTATGATAAGTCTGTTAAAATGCAACTTAATTTATAAATCAGATTCATTACAAAAGCAAATCTATTATTTTTGGTGATGAAAAATTTATTTATTGATATCAGAAAAACAGGTAAAAGATTTCACAATCATCCCTTATCAATTACATTTATGTTCCCTTATCAATTACCTAATTACCCGAAAAAACAGGTAAAAGATTTCACAATCATCCCCAACAAGAACATCAACTTCAGAATGTAACACACAATTTCAAATAAAACATTGTTAAAATGTGAATGGGGGATTGTATGTGGGCTGTTAAATTTTGAGATTTTATCTTCTATAGCTAGCGTTTAGAAAGAAAAAACTAAGAGATAATATCGATCACACTGATCGGTGTAACAACGTAATTTCTTTGTGTCCTCGTAATTGTTTTCTTAGTTTTAATTGCATTGGGCCTAATAAATAGCGGTCATTTCAGAATGAAATTAAGTTTCAGATTGTAAATGCACTGTATTTAGTTTTCAAATTCTGACTATAGTCTCAACAGCAATCACATTAATCGATTAAATAAACGTATTAGTTGTTATTGGAACTTTGTATTAATATATCATAAAACCCTAACTATTCTATAATAATCATGATAATCATAATTTAATAACAATAATAATAATAATAATATAATCATAATAATAATAATAATCATACGGAGTAATAATCAACCTGATAGCGTGGTAACATGATACAGCGCGCCGTGAAGTCCACCAATAGCGAATCGACCGAAGCCTTCAGCTTGACCGGCGAGAGATCGCAAGGTAGAATCTACATTTGAGTACGGAACTGCTGCTGCCATTTTGATTGGGATTTGTGATGGAGGTGTTACAGTATTTGTACGGTTTCGTAGGTGGTGGCGCCCGCCGGAGTTATGGTTCCCCATTAAATTCACTTATTAATATTAATTTGAAGTTTTGATTGAAACGTCTGTTCTGTGACTCACCGACAAATAAACAAACTCAGCTGACCGTTATCCTTTTCTTTAACACTAGGCTACAGTTTGATGACCGTTATTCATTAATTTGTTTTTGGATATATTTTGTTTTCGTTATTGTAATATATAAAGTTCTAACGAGAATAGAAAAGTTTTCTGTGAGATGAGAGAATCAATTTGAAACGTTTATTTCTATTAAGATATTAAAATTTTCATTGTTTCTGATATTTTTTAAATCTCAAAAACGGCTATTCAATCAATTTTTAAAATTGCACTATAAAAATAAACGTTATTTTTTTCTTCGATTAAATATCTCACATGACATATTTTTGACAAATTTTTTCCTATTTTTTGGTGAATTTTGAAAATGACTATCACATGCAATAACAACTAAATATCACATTTAATAGTCGTTGATATCACATATGTTAATTATGGGTATCACATGTGATAATCGTTTTTAAGAACCATTAAAAATGAAAAAAATAAGTTTATAAATAGTTATATCATGTGAGATGTGTAATTAAAAAAAAAAGAACTCTAAGTTTTAAAATATTTAATTAAAATAAAAAAAAAGTGAAAAGTAAAATTTTGTTGAAATAGCTTTTGTACTACTTTAAATTGAGCTTCTTTTTGTTAAATTTTAAAAAAAAATTATACCCATTTAACTCACCTCTTGAAACATTATTATTATGATATGATGGTCGAATTAGGGTGGGTAATTCACAAATTTATTAGTGAGGGATGTACTATGTAGTTATCTAAAAGTATAAGGTCTGATGCTAACTTATTTACGAACCCCGTAACAAAACCTTTAAATAAGCGAGGAAGTCGTAACGAATCTCAAATGCAAACACCTGCTTATGGAAATATACGGCAATGCCATTCGCCAGAATTTCAAACCAAAACCACCGCATTCTTCCCATCTCCGGCCGCTATACGCATTCAATAAACCCTAACTTTCAACACAGACAATTATTTCAATTTTTCGTTTCTTTCAATAAATTTACTCAACCATGAACATCGTCTTCGAAGGTAACCCTAATTTTTCATAATTCCTTCATACACACACACTCTCATTCCCATTTGTTATTTATACATATTGCGAGACCAAATTGATCTGTAGGTAATTTCACCCGGAAAATATATTTTTTAAAGTATCATACTTTAAAACTTGCTAATTGTAACGACCATTATCATACAACTTTAGAAAAGTTCAATCTTTTGACAAAACTAAATAAATAATGGTATTACTGTTTTCATTTTAATTGTGCTTAAAGTTGAAATTGTAACTAACATAGATTGTTATTGATTTCTAATGTTTTTTATGAAGGAGATGAGAGGGATCTCGAAATGGGTTCGGATTCGGCTCCCAATCCCATTCGAGTCCCGTCTCCCTCGCCTTCTCATAGATCGATAGACCCTTACCCTCCTCCTTCCCCTAGAGCACCTGCATTGGTGGTATCCAATTCAGGCAAGTTATTAGGGTCCTCATCGAATGCTGCAAAAATGTTGGGTGCTTCAAGTTCCGGTAACATGTCGAACGCATCAACTTCCTGCAAGTCACTATCGTACACAAGTTCCAACAAGTCGTTATCGGGGTCTTGTTCAGGGAAGTCGTTAATGAGTCAAGGTGGAAAAAAGAAGTATGTAAAGCAGGTCACCGGGAAACACAATGATACTGTGCTTCACTTAGCTGCACAACGTGGGGATGTGATAGCGGTTAAACAAATTCTTGATGAGATTAATGAGCAAATGTTGAAGACTATGAATGGTGCAGAGTTTGATGCTGAGGTGGCGGAGATTAGGGCGTCGGTGGTGAATGAGATGAATGAATTGGGAGAAACGGCTTTGTTTACTGCTGCGCGTAGAGGGTATATTGAGGTTGTGAAGGAATTGTTGCCATACACGACTAAAGAAGGACTTTGTTTGAAAAATAGGTCCGGGTTTGATCCATTGCACGTTGCTGCTAGAGAAGGTCATCAAGGTAATATAATCTTTGTCGTAAGAAGCTTGCCGATTTTTTTATTTGGTAATTTAATTTGCTTATTGTTGTCCATGGATGAGTTTACTTTTCTGGTTGGAGGTGGCAATTTCGACCCATTTACTTATTAGCGAGTCGTCAAACTGGTAAAAAGAAAGAAGCTGAAGGGGAACCAATCAAATGGATCAAACAGGTTGAAAGTCACCCAAAATGAAATGTTATGATAATAAACCTCATAAATCATTCTATTTATAACGTTAGTATATATGCTTTGAAATAACATCATTATTTCATCATATATACGCCATATTTTTATAAAAAAATAAAGCTTTTGGGTAAAAGGTATTCCGGCCGACCCAAGTCGACTGATCCGTTATGATCATACAGAAACCACTGACTTTGACCAATTTCGATCACACAAACATCACTTGTTCTGACCTGGTACCCAACAGGCCCGTATTGCCAACTCCACTTCTTATAAGTTAACGTTACAATATGCAGAGATTGTGAAGATCTTTTTGGACCATGACCCCGAGCTAAGCAAAACAGTCGGTCAATCAAATTCCACTGCTCTTACAACTGCAGCTGTAAGAGGTCATTTATCTGTAGTCAATGAATTGTTATCAAGAGATTCTAGCTTGGTGGATGTCACAAGATCTAATGGAAAAAACGCATTACACTTAGCTGCTCGTCAAGGGCACGTGGACATAGTGAGTGCATTGCTCAAGAAAGATCCACAGTTGGCACGAAGAACTGATAAGAAAGGTCAGACTGCTTTGCATATGGCTGTGAAAGGTGTTAGTAGTGAAGTTGTAAAATTGCTTCTTCAGGCTGATCCAGCCATAGTCATGCTCCCAGATAAGTTTAGTAACACGGCTTTGCATGTAGCTGCACGAAAGAAGCGCATTGAGGTATTAATCAACTTGTAGCAAACTGATTGATTATAAATTTTCAAAAGTAGTAGTGGAGTAGTTGGCTTATTAAATATGATCCTATTGATATGTATGGCAATTTCGGCCCTTTTACTTATGAACGGGTCGATTTGGGTTGTGTGCTTTATTAATCGGGTCATATCGAAAAGGTAGCTAAAAGGGAATCGGGTCAATCTGTTTGAACTGGTTGAAAGTCAACATAAACAATTTCTATTGCGTTTATGTCAAAAGAGGAATTAATGTTTGAAAAAGAACGCTATTTTTTATGCAAACAACCTTCTAAATCGTTTAATTCAAAGACTTTGACTAATTTTGAAAATAATATTGTTTGTGTGATTGAAAGAATTTGCAAAAAGTGTTAGCGGGTCAACCTAACCTATCCTATTGGTCTCGGCCTTTTCTAAAACGACCTCTTCAGACTAAACCCATTTCGACATGTACTAGAAGTTGATATTTCGTTACAAATATACAGTCTTTCTTTTTGGAAAGGGATAAGTATTTGGGAATGCATTCAACTTGTAATTGATGTCTATTGTGTGTACCCAATTCACATGTGCTATTTTTAATGCATCTAACTTTCAAAAAGTGTGCTTTAGTGTATTATGTAGTATTTTTGATGATGTATCAACCTCTACAGATGACACGTGGCATCTTAAACATACGACATGTCAGCAAAATACATTAAAACACACTTTTTGAAAGTTGGATGCATAAAAGATAGCAAACATAAGTTGGGTACACACAATAGACATTGGGTACAAGTTGAATGAATTCTCAAACACTTATCTTTTTTGGAAACTCACTCTGCTAAAATGTGAACAACATATGCAGTTGACTACTTGACTGCATGTATGACAGGTCAGCACAAGCAAATAAAATACAATTAAAAAGGTTAATTTTGGATCGCTTAACTTTCTTAGATATAAAGAAAGTACCCTTCCATTTAATCTTGTGTTTTTCCTGCACATAAAGATAATTGCTGTTCGATGCACCTAACATTAGTAAAAAACTAATCATTCTTACAAAAATTCCATTTAATTTTGTGTTTTTCCTACACATAAAGATAATTGCAGTTTGATGCACTTAACATTAGTAAAAAACTAATCATTTTTAAGAAAATTTGACTATTTTGTGGTTTTCAAGAATGATGGCCAGTTTTTCTATGAAAACCGCTGATTCATACTCAATGCCTCTTGCAAACTGATTTAATTGTCTGTTACAGATAGTAAGCGAGTTATTACTTCTGCCTGACACAAATGTAAACGCTTTGACCCGAGATCACAAAACAGCCCTTGACATCGTTAACGGGCTTCCATTCTCAGAAGAAACTCCAGAAATCATCGAAATACTATCCCGTTACGGAGCTGTAAAAGCAAATGACTTGAACCAACCACGAGATGAGCTGAGACAAACCGTCACAGAAATCAGAAACAATGTCCACAACCAACTAGAACAAGCCCGAAAAACAAACAGAAACATGACCGGAATAGCCAAAGAGCTTCGTAGACTCCACCGTGAAGGAATCAATAACGCCACCAACTCCGTCACCGTGGTAGCCGTTCTTTTCGCCACAGTTGCATTCGCAGCCATTTTCACAGTACCTGGTGGTGTTGATGAGCATAATGGGATTGCAATAATGGTTCACAGCCCATCATTTAAAGTGTTCTTTATCTTCAATGCCATTGCATTGTTTACATCGTTAGCAGTGGTGGTGGTGCAGATCACGGTCGTGAGAGGGGAGATTAAGTCGGAGAGACGGGTTGTTGAGGTGATTAATAAGTTGATGTGGTTGGCATCTGGTTGTACAACTGTGGCGTTTATATCATCATCGTATATTGTGGTGGGGAAACACCATAGAGGGGCTGCGATATTGGTGACGGTTTTTGGGGCGGTTACGATGGCAGGAGTTCTTGGTGGTATGACTTATTATGTTGTGAAGTCAAAGAAGTTGAGAAGAGTGAGGAGGAAGTCGAAAAGCGGTGGTGGTGGTCCATGGCTGAACTGGGAATTTTCTGATGCTGATGTGAACCCAATTTATGCTATATGAATATGTTATTTCTTTTTGTTGTATACATGAATATATTTGTATAGGGCACATCAGTTGTCGCTATGAGTGTGCACAGGTCGGTTCGCGTCAACTTTTGCCTAAAACCAAAACTGCACAGGACAAAAATCAGTTATTAAAAGCATTATGTACTATTGTACTTGTCTCTCTGTCGTTTGTTTTTGATTTTTCTGCTCTTGGGCCGGGTAATATTAGCTCAACAAACGGCACCATGCCACTAGGATGGTCTAATGGTCAGTTTGAGATTTTCAAAGTCAGTCTCAAGTTTGAATCCGGTAAGCTGCAACTACTTAAAGCTACCCGCTCAAGCCTAGTAATCTGGAATCTTAGAGGGCCGGTGATTTGCAATATCTCCTTATGGAGTGACCCGACGCCTGAAAAATATGAAAAGCAATTTATTTCCAGATTCTTTATTCATGTATCACTAAACATACTTTGTAAGTTGAAATATACATCTTAAAACTTGTTCAGTGGTATATGAATAAAAAACAATAATGTGCATATCATCACTGGAAAATTTATATAATTATCTATCTGCAAACAAATTAACAAAAATTAATCATTAACTTAATAGTCTTAACTATTTAATAAAAATTAACACACTTCTGTGTCGTTAGTTTATTATGTTGTGTAATAGACATAGTTTACAAGATTTCTATAAAAATTATTATTCTTTTGAAATCAATTTAACAAAATTGCTTTCCTTAAAAATAATTAAACATGACTTGTTTCAGAAGAAGTATTCATCTTATATGTGTGGACATGTGGCTATGTATCATAAGTTGTTTTCTACTCGCTTTTATTGAAGTGTTTAAGTGTAGGTGCCTTTTGTATCAGATTAAGAAGTAGCAGGGTCAGAATGTAAGAGGTAAGAAAGAAAGTGCACATTTTATATTGTCTTTTAAATTGTTCAAGTTTAGTGCATGTACATTAACTTTGAAGAGTTGAAGGACTATACTTGTAACTTATTATACTTAGAAAAAATATATAAACATTGTGTGTAATTTTTTTTATAATTTTATTAGATATTTCTCATCATTTCTCTCTCAAGTTCCGTTTATTAGATTTAAAGTTTTTAATCGTTTGTTATAGAATTTGTATTGATCAGCATGTGATGATCTTGTAGTTGTAGATGAGTGTTAAAAATTTTATTGTGGTGACGTTTGTTCGTCTTGTTTTTGAATTTATTACCCGGTTATCGTTTAGGTGCACTAAGTGTGCACTAGGTATTTTTCATAAATCATAGTGTTTAATTTGTGATATCTTGACACCGACTATTTACATGTTAGACAAAAGTTATTTGACAATCGAGTTTCATAAAGATCTATTGAGCTATTTGAACCGCATGGTCATCAATATCAAAATATTACAACACCTAAATTAAATGTTCTTACGTTAAAAATAACGATTGAATATGTATGTATGTGAAAACTGAGAAGTAAAAAATACAAAAGGAAAAGGACTTGCAAAGTATTAAAATGCTCATTGATCAACATCTTACAAATGTTATGTTGTATATGCAAGTAAACGACACACTGGTTACCTCCATATACTATAAAGTGGCAACATCACACTTGTTAGTAACCTTTTTACGGATACTAATGGCAGCCGACGCCGTATATAATATACGGGCACTATTACATAAATGATCTTTTAGAACGCTATATTAGAGCAGTTTAACAAGAAAATCACTATCAGTTTTAGAATTTTGAAAATAATTGGTCCAAATAAACAGTTATAGGATTTTTAAAATATTTAAAGCTATAAAATGACCGCTCTAAATAATAGTATTTGAAACGGTTAGTATTAAACCGCTCCAAAAGCATGACTCATTTTTTCACCAAAAGCAAAAGAAAAAGCACCGAAATAAAAAGAACGATCAATTGTTTTTATTAGAGCGATCAATTATCTTTCTAATATTGGGACTTCGATTCTTTTTTTCCTGCAAAAGCAAAACAAAAGCCAAACCCATTTCTCTATCTCCCATAGTTATTTTATGGATCGGTCAAATGACCGTTCTGAAAAATGTTTCTAGTATTTGTAGCGTCATTGTCGAGTCACCCTTTTAAATGACGTTTTTCACCGCCTCAATACTCTTGGGGGACACCTTTATCCCCATATATTCTATGACATTACTAGCCACAGAACGGTTACCAGCATTTTTGAGGGTTTGGTATATTGCATGTGGCGTTGAGCATGATAAAAGTGGGATTAAAAAGTTTTGTTACATAAGTGTTCAACGTACAACTAATTTAATAAGTAGGATGAAACCAGTTCTTGATTAAGAATCACAATAAATATCAAACTGGTTTAACTCGATCGGTTAATTACCGTTTTATGATTCCGTTTTAACGTTCTAATAAGTAATAACCATTTTACATCATTTACTTAATTAGTATCCATAATTCAGTTTAATGAAAAGGACGGAGCTAGCGTTTACTAAAACCTATTAAATTGATGTTTTTAGCCATAAGCGTAGATCAACTTTATGCTTCAAAAAGTTGCCACGAAGCCACTTTTGTCGTGTGTCCCAAAAGTAGTAAACCACTATGAATGGTTAGATACATTATCGTTACTAAAACTCTCATCACATGCATGTCCAGAGAAAGATACTATCAAAATGTGAAGGGAGTATATAATACCCTTAAACATAACTATTTGTTAACCAAAGTTTGTATTAGTCCCTTAACTTTTCATTCACTTTACATTTTAATTCCTTAATTCATTTTTTTCAATTTATTAACTTTTAGCTTTTATTCTCTTGATGTTTAACCTCTAAATTATGCTACTTATATAATTAAAGTAATTTCATTAGCATTTATTTATGAAAAGTGATAGAAAAAGACCTACTTAAATAGATATAAAAATGTGCCTATAAAAATGTGACTAACACTGTAAACATGACATATGACAACTTCGATGTATAAAATTACGAGATATAAAATGTATGAAATAAGGAATGTGTTAGTCCTGTTACTTTACTATACTTATTTGAATGACTCAAATTTCATTGCTCTTAATTTATTGGGCTATGTGTTCATTCGATCTCAAAATCACCCAAACATGTACGAACAAGTACTAAACTTTTTTGTGTTTCCATATAAAAAGCTACACATCAATCTTGATCATATTACCTAATATCTGTATCTTCTTATGGTACTATATATAATATAATATATAATATATAAAAACAGACAAATAATATCCTTAGAATTATTGGCACAAAGTTACAAGCACAAAGTAACAAACACAAAGTGGGGTTTGCGGGGCCGCGGCGGCTACTCAAGTCAACTATATATATATATATCACTTTCGAAGATTACAAATTGCACAGTTTGTGGGGCCACGTCACCAACAACCATTCACATTTCACAAGCCTTAGACTCAGGTACTCGGGGTTATTAAGAGGCATTTCATTCGAAGCTTTTTAATTAGGAAATAAAGCTTGAAGCTCTTCTTCACCAAAGCTTTATATTTAATAGGAGCGTTTTATAGTAAATAAAAAAAACTCTTTGCAAAACACGTCCATTATCTATGAATCAATGAAGCTACCTGGTTAAGTGGCTAAGGACTCAAGGTTAAGTGGTTAACTATTATTTATTTATTTTTTAAATATGATATGAATTTCGATATAGAAATAGAACTTAAAAACATCTTTGTACTAAAGTCAAAGTATACAAATCGTTAACTTTTTAACATAAGTTAATTTATATACGGTGAAAGGCTTTGTCTTAATTAAGTTCATATGGTTTGCTAAAAGTATCAACAAGTGGGAAATCTATTTTTAATTTAATAAATAATATATAGTCATATATATATATATATAGTGGGATGGTATTTTTATTTTATTTTTCAGAATATTAACACTATATATTGTGTCTATTATCCTTAGATTAGTTGAGTAGATATTAGATCTTTTAATCAGTAAATTACAAATATAGCACACATTGTTGTTACGTGTTCAGATCTAATTAATAGGATGTTGTCAAAATTGCGACCTTTCACCTTAATAATAATTAGATTCGAATATTAAGATTTAACTCTATATCGGTTTATTAGATGAATTGTTGTGCACGCAGCTATTTTTTAATGTGGATTAATCACTTCAAACAAAAAAAATTACTTTAATAACCCCCAACTTACTCTACATTATGCATTTTTAATACCGTACATCTTTACATTAAATGATATTTACTTCACATATCATTGGATTTACTACTATAGATATATATTATATATACTAGCAGAATACCCGTGCAATGTAGCGGGAACAGTTTATTAGCTTCATATTCATTCGATATATAGTATTGTGTTTTCTAAAATATTTTAAAAATTCAAAACCATATAACAATACACAACCTATACAGTTTTCTAAATGGAAAAAGTTCAATTTTTAACAATTTTTTCAAAAAAACTTGTAATAAAATAACTCAAAATTAAATCATAAGATGTCATTGCAAACACAATGGTTGGGTTGCTAGTTGCGATAGTCGGGTTTCAAGTTTTTAATGGATATGTTGCGAGTTGTGGAATCGTTTGTTGAGTCTATTTGATTTTTTATTTTTGGTTTATTTTTTTGTATTTTGATATTAAGCATTATGTACGTTACATTGTAATCCTAAAACTTGATCAAAAGTTTGAATTGCTCGTCCCAACATTGATTAAACGCTTTCATCTCATCCCAACCATTCCATCCATAATTGGCATGTCTTGTAACTACTAACGGTTCAAAAGTTATGTCTTTTTTGGAATTTCTCATATGTAGTCATTTATATCTTAAAAAATATATCTCAAATGCATTATATAATAGTATAGATATAGAGAAGTTTAAGCTAGTTATAATTAATTGTCATATGTTAATTAGTTTATGGTTTAATAATGCTTATATTAATGATAATTAAATGTTACATATTAATTAGTTTATAGTTTAATAATGCTTGTAATAATGATAATTAAATGTCACATATTAATTAGTTTATAGTTTAATAATGCTTGTACTAATAATAATTAAATGTCACATATTAATTAGTTTATAGTTTAATAATGTTTGTACTAATGATAATTTAATAAATGTAGGGGTATGTTAGTCATTTTTATAAAAAATTTTAAAAATGCTCTTAGTAATTATAAGGGTAAAATAGTAAAATCTATCTTAAAAAAAAAACATTGAAATGTATTATATAATAGTATAGATATATATAGGTGAGGATCAAGAAGGAAACAAAAAAATTAAGGAAGGAGGGAAGCAAATCTCAACCCTTGATTTCATCATAAATGAATTTTAAAAATCACAAATAATTTCAAAATTTAACATTCATCACAAATAATGTTAAAAACATTCATTTATGAAAAAATCAAGGGCTAAGATTTGTTTATCTCCTTCCCCAAAATTTGAAGCTTCCCTATGGATTATTTTCCTATATACATATATATATATGAATACGAGTCTATATGATCGATATGAGCTATATTAACCTAACCTTACTTATACTCTAATAATTTAAACTTACGACCACTTAATGGGATGCCCGTAGAATCAAAAAGCCTGATGGTAAATACTCACTTATAGTTGACGTGTTGATTTAGGTCTACAGAATCATTCGTGTCTCTTTGAAGCTCAAGATTCAACGATAAAAGGTTGAATATAAGACATCTTTCCAGGTATACAACAATTATCGGTCCTTTCGATACGTAACATGTATTTGAAGCATTTACGAGCCGAAGTTTTTGATGCTCTAACCTTTATAAAAATGTTGCTTAATCGACGTGACTAGCTTTTAGGTGCTATTGTTTATTTGATTTGTAAGGGGTTTTGTATTGTTAGGCGAGTCTAGTTGGGTGTATTCGTCCGTTTTTGGAGATTTCAGTCTTTTGTTATTTCTATTTCCAGTGGAATTTGTAGCAAAAGTTAGATTGGAGAAAAACTGTTAAAAAGTTTTGGAATGTGTTGGCATTGAATCTGTTGAGTCTTCCACTGTAAATTGTGACACGGCACTTAATAGGTTTGACTGGTTGACGGGCATCAAGTGTTTAATTGGATACATTTGGTGAGATCATTCATTAAAAAAATTATTATATAAACGTTATAAGGATTATAAATGTTAAAAAGTAAGTTGTATAAAAAGATATATAATATAATAATATAGCATTTCATTTAACTTTCATTTAGTACAGAAATTGGAGATGCTCTAATAATGCTAGGCTATTAGAAAAATAAAGTTTGCATTAATTAAATAAAAACTGATAATGTCATTCCTAGTTAACAAGATTTGTTTGTTTTGTCTTTTCAAGTTAGTGTGTTACGGAGTACTATTTTATTTGATCAAACACATTGAGGAGGATATAACATAGTTATTTGAAACAATCTCATAGTTGTACAGTACACTGCAATAATAGTTTTGTCTAAAACTATTAATTAATTATTATAAATTTAAAAAATGATATAACCTTTGTGCATTAAGTGATATTGAAGGTATTATTTTACATGATTGATCTTGCCTTTTATTTTTGCACACACAAGATCTGTATAGTTTTGCAATCTATTACACGAATGATTTTCCTATTAAGAATGACATAGTATTGACTGTTGAAGGATGAATTTCACTCGTCCCATTTTACCTTTGTAAAAATGATTTATGTTAACTTAATTTGGTTTTAGCATACATTTTGTGAAAACATCTCCCTCCCTCTCATTTCTATTAACGTTACCATCTCTTTTATTAGATCATCTTTCTTTGTGGATTTGATTAAAGTTCATGACGATGGTAGTAACCCGGGTTAAATGGCTAGATTTGGTATTGATAAGGGGTTTGATTTGATGGTGGTTCTTGATGTTCTTGATGATGGTTTATATGTGGGCTACTGTTCATGTACACGGTTTTAGAAATAAATATCGATTTGAACAAGAGGATTAAGTTCAAATGAAAATGAGAATTTTAGTGAGAATAAAAAGATGAATCTTAATCATCTATTTAGCAAAACTCAAATTCCCTCCCAAGTTAAATATCTCAAAAATGGCTAGTCAAACAATTATAAAAATTACATCATAAAAATCAACGTTTTTTTCTCTACGATTAGACATCTCGTAATATACTTTCGACGAATTTTTTTTTTGTGTGGGTGTTTTCAAATTGGTAACACATGTGTTAGTCTTTGGTAACACATGTGTTACCAGTTTTCAAAACCCACCGAAAAATGAAAAAAAAAAAAGTTTGTCGAAAGTATACTTTGTGAGATGTCTAATCGAAGAGAAAAATATTAATTTTTATGGTGCAATTTTTATAATTTTTTGACTAGCCGCTTGTGAGATATTCAATTTTTAAAAAATGTGAAATATTATTATCTTAATGAAATGAATGGCTGAGATTTATTCCTTCAATTTTACAAAAAATCTCATTTTCATTTCAACTTAATTCTTGAACAAGATTTCGTATTAATTATAAACAATAATTAAATTAAATTAAAAAAAAAAACAAATAATATATTAGAAGTTATAAAAAATAATAAAATTAAAAGATGTGTAAAAAAGTGTACACAAAATAGTAAGAGTAATTTATTATTTTTAACATTTTAAATTTCAGTTCCTTAGCAAAGTTTACATACCAAACATGATCATGTCAAATAATTGAATTTAGATTCTCTCAAATTTTAATTCATTCAGATTCTATTCGTTTAATAGATTCTATTTCATTCAAAAATATTACATGAACTGAACAGAGTCTAATTCTATTTTGAATAGATTTTTGTACTTTTTGATATAATCTAGAAGAACAAGAAGCACATCATAGTAGAACAACCTATATAAATTTAAATGTGGTGCGAAACAAATCACTTATAATGTAATATATTTGGTCATATTAAATTGTTTTTTTGACCATGATTGGATTAAGTGTTTCTTTTGTTATTACATATAAAACCATAGTCCATACGTACTACTGTTTTTCACGATGAACATAAAATTGTCATTGGTTAATATAAAGAAAATTCTGGAACAAAGTATAGATTCTTTTAGCAGCCACTGAAGTCTGGAAATAAAATTTTAGTCATGTCCATGCAGTACAAATACAATAGAACGAAGGCTATATAAATATATAAAACAATCAATCCTCATATCAAAACAACAGGTGAAACTCAGAATACAAGTATTTAATAGTATAACTTTGGTGTATAAAATCTTTTATTTGATGTATTAATCATTTCCCATAAAACATTTAGATTTTTACTTCGGTTGTTTAAAAATGTAACATAAAAATTGGTGTATTTTTTAAATGATAAAAAGCTTTCTCTGTCCCAATTCTATAGTTTATCTTTACTTTTTTAATATCCCAATCTAATTGTTTAATTCTAGAATGGAAATGAGTACTATTTAACTTTTTTTTTTATTATCCGTAATATATAATACGATATGACATACATTATAAAAAGTTGTACAAAAAATAAAAATAAAATTGTAATTTTATAAAAATATGTATTTAAAATTTTATATCTTTTATATGTAAACAATAAATTTGAAACCAAAAAAATATAAGTTAAATATGTACAAATGTTTTAACTGAAGTGTCTATATATTCCTAGTCATGTTTATAAAATGGATAAAAAGATGTCACATGAACAACTTAATTTAAAATATTATTGTCAAGAACATTCAACATGTTTCACCGAGAGTCAAATTAATATGAAGAAGAAAAAAAGCATATTTTGATGCAAAAGACCACCACCACCACAAAAAATATGCATATGATTGCTTATTAATAATGTCTATTTTATATGACACCACTTTTTCTTCTCATCCTTTGAAAAATTACTCACACTTAAAATTTTACTTGCATCCATTTTCAACCCAATAATTCATCATCATACTATTATTCTTCTGCTCATTTCTCATACAAAATCCCTAATATTTTATATATTGTTTGTTCAATTTTCCACATGGATTAAGTGATCCAGTCATCAAACATCATCTTTCTTCAATACCCAGGTAAAAGATTTGAGCTTTATGGGTTATAAATCACCTTTTCATAAATATGTTGCTAAATACTCTGTTTCATTATTCAAGTTAGGTATTTTGACTTTTTATTGAAATATGAAATTGGAACAGAGTTGCTTGCTAATCATTGATCTAAAAACTTTGAAACCCAACTAAAGTTTATGTTAATTTAGTCTATTTGTGCGAAGGATGTATGATATATTGCTGTGAATTGATATGGGTATGTTTCAAGACTCATAAAAATTGAATCTTTATCAGTCAAAAATGATTATTCTTTTCTACTATATTTCGATAAGATTGTCTGTGATTGATACGGGTATGTCTCCACACTCATAAAAATTGAATCTTTATCAGGAAAATACGATTATTCGATTATAATTCGATAAGATGGAATCTCCTGTGGCTGGAAACCATCATCAGAGCTTGAGTAGAACTAGAACAATGGAAAAAAGAGATGATACATCATTGCATATAGCAATCAGGGCGGGGGATATATATGCAGCTTTAGAGATTTTAAGAAGCACAGAGGAACAAAAGCTAAAGGAATTGTTATCGAAAACAAATCAATCGGGTGAAACGGTTCTTTATGTTGCTGCTGAATATGGTAGTGTTGATTTAGTGAAGGAAATGATGAAATATTATGATCTTGAGGCGGCTGGTATTAAGGCGAAGAACGGTTTTGATGCGTTCCATATTGCTGCCAAACAAGGAGATATTGGTATGAATTTAAATCTAAGCTTTTATATCTTGTCTTATGTGTTATTTTGATTGTTGGTTATTGAGGTCAAATGGACTAAATTTGATTCGAAAAATTGACATGACGGTTAAAACTTGGTATTTACATTGAATTGTATAACGAATACTAGAAATAGATATATAGAATCATTGGATTTGTAACAAGATGAAAATAGGATGCTGAATTCGGAAAGTAATAAGTTTGACCTGAAAAGTCAAACTGTAAAGGTCAAAGGACCATTTTTCTTGAAAAGTTGTAGTTTTTGCTGATATAGTGAGACATAACGAGTTCTTAATAAACTTAGCTTTGTATCTAGCATCAATTATCGTTCATCCGTCCTTATGGGGTGTTTGGATGTGTGCTTTGAGACCATTGTGACTTGAATAATCAAAATTAAAGTCAAAATCTAATGAGCAAAAGTTCTTAATGATAAAAAAACTTTTAGTCAAACACTCAAACTGATTCTTGATTGTATTATTGACGTGTCACGATCTTAAAAAATGATTTATGTTCCCAGTTCTTGATTTAAATATTTGTCTTCAGAGGTATTGAAGGTTCTTATGGAAGCACAATCCGAGCTTTCAATGACATTTGATCAAACAAACACTACTGCATTACACACGGCTTCTGAACAAGGCCACATTGAGGTGGTAAAGTTTCTTTTGGAGAAAAATAGTACAATGGCCACTATAGCAAAAAGCAACCTTAAAACAGCTTTACATTCGTGTGCACGAAAAGGTCATTTGGAGGTGATGAAAGCACTTCTGGAAAAAGTACCAGAAATTGCTACTAGAGCCGATAAAAAGGGTCAAACCGCTCTTCATATGGCTGCTAAGGGACAAAGAGTTGACATCATTAGCGAGCTTATAGCAGCGGATAATGGGTTATTGAATATGGTTGATAAAAAGGAGAACACTGCACTTCATATAGCTACACGAAAGGGTCGAAAAGAGGTACTTAAATTATCAATCATACTCACATTTCTACAAAGTTGACTTTGACCTTTGAGGTCATATACAAGTTTTTAGTATTATTCTTTTTCACTTACTCTGGGAAATTTAGTACCAAAATTTGCCAATATGTAGTTTATGCTATTAATTTTATTACCGTAAGCATAACTTACCCTAAAAGTGAAAGAATTGATCCAGTTATTTCTTAAAGATTAACATATTTGAGCTTCTAGAAAGTTGACTTTGACTTTTGAGCTCAAATAACTAAATTCAGCTTAAACAAAACAAGTTGACGTCTAGTTTCCCAAAACCTCGTGAACATTGCTTGATTTCATGGTTATTGATTTACAGAGAGATGCTAAAAGATCGTAATAGTCCATTCTAAAGAAGTTGACTTTGACTTTTAAGGTCAAAATACTAGTCATTAGATTTGAAGTTTATTTTCTAATCTTGCAGTTTTATCAGCAAAATGTCTTGTTAATTTGTATTTTATGATTTGAAGTTACTGTATTAATTCTAATTTTCTCAAAAAGTGAGACAACTTATACAAATTTTGGTTTTGCAAGGTAGGGTTTTGACTTTGGATAAATTATTAAGAAGTCATGAATATCGCTTGATTTAATGTTTCTTGGTTTGCAGATTGTTCTGGCACTGCTAAGTCACGAGGAAATAATCAACAAACAAGCCATTAACAAATCTGGAGAAACTGCCCTCGATACTGCAGAAAAGTCTATGCGAACTGAGATTGCAACAATCTTACAGGAAAACCAAGTAATGAATGCAAAGTCAATAAAGAAACCACCACCATTAACCTCCACCGCTCGAGAACTCAAACAAACCGTAAGTGACATTAAACACGAAGTTCATGACCAACTTGAACACACACTTAAAACTCATAAACGGGTCAAAGGAATCGGAAAACGTATAAACAAAATGCACCACGAAAGCCTCAACAACGCAATCAATTCCACTACAGTTGTAGCGGTTTTGATAGCCACAGTCACCTTTGCTGCCATATATCAGCTGCCCGGTCAATACGTTGATGACCCAACTCAAATCCCAAAGGATTTTACTTTAGGTGAAGGAAACATAGCTGCAAACCCTGAGTTCATTGTTTTCTTGATATTTGACTCCCTTGCCCTTTTTATATCACTAGCGGTTGTGGTGGTACAAACGTCGATTGTGGTTGTGGAACGGCGGGCAAAGAAGCAGGTGATGGCAATTATTAATAAGTTAATGTGGTTAGCATGTGTTTTTGTTTCGGTTGCATTTCTTGCGCTTTCGTTTATTGTTGTGGGAAATGAGAAGTGGTTGGCGGTTGGAGTGACAGTTATAGGCTCGGTGACATTAGCTTCAACACTCGGGACAATGTGTTATTGGGTGATTATGCATCGAATCGAGGCTAATAATTTGAGGAGTATTCGTCGGTCCGCGAGGAGTAGTAAATCACTCTCGGGGTCCGTTTCTGTACACTCGGATTCAGAGAACGACGATTACAAGAAACTTTATGCTATCTGATATGACATAATACAATCTGATATATCAACTTTATGAATCATCATATATGATTTTTCAATCTAAACATACCATCATTCTAGTGTAAATCCACATAGCTTACTACATTTTGCAAGAATGTGAGAAGAAAAAAAGACTTTTTCTTCACATCTAAGCTAATTTCAACTCGCTCTTGCAAAATATGGTGTTCTATTCTGTATTTTCTCACGGATTATGGTTGGTATAGATCGAACAAAGAGATGGTTCAAAAGATCGATCACTTCCTTTAGGGGAAATTGGTTCGGTTCTCGTTTTAAAACAGCTACAACTTCATATATTATTGTAATATATATTTGCAGATGAATGTAAAGTAGCAGAGTTGCCATACATGTTTTCAGACTCTGATTTTATGCACAAGTTGTTGTATATTTGACTTTTTGTAACTGTTTTGTGCATTGATTGTTTCATATGAAGAAGAATGACTATGACTATGACTATGGCTTCAATACTTTTGTCAATAGGTTTACACGAAAAAGATACCCAGTAGAACAGTCGGTTTGTGTTTTACTTAATTATATGGTAAATTGCATAAAATAGAATCGTACTATTGTCTGATTATCAACTTTTAAAATCAAATACTAAAAATATCAGTAACAGTAATGTTTTAATAATTTGTTTACAATTCTAGCAACATATTACTTATAAATTGAGAAAAGAATATGATGTTTCAAATAATATATTACAAAAAATACAAAGAAATTAGAGGTTGTTTTCAGTTAATGATAGTTCCATAATCATTCTTATATAGAAAAAATTATTTAAATACTAATATGCCTGAAGCAAATCTCAAGTTGTCAACCATTTGAGTGTCAGAAAAAGCTAAATTCTCATTATTTTTAAAATTAAAAAGACAACGTTTTCTGATTGTGTGTTTTTCTTATACGATTAATCAATCTAAAAAATCAGTATAAAACCTTTAGATTTATATTTATCCTACTGAGTGGCTGCAAGTCGTTACAACATATGAATTATAATTATAATATATTTTTAATTAATAAGAGTTACTAGTATTTAATTAATATTTATAATTCTTAATTACTAAAGAAACTAAATCTGATTTAAATATTGTTATTCCTTTTCTCCAAAAGCACAAGCAGATTCTTGCACACTTCTATGCACGTGCAACATCACCAATAGGATGTGGTCTAAAGGACGTTGAAAAGTGTAATTTGATGCGCAAATGAACTCTGTTTTAAGTGCTGAAGTTGTAATCCATCATTGTTACCTTTAATAATATGAATAATTGTATGTTGTCTTTGGTTAAGCTATGAGATAAAGCAATCGTTTTAATTTCAATTATATAAATATAATTGCCTAAGGATTTGGAATATAAGTAACATACTAAATATATTAAGATCTAACACAAATATTGATGAAAATTATTAAATTGCTCATAACTAATAGTCTAATACACTGTATTAGTGTTAAAATAATTAGTTGAGCTGGAACAAACATGTCAATTAAGTGGACCTCATACCTCTTAAAAGATGTGTTAAGCTCTGTTTGACATAGATTGATTCAATTGTCGGAAGATCAAACTAGAAAGAGTATGTCGAACGTGTAACATGCATTACTCCTGGTACACGTATTATATGTATAATCAGATGTGGATCTATAAGGGGCGAATGCCCCCTCAATAATTTTCATTGTAAAAAGTAAACTGGTAAAATGTATTAATAAAAATTCAAAATTATTGTCCCTATAGGAGAGGAAAAGATTAAAAAAAAGTTTTTTTTTGCTTTTTCAGTAATCAGATCTTAGTTACATCATTATATATAATATTTTCAACTCTGTAAATCTTTAATTACATTGTGTAAAAGATTTTTTTTACACTCTAAATTAAATATCTAATTACAAATGGGTAATGATTTTGTCAAACATATTCATTAATCGGTCAAAATAGATCAACTCGTTTGGATTTCAATTATAACCATAAACACATGTTTCAATATAATTTTATTTTAAAAATCGTAACATGTAATAAAGAAAACAGAAAGAGGGGAAATACAAGATTGTGATATGAAAACCGCAACTAACTACCAGCCGGGTATAGATCCAACATAAATTAGATCTAACCCATGTCCATGACCCGACCCAAAGCAGTCAAGCCAATCAACCCAACGACTCACATTCACCGTCAAACTTAGAGTACATTGTAATTAACGACTTACAATCTTCGTCAGCTAATCCATATTTTACCCTTAAGGAGTAAAGTAATTACTTAAGGCCTGTTTACAAACAACTTACTAGACTTATTGGCCAAATTGACTTATTCAGTCACCACAAATAGATGTTTACTTGAAGCTTAAAATTAAGCACATGTGTTACACCCATACTTTTAAAAGAAAAAGAAATATATTTTTTTTTCAGGATGAATAGTGTTATCTGCTGGATAGCCCTTTCCTGTCGAAAATGAGCTCTGTCTATCCGCCGGATAGCCCTGTTCTTTTCAACTTTTGCCCTTTTTTTAGATTTCAACTCAAAACCTAACCAAAATACATTCCAACACTTCCAATGATCAAATAGCAACTTATAAACCAACTTTCTTCACACACACACACATATATATATATTCAATATCTACAACCCAAATTCATACCAAAAACATGTTCGACCCATTTTGACACTATTTCAAAACATGGGTTTAACACAACAAGTTTAAAGATCACAACCATGATTCAAAAGATTAACACTTGCAAACCTATAATAAGTGCCTAGCAATCCTTCGCTAAACCTTATCCTTCCCGTGAGTCTTCTTCTTACAAAATCCACTCGCACCTACAAAGTAGATTCAACTAAAAGAGTAAGAGTTGCTTAGTGAATTCATAGGTAATTAAACAAGTAAACAACTCATCAAAAAATTGAACATCTAAATACTCAATTTTACAACATGACATCAACTAATCATTTGAAATCAAATAACAACTTGACTTTAGCCACAAATTGTCAACAATTAACAGCTTGATCTCAATTCATCGACTTGATCACAATTCAACAATTTAAAGGCAACTAGTAATCAATTTTACATACACATCCGAATCAATCAACTAAATCAATTAACATATCAACAACAAGATCAACTTTAATTGAATTCAATTAACAACTGAGGTCAACATGAGTTGACTAATAACTAGCATACACTTGATATACACAACTATATGGATCCGTGATCTATTCCACTTTCACTTCTCAACTGAGCTAGCACAAAGCTAGAAAATCTCTACCATGTAGAGCAACCATCATGTGGTTCATTTAATATATGTAACCACTTATTCCACTGTCAATTGGATCATCTTACATGTATGTAATCTGGGTACATTTTACAACTTAATCATGTGGATCATATACAACATGAGACCACCTATTCACTATCATATTGATCCTCTTACACGGATGTAATCCAGATACATTCAAACAACATAACTCATTTAACTACTATATGAACTCACCTTGGTGATTTAATGAAGATAATTTGCCACTTGAACTCTCCACTTCTTTAACACCAATCAACACCACATAATCATCTTACCAAATCATAAAGATGTATAAACATTTATATAACTCTTCTTATTATCAATTTTTAACTAGCTTATATAGATGAAAATTTGACTTTTAAAGTCAAACTTGAAGAATTTCATCATTCCTACTCTTGAATTCTATCAAGTGTTCAATTGCTTTTAACCTCACTTTAATTACAACTAATAGCATCAAAGTAACTCTTTTAAACTAACAGTTTAGTGGGTTTATTTGTCAAACCCGAATTCAATCTTTCTAAGTTGGTTTTCATAAGCTTCTAATCAAAATTTCATTACCAATTGATCCAGAAATCAACAACTAATGATTGTAGGATCAATTTAACATCAATTGAACACAGCTAATGGTTTATTTCATCAATTACTATCAATTCTACTTCTATTCATCATTTACCCAATTATTAGGTCAAATAAGCAATAACAAGGGTTTACCTTAGATTGAGGATGAAGGATATAACTTCATTTAATCCTTCAAAGTTTAATTTGATGATTGAAGCTTGAATTCTTTTCTTTCTTCCTTCCTTCTTGTTCCAGAATATTAGAGGGTGTAGGTGTGTATACGTACTTGTGTATGTGTATATCATGAGGTTTCTAGTGTTTTAATAGATAAGGATTTAATTTAGATAATTACATTTCCAACTTTCTAGTCTTCTTTACTTAGTTTTATACCCCACAACTTAACATTTAAGCAACTTAAATATTTCATGAATGATAATAATACAAGTAATTTACACAACTAATTAAATAAAACACTATGCGTATGAAAATATTACCTATATTTTTGGGGTGTCACAATATGATATCCTAGTTTCTTTTTCGATCATCTACAAAATAGGTGTACCACCCATTCAGCCTTATTTTGTCAAAACTGCCCTCCCATGCTATTTTCTTTTCTCTTGTATTACTTCTCAACTTCTAACTCTTTATATAATTGGCAGCTTCTTTTACAAAAATCGGACCATCACCTATATAAAACAAGCCTAGATTATACCAAGCACTCCTATTGTTATCAGTAATTCCAATTGCCTAACCACCGTTGACCGTTGTCCTCCACGCCAAACCGCCGGCCGTCATCCTCCCCGCTAAATCGACGGTCGTCATCCTTCTCGCGGAACCATTGGTCTTCGTCAAGTTAATTTCTTGTTTTTCTCATAACTTAGTTTCTACTCTGAATTTTTTCTAATTGTGGTTTTGATCTTAAATTGATAGTCGGTTACTTAGATTGATGCTTTTTTCATTCTTGATATTTGATCAACATTTTTTATTTATATTAACAAATAATAATTGACGGGTCATGTGGTAAACAGAGATACAAAAGAATAGTATTATGATAGAAATATTTTTTTCATGTATATTTGAGTTTCAATTTTGAAAATGGAGACTTTTATGGAAAGTCGGATAAATGGTGTTTAAGAGGTTGAAAAATGAGAGGACCACTCCCAACTCTTGGTGTGTCAGGTTTGTGTCAGTTGTGACACCTCAACGCCACCTAATCTGACACAAAACCGACACAACAATGCCAACAATGACTATGTAATTTTAATTTTGAGCCCACATTTACCAATATACCTTTCTTTATATATACTAAACAAAAAAACCCGATACAAATGATTTTTGCGTCGCCAAACCGGCACAATTGAAACTGACATACCAAGTGACACAATGGTGCCGTTGGTGTCACTAAATTGACGCACGTTAGTGGCCAACTGATAGTTACATACGAAGAGGTCTTATGAGTGACCGACTAGAAATTCTATTTTTCAATTGATCCTTGTAGTGTTACAATTAAGATTCAAGAAATTGATTAACAAAAGTTAGGGCATGTTCTAATGTTATTCTCAATATATGGTCAAATATTTTCATAAATAAAAAAGAAAGTTGTCTAATAAGTTAATCCAATATTGTTTATAAGATTTATAAATTAAGAATAGTTAATATTTTTATAAATTAATGAATTATACAATCATATTTTTAATTAAAATAGTTATCTTTTTTTTGTTAATTTCTATATGAATATGAATTTAAATGAGAGTTTGCATATTGAATACGTATAAAATTAAAATTATATTAATATATAACATTACATAGAGGTAGAAGACAAAACGAGTAACAAGCTCTGCTGTTAGGTTTTTTTGAATTGCAAAATTAATTCTTTTGAAAACAACATCTATGGATCTAGGGATCGTAATATTATTATGCATGAACCGCTAGACTCTGTTGAAAAGCTCCCCAATCTCTTATACAAAAAAATCAAAAGTATAAACACAAAAAATATAAATACATGTTAATTTTCAATACATATTAAATGCCTTTCATGTAAAAGTCATTCTAAAAATAATCAGCGCCTCCCACTACTCTCAAAGTCTCAAACACACCGTGATATCTATATTTTCTGCTCTATACCTGTATATTTCATTTTCATTTTTCTCGCCTCTTTTATTTTCACACCACTGTCTTCGGCCGTTAACCACCACCGGCGAATCCAAAAATGAGGATTCCAGGTCGTATTCTCACCGCCGTTCTTCTCTTCTTTTTCCTATTCACTTCTCCGTCAACGGCGGAGATCAAATCTCTCAAGATCCAAACTGATAACCGTCCGATGATCCTCTTCGAAAAATTCGGATTCACACACACCGGATTTGTTACCATCGCGATCTCCTCCGTTTCCGTCACATCGACGTTAGCGCAGCCAGATCCGTCAAGGTTAGGGTTTTTCCTTCTATCAGAAGAATCGTTGATTCAGGTACTGCTTGAACTACAACAAAACCCTAACTTTTGCGTCGTGGATTCACAATTCATATCAGTACTGTTCACTTTCCGTGATCTGTCTCCACCACCGCAATCATCGTTTAACAAAACGTATCCGGTAACGTCTCCTAATGAATACTCGTTGTTTTTCGCTAATTGTAATCCACAATCTTTAGTAACGATGGATGTACGTACGGAGTTATATAATACTGATGATGGCACCACAAAGGATTACTTATCAGCTGGATCGACACAGCTGCCGTCTCTTTATTTTGTATTCTCTTTGATTTATCTAGGGTTTCTAGGGTTGTGGATCTCGATATGCTTTAAAAACCAGCGATCTGTGCACAGGATTCATTTATTAATGGGAGGGTTGCTTGTTATGAAGGCGCTTAACTTGATCTGCGCTGCTGAGGATAAACATTATGTGAAAGTGACTGGTACTCCTCATGGATGGGATGTATTGTTTTATATATTTCAGTTTATTAGGGTTGTGCTTTTGTTCACTGTGATTGTGTTGATCGGTACTGGATGGTCATTTTTGAAGCCCTTTTTGCAAGAAAAGGAAAAGAAGGTTTTGATGATTGTGATTCCACTTCAGGTTTTGGCTAATGTAGCTTCTATAGTGATCGGGGAAACTGGTCCCTTTATTAGAGATTGGGTAACTTGGAATCAAGTCTTTTTGTTGGTTGATATTATATGTTGTTGTGCGATTATCTTCCCCATTGTGTGGTCGATTAGATCGTTGAGGGAGACTTCTAAGACTGATGGGAAGGCTGCTAGGAATTTGGCTAAGTTGACTCTGTTTAGGCAGTTTTACATTGTGGTTATTGGGTACTTGTACTTCACAAGGATTGTCGTTTTTGCATTGAAGACGATTGCAGCTTATAAGTACCAGTGGGTGTCTAGTGCAGCAGAGGAAATCGCTAGTCTTGTGTTCTATTTGGTGATGTTTTACATGTTCAGGCCAGTTGAGAAAAACGAATACTTTGTTCTTGACGATGAAGATGAGGAAGCAGCTGAGATGGCTTTGAGGGACGAGGAGTTTGAGCTTTAAAATGTCATATCGAGGATCCTATCTGTTTTGTCGTTTATATTACTATTTAGGTGATACACTGTGAGTTGTCGATTTAAACTTTAAGTAGTTATTTTCTGGAACAGTTGATGTTACTTTACTTTTCTTTCATGTCATAACTGTGGAATTAATGATAGTGCGTGTTCAAAATTTTGTAATTTCGTATCAGCTAATGTATCTTTAATGTGTCTATTTCAAAATGTCTTCACTTGTCTGTGAATGCGGTGTTCATTTCTGCTTTCTTTTATGGCTGCTTTTCAGAGTAATCTCAGTTTTATTCTTGATGTGTCAACTGCATTTTTTTGGGTGCTAAAGACTTCTCTTTATTCATATCTCTGGCTTTGTATATTCAGCAGGAATATCTATTTCTGATGCTGTTGGTTTCACATAATAAGAACTGTTTGATTTGTGTAAGATTATTGTGATCTTGGACACAAGGTAAGTAACACAATTGTGACTGACATGTTGCATGGTCCTGTTTCTCTCCTGTATTTTTGCTACTTTAGCTTTGATGGGCACATGTATTTCTTTTCATGCATCCTGTACTTAGTGTCCCATTTTGTAATGCTTCTTTTGTTTCGTCACATGATATGAACGGGTAATTTGTGAGGCAAAAGGTCCAGAGTTCTTTAGTCATGCTATTGTGGCGAACTTGTGATAGAATCCTAGGAAAGATATCTAATGGTGAGGGCTAGTCACACTTTACTAAGCCAGTGATGCAGTCTTTATGGGTAGCTGTGAGTAAAGATAGCATCCAGATGTACTCGTCGTCCTATATAAATACCATAAGTTTTTTTTTTGATGACTGCTACATGATTGGAAACCTTAAAAAGTCCACAAGCTTGAAGTTTGAGGTTTATGTTTAGTTTATGGCATCTAAGTGGTAATTAGTATTTTGGGGATCACATGGCTTCAGCTGATTGAGAGCTAGTCACACTTTACTAATCCAGTGATGCAGTCTTTATAGGTAGCTGTGAGTAAAGATAGCATCCAGATGTACTCGTCTTCCTATATAAATACCATAAGCTTTTTTTGATGACTTTACATGTATGCAAACCAATAAAAGGACCACAAGCTTGAATTTTGAGGTTTATGTTTAGTTCTTGACATCTAAGTGGTAATTGGTATTTTGGGGATCACATGGCTTCAGCTGATTGAAAAGCTCGACCCCCATTGCATTTACCTATTCTCAACATCCGTTTAGTAGGAAAAGTTCCTAGTAAGAAGAGAAGAATGGAACGTTAAGGATGTTGGAATTGGAATTAGGGGTGCACAATAGCCGTTCTGTAGATGAGCTTCGTGGGAGTAAGCCTGTATGATTCAAGCTTACTGAACCCATTGAGCCCCATATGAGCTACAGTTTAATTTGTACTTTTACTTTCTTGGGCTTGGACTTCCAGAAATTTGATGTAAGCATGTCAAGCATAACAGTATATGAACCAAAAAAAGCTTAACCAAGCTTGTGATCAGCTCAAACATACCACAACCCCAAAGCTGAACATAATTTTCACACTTGCATTTGCAGCATTATCAGACTTGATTTGATCCTGGACTATGTTAATTTTTATCTCACTTCAAGTGGACTGTATCTATAACCGTTTGGCGTATTTTGTCATGCACTCTTGTCTTATAGACTTAAAGTAGGAAAACTGAAAATGCTACTAGCTTTTCTGAAGAGTTTCATGTTACCTTTGTATTTGTTGTGCCAATAGTGATCATCATGACATCGTGGGTGTTCTAGTAACATGTTGGTCCTTGGCCTTCTTTTGAGTTCTTGCATCGTTTTACCTTTGCACAGCTATCTATTTGTGAATAGGCCAGTGATGTTGATCAACTGGTTTCAAGTTATTGTTTGTACATGTTGATTCTGATTATGGTTTCACCTTTTTCTCAGCTATCGATTCTGATCCTCTGGCTTTCTTTCGAGTTCTTGTGTGGTATAATATGTTGCCTAAAATTGGTGTGTTATGATGGTCATTTCTTTGTTGAGATTGAAATAAAGTTATGGGGGTAGGTTTAATGAACGCACGCCAAGTCAAGCAAAAAGGACTTCCAGATTGTATGGTTTGAGTGTATATACTCCGTCTGAAATTTTGCCTTTTCTTTTGGGAAATGTATTGGTTTGGTCGTGCAGTTCCTAATTAGATCCATAGGAGATTGCACTTGAATGGAGACAAGATATGTAATAATAGTCATATCAAATGATGCAGATAAATCTCTTTAGTACTGAACCACATACAGAAGCCTGAAACAATTTGAAGCGTTACAGCGAGTTTGGAAACCAAGATGTTGGAACATGAATGCTGGATACAACTAGCTAAAACCTTTCAAATACTTGATAGGATACTGATACAAATAGCCAAAACCTCGAAATCCAAACGGCCAAACACCCGTGAACTCGTGGACCCTTAGCCACTGATGCCTATTGATGGATAAAGGAGGAGCATATAGATGGGGGGGGGGGGGGTCTATCCTTGACTCGGGTGTTTGAACCTTTGGACGTTAGGCAAATCTCGCCAGGGCGTCTGGTTCTCACTGCTAAATGGTTAACATGCTGAAGGATTCAATTGTGATGGTTGCAAAGCGCAATTAGGAAAAATCAGACCATCCTAAGTTTTTTGCGCAAAGCTAAGGCTAGTAATGTAAGGATGAAAGACTGTTGCAACAGGGCGTCGAAGGCTTGAAAAAGAAACTTGATTGATCGAAAGTACAATCCCTGCAATGGTATTATGCCAACGACAGCCAATGAAAATCAAGAGAAGAGAAAGGAGAGTGGGAAAGGTAATCTGTAGATGTCTATTTCTTTTCTATTCATCAACACACCCTATTTCAATTTCAATGCTTCGTTTGATCTGAAATCATTTGAGAGCTTGAATGGCTCAACGACACTTCTGAAATGAAGTTCAATACAACAAGCTCATAAAGCTCAATGGACTATGTTCATCAGAAGTACATGTATATTTGCATATGCATATGAGTCGAAAAGTTCAATGCAATTCAATTTAAATTCGTATGAACTTGAAGTTAATCCATTTTACTCCAAGCTCAAGCACAAGTTACTCGGTAAAAACTTCTGGAACACGTTGACCCACTCTTCATGTTACCAATGAAATTAGCTTTTTTAATAATTGTCCTTTCAACCCCGTTCAGAAGCAAACAAATATTGAAAACTATTTTGAAGACCCTTTTGCAAATTTGTCTGTAAGATAATTCCACACTAGTAAACAATCGTTAAACCAAGCAGCTAATAAAGATTACTAAATAAGAAATACATCTTTACCGTAAGACACAAAATCTTTAATGTCATAAGTTAACTGTCATAAGTTAACTAAGTTTGCTAAGTTACAAACACTTGCGAGTAAAATGTGAACTTTTCTCCATAGTAAGGGGATTATACTACATACAAAAGTTTGCAACTGCCCTACTCAGGCTTTGAATACTTTGGGGATTATTATTATTAAGAAAAACTGAAAAAGTCAACACTATGAGTCCAACATCTAAGGTCCCATTAGGATAGTTGTTTTACAGTCACAATCCCCGTAGCCGTTTAAGAAAAGCTATCCTCTAGTCGAAGTTGTCAATTTTAATTGGAGTAAACTCGTCTGCAATCTTGAAGTGTCCTACTAAACGTGCAAAAAACACCATTTGCTGTTCAAGTTTGAATTTAACATTTTCAGCCAGCATGTCACAAAATTAAACTTTTTTTTATTTATTTTTTATTTTTTATGGAAATGAAATTTAGTAAAAACTTATGTTGTTTACTTATTCTAACCAGGCGAAAACCATGCTGCTCGCCTTCATATTCCACAAGGGAGACGGGCAATCCTTTTGATTTCAAGGCTTTGTATATTTTTCTTGCTTGTTCAGGGGTTACAACCTGCAAAACAACACATAACAGTTTAAGTGCACAACATGACATTGGTATATATTCAGAAAACTTAATCCATCAGTCATCTTTCGTTCAGATTGAAGTCTGGAAAGAGAGTTTGAAGCATTCAGGCCATTGATTCACTGAAAGCTAAATCATACCATTTTTGTCCAACTTTATTCAAATTAGTAGAGCATAAATGGCCTCTTCTCCTTTACATGTTCATTCCCTTCCTCATTCCCAAAAGTTGCCATTTATTTTGGGCACCAAACTAGTCATTAAACTTAGGAAAATCTTCTATTTGTAATTTTTTTTGTGTCATAAAATACTAATGTACTTCCAAAAATGTTCCTAAATTGTCATTGTACAATGATTCATAATGATTCCATTTTCCTACGTTCAGGAAGACAGGAACTACTTAGTATGATAAATTTGTATCATAATCCATGTGGAACATTTGATAAAATACTTCACTATTTTTATGACATTAGCTCTTGATAATATTATAAGAATCTAAGCATGTGTTCAGAAAATACTTACGTTGAAGTATGTTGTATGTATGTTAAAGAATCATTAAGTTCAGATGCATTGGATACCTTGTCTTCCAATCCTTGAAAGAGGATGATGGGGCAAGAAAACTGATCAGCGGAATTGATAGGGTTCCTTTCGATGAAGTCTCTTTCACTCCCTGTTGAAAGTTGTTAGCTATACAAGTTATTACTTCTATACATTAGTTTACACTTGAAGCTTACAAGTCAACAGATTTACCAAGATTATCGATGTAGCAGGACTCAAACTTGACAATTTGCTCTTTCAACAACTTCACGTCAGCTACCTGTTTGTGACCATGGCATAAGAAGCTATTATGGTAAAAAGAATACATCCTAAGGAAATAATTATAATAACAAAACATAAAGTGTCAACTGAAGCTTTACATAGCTTATGTATGTCATTGAAGGCCTATGTTGGGTCACTATTCACACCCACCTAAGACTTGTAATATCTCTACATAATAATTAGGTGTTAAAAAGTAGCTGGTTGGCTCAGTTAGGATATGGGTCAAATCGGGTAGGGGGTCAAATGTATACTTTTCCTACAACAGGGTAGCAGTCTAGCAGATGACTATCAAATCAATGGAAATTGCAATAAGTAAAGTTTCTCGATTATCAAAGGGAAGGCTGCATCAAATCGGCAGATAACTATCTATACAGAAGTCAGAACACGTGTAGAAAGCATAAAAACAATGACAGTTTAGGACACGTATTGGTAACATCATCTTAGGAACATTTGAGTTATCTGTCTTCCTATATAGGTTCCATCTATTGTTCAATATGTTCTGTATAGATTTGTTGGATGCCATCATCATCTTTCTATTTTTATACTCTGCAAACTATCTATACAGAACACGTGTAGATAACATAAAAACAAATATAAGCACATTAAAATCTTAAATTTTGTTTCCATTGATAACAATCAAAATGTCTCTCTACCCTTGGGTAGAGGTATGACTGTCTACGTCCTACCTCCCCCATACCCCACCAATGGCGGGATTGGGTATTGTTGTTGTTGTTGATAACAATCAAAATAATATTCCATTATAAACATAACATGGCTATACTATAACTATGTAACCGTATATAACTAATTGATAATTATATTAATCTATTTGAAATTTTTACTTTATCAAACATTTTGAGTTAAGATATTAGAAAAGTTACCTAAGTGTATTTTAAACTTGCACGATAACAAAAAGAAAACAAAGAACACATAAAAAGAACATTAGTTCTGAATCTTCGATATATATAGTGAACTAGCGTACCCATAACACCAAAATAACATCAAACGAATATAACATAATGAACAGAGTACTTACTCCAAACAAAGAAGCGCCAGCCTTGAATATTTTTTTGAATGCAAGAGCAGACAATGTTGTACAACCACCAGCAGAGCACCCAGTGATGCAAAGTCTTTCACCATCTGCCTTTCCGCAGTTTTCCTATTCAGGAAAGAAAGAAAAACATGAGGAAATATAAGGAAGAAATCATGACTTTTAATTGTATAGAAAAATGCAGTCATTTGACCCAAATGACTTGAAAATAATCCATGGAAAAATTTGTAGTATAATCACCAAGAATTTAGCACAGATGCAACAGTCATTGACATCAACTATACCCCACCTCTTCAAAAGTCTTTCACGAAACTGTCGACCATAACCTTCAAATCACAAAAAAGAGGTCAAGATTCTATCTAGACGAGTTCAGTTATATTTACTAAAACTGTAACAACAGTACAAGGAGGCCAACGTAGAGTCTACTATAATGCCTATGGGTGGCAAAAAAGGTTGGGTAACAGGTCAGATTGGGATGGGTGAAAAAACAGGCTATTCTATTTCTATGCTAAGGGTCAGGTTGGGTTGACTTGTAATATTGTTTGTCTAATTATTTTATACATATGATTACAAAAAGTATATTAATGTAATAATAATCTAACTTAAGATTTTTGTTTTATTTTATCTGTTTGACTTATTAGAGATAAAACATACCATGGGTAGACCCATCCTTAAGTAAATCGGTAAAATTAGCATCTCTAATATGAGCATAAACTAGTTGATGATAATTTGATCATTCCAAAGGAAAATGTGCATAAACACATTAATTGCAAGAAAAACGACATACCGCTGCTTCCACCATAATTCACATCCACAAAAGCCCAACCACGACTAGTCCAAAATTGGATACTGAGATTTAAGATTCCACGAGCTTCATCTGTAGGTCCCCCTATTGCAAAATGTGAAATATAAATATTATAAGCCTGGTGGAATCCTTGTGTATCAAACAACTAAATCAATTTCATGACTACAAGCATTAAGGTCATCCTAAATACACCATAGAAATGCATGGTAAGTAATCATTTCCATTCTGGGAAAAAGCAGGAAGTATAATCACCATGACTGTCCAATAATAGTGGTGGTCTTTCTTCTTGATTGGCTTGATACATGGGATTGGTAGGTGGATAATAGTATGCATATGCATTCTCACCAGGAACTTCTGTTGGCAATTCAATGAACCCTGGTGAGCTAAAATAGGACTTGTACTTTGAACTAGTAGGTGAAGAAGACCAAACAATCATGAAATCCACAACTCTTGTAGCTTGATCATCTAAAGTCCTGATAGAAACAATAACAGATGTAAAAACCAGTACAACCATATCTAGGGACAGATAAAGATAAATACAGTAGTAATTTATTATTAAGAAAGATAATATTTGCAAACTTTGGCTACAGACTTTGAACTTAGAAAACTCAAATACTCTTGCACGATAGAAGATTACTTACAACTTATCACGAGGTGGCAATTTTGACCCATTTACTTATGAATGGGTTGATTCGGATTACGTTTATCTCAAGCTGGACAAACAGAGAAAAAACCGCTTTGTAGGAAACAGTCGAGCCGGTCGAGCGTCACCCAAAGTATATTTCTAATGCATACAGCCTCCTAAATAACTTTATTCAAAAAATTAGATTATTTTTGGAATATTTTAACATTCATAATCATATTTGAGTTTTGACAAAATCAATAAATTCTACAGGTTCTATTTTCTTTTTGAAATACTACCCCATTCTTGTTGAAGAATTACCCATTATGGCCCGTGCTTAACCCGCCCGACCTTCCTATTCTTCCATCTCTACTTTCAACATTTGATCAAAAAGAGGATAGAACCTTGGCTATCGACAACAGATGAATGGCAGATACCCCCTCAACATAGAGGCAGTGTACACTTGAAGTCTACAAGAAAGATTTTCATAATTAACAAAGTATGAAGTTAGTTTTTTTACAATGTATATAACTGAAGAACCAATGCAAGGCTAATCAGAAAGTACAAAGTATTACAATATTTCTTAGATCTGTGAAAGGAGTCTCAATAATGGATAATGTGCTCTTATTTTTGTCCAAAATCCCAAGATATAACTTTCCTTTTTGCTTGTGTATATCGACATATAAATTATAAGAGTTAAGAGATAGGATATATATAAAACATACGAAGGATGTTAGAGAAAATACAGACAGAGGTACCTGTAACTGCAAGCTATTGTGTTACTTTTCTCATTAATTATGTCACAAGAATTTATGCCATAAACCCATGCTGGCCTTGTAAACTCAGCCTCTAATGAATATACTGACAACACCTGGTTATCAGATTCAACCTGCGAAAAGAACAAGCTCTGAACCATGTCTATTTTATAGTAATTTGCGAACTTATATGTCTCGAGCTAAATAAAAAAAATGGCCAAGAATTTTATCATTATGCAGTTGAACCTTCTCAGTTGATTTGTTGATGCAAATGTACATGACAAAAATGTCAACATGTTACATGCTCAATTTAAACCATAATGGGACTAGCATAAAACGGCAATGGACCCACACAATTGTTAGCTAAAATTGACCGTAGAAAAGGAATCTAATTATCCAAGATAAACTATTAAAGGGTCTATAACCTAGCGGCATTGGGGTAACCCAACAACCAAAAGGTTGTGAGTCTCACTTGAGACAAATGTGAAAATTATATATATGGTGTGGTTATAGGTGGGTGTCTTTGCCTTCATAAAAAATTAAAATAAAAAAATAAATTTATAAAATAAATAAATAAATCATAAGGATCAAAGAAAGCTAGATAATGAAACAACGTAAAAATAGCCAATAGTGCTAAAGCAAATGGAAAATTCTCTCACCCATCTATGAAGATTCCAAAATCCAAGATTCCTATCAGTGACGAAGAAGAATTCTCCTGCAGTAAACAGATGCAACAAATGTAAGCAACCCCAAATGACAAAATAAGGGAATTTGATAGACCAACATCAATCTTATCCACAATTTGTAATGATCACTAGCAGGATAGAAGATATTTATATTAAAACTTTGCTTAGAAATGTTGCATTTAGTTTACTAAGTCCAAGACATCTTTAGTTTCACGACGCAGGGAATACTACATAAAATCATGATAATAGCTAAAATAGCACAACATCCCGAATTCAACTTATTCTTAAGTAGCAACAGTTACTATTTTATGTCACGAACATAATCACCTTCAGATGACCATTTTGGTTCAGTTGGAGATTCTACTATGGAAGGACAGCCCCAGCCACACATACACATTTATATATGTCTCTGCATAATGCCTTTGATCAAAATTATAAGGAGAGAAGGATGCCGGGTGACACAAATACTTTTCAACACTTTGTATCACATGCTATATATAGAAGACAGTACAGTTTGAAGGCCATTTTTTACTACTAATGAAAGGGGTCAGGCCATCATGGGTTGGCCCATAAACACTTTTTGTCTATTGTTCAGAAAAATGATAATTACCTATTGCGTTAAGTTTTGGTTGCAAGGACAATAGCGTTACAATAATAATCTAAAGATTTAACAAAATGATTTAGGAGGCTGTATGCATTAAAAAGTATATTTTGAGCGACTTTCAACCTGTGTAACGTGTCAGACTCACTTGACCCTTTCCTCTTTTAGCTATTTTTATTTTCTTTAACCTATTTGACAGGTCTGAGATAAGACACAACCCAAATTAACCCATTTATAAATAGATGAGTCGAAACTGCCATCTCTGGGCTCCAGTAGACAGGCGTAGACTTTACCCGTTGTTAGAGATGTAGCCGACCCAAAGTTGGGACCTATCCCATGGCATGTTAGGGTGGCTCCATTGAATCCATGCCATCTTTTTCCCCTCAAGATCTAATCTTGGGAATGCATATAAATCATTTCCACTTACTAATACTTTTGGCAAATCAACAACAATGTACCTTCTTTAACAGTGATATATCGATTGAGCCTTTTATCAACAACTCCATCAGCATAGGCTACTAGAGGTCCACCAAAATCAGGGGTGAGTGCCACAGGTGGAGATTCTGCAGCCAAAAGAAGGATTTTAAAATACTTAAGACCTCCACGGAAAATTATTCAAACAATTAGCAAATTAAATTAGCATTGATAAGTTGCGCTGGCTGATGAAAAGTATGACTTTTCATGATCAAACTTTATCGAACAGATTCAGCAAATGGCATTATACCTTTTTAGCGCATACTGCATAAAAGTATTACACTGTTTGATCATATGTCCACAAAACGCTTCAACTTTTAAGAATCTTCTGTTCAAGGGTACCTTGTCAGTTAACCTGATAACCGGTGTCAGATCCCCTAAATAGAAATCTTTGAAAGTTATTGTACCTTTTTATCAAAATAATTGAATCTTGAATCCTTCTCATATAGGAGTAATATGACATTATCTTTTATACAATACACTGTTCCGTAATTTTAACAGACTTATTTCTGTTTTAAATTGAAAAGTAACATCTTTGACCTCAAGAGCAAGCATCTAATAGTTTCTAGGCAACAAAGTATTACCATGTGAAAGAAATAAAGAGAATGAACAAATCTATGTTTAATAAAGAACCCTCTACATTCCATCCTATCAGCAATCGGAAGGTAGGGCCAGGACCAAAAAGCTTACAAAAAACACATTCGCATCATACACAAGCTTTCTTACACACATCAGAAAATAACTAAGAACTTGTTATGATGATAGAAAGACGAAACCCATAATGCCAAAACAGGAAAAACTCATATAAAATAGAAAAATCAGCCAAACATGATTGATTAGAATGCATGCATGGACCAAATAAGCTTACAAATAAAACAAAATTTCATCACGCACAACCTCTGTTAGACCTATCAGCAAATAACCAACATCTTGTTATGATGATGGAAAAATGAAACCCATGGTGCAAAAACACAAAACTCTCATAAAAACGAGCAAAAAAACAGAACACAATCTCATCATGCACATAACTAAGAACGTATGGTGATGAGGGAAAGACGAAACCCATGATGCAAAAACAGAAGACACTCATAAAAACGAGAGAAAAACGAGAGAAAAACGAGCAAAAAACACTTAACAATCTCATCATGCACAAGCCTTCTTAGACCTACCAGAAAATATCTAAGACCTTGTCCTGATGATGGGAAGACAAAACCCATGATGCAAAAACAGAAGACACTCATAAAAACGATAGAAAAACGAGCAAAAAAACAGTAACAATCTCATCATGCACAATCGTTCTTAGACCTATCAGAGAATATCTAAAAACTTGTAGCCACGACGGAAAGACAAAACCCATGATGCGAATACAGAAAACACTCATAAAAATTACAGAAAAACGAGCAAAAAAACGAGCAAAAAAATAGAACACGATCTCATCATACACAAGGTTTCTTAGACCTATCAGCAAATATCTAAGAATTTGTTGTGATGACGGAAAGCCGAAACTTGTGATGCAAAAACAGAAACACTAATAAAACCGAGCAAAAAAAACAGAATACTATCTCACCATGTACAAGCTTCCTTACAGGTTGGGCCTATCAGAAAATATCTAAGAACTTGCTGTGATGATGAAAAGCCGAAACCCATAATGCGAAAACAGAAAACACTCATAAAAAATAGAAAAACTAGCAACAAAAACAGAACAATCTCATCATGCACAAGCTTTCTTAGACCTATCAACAAATATCTAAGAAGTTGTTGTGATGACGGAAAGACGAGACCCGTGATGCCAAAGCTAGAAAACACGCGTAAAAACCATAGAAAAACCAGAAAACCATGACTGATTAAAATGCAGCGCCGAGACCAAACAACTGAAACAGGCTTATAATAAAAAAAAAATCTCATCATACAAGCTCACACACAAAGGAAATCAAGAAACCAGATAATCTCGTGAATATTAGAAAGGATACAAAATACAGAGACTTCGGGCAGGAGCATATATAGGTACTAATTATTGTTTTCCACTAAAATGAAAAGGAAACAAAAAGAGTCTAAACAAAACGTTTAACGTGGATCACTAACAAGTAATCAAAACAAGATCAAAAACTGTATATCACAATATATAATGATCATTGTTTTGGCACCAACTTGAACGGAAACCAAAAGAGTAAAAAATTAGTATCCATATGGGTGCTAAAACAACATCACTGTACATCTAAAAAACAAGGTGATTGTAGTTTTCCACTAATTCAAAAGGATACGAAAAAGAGTTTAAAACTGTCAATCTTGCACGGGTAATCAAAACAAGATCATAGACACCAAAATACAATGATCATACTTGGCTAATTTGAAAGGAGAAATTTTTTTAAAATCATTTGTTGGACACAATAACAAGTATCATACCCTAAACTTTACATCTTTTAACTTAATGTTATACAATGCTTCAAATGTTAATAACAGTTTCTGTGATTCACCCCCAATCTTTATTTTTCCTCAAAACCCTAATTCCCAAAGAAGCAATAATTAATGGAACCATAAATTTAAGAAATACAAACCTTTTATATATATAATATAAAACTTGAAATAAAAGACAGAAAGAAACAAGCTTGCCCCATGTTTCTGCAATCTTGGAGAATGCCGCCGTGTATGCCATTCTTGAAGCGAGTTCTACTGGGATTAGGGTTTAAACCACCGTCCAGTCGAAACCATCGTATGGGATTAGGGTTTTTATTGGTGGAATCACACACAGTTAGAAGTTAAAACAAGGGAATGAAAGTGGCGATGAGGATTGCTGTGTGAATTTCCATATATATATATAGGTTTGTATATAAGTCGGTTCAATTCGAGTTGCGTTAGTCAAACGCCAGTTATAGTTAAGTCAAAGGCGGTAGTATTATTATTTTATTATTATTATTAATTATTATATGAAATTTTCAAATAGTTTAGTTTGTTACGATAGTAATAATATGATTGAACACTTTAATTTTTAATTTTAAGATTAACTAATATTTATAATTAAAAATTTATATCAAATTAGTATAATCTTATACTCTTTAATATGTAATAAAAAGTTTTTAAGTAAATATGTGATACACAATATATATTTTTAGTGTGTATCACAATTATAAATTATAAAATATGTGTATTACAGTTATAAATTATAAAATATGTGATACACAATTTTAAATTGTATGTCATATATTTTTGTTAAAAAAATCAATCTCATATAATAAAGAATAAAATTATAATATTTTGGTATTATTTTTTTGCAAAAAATATAGATACGTTGAAATTAAAATAATAAAATTCATTCTTACCATTACCATTATAACAAACAAAACTACAATAACATTTCCCTATTATTATAACCCGCAACTTGTGAGATTATAGATGTGTGGATATGACATCAAATAAAAAATATTTAACTATTTACTTTATATTGTGATTTTGATTTTGACTGTGTTTTTATTTTTCTTTATGTCTAGATGTATGATCGTTTCACTGTGAAAAATTTTTAGAGTTGTATGTAAAAAAATATAAATGTGTATGTAAGTGGTATGGGGATTTAATACCATGAATTGAAGTTGTAATGTTTGTTGTCAAATTAGGTTAAATAAGTCGTGTTGGTATCATAAGAGACATCTTCAAAATAATATAAGCTGAATGTGGAATAATATACCATCATAATAAATAAACCAATCATTTATCCAAGATGGTTGCCTATCATTGTAATATGACTTTGTCCCGATCAATGTTACACTTTCGAGTAGTTAGGAGATGCTTCGTGTTTCAACTTCAGTTTTTAAGTTTCTGCTGTCAAATTCAAGTTGGATAACGACAATTACATTTGTTGTTTTAAGTTGTTATTCATGGTCTTAGGTAAAATTCAGCTTTTGATTCGATGTTTTATCAAGTATGTTGGTCTCGGTTTGTCAAATATAAGTATTAACCACTGACAACAAATGTAAATAGATAACAGATTCAAGTTTAAAGTTTTATTTTTATTGATATGAATCAATTGAATACTTTACAAAGTTACTTGCGAAAATAGACAAGACAGACAAGTGAGGGCAGTTGGTTCACTGGTAGACAGGAACGTGCTTAAATAACAGGTTGTCAGTGATCAACACTTAACAGATAAGTGAGGGCACTTGGTTCACTGGTAGACAGGAACGTGCTTAAATAACAGGTGATCGCGAATACAAAATTCTGAACATTTAATATGGTAGTTGAGTGTGGTATTTACAGTCTCACACAATGAGAGATAAATCCTACACGTGTCAACACCATATGAGTGTGGTACTTCTAGAGACTAAGTGCACATCAGCGAGTAATGTGTACTTCATTTAAGTTCCAAGTTACAAGAGAAAAGCCACTACTAACATATGTAGTGACTAGAGTAAAGTAGTGAATATTTTAAGTAGAATAGCTCAATGATCAGTTTGATTAGTAAGTATCTCTGTTGTTTACTCTACTATTCGCTGCTAACAAGTGTAGCGAACTATAAGAACAGGTAAGTGAAATTGTCATTTATAAATTACATTAGTAGGGTCTCTAACCTAACAATAAAGTATTTTAATGTATGTCAACTTGGTTAGGGTCGTATTAGTATCAATCAATCGCAATGTATCATTTTTATTGGCACCTTGCAACCTCACAGTTATATCACTTGAATAATTACATTCTCTATCAACGTTATATTATAATTATATTTTTCAAAAACCAAAAAAAAAAAAACAAAAACAAAAAAAAAAGTAGTAAAACCTTAGCAAATGTTGATTCAAATTACATTGCCAATTTCAGTTTTACCCACGATGGTAGGTCTAAAGCTTTAAAATTCCGTACTCTGATTAATGTGAGACATACGAGTAATATTTTACCCACGATGGTATGTTCCCATTAACTAAACACAAATATTCAAGACTATCTGTAATTAAACGCACATGTGGAATATTGAGATCCATATCCTTCATTGATTCTCAAAAAGCAATTAATATCATCCCAAATTTTGCAGCGACTTTTCAAACCTTCTTTCACTTATCTGAATAGCACAATGACAAATAGAGTGAAAGCTATTTACAGGTTGCTTAACTATATGATATGTATCGTCACCCCCTGTCAGAACAAAGTTCCATTATGTGTGTCCACATTACATACAGGAACAATTACCCTAACCATAGAAGATCTGACCAACTGTCAATGGTTAGATAGGAGAACCGGGCTCAACTCTTACATAACCAAATTATAAAAGCAGCCTGTTTTAAAAGTGAGATGAAAGTCGAGTGGCACATGCATATTCAAGCCACATAGTTTTTTTAAATCGAGATAATCCAATTAAACTTCAAGAAGATGCAGTTCCCAAGGCACTCTATGTTTCTCAGGACCACTTTCCGGTTCCATTTTCAACCTATTCATTTTGCTTTTCCATGGCTATGATGTCTCCTTTGATCTAACAGATTTTCCCTCAATGTCTTGAAAGTACATTCCCATGTCTGCCAAATAACAAGGGCATTTGAGAAATCAATTTTCAAATTGTTCTATATAGGTAACAAGTCCATGACCATATTTATTTAAATCATAAGTACTTTCCTAATGTCTGATGTTTATTCAAAGAAACTCAAATTATGGATTAATCTAGTGGGTTTCACCAACTTTCATTGAACCATAAAACATCTATGTGTATTCACCCCGTGTCGGTTTTAATTTTGGAATTGCAGTATCTGTTGCAATTCACCAGATTAAAAAATTATAGCAACTGTTAAAGTTGGTGAAAGCAAGAAGTTGAGCCATCGCTGCCTAAGGTAGCAGTTCACCATTGCCAAGAAAAAGCGTAAAAAAAAAGTAAGATAGTTAAGGTTAATTAGCACATCCCATCTCATTCCAAATTTGACCCATTTTCGCTACCATTTAAGAACACAAAAAGTATATGAATTAAAATTCTTTATACTCTAATTGTAATTAACCAACAAATTAATTTCCTTTTTGTAATTACAACTATTTACTATTGGAGTTTTGTATTATGTTCCTTGGTTAATAGTTAAAGAATTTTCCATTTCTTAGAAAGCGGAGTCGAACGCCTACACAATGGGCTCATTTAAGCAAAAGCTGAATAAAGAACATCGCATTTTCTATAATACATTACTTAGACAATCTTTGTACAGAAGTCCATATGACCATGACTAAAAACATGTAAATTTACATAGAAGAAGGTATCAAAATGTATACTTTAGCTAATTGTAAAGTAAAACGAAATATGAAAGTTGAAAAGGCCGTCACCTATAATTAGGTTCCATACAAAGGACATACAAACTGAGTTCTTAGCTAAATCGCGTTAATCAACCTAAAAAATTGTTAGTGAAGGAGAAACTTAGAGCAAACCTCTTAATAATCAACCTCCACTAAAGTTGGTGTCTTTCAATCTCTTCTACCTGAAACCAAATCACTTGATCATTTAGTAGTTGCTATTTGTTTTATGTTGTATCTATTTACTGGGCATTTGGCTCAACCACATTTCATTTCTTTGCGACAGGTAACTAGGTAAACATGAAGATAAGTGAAGTTTGCATAGGATTCAAGAGTTCTGGTAGAAGATCATTAGAGATCAAGTGAAGATTAACATTTGTTTTAGGTATATATGCCTACTAACCTGCTTGACATTCCGTCCCTTCAGGGACAGGTTATTACAAGTTATTTGAATAGTATTTTAATAAATTAATTTTCAAGTTCAAGTTGCTCGTATGCGAATTTCAACTTGATAAATCCGTTCAATAGATTGACTTCGAACTCGTACTAGCTCATTTATACTTGAGATTTTAGGTTAAAATCATATCGATTACATTTAATTAAAATTTCTAAACACAAAACCTTTATATAAATCAGGCTAGTTAAATTCGATTAGCTCTTTTGACTCGTTAAGCTCGATTAGCTCGTTTGATTCGAAATTAAACGAGCATTCAAACGTGTCGAGTCGAATATTAATTTTTTAAAATTGACTCGTAAAACTAATCAAACAATAACTTTTGTGTACACTCGACTCACACTCAAATATCAATTTCGAATTCGATTTCAGCTAAACGAACTCAATATCAAATAACTCTTTAACACACCTAAGTTTTAAGTCTTTATCCGAACTGAATGGCATCAATTGGGCCTTTATAAGAAATTGAAGGAAGATAGGCCTTAAAGTTATCCACTTACTCATATCCTCCATGGTAATTAGACAATTTCTTTTTTCATGGAGTTAGAGATGCCAACCATATCCCGTTACTTTTGTTTTTTACTTTTACCTTTTTAAAGAGATAAAAGAAAAAATTATTCCATTTAGAAGCTTCCATCACACACCATGTATTGCTACTTTGGCGATTTCTTGATAAATTCATATGAAAGAATACGAAAGTGTAAAAGAAATTACAAGTCGGTACTTTTTAAGTATTTATTTGTAAGTAATTAACTTATCAGATATAATTCAAATCAAGCACCAAAAAAGACATCCAATATTCTAATTTTTTGATCAATCCTCTAATGGAAAAAAGAATCTTAGAATTATTATTATTTTATTATGTGGTTTAAAATATCACTAGAAAACTTGGGTCACAATAACATAATTATATCTAAATTAAAATATAATTCAAAAGATATTCAAATTGAATTGAATTACCATTATCACCTTCATGAACAAAGTTGTTTGAGTCCCAATTGAAACTCTCGATAGTAAGCATATACTATTTGTATTCTCTACCATCTACAAGAAGAAGAAATTTTTAGCAAAAATTGCTTCGAACTCGAGACATTTTGAAATACTTGGAAACCCTAATTAAACACACACATTCATATGAGCATATATATATACTCTTTCAGTGTTCTCATGTAACTTGTAAAAAAAAATCCATCATGGAACTTATAGAGCACACAAATGGTTTGGTGATGGAGACTCTACAGAAGTAATTTGTTGTTGCTTTAATTGTTTATAAAACTTCTCAATGAACGCTTCCGCTGCTTTATCTACTTGACCAACCTCCCTTTGGGCGTGCACTGGTGATTCAACTACATTCAACTCATGACTCACGACGACCGGCACCACTGGTGACCATGGATTTGTAGCGGTATGATCACCATCATTTGACACCTCAAATATCACTTGCTCAATCTTGTAGCGGTCATCAGGATGGAGGTGGGATGATTTCCATTTGGAACCAGCATTTTGTGATGTACATTCTTGAGGTGAAATAAACAACGTGTCGAGATTGTTGGAGGTGCAACGACAAGTGAATGCGATGTATTTGTGGTGAATGAAGGTGGTTGTTAAGGCTTTTCGAGCAAGTTTGGCATTTTTGAGCTTTATGTGGAGATCAAGTACCAGTTTGGTTTTTATTATGGTTTTTCTTAACATGTACGACACTGCTTTTACCTTGTTCCGTAACTTTCTGCTCATTATGGGTGTGCTACTACTTGAGTCAATTTCCATTTCATGCAAACTCATAAGGTGGGTGGTAGATTAAAAAAATGCCGAATTGGCGTTTTTGGTGTATACCAAATAGAATTGGGAGAGTGATCAGAGAGACCTATTTATAGCCCACTTAATATTGTACTACATGAATTTATACTTGAAACTTGAAAGTTTAACCTACAATTACTTGTGCATACTTGCTCTTCATATAAATTAAAAGGTATATATGTATGCCCCACTTACTATGATTAAAGTGGGTTGAGGTACGTTAAAAAACGTGCATAACTTACAAGCGTAGGCAACTGGTCGGGTAATTGGGTAGGACATGGTGGTCAATGTTGCTTCGACGTTATGTTTTTACTTTTGACTTTCAAATGTCTTTTTTAAACTATAGAATTTTTTTGAATGTATATTATATTATTGACATGAATATCAACGTTTATAGGTGCCTATATAAATTTACTGTTTTAACTGATAAAAAGATAACGTACGTTTCTTACTTAGTGTCAATGTGTAATATACGAATTATGATTATATTGCGACATGTAGTATATGAGGTGTCGTATAACAATGGTTAGTAATTTAGTTTTTGGCGAAAGACTGACGGGGTGTTTGTTTAAGAGGTTTTGAAATTGGGTTTTGATTTTGGAATGATAATTAATTAGTGTTTGTTTTAAGGGTATAACTAGTGTTTGTTTTAAGGGGTTAGTGACCTACAAATTTTATGTTTCATCTCAGTCATGATTTGCATATTCATCTCTCTTACCTTATTAATTTTCTGTTTTTTTTTTCTTTTTTAGTACTATATTATTAAAATAATTTTAAGTGTGCTATAAAAAACGGGTCGATGAAATCATCACAATCAATAAGAAATTTCAATTATAACAAAAAAGATTTTAATAATGTCATTTTTAATATTTAATTATTAAAAAGATAAAAAAAAAGTTCAATAAAATAATGATGAAACCTAAAAATTAGAAGAATCAATAAAATTTCTCCATTTCAAACACTCACTTTCATCTTTTTATATAAAGCGAAATATCTTACAAATTGTATGTCAAAAAATTATAAAAGTTTCACCCGTTAAAATCAAGATCTTTTTGTCTTTAATGAGAGATCTTATTTGACATACTTTCAACGGACTTTTTTCCCCCCTTCTAATAGGGGTTTGAAATTCGTAAGTTAAATCACATTTGATTTAACACTCACACGTAATTATATTTAAAATTATATTTTAGAATTTAAATCACTAACTATAATCACGTGCAAATAATTAAATTTAGAAGTTATAAGTTCAAAAATCAAATAAAAATAACTTTATTTGATAATTTAATAAAACCCGTATTAAAAATTAAATTATAATAAGTTGTGATTAAATATTAAATTAGTAATCACATGTGATTAAAAGAGTAATCAAATACGAATTTCAAATAATCAATTATAATTACAAATTTAAAGAAATATAAAGGCGAAATCACATGTGAATTATCAGTTATCATCACATACTTCAATTGGAAAACACATGTGATTGAACCTCAAATTAGTAATCATAAGTGATTTCGGCTTTAAACGAATTCAATTTTTAAAATCTTATATATAGTTATTTATGTGAAGAAATATTAACTTGTAATCATATGTGAGTTAACATCTACTATTGATGAATAATCGTGTACTAATTAAATTTTTTAATCATATATGTGATTATACATAAAACCACATGTAATTATATAAGTTATGTTTTCTAAGACTAACAAAAACAAAAACAAAAACAAAAACGGTTGAAAGTATAACTTGTGACATCTCTAATTGAAGAGAAAAAGATAGGGATTCAGAATATGTAATATTTATAATTCTTAGCCGTACCGTTTGTAAGATATGCAATTTTTAAAAATTCGAGTGAAAATATGACTTTAAAGAAAATAAAGTATTCCTATTATTCCTTACATGCTTATTTTTTTTTTGTTGACATTTTACATTAAACTCACCCTAAAAAATAATATATAAACTTGAAACGTAATATGCTATATTTCTAACATCAAACGAAACATGTATGTACACATGTTTTGCAGCTAGTATTCAATAAAACAATTTTCATTTTTGAAAGAAACAACTTATCAATAAAATCATATACACTGTTCACTTTAAAAAGTTTCAAACCGGTTTCAATTTCAAAACTCACATCTAAAACAAATACCTTCCGAATAACTATTTTGCGTGTAATTATTCAATAAAAAATTATGTTATGTGTATGACTGTACAAGTTTAGATGAAAAAACCTTTTAAAAAACTTTATCATTATAATGAAAAGATTTTTTATAAAAACGAGTTAGTAAAATGATAGATTGTGTTAAAAAAATCTTTTCAACGGACTTACTAATCGGAGATGCTATAAGAATTGAATGAAACCTCATAAATATATGGGTTAAAAAAACTTATTTGGGTTAATTATTTGGGTCAGACATAAATCTGGACCGAAACTCTGGGCTGTTTTTCTAATGTTTAAAACAAGTAAAGCCCAATAAGGCAATAAGCTAAGCCCAACTGTCTCTTTCTAATGGTTTGTTTCTCTGTTATAGAACGAATCTAATTTTGCTTATGACGTTTAGTTCCATAAATACGGGGATGGCAAGTGAAATATATTCTCAAAAAATACGAAATGTGCAAAAAATAAAAAAATAAAATAAAAGAAAAATAAACACTCTCACACACAAGCGATCCTTCTAATATACTCTAAACATTTAAGTGAAACATTTCTCGGATAACATTTAGTCTAAATCTTTGTTAATTTCTTATATATTTCACTTCATGTGATGTGATATCACATACATAGAAAAAGGTTTGACCCAAGTTAATGTAATTTAATCATTTTCTTTACACAAATGAACCATCGTATTTATATTTTCGATCAATATTTGATAGAGACAATTAATCCGTTATTGCTTACAAGAATGCAGATACTATTGTTGATATTTACATTAAAACATAAAATAAAAATGTACAGATAAAAAATGATATTTTTATTGTTTGGAAAATTAAAGTTGATACATATGTAACATGTAGACAACGACGGTTTGAAAACAACGGTTTTCGTGAACAAACTAATACGTGTTAAAGAAGAGATTAGGAAATAGTTGGTCATCGCTTTTATACATTTTACAAGTAACCATTAATATATGCATATCTTTTAGTAACTTCCATTGATATTCATCTTAAATTATTATGTGATTTCCAAATATTAATTTGTCCATGTCCATTAATAAACAAATAAGTGCATTTAATTCCCTTTATAATGAAAACTTATTACTACATAATTGAGTTTTTGTCGTATAGCCAAATATTATCTAAAGTTTAAGCAGATTGTCAAACTAATTACCGGTACTAATAATCACACAGACATATATGTATATAGGCTTTAGTATGTGTAGATTGCATACAACTTTGTCAAAAAAGCTATTGTGTATATCGTATTTTACGAGGCTCTACTAAATGTACTGAACTCGTAAAAACACATAATTGTATGTAATATTTTGACGTGGAACTTTGTATGAGTGACATGTGGCCAAATTACATACAATTGTATGTTTTTACGAGTTGAGTACATTTGATAGAGGCGTTCAAAGTACAATACACACAGTAATTTTTTTGAAAAAGTTAAATACATTTAAAAACATATATCCCATATATATATATAATAAAGTTTATTTATTCATGTATTTGAAAAATGAAAAACTAAGACCATGTTTAGTTATAGAAAACTCGTTATTTTTTCAGAAAGCTACTTTAAAAAAACTTAAAAAATTATAAAACATATTCAAATATGAGTTTTTAAAAACTTTTATATGAAAAAGAAAATTTATATTTTCTTTTTAATATGTAAAAAATTGAAAACTAATTTTCATAGTTTATTAGGTTTTCATCTTTACTATTTTTCAAAAAATAAAAATTCAATACCTCACATTTAAACTCATTTTTTAAAATTTCATTATTTTTCTACAGAACTAAAAACATTTCTCGTTCTCTAAAATAATAATAAAAAAAACAGATGAAAAAAGAATTTCGTAACTAAATGGAATTAAACCTTACAAAAAGTTAGAGATTCGTAGGCATCAAAAAGTTGAAATATCTCATTTGAAGAATTTTAGACGTGTTAGAAAATTGTTAACTTCTATAAAGAAAATTGTCAATCACCTTAATGAACTTGAGTAATATAAGTTACTTTAATAGTTATTATTTACCGACCCCTTGTGGAGTATTAATTAAGGGTAAACTATTCAAAATATAAAAGAACTATTATTTGATTATTGATTTTAAAAATTAGTTATTAAAATTATCAGTAATAGAATTAAAATCTCAATTTCTTTATATATTATTTCAATTGAAAAAAAACATATAACATGTCAAGTAAAATATTATATAAATATAAAAAATTGAGAGTTGGTTAGTGACAATTTTAGTACTAGTAGATTTTTATAACTGATAACCATAAAATAATTCGTTTCTATTTTGATAATTTACTCATTAATTAATAAATCATTGCTGTTAAGGTTATGGGTTTTTTATCTTTCATTTATAAACTTTCCATGCACTTTTTTATATATAACCATAACTACTATACTATACCATACGTACTGGATTTAAGTTAGAAAGATTTGGTAGCGTACTATTGTGATGTAAGACCCTATGTAGACTCCGAATTTGGTCAAATTACATTTCTTATGCGACAAAACTTCATATGTATTTTGGTAGATATAACTTCGCATCGGCACCATCACCTACTACTCACAAAATATCTCGTTGCTTCTCATGATGGATATTTCTTAATTTAGTTTAAAAGCTATTTGAAGTTATATATTATAAAATAATATAATATACTATACTATGTGAAATGTTTAAATCCGAAAGCAGTTGGTTAGATTTTCGAATTTCATAATAGTTTTAAGAAGAAGAGTTAAAAGTTAATTAACTAAGTTTGTGAAAGATAAAAAGATATACCGATTGGCTCAAAAAGCGAAAAATAAAATTATTATGACAATTGTTTTACTTATCGATAAAAGAGCGTTTGTTGATCTTTACCGGTAACTTTTTAAAAGAAAATTGATAAATAAATCTATTTAGATAAATTTATATTTAAATCTAACAATAAAATTACAACATATGTTAAACTAAATATCATATCATATCATGATAATAAGAGAAAAAAATTTAATCAATGAAAAATTAAATCTACTTTTATTTCTTATTCCCTTATAATGGGTATAGGGGAGAGTTTCCCCACACACTTTTGAAAATTCTAAAATACCCTTCATTTACATCACTATTTACATCAAACATATCCACTTTTCTTTACATTATTTAAAATTAAATATCTCAAAAATGGTTGGTCGAAAAATTATAAAAATTACACTATAAGATTTCAGCGTTTTTTCTTCTTCGATTAGACATCTCAATTGATATACTTTCGACGAAACTTTTTCTTTCATTTTTTAGAATAAAAATTTAGGTGTTTTTTCATAATAATTCAATTACTAAAAATTATGTGTATTATCCTACTTTATTGTCTCTCTCACATACATATTATCTAACTTTAAAAACACATAATAAACATCATAGAAAAAATATAAATCAAACATCTGACGCCGCTACTTTGCGCGAGTACAAGGCTAATTGTTAGTAGAGTGTTATTTTCTTTATCTCTTCATAATTAATCGATCATTACTTGAAATTAATTCCTTTTCATCTATATAGTTTTTCTGTTAAAAAAAGTTGATCAACAATTAGTACTCCGAATAGAAATAGATAGAGAGTATATATTATAATCCAAAAATGACAATATGACATGTATTGAAAGATACTAGTAGCTATTCTAGTAAGTACATCTTCTCGCCAACTATCACCAACCTCTTTTCGCTTTCTTGATTCACCAATTTAAGTACAACTCTTCAAGAAACCAGCCACATTTTCTTTTCTTACATCACCCTCCAAACATATCTAACTCACCGCGTCAACTACTCAAATTCTATAAAAACCTTAACCAAACCCTAATTGTTCACAGCCTTTTCATCCCATGTCTTTTGACACCAATTCAATGGCTAGTGACTTGCCATTTTTAGGCCCAAAATCTGGTCCTTCAAGCATGGAACTTCAACAATTTTCCCGCCCACTTAAACTCCATGTTTCCCCTACTCTTGGTGAGCTCATGCAACTCGTTGGCGACGTAAACAACTCTCCTAATTCGAACAATGATCGAGGTCATGATCAACCAATTCAATCATATCCTTTAGTTCTTTCATTCAATAACCTGAGTTATAGTGTGAAAACCCCTAAAAAGATTTCACTTTCTAATTCACTTGGTGGTAGTAAAATAGAAGTGTCCAATACTAAAGTTTTGCTTGATGATATTTCGGGTGAAGCGAGAGAAGGCGAGATTATGGCGGTTCTCGGTGCTAGTGGTTCGGGGAAATCGACACTAATCGATGCTCTTGCTAACCGAATAGCTAAAGAGAAGTTAAAAGGAACCGTGATGTTAAACGGTGAGGTTCTTGAATCGAAATTGCTTAAAGTCATTTCAGCTTATGTTATGCAAGATGACTTGTTGTTTCCTATGTTAACGGTTGAAGAAACCCTAATGTTTTCCGCGGAGTTAAGGCTTCCTCGGACGCTCTCAAAGTCAAAAAAGAAAGCGCGAGTTGAAGCTTTGATTGATCAATTAGGGTTAAGAAACGCTGCGAAAACAGTGATAGGAGATGAAGGTCATCGAGGGGTTTCGGGTGGGGAAAGACGTCGTGTTTCGATTGGAATCGATATAATTCATGACCCAATTGTGTTGTTTCTTGATGAACCGACTTCTGGGCTTGATTCGACTAGCGCTTTTATGGTTGTAAAAGTGTTGCAAAGAATAGCTCAAAGTGGAAGTATTGTGATTATGTCAATACATCAACCGAGTTATAGATTAATGAGTTTGCTTGATAAACTGATCTTTCTTTCAAGAGGGCAAATGGTGTATAGTGACACTCCATCAAAATTAGCCCATTTTTTCTCACAATTTGGAAACCCAATTCCTGAAAATGAAGATCGGACCGAATTTGTTCTAGATTTCATCCGAGAGCTCGAGATGTCTGGGTCAGGGACCAAACCGCTAGTCGATTTCAACAAATCATGGACAAGAAAGAAAGGAAATCAATCAAATTTGGGTCAAGGAGCGAAATTGTCACTTAAAGATGCAATAAGTGCAAGTATTTCTAGAGGCAAATTAGTTTCGGGTGCAACGAATATGGACTCGAATTTATCATCTTCGGTCCCAACGTTTGCGAACCCATTTTGGGTTGAGGTTATGGTGATTGCCAAACGTTCAATGTTGAACTCCTGGCGATCACCAGAACTATACGCCATTCGATTAGGCGCAATTATAGTCACAGGTACCATACTCGCGACCATGTTTTATAAACTTGACAATTCACCACGAGGAATCAAAGAACGATTAGGGTTTTTCGCGTTCGCTATGTCCACAATGTTCTACACTTGTGCCGAAGCGATTCCCGTGTTCCTTCAAGAACGATACATTTTCATGAGAGAAACCGCGTACAATGCTTATAGACGTTCATCATACGTTGTATCTCACTCAATCATGGCGATCCCTTCATTAATTTTCCTCTCATTCGTATTCGCTTGCATAACCTTTTGGGCAGTTGGGTTAGCCGGTGGCACCATGGGGTTTTTCACTTTCCTTCTATTCATTTTCGCGTCATTTTGGGTTGGAAGTTCTTTCGTAACGTTTCTATCGGGCGTTGTGGCCCATGTCATGCTCGGTTACACGGTTGTGGTCGCAGTTCTCGCTTACTTCCTACTTTTTAGCGGTTTTTTCATCACTCGTGATCGAATTCCTTCATATTGGTTATGGTTTCATTATATGTCACTTGTTAAGTACCCTTACCAAGGCGTTCTGCAAAACGAATTTGGTGATCCTACCGAATGTTTCGTTAGAGGGACTCAAATATTCGATAACTCGCCATTAGGTGTGATTTCGGATTCAATGAAAGTGAAGCTTTTGAAGAGTATGAGCCAAACACTTGGCGTGAATATTACAAGTTCAACTTGCTTAACAACTGGTGCGGATATATTGAAGCAACAAGGTGTTACTGATATTGACAAATGGGGCTGCTTTTGGGTCACTATTGCATTGGGCTTCTTTTTTAGAATCTTGTTTTATTTTGCTTTGTTGGTTGGTAGTAAAAACAAAAGGAAGTAAAAAAATAAAAAATAGAAGAAGAATATATCAATCTGTAATACATTTTTTACTTTGGCTTTTAATTTTATATGATTTCCTTATTAATTTGCTTCTCTTTTCTTGGGGGAAATTTACTTTGTAAAGTGGGAACTTTATATAGCAAGTATATTAAACTTAATAATATTGTCAAAAGTAGTTTGAAATTTACAGAGTAAAATTTAGATATTAGTTGTGCTATTAGGGTATAATAAAGGGTCAATCGTGTACATATAAAAGAATTGAAGGTTCTAAATGTAAATTTTTGTAACCTAATATTTTCCATTAAATATCAGAAAAAAAAACATTTTTTTACAGTAAAAAATAAATATCAGAATAAAATAATAATTTTTAATAGAAATTGTTTGAAAAAATAATGACAATAATAATAATGACATAGGGATCAGATGGTTTAAAATGGAGGTGCCCGATTGTCGTAAGGCTTTGGGCGGACACCCCATCTTGCATATTATAATGCAAGAAATGACCACTCATCACTTCCCGTTAAAACTTGCCTGAAGGATCATGCCTTTCAATTCCCACCTTCTTCTCTTTATATACTCTCTCCCCTACCTCTGTTAATTCATCTACCTCCGATATGGGACCAAATATTATACCACCATATATATCTCTCTTTTCTTTCATTAATTATTTAAGCTTTTATTTTTTCTAGTACTGGTTGATTTTATCGTGACAGAACTTTCAAAACATAACTAATTCCCTTCTTTTATAAGGAAAGTAAATAAAACATTTTTTATCATATAAAAAGTCATGATAAAACAAAAAGTATGCTTTTAAAATTTGTTCAATTTTAATTTTGCTTGATTCGTATGGTATTTGTCGACATATCTCATTTATTCATTAGATTCGTATAAAGTTATATAATATAATGCTCAAAAGTTAACCATTTAAACATTGTTTGTGTCATACTCGTAAGACATAAAAATAGTAATGATATTTTCACCATAAAATTTGATAGATACGTCAAAATGATGCTTTAAGCAGTTGTACTACATGCATTAATAAAATAAAAGTGCGGAGGTATCTGTCCATAAAAATAAATTAAACCAATTGAACGGTAATGCCATTTTTAATTGATAGACATAGCTGTTAAAAGATTTTTTGGTAGGAATTTAGGTGTAATGGTTCTAGCAAACATATCTACTCCAGTTCCAACCTCAAATTTATTGATGAGAATAATTTTGTACATATGGATATACGGGAAAAATAATGTATTGATGTATGCTCAGTTTTGGTGGTCGAATATAGCTTAGTTTTAGCGTAGAAGTATTATTAAGTATTGATAGTTGTTTTCTTGTTCTTTTTGGAATGATAAAATTTGTATCAAGCGGAAAATTAGACAAAAACTAGTATAACACGTGTTGTCTTTATTGTTATTCCTTTCCCTTTGTTTGGGTTGTTTTGATGGTCACTAGAGGTGCCCAAAAAAACCGGATCGGGATCCGAAACCGGTTTTCAAACCGGAAACCGGTTTGGTCAAAACCGGTTTTGACCAAACCGGTTCGGTTTGAAACCGGTTTGACCGGATTGGATCGGTTTGGAATCCTACGGTTTAAAACCGGTTTGGATCGGTTTGAAAACCGGTTCGGATCGGTTTCAAACCGGTTCGGATCGGTTTCAAACCGGTTTGACCGGTTTCAATCGGTTTGGACTTTTTTCGAACCAAACCGGTTTCAATCCGATCCGGTTTGAGTTAAAACCGGTTTTGACCGGAGTTGACCCAAACCGGTTCGGTTTGAAAACCGGTTTCGGTTTGGGCCAAAACCGGTTTTGCCCACCTCTAATGGTCACTGGACTTGGATCATGGACTAATGGTCTTGGTCCATTAATAATAAAAGTTTGCACTACAATTTTAGCTATTCTTCCGTGGAGGCGAATCAATGTTGCAAATAGTCTTAAAAATATACTTATTATCGTCTTAACTAATAAAGTTTCTTTTTTATCGGTTGATAGATAATAAGAACATTTATTATGGAACAAGTAAAATATCAACAATGACATTTACTTTTTTTTTATTATTATTAATTTAAACAAGTGTTGTACACTTGGACTGCTAGAATTGATTATTACTAGCAGACTAAGGTTTTGTAATTTTCTCTGCCTATTTCACTAATATCCAACTTATGCACAAAGCCTATGAGTAACAATATCAAGGGTTATAACCCATACAATTGAATAAGTTTTTAAGTTTAAACCCGCTTTGACCAGCTTTCTATGTTTCCCAATCCTAATCGATTGTCATTTTTCCCAAGATGTGTTGAGACGGTTTGGGTCACTTTTTGAGATGTTAAAGATAACATTTCAGAATCTGTAATGAGGAAAAAGCCATGTTGCATTGTTGCATCATTGTAGAGTTTGATGTCATGGTTGAAAAAACAACTTATGGCAATACCATTAGGCACTAGAAACACACAAAATACTTGTGTTCATGTGGCTCGTCTGGCAGAATCAAACTCGAAGAACAAAATGTTTTAACGACAAAAGTAATACCCATAGTCTTGGTAAACTAGTATCTATATGCAACCTTTTGGATTAATTCACTACGAATGTCCCTAATACCTAGAAACCTTCGTAAATATTGACATTGGAATTCCTTGTCTTGATCCTAAAAATGTAAATATCAAACATTCACTACTTCTACGTATGTGTATGTAGTAATATTTGCGATGCACATATCACTTGTTATTAGTTTTGAACAAATTGACTATCGGTGGAATTGCTACACACCGAATAATAGCATAAGATTCCCGAAAAAGAAGCTGCATCCATCCAATATAAGTGGGTCAAGCACTTGATCATCTTAATCAAACATTTGTCTCATTAATACTACAAGATAACCTTTACACATTCATACATTCAAAAACCATAAAATATACATACTCTTTTATTATTATTATTATTATATATTTTTTTTATAATTATAATAAGAAGTTAATTGGCCTCTTATGGGCATCGATGTGCTCGATCTTCGCCTGTCTTCATTGCTCATCTTCTCTTTCATTACATTATAATTAAAATTCCAAACAATTTTGATTGAAAATTGGTTATCCATCATATAAAAATGTCACAGTTTCTTATCTATTTTTTATTATTTTTAGAACTTAGAAGTACGCTCTTTCAAATTTACAATGATAAATCAGGATAATACAGTGACCAAACTACAGAAGATCGTATATTATAATTACTATTACTATTACATAAAATTAGCTAAGTTATATAATTACTACATATTACATTTATTTATCAATAACATAAACTTTTAAGCTGTAAAAGGAACGCATGTTATCCCCTATGTATAATTTTTCTAACTCTTTAATAGCATCCTTGTTTCCTTGGCTTAGAGTATTAGAACCGTGTTTTCAGTTTTTCCAAAGAAAAATGATAATAAAACTTAGAGTGTGCGTCTAAAAATAGACCTAATAAATTTATTGGTCTACGTAAAAAAGTGATATGTGATAATTAAAAGAGAGAAAATAAACAAATAATATGTAAGAAGAGACAAGAGTAACCTCCTTTTTTTGTCATTTTGTTTCAAAGTAAGTGATTAAGTTTTTCTCCGTAATTGCAAATTATAAGTTTATAATAAAAGAATATTTTGTATAAAAAGGTGAGTAAAAAGTAAAGAAAAACTGTCATCTTATTAAAAAATAGAGTGTAATAGTTATATCTTTTCGGACTTGCGTTTTTATAATTTGTGATTGACAAAATTTGAAACAAAAGAAACATATAAAAGTATCATCTTTGTAGTTAATATTTGAAAAACAGATCAATAAAAAGATATAACCCGCATCTCAACTATCAAGGATAGGTGTGTGGGCCTCTGATTCATTCCTACGCTGCTTTTAGTGTTTTACACTTTTACCTTGTTCCTTGTATGCTTTGTCATACGGCCCAAATTCCTCTCCACAAGGTATGCTGACGTCAATATCTTATCTCAAACGGTTCTATCATACATGAATACTAGTATATTACACTAATAATTACATCTTTATTCTTGAAATCACACTGAATATTGTAAATCACCTTTTTGTAAACGTCTAAAATCTAAAAATAAAATTGAAAAGAAAAAAAATTTATATTTATTTTTGTTTTGTAATTTTCTCAAGACTAAACCACCATCTTGACAATCACACTGGGAGTAGTATGATCTCATTGAGTATTGTTGAAATACCATGCCCGAAAAACCTTCACCGTACCATACATGTATTTTCTTTTAAATTATTGAAATACGAACACTCCAAACACACATCGTATAAGTTATATAATATGAAAAATTAAGCAATTTCAACGAAAAAATTATTTAGATGAGGTGAACCAAGCATACATTCATTTGAACTACTTTCACTAGTATGTAACTTAGAGCTAATTGTTTGTTATGGTTATTTTCATTATTGTTATAGCTGTTGTTCTTAATATTTTATGTTTTCGGATGGAACCCATAAATATACCTCCATAAATAAGCATATCTTAAGAAGGAAATAAGACAACATGAGCCGTGGGTTGTGCGTGGGTTGTGCCCACTTTTTTATTCGTTTGAACCATGTTACTACCCTCCCCTGGTTATGTCTTCCCCCAGCTTTGTCGGTACTTCTTAGATTACAAATATTTATATAAAACCTTCCTCAGTTGCACAAAACATATACTATTTACTATGATATTATCTTATCGTAGGTAATCTTTTAACCTACAATTTAGAAGTAACTATACATATACAAAAACAGAGTCCGAAAATTAATTTAAAAGGTTTATACAAGTTAGTAATAATCTTAATGTTTATATATAAACTTAAACAAATAAGTCAATGTGTTTGCGCGTGACTACGTTTATGCACAAAATATATCATATATTTTTTTAAAGTCCACTCTCGAATTTATAAGTAAATGACTTACTTAACATGTTTGTGACTAAGTTTTATACAAGGATTATTATTATTATTATTTTACCGTAAGTCCACTCTTCAAAATATATGAATGGTTCAGATTAGCTACAAATCACATTTGATTGATTATGTTTTAAATCTTATGATTTTATTACTAAAACTCACATGAAATTATTCGAACCAAAAATGTTGTAAAATGTACGGAGTAATAAAAAATCACATTAAATTATTTGAAACATTTATTTTTGTTGATACAAAAGCCGGGGTTTAAAGTATTTCAGAAGCTCTTTAATGAACCTCACGAGATTTTACTCCGTAGTTCAATTGATTAATTAATATACGAGGTAGTTGATAATGATAGCTACTTATTCTCTTTATTGATATAAACGGGCCCTTATAATTTCTGAATCCTATGTCTAATATAATATTAAATGAGTATAAATACATCTGTGCGACATGTGATGTGAGGCATGCTTATTTATGGAAGTAGAGACAGAATTAACTTAGAATAATATTAATCATGGATTGGGAGTGGCTGTCGGAGTTCTTAAAGGGGATGGTGAAACCAGCGGCCGCCACGGCGGTTGTGTTGCTGGCAGCCGCGTTATCGTATTTTCAGAAACTGAAATTGGAAGGAGAGATGATTTATTCAATTGTTAGAGCTTTCATTCAGCTATCAATCATTGGTTTTGTTCTTCAATTCATTTTTAACCAAAATAATGGGTGGTGGATCATACTTGCTTATTTCTTCATGGTAATAATTTCTTCTATTTAATTATAATTTCAATTTTCTGATCAGCACACCATCACATCAAGAAGATCAAACGGCCTATTTATTTATTTTAACTATCTTTTTGATGCAGGTTTCAGTTGCAGGGTACACAGCTGGCCAACGAGCGAAACATGTACCTCATGGGAAATATATTGCTGGAGCGTCGATTTTAGTTGGGACGTCTATAACGATGTTGTTACTAGTTTTGCTAAATGTTTTTCCGTTTACGCCTCAATATATTATCCCGGTGGCTGGAATGATGGTTGGTAACGCGATGACGGTTACTGGAGTTACTATGAAAAGATTACGAGATGATATTCGGACACAGATGAATTTGGTGAGTTTTAATATATGAATTCTTCTGTGTGATTATGATGTTTTTTTAATAAGAAATGCTTGATTTGTCTTAAAGTAAATGTAAGAAAACTGATTGATTTAGCGAAAACAAACCAAACATATATTAAGATTTAGTGAAGTAATGTAGTAATTAGTACGGAGTGATAATATTAAGGGTCTGTTCGTATTTTGTTTTCGTTAAGTTCTATTTGATAATGTGTGTGTGACTATATGATGTATGTATATACTATACGCGCTGATAATTGTGTTGGCTATACTTTCTAACTTTTTTGTTAGACCAACTATGGCGTTTTATATTTCTTTTGAACCCAATGTTCTGTTTCCAGTTGGCTAGTTAGGCGATTCAACTAAATTTATCAACCCAATAATAATTTGAGTGTCATTTTTAATCACTGACGGATTAATAATTTAATTTAATGTAGGCCTAAACATAACATTTAGGTTTCTAATAAGTAACACATTAGTTTTTTCATTTGTGAAGGTTGAGACAGCCTTAGCCCTTGGTGCCACACCGCGACAAGCGACGGTTCATCAAGTAAAAAGGTCATTAGTCATTGCACTCTCACCGGTTCTCGACAACACGAAAACTGTGGGACTCATATCGCTTCCAGGAGCGATGACCGGACTTATTATGGGCGGAGCTTCTCCCGTTGAAGCCATTCAACTTCAAATGGTGGTGATGAATATGCTAATTGGGGCTTCAACTATGAGTAGTATTATGTCAACTTACTTTTGTTGGCCTAATTTCTTCACAAATGCTTATCAACTTGAAACAAAGGTCTTTTCTACCGAATAGTGGTTAGTTAACTATGCTAGTGTCGTACGTTTTTGGTTAACTCGATTGGTTATATGTTATCTCAAAGATAATCAAATGATTTGCAAGTTGATGTAAATTTGGTAAATTATGATTAGTTGTCTCATTTATTTAATGATTTAATAATAATTATTGTAATGCCTTTTGCTGGTATTCATCGGTTGGATTGGTCATGCCATTTTCATTACTAGTTTAATTAGGTTGTGTTTAGAAAAGAAAAGTATACATAATTAAAAGTATAAAGGTGTAAGATAAATCGGTTTTACATTATTTAGAGAAAATTACTTACATAGACAATTAACGAAGACGTTTTCACTGTATAAACATTGTCAGAAGTTTTTTTTTTTTTTTTTCAATTCTAATCACACATTTCTTAAATTAAATTATATTTTTTACGTACCTGACAAAAACATTAAACCCAATCAAAATACTTCACTTGACCCAAACATTTCGTCACATGTCACCAAAATTTCGTCTAAACTCATTTAAAATCCGGCAAAGCAGGCGAAATGTTTAGAAACTTGGGAACCTTGCAAAATTTTTAAACAATCCATGTGAGTAGATGAGTTTAGGCGAAATGTGTTTAAGCTGATTTTTAATTTAGGGGTCTTTGAAATCGTATTTTGAAAATAGATTTTGAGCTTTTAATAATTAGAATCATATGCCGTAACAAAACGTACTAAAAGTATATGTAACACCGCACCTTTTATAGAGTATCATTTAAAATAAATATGTAAACAATAGAAGCTTATGTTTACGTAAATTGTCTAAATAGGAATTGAGATGTAAAGATTGTATTAGAGTTGGGTAGAAGTGAAAATAGGTGGACAAGGGACTTAATTTGCCAAGTTAAGTTACTTGGGGGTGAAAAAGGAGAACTCCTTAAAACAAAATCTGCATTTTTGACTTTCTTTCCTTTTCGTTAAACACGTCAAAAAACAAAAGGAAATAGAGAGCAAGAGAGCAAGAGAGCAAGAGGGCGATTTTGGAGAACAAGAGAAGTAGAACCAATAATCTATCAAATTGAAGGTGAATTCAAGAGTTTTGAAGCCTAAAACAACTATCAATTCTGTATTGAGGTATAATCTAAACTTTTGATTCATTAATTTAAAGTTAGGGTTCACATGATTAAACTCTAAGTTTTAGAATTGGAGCAAGTATATTGAAATTGATGTAAGAGGGATGTATACTTACAATTGAGTATAAAAGGAAGCTAATTTTAATACAATTAATTGTAAAAGAAAGATAAATATATCTTAGGGTATTTGGTGAGTTGTGTATGTAGAGATTTGGAAGTAATGATCTATTATGATATAATCATTTTAAATAGAATCAAACACCCTAATGACATATATGGTCTAACGAGATTTGCTAAATGAATGGGTAGAGATTATAACATGATGAAATGACTATTGTTTGTAATGTTTAATCTTGTTGAATTAGTCTCAAATGTGTTTATTAAGTTGAGGTTAGCTAATAGAAGTGATAGAAATTGGTTTAAATTGATTTTAGTAGCTTTTATCAAAAATTCGAATTTGGACAGCTTGTTGAGCTGAAATTTGTCAATTTTCAAAAAATCATAGCAAATTAATCGTAACTTATATTTTAGCGTGTCAGAACTACCGGAAAGGTTTTCAAGTCTACTTTCTAATAAAGTTTGTCTCAAGAGCTGAATCCAAGTTTAAGTGGGTCAAATACTGAAAATGCTACAGGCTGTCCAGAAGTGAGAATAATTACTTTGAAAGAAAGGATAAGAGCTAGATTAAAATGATGATTGTGTGAGATAAATACACTAATGATGTAAAAGAAGTTGGTAGAAAAAGAAATAAATAGTAGTTGAAGAAATGGGTAAATTATAATTACCCAAATGTGTAAGTAATATGTATATGTGATTATGTGTAATAGGTGATCAAGAGTTTCAAGTACGGGGGAAAATCTATATTATGCAAAGCTAAGGTGAGTATCGGGTTGGTAAGTTTGTTAAGGACAATCGGAATGCTCAAGGGTATGAGAATGTGCCTTAACCCACGTTTGTAGAATTATTACATTTATATTGCATACGTGAGCATGTGGCAGAGGTCAATTTATATAAATTGACAAGGGCATAGGTTATTACTATTGGTTATGATATCTTGCGGGTTATCAAACCTATGAGGATTGACAAGTACGGAGACGTATTCTATTAGTTGTGATAGATTGCGGGATATCAAACTAACAAGTATGTGACAGAGATGGGTCGAGACCACCAATTGAGGCAATGAAAGGATTGCCTAGTTGGTGAGAATTGACCTATATAGAGTACGGATCCGTAGGTAGAGATGCTCCTGTTATGCCATGTTATATTTATTTATATATGTAGAGAGAGCTGTTAACTCACTAAGCATTATGTGCTTACCTGTTTATATATGTTAAAATGTTGTAGGTGAAGCAAGCAGTTTAAGGGGCTATTTGGGTGAAAAACCCATGGGAAGCTAAAGGTGGAACTTGTTGCATTTATATGGTAACAAGTCTTCTCTTATACCATGCTCTATAAATTATTGTACACCCTTTTTGAAAAGTGCAAGAGTTACTTGTATCTTAAATCATGTTTTGAAAATATAAAGTATAATAACATCTCAACGAGTGGTACGGGTTAACTAGTAAAATGGATTGTTTTGGGTGTTCTGGGATATTTGAGTCAAGTTATATTAATGGAGGAAATGAGTCGAGGCCCAAAGTATGCATTTATGTCATTTTGGTAACTTTAAAATCAAATGATTAGTTCGAGTAATTGTAATGTGTTGTAGTAGAAAAGTGGTCAAGCTATCTTTGGTTAAAGATTGTGTTGTCAAAAAAATGACCAATGGTCAAGTTTTATGAAAATAGTCTTTAGATCAGAGAGTAGATTTGAACAAGCATTTGATGAGGAGATATGAAATAGTACGTGATCATTTTGATGAAAGAATTAGTGTGGTGAAATAGTCATGGTCAATGTGGGGTTTATAAAAATTCAGTTTTTTAGTTCACCATTTTTCTATTTTTGTTCTTTTTTGTTTTGAGTGTATAATAAGTTATTATTGGTAAATGTGGAGTGCATAAAAGTTCTGTTCTCCAGTCCAACATTAGCACTGTTAAGTCATTTTAAGAAAATACTAACGTAACGTTAAACGGACAGTTTAATTCTTCAGTTCACCAAAGTGATCTTATACATCTGCTGGGCACATTATTGCTGCTGACACTTCATTATAGTTAAAGAAGAGGATAATGAGCAAACTATATAGTGTAAAACAAAATAAATCTTATCAGGAGTTGATTTTTTATTTATTTATTTGTGAATTTATGCTTGTTTCTTGTATTGAGGTTGTTTTTCTTACTTTGACTTTTAGAATACATTGATCCATTATTTCTCTAAAATTGTTTTGAAGATGTGAAAGTGATGTTACAGTTTTGATGATGTATTTATAACTTGGGTAAAAATATAAGTCAGTGAAAATACAAAAATTGGAATCTTAAGATAATACTAAAAGCCAAGTAATTAACCAAACTACATATTTGCTATTGTGATATTATACCCATTTCCATTACACTCTAGTACTCTACTATCAAACCTAGTGACCACTTTTTGCTATTGTGATATTATACCTATTTCCGCCTTCAAGTCCACAACTTTCGAAAATTTTGGAAGAACAAAAAATCCCTTTCATCGCCTTGCTGTTTTACACAAGAAGTAAAAAAGATGAAAATTAAGAATCAATGGTGCCAATTAAACAAGTCGAAATGATTTTAAGGACATAATTAAATAAACCAAAAAATTTAAAAATTATCAATCGACATCGGTGCCTGTTACAACAATTCACCGTATTACCGGAAAAAAACTCATCCAACTGTTTTTGGGTGTTCTCCCCACACCCATAAATCGATGCAGCTGCAAACTACCGGCTCCGAAAATGTCAAACTACCGGCTCCGAAAATGTCACCTCCTCTGGTGCTGCCGCCACCGAAGTAAGCACCAAATCAGATACGACACACCTTCACTTCCCCTACAAGCTGATAAATCGGAAACGATTCCACCTGCTCCAACCCGACCAAATCTGCCTTCGATTGCTTACGGGATTACCTATGGCACACATGGATTGCTTAGGAAGCTTCTTCACTTCTAGTGATCTCTCAATTTCCATCACCTTCGGAAAATGACGAAACTGTTGAACCATTTTTCCGGCAAGTGATTGAACTTTCCTCTGATGGCTCCGGTGATGTTTCAACGCTTTCTTGGTCTCCAGCTGCGATGTCTTGTGGTGAAGTAGCTGCTTCTTTGGATAATTGCATTGGTGTCGGATGAAATTGAAGGCATACTTTCTAGTCTCGGGGAAGATCAAGTCTTGTTAGACTCACTTTTTTTTTTTTCACTTTGCCCGCATAAACCTAATGTTATCTTTGTCATAGTCCATTTTAATTCATTTTAAAAGGGTATTGTTGAGTGCACCCCTCTCCTCCTCAGGGTCTCATACACACACATAAAGGGGTGCATTTAAGATAAGCCTTTTAAAATCTTAATAAGTTCAAAATTACCCATTTAACAATTATAAAAGTTTAAAATAATTCAGAATTTAAAATATGCTAATTTTACCAGTCCTGTACTCTACTATCAAATCTAGTGACCACCTTTTGCATTGGTCACTTAGCTCGGAGCATGTACTAACCAAAATTCAGTGACGGCTTATTCTTTTGACAAAATAAGTCGTCAATAGAGAATCGGTTAACAATGAACATTTTTCTTGTACGTTGCATTCTCGAGTTTTTTTTAGTGGAAAGGAAAGGAAGGGAAAGGAAAAAATAATTAAAAGTGATTATCGAGTTTTTTTTAGGAAGGAAAGGAAGGGAAAGGAAAGGAAATGAAGGGAAATTAATGGGCTTTTTATTAGAAATATTTTCCGCCCAATTTTGAGCGGATTAGAAGAGAAAACAATTTTTTTCTTCCCTTTCTTTTCCTTTTCTTCCGACTCGAGAATACTTGTGACCTATCTTATATTACATTCCTTTCCATTCTTTTCTTCTCTTTTCTTTTCAATTCCATTTTTTTTATAAAAAAAACACTCAAAGAATACAGTGGTAATGATTTCTAAAGTGAGAAGTATCCCATTAAGCCTCAATAAAAGTTGCAACGTTGATATATATCGAAATCGACATATTGGAATGCACTTTACCCTTTTAAGAAAGCTTTCCGTATTGTAACTACAGTCATTTTCATTTATGGAAACTTTTCTTTCTTAAAACGGCCAACATGGGCCGCACATCTTTGTTTAAAGTGAGTTAATGAGGTAGGGTGTAGGTTTTAATTTAGCGCCTACAAGTTTTAAGTGTAAACCACATTTTTATTTAATTTGAACAACACAGATTGCGCTGTCTTATTATTATTATTATTATTATTATTATTATATAATATCTTTGTTATTCTTATACAATTAAAAGGGGATATAATGAAGGAATTTGATCACTTCATTATTTTCTATCCTTTATGATTCAACGATCTTGATTTCTTTCATATAATTACGCTTTTTGCCCCTTAAATATTTGATCTATTTATTTAATTTAAAAATTAGGCCAAATATCTTTTCTATTTACAAAAATTAAAAAGTTTATAAACTATAAAAGAAAATTGTCCCCAATATTTTATTTATTTTATTAAAATTAAATTTGTTCCGGATTATAGCGGGTCTATAAACTATATAAAAAATCAACCAAATAAAAATTAAATTCGACACACGTCATCGATATCTATAAAATATATAAAAAATGAGTCACAATATTTTATTCATTTATAAAAATTAAATTCGTCCGGCGTTATCGCGGAGTTATTGCAGGTCTATAGACTATATAAAAAATCGACCAAATATTTTATTCATTTATAAAAATTAAATTCGTCATACATTATCGCGGGTCTATAAACTACTTATAAACATGGTCACAATATTTTATTAATTTATATAAATTAAATTCGTCCAGCGTTATTGCGAGTCTATAAAATATTTTATTCATTTATAAAAGCTAAATTCGCCGTGTCTTATCGCATGTCTATAAACTATATAAAAAATCGACCAAGTAATCGGCCAAATATTTTATTCATTTATAAAAATAAAAAGTGTCCCGTGTTATCGCTGATCTATATAAAGATGGTCACAATTTTTTATTAATTTATAAAAGTTAAATTTTTCCGGCGTTATCACTGGTCTATAAAATATTTTATTCATTTATAAAAATTAAATTCGCCGCGCCTTATCGCGGGTCTATATACCACATAAAAAATCGACCAAGTAAAAATTATTATTTAGAAATCAAATGAGGCAGACTTAAATTGTCAAACACGTAATTATGGTATACCAAATAAAAAATCTAGTATTTATTACTGCCCATGCTTCAATGTTCTGGTTAATAGAGTTTGTTTGATATAATTTAGGTTTTGGGCCTTTGTAGTTTGCTTTATGATTTAGGTGTTGGTTCATATTTGTAGTCTTAGGCCTTCTCATATGGTGATTTCGAGCATAAAAAATAAGAAATGTTATTCCAATCGGTGCTTCAAATGTGAAGAAATTTTTTAAAAGAGACTTGTTTTCCTCCATATTTGAAGCAAATATGTCCATTTCTCTGTATTTGGAACAAAACATGTTGATTTTTTGAAGTTGGGTATTTAAGTATTTTGAAGGACATGATCGGAGATGAAGATTTTTCAAGAAAGAATATAAAAAAAATGCTATATATTTCTTCAAATATGAAAATGGAAAAATGTATATGGTTGAAGAAGGTCGTAATTCATCAAATTCGTATATTTTAGGATTATTATGCTGACCACTTATATGTGATATGTTTTTCATCTTGAACATGTTAAACAATGTTAATGGATACGTGAGGGATGGATATAATCGTTAATCATAAATAATAAAATAAAAGAAAAAATAGTAGTTCCTTTTGTTTTTCTTCTTTTTTAGCAAAAATTGAAATTGAATAGAATGAAGATCTTAAAAGATCATTGAAAAATTACAACTGAAGAGGCCTCATGAACATTCTCCTTGAAGACATTCTCCCTTGACTTACTCTCGAGGCCTCTTCTTATCACTGTTTCTATCGAAAACGGCCAGGAGGTGCTTCTGGTGTTGCAGACCGACATTTGCTTATCTCTTCACGAACTTCTGACTCTATCCCAGCCACGAACGGAGGAGTATTAGAGCTTGATAGGGCTTCATCTATGCTCCAGCTAGTTTAGGTCGGTAATTTGTTATATAAATAAAGAATCTTATAATTAGAAATTTTGTACATTTGAATTTGATTTATAATTAGAATAAAAGTTTAGGTTTCGAATTTGTCTGTCATTCACTCATTTGTATTTGTTCGAATTATAACAATACAAAACAACCATTTCATCTCCATTACAGCATATTCATGTATCATAATTTCACTTTTTATTATCCATGCATATAATACTACCAACAACAAATTTAATGAGATGCTTAATTTGTCATCCAATATTAGTTTAGTAATCTAATTAATTAACTTGGACACGAATTGAAGGATAGACATTAATCTTGGCTATAATTATGTCCCTTGAATTGGAGTAAACAACAATGATAGTACATGAGATCTTGTCACATCCGGACAACCATGCCCATCTCCTTCGCGGTACATGAATTGCGCCATTCTAGAAAGGTTTGTTGCACAGTCGATAAACTCTTTCGAAAATTTAGAGTTGGCAACCGCTCGTTCTTTGTTAAGTTTCTTCCATATCTTGATGATTAACGTTTTTATATAACTTCTAGCTTCGTCTTCAGAAGCACCGCTCTCATGCATGTAACATTGGATCGATTTTGGAATATCCCCTCTTGCCATTTCATCCTTACAAAAAAAAAAGTGTTTTAAATTTATTACAACAACAACAATGTATCAATGTTGCATAGATATACAAAGTAGGGGAAGTAAATTGTAGAGAGTAATTCTTCTACTCAAGCGTAAAGAGACTGTTTCAACTCCGGTGGAACCTCCATCCAACATGAATGATATTTAAATTTACTTACTTTTATAAATTAAAGCATGCATACATGAAAACATTTTGATATGAAGTTTATATAATAATTCTATAGACTTTTTAAATTAATGTAATCAAATATGCACAAATGAGTGTATATATATGTACCGAGGATGTCGCCAAGTCATCAGCTAGTCGAAAAATCAGTGATGAGTAACGAACAGTATTATCAGCTCTTCCCATAAACTGTAAGATCTCTTCACTTGAATTAACTGATGTTAAAAAGTTGATATGCATGAGTATTACAGGACTCGATATCGATACATAAGCATTGTCCAAGTATTCTTCGAGTGTTGGTATATATCCACTGTTGTACCATTGTGCTTCTAGTAGGTATGACTTGCATAAATCTGCCCACTGCAATTTTAACATTGCAAATTAAGAAATCACAAAGAAAGCATAAATAGTTATAACTATAAAAATAGACTAATTACTGCTTTCTTTATGTATGGAAGGATAAGGAATCCCGTGTTTGTCAATGTGTTATACGCGATCTCATTAATCGAGTTGTAGAATCCAAAGAAACATATCTTCATATAATCCGGTAGTTCTTCAATTGCATTGATATCCCATCTGTGCATTAGAAAAATTTCCAGATCATATAAAATTTGTATAAAAATTAGGTTATAAGCATCTATTTTTCTAGTAATTAATTACCTGTCGATAACATCTGTAAACTTTTCAAGTTCATCCAAAGTACCGTACACATCATAGACATCATCGATTGTAGTAATTATGGCGTTAACCTTTGTTAGAGTTCTCCTTCCAAGACTAAACCGAGGTAGGTAATTAACACCAATCGTCCATAGAAAATTCTCCACTAAACGGTCTCGAGCAAAGCTTAATTTTGTATCCCAACATGTATTTTGCCACCAGCTATTGATATCCACAATCGTAATTAGTAAATGAAAAATGAAATAACACTGGCTAATAGAAATAACTATTATATGTTCCATACATATGCATTGCATTTATCTAGAACAACAAATCGAATGGATGAAGAAATATCTTATTGTACGTGGATCATGACCGAAATTACAAATATACTATACCTTTTATGTTAGTTTCTTTTGTAGCATATGTGAGAATGTGACAAATCTGATGCTTTGTGCTCTAATTGTCAAAAACATGGTCATCTAGTTTGGATTAACTGAGAAAGAATTATTGGTACCTTGAAGAGTGTTTTAGATCTTCATGATAGATTGCCTGTACCATATCAAAATCCAATTTTGCGAGCTCGATCAATGTAGGATTTATGCTACTTGATCCATTATCGTACGCTTCGATAAACCATTTTGCTTCTAACCTTGGTACTCTCCAATGCAATGGAAGCTCCAAAGCATGAGTTACTAATGGTGATATATTTTTGTCAAGCTTGTTTAAATTTTCTTGGAGATATTTTGTTGTAAAATCACCAGCATCATCTAATATGCTTTCATCTTCAAATGAATGATAAGAAGCCTCGTACAAGTTCAACATGGTTACCATATCTTTGTGTAAGTGTGGGTTAAGATTTTTTATCTCCTCTTTGAAGTCGCCAAGTATCTCTAGTTAAATATATAGCAAATTTAAAAGAAATCAATGTAAGTGTTTATATACATTGATATATATTGAACTAGGAGCGGAGCTCAAATATATTAATCGAGAGAATTGTGTAAAATCAATTTTTTACTTTTTTATATTATTTTTAAGGTAGTAAAAGTTATAAAATATTATTAATACTTCTAAAAAAATTACTTCTTTACATAATCTGAATTGTCCCCCTACCCCTTCTGCATCTGTCTTTGTATGAACGTAATTATGACAAACCAGGAAACCGACAAATTTTAGGTGAGAATATTTGAAAAAATATATTTCAAAGTGACTAACTGGTTTTCAGGTGTTATTTGATCAAATAAAGCAAGTTAACAAAGCAACAAGTTACAGACAAGTCAACTGTCACATAATTTTTGCATGTTACGTGAACGAATTATTCTGACTTATTAAATGAAGTCTCGAGAGTTCATAAACTTAAATAAATAAGTTTCATGATCTCTTCTTACCAAAAGAATTTGAGATATATTTGTACCTTGAGGAACATGATAACCATGGTCTCTCAAGAGTCTAAAACCAAGGGCTTTAAGGTTCATATCCATTGCATTCCACTTGTCTTGAGTTTTGTAATGATCAGAATAAATCATCTCCAAAACATTACTTATCTCATCCATAAAATGGTACGCTATACCAAGTCTTTGCAAGTTATCAACCAATTCAAGGCTTGTCAAGGGATCACTCACTACGCGTATCAGCTTTTTCACTACTTCCTTCAAATCATGTGCTCTTGACTCATAAACTTCTCCCTGTAGTGTACGTAGGTTAAATTCTTGAATATCAAAACAATTGTGGCCACATCATATAGATCAACCGTAGATTAAAGGGCAAAATTTTAAACAAGGTAAGGAAAGTTGTAAAAATAGTCAATGCAGCCATGCAGGGTACCGTAAGTTAATTCGCACGTTAATAGGACGCTAGCTACCTAAGTTCAATTTAGCTCGTAAAAATGTAACATAAGATGAAAAAACTCGATGTAGGTAAACAAATTTTTAACTTTTATATTACATATTTTTTATTGATAAAATTGAATGTTCGCTGCAAGACCACACTTACATGCAGTCCTTTTAACGTGGGGAATAAACTTACCTTACCTATATCGAGGGATTTTGAAACTTGCATTACCTTTTTATTCAAAATTCGCACCTCTAATGAAATATATATGCAATCAACTGAAATTGAACGTACTCACTCTGTATTTACTGGAGAGTGATTGAACATGATCAAATGTCCACAGTGATGGTTTGTAATTTGCTGATCGTCTAACGTGGGGTTCAACCGTAGTGACGCCCATTGAGGTGGATTGTGATGAATATATGGGGTGGCAAATGTCGAAACGTCTACTTTTGGTACTAGTATGGTTATAATAGGAAGTTAAAGTACACGCATAGTACGTTGAAGCCATGAGGTAAGACATGTTTGAAAAAAGTAAAGTTGGTCTATTTTGATTTATACTCGTAATATTTTGGTATGAATTAATGCATGTGGATATATATAGAGAGAGAAGGGGAGATATGAAATCTAATGGATATACTTGATTAGGGAAGCTTTCCATCTCACCTTATCAACAATATTATATATATAGAGAGAAGGGGAGATATGAAATCTAATGGATATACTTGATTAGGGAAGCTTTCCATCTCACCTTATCAACAATATTACATCCATATTACAACCATCCCTATTTGTATTAAAAAATGTCTTCGAGGAGATACCAATCAATGAAAATATTTATTTATTTAGATCTTAGACCTTTCCAGATAACACGACAATAATAGAACAAGCAAGAAGTAGTGATTATTAAGGGATTGATTAAAAAAACAGGTATGGTATACTTAAACCACTTTCTATGATTTTGCTTCGGGCTCGTTTTGACTTTTGTGTGGCTTTGTCTTGCATCTTCATTATAGAGACGGTTTCATTTTAGGAGATCGTCTTTAACTTGTTCGTGCTATCAGAACGGATCAAGAACGAAGGTGAGTGAGACCGTGTGGTAACCGATACACACCAACGGTTCCCAAACGGCTACAAACATAAATAAATAAAAAAGTTTAATATTTTTTAAAAATCTCAACCAACTTATATATATATATACACATACAACTATCCTACATTTTTTCACACACAATTCTTATAATTCTTTTTACATCCTATATAATATCAAACAACTATCACACCCAATTCTCCCAATTTCTACTTATTTCACATCCTATATAATTCAAACACTTTCTATGTTTATCAAATCGTTAAATGGATCGCTTTCAAAATTCGGACGACGATTCTGATGTAGAAGAACTCAAAGCAAGTATTGCTTCTTATGATCCGAATGCTATGCTTGATATTCTTGAAGCGTTAGAAGAAAATGAAGAAGACAAAGCCGAAAGTTCTTGACCAAAAATACGTAGAAGGCATTTAAATAGAGATCGTCTTGGTGCCGGCGAAAGTTTCTGACAAGACTACTTTGCACCTAATCCAACATTCCCGGAAGATTACTTTCGATGACGACATATGATGAGCAAGTCATTGTTTCTCCGTATATGTCAAGGTATAACGTCTTACTCTCAACTGCGGCTACCTCCATATTTTAGTTTTTTTCATCAAGCGCATGATTGTACCGGTACACTTGGTTTTAACGTTTACCAAAAGTGCACTTCCGTCATACGACAATTGGCATACGGTTGTGCCGCCGATGGGTTTAATGAATACTTACACATGGGTCAACAAACTTCATACGATTGTTTAGATAACAATTAATAACAAGTTCATCACGCATAATTACACAATATAAATATCAAAATATAAATAATTACATTTTTACATACTCAAGTCTTTCATATTTCCTTACATTTTAATTAGCCAAAACACGTAAGACCAACAATTTCGGAACTATACTTCTCATTTTCTCCCTTGTAACTTTGAAAGCATTGAAATAATAACATTCTACGGTATGTGATTTATTTCTGTTGTTAGTCATAAGCATAGCTCACAATTGAAAGTAGGTACGCAATAATTATTTTAGTTTTTTGTATATTTACTGCCATCAATGCTCTACGTTCATAGGTTGCCTTTCTTATCAAGGCTTTAATTCTATTTTCGGCCGATATCGACTTGTAATTTACTTTCACTAGCTACAACAAATTAGATAAATATACCTATTCTCTGTTGAGATTTTAAGTTTTTAAAACAGTTTAATACTTAGGGGTATATGAATGAGGGGAGAGTTAAAATTAAAAACTTAAATATCGTGAGAACGTAAGAAATGACTTCAAATTCATTTTTAAATATCTAAAACATATTTTTCTTCAAAACTTTTTTAATGATTATTACTAAAATAACTTTTGCAAACTATGATAAAAATTTTAACAAAAAATATTAACTTTTTTTTTCGAACTTTTTTTTGCAGTCGTTACTGTTGTGATTATTCAAGATAATCACAAAATATAACATGATAGTCACATGTGATTATTCTCTAATATAATATGATTATTATGTGTTCGAGATAATTACAAAATAGGATTTTGATAATCACATATTATTCATGTGATTATCTAGTTAAAAATGTGATTATTATGAATTAAAAATTAATAAAAAATAAAAAAAAGTCAAGAAATTTTTTGTTTAAAAAATAGTTTCTAAAAGTTATTTGAATGAGGAGCTACGAAGAAAATTTTATAAAATAACGTGTTTTGAATATTTAAAAATGAGCTTGAAGTCATTTCCTGCGTTCCTACAATATTTAGGTTTCTCATTTGAACCTAGATATATGAATGAGTACATTAAAAAGTATTTAAAAAGTTAAAAAATGAAAAAGTAAATATAATCATTCTATTTCATTTAAAAATTATGTTTAGAATTAAGAATAAATTTATTAAGAAAAATGCTAGATATGCATAATCTATATAACTGAAAGTAGACTCAAAAAATTGATTAGTGTATTAATCTAAATAAAAGCTGAAGACTGAGAAAGAAAGTTTACATTTGATGTGTCAAATAATGTATGAAGTATTTTTGTTTTGAGATTTAGATTTTTGAGAAAAGTTCAAATAAGAATAGTAAAAATCTAAAGAGTAGGAGAACTAATACGATTACTCAATTATAAATATCAATTTTCACCATTTTCTTTGAAATTAAATATCTCACAAAGCGTAAGTCAATAATTTATAAAATTTACACTGTTAGATTCAGTGTCATTTATCTTTAATTAGAGATCTCAATGATATATTTTCGACAATTTTTTTCTTTCTATTTTTAATGTTTTTAAAATTTTGAAATGTTAAATCACACGTGTTTTAAATACCAAATAATATCACACATGATAATATCTCCAATTAAATTTTAATCTCAAATCATTGATGATTTAAAAATTTTAAACATACAAAACTAAGTTAAAATCACATGCGATTGAATACTAAAGTATCAATCACATGTGATTAAAGAGTAATCAAATACGAAGTCACATGTGATTATTACCAAATCATATGTGATTAAATATCAAATTAGCAATCACATGTGATTCTTACCGAAAACAAATGCAATTTTTAAAATTTTATAATTGTTATAATTCCTTTTACATCCTATATTATATCAAACAGTTATCACACACAATTCTTCCAATTTATACTTATTTTAGATCCTATATAATTCAAACACTTTCTATTTTTATCAAATCGCTAAATGGATCACTTTCAAAATTCGGACGACGATTCTGATCTAGAAGAACTCAAAGAAAGTATTGTTTCTTATGATCCGAATGCTATGCTCGATAATCTTGAAGCGTTAGAAGAAAATGAAGAAGACAAAGCCGAAAGTTCTCGACCAAAAATACGTAGAAGGCATTTAAATAGAGATCGTCTTGGTGCCGACGAACGTTTCTAGCAAGACTACTTTGCACCTAATCCAACATTCCCGGAAGATTACTTTCGAAGACGACATATGATGAGCAAGTCATTGTTTCTCCGTATATGTCAAAGTATAACGTCTTACTCTCAACTATCGCTACCTCCATATTTTAGTTTTTTCCATCAAGCGTGATTGTACCAGTACACTTGGTTTTAACGTTTACCAAAAGTACACTTCCGCCATACGAAAATTGTCATAGGGTTGTGCAGGCGATGCGTTTAATGAATACATACACATGGGTCAACAAACTTAATACGATTGTTTAGATAACTTTTGTAAATGTGTATTTCATTTATATTCGACTGAGTACTTAAGAAAACCTACACAACAATATGTCTAACGTTTACATGCTAAACATGCGGAGTTACATGGTTTTCCAGGGATGCTGGGAATCATCGATTGTATGCATTGGGTTGGGAAAAATTGTCCAGTAGAATGGATAGGTCAATACACACGAGGTGATCACGGGCATCCAACAATCATGCTCGAAGTAGTGGCCTCGTATGATTTGTGGATTTGGCACGCTTACTTTGGTCCTGCAGGTTCGAACAACAATATCAATGTTCCTAATGAATAATATTTTTTAGCAATTTACTCCAAGATCGAGCTCCCAAGGCAAGGTTAATTGTGAACGGGGTTGAATACAACAAATGATATTACCTCGCTGACGTTATTTATCTGGAATGGGTGACTCTTGTTAAATCGTTTAACTGTCCGATCGAGGAAAAAAATATCAAATACAAGAGACTCCAAGAAGCTGCAAGAAAGGACGTGGAATGAGCATTCGGTGTGTCTCAAGGTCGTTAGGCGATACTTAAAAATTCGGCAAGACTATATAGCATCAACAAGATAAGATGAATCATGTACACTTGTGTGATTTTACACAACATGATAACCGAAGACAACTAACGCAATATATGTCAACTTGAGTTAGACTACCTTTGAAACCCAAATAATCTTCTGCGATGTTTTTGGTCGGAGAAGGTGGCAGTTAATGATCGTATGGACAAAGAATTACGCGATAGGCGAACGCATCATTCACTTCGTAATAATCTTATCGAACACATTTGGAGCCTCCCGTCAAATTTTCATGTTCGAAATAATGTTACGCCTAACGAACCCACGAGCGAAGACACGGACGACGAGTAATTGTAACGTAGTTTTTCTTTTAATTATTGTATTTTTTTATTATTAATGTAACGTAATTTATTTAATTATTGTAATTTTTTATATTATTAATGTAACGTAGCTTTTTTAATTATTGTAATTTTTTATATTATTAATTAACATAACTTTTATTATTCTAATTTTTATTGTTAATATAAATGTATTTGTATTAATATTTAAGAAATGACGTGGCGCTGAAAAGTTCAGTCTTGGCGTCACCATAAGGAGTATTCAGTTTTGGATCAGTCTTCAGCCCTTATGCTGATGTGATGCTGATGTGAAGGTCAGTTTTCAGTCTTGAGTATATCATCATAGAAAATGATCTTATTATTCAGTCGCTGTGTTAGAATGTAGTTCTCATTGTGTTAAATTTGAAAGTGTAAGAAGTTTTTAGAAGTCTCTGTTAATCCGACAGTAACAGACTAACAGATCTTTTACAAAGCTTTTTTACTACAAAATTTATCAACATAGCTCAGTTTGCCGGAAAGACTTCCCTTTCTTTTTAATTTTAGGAAGAAGGTCTCTCTCGGCATGTCTCTTAATAGAAAGGATATGATACACGACTTTTTTTTTTCTTTCAAATAATATTCATACTCTCCTTTACTATTTTAATAAATAGAGGTTACACTAATGACATCCCGTTACAATTTTCAATAAGAAAAACTGTGTGCATTAATTAAAATTAAACATTTTTTTTAGTTCACAACTCCATTTAATACATTTAATATTTACATTTACTAAACTCAAAGTTTATCTTTAAACAACATATATGTAATAAATAAAATGTTAGATTATAAGTAAAATTTTGAGTGTAATTTATTACAGTTGATACTTTTCTAAAGAGTTTTTATGGTTTTCATTGATAACAGTTTTAAGAGCTATTTAAAGAGAAGTTTTTTCCATCCGAAAAAAGTCACTAAAAAGTCTTGCTATCACAGTTAAAAGTAATTTTTTGAGAAAGCGTGAAATTTTTTTGAGTCTATTTCTATATTTTTATCATGTTTAGATTAAATTCCTACCATCTTCATCTTCTTCCTCATATATGTCAATAGAAATGTATCAAATGTGATACATATCATCTCTATACTTTCTCATTCAAAGCAATATAGTCTATTTCTAAATCTAATTAAAAATAATTATTAAATCAGTTTAGATTAAATCCATACTATCTTCTTCCTCACACATCTTCCACCACCACCACCACTTCTACCCATTGCCTCCGACCGTCGCCACTAGTTGTCGGAATCCAGTCACTGGTCGCTGCCCGCCACCGCCAGAATCCAGTCGCAGGAAAAAAAATGAAAACTTTTTCTTTTAATTTATTCTACTGTTTCTTAACAATGTTAAACTTCAAGATTTATCCTTGTGATGTAACAGAATTTAAAAAAGACTTTCAAAAAGCTGATTTTTTAGTGTATATTTTCAATTTTGATTTGCTTGATCTTCATATTCTAATATGTTGAGATGGAGAAGATCAGTGACGATGATGATAGTTGACAAGCAGATGTGTGCGGCGAGGATAAGGACGACGGAGTGCTCCAGTGACCTTTTTCAATCACCGAATTTGTGGTGAAGAAAGTGAGAGAAGAAGATGGTAGATGAGGAATGAATAATGTGCAAAATAATTCATCGGATCAGGATCCGGATCAGATCTACATCTATTTGTTTGTATTGTTAAATGACATTAAAGTTTCACTTAATTACATAAATGTCACCGTCCTAATTTTAGTCATTAATCTATTTATCCTACTTGATCTAATGGCTCATAATCGCTTATCTCATTTCTCTACTAACTCCATTTCCTCACATGAACCAATCCCATTAATTATACATATAGAAAAATATATTCGAACTCATCTTTAATAGTGAGGAAAATCTTCCTTTTAATGTAAATTAATTACATTCCTTTTTAATTAAGGTTTTACTTTTATAGTTTATAATAAAAATCACTTACTTCGATTTAATTACTTACATTGCTCTCTTAATACTGTTCTATCTTCATCTTCAACCGTGCAACTTCGTTAAATCATGACGTTTATTGCACATGAGGAATTGTTTATTTGAAACTAGCAGTTTTATGATTAGTCCACTAATCTTATTGAGCGAACGAATGAAAGCAGCTGTACTGAACTCGAGCAAATATATTATCTTGATGAACAGACAAGAATGTGAAAATCCTTCCGTTATTCGTTGGTATTCGTTCATTTGTTCGGGAAAAACTCAACGAATGAAAATGAACCAGATAGCCATTTGTGTTTGTTTGGTTAGTTAAACTTACGAATGTCTCTACCAAGAAGGCAAGAATATCCTTGTTTGTTTATTCAGATGTAAGCATTGTTAGCTCTACAAAATCATGTCACTATAAATGTTACGATTTTTCAAACTTCAATTCACTGTATGTAGTGTTTGTTTGGTTATCGATTATAACGATTATCGCCTGCCAATAGTGATAGAAACACATGCTTTTAGCTTTTTTCAGATTAAATATTATATTTATGAAGCCGCCCAGCAAAAAGTTTAAGATCATCACTATCATCCCTATAAGCTAGGGGGCTGGGAATCGCAAGAATTTAAAAGTCCTCCATTGAATGGTGAGATTCGGATGTACTCGTATCGTTGTAGGAAAAAAAATTCATGTGATGCATGCATAATAACCCTTATTATTATTATTATTATTATTATTAATTATTATATACATTTAGGATTAAGTTTAACATACTAATAATTTTTACTAGTTTTATTAGATTACATTCACATGATCACAAAATCTAATGTAATATCACAATTTTCAATGTAATAATTTTATTATTAATTCAGTATGTTTAGTAGCTCACATATATATATATATATATAGGGTGAGGATTAGGAGGGAAACAAAAAAATTAAGGAAGAAGAGAAGCAAGTCTCAACCCTTGATTTCATCATAAATGAATTTTAAAAATCATAGATAATTTCAAAATCTAACATTCATCACAAATAAATGTTAAAAACATTTATTTATAAAAAAATTAAGGACTAAGATTTGCTTCCTTTATTCCTCAAAATTTGAAGCTTCTCTATAAATTATTTCTCTGTATATATATATATATATGTATATTATACGGAGATATGGAACTGTTTTGTCTGTTTACGCGTTCAACATTCTCTTATTCTGATTATGGAAACAAAATTATATGCGAAAGTGAAATGGTGATGGCTTACAGTAGTGGTGAAAGACTTTTTTATTATTTATTTTGTTTTGTTTGTTTACGTGTTCAACATTTTCTCTTATTCTAATTAGGTAACAAAATCACCTGCGAAAGTGAAATGGTGATGGCTTAACATTAGTGGTGAAAGACGTTTTTGGTGTTTATTTCATCGATTGATAATTGATTGTGGTCGACATGTCTATGACTCAAATATCTTCGCCCATCAAATAATGGAACTTAACTTTAATTCGTCGGTGCGTTACTAACTTTTTATGAACCTTAATAGATAATGAAAATAGGTGAAACTTCATTTTGTATTCGTACTGTTTCTCTAATGGATTCTTGGTTTAGTCGATCACTGAGAATTTCTTATGCAGCGCTTTGTATTTTGTTTTTTATTGCAAATACCCAATGAGTCGTAATAAAGTTAGTGTTCAATTGTCGAACACTCTTAATGTAGTGCAACTAGTTCATAGAAAGAAGTGTAAGAGGGTAATTATGTTTTAATGGGATTATTTATTATTGTGTTTATAAACGTAAATAATTAGAAAAAATACTTAGGAGAAAAATAATATTCATGTTTTTCATGGAGAAAAATACAATTTTTAAAAGGTTGACAGTGTATTAAACTTTACACCTTTGATTATTTATTGAGCAAATTTTAAAAATTTCTATTATAATAAGTTATAATCTTTCTTTAATTATTGAAGACACATGTGTACATTTTTTGAACGGTGATACTTTTACTTAATGTGTTTTGATAAATCTACCTAATTTGTACATTAAAAACTTATATTGTACATATAACTATACAAGCGATGTACAATCTTGATAAATTTATTACAATCTTGATAAATTTATTAATAAATTTGATATATTTATGATTGCTCATATTTTTTTTGTTGCAAGAATGGCCGTATACCCCATATTTTCGTTCCTACAGACACCAACAGCCTGTCAACCCAAAATCAAGGCTGTTGGCCCAACAGCAGCACATCAACACCCTGGCCTGCCTATTTTGGGCCTAAGACAAGAGAGTTATCCAGGTCGGCTAGAAACTGAATTACTGAAATGCAGGTTATGGATCGGTATCCAGTACAGCCCATGACCCATAGCAGCCCAAAAATCGAAATCAGTAACAATTTATAGAATGCTTTTGAAAATACGCAGGTTACTGATGCCCATTTTAGAGCCCATCAGCAGTTGGTCAATTTTCTACGTAACTGGGTTCCTAATTTGCTTTTCCACATACAACATTATTAGGGACATACCCTTTTATTCTTATTTAGCAGTTGATATCACCTTTCTTTATTTTTGTTGTAGATTAAAGTCAGAATAACAATCTAGTTTAAGTCAACTTCCACTTTGGTCATCATGTAAGTCTTTATTCAGTTTAAATAATGTATATTTATACGTTTATTTTTGGCAACATTTTTCTAAAAATGAAATCTAATTTTATTTTTTTCACTATTTTATGAAAAATGACAACAAATACGTTGTTTAAGAAGAAGAAAAGATAACGTTGTTATGTTATAAAAATGAAGAAACACAATGTAATATTAAACTAAAGCTTAGAATTATTATGACTATTTGATTTGAAAGGAAAAAAAGAAGACATTTGTACCTAATTTTGATTCATATATACTAATTAGGGTATGTGTTTGAAGTTTGAAAAAAACAAGGTTGAGTCTGCCCACGCTTCGCGATGGGAACACCTAACTATGTACGTTAGATTTGATCTTGCGTTTTATTTATATAGAGGGTATGATTTTTCTTATAACGATTATGTGCGAAAAATGTGAATAAATGGGATCACTTAAAAAACCTCCATAATGTTATAAAATTTAAGTAATTAACGTTCGAAACAAATAAATTTTACAAACATGTAGTTTCATTTCATTTCATGATTTTTTTGATTTTTTACTTTTATAAAAATGGGTGTTTGTGTATGCGCATCGCATTGTGATATAAAACATATAACTTTAAATACATTATTATTATTATGAAAATATATAAATGAAACATCTAAACATTAGATTCCTGAAATAAATTTAAGAAATATAAACTTAAAGTTATTTTTATATGTAATTATACAAAGTAGACAATGTAAAAAAGAGAATACTAAAAGAGAAAAATAAAAGATCTATGACATAAATAATTAAATTAAATATGTTTAACGGCGTTGTTTTAACTATCGAAACAATTTGAAGGTACTATATATAGTAAAAGCATATAATTAAAAGAGTTGTTTTAACTATCAAAATAACTTAAAGGTAGTATATATGGGTAAAAATATCAATAAAATTAAGTGAGGAAAAATAACCTAATGTCTAGTATCGAACCCAAAACCATCAACTTTATTGATAAGCATCTTTCCATCACACGAATATCAATAATAATGTTAGTTTTAATAAAGTTAATACATCTATAGATCTAATGTTTTTTTAAGGATAATAAAAGACAACAAAGTTACTATTAATAATACTCCAATAATTGAAATTAAAGGGTAATTACCCTACATTAATTACTTGTAGGCTTCTAGCTAACTCATTTTTTTCCTACCATATATGCAATTGGTTAAATATTCTAACTTTCAAACATATAAATTTCCTCACAGACCTTTTAAAACATCAACTTCAGAAATCGAATTTAAGATCTCTTTCATACAAGTACCACTTCATAATCAAGGGGCATATCAAATAAAAATACAACGATTAATTAGTTCTTATGAAAGCAATTTATTTATGCTTATGATCAAAGCCCTTAGATTGGATTAACAAACAGTGATGATACATAAGGCTTGAACATCTCTGGCTTGCCATGTTTATCTCCATCAGTATACATAAAATGACCCATTCTAGGAAGGTTCATAACACATTCAATAAACTCGTGTGGAAGTGCAGAACCGATTACTTGCCGTTCTTTATTCAACTTCTTCCATGTCTCGACGATTAACTCTTTTATATATGCTCTTGCTTCAACTTCATTAGCACCGCTCTCGTCCATATAACACTGGATTGATTTTGGAACGTCACCTCTTTCCAGTTCATCCTAACACAACAAAAAACTTAACCAAGTTCGTGATTTTGGATTATATATATTAGTTGGAGTTTGAGTGTAAAAATAAGTAATTAAGATTAATGAACATGTAAAATCTTAAATAATGTTGATAAGGGATGATAAGTTTACAGATGATGTGCCCATATCATTTGTTAATCGCACGATTAAGGATGCATAACGAATGAAATCTGCAGCTCTTTCGATGAGTTGCAAAGATTCCTCTGTAACACTAGGTAAAGTTAACAAATAGGTGTGCCTAATGATGGGAACAATTCCTATTGACATGTATGCATTGTTGATGAACTCGTTGAAAGTTGGTGTATATCCATCATTGAACCATTTTGCTTCAATTATGTAGGAGTCGCATAAATCCTTCCACTGAAATGTTATTTAAAGTTACACAAGATAATTAACCCGAAAAGTAAACTGAATAGCATGCATTTGGGATAGTTAATATGGGACTGTTACCGTCTTTTTAAGGTAAGGAAGGATAAAGACTCCTTTGTGTGTCAATGTGTCATATAATAACTCATTTGTCGCGTTGTACCAAGCAAGGAAACATATCTTCATATAATCTGGAAGTTCTTCGACGCCATTCACATCCCAACTACAAATGGTTATTACATTAAATATCTTGATTAGAGAAATTGCTACTTCAAAATAAAGTTAAACTCAAACAATGGTGCATTAATAATAAGCACTGACCTGTTAACCATGTCAGTGAATTTTTCGAGCTCGTCTAAAGTACCATACACATCATAGACATCGTCAACAGTAGTTATTATAGCGTTAACCTTTGTGAGAACTCTTCTTCCTTGGAAATGAGGCAAGTAATTTTGGGCTACACCCCACATAAAGTTCTCCACCAAACGATCGCGAGCAAACCCAAATTTTTCCCAACATGTGTCTTTCCACCACCTGCATATAAATATACAAAGTGCCCAATTGAGAAAAAGAATATGATGAGTTCTTTTTGGATATTTAACCAAGGAAAATGCATATACATACTTTGATGTGAATTTCATTTCTTCTTGATGAATTACTTGCACGACGTTGAAGTCTAATTTGGCAAGCTCGAGCACCAAAGGATTCTTATTTCTTCTTCTCTCATACGCTTCAATAAACCACCTTATCTCCACCCGTGGAACCATCCAATGAAGCGGAAATTCTAGTGAATGACTTATGAGCGACAACATATTTAAATCAACAATTTTCTCTAAACTTTCTTTAAGATATTCTTTTGTGAAATCTCTAGCATCATCCAATATAGTTTCATCCTCTAGTGAACAGTAAGAAGCCTCATACAAGTTTAGCATACCAACAATATCTTCATGTAAGTGTCCCTTGAAATTTCCGTTCTCATCCCTTTCATCTTTGAATATCTCTATGTAACACAATTAAAAACCATTTTAGGATCATAAATCAAAGCAGAAGGTTAAAGAGATCATTAGTTTATAACTTCATATATTTACCTTGCGGGATATGATATCCATGTTGTCTCAAGAGTCTAAAACCAAGAGATTTAACATTCAAGTCCAAAGTAGTCCAATTTTCATGACTTTTGTAGTAGTTGCAGTATATATTCTCCAATACATTGCTTATTTCATTCACAAAATGGTATGCTATGCCTATTCTCTGCAAATCATCAACCAAATTGAGTATATCTAATAATGGATTTTCCACCATTCCCTTCTCTTCACAAATCATGGTCCTCACTTTATCTTTCAGAGTTTGCAATTTCGCCGTATACTTTTCTCCCTACACACACAAACACACACATTATTGTCCTCCCAAATGTGCTGCCGAAAACACGACTAAAAGAAAACTGACAACAACAACATCCTTTGGTATATAATTATGTCATCTTTTTTGAACATGAGTAAATTTCGTAGCATTTTACATCCAATCGGTTAATATTATGTTTAAAGTTTAAACACGTGTTTCATTCGCTGTTGCATGTTTCTGTAGTAGGGTTTTTCTTTTAATACAAAAAATATAATATAATATTAGGGTTTAATTAATACAAAAACTAAAAATTATACTTTAAAATTAAAATTTTAATTTATTTAATTTCTAAAGTCGTTTCAATAGGTCTTTAGCAACGACAACTAAAATTTAGTATAAATTAAACCTTTAGCGGCGACAGCTTTAAATGTTGTCGCTAAAGGATTACCGGGAATTTTTTTTCTTTTGCCGCGTAAACAACAAAGGAAAAGAAATTTAAAAAACCTTTAGCGACGATGTGTGTCTTTGGTCAAAGTTTGTGGAAATTTTTGTCGTTTTGTAACTCTTTAGCGACGACAGTGATGTCGTCGCTGAAAATGTCGTTGCTAAATCTTCATTACCTCCAATTAAGTAATATTGAAACAATGATCATAGATGACACTTGAAACATAAAAATAGTTAATTAAAATGTTTAACATGCAAGTTTACGTACTGTGTATTTGCTAGAGAGCGACTGCACGAAATCATAGGACCATAATGAAGGTTGATAATTTGCTGATCTTCTGATAGTAGTTTCCTTGGGAGTCACGTCCATGAGTTTCGATCGCGGAGAATATAATCGCGTGTTACATGCAACAACATTTCTGCTAGTTGATAAACTATTGCAAAGGAAAATTGGAGAAGAAAGTGTCCACACTGAAACCATTATTACAAAAGATGGAGTAATTAATAACTTACACTGTCTTTTAATTTGGTAATGCATGTTTAAAGGTGAAGATGGTCATATATATAGACTTTTCTTTCAAAATAGAAGGTTTTCCAGATGAATAGTAAAAGTCGTCATTAATGTGCCAAGAGTTTAAAAACTTTTTCATGGGGCAATTCTAAATACTGCTATAATTCACAGGCTATCTAGTAGAATACAAATGGTGTGTTTTACTAATGAGGCTTGATGTTGTGCGAGGTTATTGCATCATTAAGAGAGATGGCCAAAGCAGAATTTGAGTTCGAGGGAAAGATTGTTGGTTGCAAATTCATATATTACATTCGAAACATAATGACAGTTTATATATACATTTATGAGCTACTCCTTCTATCATCAATTGGTTTTAGATGAGAACCCCATCTGGACTTATATACAGCCATACAGGGCATTGGATGAGTTGGGTTGAAAAAAAGGAACTGACATACTCTGACATTCATAGTATGTAAAAAAGTACTTGATGTTAGATTTTGTGTTTTGAACTTTCAATGTATTATTATTGTATTTAATTTGATGATGTGACAACTTGTAATGCTGTCATTTGTCACCTCATAGAGCTGACTCACATGTAAAAGTATCAAAAATTACATACAATAACTATTAATAACAAATTCACCACGCACAATGCAAGTCTAAATAGTTGATACACAACATAAACATTAAAATATAAATAATTACATTTCACATACTTAATTCTTTTATATTTCCTTACATTTGAATAAACCAAAACACGTAAGACCAACAATTTGAAAGCATTGAAATAATGACATTCTACGGTATGTGATTTATTTCTGTTCTTAGTCGTAAGTATAGCTCACAATTGAAAGTAGGTACACAATAATTTCTTTTTTTGTATATTCATTGCCATCAATGCTCTACGTTCATAGGTTGCGTTTCTTGTTAAGGCTTTATTCTATTTTCGGCTGATATCGACTTGTAATTTACTTTCACTAGCTACAACAAATTAGATAAATATATCTATTCTCTGTTGAGATTTTAAGGTTTTTAAAACAGTTTAATACTTTAGGGTATATGAATGAGTACATTAAAGAATATTTAAAAAGTTATCATAATAAAAAAGTCAATATAATCATTCTATTTCATTTAAAAATTCACTAGTCTCAAACTTCTAAAATTAAAAAAAAAATGTTAAATATACATAATCTTTTTATAACCCTTATTAATCATTTTACACTCTGTTTCTTAATACTTAAATAAAGAAATTATTATTTTATCCTGTCAGTTATTAAATGTATAAATAATTCAAAATATTATATTTCATATAATAAATTTTAAATATCTTTTTTTTTTATATCACATTTTTGAATTTACAATTACAATAATTTAAATTTAAACTATTATAAAAAATTACTTTCATTAAAGAAGTATCAATTATTTTTGCATTCAAGTACCATTAAATATTTGTCTCGCAACATTAACATGCGAAATCTTCGTCCGCTACTGTGCATGGGGTCCGACGCTAGTATAACTAAAAGTAGGCCCAAAAAATTGATCGGTACATTAATCTAAATAAAATCTGAAGATTGAGAAAGAAAGTTCACATTCGATGTGTCATATATTGTATGACATATTCTTGTTTTGAGATCTAGATTTTTGAGAAAAGTTCAAATAAGAATGGTAAAAACCTAAAGAATGGGAGAACCAATACAATTACTCAATTTTAAATATCAATTTCGACCATGTTCTTTGAAATGAAATATCTCACATGATATAATTATAAAAATATCAACTGAATTCAATAAATTATAAAAATTACACCGTTAGAATCAGTGTCATTTATCTTTAATTAGAGATCTCACATGATATACTTTTAACGATTTTTTTGTTACTATTTTTTAATGTTTTAAAATTTTGTAATCTTAAATTACATGTGATTTAAATACTAAATAATAATCACACGCGATTATATCTCCAATCAAATTTTAAATTCAAATCATTGATGATGTAAAAATTTTAAACATACAAAACTAAGTTGCAATCACATGTGATTGAACATTAAAGTATCAATCACATGTGATTAAAGAGTAATCAATTACGAAATCACATGTGATTATTGCCAAATCATATGTGATTAAATATCAAACTAGCAATCACATGTGATTATTGCTGATAATAAATGCAATTTCTAAAATTTTATTTGTAATATTCATGTGAATAAATATTAAGTTGTAATCACATGTTAATTTAAATATATCATGAATAAATAAGCATGTACTAATGTTGAATTTATATCATAAATCACATGTGATTATATTTTTAAGACCCGACAAAAAAAAAAAATTGTCGGAAGTATAGATTGTGAGATTTCTAATTAAAGATACAAAACGCGGATTCCGAATATGGAATTTTTTTATAATTTATTGACATACGGTTTATAAGGTATTAAAATTTAAAAGTTGAAGTGGAAGTGGGTTTTGTAATGAAATACAACAATCCTATTGATTTTCTCGTTCTCTACTTTTTTGCATTCTTATTTGAACCCACACGCCTACTTATTAGCACTCTGAAATTAAATAACTCATAAGTAGTAGATCCACAAATTATAAAGTTCACACCATTGGAGTTGATGTCTTTTTATCTTTAATTAGAGATACTATAAGCTATAATTTTGAGAAGAAAAAAAATATTTTTTGTAGGATCTTAAAATTTTGAAATTTGTAGATCACATGTAAATATGTGATTATGTAGTATGTGACGTCTCTAATCTCTAATTTTATATATAAAAGAACGTTAATTTCAATTGTGTAATCTTTATAATTTATAGGCACATAATTTGTGAGATATCCACTTTCAAGGAAAAAAGAGAGGTAAAAGGTGAGTATTTGAAATGCGTAGTGATAAATCTACCATTCATTTTGATAAATCCACCAAAAATATAAATTAACAGGTTGTACAGTACAACTTGTAAATGCATACTTGTGTTTTGATTGTACTTTTTGATTGTACTGAGACGTTTAGCCCGGTTGTCAAATCGGCTACTATACGCGTTGTACTTAGTTTGACACTTTTTAAATCATGGTCTATTCACCAACTTGATGTTAAAAATGCGTTTTTGCATGGACAACTACATGAAACAGTTTATATGCATCAACCTATGGAATTTCGAGATCCGGTTTAGCTTGATTACGTGTGTCTTCTTAAGAAATCACTTTACGGCCTAAAGCAAGTCCCGCAAGCACGATACCAATGGTTTGCGGACTTTGTCTCTACCCTTGAGTTTGTTCATAGTCTTTCCAATCATTCTTTGTTTATTTACAGGGATGTACATGGCTTAGCCTATATTTTACTCTATGTAGATGACATAATTATTACCGCTTCCTCGGATAATCTTAGGTGCTGCATCATGAAACGCTTAGCTGATGAGCGCGCAATGAAGGATCTTGGTCCAATTAGTTATTTTTTGGGCATTGTTGTGAACGTACTACTAATGGCCTATTCCTTAGTCAAACAAAATATGCTCGTGAAATTCTTGACCGTGTTGGGATGTCATCATGCAAGCCATCTCATACTCCAATCAATACTAAGTCAAAGCTAAGATCATCGGCGGTGAACCTTATTTAGATTCAACATACTTTCATAGTCTTGCTGGGGCTTTACACTACCCCACTTTCACTCGCCCGAATATATCCTATGCGGTTCAACAAATGTGTCTTCATATGCATGATTCGCATGAGCGTCACATGGCAGCTCTCAAGGGAATCTTACGCTATATACAAGGTACACTTCAGTTTGGATTACATCTCAATAAATAGTCCACACATAGCCTTGTATCATACACAGATATAGATTGGGCCAGGTGCCGGGACACGAGACGCGCCACATATGGGTATTGTGTTTGTTTTGGTGATAACCTGGTCTCATGGTCCTCGAAACGGCAACCTACCTTATCACTTTCTAGTGCTGAGGCTGAATACTGAGGGATTGCTAATGTTGTTTCTGAATCATGTTGGTTACGCAATCTCCTGCTTGAACTTCATCATCCGATTCACAAAGCAACTATCGTGTATTGTGATAATGTGAGTGCAATTCAACATCAACGCACTTAGCATATCGAACTCGATGTTCACTTTGTTTGTGAAAGGGTAGCTCGAGGTCGAGTTCGGGTTCTACACGTTCCTTCGCGATATCAAATCATGGATATATTTACTAAAGGTCTTCCCGGGCTTCTTTTTTATGATTCTCGGGACAGTCTCAACATCCGCGTTCCTCCCATTTCGACTGCGGGGGTTTATTAGTCTATATTTAGTATGTATCTCATTACCTTGTATTATTTATAATTAGCTACGAGTTTGTTATACTAGTGATAGGGTTATCGTACAGATTCACATTGTATACCTCTCGAGGGAATGGAATGACATAAAAAAAAAAAATTATATTCTTACAGAATTCATCAGTAGGAACGACATTGATTAAAACAGACGCAGTGGCAGAATAAAGACAACATTCGATCCGTTCTCCAAGTGAGCCTCTAGGCACACGAAAAACAATTATCATTCTATCTACACACATAATTCCACAATTAATTCTAGATGAATCAATTGCATGATCTTAAAACTTGAATTGCATAATGATTAATACAAGAGTAACAACCAATTGGATCTTCTCCGTTACAATAGATTAAGATCTTATACAATGGTTTGTTAAACAATAGAAACTTCAAATACCTAAATCGGCGGGATGCTATGGCATCTTATTTTAGATATATGATACACCTCAATGAAAGACACACATTACAGATTCTTTAATCCATCTATTGGATTGGATTGAACAACAACGATAACACATGAGGTTTAATTATCTCCGGTCGACCATGCCCGTCCCCTTCACTGTACATGAATTGCGCCATCCGAGCTATGTTGGTTGCATACTCGATAAACTCTCGTGAAAATTGAGAATCAACACCTGCTCGTTCTTTGTTAAGTTTTTTCCACGTCTCAACGATCAGGTTCTTTATATACATTCTAGCTTCCTCTTCGGTCGCACCACTTTCATTCATGTAACACTGGATCGATTTTGCATTATCCCCTCTTTCCATTTCATCCTAACAGAAACAACAGATCGATTGTTTAAGTTACTTAAAACAACATTTAGTAAATAAAGCATTAACATTAATAGAATGTATATATATATATATACCGAGGTTGTCCCCAAATCATCAGCAAGTCGGAAGATTAGCGATGAATAATGAACTATATTTTCAGCTCTTTCCATGTATTCCAAAATTTCTTTGGTTGAAGTAACTGATGTCACAAAGTTCATATGCATAAGTATTATAGGACCTGATACTGATACATATGCATTCTTCAAGTATTCTTCAAGTGTTGGTGTATATCCACTATGGTACCATTGCGCCTCTACATTGTATGAATTGCATAAATCTGCCCACTGAAGCATTACGATTTCCAAAATAATCAGATATAAATTCGGATCAGATTACAAAATTAAGTTCACATAGTTAGGGAAAATTAGTTACGGCTTTAGTTAGGTATGGGAGGATGAGGAGTCCTGTGTCTATCAATGTGTCATAAGCGATCTCATTTATCGTGTTGTAGAATCCAAGAAAACATATCTTCAAATAATCTGGAAACTCTTTGATCGCATTGATATCCCATCTACGAATTAATAGTACTATATAAATAAGTTCGTACTAATGAATGTTATGCAAAGCTATTTGATAAGCAAGTATGATCGACCCTATTAGGAATTACCTGTTGACAACATCAGTAAATTGTTCAAGTTCATCCAAAGTACCATACACATCATACACATCATCGATCGTAGTAATCATGGAGTTAACCTTTGTTATAGTTCTTCTTCCAAGACTATACTGAGGAAGGTAACCATAACCAACCGCCCAGAAAAAGAACTCCACCAAACGGTCTCGAGAGAAGCTCAACTTCTTATTCCAGCTTGTGTTTTGCCACCACCTATGCATATATATGTCAATTCAAATTCAATGGACATAATCTTATGTTACTAGACATGATAGTAGTTTGTTAAAAGTTATTGGATGAAGAAAGGATACCTTGATGAGTGCTTTAAATCTTCAAGGTGTGTTGCTTGGACCATATTGAAATCTAATTTTGCAAGCTCAATCAAAGTGGGATTCATGTCACTTCTTTTCTCATATACTTGAATAAACCATTTCGCCTCTATCCTTGGTACTCTCCAATGTAGAGGAAGCTCCAACGCATGTCTTGCTAATGAAGATATATTTACGTGGTTAATCTTCTCAAGATTTTCTTTGAGATATGCGGTTGTAAAGTCTCTAGCATCATCCAATATGTTTTCATCCTCAAATGAATGATACGAAGCCTCGTACAAATTCAACACTCCCACAATATCCTCAAGTGAGTGTGGATTAAGATCTTGAGTGATCTCGTCCTTAAACTTGAGAAATATATCTAAAAATATATAAGAGAATCGATCAAATAATTATATATATTTTATCTTAGTCTCAGTAGTATATATATATAAAGAAAGCTTATGTCACTTGAAAAAATGACACATATCAAACTTTGAGAATTAGCATACGTAAACTAAAAATAAATAAATAATAATAATATTAGTAAAAATATCTGCATCATAAAATTTAATGCTTAATATTTCTAATTATATATCTTTTTTCTATAACTTGATCATAATCTTACTATCCATAATTCTCTTCTTTTATATTATGTAAAATTCTACCTTTCTTCAAAAAGCGAGACACAAATTTTTTATAAAATTTCACAGGTTAAATATTAAAATTTTAGACAACTATACTAAAAAAATAAAAAATATTGCATAATAAACATTCTAAAATATAATACGAATTACAAACTTAAAATTTTTGTTAACATCATAAGTACAATTTTTTATAGTATAAGAAAGACAAGTTTAACCAAATTATACCACATTAGTATCTATAATGGTGCCACTTGTAATCAACTAAGAAAAATAATGATGTAATTTTCAATTCTCTTACTCCAATAAAATAATTAAACAAATAAAAGTTAAAACTTTACAATAAAAGATAAACAAATAAATGTTATTACTACATCAATTATTAACAATTAACAATTAGGGGTAATCTTTCTTCATATATATATATATCAGTGAAACCTTCGTAACACTAAACTAAGACATTGACTCTTTTTTTATTCTCATCGCAACACATTTAATTTGTTTTTCGTTTCATGTTGATAAATTTAAATATGATCACCATTATGTTTTAAATATTGAATTTTGATCTTATAACTGCAGTTATTTTATATTAATTACAAATTATATTTTAATACATCTTCAATTTAAAAAAAAAAAATTCAAGCTAAACGTTTTCACTTTCTCAATCTATATTTCTCATTCAATTATCAAAAAGATAATGATATTTTAAATGTACACTTAAATTACTCAATATTTCAATACAACTACATATTCTTTGCATTTTATTTTCTAGCATACGTTTTACTTTCTTAATCTCTACTTCTATTTGAAAATGTCATAAGGATCATTTACAATGCATAAAAGTTTATTTTCTTTTTGAGTCAATCATTAATTCTGAACATGATATCATGTAGCATTGTAAAAATAAGTATTAACTTTTTCAAAAGAGGGTCGTTCATTCGCATGACCTAAAAGCTTGACTATTCTTATAATATGAACGAAATTTACTGTTATGACGTACAACAAATAAATATACGACAATATAAACTAGTAGGTTATTTCCTTTTGAATTTGCACTATACCTTGAGGAACTTGATAACCATGTTGTCTGAGTAGTCGAAAACCAAGGGATTTAAGGTTCAAATCCATGCTATTCCACTTGTCTTGAATTTTATATAAATCATCGTAAATCGTCTTCAAGACATCTCTTATTTCGTCCTCAAAATGGTACGACATTCCAAGTCTTTGCAAATCGTCAACCAGCTCCAAGGTACTCAATGAATTTCCTTCTTTGTGTATCATTTCCTTCACCGCGTTGATTAAAGTATGTGCTCTTGACGTGTAATCATTGCTCTGCGTTAGTTAGGTTCATGAATATGAGAACTACTATATTCATGGTGTATATATGTAGTACCAGAAACTATATCAATATGTAATTAAATAGAAAATAACAAAAATATATACCGTGTATTGAGTACAAAGTGATTGAATATGATCAAATGACCATATTGATGGCTCATAATTTGCTGTTCGTCTAACGCTTGGTTGAACCGCAGGGATGGCCTGCACTGATTTGGATTGTGATGAACATGAAATTGGTTTGTGAATGTCGAAAGGTCTACTTTTGGCATGATAGGTTTTGTTAAGGATAATTGAACCAGAAAAGAAGCACATCGACGCCATCAGATATGAATAGAGAGATTATATTAAAAAGTAAAATATATATTAAGTTGGTGAATTTTGGGATAATGGGATTTTTAAGTTAGTAGTAACTGTAGTATCATGCATATATGCCCTCTTATGTATATATAGAGAGAATAGAGAGATAGAGACTAGAGATTGTACGTGTTATTCTCAAAGTAAAAGTAAATTTTAATTTCCTTTTTCCCATCTTTCTAGAAGAAGAAAAAAAACAAAAAAGAAACCCTCCCTATTATATAAAAAAAGGTTGGCCTTTGATCAAAACCAAAACCACCCGGACGAGAGCCGGCCCGGCGGCCCCTGCCTACCTGCTTACGATCATTTTTCTTAATTAGGGTTCATGCATCTTTTTATTCTTCTTTCATCATCAAACTAATTAACATCCTCTTTTACGATGTCGTCAAACACAATGATGCTCTACAAACTCAAAATTTCGCCTACATGCAATTTATTTAGCTATCCAGCCAACATATTGCGGGGTTAAATTTGGATCGCAACTTAAAATGTGGTCTCACTTATTTTTAGCTCACAACAAGATCAAACTTCTCTTCAATTATTAATGTAGAAAGGTTTTTATAAACTCCCCATTTAAACTTTAGGCGTCCCATGAGACATATACACTACAAGAGGAAAGAACAAATATGACGGAAGGGATTTTGCGACTTAGTTATGGCATTGCAAAAAGTCACAAAATGACAAAAATTTAATGCTTTTCGACTTTGACCTAAAAAACTTTTAACTTTTTCTTTTGCGATAAATTGTCTTCCGCAAAACTGGTAGCAATTCCTTTTACCATTTTATTTTTATTTTTTCTTTTAATTCCGAACATATAAATATTCCTACGTAAGCTTTTGCACGACGTGTCATCACAAAAGAATTTTCCCTATTTATTTTATATTTTTGGCTCCAATGTGTAAATTTTTCCCGCTTAGAAATTTGCAACGACGTGTTGTGACAAAATCCATTAATATATTTTTTTCATCAATACATAAATTTAAAAATTAGTAATACAGAAAAAAATTTGGTAAAAAAGTTGAGTCATTGCAATTCATCACCAAGGATTTCGACCTCAAAGACAATTGAAGTTCGTGAAAGCCTCAAGTGGTTTATCAACCACAGTTATTCACTGAAGCCTAAGGTGTTTACACTATAGATTAAAGTGTCAATTCTCTTCAAACATTCGAATGATCGGGATAAGCTCTAAAGCGGTTTCTATGCATGTCATATATATTCATGACATATAGGAAAAATTTGTAGTTGGTATAATATCAATCGAAACAAAGTTATTATTATAACGTGGCTTGGTTTATATCATTGCATGATAGATGTAAACAACATTTAACTTTTATAGTTAAAATCAAAGGGTAAACTGCTTTAAGTTTGTTTAATAACATATATAAATATTGATATTATTCAACATAATTTCGAACATAAATTACTAACAACTAAATAATTACGAGTGGACAAATAATTTAGTAAATTAGTTTTAATATGATCCCTTTTATGATATACTTTGTATTTTAATTCAAACAATAATTAAGAATTAATCTATATTTTAATTAAAATTTTATTAAACCCTAATTATCAGTAAAATATAATCAACACTAATTGAAAATATCAATAATTTAATTAAATACAATTCATACGGTAATTAAACACTAATAATAAGCACTAATTTAATTAAAGGCTAATTTATATTCTGATAACATTTTATTAAACACTTAATTAAAAACTAATAATAATTAAACACAACTCGTTATATCATTTTTTGATTTAATTTTTAAAAGTAAACGTGTATAGCGTATATATACAAACGATCATTAAAATATCCCTCTGTTATATCCATTTTTGCAGTTTTAGTCATTGGTCACGATGTTTGCATGTTTAGTTCTTAAAATGCATGATTTGTTAAACGACCGGTCCCTCCTAAAAACTAAACATGCAACAAAATGTCAGTGATAATTTAGTCATTTCATGTAAATGGGAGACTGCTCATGTAACAAAACATATATTCTACGGACACAACATACAAAAATCATTTCCAAATGAATAAAATTACAAAAAGTGATATAACATGAAACCATTTTTTTTTAATTTACCCTTAAACAACTAATTATTCAAGTGACTTGAGACGAATATAGGCGGTCGATTAACAAATAGATAAAAACAATAATAAAAAAGACCTAAATAAATAGACATAAACCTACCCCCACTTATTCTGCTCACTTTTTGATACATAAATTATGCGTTGTTTTCTCTGTTTTGATCAAACTTTTAATTAGGTTCGTTTTTAAGCATACAAATTAGGTATACATATCAATATCATTTTGAATAGACAAATAAGGGATAACTAAAATGGGAAAGATAAACTTTTTTTAAATAAACTTAATCTTTGTCTTTTCGAAGAATAGTCGATCAGTGGGTTGAGATGTCTGATTATTCCAATCAAGTGGCATGCATTCATATATAAGTAAAAATAAAGGCACTTTAAGGATCAATAATCGGGTAAAGTCTTCTAATATATTATAAGTTATATCATATCATCATCATCATATATATATTATATTTATTATACGTTAAAATAAGAGAATAAGAGCATCTTATGAGTTTGTCATCCAACTTTAATTATCTTAACTATTCGGAAAATATATGCAACTTGCACGAGATAAGAGAGATATATCGAGCTAGTAACAAAGTATGTAAACAAGGGACACCGGATGTGGGACCTCTACTCATGAACGATTGTTGAATGACTAAAAGGTGTTTAGTCGTTGATTGCAACTTAAAATATTACAATTTTTCAAATAGATTCCTAGTCCAATCTTAATTGACCAATCACCAAAACGAAAGTAAATCACACATGATAACTTAATTAGTGAATTATCGAACCCCAAGTCACTTACAGAGTGAGTGAACGCATCAATCATCTTCGAACATTCAAATAATCGGGATAAATTTTAAAGCATTTTTTATGCATATCTTTGAATATGTGTTCATGATGTAAAGAAAAAGTTACGGGTAGTATACTATCAATTGAAACAAAATTATTATCATAATGTGGCTTGATTTATATTATTGCATGATAAATGTGAACAATGTTTAGCTATTATAGTTGTAGTTTAAATTAAACTAAACTACTTTAAATTTGTTTTATAACATATATAAATATAAATATTATTCTTATATGTTCAATATAGTATCGATCATAAATTACTAGCAACTAATTAATTACAAGTAAATAAATAATTTAGTAAATTAGTTCTAATGTCATCCTTTTATGATATACTTTATATTTTAATTTAAAACTGATTTAAATGATAATTATGAATTACTTTATATTTTAATAAAAGTTTTTGTTAAACTCAAATTATAATTTAAATATAATCAACACTAATAAGAAACACTGTTATAAATAAGGATAACTCAATTAAACACAACTCAGAAATTAAACACTAATAATAAACACTTATTTACATATTAAAAACATTTTATTGAACACTTAATATAATTAGTGACGAGAATTAGCGACGACGGTGTCGTCGCAAAGAATTTTCACGATAAGGTCAAATTTTCCACCATTAGTTTTCTTCTCGGTTTAGATATCAGCGATGACGGTGTCATCGCTATTTCCTATGATGTCGTTGCAAAAGTCTTTAAGTATAAATAAACCTTCACCTCCTTTCTCTTTCTTCTCCAAACCAAACCCTAGATAGGTTCTTAGATCTGTGTCGTTTTCTCACCAAAACCCACCTCCTCACTACACTTTCACCACCATAACAATACACTTTTAACACTAAAACTCACATTCACTTCACTACCACCAAAACCCACTTCCTCATCACCACCAAAACTCACATCTGCGATTCCACCTCAGCTGCCACAACTGAACGCCGCCACCACTAAAAGGTTATTTAAACCCTTATTTAGTAATTTTGTTAGTTAATTAGTGAATTTTTAAAGATGGTTAATAATTAGTGATTTTTTAGTTAGTTATTTTTAAAGATGGTTAATAATTAGTTAGTTTGTTAAAAATGATTATTGATTTGTTAGTTAATTAGTGAATTTGTTAATGATTTGTCAAAGATGATTAATAATTTGTAGCTAAGTGTTGAATGAATAGTTTGTGAATTTTGTGAATCAATAATTTTTATTTATGTTAGAATGACTTAGTTAAGTTTGTGGATTAGTATTGTATCTATGGTATGTTAGAATGATTTAGTGAATTTGTTAGATATATTTTAGTTTTATAGAGTTAATGTGTACAAATTTTAAATTGTTAATTATTTGTAACATCAACTTTTCTTAAATAGTTAATGTAGATACTTGAGATATGATTAAAATGTTTAAGTATGAATTAAATGCATATTTTATGCTTATTAATTAGGATTGTAGATATTTTTGTTACGAACGTGTAGACGAAAACCTCATCAAAAACGGAGTTACGAGCGAAAAGTTATACAATTTTTAGTGTCTAGTGGTCAAAATGGTACCCAACTGGGTCAAACCCGACCCAATACGAGTTTTAGTGATCTTAAGCTTTAAAAACATGAATTTCACCATATCTTCTTCCCCATTTCATTTCCAAACCTCTGGAGACTTCTAGAGCACCAAACTTGGGTGTTTTATAAGAAATTGGTGAAATTTTACAAGATAATTGAAGATTTCAAAGGTATACTTCCATTCTTCACTATGCAATTGATTTGAGTTCAAGAAACCATAAAATTAGGGTTGAATGTTGAAGATTATAAGCTGAATCTAGAGATTATGTAGGATAGATGAGTAGATTATGTTAGATGTCTTGTTATTTAGCTATAGACATGAGTAAATTGCAAGATATGTTGGAAACATTGGTGCATACATACCTTAATAACATGTTTCCAGCTCTTATTTTGAAAAATTCATATAAAATCAAGGAAAAATTATTTAAGGGTGATTCTAGTGGCATTTAAAAGGTATTAATGTCTATTGTGTTTTGTATTTAGACATTGTAAACTAATTTCAGCCTTAGGATGGGTAAAAATGGCACTTTCTGCTATTGAACATAATTATGACAACATGTTGTTGCTGTAGTATAATACTCGTGGAAAATCGAGAAAAATCCTAAATTTCTGTAAAAATAGGCTATGTAAAGGTAAGATAAAGGTCTATAATTCATATTTAGAAATAATTTGATGATTTTGAGTATAAGATGGGTAAAACAGGTCTACAAGTCAAATTTGTACAGTGAAAAATTAAAGTGGATTTGATAGAAACAAAAATGACTAGTTAGGTTTATGTTGTGCAATGCTTATGGAACTTGTTATGTGTACTCTAGGTGTTTTTTAAGACTTTTTGGAAGCCTTGGGAGTGTTATCCGGTCATTGGGTTAGTGTTGATGCAAATTCTTTGTTTTGGCATTCGGTTTGACTTAACCGAATTAGATTGTGACTTTACTTGGATATATGTTAACTATATGTGTTACATACGCATATATGCTATCCTTTTTGCTATGGTCCATGTCATATAATGTTCATTACCTGAATTGGTATGTTTGAATACTGTGAATAGAGTCGGGCGCCGATTGGTCAATAACCCATGGAGTTCTGGGTGAGACAACCGGAAGGGCTGTCCCCTACTCATCAGACCTAAGGAAGGAGGATAGTTAGGCAGGGAGGTGAGTAGAGGGTTTGTGCAACATCCAGGGAGGAGGATCACAGATTGTGGTGCCAAACCTTATGTTCTTTCTCATGTGTTATACATTGATCTTTGGATATGTACAAGTTATGAATATTATGATCTTGAGTAATCTTTTGTGCTTGTTTGATGTGTTATGTGATTGAGAAGCCATTGAAAGTTAATTGTCATTGTTTCTTCCTAGTAATCATGTCTTAATAGTATATCCGTCGAGAATTGATCCTTGTGTTTCTTGAATAACCTTGTATGTGTACTTATATGAGACAAGAGGAACACGATATCCATTTGAACCCACTAAACTTTGTAGTTTATCCTTTTAGTGGTAAATATTTCAGGAAAAGAGGATAAGGGTAAAGAGCAAGTTGTTGACCGTTGATTGTTTGAGTTGAAAGCAAGGATTGTTATCTTTTGGTACATAGTAGGTTATGCTTTTTAGGTTGTTAGCTTGTTAGCTTGTTAGCTTGTTTAGTTTATCACAATCCGGGTTAATGTTTCCCCAAAGAAATTACTTTAAGTTAAATATGTAAAAACAAATTGGTACAAAAACATGTATTTTGATGGTTTATATATGTATCCCGTATCTTCCGGGGTTAAACTTTATTATAAATTTTATGAGCTTTTGGTAAATCTTGGATTGATAATTAGCGGGTTACATTATTAATTTGGTGAACTAGTGAATTAAAATATATGGCAACATTAGATGGTTGTCCAAGAGGTGAATCATTGAAAGATCTGGCACCGACAAGTCATGGAAGAGAATGAAGAAGATATCATACATAATCGTGGACGGGGTGAAAAGGTGTCAAGTGGGGCATTAAGTTCAAGTTCAAGGGTTGCATCACAACCACCGAGGATGTATACTCAACAAGAAGTCAATGAAAAAGGCATTCCGCTCGTAAAAGATAATAAGATATTTAATCGACAAAAGAAAAGATAAAACTAGAAGTTATTTTTTTTGCACATCTAATAGAGGAAAATGAAAATTATTTATCTATTGTTTTTTTTTGTTTTTTTTTTTTAATAAGCAATACTGCAAACACAATTATTACGAATATATATATTTGTCTAACTTTCAAACTTTAACTCACAACTTCAAAATTCGAGGTTCACTTAATAATGGCCCTTTGGTGGAAGTAAAACTGTTAGACATGACCTCTGATCTTACGGTATCATGACAATCAAACAACATTATCTTTTTTTTAGAATGCATCTCCTTCTGATTTAAGAAACGAAGATGACCTAATTAGTACGGGTTGTCTATAGGAAGAGATTTTTGCGGTAACGGTTGTACATCAACAACTAAATCATCAATTCTTAAAGTTATCTTATCGTAGAGTACAACAACACTCATATAAAAATCTACTTTAAAGATAACTATTAAGGCTATAAATCAGTAATTATCATTTTATTGTTCCAATAATTTAACATAAAAATACGTCGTTGTGAACCTGCGCCAAATGAGGTGTGTTGGAAGATCTTTTTAGTTGCTCGATTACTGATTAGACGTGCCTATTTTTCAAAGGTGCGGTTGATCAGTAATATTTGGATTCATGATGGCTTTACCACTACATTGTCTCTTAGCAGACAAATGCTTTTTCCAAGTTATTTGTCTTCATTTCCTAAAGTATAATTTAACTTAATTTGTTGCTCCACACGAGATTCATGCTACGATCCCATCAATTATCCCATAGTTTTGACAGAAAAATTCAAGTGGGAGTAAAGTTTAGGTGTTGGTCCGCTCACCTGGTTGAGCTTTCTTTACAGGACGAATATAAACTAAATCATCCATTTCAACCCATTAAACACTTTTTACGGTACTAGTAAAGACCCGCTATGCAGCGAACAAAATTTTTGGGATCGATCAAAAAATATTGAGATTAACCGTCGCGTGATTTATGCGAATGATATGTTTTGTTGTTAGTTTGGTAATATATTGAAGTCCAAATTATCTTGATAACAATTAAGAATAAGATTTATGTTGTTATTGAACTGTTTTAACAGAATAGGGTTGAGAGTATCAGTTGTATTTCTTGTTTGATCCTAAGAAGGAAGTACTAAATAACTTACATTATTATCTTTTTTTTTATATGTCGTAGTAGTTCTATAATACTTCACTTTCGAAATTTCTAATATACTGAGATATCCATAAAAAAGTATCTTATACGTATTTTGATTATTAATATTTAATATATTCTATTAAAACATAATTAATATGTCCTATTTCTGACTATATTGCTTTTAAATGGGCTTGCAGCTAGTTTGCAAACATGATTTACAACTAATATTTTCCCAAATTTTATTATATTACAGACAGAGCATAACATAACATATTCGAAAACAACAAAAGTTAGTATACCTTAAAAAGTGTCCATTGATGTAATGCTAGAGTAATATTTCATTCGATTGTAACATCTCAATCTATTGAAACATTTATTGTTAAGAACAAAATGTTATAAAACATATAGTAATGATATTCACTGAGCTTGTAAATTTACAATGTCAGATTCATCGTCACTTTTATCAATAAGCTTGTAAAAGTCATCTCGGATCAACACTGAAATTCGTTTCTTTACCTATTTTTGACGTTTAACATAATCAAAGTGTCTTCATTGAAGTTAATGTCTGTAACCTCGTCCCATTTCCATGTTAACAGAGTAATTTCCCACTTATGTCTTTTATGAACATCAATTTTTTTTTAAAGAATTGTTGATAAATGAACGGAATGAAATACTACAAAGTTAAACATGAGAGTTTAAAAGGACTTTGTGTTACGATTAGTGAGAGAAGATTATATAAATATTTATTTGAAAGAGTCCTCAACGAAACTCAGAGGAGTATAAACGATTGAACCAATGACATTAGAGGCATTAACGGTGTGTCCATGAGTGATTGGTGTCGTGACCGGAGCATTCACATTGATGTTTTAAGCGTTGTGTTGCTGTTTGTGGTTATTCATATAATCATATTACAAAAATCTGGGTGCCAAGCTTTTCAACATGCTTTGGTAATATTTTTAATGCGGTTGTTTATATACAATACAATATAATAATTTTTCAATTTGTTGAATGTAATAAACTTTTTTGTCATTGTCGGTAGACTTTATGTAATAATTTTCGTTTGAACTTACTATTTATAAATACAATTCATCTACATCTTCCATTACACCCAAAAATATTGTTATGGATTTACTTCTATCACTCATAATCTTTGTAACCAGCATATTATGTTTTCTTCTCCTTGGCCGTAGAGCACAAATAAGAAATGGACTAAGCGCGAGCAACAAGGCACTGGGAGAGCCAGTACCCGAAGCTTCTGGTAAATGGCCGATAATTGGTCACTTGTATCTTCTAGCTGGTTCACAAGTTCCACACAAAGTTTTAGGATCTTTGGTTGACAAATTTGGACCAATTTTCACAATTAAATTTGGTATTCATCGAGTTCTAGTTGTGAGCAATTCTGAGATGGCTAAAGAGTGTTTAACTACCAACGATAAAACTTTTGCTAGCCGACCAAAAGCCAGGGCAACCGAGATAATGACCTACAATTTTGCTAATTTCGCTTTTTCACCGTGTGGGCCATACTGGCGTGAGATACGCAAGATAGTTGTCCTTGATCTGGTATCTCACTGTCACCTTCAGATGCTAAAACAGCTTCGAATCTCTGAAGTGAATTTGTCCATGATGGACATGTATAGAACTTGGATAAGAAATAAAGGGTCTTTGAAAAAGGTAAAGGTTGACATGAGACAATGGTTTGGAAATTTAGTTATGAACATAATGGTGAGGATGATATTTGGCTGTCGTAATTCGCCTGGTGAATGAACTGAAGATCATTTTAAGAAGGCTGTTAGGCGGTATGTAGAACTATTGGGTGTGTTTGTGCCATCAGATGTCATTCCAGGCTTGAGGTGGTTCGATATCGGAGGTTACGAGAAGAAGATGAACAAGACAGCAAAAGAGATCGATGTTGTGATTGATGTCTCTGCTATCTATATCTCAAGAAGTTAACTCTGCTAAGAACTTTGTATTACTTTTTAGTTTTATCCTATACATCTTTTCCTTAAAACCAAGATTAATCTTGTCGATTCTGAGTTATTACACTTAGTAGTCAAAACGTAGTGTTTTTTGGGGATGGGAACTTGGGAAGTCCAGAAAGGAACTCGAGTGAGATGTAAAAATCTAATGCAGAGGTTATAAAGTTAAACCATTTTGCCCTATCATATATTCATTAAATATATTAGGTCTAAAGACGCTGGAAACAACTTTCTATTTCCATAGTTGTTACTACCTGTGGTGTTAAACGCATCCATTTAGAAATGGGTTGATTCGGGCTATCTTTTAGCTCTGATAGGTTAATTGAGTAAAATAAATTAAATTAAATAAAAATGGTAACAGGTGAAAAGTCACCAAAGTGTATATTCAAGTTACAACACATAAAGCCTGGTAAATCATATTAAAAAGTAGATTACTATTGAATCAATATAGTTTTGTAGTATTACCCAACTATTAATGAAAATAAAATTAAGCAAAGTGGAAAATAACTGTTTTTGTCAACTTGAACCAAAAATTGCCCATTTTGACACGTTACCCAATTTCCTGACCGGTCTGTTGGCATTCTGATAATTACATTATGGGTAAATCTGCATCAAGTAACTCATTTGTTGGATTGTATTCTGACCTGATATTGGTCTATATGGTTTCTAGATTTTCTCACTTCTATTATCATAACTTTTACGGAGGTCTCAATCAACTTATTCTTGGACGGTGGATTATACAGCCCAAAACCTTAGCTGGCATCGTGCAACTAGTAATGCATAGTTCCTGATTTACCTTTCACAATCCCACATGATTTTACAATAACCAATGCATAGTTGAGAGGTAAAACTGGGATTTGTAGGTTGCACCAATATCGATGCATAGATTAGTAGATTTCACAATTATATTGGCTGTCATGAGTTTGCAACATTCTTCCATTTTTAATAGTTTGATGTAGGGACAAGAGAGATGCATGAATGGGCCAAATGCTTTTTAATGCACTTCTGTATGCCTAAATAAGTTTAATCATACAAGTAAAGTTGAAGAGAACCAAGGATGCCAAACATGGCCTTACCAGACACAAACTTGGGGACAAAAGTCCCAATTTTCCAGGCAACTCCCTTCCATTTTGCTCCATCACCTCATACACTCAAAGGTCTTCTTTACACACACACAAATAAACACTACATTCTATTTTCTTTGCATCAAGACTCTAGAGGATAATTGATTTACCAATTTCACATTTAGGGTCTCAATTTATTTTGATCAATTTCATGTATCTAATATATATTTTTTACCATCCAAAAGTGATTATTACCTTTGGAAGCATCACCACCAAAAAAATGCTTTTTGAAAGGTTGTTGCCTGTTGGACTACACTCTTTATGAATTTTTTTACATCCGAAAGAGATTTTTTTACCTTTTGAAGTATCACAACACCAATAAACTGTTCCTTTTTAACATTTAAAAAATTAAAACGATAATAAATAAAATAATTAAATGAAGGACTCGCATGTTGAGACTTGATAAATTTGGTACTTACTATGTGATTGTGCACCATATAATTTTACAATCCACTTAAAAGTTCATCCAGAAAATAACATTTCTTATACACAGAAATCAAATTTCCATGAAGATCATTAAAAGCATCAAGTCACTTGATCACTTAACAAGTAAGGCTCGTCTAATATTCCAATCAAATTATCAAACACATAATTTATCATATGTTATTTCTTTTCTTTCACTTTTCACAGAACATGAACTATGAAACCTTACTTCTACGTTAAAATGGTATCCAATGACGATATCTTATCAATTTCAAACGTATCATGACTTTTGCTTGTGTTACGACACATCATTGCATTAATTGCATTTGCAAAACATCTAATTATGCTTCTCATACTTTACACATTTCACTTGCTTAGGAATTCTTATCTGCTGTTCACGACATTTCAACTCAGTTGCTTTTGAATGAGTCGATTTGGGTTGTGTTATATCTTAAACTGCTCAAATGGGTCAAAAAAATATTAGCAGAAATAGGGACAGGTCAAACTGGTTGAGCTCGCCCAAAGTCTATCATCTTTTTATATACACAATCGCTTAATCATTTTATTCAAAGATTTAGAATTTTATTATAATAATTTTGTTTTTGTAATCATAATTAACATTTCAATCATTTACTAAAAAACGGACAAAAAATTGTTTGCAGCTCAACCAAACCCGTTATGTTTCATATGGTTTCTGATGTGCAGGGTACATGTTTGTAACGGAGGACTAGAAATGTGTTAAATCTCTGATCCACAGGTACAAGTGTACAGCAGATGATCCTAATTCACTAAAGTTTAGATTTTCATAAAACTACTCTGTTGATAAGGTCTACAGAGTGACAAATTAGTTATATACAAGTATACAACTTGTGAGTCACAAAAGAAGATTGTTTTTAGTCAAACTGACTTTCTAATTTATAGCCCACCACAAAATTAGAAACACTCTTCCCCACAGTCCACACACTTAACTACTTGAAAAAGCCCCTTATCCTTTTTTGTGGCACATGATCCCATAATGGAAGAAAACACCACCAAAACTATACTCATAGAAGCCCTCTCTACTCTCACCCCACCGCAAATCATCACCCTCACCACCACCATCTCCACCCTCTTCCATTGTCACAGCCACCGTCTCTCTTCCCTCTTGTCATCTCACACCCTCTTCTCTCTCTCCCTCGACCACCTCCACTCCCTTCCCTCAACCAAAAATCCCTTCTCATTGCAAGACAACTGTTAACACGCCTTTCTCATGTTTTTCATTTCCTCCATCCTACAACCACACGAATGCAGCCCTACACCGCCACCGTCCTCAATAACCGTGATCTTGACACAGTTCTCCTCCTACTTCTACTATGCGAACTCCAACAACATGAACCTGAATCACTCAAAACTTTCTCACCAGCAAATTGACGTGCTAATCTTTTAAATTACGTCTCCACTACCATGTTGACTATATCAGGCGTTGGGTTCTCCACTAGTGAAACATTGATCAAGTATATTGAATTGGTGGTAAAATGCAAGAAGTTTGTAGATGTCATGGGTTGTGGAGATTGGAAGGAAGGAAAAGAGGTGGCAGCCTCCGTGGCTGCAGTGGTGGCCCTACCATCAGTGGAAGTGAAACAACAAGGAAAAGAGTGTGTTATTTGTAAAGAAGAGATGAAGCAAGGGAGAGATGTGTGTGAATTGCCTTGTGAACATCAGTTTCATTGGATGTGAATATTACCATGGGTGATCAAGAGGAACACCTGTCCTTATTGCCGCCATTGGCTTCCGACTGATGACATGTATGGTGAGATTGAGCGGCAATGGGAGGTTGTTGTCAAGATAGGTGGTGGTTATTTTTAGTTTTGTACGATAAAGATTGATATATTTATATGTGACATACAATATTTAATTAGATATTTCTTTAGTGCATCTCCTGTTATAGAATCACAGTTCCGGCAAATTCTTTAGAAAATACTAGAGGTAGTAACATGGGCAGGTCGGATTGGACATGGGTTTTAACACGTTATATATATTTGAACATGTGCCACAATTCGGGTATGCATGTGTGCATATTTTGTATGTTGGAAGTCTAGATCTTCAAAGTAACAATACCTAGATAACTTATGTAATTTTAGTAAATACCTAATAATTGTGTAAATGGGTCAACTTGATCGACCCATGAGTAATAATTGTGTAAATGGGTCAACTTGATCGACTCATGAGTGATAATTGTGTAAACAATTATTTGATTATAAAAACTCAACAACACTTATTGTAAGTGTCACCAAACATCTAAGTTGAACATCACTACAGTTGCCAGAGCAGTTGATCGTAAACTATTAGAAGATTAAACATCTTTTTTAGGCTTTCAAAAACATATATAAACAATCACATGATATGAATCCTCCCAATGCATGTCTTAATGGTAGACTTCAAAAGCACATTAAAAGTATTTTAGCAACATCAGATATTGTTTAGGATAGTAGATCTTATAATCCATATATTTGATCTCGCCGCTGTGCAAAAACTATATATATTTGATCTCATCGGTCACTGTTACATGACCGAAACTATATTCTCTAAAGGTATTGTAATTGAAATTCCATAAGGACGATTTTTGCAAATTCAGAACACCAAAAGGACGAAAAACGTAATATACCCTATCAAATAAGATATTATCTTTATCAAAAGTATTTAATCTGAGGAGCCAAACATAATGTCCAGCATATTACATATTTTTTTACTTAGACCGAACTTACAGTTGATTTGTTATAGAAATTGTGTTTCCATATCCTCAGTATTTTTTATCTAAAAAAAGACATTTTTTTGTAATAAAATAAATTTAAATTTGTAAATTAATTTTGATTTTAATTTAAATAGAAGAGTAAAGTAAAGACACACCATTAGTATCCTCTAGCGGTTGATCAACGCCAAACCGACATTACACAAACCTACAAATATGTTACCACTCAATTAAAGTAGTATTCAATTTCCAATACTTCATTCGTAAAATAAAAGGTGATTTAGGTTTTTTTTGTGTGGAAAAACATGGTTGATTGGCTCGTGAAAAAGTGCATTTATTTAGGAAAAAGCGTTTGATCCGATGAGGTACATTAAGTCGGTTGATGTTTGGCCTTTAATGCTGCTGATTTCTTTCTTGATCTTGCTTATGGTACATTCAAATTCTTTAACCTACTTTTATCTTTTCGATTTTTTGACTTGTTGACTTCTTGAGTTTGTCCATTCAGTGCGTTTTGATATTTATCGGGTTGTTGAAACCTCAACCAATTATTGGCATGAGATGAAAAAATCACTGGCTAAGATAAAGTCAAAAACTTACAGATCAAGAATTAATGCGAAGTATGAATTTTACTATTTTATGATAACCATAATACTTAGCAGTGATCTAATGTGGTTATGTAGTTAATTATAAGTTCCAGTATTGTTTTGAATTTGTTTATACAGAAAAGTTAATTGACAAAAAGGTCATCTGAACCATTTTGACCCATTTCGTGTCCCAACCGGCTCCTTTTGCAACCTCAAACGATACCTTTTATGAACTGGAAGTAAAAGTCTTTCAAATGGGTAGTAACTATATTTACTTAGGCTCGTATGAAACTAATTATTCGATGCCTAACTAATAAGATGTTGGAATGTTGGAAGGATGGTAAGTTTTATGCATATGAAGCATGATGTATAAGTGGTCTTTGTGGTGACTCACTATACTACTGTTGCAGCTCATGGTCCGAGTTTTCCAAGCAATAACCAACAATGGAGTTTATGTGTGTGTGGACTTGGTAAACTAGGAAATGGGATATGTGGGCTAACTTGGAGGGCAATCAACAGATTGTAACCGTCTTCCTACCTTTCACATTTTCATAGTTTTTGGCCATGAGCTGTATTTGTCTATAAATATGGGATCAAAAACTCATTTTAACTTGAGGAACACACACAACACTTACATTAAACTCACACAAGAGCTTCTGCTTTTTGAGGCTTCCAAATTAGGCTCTGACAGTTATGGTGGTTTTTCACGTGTTAATCCCAAGGTTGTATTGTTCCTGGTGCATCATCAGTTCATATGTTTTCATATTTGTTATTGTTCTGTTCATTCACTGATTACTTGGTCTCCTCTTAAAGCTTGTATGGCCAGACTTTATTATATTTCTAGGTTTGTTTGGTGCCAAATGATGTGGTCCTTTAGGAGTAAAGATTGATAGGAGGTTTTACCATATAGCTTTATATTGTTTGTAGGTAACCTTTTTACTTCTGTCAAGTTATCATCTTTTTGTTACATTTGTCTTATCTCTTATGTACCACAATCAAAGGAAGCTTGATGACATTGTACTAATCTTAAGTGCTTTATGTTTGTCTTTTGGTGATAATTTTCTTACAGTGGTATACGGTTTATTCATGCTCGCCTTGTTTTGTCTCTCAGGTTACTTCATTGGGACATAGTAACTGCTACTCTGTTAGTTTGGTTACCTATGGACTATAGAGTACCTGTTTTGGCAGAAGATGCCTATATTCTTGATTGGGTTTGTTAATGTTACACTTGTTTTAATTAATTAACTGTATAATTTTCATTTTTTTCCATTCTTGTTGATTATAAGTATTTACTAATATGGTTATGTTTTGTTACTAGTACCGTTTGGGCGTTTGTTGATTTATCATTTTCTTCTTTATTTGATTTTGATGTTTTTGATTTGCTTATTTATATATACTTCATAATTAGGATTCTTTATCTCACGTTCGAGAACTTGGAATTCCTCTTACAGTCTTAATAGAACAGCTCGATGCACATTTCAACCTTCTTGTATTTTGAGGCTTTGTACTTTGAGGTTGATCAAGTGTATGTGGGTTGTTAAAGTAGCGGGATTCTATTTTGACATGGATATCTCCATTTCGTTTTTGGTTAATTAATCTTGTTCTTTTTTATATTGCAAGACTTATATACTTATATATTGCTTTTCTTGACATGGGTAGCTACCGTTCTCCTCCATTTTGATCGTGTGTGTGTCTGTTTTTTTTTCTAACATTTTAATGTCTTTAACCTTTTCTATTCTTGTTGATATCAACGTTCATACTAGTCTGGTTCCTATGTAAGTTCCTCGTATTTTTGGTTACGCATTTTTAACGTTTTACTTGAATACCCTTTTTTTCATTTATTTACTCAATAATAATAATAATTTTTTACCTAATTTTGAGAAGTTGTAATCCGTTTACTTGAACACCTAAGCCCCACTTCAACCTTCTTGTAGGATGTTAAAGTAGTGGGAGTGCTTTCTTGATATGGGTATATCCGTTTCTCCTCTCTTTTGTTTGTGTTATTGTTTTCAATTAACTTTCTATTTGTTCTCATTATTATTCCATTCTTGTTGATATCAACTTTCATACTAAGTTGATTCTTTTTAGTTTACTGGTATATTTGGTTTATTAAACGTATTTTGTAAAAAAATTATTTTACTTGTGTTGCTATGGAGTATAAAGCACATGTGTATTAGCAGAAAATATGGCCCAAGTCTATGTCTCTGAAAATTTTCATATGTTGCTGTTTTCAGTGATTCTTAATTAACGTTGTATCGTTTCTTCCTTTTTCTCTTTTTAGCTGAGATGCCAGGTGATACACTTGTGTCCCCGTCTGTTCAGACACAACTGAAAAGGATGGGTGGATGTCCTTGTTGGTCGATCCTTAGCACATTCCTTTTATTTTGTTGTTTTATTTTATTAGGATATGTTTCTGTTGATAAGTTGCTTTCTACATGTACTGCCCGTTTGTAGATTGATAGGAGGCTGCACCATATAGGTTCAATATTCTCTTTTTATTAGCATAACTAGATTTTATGTTGGAAGTGAACTCTGCTGGCAGTGACATATGTCTACCCATATTATACATGCTCTAAATGGTCCCCGTCTTTCTATCATCATGAGATGTCCTTACTTATTTGTTGATAGGTCATAGCTCTAACGTGTCTGAATTTTCATCCTAGTATGTTATTGTACGATGTTTTACTTTAATCCTTAAGTCGTTGATATATCTTATAAAAAGTAGATTAGTTGAAGGGGATACAAAAGATAGTGTATTTTGCTTTTGATTTGGCACTCACTAGTTTTAGGAATTTGGATTTCTCAGATACCTCTATATGTGATATTGTCTTGCTGTTGCATTTTGCTATCTGTGTTCCCCTTGGTATGTACTTGCATCTTTTGTAGGTCTTTCTCAGAGGCGAATTAGTCATTATTGAAATAAAAGCGTTATTGGAGTTTGATTTGTTTCATGTCGTGGCCAAAAAAACCTTGTATCTTTGCTCTAAGTTCAAACGGTCGACATGTATTTTGTGTTTGAAATGTAAAAGGATTGTGTTGGTTGTGTAGGTTTGTTGAGCGTGAACCATTATTGAGGAATTTTGAGGACTACCTGCTGGTTTATATTTAATTTTCATAATCGTTTTGTCTATTTCTTGATTTGGGGTATTTACATGATACTAGTTTATGACAATTTCCTTGTTGCTATATGTGGATCACAAATCTAAAAAGGTTGGGTATGGAGTCCTTGTGTTAGCCAGATAAAGCTGTCCTAGTGGGTCTATTTCTGTGATTTCTTATTATTTTTCTGTCTGATCTGAATCTGTATCATGCTGGTTACTGTATCATAGGGGTGTCATACAATCTTTATAGGGTTTATAACTACCTTCTGCAACAAGTATCTGGCAAAAGAAACCTACATGGTAAGCAGCTAAACTCTATTTTTTTCATGTGGTTGTTATGCTCAGCATGGGCATACTGCAGCTCTAAATGACTGCTGATAGTGCTATGGATGAACTTGTCGTTACTGTTTTTCAGCATGTTTGCAATTGCATCTCATATACGATAAGATGAATACACACATATCACATGTGCTTCACATTAGTTTTAAGTTAATATGTGGTAGGATTATCTACTCGTGACATAGTTACAAGCCTTTTAAGGTACTTTTTTAACGATTCTTAAAGTACTATTTTTTATGTGGAGAACTTATATATTCCCCTTCACTATAACTTTAACTAGCACATGCCTTCAGATCCTACGTGACATTTGGAACTGTAATAATTGTCTAACTTATAAAATAGAGACGATTCGTATTTTAGATTTATGGGCAAATGGCCCAAAATAGAAACGAACTATTTTCTGATTATTGATTCTAGAAAGCAACTGCCAAAACTATCAGTAATAGAAATGTACTAACAATTTGTTTACAATTCTGGCAACATGTTACCTCGAAATTGAGAAAAAAAATATGGTGTGTTAGATAAAATATTACTCACTAGAAATACGAACAAATTGAGAGTTGGTTTCCATTTATGACAATTTTGGTAGTTGATTTCTAGAATCGATAATCAGACAATAGTTTGTATATATTTTGGGAAATTTGCCCTAGATTTGCTAACCATCTTAGAGGAAATCTTTCCATAGTAGATGTGATCAGCATGTTAAGGTTATTGAAGCATTTTGCTTTCTACTTCTGATTGTGAATTTATTATCATGTTTTTCATTTCAAGTCTTGAGCACTTTGGAAAATTTTCTGCAGATAGATATAATCTTTGCCTGGTGACGTATGTATCAGATCTCACACTCCAGTTGTTCTCTAAAGGCAAGATGCTTTAAACATAGCCCAAAAACTTATAGAACTCTGTATCTGTAGAATGTAGAAACCTGTATCCGAGAAACAAGTTTACTGATCTAAAACTGGCAGTCTTCATGTCATAAATATGTAGACTGATCGTAGTATTATTCTTAGACTAACTTTTTTTCTTTTTTTGAGGAGAAATCAATCTTGCGCGTATTAACAAAATCTAATGTGATCCAAGACTCGGAGAAAGTAATGGTTTTTTAACCCAAACACGAGTGTCATAGACTTGTATTATTCACATGCAGATGCATTTCGTTGGTTCTTCTACATGTCATGACAAACTACTAATATGCCGTCATTGATGTTCAATTCAGAATGGCATACCATAGGAGTAATTACATTGAGTCAATTAAGTTAAGTATGTCATAAACTCTTCCTCTTTTCCATTTCTTGTTTAAACATTTTACTAAAAGCATATTTAATTTTAAGGGTGTACATAGGTCGGTTCGTTGCGATTTTTGGCTAAAACCGAAAATTAAACCATAAGTTTGATTTGTTGTTCATATATAGATGCTTTTTTTCTTTAATATATGAAATTTGTGTTTATCAAAATAATAATCAAAAATAATAAAAATAAAAAATAAAATAAAAAATTTGATGTGCATTCCTCTAGTCTAGAGATGGTTATCTTGAAGAATTTGTTTAATGGTGAGAAGATTGTAACATATCACATCATCCTATTACAGGCCCACTGACGTTAACTTGAGCCTGGCTACTTTTTTTAGGGGAAGATATTGAAGCAAAAATATCATGAAGTGTTTGAAAAGTCTACAAGATGTTAAATCTTTTTATCATTTAGTTAGTCAAATTGGGACAATTACATTTAGTTAGTCAAATTGGGACAATTAATTACCTTATCAGTTTCTATATTGGGTATCTAATCCAAGTGATGATAATCATTATCCCCAGATTTCATCTTAAATTTATCTACATCTTCCATTACACCCCAAAATATTGTTATGGATTTACTTCTATCACTCATAATCTTTGTAACCAGCATATTATGTTTTCTTCTCCTTGGTCCTATAGCACAAATAAGAAATGGACTAAACGCAAGCAACAAGGCACTGGGAGAGCCAGTACCCGAAGCTTCTGGTAAATGGCCGATAATTGGTCACTTGTATCTTTTAGCTGGTTCACAAGTTCCACACAAAGTTTTAGGATCTTTGGCTGACAAATTTGGACCAATTTTCACAATTAAACTTGGTGTTCATCGAGTTCTAGTTGTGAGCAATTCTGAGATGGCTAAAGAGTGTTTAACTACCAACGATAAAACTTTTGCTAGCCGACCAAAAGCCATGGCAACCGAGATAATGACCTACAATTGTGCTAATTTCGCTTTTTCACCGTGTGGGCCATACTGGCGTGAGATGCGCAAGATAGTTGTCCTTGATATGGTATCTGACTGTCGCCTACAGATGCTAAAACAGCTTCGAGTCTCTGAAGTTAATTTGTCCATGATGGACATGTATAGAACTTGGATAAGAAATAAAGGGTCTTTGAAAAAGGTAAAGGTTGACATGAGACAATGGTTTGGAAATTTAGTTATGAACATAATGGTGAGGATGATATTTGGCTGTCGTTTTTCGCCTGGTGATCGAACTGAAGATCATTTTAAGAAGGCTGTTAGGCGGTATGTAGAACTATTGGGTGTGTTTGTGCCATCAGATGTCATTCCAGGCTTGAGGTGGTTCGATATCGGAGGTTACGAGAAGAAGATGAAGAAGACAGCAAAAGAGATCGATGTTGTGATTGATGCATGGTTAGAAGAGCACAAAATGAAGATGAATTCTAAACAGAAGTTAGATGATAGCAAAGACCAAGTCTTCATGGCCACAATTTTATCTCGTGTAAGTGAAGAACTGAAAGAGGATCGTTATGGCTTCAAGACTGATGAAATTGTGAAAGCTACATGCTTGGTATATTAATTTTCATCTTATTATTATTATTATTATTATTATTATTATTATTACCAGTTTATTTACTTGTGATTACGCCGGATTACATATGTGTTAGTTGTTTTCAAAACCCATAAAAAATGAAAATAAAATAAAATTCGTCCAAAGTATATCATGTGAGATGTGTAATCGAAAAGAAAAAAAACGTTGGTTTTTATGGTGTAATTTTTATAATTTTTCGATTAACCATTTTTTAAATATTTAATTTTAAAGAACGTTAGGGGGAAAGTGAAGTTTTGCCAAATGTAACTCTCTTATTGGTTCATTCATTCTCACCGAAAAATCTATTTTCATTTGGACTCTCCCCATTTATTAGATTATCAATGACACATCAATTTGACTAATTAGAATTAATGATGAGATCGCAATTAAGAAAACATATTCGACGGCTAAGGTTAACTTATGGTTATACTTATGACATTATTACTACTTTGTTTTAATGGATAAAAAAGATTATTACTACTACTATTGCTATTGCTATTACTACTACTATTACTATTATTATTAAAAAAAAAAAAAAATAATGGCAATCTTACCTATCCAACATATATGAAAGAAAATCACACATATACATGTTGTCTCATCACTGTGACTCTAACCCTCACCTTCTTGCTTGATGGACTTCCCAAATATCGCTACGCCAAAAGCCCTTGATAATATTATTAGTCCCAATAAATGCGCATCTATCATAAATGGTACTGTAGTAAGTTATGTGCATTTTTCTTGCTTTTTTAGGCAATTTTTGCAGCGGCCACAGATACGACGACAGTGACTCTAACATGGGCTTTAGCTTTATTGGTCAACAACCCTCTTGTGTTAAAAAAAGCTCAACAAGAGCTTGAAATCCATGTGGGAAGAGATAGAAAAGTTGATGAATCAGACTTGAAGAACTTGGTATATCTTCAAGCCGTTATCAAAGAAACGATGCGCCTTTATCCAGCTGCACCACTTTCTGTTCCCCATAAATCCACAAAAGACTGCATCGTAGGAGGTTATACAGTCCCGAAAGGGACTCGCCTTTTCGTAAATATTTGGAAGATTCAACATGATCCGCAAATATGGACCGATCCATTTGATTTCCAACCAGGCAGATTTTTTACAAGCAAAAAGGAAATAGATGTCAAGGGTCAACATTTTGGGTTGATTCCGTTTGGCAGTGGTAGAAGAATATGTTTAGGAATACCGGTTGCTCTTGAAACTTTGCAGTTTGTATTGGCCAACATAATACACGGACTTGAGTTCCAGAATCCATCGAATGAGCCCATTGACATGTCTGAAAGCCCTGGACTAACAAATCTCAAAGCTACTCCTCTTGAACTCCTTGTTGCACCCCGACTATTGCCACACTTGTACGGAGGATCAGAGTAGGCCTCTTCCACCCCACCCCCAACTGCACTAGTTTTTTACGTCGTACTGGCGTTCGTTTAGTGTAGAAAAAATAAAAGTACATATATATGTGTGTAGAATGATCATATAAGCATAATATTTATCTTTATGTAATAATTAAGGTTCATGTTACATCTTATTGAATTTAGTCACATGTATTCAGTAGAAGTGTTATAGATTTAATTAGCCTAAAGGTTGCAACTTCAAACTGTTTGATACGAAACTGATTGGTTCGAGCTGTTTTATTCACTAGTTCTTGTGTATAGTTCCAATGATATTGAAAATTGGACAAGAGTGGATGAACGAATATGAACTATTCAAAACAATTTTAGTCAACTGATGAACGTACATTAATTTAAGATATGAAAGTATAACTTTTTAAGTAGAACTTGTGTATTTTTCAATATTTGATAAATACTAAAGGTATGTTTACTGAAATAGCTGTAGATTGTAGGCTGTAATTGTAGCTTTAGGTTTGTAGCTTTTAACAGTAGCTTTGAAATTTTGAACTTTTCACTTAATTATAAACCTATAAATTATACATATCAAACAACACTTTTACTTTTACATGAGCTGCTTTTAAAAACTACTAAAAGCTAAACATTATGAAAACTATCAAAATGAGATATAATTTCTCTTGAAAACTTTGGGCTCCTCAAAAGCCCAATACCTACAAACAAGGTGGTGTGAATGTTTAGTTTTCCAAGTTAGGCATTTTAAAACATAAACAAGACACTTTATCATTAAAATCACTACATGTATAAATAAAAATGAGAGTCACTAAACATACTAGTAATTTAATCTAGTCAGAAACAAAACATGTTTTACTGTGTCCAGTGAACATGAAAAACAACTTCTGAACCCGACAATTAATTTGGTCTATGATTTCTTATACAACTCAGCATTCAACCCATAACATGTACAATGTTTACTCAATTTCAGTGTCCATAAAATATTAATTACTTCTATTTTATAGCTTTTGTGTATTCTATTCTGTATCATTTAAGTCAAAAGATGATATAGCCAAAATATATGAAAATAAAATTTCTCCAATATGTTACACAAAATGCTGTTATTCAATCATCTATAACTTTATAATTCGTTATTTAAAGAATTTTCTATAAAAGTAATGTTGGTATATCTTTGTAACAGTATTTAAAATTTGTCATTAGATGTTATCACCAAAGATCGTATGTGAGAACGAACCCTTCAATCTATAACTGTTGCATTTAAGCCTCTTAAGAGTCAGCGTGCATATATTATATGTGGTCGACACTTGTACATATAATATGCGTACGTCAAAATTAATTATTAAGATTGGTAGATTAAAAAACAGGCATCATACATTGATTTTGTTATGTTTTTTTCTCCTATATTTATGTAAGGAGATGATCTATAGGGAAGTTCCAAATTTTAGAGAAGAATGGAAGTAAATCTTAACACTTGATTTTTTGATAAATAAATGTTTTTAACATTCATTTCTGATGAATGTTAAGTTTTGAAATTATTTGTGATTTTTAAAATTCATTTATGATAAAATCAAGGGTTGAAATTTGTTTCCCTCTTTCCCTAATTTTTTTTGCTTCCCTTTTGATTCCCACCCTCTATATATGTATATGTATCATTTTGTATATTATCTTTAGAACATTTAAGTTAAGAGTTGAGATTATTATCAAAAAAAATTACGGGTATTGTATAAATACCATTACTCCATAATGATCCAATTAACTTTAGTTTCATCAAGTTAATTCTCCATTGATTTTTATTAGAGAGCTGGATTGGTGATAAAACACGACAAATACATTTTTATCTAGGGATGAGCGTGGTACGGAACGGGTACCGAACCAGTTGGTACCACTTTTCTTTTTAGCCTGAACGTGAGTGCATAATACTTTACAAATTAAAGTGGTTTGGTACCAATATGGTTCCGGTATCGGTGCGGTAAAAGTGGTACGATACCCTGTTTGGTACCGAAAATATAATAAAATATATCTGAGTGAACTCTTGTGGACGTATCTTATATTCAATAAAAATCAAAGGCGATAAATTTCAATGTATCTCAAATAAATAAAAACTCATCATTTAACATAGAAGGACAATGACAAAAAAAGATGTATATATACAAAAACGTTATTTTGTATTATGTTACGTGATTTTGTAATGTCACAAAGTCACGAGCCTTGGCTATATATTAATAAGCAATGCGCTTGGAGTTCGATTTATCTAGGGTGCTAAAACATGAATTTTTGTGTCAAAAAGCACTAGCTAGACTTCTATAAAATTCCAATTGTATTTATACGTGATATTCAATTTTACTTTTATTTAATCGTCGAAAAATATCACTTTGTGTTTATATACACATAATATGATCACGACATAATGTTTTAGTCACTAATATTTTTTCCGAATAAATCTTATAAATTATAAAAGAACCAAACGACCAGTAACAGAAAAAGCAAAATACCGGTACCGAACCAGAAGTACTGGTTCTCATTTTGATCTGAAAGTGAATACCGAATATCAAATCATTTGAATTCGGTTGGTACTGGTTCGATACGATACGAATAGAAGAATGAAAATTTGATATGGATATTCATCCCTATGTTTTAACTTAATGTAAAACAAAAAAAAATAGAAATAATTGTAAATTGTTGGAGGACCACAAAGCTTATCTAAAAATATTAAACCTATTTATTTAAGTCCTCCAAATATAATACCGTAGTGCATCATTGACTCGTCCTGCATGTTCGACTTATATCAAATTTGACCACCACATCCGCAGCTCCACATAGAAACACAATTCTAATAATTATTTTTGTTATGATTATTTATTTCAATTTCAATTGCTATAATGTAAATCTTAATATGTCAAAATGGGAGGTTGTTAGATTATTATGAGTTAGAAAGGCCAGAAATGGCAATTTTATATATCCTCCTATTTACCTCTTAAACACGTTAGGTAATCAGTTACCTTTTTTTTTTTCTTTTTTTTATACATAACAATCATATAACTACTACATAAACACATGTAGATCATCCCTAATAAATTGAATATAGTGAAAAAACCATAAACGTGTAGTCCAATTTCAGTATCCCTAATAGATCATGAATATAGTGAATATAGCCAAAAATTGAGTATTTTTATATTTTTTAAGATAGATTACGATTAAAGAAGCGGATCTCAATTCTTACCTGTAAACCCTGATTTATTCTCTTTAAAACAAGGACCATGTAATTTGAGAACAATAGCCTATTATTGTCAAAAGGATCACGGCTTTCATGTAAAGAACCGTGGTCTATTTAAGTTTTTTAATAGATCACGGTTACTAGTGTGGGAACCATAATCTATTATTTACTAAATTTGAAAATATTAACTAACCGCCTTTATTTTTTTTTCATATTCTCCGGTATCCTCCCACTTCTCCTTCTAATATATGTCCAAACCCCCCCCCCCCCCCCGGCTCCATTTTCATTCTTTCAAATCTTTAAGGTTTCAAATCAAAAACCGAATCTCGATATCCATCAAAAATATCATATCCATCATAACACTACTTCTCATTCATGTACAATATATTGTTTTTCCTTCTAATTTCTCTATATCTACCTTTGAACTTAAAGCTTGTTATCTCTATTTACCACCCAATAAGGTTGTTTCAAGTAATTTTTTACTTGCTTCTAATTCTTTATTCGTTTATTACTTTGATTTGTGGCTCTACATTTTTTCTTGTTTCTTTGATATTTTAATATGAAGGTTGTATCTCTTCAGGCTGAACTTCATAATTTTGCGATTTATCTTTTTTTACTTTAATTTTTGTTTGGTTTACCTTCAACATTTGTTGATATTACTTTTCGTTTAGGTGCTTGATGTGGTGCTGAAAGAGTAGTATTTTGCTTCAACGGATTTAGTACCCGACATTAAGATGATGTTATTTCATTCATATGTTTGCTTCTTGATTTTAGTTTAAACACTGCGTTGAAAATTGTTTGACTTCAAAGGTTGTATGCTTTATTAAGGTTAATGTAATGGGTATCATTTATTTATATTACTTATATATAAAGAATAAAGATAAACAAAATGTTTGCAAATCATTTTATGTTTTTGTTAAAAACATAATTTTATTGTTAATTTTGAGATATGTTTTATATAATGAACTACAAATTAAATAAGTATATTTTTATAATAGACCACGGTTCTCAGCGTGGGAACCATGGTTCTATTGTCAAATAGATCTCCCTAAAAGATATGTAGTCCTTTTGTTTTTCAAATAGACTTCCCCCTTAATAGACCACCTCAATAAATATGTGGTCTATTTGTATTTTTAATCGTGATCATTTAGCTTTTGTAGTAGTGTATTATAAATGATCGCAGAAACTTTATGATATTTTTTTTCTATAAAAAGCAAACCTACAACCCATCTCACATGGTATGTGTTGGGTCTCTGACTCCACTTATGTAACTTATATATGAAAAATAAGCTCAAGTAGTTTATTGGTCGTTGCATATGATGACAACGAACCTCTTCTCTTATAATAGACATTAGGTTATTGGGCAATGCATATGTCAACAGTGACCCTTTCTATAACTTAGAAATATAAACTTTAGTTTATGGGACGCTGCATATGTTAGCAACATCCCCATATGTAACTTAGAATATTTGGTGTCAATATCACTTGATAAGACACTTACTCCAAGAACAAGTTACAAGAGCTTGAAGCTGAGAAAGAATATATGAAGCATTTGTACAAGTCAAAGACTGAAAACAAAGAGAGAGAAGTCAACGCAGTGGAGTTTGATCTTCTCATATTTGATTTGAGCAGTCACTCATGTTAGTAAACGAACTTTATGCAAACACTTTTAGGAAGTGTTGAAACACCGATAGAAATCAGCGTCCCTAAGCTAGTTGGCTTATTAAAGTTAGATTTGTCCATCAAGTATTGGATACTTAAACTAGTTACTTATCTTAATGACGCAGTGAACAATTGTTGAATCATTCTTAGGTTAATTCAAATAAAACTTTGAATTTGAAAAATAGTTGTATTCAACCCCTCTTCTACAATTACATTACTTGTTAGTAGTTGACTTAATACGTTGTTGTAGACCAACTGTATGTATAAAATTTCACATATATACATAGTGTATCTCACAAGTCTCGAACCAACAATATTTTCTTTGATTGATTCTTTATATACCATTTGGTCAAACATTTTTTTAAAAAAATTTACGATTAACATATTCATGTAGTCCCTTTTTTAATCTAGTCTAGAATATGTAAATGTGACTAACATAAGAAATTAGAAGCAATCACCACCGTCTCTTTAAACCGTTTGACATATTTTTACTTTTAATTAAAAGTTTATATGTTTGCTGGTTTAACTCAAACAATTAAGTGTAAGACGGGTACCTATAGGGTGATATGGAGACCGTCCTTTGCACAAGTTCGAGCTTCCTCCAAAGAAAGCTACATGCACGAAAGCTTTTTTCAAATGTCTTTCTCTACTTCAACCTGGGCAAAACGAGGTGATGATGGAGAAGTGTGGCCATTTTATTTTATTTTATTTTTATTTGGGTATAAAATAAATGTATTATTGGTAAATGTAGGGCTCAAAAAGTTCAGTTTTTCATGTCATTAGAGGTAATGTTTAATATTTGTTCATTATTTCTTAGAAAGTGTTGACGTGGCTCTGAGCTGACAGTTCAGTTCTTCATGTAATGATAGAGAGTGGTCAAAAACTCGGAACAAGATTTGCCCCCTTCTTATCCCTTGGACCACTCCCTATAATGACATGAAAGACTGAAGAACTGAATTGCCAATTCAGTGCCACGTCAGCAAGTTTTCAAAAAGACTGAACAAAGACTTGACACTACCTATGATAACATGAAAGAATGAATATTTTGACCTTCACATTTGCCAATAATACTTTTATTAAATATCAAAAGGAAAAAGTTGACCTACAACCACCATCTCCCTTCCGTCTCACTAAGGGCAATCAACCCAAAGACCGTATCCAAAAAGACGTCATGTCTATATCATCGTCTTGAGAAAGTTCGAAGCCGGATAAATAGCACCGGTCATATATGGTCAATCTACACCAAAAATCAATTTAAAGTCAGAATCTAGGCATCAAAAGTATATTGAGTAACTATAGTATTGAAGATAACGATTTACAATTTAACCCCACCATCATAAATTATGGTTAATGATATTTGAAATAATTTAGCCAAATTTAAAGAATTCGTGACGCAATGCTTTTTAGTAGCCAATTGTCCACATGGGTTGAAAGCATTAAATACATAAAAGTTGGTTTTAGCTATCCATCCATATACTCTAAAAAAAGTGCTGATAGGAAGCTTCATTATGTCATTAAGCATTCCATGACTCATTATAATATCATGAAATGGTTATCTTTTAACAGCAAAATGTATTTTTTAAAGAATGTAATCACTCATTTTCAATATGACATTCTTTTACTGGAAAATGGTGGATGATGGAGGCTTATACAATGGCCATTAGCTCAATGGATAAAGAATGATCTTGATACTCGTTCTTTTTTTATTTTTCCTTTTTCTTTAATCTGAGATATCAAATATCAATGTACTTTTTCATTTAGTTTATTTCTAAAATATATCCTCTAAGCGGTGTAACAACTCAATGCACAAAATCACGAAATAGTCCAATAACTTCTTATCACACCTCAAAATCATGACGATAGTTATTGAATTCATAACCCGCAACAAATGTTTTTGAACAAATTCAGATAGAAGCGATATGTATTAGTAGTTACAATTAAGTGATCATATAACAATTTGACGTGACAGGACAGTCATGGAAAAAAGTGTATAGTGGTGGGTCAAAATAAATTCGGTATCTAGAACGAGTCGCGAGTCAAACATGTTGACTCGGTATATAAAGCTTCTTCCTTGCTAGCTAGCTATATATGTGGTTGTTGGAATTAAGGGAACTGCGAAATTGGTCATGTTTTTGACTCGGGTCGATGGATATATTATTTCTTATAGTTTTATTCAACTTTTGATAGCTTACAAAAAATAACTCGATTCATGGCAACAAATAAAAATTAAGAGGTAGACTAAAAAGTTATGGAACATTAATTATTTGCACATATTGTAGTTGAAATGCATTGCCATTATAACATGATCACTTAATTGGAACACAAAATAACTTGTTGATTCTCTAACTGAAATATCAATTACACAATATCAAAGTTATGGCAGTGGTTACTCATGGAAACAACCCGATTAAATCGTGCATATTCGAATAAAAGTACTTACACTGCCCAGACAACTTAAACAAAGAAAACTCGATCCATTTATAGAATCGACGTTCTTAAAAATAATGCTTATTAATATTATATCTTTGAAGTATATGATTGGAGGTGACTTTAAGGTGGTAGTTACTCCGAAAGAAAATATTTTCTAGACATTTAATTTAGAAAAATGATAACAAATGTCTTTAAAAATAATTTAAGCTTAATATAGTTGTTCTTTTTTATTACATATTTTGAATTGTTCGTGCTTAATCGTTATTGTATTACTACTTGTGCATTATATTTGTTATTAGAGATAATATATATACATAAAAGTTCGTGGAAACATATTTGAGTTTGTGAAGACAATTAACAAAGTAATACCCTAAATATTTTCAAAAGCTTGAATGATCGACAAATAGACTAAACTAAACGAGGAGTATTCAAATTAATTACGTACAGATGGTGTTTATAGCTGTTTGGTTTCTATATAATGATTGTTAAAAACAAAGTTATTGTCATCTCATCAAGGACAAGTATTTTAGTTGTACAACAATCACAACACATATATTTCTAAAATGGTATTATTATTATTATTTTTATTTTATTGTTAGTTGTACAACAATCACAAATTCACAACACGTATATTTTCATCTATTTATTGTCAAAAAAGTTTTCAACTCCAACTAAATATTGGAATTGGAATGAACCAAATGAATATGCAAGTGTGCCAAGTGTTGAGGGACTTGTAATTTATAAAAAAATTATACAAGGACCAAAGAGAAATATAAAAGACCGTAGTGTATTACAATGTCATTTTGTATGTTCGTTGTTTCGTCTCCTTGATCCATTGTCCAAAAGAAAACCACGCACCATGTTGCTCCATGGATATCAAACAGTAACGCTAAATGGGCGCTTAGTGATTGAAGTGACCATCAAGATGAAGGATCCTTCGAAATGAAGGGTCATCAGAAGGAACGGATCTTTCGGATAAAGGGTCATCAGGATGAAGTGATCATTCGGATGAAGGTTCATCATGATGAACGGATCATTAAGGTGAAGGGTCATCACGAAGAAGAGATCATTCGAACCATACACTACGAGAGGTCTCAAACCGAAGAGTTAAATAACTCTTCGAATGGCGATTCTCAGCTGGTAACTCACACCACATTTGAGTGGATGCGTGTCTTATGCCACGAATGTCGAAAACCCCCTTCAGTATGGGAGTTATGTGATACCATGTTAGAAGTAGTGAAGTAGAGAGAGTTAAAGAGAGGAGAGACCCTTTTTCATGAAGAGCCGATTGAAAGCATGAAGGCCCGAAGAGCTACTCCAAAGTATGAAAGGTCGATCAAAAGCATGAATGAGTTGATCCACAGGGGCTAATCCAAAGCATGAAGGAAAGCAAGAGTATTTAGGCTTCTGCCTTCAATCATTGAAATATTATTTATTGCTCTTACCGAATATAGCGGGTTTCCCCTTAAGATGAGAATATCATAAAAAGTAAATATTATAATTAGAGATTTGGAACCTTTAAATCGGAAGACGATCTGAATAATTCATGGAACATGTTAGCTAATTGTAGATGTCCCATGGATGGCGCCAAATGTTGCTCCATAGATATGAAGCAGTGTTGCTAATGTTGAAGGACGTTTCTTGATTGAAATGACCATCATGATGAAGAGTCATCGGTATGAAGGGTCCTTCGGGATAAAGGTCATCATGATGAAGGAATCCTTCGGATGAAGGGTCATCAGGATAAAGAGATCCTTCAAACCATACACTACGAGAGGTCTCAAACCGAATATTTATTTAACTCTTTGGCTGACGATTCCCGACTGGTAACCCACACCACATTTAAGTGGATGCGCGTTTTACGCCACGAATGTCGGAAACCTCCTTCCATAACTCCAATCAATCACGTTGTGTCGCTTCATACTCATCACATGAGAAGTAGACCAAGCTCATATAACAACTTCTTTAGACGGTAAGATTTCCTTAAGAAATCAGATTCCTTATTGTTTTAGATGAAATTGAAAATAAGATATTTTTCAAATGTCTATATACATATAATCATGTCACATTTTTCATGAGCATATTAGTATAAGAAATTCTACACCTACATAAAATTTACAATAAAATAATACACAAAATGATATAGAGCATGAAAGAGTCAATCACAAACACATCATTTCGTGTAACTTTTTTCGTAAAACTTTTACTAACGTGAATTCATCGATTAATATTACTATTTAAAAACCATAAAAGAACTAATTACAAATTTTCTGTTACTCTTCAATTTTACCCAATATTATTCACAGTTCAACCATGTAAATTAGCTCCAAAAGGTTATGACACAATGTAGAAGAATAAGAAAGAAAGAATATAAAATAAATAAAAACAAATAGGTGAAATAATGTTAGGTTAGAAGAATATGAAAACCGAGCCCTCTTGTCTGATAAGTTCTATACTTTTGCTTTTTCCTTTTTTAAAACCTCTGAGATCCCAATCTGACACCCAATTTAAATGATCTCCTGCCCAAAAAATTCCAAAACCCCCTTTTTTCTAAATATAATTTTTCAATGTTCAATTGTATTTCTTATCATCCATTGCCATCTTCCTCTGATCTACGAGCAAACTCTGTCACAATCAAATCTATACAGCTAAGGCTGTTTCTTTGAAGGTGGTACAAAAGGAAGGTCCACATGAATTAAGGAGAAGGGTTCAAGGTATGCACCCCTCCATATTCTTTGAACATCAATAAATTAAAAAACTATCTTCTTCTTCTTTCCTTTTGTTTTTCTTTTTCTTCTTTTTTTTTTTTTTTGTTTTTGTTTTTGACAGACATTGAGTAGTTTTAAAGTAATTTTGACCCATACCCACTTGACCCTTTTGCAAAGTTTTTTAATTCATTGATGTTTAGGGTTCAATCTTTATTGGGTTTCAAGAATCTTGGATGTTAAGATTAATTCTATAGGTTTTTAGGGTTCTTGATTTTGATGAATTGGTGTAATTTTGAGGAAGAACATTGAGTTTGTTTTGATGAATATTGTGGATGATTTATATGTGAAGTTTATGGATTCTGGGAATAATTACTTAAATATGATCAAACCCTGTTGGAAGCCATCTGTGGAAGGTGATGGAGGTTGTTTTAGGAAATCAAGTGATCAAATTGGAAGAACAGATGGATTGTTATGGTATAAAGATTTAGGGTCTCATCTAAATGGTGAATTTTCAATGGCTGTGATTCAAGCAAACAATTTGTTAGAAGATCAAAGTCAAGTTGAATCAGGACCGTTGAGTTTGTTGGATTCAGGGCCTTATGGGACGTTTATCGGTGTCTATGATGGACATGGTGGACCAGAGACATCAAGATTTGTGAACGAAAATATGTTTTTCAACCTAAAAAGTAAGTTGCCTGGTATTTTAATAAATTTGATTCAATTGGTGTTTGGGATTGCTTATGCATTTATGTGATTGAAATACAAGTAGGTATCAATCTGCTTATGCTTAAATGATTTTTTGGGATTGCTTATTTTTAAAGCGTTTATCCGATTAAAAACCAGTAGATATCAATCTGCTTACTTAAAGTTATTTTTTCTTCTAAAATAAGCATATAAGCAGTTTTCCAAGTAGTGTGCTTATCTGCCATAAAATTGAACAATTAGGAGAAACACTTAAATAAGTACTGTAAATCCTAATACAGAATATGAATGTATTTGTCATTTTATATCCTCTTTTATAAATTTGTTATCTTTTTCGATTCAGAATTTGCAACTGAAGATCAAGAAATGTCTGCAAATGTTATCAAGAAGGCATTTTTAGCAACAGAAGATGAGTTCCTTTCGCTTGTAAGAGAACAATGGCATGTTTGCCCACAAGTAGCATCTGTTGGAACCTGTTGTTTAGTGGGTGTTATTTGCAATGAATTGTTATACGTTGCAAATGCTGGAGATTCACGAGTTGTGTTAGGAAGAGCTGATAGGGGTGTTAGAGGCGTCTCTGCCGTACAATTATCAACTGAGCATAACGCAAGCTATGCTTCGGTTAGAGACGAGCTTCGTTCATTGCATCCTGATGATCCAAAGATTGTGGTTTTAAAGCACAATGTTTGGCGTGTTAAAGGTATCATACAGGTAATTTACACTTGAATTTAATAGGTGTCAAACTTGGTAGCTCTCAATTGATAACTTCTCACTTGCAGTTGTCTCATTTAATTCGGTCTGGTGTTTGAGAATATATCCAACTTTACTCGATGAAAACTTTAAAGTTGGATACATGCAATAGAATTTTGATTAAACTATGATACATTTTTAGACACTTAACCTCTTTGATGTTTTTGGTATTTTAGCTCGAGTTTTTTTAGTTGTATTACTTTCTTTGATAAGTTAATAGTGATTTGTTATTTTCTCAATGATCATAATGGTTCTTGTCGATTTTCGTTTGACTCTCAAAAGTCAACTGTGGACGTTTTGTTGAGGCTGTATAACTTGTTTTCGTTCTCAGGTCTCAAGATCTATAGGCGACGCATATCTAAAGAAAACAGAGTTTAATAGACCACCTCTGTTGGCAAAGTTTAGGCTGTCTGAACCCTTTTCAAAACAAATTCTTGATCCAGAGCCATCAATCTTAATACACAAACTTAACCCGAAAGATCAGTTTCTCATATTTGCTTCCGATGGTCTATGGGAGCATCTTAGCAACGAGGAAGCAGTTGATATGGTTCACAACTACCCACGTAACGTAAGTGTATATTATTTTTTGGTTTATAGTCTAAATTTTCTTCTCTGGTGTGGAAGTATGTTGCTATCTTGCACAATCATGTTTAAGTCCCAAACTGATCCGGATTTTGATTTATTTTTTATTTTTTGGTGTATAGGGAATTGCAAGAAGACTTGTGAAGGCGGCGCTTCAAGTAGCAGCCAAGAAAAGAGAGATGAGATATTCAGATTTGAAGAAAATCGATAGAGGGGTTAGGAGACATTTCCACGATGATATCACCGTAGTTGTCATGTTTTTAGACCCTCCATTAACAAACCGAACTTCCACTCGTGGTTCGGTATCAATAAAAGGAGGTGGTGGAATACCACGCACCAACAAGTTGTAGCTTTGGGACTCCTTTCGAGAAGCACACGAAACCAGAAGTGCTTTCTGTGAGTAATCTTTGTAGAAAGAGCACGTATTTGAAACATGTGCAAAACAAGTTTGTTAGCCATGGTCTCCTTAGAGGTAAGGGAATCGAGTTTCCCTTGAAAATCGATTGGGAATGCAAGATTATTCTTTCATTCTTTATGGAAAATCTACACCATTATATTTATTCTGATATATGTGTTTTCGAGGGTGTGTACAAGATAAGAAGGCTTTCTTGTTAGCGACGAACAAGGGAAATAACGGTTTGGTTAATGCCCTAGACTCAAAATTTTGAAATCTTGAATCTAATCTCATTTCAGTTTTTGATCCGATTAGCAATTAACCTCCATTGATTATGAAAAAAAAAAAAAATAATACTGAACCAAAAACAAACAACATAACGTAGATAGCAAAATCTCCCAAATTGCAAATGACTTTTTGACGAACTGCAAATTTAAACGTCTGATTAACCTCCTTTGCAGTTAACCACAAATTGAAGTACAAAATCATTAAAAATCTGAAGTGACATGAATCCGATCTTTTAACCACCATATCAAATTGTCAACGACAGCTCAGTAATTGGTCAATAACAAGTTTATAAAGCAAAAGGATGTTAAACTATCACCCCAACAGTTTACCTGTTCATTACAAATAAATCAAAGGTTTCCAACTACCAGTACTATACATATAAACAAAAACCGTAATTCGACATAATCATGTTTCTATCTTCAAACATTAAAATCAATTGCAGTCCCGACAAAATTAATAACAATTTCCTATTGATCTGTCGCCATTCCTCAGCTGACCAATAAGAACACAAAACTGGATAAACAGGCCATGTGACCTTTAAATTTTTATAATTATCTCAAGACCCTTCTGCCTGAAACTTTTCTATACTTGACTTTCAAAATTAATTTATATCACCTTTAATAATGAGGTTTCTGGATCCAGTTAGAAATGCAGTAAGTTGAAAAAATACTGTTCCTGGATATCTAAATATCACCTGTTGTCCTATATCATAATTCTTGGTGCAACACGTGAAACTGTCAATAAGTATTGGCGTACATATTTTCATTCAATCTTGTTACGTTTGGTTCTCCACCAAAAATCATGATCAGGAAAAATATGTACCGTTTTAAGAACTGCCAACTTCCACATATCTTAAAATATTTGAGTCGATGTGAACTATAAGCAGATCAAGAGTCAAAAGTGAACTATAAGACTACCCCCATAATGGCTTTTCTACGAGCGCTCGCCACTTTTTCAATAAAAAGAAAATTAAACTATTCTTGGTGGCCTAGAACAATCCCAGCTCACCAAAGATCATGGAGATTTTTTTTGTTATCTCATGCCACATGTCAATTTTTAAGATGCATATATATATAAGAGTAGGTTCAAGGGAGAAGAAAAATTAGAGAGAGAAGGGAAATAAGAGTTTCTTTAACAATTTGATTCAGCAAATTAACTATTTGATTTTTAACAAATTAACTCTTTTGATAGTTTGCTTAATCATAGTTGTTTTTTACTGAATCATACTTGTTCTCCTCAAGATTTCCTTCTTTTTTGATCTGGATACTATATATATATATATATATATATTATTTAGATAACATTTATCATCTTTAAAAATCTAAACATTATCTCAATCAAATATTTTTTTTAAAAAGACTGAAATTCGTGATTCGTTTTTCTCTATAAATAGAGTATAATATCAACATAGTTCATATCTAATCCCAATTCTTCATTTCTAAACTCTTTTGATTTCTTTGCTACCATGGATCCTTCATATCCAAATTTCATCTTAAATCTTGATGATTCTTAAGATTATCCAAACTTTCAAGGCTATGAAACCTCTTAGTTTTTTTCAAATCTCAATCAATTCCGTGTTACTGAATATATTCAAACCTCACAAAATATCGAAAAAAAACCCAAGAAGGGAAGCTGATGAAGATATCGCTTTAATGTTAGCATATTGTATCGTTAGTGAATATGAGCGTCTTACAACCAGAAGAAAACATCACTGTGGCCACAAGTGAAGGAACTATATGATGCAAATCAGTCAGAAAACTAGGAAAGCTTGGTAACAGGAACATTTTTCAAATGAAAGGTCGTTTTAAATGACTTATTGAAAGTGCCAACAAATGGGTTGGTGTATACCGAGAAGCATATAGACAAAGAAGAAGTGTAATGAGTATAAAAGATGTTGATAATGAAGGTCATAAATTGTACGAGACAAGTGGAAGCACGTCTAATGACACGTTTGTTTTTAATGAGGCTATGTGTAAACATCGAAAATGGGATTTACAACTAGATCGTGACACAACACGTTCACGTCCTGAATGTGAAGTGGGTAATGAAGAAAGTGATGGTAGCACGAAAAGATCGAGAACTACAAAAGAAGGAGATTGTTCTGCCTGGAGAACCTATAAACGCCAACCAATGGTGGTTCAATAACTAAACGTCCAACAGGTAGAGATGCGGCTAAAAGAAAAGGAAAAGGCAAGGTTGTTGAAGAACTTCGTGCATTGAGACTTACTAGAGACAATGAAGTTGAAGTCATGAAAAAAAGACTAGACTTGGATCAAGAAAGGGAGCAAAAAAAGGAAGCAAGAGAACTAATGAATATGAAAGTTGTGCATCTAAACACACTTCTACAAAAGGAGTCCTTGTCGCCTGAAGAAAAAACATGAAATGTTTTCTAATGTTGAAGTATTATGGAAACTATTTGCAGATTATTGTGTGATTTATTTTCTGTATGCTCCATAGAAACTAATTTCATTTATTTGTAATATATTTTTAGTATACTTTTGTTGAACGAAGAGTTGTCGGTATCATCTTTATTGAATGCAAAGTTGTCGGTATCATCTTTATTGAATGCAAAGTTGTCTGTATCGTCTTTATTCAATAGAGAGTTGTCATTATCATCTTATCACATAGGAAGTCTACCATTATTTTCCTTTATAAATAGAGTATAACATTAGCAAACTTTAATATTCAACCCTAACTTTTCGTTTCTAATCTCTTTGAAAAATGTCTCATAATGAAAACTCATCAGCTGGTTCTGGTTCATCGAATTTGAATGAATATGATAAATGGGAAGCACAAGTTGTTCAACACAATCGACAACTTGATGACATCATCAGTGAGTTACTCATAGGCATGCCAAATATGACCATAAGAGATCATCTTCTTAGAGCAAGAAGGAGGTATTGTGATCGGGAACGTGAGCAAGGTGAGGCACGTTTGATGGAAGACTACTTTCTTGACAAGCCAATGTATGATAAAGCAACATTCCGACGTAGTTTTTGAATGCGAAAACCATTATTCCTCCGTATAGTGGGAGCTGTTACAGCCAATGATCGATATTTTCAACAAAGACGTGATGCCACAGACATACAAGGTCTTTCACCATTCCAGAAATGTACTAAAGCTATGCGGGTAATGGCTTATTGGACATCAATAGATGCACGAGATGAAAACCTGAGAATTAGTGAAATAGTAACAAGAGATGCTCTTATAAAGTTTGTAGAATGTGTTATTTCATGCTTTCGTGAAGAGTACCTTAGAAGTCCTAATCAAGATGATTTGGCAAGACAACTCCAGGTTGGGGAAGAACGTGGATTTCCCAGTATGATAGGCAACATTAACGTCCTCCAACGATCACCTCTTTTTGATGATGTCTTGGCAGGTCCAACACAAAATGTGAGTTACATCGTAAATGGTCGAAAATAATATTGCTTATTTTCTCACTGATAATATATATTATTCATGGGCTACCTTTGTCAATTCAATAGTTCTCCACAACTTAGAAAACACAAGTTGTTCGTTGAACATCAGGAGGAGGCTGTTAGAAAAGATGTTGAACGGGCATTTGGAGTTTTACAAGGTCGTTTTGCATTTCTTCGACGCCCTTGTCTTGTGTGGGACAAGGAGATGATGGGGAAAATTATAATTGCGTGTATCATCATTCATAATACGATCTTTGAGGATGGACGTCACGTGTACCTTCACTATTATGTTCCATCCGAATTTTTAACTACGGATTATGAACAACCTTTTCAATACTCGGCTCAACAAATTGTAGACGTATCTAGTTATATGATCAATAGGGCACAAGTTTGCGATAGAGAAGCTCATATCATTCTAAATAACGATTTGATTGAGCATATATCATAAAAGTTTGGCAATAATGAATAATTATGTAGTTTGCATCTTCCATACCTATAATGTATATTTCATGTTACAATTGTAACTTGTTTTATCTATTTTATTAAGAATTTTTTATGAATGTAAAATAAATTTTTAAATAATTTTATTTAATTTTATATTTAAAATAAATAATTTATTTATTCAAAATAAAGTACAAGTAGTTTTTAATAAACTAAAAAAACATATATTATGTTTATTAAATAAAAAATTAGTTTGTGTTGGATTGCTAATGAGTATGACAAATTGGACGGGATTGAGTTGTTAATGAGTGTGAAAAATTGAATTGGATTGGATCGTGTGTGGAAGATCGAAAAATTAGTTTCTTCATAGTTGGCTTACATTATTAACGGGGATAGTTTAATAAAAAAGTTGAATTGAGTTGTTAATGGAAATCGTCTAAAGAGGTGAGTTGGATTGCATTACCAGTCGTTTTCACTGTCAGCGTTATTTGGCATCGTTTTATTGAGTGGTTGTTGTTGTTCTCGTTGTCGACATTTGGGAGACTTTGTGCAACTGCAAATACAACAAACTTGCGAATCAGGGTTAAATTGCAAATTCTGTGAATCAAATTAAATTTAACTCTGATTCACAAGTTTGTTGTATTTACAAAATCAACCCTGAGAAACCCTCTTTTGCGAAATAGCCCTACAAGTTTCATCATTTTGTGAAACTAGCCTTTCGAATACAACGACGTATGGTGAAGCATATTGAGATTCAACCCGTTTCCACATCTAACTAATTATACCTATTTTCTACTGCAAAGAGAAAAGATACCTAATTGTTGATTATCTCTGCACTTGACATCGCACGTTCATGTGTTCTAACACTTATTTGGAACCCTAATTTCTGATTGGATTGACCGATTTGATCACGTAAGTCTGATATATTTCTTGTTTACCTAGATACATCATATCTGACTTCACAACTCAAATTCAAAGTAGATGAATTCTCAGGTTTGTGTGTAAATTGAAATCCCTTTAGTTCCACATTCATGCACTTAAAGCACTTTGTGCAAATCACGTATTTTTGTATAGACTACTTGTCATTTTTTATAAGTATTTTTTTTCAAAATCTTATTTTGCTTTGTTTTGTTGTAAGCTGTTGAGGAATGTTTCTTAATATTATTGTTGGTGTCTGGTTTTGTTGAGATAATGCGCAGTTGTTCGAAGTTAGTTTAATTGAAGGTTTGTTTGATTTAGTTACAGACATTAAGTAACAGATTGGCATTTGATTTTTTGACTAGTGAAGTTTTTTAGGCGTTTATCGTGTTTGTCTAGTTGAAGTCATTCGTGTCTATGAAATTTACTTCATCAGTAGCTGATAAATGATCCCGGTTAACTACATGGTAAGATTTATGTTCCCGGAAGCCATAGAAAATTTGGATGTTAGCACAATCTGCCATAGCCCCTAAGATGTTGAATCTTCTAGAAGTGACTAAGTGCTCTCATAGAATTATCTATGTGTATTTATGGATTGTTGTTTCTCTATATAGTAGTCTAGACCTGAAAGTATGGACCCAGGTGCTCAAAATCAGGTTGGGCCATTATTATATATTTGTGGATCTATGTGTGTCACATGCTATCAAAATGTGCTGAAAATAAGAACTATCTTGTATTTCAGATCAGGTCATATGGGTCAGTTTGCAACTTTTTGTCCAACCCCCAAAACAGAAGTTGCTTTTTCATCACTGCATCAACATCGTCTTCTTTGTTAAACATCCTATTCTGTTCCCCTGCTCTTGTCCCTTAATCTCCGATTTAACATCTTCTCTCAAATATCTGCTTTGTGCTCGTCAGTTTTTGTTCAAATCATCTTTTCTGATAATCAGGTATCATGCAATCTGTTACTGTTAACATCTGATCATCTACCATCCAATATGTAGCTAGTAGTTTGAATTTCTTATGCTTCTATATTAATTCCTCCAAATCTATAGTTTAGTGTTCCAGTTTTGTAGTGTAGATATATACTGCAGTGGATTTGAATAAATTGACGATCACAATATGAAATACATTTTCCTACATAATCACCTGACTGTCTACGGCATGACCATAAGGAGGGATCATGAGATTCCCAATCTGCAATTCGTCATCATTTTTATCCTTAATCATATTTCATTTCATAGAATATAATAAGTTATACTTATCATCTTAAAGCATCAGTTTCTTCTCTCAAAGTTATTAATTATAACTCAGATGGTAATTAACTCCCATTTGGTGGTCATATTATAGAGTACCTCTTTCATATGGGTTGTAATTTGATTGACTACTGTTTAGTTTGTCATTTATGCCAAAACTAGCAATTTTGCCCCATTTAGTCATGAATGTTTTGAGTTGGGTTATGTTTTATCTCTATTGGGTTAAGACTTAAAAGTTTATGGTTAAAAAGTGGATGAAGGTGTATTTTTAATGTGGTTTTATAGTGAAATATGTGATTTAATTAAGACGATGTAGTTCATTCTATTCAAAATACAACCCATATGAAAGAGGTACTCTATAAATGTGACCCCCAAATTATACTATTTGATTACTAGTTAAATGATAAGTTAGGTAACTATATCATACACACTGACTACCTAATAAGTGATTTGAACAGAGTGTTCAGGCTAACTCGACCAGATTTTGTCTGTTTTTCAAATGTAACATTTTGACCCAAACTTTTTTTGATCGTTACTCAACCCTCCCATCATACTGTTTTATCTCTTAGTGTTGTCGCATGTTGGAGGTATTGTATATTACTTATAAGCACCCAAGAAAACATATGGCTTGGTTCTCCAGAAATTAAACCATGTTTCAATGAGATTTATAAAATTTTACTTTGATTTCCTGTTATCTTAGTTTCTTCTTAATTATCCTTGCATGTCTCTTTACTCTCAGAGAATGGGAGAGCTAGTAGCTGAAAAGCATGCCGCTTACATCATAAAAGTGGAAAAGAAGAAAGACAGTATCGAGTCTGTCCTAATGGAGCATCTCCGAATCAACGGTGCATATTGGGGATTAACCACACTTGACATCCTAGGTAAACTTAAAGCTGTGGACCAAGAAACAATTATTTCATGGGTCATGAATTGCCAACACGAATCTGGTGGTTTTGGTGGTAATGAGGGTCATGACCCGCATCTACTTTACACTCTTAGTGCAATCCAAATTTTAGCACTATTTGACAAGATCGAAACACTCAATATTGATAAAGTATCAAATTACATAGCTAGCCTACAACAAGAAGATGGTTCTTTTTCAGGAGATATATGGGGTGAAATAGATACCAGATTCTCATATGTTGCTATATGTTCGCTTGCACTGTTACAACATTTAGATAAAATCAATGTTGAAAAGGCGGTTAAATACATTATAAGTTGCAAGAATCTTGATGGCGGGTTTGGTTGCACCCCTGGTGCTGAATCTCATGCGGGTCAAATATTTTGTTGCATAGGGGCACTTGCAATAACGGGTTCTTTACATTACGTTGATAAGGATCTTCTAGGATGGTGGTTATGTGAAAGACAAGTTAAATCTGGTGGTTTAAATGGCCGGCCCGAGAAGCTTCCGGATGTTTGCTACTCGTGGTGGGTCCTATCTAGTTTGATAATGATCGATAGAGTTCATTGGATTGATAAAGAAAAGCTTGTTAAGTTTATTTTGGACTGTCAGGATAAAGAGAATGGAGGAATTTCAGATAGACCAGATGATGCAGTTGATATTTTTCACACTTATTTTGGAGTTGCGGGTCTTTCACTTCTCGAGTATCCAGGATTGAAGGCCATTGATCCGGCTTATGCACTGCCTGTTGATGTCGTTAATAGGATTTTTCTTAGGTGATTTGTATTCTATTTGTTTAAAAAATAAAAGGTTTTGTGATACTTAGTTCTTTAATTCCGATAGACCTTATTCCTGTTATCACTACTAGCAATAAGTAATAGACTTCCTTTATCAGCATTCCTCGTAATACTACACTACATTTGGCAAGCTGGTATCAAATGGCTGCAGGTACCGAGTTTTGCAATCATAGAGTGGTCATGTTACTATTCGATTTTCCTCTAGTAAAGCACTGCCCATGGGCTGTACTGCAACAGCTGGTCACCGATGTAATTGTGGTCTTGGTCTAAAGCTACTTTTACAGAGATGTAGAGTATGTAAAATGGGTTGAGCAAAGGGTCAAGTATATGATTTTGAAAATCTAGTCAGATTTTGCGGACCCAAAACCACTTTTTATCCAATTTTTTCTTCGATACCGTAAAGGGTAACAATAGAAGCACCCCCTCCCTTTTACAGATACGGTTCTCCGTACACACATAGGGGGTGACAATACAAGCACCTCTCCTTCTCACAGACACGGTTCTCCGTACACACACATAGGTGGTGACAATACAAGCACTCCTCACTCTTACAGATACGGTTTTCCGTACACATATAGAGTGTATCCATTGTTTGCCTACTGTAAATAGCTAGCGTGTTAATTAAGAGTATCATCTCTTATTTTAAAAGTCATACAGGGATATAATACATGTTGCCATACGGGGATATAATTCTATTTTAAATCTAACAGCACCTAAAAATTAAGGGTTGTTAGATGTATAAATTATTTTACTGTTACAAATTATTAATACAAACATAATATAGACACTCAAGCTATACAAAAGTAAATTAAGAGTTCTTAGATGTATAAATTATTTTTCTGTTACAAATTATAACATAATATAAATAGAGTATCACATCTCCTACTCACGTACATACTTTCTTATACACATAAGGGAGATGTTACTTTTTGTTTAATAAAGTCATAAAACATGTCCCATTTTCTTTATTCCGCACTCAGTGGTCAACGTCAATGCATCTAGACGGAACTAGAGTCGGAAACCTTTGTACTGTGATGATTTTTTCAATAAATTAAAGCGTAAGTAGTGACGCATGCATGCAACAAATAATTAAATATATTGCATTTTAGGTCTTTAAAAAATATAAAATCGACCACAATATTCCCTCTATAAATACACATGTCCTACTCATAAATCATATAATCAGAGTAATTTATAAACCCACCTACCGTCTTCACCTAAATTCATTTATCGAACCATCATCACATAATAATGCCTGCTTCGTAAGATCATCTCTCCCTATGTATATATATTTTTGAATTTTGATTTTTTTTATTATAATTTTGAATTTTGTTATTGATGATTTTGCAGAAGTGTGAACGGAGTTCGTGCACCAGCGTTGGATTCTACTTCTCAACCACCATCCCTTTTTGATGGAACCACTAGGTATATCTACTTGCAAAAGATCACGATTGAATGAGAAACCTAATTTTGAGTGAGATGATGATGATTCACTAATTTTAAATTATGATTCATAAATTTATTCTTTTTAAATCTTTTTAGTTGATATTTTCTCATGTATAAACAAATTTTGAATCAAAGGCCTTAGCAGTACGAGAGGAACCCTTTAACCAAGAGGTTGTGTGTTGAAGTCTCACTTGAGGCTACTGAGTATATATATTTATCATGATTGTTAAATAGTGTGTGGGTTAGGTCGTATGTTTGCCATTCTAAAAATTAAATAAACAAATTGAGAATTACAAATTGCAACTTCATTTCAATAATTTTCTGTACCTGTTTAAAATGCAAAATTGTGGATCAAATTACAATTTTATTAAATCAATGTCTACTCACATCTTATCACAGAAAATTTTCTTACTGGATCCATATGTTATGTGTGTGAATATACACGGTGTGTGTAGAATTGTTTATTTGACTATTTATATGTTATTGCTTATTTTTATGGTAGATAACCAAATTCATAAACTCTCTTTAAAACTGATTCTCCTTTTATTTTAAACGGAATGAGTACTAAAAAATAAGTATTAGTGCCTACTAACTTTTTAAGCAAATAATTACTTTCAAAATAAGTGATCCCAAACACCCCATACGGATTAGATCAAATAAATCTAATATTATCGTAAAAATGGTAAGAAAGATGGTTGTCCATCAACTTTTGGGCTGTCCTGCAATCACTTTTTAAAAAAAAATTGATGCACACTAGTTCAAAACTTGATGCACAATCTCGAAGCGTTCACCTCGCTCGTTGTTAGCTACTTTTTTTACCGTAAGGTTTGTTTTACAGTAATATTTCTATATTATGGTTAATATAGTTTAATTTAGCGTACATGATCTCGGTTTTTGTACGTATATCTAGTTTTAGCTTGCTGTGATCATGATACCTGATTAAAATTGCTTCTTCTGTTTTTTTTTTAACTGAAGGTTATATATCAGCTACATTTGCCCCTATGCACAACGTGTTTGGATTAGCAGAAATTATAAGGTAAGAATTCTGATGTATGATTAACTTACTTTTATTGTATTGATTATGGTTTTAAAGCCAAATTGAGGCTTATGGAAGTTATTAGTAGAATCAGAGAGATTCAACAATTGACTAAGTTACAAATAATTATAAAATTTCATACTTTAATATATTTCAAAATCTCATCATTTTCGTCCAAATATTAATAAAGAAAATTCAGAAAATCAGAAGTAAAAGAGACAGTTTAGTAGAGCCAAAGTGCACGAGTCTTCTGACAATTGCATCAAACTATTAAATATGGTAATTTTAATTTGTATATATTTAACTTTCTGTTGATTCAACTTCATCCTTTGGAACTGATATGGCTTTGTACAACTTATATACTACTCAAAGTGGTATGATTACTATTAATTATTGTAACTTAATGTTTTAAGTAAAAACAAGAGCATTATAACAAATATGGTTAACAGAAGAACATCCATATATAATGTATAGCCTGCAGCTACTAGCTAGTACCACTTTAACATTTTTGAAAACATGACCAAGTTCTGTAACTAGTGAAGTATGATTAAAGACAGAGTCATGGAAGTAATTATGAAATACCCTTGAAGAGTGTCAGTTTACTTATTTGATACACATTCTTTTAAACTCAAATATTGATGATAGTTACAAGTAACTTCTAAGATACAAAACTTTGGTGGGGAGTCGTACTGGAGGATTATAGTTACATTCCTAACTATCTGGATGTTTATATGTAGGGACTTCAAGACAAGATCGAGATCGTTCCTATAGACCTTGATAATAGACCCGCATGGTATAAGGAGAAAGTTTATCCGGAAAATAAGGTAACACTTATGTGGAGTATTATATTGCATGCCAATGTTCCAATTTGGTATATAATGAAGACATTTCAAGTTGTCCCTTTTAATGGTTAAATAGCTTTCTAATCATTTTCTGTTATTTTCGACTTGTCAACGTCATCTGTTTAAGGCAGTACTGGCTCTTTTTCTCCACACTTACTGTTAAAAATATATTACATTCATTCAGAGTATATTTTTACCTGATAAATTGATTATAAATGTTGTTTCTAGAGCATTTAAATATACACCATTTTGTCACATGTATGAATTTATCTCCTTACAGTTGATACTGGAATAGTTTTATTGATGAACTTTTATTCTGTTAAGGTGCCATCTCTTGAACATAACAACAAAATTACTGGAGAGAGCCTGGATTTGTTGCGATATCTTGAAGCTCACTTTGAAGGGCCCACATTACTACCAGAAGTAAGATTTAAGATCTGTCGTATTCTAAATTTAACCTTCTTTATCTCCATTTTCATTCAAAATTATAACAAGTTGTCTTATTTAAAATGGCAGGACCCTGCCAAAAAAGAGTTTGCTGAAGAGCTATTGACATACACCGACACTTTTAATAAAACAGTGATTTCTTCGGTTAAAGGAGATGTTGAGAAAGAATCTGGTGTGACTCAACCCCCTTTCTTGTATAGCTGTTTTGTATTTATTAAATTTAATGTGTGACGACCTTTTGTTTATAGAAGTAAGTTGATAGAATCCTATATATTGTTCAGGTGTTGCTTTCGATTACTTGGAATCAGCTCTTCAGAAGTTTGAAGGTCCATTTTTCCTTGGAGAAATCAGTTTGGTGAGTGTTTCTGTTCGTGCACTTGAAATCCACGGTACATATAGAATGAGTTGATTTGGGTTATGTTTTTCCTTGAAAAAATCAGTTTGGTGACTGTTTCTTAAACCTGGTTCTTTCTGGGACTAGGATGAAAACGAAACGGGTCAACCCGACCCATGACTGTTTGCAGAATCAAGTGTTATCTGTCACCTGACCCAAATTGCATGTCTGCCTAACCTGAATTTACTTGACCTGTTTTAGATCAAACTAAACATTAAACGTTTTAACCTGTTACACAACCTGACCCACCCATTTTACCACCTCTGTGTATAGCACATGAAATAACTGCTGATAACTTTCATTTAATATCAACTTTTGATTGCAGGTGGACTTTGCTTTCATTCCATTCGTAGAAAGGTTTCAGATATTTTTACAGGATGCATTCAAAGTTGATATTACCTCAGGCAGGCCAAAATTAGCGACATGGATAGAGGTATAATTATTTTTCCCACTCCTAATCAAGACGGATACACTTTAACTTTAATTTCAAATGATGTCTACCTTCAAAATTGATACACATCTTCAGAAATATGATTTATAAACTTCATAACAAAGATAACATCTACATCGAGTTTGAATTACTATATATATCACTATATTTCATTTGGGCATGAAAGTATGAAACCATCCTTTAATTGTTAAGGCAGTCTTGTACGGTTATATTTACTATGAAACACTTCCACACAGGAACTGAACAAGCTCGATGCATACACAGAGACAAAAGCTGATCCCGAATATGTTATCAAGGCATACAAAAAACGCCTTCTGGTTAGTACCTTTGTGCATTCTGTATATACAAAATTTATTCTTTTCCTAGAATGTTATGAACTTATACATCATACATCAAAAGCTGTCGAAGTTTTTAACTAAAAAATAAATATATAATATACTATATTCTCATTTCTCCCATATCATTGTTGCAGGGCCAGTAAGGTGCACGGTTTACTTCATGAAGGCCCCATAATCATATAGTCATCCAGCAATAATAGGTATATAAAAAGGTGAATAAAGCTGTTTGTGTCATGAACTGTTCTTGGGTCTAATAGATGTTTCAGTGTGTAGACTGTAGTATGTAACTATTATTAAGTGTATCTGTACTGGATAAACATGGTCTTATGTTCAACGACCTATAATGAGTATGTTTTGCATAATTGCATACTAGAGTTTTTACTTGGAGTATTGTCTTATTTTCTGTACGCTTTGGATATCTGATAAAGTCTTCATAAGCCTACTGTCATAAACTCTATACTCCACTTCGTTGTAAAAAGCACACGCACACAAAATACACCATATCAAAAGGAGGTGATGGATATACCATTTCACTTGACGCGTACATCAAGTTGTACCATGTACTCTAATGCTATACATATAATGAAATGGTGTATTTCTCACTTCCCATGCCAAAATCCTGTAAGTTGGATAGCTGGTAGCCGTAAGGTCCCTATGTCCAATAATGAAGAAATCTAAAAGACGTTGTGTTGTGTTTTATTGTATGAATAAGCAACTACACAAACTACTGTGGAGCTTTTACAGCCCAATTCCCTATGTCCAATAATGAAGAAATCTAAAAAACGTTGTGTTGTTTTTTATTGCATGAATAAACAACTACACAAACTACTGTGGAGCTTTTACAGCCCAATTCGTACGTCTATTATTATATAAATGCTTTTGGTAACTTTAAGTTTCCCCTATGGTATATGCGTTTGCACCCAATGATCCTCCCTTTAAACTCAAATTCCGCAATGTGCCTCCCTTTCAATGATTCATTGAACCCCACAAGATCAAACTTTATTGTTCTCGGGCCAGAATGAGACAAGGGGATCACCGGTATCATTGATCGGGGCATTGGGCCTTCCCTCCCCTCAATGATATTCACGCTATCCCACCTTTTAAGGCCTTGATCCATCGTGATCGTAGAACCTGAGGTAGATGGGTAACCAAGGATTACGTTCACATGTAACACCGGGCTACAACTATTGTTCTGGTACCACTTGTTGTGAAGCTATTACAGCTCAACAGTCACAACTCGTACAAAACCCAGCATAAAAGTCCATATATGATTTCACTCTAAAACCAATTGGTGATATAAATAGTAATCTTGAAATTGTATATGATTTCGGTTTCTTTATGTTTTTGATGTAGCGTATGGGTTTCCACCCAACAAAAACAAAAACAGTCATGTTCGGTAATTTTTCCTATTATTATAAGTATGAAGTTATGATAGTGTAGTGGTTTTATGAATTTGATCAAATGTTTTAGTTTTTCTAAGGAAAATTCAGCATTCAATTGTAGCATAGAACATTTTCTTAAAAGATAACTTGGCATAAATGATTTTGCACATAATTAGTTTAAAATGGTGTTGAATGTTATGCAGAGAATGTGAGTATGTGATTCGTCCCTAAGTCATTCAAAGTTTGTCTATAATTATAGATTTATCTTATATAAGAAAAAAAATTAAGCTAATATATTTTTTAATGAGTATATATCATATCATAATCACAATTATATGAAAGGATTAGTGCATGAAAATGCACTTAACATTAGCCCAAACTATATATTGTGTATCTACCTTCATTTTGCACTATTGTGTATATTCAACTTTCAGATATCGCTATTGTATGTATTTAATGGTACTTTTGCTGACGTGTCATCGTGTAAGGTGCCACGTACATCCATATAAGTTGACACAACATCAAAAGTATTATCTGATACATACAATATCGATATTTGAAAGTTGGATACGCAAAATAGACCAAAATAAAGTTGAATACACGCTATAGAGTTTGGGTTGAAGTTGGATTCACACAATCTCTAAAACATGGTTTTCCCCTAAAATACCTCCACCCTTGCTTTAATTTTAGGTGTGGTGGTGGCTAGAATTTAATTTGTTTGTAATGGAGGGGATGACAAAATAGAGGGTATTTTTGAGCATTTCACATTAACTCAACTTCACATGCTGTGCACATGACTAATTTAACGGATTTATTTAACATCCGTTAGGGCAAATGATGTCCGGTGTAACATTTGGTAATGACAGGGATGATGAGTGTCAAAAAAACACTCAACTTACGAGGGACTACGAGTGTTTTTTTTTACACACCACAGGAATGAACAGTGTAATTAAGTCTCGTTTAAATAGAAAATTAAACCACTTTCAAAAATCAAAGGGTCATTAGTCTAGTAGTATTGAGGTTACTGTCCAACTATGAAGTTGTTAGTTAAAAATATCGAGATTTACAAACGTAAATATTTGAGGATAAATTTATAGGATTAGGTTCAAATAAGATTGGTGTTTTACGTGGTAACGGTGAGATCCAATTAAATTATGTCGTATGTCCAATCTTTTCACATGTTTCGAACACAAACCCACCACTCCCCCTTTACAAAGTTTTGACCTCTAGTGCTCTAATGTTTTACCTACACAAACCTTCCATCACTATTTTGCAACTTAATCACATTTATATACATTCTTCTGCCAATGACAGTGTCATAAAAGGTCCAAGGTCCATCTTCGATAAGCTTTCATTCAACATATTACAATTTACAAAGCGTACTACTGGATCTTAAATCTATAATATGAAACCTACCACGAGTGTGGCCTTGATGATCTGTAGGTGCATAATAACACACAAAAAACTTATTCAGATCTCTTGCATTTTCTGGATCTGCCGTGCTATTTGGAGGTTTCTTGTTCAGTTGTATCGTTCGGGCATCTGCTTCGGTTCTGGTTGTCGGAATTTTCTGGTAGCATCTACTTGCCAGAGTTTTCTAGTTTGAATCTGCTCGCTGGAATTTGTGGTCACCAGGTTGAGATTAAAAAGGGTCGTCCACACTTGACGTTCTTAAAGAAGATTTTCGGTAATTGAAATATTATTCTGAGCGATGGGTTATATTCTAGGTTCGTAGTATTAAAAGGAGAAGAGAGAAGAAGATAGTTTAAGAAGAAAGTAAAGATATAAAATTCTCGTGACAGTAAGATATTATGTGAGGGTTATGTTCAAGTAAGATTGGGGTATGATCCAATTAAATTGTGCACATATCTAATCTTCTTATGAACACAAACCCACTACTTCCATTTTTTATGAAACGTTTATATCATATCTTCTCTTTCTTCTACAACTATCTTCTTCTCTATTATCATTCTTTTAGAACTATAAACCTAGAATATAAATGACTGCCCAAATAAGCATTTCGATCGCTGAAAAACCTCCTTAAGCAACGTGAAGTATCGGTTTTTTTCTTCAAGGTCAACCATCGGTAACCAAAAATTCCGGCGAGCAGATTTGAAATAGAAACTTCTGGCTAACAGATCCGAACCAGAAAATTCCAACGATAAGAACTTAAGCATAAACCTTGAGTGATACAACAACCAGAAAGCCCCAGTGAGCACGACTCAACCAGAAGAAAATGCAGGAGGAACAAATTTTTTTTGTATTATTATGAACCTACAGATAATCGAGGCCACACTAGTGGTAGGTTTCATATTTTGGATTTAAGATACAACATTAAGCTGTGTAAATTGTAATATGTTGAATGAAAGCTTATCGAAGATGGACCTTTTAGTAATGTTACTTCGTCGGCCCCATTGAAAGTTTATGTGATTGTCACGGGGTTATTAGAATGTATATAAATGTGGAATTAGAGAAAGAGTGATGGAAGATGAGTGTTACGTAAAAGATTAAAGCACTAGAGGATAATGTTTTCCATATGGCATAAAACATTTGTATGCTTTTAATTAATGATTTGGATAGTGTTAGTATGTTTTCAATTATTTAATTGTGTATCTATGTATTTGTTTATGTATCAATTTATAATTAAATTGTGTCTATATGTGTTAATAAATTTTGTGTTTGTGTATAAATACACTTTTTAATAAGTTGAATATTATTTAAATAAGATTAATCTCATATTAAAGAGTATAAAATGCATATTATTTTCGTGTAAATTTTTTAATAAAATATGATTACAAAAAAAATATATTGAAATAAAAAAATAAAAGGGGATAATTTCATTATTACTATCATAAATAATGATTTTACAATTTATATACGGTAGTTGTGAAGAGTATCATGTGTACTATAACCATGTTTTCAAGTAACATATCTCTAAAATGTAAAGTGTTTAATAAGCATTACAATATAATTGTTCCAACATATATATAATGCTTATGTCCATATGTTGTATCATATAATAAAACTAAAATTGGTGATCAAATTATTCGACATAGCAACAATTCCAAACAAGGTAATGAAACACAAAATTACTTAATAAGAAAGTATAAATTTAGTATTCATAATATTTAATGATCTAATTAATTAACTATTAACAACAAATATAGCATTTTGTAGAATTAAACACAAAATTAGACAAACAATTTACTTAATAAGGTAACTTTTAGACATATATAACACAAATTTTCTAAAACTCTAATCAACAATGAAAAGTAAATTGTGATAGTAAAAGTGAATCAACTTACGCTGCAAAATGAGTTTACATCCTCACAATCTGAAGAGTTAGGTTTTCTGACCATGGATTTGAATAGCTAGGGTTTAAGCAAATTAGATTTTCTCATTAATTTGAAGATTCGAGAACAATGTTTTCGATACAAACAATTTATCAATGGACACCAAAAACCATAAGTTGCTCAATCGAGAACAACTCAAACAAGAAAGGGGAAATTTTATTAATTCTGAAAATCATAAACATGAATTAAAGGAGTGACTCGTATTAATAAAGACAAACAAATACGTGTTCCGATCACTCTCCCATTGACACGTGTTCCAAACTAACTATTATCACTATCATTTAAACAACCATCGACTTATTGACCAGCTAACATTGACTAAACATCGATCCATATCAGTTTTGAATGAGGAAATGAATAGAAACGTAGACTTTTACCTTTCAGCAAATAATTTTCTTTTTACTTTCCAGTTGCTTTAAAAAAATTACAAGCATAAATTAATAATTGTAGTGCATGTAACAATTTTTTAATCATAAACTAATATTATAATTTTGACATTTCGAATCCCTTGTGTGATTATTTATAACAATAAAAAGAAGAAGAAGAAGACAAATAATTTGATAGTCAATATATCGCCTTAATCCATATCATATTTGTGTTCGACTCTTATACTCCCTCCATCCCAAATTAAGTGTCCAGTATCAGTTGTACACAGTTTAAGAAATTGCTTTGTTTGGTAGTGAATGTGACTCTTTTACCCTTGCTTTTTGCACATACTCCCATGTATCAGTTTTGAGAAAGAATAAAATGGTAAAGTTAATTTACTACTTTTTGAAAGTGAACATTTATTTTGGGACAAACTAAAAAGAAAAGGTGGACACTTATTTTGAAACGGAGTTAAGTACTACATACTATTTTTAAAAAAGTATTCCCTGATACAAAATGAAAGAAGTAGTTGTTCTATAGCTCAATTGCTAGACCGCGTGGTTTTTAATCACGTGGTCGTAGGTTCGACTCCCACGGATGGCCTTTTTACAATATTTACAAGCTATTGGACATTTGTGAGTTAATAAGTTTCGGTACTATTCCACTAGCGACTAAATATCAGTTTAACAATAATTTTGTTAAACGTATTTGTCGGCCCAAAATCATGCATCTCTCAGTTCTCACCATTTACTACTTCTTTCTTTAACAAGGAGTGGATGTCAATGCTCTATTTTGTACGAGTTGTGTTGTATTTGATATTTGGACCTAATTAAAGAGATCTAAACTTCAACCTAACTCTGATACGATGACATGACACGTATCTTCCTCTTAATAATTCACTATTTTTTATGTTATTCTAATCTTACTCCTAAAAAGTTAAAGCTAATTACTACTAACATTATTATGTTGTCTCTTCCACTTCCTCGGCAATATTTCTCATGGGCAGCAACTCCTGCCGTTGGCACCAACCTTGCGTATAGTAGCCTCTTCCATGCGATGTCAATATGTATTTGCTCGAAATACTTCTAATTAGTTTCAAAAAAAAAAATAATGATTTTTTTTATGATTTATAATAAAAAATTTATGCAGTTTCAAAAAAAATAAAAAAAATACTTCTAATTAGTGTAGGGACTATCACTTTATAGTTTTGATATTGATATAGTGGTGATTTATACACCACCTAATATTATCCATACACCACTATTTTGCATATGTACAACACAACTATAACACATGTACGACACTACTAAAGCATGAGTAATGATTTATGAATAATTATTGGTGGTATACAAAATCACCATATACTATGTTTATTAATACATTTTTGTATCACCAAAAACAAAAGAAAGTAAGTTCCATACTTTTGGTTGGTTCATCCAACAACTCATCATATATGCAAGTTATTACTTATTAGTGAAATCGATTTTGTTATGCTACTGTGGTTGAGGAACTACATGACCACAGTCATCGTTTTACAGGTTTATGGTTTTATTATATGCCTAGAACCAAAGTTAAATGGATTCTGCTTCATAGTTATTTGGAAAATTAATTTTCAATTTCTCCTGTTATACATGTGCATGCGTTTCTTTTTGGTGTATGAGAACATCTGTCTGGTTCTGTACTGGAGGCCAGAGACAGAGAGAGAATGCAATTGAAAGTGGAAGAGAACATAAATTTAAGACATCCATGATACGAGTACAACTTTTTTTCTTTTAATCATCTTCTTTTGGTGATCAGAGTTGCCATCTTTTAGCCATGTCAAGTCCAGATCCACCACCACATAAAGGTCAGAAAATATCCCTCATGAAAATTCATTGGATCAAAAACAAGATTTGATAGTGACAAAATGTTTGAATTCAATAATATCAAAACTTTTAAGATGACTTCCATTCCTCAGAAAGCCTCACTCGGAGTTGATTTTCATGACAACGTTACAGATTACAAAAAATATTCAAACGCAGCAGCTATCATAACACGGCAGCTTGCAGTAGTTCCTTGTGTTTTGTTATTTAAGGGAAAAAATTGTATTTTCATTATTCTTTTATCCAAAATTTGCTGTGCATGCCGATTATGCATGCAAATAATGATTGGTAATAAAGAAAATCATCTAGCTAATCTATGCCACGGCTGACCTTTTGACCTCATAGTCATCAAGGTTAAGGGCTTCCAACAGCTTTGGCCAAGATTCTGGGATCCCTCCAGGAAGATCAAACTCCATTAGCTTGCCTTGAGATTTGTAGAAACCCTCTACAGGTTGACTCTGCACAACAAACAGAATTAAATTCATCATCATAGTTTCAAACTTTCAACCACACATGTTGGTTACGGCATCATTTAGGCTAGAGGTGGCAATTTCAACGAGTTTACCTATTAGAGTTGTTATTCAGGTTATATTTTATCTCCTACTGGATCAATTCAATTTAAAAAAGAAACATAAAAAGTTGTTTAGGAAAAAAATCAAAGAGGTCCAAAGTTGCCCCAAAGCGCATTATAAACGTAAGAAACCTCTCAAACCAATTTATTTAAAAAGTTGGGTTGGTAAATGTTACTGAAAAAGGAATATATATATATATATATATAACTAGACAGCATTGGACAAAAAAATGTAACCCGATCCACACAAAAACCAGCTGTTTTGACCCGTTACCTGACCCCCACCCCCTGGTCCCACGTATAATATTAGCAACATAACTACTCCACATAAGAGTGGATGACCAGGGATAGAGCTAACAACCATGCAAGATTTGTCAACTAAAACCGAAACTGATCCAATTTGAAAAGTTTTTAAATTTCCAATGTGGTGCAAAATCGCTACAATTACTTTGACTACTCAAAACTCCTTCAGCTTATCATTATGCAAGGTCCTAAAGGTATTTTAAACATTTTCAAGTACGCAACATGCTTTCTTCAAACCATGAGGTTTGTCCAAACTCAAATGTTGCAGATATCGTTGTAGAAAAATGGGTTCAACTAAACAGTAGAGGTGGCAAAAAGGTCGGGCAGTGTGGGTTGGAAACAGATGATAATTGGTTCAGGTCAAAACTAGTAATTTCAATGCTATGCATTGATCAAAACGAAACAGCACTGGTTGACCCATTAACATTCTTACTCCATCCTTTTTTTCTTTTTTGATAATCAATGTTATTATAAATGATTATTAAAATCATATTATTAAAACAACAATCTACTTTCTTTTAATAAAAAAATGATTTACGACGGTATAAACATCATAATACTTAGCGACTTTTGAGTTTTGACCCATTTGACTCGTTATCAAGAAAATGCATCCATTTGACCAAAAATGTTGATTAATTTGGATGTCCCTGTCTCCACTCAGTGTTATAAGAATAACTTCTAAAGAGTAAAGAGTATTAAAAAGGACCTTTTCGTGGTACACACGAAGGCGCTCTTTGACAACTTCTTCGGTGTCATCAGCACGAGCAACGAGCTTGGAGGTACAGTGTGGAGGTGGAAGAAGTGGGGCCATGCTCATTCCAGGTCGCCCATTCTCAGGCTTTGCATTAATCGAGGCGATATTAAAACCTTTTCTACATTCACTGCATATCCTTCGGCCAAGACATTTCTCAACCAATACATCTTCCCTCAATTTAAGATTCACAACCAAATCAATTTCTGTTACTTCATCTAGAATCTCCTGAATAAATGAATTACATACAAAGATAAAAGATCAAAACCCATGGTAACATATGTATTAATGTAATGTGGAAAAAGGAAAGAAACAAATGAGTTGGTTTCAGTTTTAGAAATCACAAATCATATTACAGAGAAACAGAAGTCCCTACACAATATCCAGTGAGCTAATCTGGTTTAATATGGTTAAATACAATGTACTTACAGCTTGTCTTATAGTTCGAGGAAACCCGTCGAGAATAAATCCTGATTCTCCTTGTGATTCTCCAGCTTCAAGCCTCTTTGATAATAAGTTGAATATAATTTCATCAGAAACCAACTTCCCTTGATTCACTATCTCAGCAAGCTGAAAGATATACAAGAAGAATAAACTGCTAGTAAAGAAAGACCATCACAAGTTTAGAAAAGCTTATCTCACTTTTAAGTTCCATATAAGGATACACTAATACTACCTCCGTCTAAAAACAAATGTAAGGCTTGACTTGTCAGATGGTTTAACAAGACTTTTGACCAGTAAGAAACTATCTATAATTCCCTTAATGCTTACAAAAATAAAACAAATACCTTGTGAACCAAGATTAATGCACCAATATCTAGTGAGGACATAGAGGTATATTTGGAATGAAATCTAACCCAAAAAGGAATTGTTGCACTTTTTTGGACATGCAGAAGTACTTGGTCGTTTCAAACGGAAAGTCGGTGGCCAACTACACTTCATAATCACCACCCTCGTACACTATTAGTAACTAATTTCTTTAAACCCTAAGCACTATGCTTCATAAGCACTTCAATTACTATTCTACAATCTAAAGTTTCTACTTTCCAAATACAAGGTCATCCAGAAACACCCTTCTGCAAAAAACAAGAGTCAACAACATTGATATGAAACACTAGCTGACAAACTATGCCCTTACTCATGACCAAGTATACTACCGAAAATTATGTGTCAACATTCCCATTTTCATAGTACTCAAGGTTCAATAAAAAAACGATGGTGTGATCCCCTATCACATTCAAAATGTTACTAATTAGTAAGCACCCCATAGACAAAGCAGCTAGCATTGTGAGCTAAGCAGTCCTTGCTCTTAGGACCATAATAAAAAGTGGCAAAGGATCAGATCACGAACAAAATTTACTTCATATACCACCAAACTTGTTGTATAGTGTTGTACAATGTGCAAATTATGCTGTACCTTTTGGTCTACAAACTAACTTCAATGATGTACAAATTACAACTCATCTCCCATAGTATCAGCATCCCATTTTAGTGTTTCATGTTTCTTTAAATTTAAATCATCGAAAATGTTCCTCTATCGTGCTCCACAATTCACAAACATCCGTACCAAAATTGAAATTAATATATACACTCACGCAGTTATTTACAATGATAAAAGACAAAACTGAAAGATAACCCTAAATATAATCTAGATAAATATAAATAAAAACAATATAAATTATACCTGACGAGAAAGAGGACCAGATGAAGATAACTCTTCACGAACGAGATCGCCGGTGGCGATATGAGGGACGCCAAGAAGAGTAGAAAGACGACTAGCATAAGTTCCTTTTCCGACGCCGGGAACACCGAGAAACACCCACTGTAAGTTTCTAGAACCTTTTGGATCTGAGAAATTAGGTCGTTGTTGAGATTCAATTTCTGAAACGATGGCTGTGTTTGAGGTGGTGGTGGAGAGCGATCTTAAAATAGAGATTGAGGAATTAGAGGGTTTGATGAGGCGGGTGAGGGCCGCCATTGGGGGTGGATTTCGACGGCGGAATTGCAGAGAGATTTTGATAAGATGGAACGAAAGTCAGCAAGCAAAAACGACGTGTGCAATTAATGAATTGGGGGAGAGAATGAGATGGGGATCCCCAAATTCAGAGGGGTATTTTGGGTTATTATCATCGCATATGCCTTGGAGAACCTTTTTTAGTGTTTTGCACGACTATCGTTGAAAAGGTCGAGGAATCAGTGTAGTGTTTCGGATAGTACTTTTTACTTTAATTTTTTATTTTATTTTTTAAAAAATTCATTCTAATAATTTAATAAATTAAAATATACAATAAAATAAATTAAATAGAAAAAATAAATATTAAAAATTCTAAAAAATAAATTCATAAAAATAAAAAAATACAATCAAGCGTCTCCCGAATTAGATTTCAATCATCATCCCATCTTCTTACGAATCTTCTCATTTTCACTTTGTATTATGACTTTGTCTCGTCCCGAAAAGTGGTTCGTTGGCATAGAAAAAAGTTCTTAGCACGGCTCTATGTCCTTTATCCGACAGTAGTTTTGTTTGTCGAAACGGATCCCTTGAAAGGTATTAGTGATCGACTCGTCAAATGAAGCGCGAGACGAAGCGATTAACCCAGATGATGTCTTATGGGATTTTGTTTTCCTTGTTTTTCCCTGTGAACGTTCGAACTAATCATCACCGAATAGCGACATTCGGATTTTCTTCGTTAGCCTTCGGCTCCTCGTCCAAGTGCACCGTCTTGCGGTATTTTTGAACGTTCCGCTTTCCAACGACAAGGGGATCTGGAGTTAACCACTTTTGGTAGTCCTTCAAAAAGTTCCACACTTGAAAACTAGTAAAAATTTTAGGTATTCCAACTTAAATCGAGCTTCTACCCGAAATCGAAAGCCAGTAGTATCTTCCCCATTTCTTTGTTATCCTTGAAGGCGCCACCAAATACCTCCACACTTTTGGCATGCAGCATTGAGTTTTGACCATTTTGAAGACAACATGTCTTTAGTATGAGGGAATGGAGGGTTGCGACTATGGTACTCTTCCATGACAAGATACCAAAAAGAGTCGTAGGTTTGCGCATTTCCTCTATCAAAATCTTCAAAAACCGCAATCTAACTTTGGGCCAATCAGAATTCGTTCTTCCAGTTCCCGAAGGTTGTGGTTGGTATAAACCTGTTTCGGTTTAGGTTGTGATAGTTCAACATCGGGTTGTTTGCCTTTCTTTTTTGACTTATTCCTACAAGAGGTTGGTGTCGGTACCTCGTCTTCGACCGATTGCATGTTAGGTTGTTGGGTGTTTTGTGATGTTTGCCACATTAGGAAAGCGTTATATTGTCCGGGTGATAAGTTAGGTGTTTGATAATGTGGCATTTGATGGTATTGTGTTTGAGGGGTGCGAATGTGCGGCATATAGTATGGAGTACCAAAACCAAGCATGTCAGTTGACGAGCTTGAAAATGATGATTGTTCTCTAAACGGGTTCCATTGGGAGTGTAGGTTGTACGGGTTGTTTGGGTTATTCAACATTGTGAATTATAGATTTTTGAGGTTTTGAGTTTTTGAAGTATATTTAAAGATGAGAATGAGTGTTTTAATGTGTTTATAATTGTGTTTGAATAGTAGTATTTATAAATTAAAAATAAGGTTTTAAATAAAAACCGGTCACATAGCCATTGGAATAAATTTTAATTTTTTTTAAACGGTTATAAAGCCGTTGAAATTTATTTTTTTAAATACACGAAATAGCGTCACACGTTGGACGTCATCCGAAACGTTGTCGGGGAGTGGTAGAATGCTGCTCAACGGTGTTCTCGTCCAGAAAATTGCATAAAACGGTACCCACTTCGTATGCTCTAACATGTCATTTTAAATTAAGAGGTTTAATTACATAAATGATCCTTGTAGTTTAATTATTCTAACATTTTAAATATTTTCAGGTTTTCCTTTCCTTCTTTAATTCACTTTTAAGTTCAAAACTAGTTTATTGACCCGTGATAACACGAGATAGCACATTTGAGTTTTTGTAGGTAAAAGTTGACCTTAAAATAAACATAATGTAAGAAATTCTATAACTGAGAAAAGAAAGAGACTAATGAGAAATTCAAATAAGTAACACTTCATTATTTATAAGAGAATCCTTTATTGCATTAATAAAGCAAAGCCTGACAATGGTAACAATGTTGTAAATGGTACATAAAATAAGCACGCGAATCAAAGACATAAAGATCTTTGTCCTTTGCGACAAGGTAAATAATTTATGATTCGTCAATGAATATATCATAGGACTCGTGTACATATAATGTATCCAAGTGACAAATTAACACTTGTTCTTCAGAAACACTAGTTTCGTAACAAAATTCCTCCAAGAACGTATTCCATTTCTCGATGTTATTAGCCTTTACATGTTTAAGCAACTTTGTCTTGAAGGTGTAAACATGGCCATAAAATCTTATTTTTAGTGTTTTATGGCCACCAAATGAATATAGTTCAATGAATCTTTAAGCTATGATATGCATATATATTAAATTAAGTAAATCTATTTTTTCAAATAGACATGAGTTCACACATATAAAAATGGTTGGTATGATTGTTACTTACTATACCACTTTAATCGAATTAGTACTTGGACAAGTGCAACACAAAAAGCGTTCCAAACTCAACCCTACCTCCACCACTTGAAAAGGATCCCAATTAAAATTCATCTACAATAAAGCACATAAAAGAAATAGCTTGTCAACCGTAGTAATAATATAGAACTTGATATATTTCATCATAAGTTTGTACTCGTTACCACTATCCTAGTTAGGAACCCAAAAATCTGCACTTTCAGTTACATTAGGTGGATCCCTAAACACAAATTAGATGAGATTAAGTAACAGAGTAAGGAGCTTGATGTTAAAATGGCCATTAGCAACGTACGACATAATCATAGGTTGACCATATTGAATATCATAACTTTTGTATATGTTCTATATTTCACCTTTAAAGGTTGCACCAACCAATTTGGACCTAGATTTGTCGTAAGAATGTGATACGTAATTCTTCCTTTCAATTATTAAGGCCACATATTTAGGTTTTTTTATCCATAACGCCTCTTATAAAACGCTAAGGAAACATATGTACAATAATTCAATTGACAAAATGTTGTCTCTGTATTACAACATGAACTTAAGCAAATACTTAATCATATAGTAATCATCACGACATCCAAATGTCAAAAGTTATACCTGGAATTGCCCCATCAATATGCATTTAACACTCTAAAACCATCTTGGTTAACCATTTAAAGTTCAAGTTCATTCTTATCGTATCCAGTCATATAGGAGTTATTGAAATATTTGTGAACGAAATAGATGATAATAACACCATCTTGAAGCTTTTCCGCAAGTAAATGTCTCCATTGGGATCCATACAACCGCCACGTTCCTACTTCCTCACATTTGACCTTGACCTCGTACTTGTAACCAACATTCGCATGTAATACCAAATATTTTCCGGTCATACAATAGTTTTCACTGAAAATACATGGTAAGTTCTGTCAATTAAGATTAAACGTTACTAGTATATACTCAACAACACCTGAATAAATAATAGGCTAGAAAGGATGTGGGTAGATAAAATAAAATACTCACAAAAAATCGTTGATGATTGTCATGAACAATTTTGAAGGAACTCAATCTTTTGACCCTTGCAGTCAATGATGTAAAATAATAATAAATGAAACGATGCAATTGTTTTGAAAAATGCTATGACAATTGAGTTATATATCCCGTGACTAAAGAAATAAGTTATGTGTAAGTAACTAAAAGTTCGATATATATTCATATTAATAACTGAAATGGATGCGCATATCGAGATAGCTATATCTAGATAACTATATGATTTTGTAGTTATATCTAGAAATAAGCTATGATAGACATCTTAGCTATCAGGTTTTAACCTTTTCCCTTCACTCTCTTGTTCTTTGTATATGTATATATGTATCATAATTATACATTATACACATAATATATTATAACAATCACCAAGATGGTCTAGTGGTTGGCGTCCTGATATCATCACAAGAGGTCTCAGGTTCAAACATCACTAGCTGCACATCTTGGGATGCCCAGGGAAAGGGTCGGAAGCGGTCAAGGAGATACCTCGGTTAGGCACATCTGAGTAAAATACTCCCCCTCCCCGGGTAACCTGAACAGGAAAAAACCTTTTATGTTTACCCATTTGCACATAATATATATAGTATATTGTAGCATTGATAAACTGGGGTTTTAATTTTGTTCATTTTAGCTCTATGTATATGTATGTCTGTCGATTGTGACAATATCTGTCTAAAGTAAGCATCTAATATGTATATATATGCTTTTACGAACTATAAAATTTATGTTTGGTATACTGATGTGTTAATTGTTTAGTTATGTTTCAGCTTTAAGTATATTTAGGTCATATAAGTATATCTATAAATGTAAAATATGTGTAATTGTGTATCAAAGCAAATACATGTAAGCATGTATGTGTTCTTAAAATAGTTGCATTTGTGTTGAAGTATTTGCTATATGATTATCAAATTAACAAAATCAAATTAACTTAAATTAAAAAAAGAGGAACGAAAAAAAAGTTATAAGAAAACATATGACTTTAATCTCACCATATCATGTGAACAAATAAATTGGTTACTAGCAAATGAACTCTTTTCACTGTAACCTTACGCCAAAAGCATTGCATGCACCCAGGTGAAATTTAGATACCACATGTGAAGTGGCGGATCTAGAATATAAAATAATGTGGGTCCTTAACTTAATGAAGGTGACATAATGAACAAGTTAAACTTATGTATATAGTCAGGTCGGGTCGGATCAGGTCGGGTAGTTCATTACTAATTACTGTGTATACAACAAAAGTATAGTTAATATGCAACATCTAAGTATGCAATAATATTATTGAATGAAGGTCTTACAACATTGCCACTAACAATTATCTGGGCATGAGCCTAAGTTGATTTCATTAAGTTATGCATTTAAACAAATTATGTATGTAAATAAAACTTCGTTAGTCATTTATATGTTTACATTGTTTCTCGCTTCTTAAGTTTTCAATTAAGATTATGTAGTAGAAGCCTAAATTTAGTTCCCAAATAATACAAAAGAAATACTCTACACATGGAGTACCTAAATGTTAAATAAGTTAAACTGCGGATAAACAACCAAAGTAATTAGGTTTTTTGATTATTTAACATACTAGATTATAACCCCGCGAATTCGCGGACTACCACATAATTTTAATTTTAAAGTATTTTGAATGGAAAGAGAGATGTATATGTCTTCAATTTATTAAAGACAATGAAATCAAAGAAACAAACATGTAGAAACATTTGTACTTTATTAACACTTTTAGTTGTTTAAGAGTAGAAAGTAGAACATGTCAGTTCTAGCTGGAGTTGTAGTCTTGTGGACTTCATAACCTCCTACATAAGAAATTAGAACTATTCAATGAACCAAAGAGATTGGGCGGTGACGATTGGAAATATTATTTATATCTGACTGAATGTCCAACATTTACATCAACATGAAACAAATATTGATGCCAGCTACATTAAACGGATACTTTCGTTCATTCCTTCTTTTTAGTTTAAAAGGTTTTAAAAAGCTTTATGTTCATAAATACGATATAAGAATGAATGTTCAAAATTTATATGATGGAGATAAAATGAAGTCATGCAGTTGACCTGTCAATATAACTAATGAGAAAGAATTATTCATTTAGTCAGAAATTCAAGAAAGATTAAAGTATAACAAAATAAAGATACTTGATCAAATAAGTAATGATAAAGTGAAAATTCTAGACAAATGAAAGAAGGAAATGAACTTGACTAACATATACCCTACCAACAATTGCTACTTTGCACGTTGGTACATGATATTTGTCTTTGATAAGCTGAACATACTTATCTGTTTGAAGACATCCTTCTTCTTTAATCAAAATAAGCTGAACTCCTATGGGATTTGAAGACATCCTTCTTCAATAATTAAATTCCTGTCTACCACCATCTCTGTTTTTACACAAATGGGTCAGATAAAAAGGACTTGGCTGAAAAAGGAACTGGTCAAACAAATTGAAAGTCAACCAAAGTCGATTGTTATTTCATACGATCTCTTAATTGATTCATTCAAAGATTATAATAATCATGTCATTGTATTAACGCATCAGTTACTTATACATTTTTTTGAAAAACAGACAGTATTTGCAAGACAACCGAACCTGACCCAAGCCATTTCCACCCTTACCAAAGTTGACCCATTTCAACCCGACCCTTATTTGATGCATTAACGAACATGACCCCTATGATCCTCCTGCCAATAAACTGCATGTAACCCGCAAACTCAAGAAAGAAAAGAGTCTCATGGACAAACGCTTCTTCGCTGCAACCTATGCGTACACATCTAGTAGCTCCAACATTTCAGTTTGGGCTCTGTGCATCATCTTCACCAGCATATCGAAATAAGGAGCACTGGCCATGATCACCTTTGGAGTCCACTTTGGAAAGGTTGACTTAAAGTCACACAAAGAAGTCACTCCAGGCCATGTAGCTCCTTGTATTATAGTTCCCACTATTATTCAGTAATGATATAAATAACAACGTGAATACATTTTAAGAGGAAGGCACATAACCATTCAAATTTTAGTACTTGGAAACCAATCAAATATGTAATATTATCATGTTCAACTGAGAAAAGAAGTTAAGTAGTAAGTTTCATATACATGAAGGTAAATTACATAACAGAACATATCCTACCCAAAAGCATGCTTATGTCCCAAGATGATTAGCAAAATGGCAACTTAAACAATAGTCATGCATTTATTATACGGATAAATAAAGCTAAATAGATACTAACCAATTTAATAAGATGAGCACAATATTCTCCAGGCATTATATGTTGCAAAAGAGAAGATCCGACGCTAACTATAAGTTGAGATAACACTATTCAACATATAACTTGCTAAAATAATATAGGAAGTTGGATGCATTAAAGGACCTTGAGAAAAATTCCAACCCATTTGACCTATTCCTCCTTTTATCTAAATTTTCTGATCTAACTCGTTCGAGATCAAACACTGCCCAAATCAACCCATTCACTTATATATGGGTCTAAACTGTCACCTATAATATAAAACTTATTGACATATCATTATCGGCCTTGTTGTCTCCCTAATATAGGCAGGTAGATTAACCGAAATATAAACCATATAAAAGATAGGTGATAACTAATGAGAATAATCATCCCTTCTTGAGACTGATCATAGATTGAGTAATATGGTTAATATAGCTGGATTCGACAGATATAACTAAAAGAACTTACCCAACAAAAAAGCACCTTCTTTTTAAAATCCCCCAATAGAAAGTCAACCACGGGGTCCAAATTTTCCCTGCAAGGATATTCATGAGTTACATGTACTGCATGCTATGAAAATGAGAGAATGAGCAAGTAATAAAGAGACAAATATATAAGAAAAGAACGGTACTTGACTTCATCACCACCCAGATGAAGGAGCTCAAAATGAAATATCTCTTTCATGTATGTAAGAATGAGAATGTGACATCAAGGGAAAGTATCGGGTTTGACAATTAATACCTCACATAAACATTTTGCACCATAAAAAGCACAGAATTTTGGGGCCATGCACATGCAAAAAGAAAAAGAAAATACATCAAAGATAGAGGCCGACCTTCTAAAATTCAAAAAGCACCTCATAAGTGAAGTGCTTTGATACATCCATAGGTTCTCTATAGGAAGCTAAGGGACAAAGTCAGGATATCGAGTACCCCTTAATGGAAAGTAGCTCGATTATTAATCACCAATAAACTCGTGTACTTAACTTACGATTACACCCTTAACATCTAATAAAACAAACTAAAAAATAATACAGAAGTAAATGCTAAATAAGCTCTATATGCATCCAAACCTCTTGTTGCGTGATTACTGTTAAGTAATCCAAGCAATCAGTTATGCACATGTATGTATATGTAAAAGTACCACCATATATGCAATAAAACTAATAAAGTATTCACAAATAGCTTGTTCATAAAAATGTAACAGATTTAAGTCAACCTCTCATTATTGCATATCTTAATGGTTCAAGTTTCTGCTTGTTAACTAAAAAAAAATGAATGAATGCACACGCCACCATTATTGGACATTTAGAAAATGGCAAATCTGTTTCTACAATAATGGCTAATACATTTTATACATACGTGTAGCAATTGGCACATGAAAAGTTTAATTGGCTACCTGTGAAATTATATAGCTAACAGTACTTGCTTCTTCTTTAGCAGCCTCCACTAAAGAATCCTGCAAATATAACAGTAGCAAAACAGAACTTCAAACTTTGCAGTATTTAATTAATGCTACACATATTGTCTAAGATCCTCCCATTTCTATCAATGTGGGATGGGCTGTTATTTATGAAGTTATGAGTCTAGGCAAAATGGGGCAGATTTAGCAAAAAGGTCAAAAGTAATTAATGTGGTAGAGCTCAAATGAGTTATAACCCGAATTACTTTTTGTCTAAAGTTTTTTTATTTATATAATTAGTATGTCAAATATGAATAATAGTAATATTTTATTTTATTTTTGAATTAATTTATGTAGGGGGTTTTATGTATAAAACATTCACTTTGGATGACTTTTAACCCCTTTTATCCATTGGCTTGTAAGTTATTTCTATGTACTTGTTTGACCCGCCAGAGATAAAGCATAACCCGGATCAACCCACTTGTCATTAGTAGGCCGAACTTTCCACCTAACCAAGACGTATGCTGTAACATTTTTACATGCGCATCTATTAGGCGGTAAACTGTCTTCTTGCTTGATTCCTGGAGTTCGCCAGCTAATAATATCTCGTCCAAAATATAATACAACACGATGAATAAGTAGGAACGGATTAAGTAGTGAAGAACCATAAAGGACTACACAAAGTATATAGCAACTAATATAACAGAAGCATTTAGTAATGATGCCCATATTTGAATGCCGAAACTGAAGCACCCCTCAACAGTTAATATGATCATTTGTCAACTTAATGGCAAATATTAAAAATTCATTGAAGTACCCCTTATTGAATATTGATCCATAAAAGAGGTATTGATTACTCGGAAAGTGTAACTTCTCATCAATAAGTAGCACAAATACATACCAAATATGAAACCGATGAACACTAAGGGGTAAGAAATATACCTTATGAAAATGGAAGATCAAGTCTAGCTCACAAACCTGGCAACAGATGTTTAGAAAAAGAGTCAACATCTAAATAACAAGCAAACGTAATTAAGACATTTCATTCTTTAAGACTTTGGTGACTTACACTTCCAAAGTAACGATCGAGAGTCTCAACAAAATATTGAATAATTTCAAGGATCTCCAATTCATTTGCATTTCTTAAACCCATTTCATATCTTAAGATCACCAGTACTTTACTCAAGTCTCGAAACAGAAATGGCATGCTCAACCCAAAATGGTAGTAAACGTGTACATTGTTTACTTAATATGTAATGTATAAATATAAGTTTGTTATGAAATCAATTTACCTTGCAATAATAGACACACCAACATAACGCTTGAGAACTATACCTTAATTAAGATATAATTGTCAACAGTGACCAAGCGCCTCCTTCATAACTTTGAGCCAAAATCCTGAATAAAATAAAGACATAACTGGAATAAGAAAGTATGAAAACGTACTCATAAGAAACTCTGGCCTAATCTCATTGCCTTCTCAATTTTTGCCCTAATCATTGCCTTCTCAATTTTAAGGCTGATATGCTCAAACTTTAAAGAAATCTTCATAAAGCATCAAAAATTTTACGAATACTTCCAAACGATTAGGCATTGATTTTTACCTAACATTTCCAATTGGCAAAGCCAATTATGGGATATAACTTACCTGCTGCTTTATGCTTGATTTGTAGCAGTTCCAATTTTTTCTTTTACCCTGGGTTTGAACAATATGGAAAAACTTATTCAAGAATTTTGTATTTAGAAATCTACTTACATTCACAGTTAAACGATTGCTTAATTTTTGAAACACAACAGTAACCAAACCAAATCAAGGCAAACCTACACACATTCACACAAATATTATAGTAAATCCTTTAGAGCAAACAAAATGAAGGTATAAAACTTACTCACCGAGTCAGAAACAGGACGTTAATCTGCAAAATCAAAACCCTTAACTAAAAATTAAATTATAACAAATAAGAGAGAGAAAAGTTACCTGTGATTCTCAATGGAAAGATGAAAGTATTAGAGGTTGGTCAGGTATCTTCAATAAAAGATCATCGTTGATCACATTGTCAAGAAATACATGAAATCAGCATCTAGTAACCCAAATGGTTTCTCTGTTCTTCATATTTTTCCTTCCTACAAATCTATCGGAGATAAAAGGGGAATAGAAAATCAAGATTGATTACAAATTAAATCATCATCAATCAAATTTGATTTTCTGCATAAAGAACAAAGAAGAATAAAAGACTGAAGAACCAATTATAAGGAAAAAACTAATCTGTAATTGTTATGATCGGCATTGAAACTAAAAAATGGGCGTTTGTAATTTGAATGGAGAAATAAATAAGGAAATGAGAAAAAAGGCAGCAGGTATTAGTTTCCTAAATAAAAAAATTTATAATATTAATGAATTTCGAATTAAATGTATTAATTAAGATGGGTATTATGGTAATTGATCCTCTTTAAGTGTGGGTATTTAAGTAAATAACAAACCTCCTCTTTAGCCTTTTTAGCTAATCAATAATTTGGAAGGTCAAGATCAATTATTTATAAAAAATAAACGGACGAGATTAAAAGTGATTATCTAATTTAGACTTTGTTATTTATTTATATTTTATATCTATATATATAATTAAAAGAGGATACAATGGAGGAATCTTAGCCCTTCATTGTTTTCCCCCTTCACGATCTAACGATCTTAATTTCTTTCGTATAATTACGCATTTGGCCCCTTAAATATTTGATGTATTTATTTTAATTAAAAAATTAGACTAAATATTTTATTCATTTATAAAAATTAAAGAATCTATAAATTATATAAAAAAATCGATCACAATATTTTACTTATTTATTAAAATTAAATTTGTCCCGCATTAAAGCGGGTTTATAAACTACATAAAAAAAATCGACGAAATAAAAATTAAATTCGACCCCCAATCATCGCAGGTCTATAAACTATACAAAAAAATCGATCACAATATTTTATTCATTTATAAATATTAAATTCGTTCCGCGTTATTGCAGGTCTATAAATTGTATAAAAAAATCGACCAAATATTTTGTTCCTTTATAAAAATTAAATTTATCTTGCATTATAGCGGGTCTATAAACAACAATGATCAACGATTTTTTTGTATAATTACACTTTCACACCTTAAATATCTGATATATTTGTTTAAATTGAAAAAGTCGGTCACAATATAAACAAATTAACTAAATATTTTATTAATTTATAAAAGTTAAATTCGTCGTATTTTATTCATTTATAAATATTAAATTCGTCTCACATTATCGCAGGTCTATAAACTATATAAAAAAATCGACTAAATATCTGGTTCATTTTTAAAAATTAAATTCATCTCGCGTTATCGCGGGTCTATAAACTAGCAATAATCAACAATTTTTTTTTTTTTTGTATAATTACATTTTTGCACCTTAAATATCTGATGTGTTTGTTTAAATTAAAAAAGTCAGTAACAATATAAACAAACCGACTAAATATTTTTTTAATTTATAAAAGTTAAATTTGTCGCATCTTATCACGGGTCTATGAACTATATAAAAAATAAAAATTAAATTCAACCCGCATTATCGCGGGTTTATAACCTAGTTGTTATAATATATATAAAAGAGATGACAAAAGATCATTAAAGTATGAGATTTTTTGAAAGTACGGAAGTACCAATAGAATTGTGTCATTTGGCAAAGGCTCCACTTTTTCCCACTTTCCCCCATTTTTTTTAAATTTAAATATCTCAAAAACTGTTAGTCAAAAAATTATAAAAATTACACCATAAAAATCAACGTTTTCTCCTCTTCGATTTAAGATTCCACAATGTATACTTTCGACGACTTTTTTTTTTTTTTCATTTTTTGGTGGGTTTTGAAAATTTTTAACACATATGTTATAAACAAATAACACATGTGTTACCGGCGACTAACACATGTGTTAGCACCGACTATTGATTGTAACACATGTGATAGTCGTTAATAACACATGTGATAACTGCGTGTAACACTTTTGTTAATCCATCATAACACATGTGTTAACACACAAAAAATGAAATTTTTTTTTTTTTGTCAAAAGTATACCTTGTGAGATGTCTAATCGAAGAGAAAAAAAAAGACCATTTTTATGGTGTAATTTTTATTATTTTTTGACTTACCGTTTTTGAGATATTTAAATTTAAAAAATGTGGGGGAAAGTGAGTTTTGTGCCAAATAGCACAATCTTATTGGTACTCCCATATTTTCAAAAAAAACTCATACTTTAATGAACTCACCTCTAAAAGAGATATGATGTCATAAAGTATTAGGTAATAAAGATGTGAAGTGGAAAACTTGATCGTTTGAATTGAAAATATCTAAATAATTAGAGGAGAATTTTAATGGATAATGTGGGTACAGTTAGTTGTCAATTAGTGTTCAAAATTACAAAACTAAAAAATCGTATCCATCAATGGCAATGAACTAACAATGAGTTTGAGAAAAGTGAGAAAAGTATGTGAAATTGCATTACTACAACAATAAGATTAAGATTGTAAAAGCCGTTAGTCGGGGACTAGTCGATTGAAATCTTATAAGGACTAATCGAATTTGACTGTCTTTTAACTTTTTATGACTTTTTTTCATTCATTTTATAAATAAATAATAAATTTAAAATTACATTAACAAATATAGAACAGAAATATGAATATAAACATAAACTCATAATAAGTAGGTCAAAGGTCGGATTTTTTTGTCAAAGTGGTCAAGATTTTAATATGAATTAAAGTCTGAATTAAAATTAAGGTTTTGGAACACATTTGGGTTTCTCAAAATACCGCACAGGATATCTGGGTTTCTCAAAATCACGCACACACGAACAAAATCACGATTGGCTTTCTGGGTTTCTCAAAATCGCGCACACACGCACACACCTGGATTTCTTCGAGGTTTGCTTTCTTGTTCAATTTCCAGTTTTGATTATGTTCAGTTGTTCATTCTTTAATTTCGAATTTGATTTTGATTGTGATTTTGTTTTTGATTTTAATATAATAAATTAATCATGCTGGTACTTCTTTCTTGTCATGATCAAAAGATCCAAACTTGTTCTGGGATTAGTTTTGTTTGTTTATTTTTGTTGTGGATTATTGATTGTTTAGCCGTTGTTCTGGGACTATTGATTGTTACATGTTACATGATCAAAATGTCTGTTCCTGACTTCCTGTTATTTATGTTGGGTATTTAGCCCTTGTTACATGTTACATTATTGATTGTTACATGTTACTTGTTCTTGATTATTTATTTATGTTTATGTTTATGTTTATGGTTCTCTTCTGTATATACACATAATTTTGAAATTTATTAAAGTAAAAAAAGTCAAACCCGACTAGTCCCCGACTTGGCCAGCTAGTCCTTCCAAGGTCCCGACTGACCAGTCTCCGACTAGTGACTTTTTCAACCTTGGTATTTTTAGAGCTTATTGTAAATGTTTAGCTTATGTCATAAGATGTAATCTTAACTTAATCGAAACACTGTTAATATTTGATAGTAGTATCTATTAAATTGTCAATTTTAAAATAAATTTTGTATATGTTAAGCTAATCAGTGGCTTCTTGAGTAATAACAAGCAAATAAATGAATAAGCTCTACAAATAAGCTAAGACAAACACCCGAATGATTTCAGAATGAACAATAACAATAACCTATTATAATATAAATATTAATTAAGGGAAAATTATCAGTGCAACAAACTGCACGGATTGTTACGTGGAGGATAAATTCAATATTTAATAAAGTTCGAGGACTTAATGTGCAAATATTTATCTAACTTTGAGCCTATGTTGCACACTTGCACCTACCATATATGTTGTCCAACAACGTATATGATATCCACATTCATTAGTAGGAAAAGTTTTAGGTACTGTTATCTTTGCATATGTGAAAACCTCAGAGTTAAAAATCTAAAGTTACCCTATCTCTTTGTCGCACTTAATTTAAGTGATGTTGATAGTGTATTTATGTATATCTGACTGCCTAATGATAATAGTAAGACGTAGTAGATTTTGAAGAAACGAGTTCTTAGATACAGGAGGTGAATGTAAAAAGGATTTCTACAAAAGTTGTAAAGAGTTTTTACATTAATGAACCAAAAAACAGATGCATCATATTTAAAAAAAAAAAAAAAAGTATATAAAAGTATACAAGTAATGTATCTGGACATACATCAGCACTATAACTTTTTCATCACTTTTCTGTAGGGGTTTTTTGTTCACCATAATAAACCACCATGAAAACAAAAACACCAATAAATCAAAAAAGTATGTCAAAGTCTGTATGTACAAGTGTATCCACTAATAAAATGTAAGGAAAGAAAACTACACTCCTAGACATGCCACAATTCACATGGAATATCATCTTGATGCTAGAGACCAAAAATTTAGAAAAAATGAAGGTGAAACTAAAAACCAGCAAAGTGACCAAACTAAATTTTTTTTGGTTTCAAACAAGTTTCAAACTAAAACTCAATATCCCATTGAAGATATTTGTGAATGATATTTCTCCATCCTACATAGTTAGAGTACATGGTTTGAGATGGTTAAACATTTGACACCGTCAACACTAAAATTCACGATGCCTATCCAATGAACGGAGTAATTTGAGAGTTTGAGTGGAACTAATTCTCGAAGAAATTATACCTTAATCTTACTTGATTTCCCACTTACTGAATCACGTTTTTTCACTTACGATTAACTCCAAAAGTTTCAAGGATTTAATTCTCCTTATAAACACCACTCATTTTTAGAATATGTAACTTCAACTTGACTTGAACCCGAATCAAAACCATTAGCAAGCCCGTTTAAGATTGAACAAACACAAATGGGCTTTCATACTAAAAGCTTTAAAATTGAGTATCTATATAAAAAAAAGACCGAAGTTTCTCAAACCCACATACATCATTAACAACTCATCAGAAAATTGGTCTATTTACCGCTAAACCATCATCTTCTTCTTCTGCTGAAGAGTTAAAGGCTTATTTCTCATTTAGCATCTCGATTTTGGGTATGATAAAGTTTTAGAATTGTTTAATAAAATTTGGTCACTTTTTAACTACTGAGGGTTTCTTTAAACCCTATTTAAATCCCTATATATTATGTTGCTGCTAATTGATTTGATTCTTATGTTACGGCCGAACTGTTAAACTTCTAGATAATTAACAAGTTTCAGAATATGAATGCTAGCTGGTTTGAGCTTATATAACTTATACTTTTTCCAGGTACGATTTCTAGGTTTTCGATTTGTGAGGGTTTTTAGCAATATGACATTAATGTTATGATATAGATTCAACAACAGCCCACGTAAACGTTTTCTGTATAACTGATTCCGCAAGTTAATTGAAGCCAAACGACAAATCACTCCACTTTCAACGCAAGTTCAAACGCATTAGAATGACTATTATAAGCCGTTTCGAATCATGTAGGAGTGTTGTGTTTGCAACAATGAAACCAGTTTTTATCAAACATTTTTATTGCCTTAATAAAATATATATTGATACTTCGTATTTTGTTTATAGCTTCGTTGTTACATCACGTCTGTTATTTGTAATGTCATGAGAGTGATACTTATAAATATCTATATAGAATTAGGGGTTGTTTTACATCCCCATTACTTGATTCAATGAATGTTTAGGACATGTTAAATTTTGGATTTGGTTCATGAATATTGGCCTTTTACTTGTTTTTATAGTTGAATATCGTTTGATTAAGTGTTCATTATAACAGAAACTTGTACATGTTTCTATTAACTTTTTGTGAATGTGTTGTAATTTTCTTGATTCACTGTTCATTTTACTCATGGCTCTAATTTTTTTCTTTATCGTAGCTTTTTTGTGTGGGTTGTAACTTGATTTTTAGTTGGTATTCAATATGGTTGTTCAACATTTGGTCTTTGCACTTGTGCTCCCCAATATATTTTTTCGTTATAAGTATTTAGCATAATTTTTATATGGCCGATTCACCTCTAATCGCATCAGCGTATGGCCGATTAGCGATTAATTGGCTGCCTAGGCCGACTTTTGCAACCCTGCCATTCCATATTAATATAGTCATTTATACCCAAGATTGTAAAAGTCGTTAGTCGGGGACTAGTTGGTCGGGACCTTGTAGGGACTAGTCTGGCAAGTTGGGGACTAGTCGGATCTGACTTTTTTTTTTTTCTTTTTACATATAAATAATAAATTTCAAAATTATATGTGTAAATATAGAAGAGAAACATAAACTTTAACATAATTGTTTAGAAACATTAATTCAACTTTGACTTTGACAGAATAAATCCAACTAATCCCCGACTAAATCCTACTTTGACCGATTTTGACCCGTTGACCGACATTGACTTTGGTTGACCGATTTAGACCAAGTCGAGTCGGCCAACCCCAAATGAGCAACTAGTCGGCCGACTTTTACAACCATGTTAGACTGAATACAAAAAAAAAGTAAACAAACCCTTAATAGCTTACGCCAAGAGCATTGCACCAAGGTGAAATTTAGATACCACATGTGAAGAGGCGGATCTAGGATATAAAATCATGTGGGTCCTTAACTTAATAAAGGTGGCATAATGAACGAGTTAAACTTGTGTATATGGTCGGGTCGGGTCGAGTAGTTCATTACTAATTACTCCGTATACAACAAAAGTACGGTTAATACGAAACATCAAAGTATGTAATAATATTATTGAATGAAGCTCTTACAACACTGCCACTAACAATTCTTCGGGCATGAGTCTAAGTTGATTTCATTAACTTATGCATTTAAATAAGTTAAGTATGTAAATAAAATTTCATTTGTCATTTATTTGTTTACATTGTTTCTCGCTTCTTAAGTTTTCAATTAAGATTATGTAGTAGAAGCCTAAATCTAGATCCCAAATAATATAAAAGTAATACTCCATACATTGGAGTACCTAGATGTTAAATAAGTTAAATTGCGGATAAACAACCAAAGTAATTAGTTTTTATGATTATTTAACATATATAATGGTAATTAATACTGCGGAGCAAGCAGTAAGTTCATAGTGAGCCTTCATACGTTTTAGAGAACTAAGCATTTGAAAGCCAAGAAGTTATCGTCATATTAGTCTGGATTATAGACCTTTGTTCATACTTAAACACATCTTTGGATTTTGCTCTGCTTTCTAGCTCTTTCCACAATGATAAATTTACCTTTAAGGTTAGATGCTTATCTATATATAAATTCACAACCCGAAATTATGATTATAGAACGTGAAACTTTATGGTTTATCATTAGGGTAAATATAATGTGCTGCTAACAGCAATGCCAGTTCTTATTTATGCGTTCGACCTTTTTTTCTATTACAATTTTGATGTCATGCATATCTTGCATGTATATGTATGCGTATCAGTAGGTTGGTACCTCTTCTGATATCATTCCCTCTTATCTGAAATCATTGTTGAAGGGGATAAGTGGTGGATGTTAACGCATGGCTAAGATTAGAGATCGGACTGAAGACTTTAAAGATGCTGTCAACAGGGGTGCTTTGTCTTTGGGATTTAATGAGGTTGGTTCTAATCTTTTGAGCTTCTCACCAGACCCTGATATAATTTTGTTTATTACGTTACATTTTTTTAGAAAGGTTTCAGCTTTAAGTTTAGCGATCTTACCAATTTCTATGCTGTTTGACCATTGCTTGCTTGGTTTATAATGTTGTGTCATTATTAGCTTTCTAGTTTATGAAGATTGTTTAATTTTATTTTCTATTATATACCAGCCTATAATGGAGGACTGCTTAAGCATATACTTAGGTTCCTTTTTTTCTTCTTGTTGCTGTTGAGACCTTCAATGAAGGAGTTGATATATTATTGGTTTGTTAATGCAATTACATCAATATGTATCTGAGTGTATTTGTAGTTAATGACCGATAATAGTCTGTAGTTTCTGATGGGTAGTTAATGTTGACAGGCCAAAAGAGCAGCGTTAATGGCATCTTTCATTATACGCAAACCTGGGGAAAGATCACAGTATACCAAGGCTGCATTAAAGACGGTACAGTAATCTTGATAACCATATGCTTATTAAGTTATTCTTGATGTAGACATATTCTGTATCTTAATTAATCTCATATTTATTGGGTTCTATGTATTTTTATTTTTATTTTCAGCTAGAGAGCATTGGGACTCTAGAACAGTTCTTGATAAAGCATAGGAAGGATTATATAGACCCTCACCGTACCACAGAAGAGGAGAGGGACAGCATTGAGCATGAAGTAAGATTTATAAGCTACCTTGAACTAACATATAATGCTATTTGTTCCCAAAAGTAGCAAGTTTATGATATAAGACTATGGAGCTCACATTATGCTTCTTTAAAGACTGGTCTGTTATTGCGCATTAGATAACTGCTACTTTTGCAGGTAACTACTAATGTTACTTTTGTAAGTAGATGTGGTAATTTCGACCCTTTCACTTATGAATGGGTCAAGTTAGCTTCTATTTTATCTCAGTCAGGTTCATTAACAGTGTAGATCGAAGGGAATGGGTCAAATGGGTTGGAAGCCGGGAAAGCTGTGAAGTTAAGCGTTCTAAATTATATAATTCAGGAGTTTAAGTATTATGGTAATATTATTTTTTCTGAAACAGAATGAACACACTAATTGTTGATAAATTTATAGATAAGAATGTCTTTGCGGGTCAATCCAACCTAGCCTGGTCCACTACAACCTCTGCTAGGAATGACCTGTTTCAACCCAAACCCATTACTTGACCTGCCCATCCTGACACCTCTATGTTTTAACCATCGCCATCTTCTGCAGGTTAGCATTTTTGTTAAAGCTTGTAAAGAACAGATTGACTTTCTCCAAACTAGCATAACAGATGAAGAAGTGAATTCAAACGGCTGGCTTGGTATTAGGGGTGACAATGCTAATGCCGATACTATTGCACATAAACATGGAGTGGTATGCATAATTTTCTCAAGCATTTATCCATATTTAGGCAATGTTTGTATTGATGTATCAAAATTGAATCAATTGAATTGATTATGTGATATTGGTAATAGTCACAATCAGATAACCAGTTGTAACAATTTGTGTAGTAAGAGATAATGCTTGGGTATGATTCTGCTGCTTTGCATTGCAAGATAACAGTACCAGTGTTTGGCAAATTCTGATTATATGAAGACTAGTAGATAGAAAGGGATTCTTATATATGTTTGAAGTATTTAGATGTAAGTTATGACAATTTATTTTATATCACCAGTTCTTTTTTTTCCTTTTCCTTTTTCAATTTTTAGCTCCAAAAATAATCCTTGTGTTTTTTTTTTCTTCAATTGATATTACTAAAATAAATTTTACTGAATAGTTAACCCCTAAATATTAGGCCGTACATCTGAGTATAGTTACTTGCCCTAACCTTCTCCGTTTAGTTAACCCCTAAATAATCATTTAATCGTAATCAGTATCACTATCTCCAAACACTAAAAGATTATTACCGCAACTTTAAGTTTCAATAACCAGATAATCAGTTTTCTAAAGCAAATTCAGAGACCCCCTTAAAGTGTCCGTTGATGGTTTTCATTACATTTATGTTGCATTGATTTCAGGTTTTAATTTTAAGTGAAAAGCTTCATTCAGTCACATCACAATTTGATCAACTCAGAGCTGTACGCTTTCAAGAGGCCATTAGTCGAGCTATGCCTAGACGAAAACCAAAACGGGCTCCTGAGAAAACTTCTACTGATGTCTCTCTGTCTAACAACAATTTTGAGTCAAGGGAACCAACAAGTTCAGATATCAGGGACCCTGGTGAAATCCAAGCCGAACCCATGAAAGTCCAACAGCAGCTTTTAGATGATGAAACCCGTGCTCTTCAGGTATTTTATCATCAAGATTGTGTTATGAAATCTGAAATTATGGTTCATAGTTGAGCAAGTTAATTTGGTTCAGGCAGAGTTGTCAAGTCTTCTCGATGCTGCCCGTGACACTGAAACAAAGATGGTAGAGATGTCAGCATTGAATCATCTCATGTCAACGCATGTCTTGCAACAGGCTCAACAAATAGAGTATTTGTATGACCAGGTTAGAGATCAAATTTATTTTGTTAACAATGCATCTGCTTTCCTTTACTATTGCTAGTTATTTACTTAAAAATAGAGGTAGTAACAAGTCGGGCTGACCCAAAACACTTTTTGCTGACGGTTATTTTTATGAATAATTAGTGTTTGACATATGAGTAGAAAAATTCTATTACGTCAGTGATAATCTATTTTAATGAACTAAATGATTTAGAACGTGTGGTTCATCATCAAGAAGACGAAGATAGAATCCTACTAAGACTAATCGCATAAACGTAGTTGTGTTGTGAGGTGGCCTAGTTTGCCTCTCTTCTTCTGATACTCTTTTTGGTGAATAATTATAAATATTGAAAAATTTAGCACAAATAGGACTAATTACTGCAAAACATCTCCTACAAATGCAAACATTGAAAGCAATCTTTAATTCTTGAAGATGGGCATGCCAGATTCATTATCACAGTACACTTTTAACAAACATGTGGAAAAACCCATCATTTGTTTGTTATAGGATGAACAACGAGCACTTCATTTGAGTATGTCCCTGTCAAGTGTAAAGGAAACCATGGGCAAGAGAATACTTAATATACCTTAAAATAGGCAGAACAACATAAGCAGACATAACTTGACTTACTTCACCTAATGATAACACTGTTCGCGTCAGTGACTATATAACAGCTGAAATATCTTGCCAGTTATCCTATATTTTTCTCAAGGTATTCTAGGACTTCTTCTTTATCTGGATAAACGTTTACTTCGAAAAATCATATAAAGTAGTTACTCGAGAATGCGAAGTACATGTTTCTTTTTCGATGTGCCTTTCCTAGATCTGGCCATCTCAATACCTTTCAGATACTCAAGACTACCTGGATCCTTCATTTGAGATTCTCTGTGGATGAATAAGTTCAGAACATCAACTCATTATGTGTCACCGCTACTTGATAATCTTATGATACTAGGTATCCTAACTCACAAAAATGAAAGATCACCATCATTAAAGATATCAACGTAGGAGACAACTGTTCTTTTCCCCTTTTTGTTGTTAAATAGCAGAGAGTTTAGAAGGTTACTATAAACCAAACTTAAGGACCTCCGAAACAGATCTCTTTAGTTGGCATACCCGTACTACTTAAAGACGTGCCAACCCGAGACTGCTGCATCCAAGCCTTCTCTCTGAAGCTGCATTCGTGATATTCTAGCTGATGTAATGGCCAATGATCTAGAGCTACAAGTGCAATGATGAGATGTCGAGATGTAATTTTGATTTTTGAACAAGTGAATCCATCAACTGTGCTCGTGTAGAAGTCAAGTACAAAACCTCAAGCATGCAACACAAAGGATAGAAAAAGGGAGAGAAAAACCTTAGAAGCTGTTGATGGGACTAAAACTCTTGAACAAAAGCTAGAAAACACATCTGCTAAACCGTTTCACAACTTATCTGAGTTTTGATTTCAAAATGGAAATGCTTTCTTTTTTTGTGGGGGCAAATTTCTAATAATAATAATGTATTAATACAAAAATAATTACGTTGTGACAAAATTGGGGTAGGGGTAGCTGCCCACACTGCCCCAAACTGTCTCAACCCCTTGGTAGCAGCAACATTAAGAGATTGTTTTTTTAAAAGTTACATCTGATATCATTAAGAGATTGATAGTTGACATAGGTAAAACCCTACCCCGACTAATGTAGATAAACTTGATAACCAACTGGCCCATGTAGCCCTACTATTCTGACAAAAACAAGGTGATAAAAAACCATATGAAATGGTATAAAGAAAGTACTAAAGTGTATGGAATTGGCAATACATGACAACTCGACTCGATTCTCAAAAGATTAAGGAATTGTAGCGTTATATGTAGGTTCTGTAAAATTATGATTTCATTGTTGCTGTTTTCTTTAAGAAATGTTGATGCTAATGTAAGATTCATTATACAGGCGGTTGAAGCAACGAAGAATGTAGAGTTGGGTAACAAGGAATTGACACAAGCCATTCAGCGAAATAGCAGTAGCAGAACATTCCTTTTGCTTTTCCTTGTTGTCCTTACCTTTTCTGTTCTCTTTCTTGACTGGTACAGTTAAAACTGGGACCAATCAATCGATCGATCTACATTTATATTTGCTTTTCTTTTTGCTAGTTCTGTTTCCGAAAAGCTGTCAAGCATAATATTTATCTTGTTATCTATTTATTTATTTTTATTGTTCTTATAAAAGGGTTGTGCAGCTTATGTATTATATTTCAGTAATGTTATATCTTACTTTTGGTTTGGAGAAAAGGATGTTAAACAACGTACACATTGTTGGTATCAAGACTCAAGTGCAGACTAATTAACTTCATATACTTGATTTGGATGTTCGTCTTGAGTACTTGTAGTGTTGACTACGCTTAACACCCTAACACGTCAATATGACACTAATGACTGCACTCGTAACTCCTTGCTATTATGATACTGAAAATGTGGACTCTTTGCGTTTTTAATTATCACTTATCAATAAAGCATGTTTCGATATAAGAAGAGAAAATACATTAAATATAATTATTTTTCGAGAAGTTGAAGATTAAGCAAATTGCTTATACAGTAAGTGAAAATTTGAATCACTGTGATACGTTAAATAGAAATCTATAAAATAAACATTAAATAGCAACATGCTATAAACTAGTTGTTCTTTGTTGTCATTATTTCACTTTCTCCGTGTGATTAGTCTGTGTCTTTTTGAAGCTTGAGATTGATACGAGAGAATCATGGGAAGCCGGGGGACTTGAAGAAGTTGAACGTAAGTTCATTTAGTGGGGATTCTTCAGTAAATTGACTTGACTATGGTTGATTTGAAATTAGCTTATAGAGTATTGCAAATGTATATTTTTATATTAATATTAATTCATGTCTGTTTAATCATCTGTCGAAAATGAAAACTTTTGTAGCTGATTATATAACCATAAACAGATAAGCAAACACAAAATGATTCAAATAAAATTAAGGAACATAGAAAAATATGCTAAGTGTTATTCTTAATAGGTTATGATAAAATGAAATTGTACAATTTCACATCCTTTTTTCTTTTCAGATGCCTCATTACAGCTACCTTTCTAGAGTAACGCCAATGGTGATAGGAGGCATTGTTTGACAATATTACTCATTGACTAATAATAGATTCTTATATACATGGTGTTTTAGTTAAAATTATATATATATATATATATATAGGAGTATGTTTAAGGGAGAAAGAAAAATTGATGGAGAAAATGAAGAAAGGTTCATTTAACCCTTTGCAAATTAACTCTTTGATTCATCAAATTAACCATTTAATTCAAGAAAAATATTTATTAATGAAAATGTTTTTTGAATCATAGATAAGTATTTATTGAATCACATACTGCATTTTTTGAAATCATATCTATTTTTTTTGCTGAATCATACTTGTTTTTTATTAAAAAAATGTCATTCTTTCTCAAAACTTTCTTCTTTTTAGATCATATTACTATATATATATATACGTGATAAACTGTAAAATTAAATGAAAATATTACTAAATCGATCATGCAAATGTTGAGCTTGATTTCGGTTGAAATTGCTTTATGTCTTTTCACTTTGGTTTGGAAACTTTAATTTGTATTAATGACTTTCCATTTGGTATGAAGCTTTTTTAAAATTAAATGGTTAGATTTTAATGACATTTTAGATGATTTTGAGTGAGGTTATTATAGTATTTCTTGGATTAAATTCGAATGTTTTAATATTGATGCATCATATAATACAATGTATCATATATCTTAATCAATTAAACACTTTTTTTTTTATTTTCACCTTAAATAACTTAGGATCATGAATTGTTTTGATCATTTACGTCCCATTGAAAATTGTAGTCAGATGTAAAATAATTAGTTAAATTGGGTGAGGGGGGATGCTTTCCATATCTACCAAATCTTTTTATTTAATTGAGCAATAAATAGTTACCTATAATTTTATATCATTTAGTGAGTGACAAAGGTAATATGGTAAATTCTGATAATTCTATTTTTTATAACTGTTGTAAGTGTTTTTAGTGAAAGGGGTATTTTTGGGTTTTTCTGTTTTCATACGGTTAAGGATTAAAGTTAGGGTTAAGAATTAAAGTTAGGAGGTAAATGTTTTATAAGAGTTTTAGATTATTGAGTTATCAAAGTAACAAATAAGTGAGGTGAACATGCTACTAATGGAACCTTCACTTGATGTTTATCTACTTTTCATTGTCCTGAATTTCTACAGCTTACCATGTTACATAAATATATCACCTCTATTATGTATATGTATATGTATATGTATATGTATATGTATATGTATATGCAGGAGTATATAGCAAAAACTTTGAAAGCTTTTTTAAAATGTATATTATGTATTATATAAGAATAATGCTGGATCAAGTAATGCTGCAGTAATTAGCTCTTAAGCTACCTGAAAAACATGCCGTTTTAGAAGAATAAACGACAACCAAATTTATATAATTGTACAATGTGTTATGGGGGTAAAACGAGAGATTGAATGAGTAAAGAGACTATCACATTAGAGCTCTACCACTCTACCGCTATAGATTGGTTAAATAAAGGTAAAAACCAAAGTAAATGCATTGTGGGTATCGTTTGTTGAAAGACTGTCCTTCTCTGTCACAACCATATTAACTTTTCATGGTGCGCTCAACATGATCTTTAATTTAAATACACTGACGTTATGTTTTAAGATAGATGTTAATAAATGAATTATTATATAATAACTTAATTATGAATCTATGTAACATAACATGTAATGTTATTTTTTTTAAGTTTTATATGTACTTCCTAACGCATTTCCTTCATTGATTTTCAATCACATAAATGTATTAAAAATATACAGTGTACATATATAGAGATTAAGAGATAAGTAGCTAAAAATAATGAGAATGATAATGATGATCCGTCAGGATAATGTAATTGTAAAGTTTAATGCATTGTGAAGATTGATATGAAATGGTTAAGTTGCAGCTTATTAAACTCTACGCATTGCATATGCTATAGACGGTAAGGGTAGAGGGATAGAAATTGAAAAGAAATTAGAAGTGTTAGGTTAAAGATTAAAAGAACTTCTTATGAGTTTTTTCATATTTTATATGCCACGTTTGTATTTTAAATAGTCCATTTAATTTATAGGTTATTGATATAACTAGCTTGTATAAGTGTTACGAAAAGGATTGTACATAAGGTATCTACAAAAGGAGTATTCGCGAGATTTTTGAAAGATTAATATTAGTTTTTAAATTAGAAGGATGATGATTTTGTAAAAAATATATTTTTTAGGTTGTAAATATGTATATACAAGGGCGGATTTAGAAGAAGACTAGAGTGCAATAATGATTTTTATAGTCTCATATGTTACGTTAATGAAATAAATCAATTTAATATATAACAAAATTATAATAAAAAAATATATTTTGCGTTTAGAACAAACCACATTGAATTTTAGTTATAACTTTTTCCACCAATTATATTCGTACATTTAATATTGTTGTATACGTAGAATTCAAAAAATATGACTATTTATATATTGCATAAGCAAACCATTTATAATTATAAAATTGAAATTTTGAGTTAATAAAATGTTAACCGTATCAATTATCAACATTTTATAACTTTCAATGTGATAGAAAAAATTAAATTATACTAGTATAAATTCTATATATGAAGTTATAGATTTATTTAGTATTTTTATTTCTTTTTAAATAACAAATTATTATAAAATCTAGGAATAAAAAGAAATAGTTGAAGTAAAAAGTAAAAACATAAGTTGAAAAAATCAAGCCGCTGACTCCGTTCTTGATACATCCCTCCATCCTCCCTCTCCACGAACGAACGATAGTCTTCGCACATCGACTTAACACACAGGTATGCTAACCGCTACTGTTATCAACTCCTCGCAAACAGTTATTACTATTTACTCTTATTTTATTATATATATATATATGTGCGGTGCGTGCGTGTGTATATAGTTTGCATATAATTGATATGGTTTCGTATTTTTTGTTCACGATATATTTTCAGAAGATCACATATTGATGTCTACAAACTTCGGTTGTACTGAATTAAGTTCAGATGCTGTTATTTCATCTGAAAAACCGAATAATAGCGATATTGCTTTAAGTAACGGAGTTAAGGATGTAATTAGGGCTGACTTGTTAGATTCGAAAACCGAAACCCTAACGAAAGTAGTAGAAACGTCTTCTGATCACGATAGTAGTGCTGATATTGTTGTTCAGCATTCAATTGATGAAACTAGGGTTTCTGGAGATGAATTAGGGATTGTAATGGAGAACAGTGAGAAAGTGTTAGAAGAAAATGTGGTTAATGATGAGGAGAATGACGGTGATAAGGTTGTGGTTAGGAATCAGTTGTTAGATTCGAAGACAGAAACAGTCTCGATGGAAGTATCGTCTTCTGATCGTGACGATGATGTTAAGGATTCTATTGATGAAGCTAGGGTTTATGCAGATGAGAAAGAGATAGTACCAAAGAAGGTTGATGAAGTAGTGGACGAAGTGATTTCAGATTTTGTAGTTTCGGCTGTACCGTCGAGTAAGAATGTTATTGATGCAAGTAACGAGGTTAAAATTGGGGATGACTTGATAGATTCGGAAAATGGAAACCCACCTAAGAAAGAACCGTCTACTAATCACGATGGAGGTGGTGATATAGCTGTTGGGGATTCAATTGATAAAGCTAAGGATGTTGTAGTTGCGACTTTACCGTTGAGTAATAGTGATATTGATGTAGGTAAAGAAGGCAAAATTGGGGAGGACTTGTTAGATTCGAAAAATGGATCCCTAACGAAGGTAGAACCGTCTTCAAATGTTGAAGCTAGGGTTTCTGGAGATGATAAAGAGATTGTATTGGAGGAAGTTGAGAAAGTTTTGGATGAAAATGTGGTTAATGATGAGGAAAAGGAAGGTGAATATAAGGTTACGGATTTGGTGTGGGGAAAGGTAAAGAGTTATCCATGGTGGCCTGGGCAGATATTTGATCCATCTGCTTCAACAGATAAAGCTAAGAAACACTCCAACAAGAAAGGATTTCTCATAGCTTATTTTGGTGATCAATCTTTTGCTTGGAATGAAGTTTCGAAAATCAAGCCATTTAGGAAGAATTTTAGTAAAATGGAGAAACAAAACAATTCAAAAGGGTTTTGTAATGCAGTAAATTGTGCGTTGGATGAGGTGTCAAGGCGGATTGATTTTGGGTTGGCGTGTTCGTGCTTGTCTAGAGAGGTATATGATAAGGTAAAAACTCAAGTTTTTGTTAATGCTGGGATAAAGAAAGAAGCTAGCAGAATAGATGGTGGAGATAACTTTTCTACTGTGGCTAGTTTCAAACCTGTGAATGTAGTTCGATTGGTGCAAAATCTAGCTAGAGAACATTTTGATGGATATAATACGTTGGAGATTATGTCGGTTAGAACTCGGTTGTTGGCGTATTATCGTTGGAAAGGCTATCATCAGTTTCAATCACAAAATATTGTGGAGGGATTGGATAATAAGTTAGAAGATAATCCGGAGATTCCTTCAGTGGAGGAAGATAAGGTGGTTGAAGATGCAAACCCGGCTTCTGAAGGTCAGAAAGTTTCATCTAAAAAAAGGATGTTCAAGGCCTGTGATTCAGTCCCAAGCAAGAAAGAAAAGCGCCTGACGGAGGTGACCCCAAAAGGAAGGGATAAGTTGGATAATAAGTCAGAAGATGATTCTGAGGAAGATAAGGTGGTTAAAGACACAAAACCAGCTTCTGTAGGTGACAAGGTTTCATCTAAAAGAAAGAAGTTGAATGCTTGTGATTCGGTCCCAAGCAAGAAAGAAAAAACCCCGACAAAAGTGACCCCAAAGGGGAGCTCAAGTGTTTTTAATGGGAAAACTAAAATGAAAAAAAGTGATGGCAAAAAAATGACTGCGGAGAGTGATGGCATTAAGGAGGGAAGTGAGAATGGAACTAACGATAAAAAGTCATCAGTTTCATCCCCAAAAAGCTTTTTTAGAATCGGTGATAGAATATCTAGAATTGCAAAACAATTATCTGAGTCACCTTCGCCTGCACTTCTTAAGAAGGAATCTCAGAAATCAAAGCATGTCGTGGAGAAAACTTCTACAACCGACACAAAGAAAAAGAGAAAGGACAGGGAATCTGTTGAGGAATGAGGCAGCCTAACATAGGTACACCTTTTTTCATCCATTTAATTTTGTGGTAGATATATGATTGTGACTTTGAATGAGCTCTAGGTCTTACTGCTTATCTTATGCGTATGCATTATTACCTGAAAAAGATGGATGTGAATTTCGTATTATCATCTTGTGCGTTACCAAGTTTGTAAGGCTCATGCTTGAAAGGCAATTTCAAGCTGCAAGTTTGCATGCTGTACAACCACCTCAGTCCTTTATTCTTAGGGGTCGTTTGTTTTTAATAATTAAGCTCTTAATGGGGTAAATTATCTGGCTTGGTCTGATATTCTACAACTAAGATCGTTTGATTTTATATTGCAGTTGAGACGTGAAAGTTTTTATTGTGTCTTACTAGCCTCTTACCGATTAAGCAATATTTTTTAACTTATAACGTCTGGAAAACTGGAACAGTGATTTATATTTTTAATTAGAACTGTGGTACTTAATTTGCATCAATAATGAGGCATAACCGCCTAGGGTCAGGAATATTTATTTGAAAATTTGAAATAATATACTAATAATAATGATAATAATAAAATGGTCTTTTTGTGTTTACCGACCTTGTCATTCTGTTTTAAAATTTGAATCCTGGAGGCCTATTTGGCATTCTGGTGGTCTGGGTATGTGCAACTAAGAAATATTCATTTCGTGTGGGTTATACATATTCTCCGTAGGTGGAAATTTGGGTGGGCCGGACAGGTTGGTGAAGGGTTAAAATGGTTAGCATGATAGGAGTTAAAAAAGGTTGGGTAGGGTTGACCTGAAATATTTTTTGGCCCGATTTTATAGATCTGTTAATAGTTACCATGTGAGATGATATTACATAATATATATTCTTTCAATAACATTTTACCATTTGAATAAACGCTTTATGCATTGAAAGTCTGCTTTGCGTGACTTTTAACCCATTTGACATGTTGCTTTGTTATTTGATCCATTAGGGATATAACATAGTCTGAATCGACTCATTCATAAACAGTAAATCTCATTTGAAAATCAGATATCTAGAAATATCTAACATAGTAGTGTGTCAATCGTCTCCTATGCATCATCTATCTTGAAAGGAGTCCCCCTTCTAATCATCTCTTATTGCTATGATTTTGCGATAAATTACTCATGAAGCTGAATAACTAAAAATCACGTTATCGCATATTGACAGGTTCCAAGATTGCATTTTTGAACTCAAATGCGAAATTGACAGAGAAAGCGTAGGCTGATACAAAACCAGTTGATCCATTGAAGCTGAAGATGTCATCTGAGCTCAGTAGACATAGATTATAGTTAGCTATGACCATCAGTCATTGTGTACACTGGTACTTTTGCATATGCATGTATAAATTGTGCAACTCGTAAATCTGCCATCTTATGTTTTAGATGTAGCCCACAGCTTCTTGTTTTGTTGTTCCCTTGCTGGTTAGATACTATGTGCTTTATAGGTGTTATGCTTATTTTTAGTCTTCTTACAATTGTAGTTTTAAGTGGGAATGTATCTATTTTAAGCTTGAAATGAGCTTACGTTACTTTCTGTATTATCAGTGGGTAGTATTTCAAGCAGGTTTGATCAGCACACATGGAGATCTAAGTAGTTGATGGATGGTTCATGTTTGGTGCTTTTAAGATGTAGTCTAGGCTACTTCTGAAGAGAAGCAAAAAAGGAAATAACTAAAAGTGTTGCCTTTCAGTCGAAACATAATTGATACTCTAGTTTGAAAACCGGGAAGATATCTATTACACCTCAACTATACGTTTCATGATTCTTATCAAATTCCGAGCAATTGCATCCTTTGAAGTTTGTGTGCATGTAACCAAATCATGATCATCGTATAATATGGTAATCAAATTGTACAAAGCGACTGAAGGTCATTACAAGGGTCAAGTTTCAGAAGTTATTGACATAAATTAATCATCAAAGAAGTTCTTGACAATATTGCTCATTTAGAGGTATGAAGCAAGAAGAATTGAGTAGCGGCTTAGCGCTAATTGAAACACCATAAACACAAGAGAATGAAAAATCGTAATTCTCTGTCCCCTGTTAAAGGGAAATGAAAAGAAGTGTAAAATTTTTACACCTATGCTGTTGTAAATCAGATTAGTGAAAATAAAAGGATTTAGTGTGTAATTAAAATGAAAACTGAGAAGTTATTGTTGTTCCCTGTTTCATGGAAAATTAGGTAGAAAAACTTGGCTCAAGAATCAACAATTACAGATGTGCTTGAACTAATAATCTCCTATCCAGAGAAGATAAGAGTTGATTTGATACCATTCAGCGAAGAAAAGAAGATCAAGGAAGTGTGGAAATGGAAAGCTTTAAGACAATGGATGAAAAGGAGTCCATTTAATTTGAGACCAAATGAGTACGGAAGTTTCAACCATGGACTTTTTTCAACAATTTCACTTAATTTAGGTTTGAATCGACCAAACTAACCAACAATCGATATTTGAATTATTCATAGTTTTACTTTTTCAAACATCATCAAGCATGATCATTAGTACGAAAGATGTTTTTTTTTTACAATTCTAAATGTCATGAACAATAATATAGAGCTTGTTATATTTGTCCCGATCATGAATAGGCCAATGAGGTGAGTTGGTTTCGAAGAGTCGGATTTCAACTTAGCAGCTACATCAAAATGTATGGACGTGTCTTCCAAAAGGTTTCTGCGATTGAATTGTACATCATTCTTAATAGCTACTCCACTTAGGATACAAAAAGACTAAAGAGTCATGCGAGTTAGAATTGTTTTTTTCGTCGACCAGTACATTACAACTTACATACCAAATTCGACCTTATTATATATTTTGAGAGACAAAAGTACTTTATTTAACTACATAAAAACTACTAAAGTGTAATTTGTTTTTTACTTTGCAGACTTTATTGGCTCTTATGTCTACAGGCGGGCAGACAGGCAGACGGACATTTTCACTTCAGAAGGTTTACTTTTTGAAGACATAAGATTTATTTTGTCTGCGGACAGGCAAACCCATAATATATTTTTTTTGTATGCGAAAATAACATTTGTATAGAAGAAGAAGAACATGAGATCGCTATCAAAATGTTTTAACAATATGTGATTTAATTATTTAATGGAACAAAAACACACCTTTGTGTTTAACACTTTGATTAATAAAACATAATAAATAATTTTGTTTTATCCATGATCGAAAAGAAAAATAAAAAACGGTTATGGTTTTTATTCCTTTCGCAAGCTCAAAGAACAGAAGGGTTTTTTCAATAATTTTTGTTGTTATTGTTCCGTATATCTCAAACCGGAAACAAAGGGTTCGAATATATCAATTGTTGTTGCTCACCTCCTTGTGTGCCATCCAAATAAAATAATATATAAAAATGTTTTCTTTGTTCATTACATCAACTAACACTTATAATTAATTACTCATTATATTTAATTATACTAATCTATTATTTAACAATAACTATTAGTTTATAAACCTTTTTTTATTCTCTTTATTTTAACTCATTAAATCCAAATAGAAAAGTAACCGTTTTTATGTATTTTATTACTTAAATAATACATACCACATATATATTATTAATTGGAGTTTCAATGTTTTTTGTGTGTAATCTTATAAATTCATACATAATTGGTGTTTCAATGTTCTTCGTGTGTAACTTCATAAATTCATACATAATTAGTAGTATAGTTATAAACGTTGTAATATGCATGTAATTCTAACATTGGTTACCTAACAAAATGTTTCTATTGCATGATTTGTAGTTCACAATTTTATAAGAATAGAGGGTTTAAGGGATAAACTTTTTTGCAATCAATAAAATTTCAAAATTACATGAATTCATAACCAGATTGACTTTTACAAAGAAAAAACAAACAATCTTCTATGTTCACTTTACAGACTTCAAGACCACATTTTCTTTCACAGACATAACTACAAACATCAGACATATAACATTTGGAAAAAAAAAACACATGCATGATATACTTCACTTAATCTCTATCATAAATTGACCATATTATTTCTGGGAGTTAAATTTGCTTCCACAATAATTTCACATGTTAGTTCTGAAAGTTTAAGTTGATTAAAATGAGCATCAAACTATCAAATCAAAGAAACTAACAAAACCATAGCTCCCAGAGAGCATCATCAAGAAAAGAGTAATACTAGAGCAGGCAGAATCGGTTATCTAAATAAATTGTGTTTACCAAAACCACAGTAGAAACAGGGAACCAATTGTCTGCCCTCAGCAATAACAAAGCTAGAACAAAAGCAACATTTGAACTCTTAGAAAAGCATATCAAAAACAAGACAATAGTCGAGTAAGCCTCTGAATATCTAAGATCTTGGCTTCTCCTTCTTCTCCTTAAAGAGGGCCAAAAGAGAAACACCGGATACCTTCACCACCTTGAATCTAACTCCGGGAATATCTCCCACAGCATGACCCTTTCGTCCAAATCCAGCGATCAAAACTTCATCCTGTTCCAAACAAAAATACAAGTCCTAAGATTCAAGATACCATAACAATAACAAATGTTCTTTGAATTATAGAAATTGAGTACTAACGTTTTCTTCGATGTAGTTCAGGCAACCATCGTTGGGAACAAAAGCTGCAATCTTCTTTCCGTTCTTGATGAGTTGAACTCTGGCACACTTACGGATAGCAGAGTTAGGCTGCTTAGCTTCAATACCGCTGCAGGGACATAAAAACAACAGTTTATCAATTTAGTTCTGGTCATTATAGCCTGTGTAAAATTGATAGAAAAGAGAAATTACATTTTCTCGAGGACAATTCCCTTGGCGTGAGAAGAACCGGCAAAAGGTTTCTTCCATTCGTTACCAAGATGCGACTTCTTGTACGATTTGTCAGCCCATCTTTGCCTCCTGCGGTGAGACTTGAGCTTGCGTCCAGCTCCCATTCCATGTGTCTTACTGCAAAATAATTATTCAACTAAACATTAACCAAGAAAATGAAGCTAAATCTCCAAACTAACAGCCAATTGACACATATGCTAAGATCTTATTTTTCAAAATAACAATCTGCGTAAATCGACCCATGTCTCAGATACTACAAAAAAAATATAGCATTCATATTAAATCAGCCTATTAGTTATCAAAATGACCAAAAATCCAAAAGCAACTTTCTCGTCACCATACAATTGTACACTTTGATAAGCAATCTAACAAACATGATTCAAATAACTAGGTTTTTATCTGTTTTTTCATGTTCTTATCACTTCCAATCTTAATTTAGTGAAACCACAAACAACCAATACTGCCTACTGAACTAGAAATCACTATATTTCCAATATAATTCACCAATTTTAAATTTTTCAAATTTTCTACCAAGAATATGTTTCAAGTACAACATTCATGTTATAGATAAAAGTAATTGTGTGACCTTACATTTGTCATATCGTTTTACCATTTCATCTCTAGTTCTCTACAAACCCTAAATTATTTCAAACGCAACCTTACACTCAGATTTTAACAACTATAATACATAAAACATCTTAACAACAATAAGTCAATCTTAGTTTTCAATACTCATTTCTGCCAAAGACAAATTGTTTGGTTCAAGCATATACTTCATTTACAAAGGAAACCCTAGCTATATATAAATATATCATACATGAATTCCAAAAAATTAACAACTATAACAATAGCAGAAACATAAGAAATTAAACAGATTCAGAAGAATAAGAATATTAATTATAACAGTGGAAGTGAAATCATACCCCATGTTTGCGAGATTTGAGTGAACCGCTTACGGCTCGAGGTTTCCGGCGAGACTTTGATGAAGAAGAAGCGGCTGCCGTCTGATAGAAAACCCTACTGCTTGTTAGGAAACGATTATTGTTTTATATGGGTAGTTTGTGAGAAGCAAAATGGGCCAGGCTATGAGACCTATTCATTTTGGGCCGTATGTTAAATGGGCCCACGTAAGTGCTCTTTTAAATTTTGGTTTAGTAACGGGCACTCGGGGCTCGGGCAGGATGTGTATCTATTACGGAGTATTAACGAAGAACGATGAAATTGTTTTCATTATTTTAGAAGAAAATTGTTGCTAAAAAAATAAATAAATGAAGGAAAATGTTATAGAGAGTGTTCTCGACTTTTAATTTTTTATTTTTTTAAATTTAAATAATTTAATAAATTAAACAAATAAATAAATACATTTATTAAAATAAAAAAATATATTCATGTGTTTGAAGTGTATATTTATAGATTGATAATTGATAATAAGATTTAAAAAACTGTCACATAGCTATTGGAATATTTTTTAATTTCTTTTTAAATGGTCATAAAGCCGTTGAAAAAATAATAAAAAATAATTTCGAACGACATCATGCGTCAGAGGCTGTCTGGGTACGGTGTCGGGTTGTGGCAAAACGGCATGGAGCAGCATTCCTGGTGGAAAATATGCGCAAAGATTTTCACTTCGTGTACTCTAAGTCTTCCGGTATTATTGTTTTTATTATCTTCCTAATCATTTTAAAAATAAATAGTAGCATATGCTGCTAAAATAAATACAGACATAACATGACGTTGACCCAAATAATAGCATAGCCCAATTATAATTTTTTTCTTTTCAATTGCTCTTACATTTTTCGTAATGTAGTTGAAAGAGTTTATGAGCTTGCTACAGATCTACTAAAAATTAGCTCTCCTGTTCTAAATCTCCCAACTTAGCTTATAAACCATTTGGACAAAATATACTCAAAGTTTAAATATAAAAATGCTTAATCTTGTTACTTGTACTCAAAGATATTGATATTTAAAACATGTTCTGATACATGATGATTATAATGTTCCACCAACAAAATCCACCATCATAATCAAACACAACTAATGTAACTTCTTGTCACAATTCACAAGTCATTGCAGGGTTGGCATATGTAATCATTTCCTATAATTCTAAACATATAATTTTAAGAAAAATATAACAAAAGTTCTTATGGTTTTCGTTAATAATTTCACACAAATAGATATATATATATATTAATATTTATATGATGATCATAACAAATTATGTGTCTCTTTTTAAATTTATATGGACCTCGTAAATTTTAGTCGAAGATATAATAATTTATGCATGAAGAACTTTATTAACGACAACTCTAAGAGCTATTGCTAACAAAACCTTAATAGTGATTATAAAATTTACAAATATAAATTTTTTGTCCCTCAAACTAAAATCTATAATCAACGTATCAATTCTTATAACATTGCAAGTTTGCAACTGCACACATGTGCTTGTAAAATAGTATATACACTTTTCAGACAAACGATAACATATATATAATAACATTACAACTATATGCAATTTCCTTAAAACAACATGTAGATACTAACAATTCGTAAAACACACATGTAACATGAAACCAAATAACCTAGTAAAAACATCGTACTACTTTTGTCCTTTCTTCAACAACACCCCAAGTTTCTTCATCAACATGTTACTAGTTTTCTTACTCGATATTTCATCTTCAATATCTTCCGAATAAGGCGAATTCGACTTATCACCAATAACATGAAAATCGAACGTCTCTGATGACTCGACAAACTTCCCATTTCCACCATCACCCAAAACCATCGCGGCCGCCGCCTCAGCAGCCTTCCTCCACTGCTCCGTTTGTACTTTTAACCTTTTTAACTCGTTTTCCAACTCAGCGTATGCAGCCAACGCAGACACCAATTCACTCTCATCATTCGTGCTCGCTTTTACCATCTCAAGTTGTTCTCGAGTTTCACTAACGAGTTCCAAAGCTCGTGATTCCGTGTCTTTTGACTTGTTTAATTGGATCTTTAACTCTTTAACAACATCAATATTTTTCGAAAGCTCTATCCGCAATCTCATTACCTCATCATTAGCCTCTTTGGATTCGTCAACTTCTTGTAACCGAGTTTTGAGTTTTTGGTTCTCGTTTAAGGCAGCGGTTAGATGTTTTTGGACAGCTTTGAGTTCGGACTCCCAGGCCCGATCTCGGTCCTGTGAGATTTTTCTGAGTTCTTGAATTCGAGATTCTTCACTAGCCCAAAGCTCGTCGAGTTGTTGCTGTGACTCGTCGAGCTTGGATAATGTAGCCGCGAGTTGCTTTTTGGTTTCTACAGTTTCTTGATAAGCATGCTTCGAATATGACTCTGATTGGCTCAGCTGGTCCTTTGATTTCTTGAGCTCCTCTTGAAGCCGAGTAAGCTGAATTTCTAATTCAGGTACTCTGCCTACTCTTTTTTTCTGTAGTATTTGAGGTACAATACATTATTCTTTTTGACCAATAGTATATACGACGAAAAAACACTAGCGAGAACCTAGAAATTGCAAACGCAACTAAGAAAGCATTATAAACATACTTAAGTTTCTTTACAACATTGATACTGTTCACCAAAATTTCATTCCCAAACTTTTGGGGCTGAGCTATAATATTTTTCTAGCGAGTTCAGAATTATTGGAAAATGATAACGACAACTATAAGACTTGCTTTTAACAATGATATTAAGGTTTAAAAGTTTTATAGGTAATCTATAGATATTAGATATCTTGTGGTTACTTATTGATGCACCGCGATTATTGAATAAAATTCTTTTCTTAAAGACAGTTCTTGTCTTTATATATAAAAAAAAGATGTCAGATCCAAATGAACCCGCTGATCAATAAGTAGCTCTTTTTAACATAACCAGAGCCACGGATGTTATCGTACCTCGGATGTCGGACCATGTTGCAACCGATGGTCAACCTCCTTAGGACTTCTGGTTGTTAAACTTCGCGAGGAACCATTGTCACGATTCGCCCCCGTGGTCTTGGGTATCCCCGGAGAACCTGTCGTTCCGCCTCTGTATTTCATGTAAATCAAGTAACAGTTTACCTATGATTACATAATGACTAAATGGTATTTAGAAACAAGAAATATGAAAAATGTTAGATTGAAAGTGAAAAAGAGGACTATTTGAACATGATAGTATTTGATAGCATGAAAGAAAGTGGGAGAGCATACCTTGTTTTGGGATGTTGCATTGTCCAAAATACCCTTTAGCCAGAGTGCCTAAAATGGTTTCAAGAGAAATACTTGAGGAACAAATATTTGTCTCATAAAATGTATGCTATATGCATGTAAAAGGATACCAATGAATGATGTCATCAAGTAAACCTCAATTTAATCAATACCCACTAAAAAGAAAACGAACAAATAGTCCAAATCTACAATTTATATACGTAGTTGAAATCAATCAATAATCAATATCAATAATATAGATAAAAGCACAACTTTAATTGCATAGAGTACAAGCTACTAAAGAACTATGGTTCTAAAAATTTGGTTTTAAGGTATGAAACAAGAGAATTCTTGAAATGAACTCCATACCTAATTGGAACTAACCCCACTCCCAACAACCAAATTCACAACACAAGGGAAATTAAATATTTGGGCAAAAGGAGAAGAAAGACAAGAATGATTACACAAATTATATACTCTATTTTACTTTCCTTTTACTCTTGATTGATCATATGCTGTGTTGTAAAGACATTATTTACTTAGACAATAATCTTGTGAAATGAAAAGGATGAATTATATGAACCAATAAACGTTAATAATCCAATTTAACGTGCTTATGCATAATACAAACTAAATGAAGTGTCCATTGATATGCGCATAAATAATATGCTAGTATTATATAATTTATTGATATCGGTTTTTGTTGATCCTCTATATTATAGTGGAAAAAAAAAATGTACATCCCACGTACATGTTCCTAAAATAAATTATTTAACATGAAATTAGTTGGCACTCAAATACTCAATGATCATAAGAAGATATTCTTTTAAATTTTTATTAGATTATAAATTCATAATAATGCGAGATGAATTTAATTTTTATAAAATAAATAAAATATTATAACAGATTTTAATATGGTTTATAAACTCTTTAGTTTTTATAAATGAATAAAATATTTAATCTATTTTTTAATTTAAATAAATACGTTAAATATTTAGGGGGACAAAGTGTAATTATATGAAAAAGATTAAGATCGTTGAATCGTAAAAAATGAAAAACAATAAATGACTTTTATAAATGAATAAAAATTATAGCCCATTTTTTTATGTAGTTTATTATATACTCTTTAATTTTTATAAATAAATAAAATATTTGGTCTATTTTTTTAATTTAAATAAATACATCAAATATTTAAGGGGTCAAAAGTGTAATTATATGAAAGAAATTAAGATTGTTAGATCACAAATAGTGAAAAACAATGAAGGACTCAGATTCCTTCGTTGTATCTTCTTTTAATTATATTTAAAAATTTATTGTTTATTATATTTTGTTTTGTTTTGGCAATAACTATTGGTAAGAATTACAAATTATCATAATTGTGTTTTACATGCAATGGTTTGTTTAAAAGATTGGGGGAGAAGTTTTTACTTATTTACCTACAGAAGTGGATAGATTTAAATTTATTGTTATGACACGTTATTACGTATACGTTTCTACAAATAATTGATCAAGATGTAAGTTGAGCTACTAAGATATGCGAATAATAATTAAATATGAAAATGCCTAAGCATTATATATAGTCCGACATACCGGATACTTACGACCCATTGGAGAAACTAGAATTTAAGTGCTAACACATGCGGTTGCCTCCTCTAGATTTTGTAGTAGTTACAAAACAATCAAGAAAGAAACTATAAAAGCATATACTTTATATCTTTGTCAATAAAAATAAAATGATTCAATTGTTTTGTTATTTATTTAATTTTATATTTTTTATTATTATATATAATTATATTTAGATTTACTGTTGTATTTATCAAACTTTACAATTTCGTATAGTGCGTGAAACAGGTGATCAGATGATCGAAAACCATCAGTTTTGATACATACAATAAACATTTTTATAAAACTCTATACTTACAATAGACATTTTTTCAAGAGGAAAAAACCGATTATCTGCGCATCTGGTCACACATTACAATATATGAAATTGTAAAGTTCAATAAATACAATAACACTTTTAAAATGTGATTACATACAAAAGTAAAAAATGTAAAATTAGATAATACGAAAATAATAAACTCAAATAAAAATAAAAATTCAAGTATGTCTTTTTACGAAAGTCAATAACTCATCATACACCCTGTAACAAATACATATATTTTTGACGAATAGATGTATTTATTCAATCTCTGAATTTAAATTTATAATTTTATAATTAAAAAATAACTTCAATATACGGTAATTTAACTCAAAAAAGCAAATTCCATGATTATTTTTTGAAAATATATATAGGTCAAATCGACAAGGAACCTGTATTTTGTAGGGAACCAAAGAACCACTTTCTAACCATCGTATTTAATTCATGAGCCACTATAAAAGAACGTGGCATAAATGTAATTAAATAGAATGCTTTAAAGCCTCCAAGGTAAAAAGGGTTATCAATATTTCCTAACGCATTCTTTCAGGAGGGATTTTGAAACATTAGTATTTGATCGTAAATATCATCGGTTGGGCATTTTACAAGTCACCATAGAAAAGTTGGCTGAAAAGAAACGTTTCTTTCTAATAGTGAAACCATATATACAAATGGCAATTACGAAAGAGTATGAACTAAATCATATCTAGCACTTTATATTATTGCTAAATTTTGAGTAACTTACAGCGTACAAACCCGAGTCCTAAAGAGTTACTATCACATGCAAAACTCAAACCATGTTTATGAAGATGGCTCTAAACTTACCTAAAACTCTAAAACTACTTACTAAGCACGCTAACCTTTCAAGTTCCCTAAATTCCATTTTAAAAATGATCGCAGCGGTATTTGCAATTAACTAAATGTTACAAAAATGCATATGTTAATAATGTTACCTGAGTTTTGAAGAATTCAATGGAGGCCGAAGAAGCTTAATTAATGGAACAAAAAGAGAAGAACTTGTCAAGTGTTTTAGGTTAAAAGTTTGTGTGTGTGTGTGTATGAGTGATTGAGTATGAATAGTTTTTTCTACAGCAGTTTGTGTAGCCACAGATGACGCCTAGTCACTCTCTTTTTCTATTTTTCTCTACGAAACAAAGCTTCTAGGAAAATATAATATAAAGAGTTTTTATCTAAAATATAACTTTTTTTTAAGTCACCGTACTATTTTTTATTTTTCACGGCCATTAAAACTTGGTGTTTTTGAACCTTCGGGGTTATTATTGACACTATCCATTGAGTGATCCCGGTAAACAATTGATGATATGATCAAGTTTATAAATTTGATTTTGTAACATGGAATCGTAATTTAAATAACGTAAAAAATAAAAATAAAAATACACATGAAATGACACCATTCAACGTGTTAAAATTTATACATAGTTTGAAACTCTTGTTAGAATTGAAAATATTTTACTTACATAAAACGATGTAGTTTCATGTGTATTTTGTTTTATTTTTTTATGTTTTTAAATTACAATTTAATATGACAAAATCAAATCTACAACTTGATCACATCATCAATTGTTTGTCAAATCTCTAAATGAATAATGTCAATAATGATCTTAAATGACAAAAAAGTCAAATTTCAATGAATCTGAAAAACAAGAAAAGTACAATAACTTAAAAGGGTAAAAATGAAAAATAAATTATTATTTTATGAGAAAAACACTAATATAAATGTCACTTTAGCTCATAAATTATATGTACAGATATTTGATTAGAGTTCTACTTATTTGTATATCTTTTATCTGGTTTTATAACTATAATGTTATATGTTATATTACTGTAAATCATATAAGTTTTCTACTCATATGTCACATATTTATAAAAATAAAATAAAAGGCAAGTATCGTAAAAACAAATATAGTAAATTTACATTCTGATCCAACCGGTAAGTCCTTAACCCGTTTGGGCTCTTACTAAAATGTATCAAAATTAACTTCACCCATTTTAATTTGACACTTGTAAACTAAAAGTTAGAATTCAACCATTTGTGTTGAATTTTGACCAAATAAACTAATATGAACGATGTATTATTGATTTTTAATGCACTAGTGCATATAATGTTCATCGATAAATGTGCTATGTATACTAAGTTTGAAGAAAAAGACATAAATATAGATATTATTGTATAATAATACGATGATGTTATTATTTGATTCTTCCAAAGTGTATGAATCAAACATAATTTTGGGTTGTTTTAATATTCCTTGAGATGGTTACGTTTAAACAAGATATATGCATTTATAGAAGTACCCACAAAGGATACTTAAGTTCGGTCTATTTTTATTCGAGGGTAACTGTTTGTACATTCTTACACATATATATATAAGGGGTCCATCGCATACATTTACATAAAAAGTGTATACACATAAATTTTAGAATTTTCAAAGTAAAAGAATTCTTTCTATACATGTAGTTATTATGTCGGGCTTCGGTGTCATCAGACAAATCCAGGTGACAAGACTGAGCTTGGTTCAAGGTTCAGCTAAAGTTAGACTGCCAAATCAAATTTTTTTCTTTTCCTAAAACGAATCAATACCGGTACCCCTCTTAGAGAGAGGGAAGGGTTGAACAACATAGAAGGAGAAAGTGATAAGTTCAAGATGGGCCTTCCTAAATGAAGCTAAACTTTTAAAAAATAAAATAAAATAATAAAAAATTACTTATATTATATGTCATGATATCATGGGGAAAAAAGAAAAAGAAAATCAAAAGAATAAGTTAACGAATTGGCCCACTACCTATGCACATAATTTTATAATGAAGTTTGTACAAAAATTATAAGCTAAAATCTTAAGATGCTAATTAACGAGTCAGTTAGACCCGATCCAGATTTAGGTCCCATGGTTTTCACATTTATTGTAAATGTCTATTAGGCAATCGATTGCAGTTAGCTATATAATCAATAGCATCTAGTCTAGCGGTATTTGAATGACCTAATTAACCGCAACTATGACAATTTGGTAATACAAGTATACTTACTCATGTAAAAGTGTAGTGTAAAATTTCATCATAGTTTGACTATGTGTTACTTTCTTCGTCAGCTAGATTATTGGCCACAATCTCATTAATCCTTGTTTACGAGGATTTTAAAGACATGAACTCTAATTTTATTGTTGGGTTCGGCAAACTAATTTCTTAGAGCTTATAAGATATTAAATTAATTTCTTTAATAAACATAAACATTTAATATTGTTTGGTATATGATAATTTAAAAATTTATAAAAAATTAAGTTTTAGAAGAAAAAAGAAACTACTAAAATTAGCTCATGAAATATAAGCTTCTAGCTTATGAAATGAGAAATTATACAAATATCTCCTATAAATTATGAGTCAAGTTCGAGAGAGCATACACCAATAGGAGATAAATAGAGAGCAGGTTTGGGACCAATCAGGTTGCGGTACGTATCACCCACTATTTATACTTTATTCCTCTTTATTTTACTTATACTATATTTTACTCCATCACATTTGTTCTTCATTCACACTCCCTTACCCCAACTACCACCCACCACCAACTCTCACCTCTTGCCACCAGCTGTTGGCCATCTCTAACCACCGCTTACCGTCCTTGTTGAATTCCAGCGACATTTTTTTTTCAAATTTTTTCTTAAAAATGTTTATTTTTTCAAATATCAAAATGCAGTAAAAATATGATATAGGTAACACCAAAATGTAGTATACAAAACATCAAAATATGCAGTATATGTAAAATGCAGTAATAAAATCATTAAACATACATCAAAATGCAATAAAACTTAAACAAAATGCAGTGTAAACATAAAAGCATGATCTACAAAAAGAAAACACCAAATATAAAGATATATAAAATGCAATAATAAAATCAGTTAACAAAAATCAAAATGTTGTAAAAATAAAATGAAAATGCAGTATAAACATGATCCAATACTTATGACGAGAATAAAAACAAAATGCAACAGCAAATCATACTTAAAATGCAGTAACATACAAATAACATGAATACAAAAATTTAACATAATTTACATTTATGTGGTAGATCTGGAAAAAAATAACCTACTATTACATATGAAAAAGGAAAAATCGAACAACCATCATCTTTGTGCTCTAGATTTGAAAACAAACCGAAAGATCCGTTGGTGACAATGATAGATTGGAAAAAAAATATAACCATTTTGGGAGTTTGTAAAAAGAGAAAACTGGATACGAAGAGAATCACAACAAATGGACGGTGACGATCGCGACAGTCAGGTTTCGGTGGTGGCATCGGTTAGGTTGCTCAATGATTGTGCCATTTAATGAGAGCATGTGAGTGTGTTTGAACGAGAGAAGTGTGTGTTTTAGTATGTGTTTGAATGAAAGAAATAAAAGATGCTCCCTGACTTTATCTCCTGATGTAACAAGTCGAGTAAATAGAAAACTGACACTTTTAGCCCCTCATGTTTAAGTTATTTTCGTAATAAACACAGTTCAATCTCAGATGATATGGATCATTGATGGTTAAAATGGAGAGCTAAAATGGTCAGCTCTCATTTCTTTCCATAAGGGGGTTGCATTTTTGATCATATATCATAAATTATTTATCATATTTTTTTTATCCTTTTATACGACGTGGTTTAAAGCTTCAATATATGATTTGAAAAATGTATTTTATTTCGTTTGATTTGTTTAGGTCAAAGTGTGGTTTTGTCGACTGAAAAGTCACATTTTCTCTAGTCATCTCCTAATCCTTTTTTCTCAAAATACTCTAGTGCAAATCAGAAAATAAATAAATAATACGAGTAATTAAATTGATGCATTTAAACGAATTAAAGTTAACCATATTAAAAAGGAAGATTTGTTATTAGATAAATTGTTAAAAGATTAACTTAAACGTGTTAGAGGAAAATTCAAATAAGAATGCTAAAAAACTAGAGAATGAGATAACCAATAGGATGGTTCCATTTCAAATACACATTTTCACATTTTTCTTTAAAATTAAATATATGACAAACCTACCTCAATAAATTATAGAATTTACACCATTATAATCAACGTCATTTTATCTTTAATTAGACATATCACATTATATATTTTCAAACAAATTTTTCCTGTATTTTAATGGTTTTTAAAAGTTCGTAATGTTAAATCACACTAAATAATAATCATGAGTGATTTTATCTCCAATCACATGTGATTTTAAATAATGATCATATATGAATCATCATATATAGGTAAGCTAATAATCAAAGATCAATTTTTAATTGAAAATCACATGTGATTATATACAAAATCATATGTGATTTTATGTCAAATCATATATGATTAAATATCAAACTAGAAATCACATGTGATTTTTTATTGAAAACAAACGCAATTTTTCAAATTTTTATTTATAATATTCATGTGAATAAATATTAAGTTGTAATCACTTGTTAATTAAAGTATATCACGAATAAATAATCATGTACCAATTTTAACTTTGTATCATAAATCACATGTGATTATCTTTTTAAGATCCGCAAAGAAAAAAAAAAATCGTCAGAATTATATTTTGTGGGATCTCTAATTAAAGATACAAAGATGTTTATTTCGAATATGTACTTTTCATAATTTATTTACATATGGTTTGTGAAATATTTAATTTAAAATGTTAAAAAAGAAACATATTTTATAATAAAATAAAAAGATACTATTGATTATTTCATTTTCTATTTTTTTTATCATTACGATCTAAACCCACCCCAAACGCGTTAATATTATTTAACGAAAATTGCATTTCTAAAGTAAGAAAAGAAGAACGTATGTTTAAAAAAAAATAACTACCCAGACAACAAGTCACCTTGACGCCAGAGTATACCTCAGATCCTGCAACATGACCCCACCACCGACCTTCACCTCCTTCGTTTACCCCATCCCCAAAAATCAACCAAAAAAAAAATCTCATATCAATATCACTCCCAGTATCTAAAATGGCTGCTTTCTGAAAACCTATCATCATCCATTTTAATCTTCCCCCCACACACATCGACCACTTCTACAATGACTATTTATTTTTGACGTCTACTATTTTCCTCGTAGTAAAGCAAAGAATAATTACCAAATCTCTTTATTGCGTAGGTTTTATGCTATTTTCCTTTTATTTCATTCTTTTATTCCGTTTCACGCTTGTAAAGCCATCGTTCCTTCTCACATTTCCCCTGTATTTTCTTCTTAACAGCTACTTTATAATATTCTTTTACATAAGTACATTTAAATTGGAGTATTATTTTTCTTATGATATAGAAGTAACAGAACTTTCTTTCTTTCTCTCAAATTTTTACTTTTAATATATATTTTATTTTATTTTTTGGCAAACAAAACTTTATATTACTTCACAAATTTAAGAATACGATGCAAAACCCTAATCTGCAATAGATCAGGCCCTATATAACAATCTACAATATACATGAAAATAGAACTAACTATACTTTCTCAATCTATAACTATGCGAATCACCTTCAGGAGGAAGAAGTCTCATCTTTCACGACTCTCTTAACCTTTAGGATTCCACATTCCATCATTGTATAGCAGAATGGATTAGCCTTTGATTATTCCATTTTAATCCCCATAAAATTGCAATTCTTCTCACAGCTACTGAATTCTTGACCTTTAAGCTCGTCAATTTAACTTTGATGTTTTCCTGAATGATCTTGATCCGCTTTGAGATAAATTTGGGTCAAATGATTAATACGATACACCGGCGACGATGAGAAGCTCTCAATGCCGTCGTTTGATTTAAAAACTATTTTTGAAGGTGAAAAAATGGAATCTGAAAGTATAAAGGATCAATTGAAAGGTTTTGTGAAAGCTTGGGGTGAAATAGTGATTGAATTAAGTAAAGGATGTAAAGATGTTGTGTTGCAAACTATGTTAACTGATGATAGTTTTTTAGTGAAGAAAGTGAAGAAAGTTAAAGGACCTGTTAAAAGAGGTATTGGAAAATTGAGTGTTTTGAATGAGTTTTTGCCGGAGGGTCGTGATCCGGTTCACGCGTGGTTGATTATTCTATCGGTTTTCTTCATTGCGATTTCTGGTAATTTTAATATTGATATAATTAATTTGATCGTGATTATATGATTATTGTGTATGCAAATGGTAATATTGGGTTTTTTATTGTGTTTGGAAATAATGGAATTGGTTATTTACGTTTAAGGGGAATTTGTATCAATTTGTGTCTAAAATTTTAGTATGTGCATCAGACTTTTAGCTATTGTTATTATATGTATCACCATGTTAACCAGTGAGGTGATGCCAATTTTGATGACGTTGCAACTTATTTTTGTATAATGAAATAAAAGCCGGTTACCAGATAAAGAAATAATCAGATGCATTCAATGGTAGTAACTGAAATAAATTCTAAATCCGGATACATACAATAGAATTTTGGTTAAAATTTGATCCGCTTTGAGATAAATTAGGGTCAAATGATTAATTTAGTAGTAGCTTCACGAAACTAATTTGGATTATATAAGGGTTGTTTGACATGTAATTTGAGTGTGCCAAATACTAGAATAAATAATTATCTGAGTAGCACAACTAGAATAGGGGAAACAATATCCAAACACCAACATCTGCAACGTTCTCTTTTGTTTGTTAGAAATAATTTTGTAATCGCTTTTCCAATGTTATGTGTTGCAGTTTTATGTGTGAATATTAATTATGACAACACTATAATTCCACCGGTTCAAATACATGCTCCCAGTGCTATTCGTAGATTACTTCCCGATGGTAGAAACATGTCATATCATGAGTAAGGAGTTTCTGCAGATATAGCTAGATATTAACTAATAGCTCCTCATAGCTTTCTGTCTTCTCGGCTTGCAGGTAAAACTGGTCACTGAACTACTCTTTGTTGCAGTCAAATTTAAGATTATGAATGATTTAGAGATGACTCTTGTTTTACAGGTATACCCGGGATCAGACTGTCACTGCTAGAAGAATTTGGGGTTCGATTGGTAACTTATGATCTACCTGGATTTGGGGAAAGTGATCCACACCCGAATAGAACTCTTCAAACATCAGCACTGGATCTTTTACACTTGGCAGAAAGTGTTAACATTGGCAACAAGTTTTGGGTGTTGGGATATTCAAGCAGTGCCATGCATGCTTGGGCTGCACTAAAGTACATTCCTGGTAAAATTGCAGGTATGATTGCCTTCTCAACTTCTAAGCTGCTACCATTTTTTAGATTATGAAATGCTAGTACTTTCATTGCTACCATGTATCACTTAGTTCCTAATTTGGTAGCCGTTTTGGGATATTTTCTTCCTATGTAGGTCGTTGAACTATTATTATGTTGTCATTTAAGTCTACAAGTAGTTGGTTGGTGAAATGGTGACTTGGATGACAACAAAATCATAGTTAACAGCTACGTTGGGAATTCCAAATTAGCAAAAGTTAATTAGAAAGAACACGAGACTAAATCTAGCTGATCATACAGGTGCAGCGATGTTTGCTCCAATGGTTAATCCATATGACCCGGGCATGACGAAGGAAGAAAAGTTAGGAACTTGGGAACAATGGACACGAAGAAGGAGATTTATGTTTTTGTTAGCTCGACGGTTTCCCAGATATCTAAGGTTCTTCTACCGCCGAACTTTCCTTTCGGGAAAACACGGCCCTATTGATAAGTGGTTGTCTTGGTCTCTTGCAGAGAAGGTGCGTTTATTTTAGCTGTAGATGATATCTTGTTTCTGAAAATTCAATCTGATTCATGACAATGTTGATTGTTGCAGGATAAAGCTGTGACTGAAAATCCTGTATTAAAAGAATTTTGGCAACGGGATGTCGAGGAGTCAATCCGGCAGAGTAATGTGAAACCCTTTGTAGAGGAAGCCACATTACAAGTGTTGAATTGGCCATTTAGTCTGAAAGATCTACAGGTGCAAAAGAAATGCCCGCAGAAAGGCTTTTTTGATTGGTTCCATTTCATGTCTAGTGAAGCAGAATGCGAGTTAGTTGGATTTCTGGAACCAATTCATATATGGCAGGTCTGCAATTTTATTCTGTTATGTGCTCGTTTCATTTCTGTTGCAATTTTAAGAAGTTGCTAACAATCGCTTCCTTGACGTTTAGGGTATGGATGATCTGGTTGTGCCAACCTCGATAACTGATTATGTGGCCCGTGTTTTACCAAGTGCTGTTGTGCATAAGCTCCCTGATGATGGCCACTTCTCGTACTTTTACTTCTGTGATGAATGTCATAGAACAATTTTGTTGACTCTCTTTGGAGAACCGCAAGGTCCCATTGGAATCGATGATCAACCTCCATTAGAAAATGACGTAGAGGAAGAGGGTCAAAGTCGTAGCTCTCCCAACTAAAAACTTACTTAAGCTGACATTAGCCTCACCCTTTTGAACTTTTTGATTACAAAGTATATACTCCATACCTCACAGGTTTGATCCGTCTCGTTCAAGAGAACAGTGTTACCTTTAGAAGTTTACCCCTTTGCTCACATGAAACCGTTTTTCTTTTTCTTTAGAAGGAAAAGTGTTCTAAGTTCCACGTTGTTAGGCATGTTCATGAACTATTGTGATAATTCTTGGGTTTCTGCTTGTTTTGGGTTAGAACAAGTGATAGACTAACACTACATGTGGCTGCTAAATTTCATGTTTCCTTTTTAGGCATTTGACTGTGCTTTATGCTACGGTATTTAATTTGCACCTTTTCCCTAGTTTTGTTGATTATTATGTGCAGTCTTCTACTATTGATTGTTAAACGAGTAATCTATACTTCTATACTAATAAATAAAGCATCTAATTTCTACTTAAAATCTTAAAAATTTTCAATAGTCAAAAGTATTATTTTGTCCTAGATTAATTTATCATATATAGTATCTTTGATTAGCTTTAATTATTTTTAATTATCTTTAATTTATTTGCCATATATAAATTTTAACTATTGACTACATGCACATTATTTTAATTACACCACTATATAGAAAACTGATTTATATTTAAAAATTATATTTTTAAAGTAGTTGACTCATTCAATGTTTTTATTCGACAATTAAGTAATATATAATGTTATATCACTACTAATCAATAAACAATTATAATATTATATAAACGTGGTAAAAAATTAAACGCTAAACTGATAGTTAAACATTTGTCTCCACGACTACACGCATGCACACTTCTTTCTTTGAAATATATGATATATCTGTACCTGAGGAACTAGCTTGCTATTAAATGGTTCACGTGTCCTTGGTAGTGAGTATATTTAACAAGTTCTATTTGTGTAGTACTTGATGTTTCGAATCAAGCATAGCATCAAGTCTGGCACTGCCCCCACTATTCATGAAGATTCGGAGTTTCTGACCCGTCAAAATACAAAAAAGAACCATGGTATTTGGAAATGGGCATTACCCAAAGTCCTACAAACCGTTTAGACACGGGTTAACAAATCCAAAATAATCTGGCTAAACATGCTACTCACTCTTATACAAACATCTAAAATAGCAATAACCAATGGTGTCCAATACCAGCAGTGATCGTCAACTCTCAAAAATACATCAGCACGCAGTTGCTTTCATTCCATGAATTATTTCAGCAAACGTTAACTCATAGTTGCACATATACCAATAACATTTTAAGGTATAACAAATTTATGTTTACGCTAAAAATGGCCTTCCTTCTTAGAAATCAAAAGGCAGAATCAGTGTTCTTTGTCTTCCTCAGCATCATATCTTTTGCTTCGCCAATTTTGGAAGCAAGATAATGACTGCCTCCTGCATCAGGATGGTTTGCGACCATCACCTTTCGATATGCTTCCCTTATCTTATCTGCTGCAGTACTTTCCCTAAATAAGGAAAAAAAGAACAACTTTACCATGTAAAAATAACAAACATATTTTATTTTGCCAAAATGATTAGTGATATAAACAAACCCAAAAAGGGCACATATTGCTACTTCAATTTATGCTTGACACAGTACGGGTATCTGGATTTGTATTTTTATATCTGCTTATAGTTTTTTAAGTTGTAATAACATAACCAACCCTTCAAGTGCTCGGTCAATTCAAACTATTTATGTAACTAATGAGACACAAAGATATACTAAGTCATTGTTGTGAAAAGGGACATTTTGTGAAGCTGTATAAGTCACTCAAAATATGCTAAAATGAGGGATAACTTATCTCTATTGTGAACTAAGCAGGTGTTTGAATGTGCATTTTAAAAGCGACTATTCCAGCTTTCAGAGCTAAAATCAAATAGTAAATTCATTAAAGTTATGGATATCTAGACAATTTTAAGTTTATCTCAATAATAAGTTCTCCTACAACTAATCCTTAGTAATTTATTCAAAATCATATTATTTTGACACTAAATAACTATACAATCAAAATAACTTTTTTGTTAAACGACACTCAACCAAAACACCCACCCTTAACAGCTTAACTCATCATCAAAATAGTTCATAAGAATTCAAACCAACAGCCAAGAGGTTTACCTGACTCCAAGAATAAGAGCGGCTTCTCGTCTAGTCATTTGGGGTTGAAAACCCCCTTGATAAAATTTGCGGAATGCAGTTGTAGCTGGTCTAGCCTTGAACGCACTCCAAGCTTGGATACCATATCGAGCCACAGTAGCACCCGTAGCAACTGCAAGTCCAACCATAAACGCACTCGCCTGACGGAGGTTCAAGTGTTAGACTCGATAGTCAATATGATTAATTGAATATAATGCTTTTACACTAATTGAAGAAACACAATCAAAGTAAAAACACAGTTTCTTTTGATAATTATATACCGATGGACTAATAAAAATTCTATAAAGTACAGGAGTGTTTGACTGTGCTATAAACTTAGAGTCACAATATACAGTTACATACTATTTAGCATATTATAAACGGATTCTTAACAGATATTAACATGCAGTCCGTTTTGTTACAAGCGATAATCTATGATTCTGATTATTTCATACAGCATGATCACTCACAAAACCTTATCATTATAAGAACATTATAATACTAACGGATCACGAGCTTACCAACTTCATCTGAAATAAGAAATAAGTTATAGCTTATAAGCTCGTAACTTGTTAAATTTAAACCGATTTTCTCAAATTTCACTAAGCCTATAATTCTGAAAAATAGACTAGGCGAAACACCCCCTAACTACATAATATTAAGGACATTTTATCTGAAAAAAACCTTAATACACAAAATTTCATACAAAAATAATGGAAAATGAATACATATATATATATATATATAAGCTCAATCTTAGAAACATCGACATAATCATGCTTTTTTGTTGAATATTTTTGCCTCCACGAAATATAAGATCACAACATAAATTGTATATACACACCAATAGAACCAAAAATCATAACAAAATATCAAATGAGTACGATGACTAACCATTTATTCGCGTATCTCAGAACTCAAACGAATCGAAAACTTGAAAACAATAATTGTTTCTCGAAATTAGGGTTTTTTATTTGTGGTTGAATAAACGCTAATCAAGCTCAAAACTTCTCACCCAATATGCAAATTCAGGAACTGGGTGTCGTAAGAGAATATTGGTTTGATGAATTATAGTATTATGGTATGATAGATGACGAACAGATGATTTTTAAATACAGTTGGCAATAGATGGTGAATGAATTCCGGGGTTTTAAATTTGGGGACTCGACACCGACGTCTCTTCCCCCAAGTTAATTTGAGTTTTTAGTCAATACGGTGGAGTGAAAAAACATAATTACCAATATAATGTTTTCTCTAAGTAATTATTAATAAATTGCTTTAAAAACAAATGAGTATTTTAAATGTTTTTAATGGTTTTTTCTGCTTCAATTTAGATGATTTTTTTCTAATATTTACAGGGAACATCTAATTTTGATGAATAAAATTGAGACAAATCTAGCCGTTAGGAAAAGGGGGTCAGTTTATATAAAATAATATATTAATAGTAAAAACTATTAAAAAGTCGTCATACGTCTTTTTTATCTACTACTTTCTATCCCAAATCTCAATTATATTTTCATTTCTCACCTCACCTCCCTCCTCGCTTACCCTCAATCCACTCTGTCGCCAGTCATCGTTGCTGCCCTCAGATTCCGTCACCGATCGTTGTCCACCGCCGCTATCGTTGGTTTGCACACTGTTGTCTTCCACCATCCAAAACCCAAACCCTAAAAGAAAAACAACCGTCACCACCAAACCAATACCACCACCGACATCCAAAAGCCACCAGGACACTCACGAAAGTATCCCTCACATAACCAACGCACAAGATCTGGCCGTCACACACATGACACGACTAAGCCATAACCCAACCACTGTGAGATCTGAAAAGATCTGGTGACTACCAAGTGCTTAACAACCAAAACCGAAGGAACTACCATTGATTTCACAATCAACCCGTTGAGAACCAACTTTATCCGTTGGTTTTTTGGGTTTTTGTGTTAGATTAATTGCGTTTTCAGGTTTTGGTGTTACATCCGTCGGTATTATAGTGGTTAGATGTTAGATTCGTTGGTTGGTTATTAGATGCGTTCAAATTTGGACTTTTGATGGACGTTAAGGTTGCATGAGATGAGTTGTCCCTATCAATTCAAGGGTTCAACTCCATTCATCAGTAAATACTTTTGTAAACATTCAAAATTCAGTATTACAAATACTATATTATTTTTATTTCTTTTAAATCTTTTAGTAAAATCATTTTACAATTATTTTTCTTCATCCTTTGTATGTTTTAGTGAGATATGATGTAGAAATTTAAAATGATTGTGTCAACTGAAATTAACATGGATGTGATACTTTATCACAAATAGATATTATTTGTTTTTTTATTAACATGTGTATCTATTTTGATTAAGTTTTTTAAAACGGATACACATGTTTATTATGGATGTAGTTTCGTCATAGGCGAATATGATTTGTTTTACATGTGTATCTGCTTTGTTTGAATTTTTTACAACGCATACACATGTTTATTATGAATGTAGTACTTTGTTACAAATTAGTATGATTTGTTTCTAATTATGTGTATCTGCTTTGCTTAAGTTTTTAGAAATGGATACACATGTTTATTATGGATGTAATACTTTGTAACATATGAATTTATTTTTGATTAACATGTGTATCTGCTTTAATTATTTTTTTTAACGAATACACATGTTTATTATGGATGTAATACTTTGTCACATATGAATTTATTTTTGATTAACATGTGTATCTACTGTGATTGGTTTTTTTAACGGATACACATGTTTATTATAGATGTAATACTTTGTCACATATGAATATGATTTGTTTCTGATTAACATGTGTATCTGCTTTGATCAAATTAACAAAAATATAGTAAAATGGATGTCAAATGAAAGAGAATAAAAAGATTGATTGTATAATGAAATTCGCTTATATGAAAATCTAATTATGTAAAAGTTATAATAAATTAAATAAAGTTGGGGGTAAATTTTTTTCAGAAGAAAATAAACCCAGCTCTAGCACGTGTGAATTTCTCGTTCATAAATGAACTTTTCCCCCACCCTTTTCATCAATATAAGCCAAAGAACCACCCCTTAGATCACCTTCCCTCCCGTAAATACTTTTGATACCCTTGACCCATAACCCATTATTTTCATGTTTAAAAAGCCACCACTATTTACCAATTAAAGCCTACTTTTTTGCTTTTAGTGACCCGATATTTAATCCCCCACCCTCGTAGGAAGTTACTACTTGAGCCAAACCCATTTAACTTCCATCCCTAAACCCATCCCAAAAGAAATAACGTCTCACACTCTCTAAATGTTTTAATACACACAAAGGAGCAGGAAAGAGAAATAGTAAAGAGCCAAGCTTCCAAGAACTTATTTGATTAAAGTCAATCGTCCACCAAATGACAACATTCTAGCTTTCCAATTTGATAACCGCTTCCTAAACTTTTCCACCACTGGCTTCCAATCCCTTTTCTATTTATACTTCTCCCAATTGGAAATCCCAAATATGTAAACGGAATTTCCCCGACCTTATATTTCAACCACCTCGCCATACCTTCAACTTCACCATCCGAAACCCCCACCCCTTACAATCTACTTTTCCCCATATTTACCTTCAATCCATAAACTACCTCAAAAGACTTCAATATTACCATTAAATTATCCACATTTCTCCTATCCCAATCATGAAAAAATGTTGTATCATCAACATATTGCAAATGAGAAACTAACATACCATCATCTCTAACTTTGGCATCTTGATACATGCCATTTGCAACTGCCTCTTTTATCATTGCATTTAGACCTTCCGCAACTAAGATGAACAAGAAAGATGAGATTGGACCACCTTGTCGAACCCCTCTCTCCATCTTAAACTAAGTTGTTGGACAACCATTAGCTAAAAGTGAGATTGATGCCGAACTCAAAAAAACTCTCATCCATTTTCTCCACTTGTCACTAAAACCCATGCTACTCAAGACCTCATCTAAAAAATCCCAATTCAAGCTATCATACTCCCTTTCAAAATCAAGCACTTCCTTTTCTTCCTTTTCTTTTAATCCATTGTTCCATTTGCAATTAGTACTCCATCTAAAATGTATCTTCATTCAATAAACACATTTTCTACATCTCCGACCAACTGTTCCACCACCTTGTTCAATCTCCTAGTTAACACCTTCGTGACCACTTTATAATAACTTCCAATGAGGCAAATGGGTTTATAATCCCCCAAACCAACTGGATTCTCAACCTTTCAGATTAGAGTTACAAATGACACGTTGCAACCCGAGGAAATCTCACAAGACTCATGGAACCATCTAATAGCCTTCATAAAATCATCTTTGAAAATCATCCAGAATCATTGAATGAATTTAAAGTTAAACTCATTCGGACCTAGTACTTTTGAACTATACACTCCTTAATTGCTTCCCGCATCTCATATTTTGTAAACGATGCTTCTAATCCTTCTGCTTCGCTACAAGATAGCCTATTGTCCCTTTCACTAACAAATCTCGGTCTCTCACGCTTGCGTTCCTCAAATATGGACTTATTAATGTCACCATGTCATGCTTGACCTCCAAGTATATGTAACACTCACAAAAGTAATGTTAATAATGATAACTAACAATATACAAACATCATATGATATTTATTTGTCTTATTTTTAGTGTTTACATTACTATTTTTATTTAATTTTTTTAAAAATGTTTATTTGCCAAAAAAGACCTCAAAAATTAGTTATTTAATTATACTTATTATATAACAAGTTTTGAAGTCAAACTTGACTTTGTTATAAACTTATAATGGTAAAATTGATAAATTAAACCTTTTGGTTAAGGGACAATTAAAGTGAGAAGATGTAAGTAATAAATAATGAGATTGGTTCATGTAGGAAGGAAGATTTAGTAGAGAAGTGAGAAAAGCAAATCATATGATGACATGTGTCCCACTTTGTAGAAAAATTTAAATTAAATCGTCCATCTTCATCTCATCAGATCTACTTTTCTTTTATTCTCCATTTAAAGTCTTTTATCTTTCCTCGTTCTTAAATTAGATTCGACTGTCATCTTCGACCAATCGCCCATTTCGAACACCACCGTTCAACCACCACAATTTCACCTCCACATATATTCTATTGATGATAAACCATCATTGCTACATATATCTACAACTAACAAAGAAGATAAAGAAAAATGAAGTCGAAAATTAAAAATTTATTTAGAATAAGGTTTGATTTATATATTTCAAACGATTTTTGATGTATGATTCATATATTTTCATCTAGTTTTCTGATTTCTTCAACTTTAGATCTCAAAATTTCAATCAAAACATGTTTATTTCAAAGTGCACATATGGTGTTCGATGAAATGTCTAAATGACTTTTTGTGTATTGAAGGAGACTTATATGCAACAACTTCATAGCTACAGTATTCCATATCAAACTCTCATTTTGAAAAACTTAAAACGATCATTATATACTTAAGCTTTATACATTTGACGTATCATTTTATAAAGTTGATGCACCAGATTTTAAACCCGTGAAGCACCAGATTTTTATTGTTATGATGCACTTAATTCATACATTGATAGTGTATTGAATTGTTTAAATTGGTGCATCATAACTACAAATATTCACATAATGTAACTTATCTATGTCAAACAACTGATGCATCTATGATATACATGTGATTTCTAATTTTTGTTCAGATAATTGTTATAAATAAAACTAAAAAAAACTACAAAAATAATGTAATTTCTTGTTAGTTAAGCAATTATCTTTGAACTTGCTAATAACATGTTTATATATATTTTCCTTCAAGTTTCTAATATGATGCATATGAGTTAAAAAAACTCACTGAATTTGAGTAAGTTGCAAGAAGAAAAGGAAAACAAAAAATAGAATATAATTCTAGATTCCTGCGGTGTTTACGAGAGGATGACAAGCTGCCGGAGGTGAAGGGCAGAGGGAAGAAAGATGGGGAGAGAGAAAAAAAGGAAGAGATAAGAGAATGACACTTGACACAATTTGATTGGCTTTTTTTACTTCTTCATGAATCTCACCCATAAATAATAATAATAATAATTAATAATTAATAATAATAAGAATAAGAAAGAAAAAATTGATACAATGAGTAATTAAGTAATACAATGTAAATGCAGCATATGATCAATAATAATTACATAAAATTACATAGAACAAGTAAATAAATACTGTTATATAATACACAATATATCCAGAAAATTTGCCTCCAAATTACAAGTTTAAAAGTATGGTTTGAATTACTATCCAACCTTTTCCTTATTTCAAACCTCTGTGATGTATACCAAAACCAACAACAAATCATTCAACCTTTGGTGGCCCCGAATTCCGCTTCGTAATCTGTTTCTTCGCATTCTCCAACAAGCCCTCTTCCTGCGGCTTCGCCTTTGCTGACTTGGCAACCACCATTCGTTTACGAGCAGCTGGAGAATTAGGCAAACTGTCGCCATTTTTCACCAAAGACCCTGAGACGCTATGCCTTCTATTCTTCTCTGTCTGAACGCTAACAACACTTTTTAAATCATCATCAACCTTTGTCTCGAGCCCTGAACCCTGAGTAGCCCGCGGGCTAGGACTTGGTTTGGGTTTGCGTGATGCAATTGGACCGCCTGATTTTGAGCGAGGAGTTGTAGGGGCAGAATTGAGTTGGTGACGAGCGTAAGATTTTGCAATTTCGCTCTTAGTAATGTTGACACCGCCTTTAGTGGATGCATTGTCATTTCCTGAATCTTTCTCACCTTTCGCTACATATCTTTCTGACCAGCTCCAACCCCATTGGGGATTGGTGGGGTCCATGAAAAGCATGTTTGTTGTTCCTGCTGATTTCTTCCAAGGTTGCTGTTTAAGTATAATCACCAAAAGGTCAGTCTCTAATATAGATGGGTTGTTTTTACTCGGAAGCATAATCTGTTAACTTTTAAAACTAATTTTAATCAGATAATCAGTTGTAACTTGTAATGGAAACGCCCCTAGAACGTGCTTAAGTGTTTACCTGATGAGAAAAGGAATAAGCCATGGCCCTTTCTCTTCGCATAGTAGCCTCATATTTACTTAGAAGTTTTGCTTCCATCTCTTCTTTAGACTGCACGCTATCGTTCCATTCGTCCCCATTCTGTTTCAACACATGCATCACGTAGATAAAACAAAATAAAAACAAAAAATTAAGGGTGCGTTTGGTTGCAAATAATGCAGGTGTTTTTCAGGAATTTTTTTTCCATAAAAAGCCTGAAAAACAGAACACATGTTAAGATATGACCTTTCCAGGAATAAATGCACTGAAAATAGCAAACCTACCTTTCTGATTTATAACTACACTTTAGAAAACCCAATTCTATAGTTTTCAAGTTTTTTCCTTTCTAGAAACAGAAAACTACTTGCGTTATATAAACTGAAAAATTAGAACATGTGAACACATTTTCAAAATCTCACTAGTTTTCAAGAGATAAAAATACTCCTTCCATTTTCTAGAAAAATAGAGATGGATTATTAGAGAAAATTTTCTTTAACTAAACACGCCCTAAAGGATGCTATGCTACATACAGATTAACAAAAGGACACACAAAAGGTTCCTAGACAGTCAAAGGGTCCAGAAATTAAACCTGCATGTTTTCAAATTCGTTAGTCCTTAGGATTTGTTTCTGAAGAGCTTGGTTCTCCTCTGACATCCGGATCCTTCTAGAATTGATCTGGGACTGCAAATGAGATAAGCTTTTTGTGCATTTGAGGGTGTTAGCCGTTTGTCGTTTCACATTAGGCCCTTCGACCACCGTCTTCAATCTAACAAGCCCTCGCAAACCCCATAACGCCCTTCTTGCCTGTTAGCAAGAAAAACAAATATATATTTTCATGCCGTCCATAAACTTGAACTAGAAGTGACCGATAATTTTCTGGCGTGAGATTAGGTTTAGCGTTGACCCACAACAATTTTGCCCAATTTCTTTTGTAGATGATTCTTGTCTACTGTCTAATATAGTTGACGAAATAATTTTTTCAATGAAAAAGCTACAATTTTTATAGACAATGATATAACAGGTCTCGTGCATTCAAACATATTTTGGTGACTTTCAAGTTTCGACACATTGAGTCACTATCAGGAGATGCAATGAGTTTTTATTTTATCTATTATTACTTTTAAAAAAATTAATGCACCACATTTTACTCTTTGATGCACCATAAAATAAAATCCCGTTTGCCATGGAAAACCCTTCAATGATGCACCCAAAAAAAATTCAAAAAATCGATGCATTAGTTTGAAAAAAATGTGGTGCATCCTTCTTTGCTCCCCTGCTTCCATAAGGAACCTTCGCCCCTTATCCGACCCCGACACATTTGAATAGTTTTTCATTTAGCCAAAATATAACCAAATCGAACCATCATAAGTGAATCGGTTAGGACTGCCACCTCTAGTCTCAACTGCTTAACGACAACAGGTTATTAGAACAAACAAGCATTTGGTGAAATAATTAAATACCAAGTAACCGCGAAAAATCGTTTGAATCCTGACAGCTGCAACTTCCTCCCTTGATTTTCCCGAATGCAAAGTTGTGGTGGCATCCACTGATGTTGATGCAGTAGCACCACTGGCAGCAGCAACCGAATATACATTTTGTGGTGGCTCATCCACCACCACAATCGGTTTCACCTCCTCTGGTGGCAGAAATGGATGAGAATCATCAGAACCACCAGCATTTTCTACAATTGGTGGATCAGGTACTGAATGATGTTCCTCTACATTTTTCTGGTATTTTAATGTCAAACATGTCGTTAGCTGACTACACGTTTAAACTTAACGAAATTGTAATGGATTGTAAAAAACCTGTCTTTTCTTTTCTTTAGAGCTTGGACTGAACGTCTTCTTAAGTGAAGATAACCAGCCTCCTTTCTTCCCCATTACTGAATCATTCCCCTGTTAACCTAAATTGTAACATAATTTAACCCTTTATGTTTCATCTCATGACAAACAACAAACTTTGACATTCAAGGTTAAACCTATATAACTATTATCACAAATACTCTTTATGTCCATCATGAATCAAGGACCAACTATTTTTCTACTTCATCGTAGTTGTCATGAGTCACAAGATTTAAAGAATTCATCAAGATCTAAACTTTTTACTGTTTAATGTCAATTTAAAATCACAAATTATTAGTCTTATTTGACATTTGAAGTCAAATGCCAGGGGAAGTAGAAGAAATTTTCATCTTATCTAAATGGATATCTCCAATTACAGCAAATCACACACACTTCGACGTATACTATCAGTTAAAACTGTCAAAATACGATAGTTCAAACCCAAATTCATAATTAAAAATTAAGATGATAGATGGTACTCATTAGTCTATAAATCAAATTGAGTTTAGAGAAGTTCATCAAAAGTCCAAAATTTGGTAATTCCCAAATGCCAGTGGTTGAAATAAGTCTATTGAAGATTAACGAGACTTCAAAAAATAAAAATTGCAGGATCCAGGAAACCATGAATTACCCAAATGTCAATTGATGAAATTCAATAAGGCTTATTCAAAATTCAGATCAATATTACATATTTTACATAATAACTGCTAATGCCTGTTTTGAACACAAGAACAGTAACAGACTCCAAACAGAACTTAACCAAAATTAAGTAAAATTACTTAAAGAACATGCATTTACCATAAAAAATTCACATAAAATTAGTTATATAACTATCAATGAAACTTGAGGATATTAACAGGATCCGCAAAAATATGCAATACCCCAATACCAACGATGACGAACTTCAAGAAATTTAACAAATAATATTCAAAATTCAGACAAATGTAGGAATTTTATACAATAACCGTTAGTGCCCCCATATGAATTCAAAGGAATTTAATTAATTCATGCAACACCCAGATGCCAAACATGAACAAAACTGAGTAAAATTACTCAACAGAACATGTATTTACCAAAATTATTCAAATAACATCAGTTAAAAAACTGCTTTTGAAGTTAAAGAACTTGATAACAGATTGTTGAAACTTAATGAAATCTGTAGGATCCATGACATTATACAATACCCAAATGCCAATTGATGATGAACTTCAAGAAATTCAACAAATATAACTCAAATTCAGATCAATTTTACAACTTTTCTTAAAGTAACTGTTCATAAATCTACTTGAAATCAAAAAAGTAACAAAAATTAAGTAATTCTTATCACACCCAGATGCCAAACATGAATAAAATCTAGTAATTAAGGCATTTGCCAAAAATAATTCACATGACATTAATTAGAAAAAACTGTCTTTGAAGTTGAAGAATCGTAAAGTATGAAACTTTACCGGTGAATCAAGTAGGGATCTTGTTGTGCTTTCTTGAAATTGGTAGTTTTGTTTTTTGGGTGGAAGGGTGTGTTTTATTAAAGAAAACTAGATCTTGTGAATAAAACGGTAAAAATGGTGAATTTTTAAGGAGGCAGGATCAGATGAATGACAGATTGGTTTTTGGTTCAATAAAGCCTTTTATTATGGTGGGTCCAAAAGGCGGTGGGGGACAAAATCTCTGATTATTTTCTTCACATTTTCTTAAAAAGACAAATTAAAATAAAGGAGAATGCTAACTATAGCCCTTAGGGCTATAGTTAAGCTTGCCTTAAATAACATTACAAACTTAGTTCACAATAAATTAAAGTGATTATATTCTATATTTATACTCACTTTCCATAAATACATATGTAAGTATTTAATATTTATGGAATTAAAGAGTTATAATTTTAGAAGTTTTGTAAATATAGTATGCTTAACCATAACCCTAAGGGCTATAGTTAGCATTTTCCTAAAATAAAAAACAACTCTCGATTTGATTGGTTAAGATTCTGTTAATTGATTAGCATAAATCTCGTGTATTATTTTTACTTTTAAAAACATGATTGGTTGACATGGTACATCATGTAGATCTAATCTTTTAAGTCTTGTAAACTTAATGTTTAGATTAGGCAAATTACAATTGTGTAAACTTGTTTATATAACTTAGCTTAAGTACTTTGTTACTATTACTTACCTAATAACTCTAACCATTTTGTTAATGTAAGCTTTAATCCTATTAATTGACTAATTTGAACCACACCAAACAACATAATAGCCCTCAATTTAACTGTGCTATAAGATAGAAAACCATGATTCAATTTAACTTCTGGTTATACAGATATTTAAAAGTAATGAATGATGGCATGTGGATTGCTAGGATATATAATTTATTTTATTAATAAGAAATATACTGTAGCAGATTCCATAAGTTAGATTAGTTTTTAGTTTACAAATACGGCCTGCACTTGTTTTCATTCTGCCAAAATATGGACCATATGTCACAACAACATAATTACAATATCAAATAATTATTTCTAGTATTTGACTTTGAAAATATGCGATCGCATATAATTTAAAGATACTCCATTGATATTAATTTTTCTCACTCATCTTTATCTCCCTCTATCTAATTAGTGACACATCATTTTGTATCTCAAAGTTTGTAAATATTTATATCCATATCATTTCTCATATTAAAATACAATTCAGACAATCAAAAATTCAACTGCCTTATAAGTTACACTACAAACAATGGATTGCCAATCAAAATTTTGTTATAGTTACGCTAATCATAATATCAAGACAAACAGTAATCATGCAAATTTCATTTTATCTTATCTTAATTATATATAAATCATCTCCATCTCTTTTCTTAAAATTAGACTCAACAACGGTTAATGTTCAAAATATAGTGTAAACAATAAATCTATGAATGTCAAATTAACTATTCCCGTAGCTATGCGCGGACACAATGCTAGTTTTATATAATAAAGCCTCCATAGTACCAGACTCTCTGTTAGACACACAGCTTTTTAAATGCATTCACTAAAAACAAACACAATAAGATAAAGCTTCAAATTCAAAATGTTGTTTCCATTCAAAAACTAATGACTCAAATCAAGCAAAATAACCAAGTATCAAAAACAACGCCACCGCCTGTCAAGCACCCATGTATGGTCCCGAAAGAACAACATAACCACCATACCAACAAAACCAAACCTATCAAAAGTAACAAACAGAACAAAACTCAGTTTCAAAATCATAGAACAAAAACAAGTCACCATTCATTTCTTCTTAGCAGCAGCTTTGGTGATTTTGGCACCAGTTGGGTCTTTCTTATCAACGCTCTTGATCACACCAACAGCAACAGTCTGCCTCATGTCCCTAACAGCAAACCGACCCAATGGAGGATACTCAGAGAACGTTTCAACCACCATAGGTTTTGTTGGAAGCATCTTCACCATTCCAGCATCACCATTTTTCAAGAACTTAGGTTCCTTCTCCAGCTCCTTACCAGACCTTCGGTCAATCTTGGTCAACAACTCAGCAAACTTAACAGCAATGTGAGAAGTGTGGCAATCAAGCACAGGTGCATAGCCGTTTCCAATTTGGCCAGGATGGTTCATGATGATGACTTGAGAAGTAAAGCTGGCTGCACCCTTTGCAGGATCTTCTTTTGAGTTTGAAGCAACGTACCCACGTTTAAGATCCTTCACAGCAACATTCTTAACATTGAAACCAACATTGTCTCCTGGTAGAGCTTCAAGCAATGCTTCATGGTGCATCTCTACCGATTTAACCTCGGTGGTCAAACCAGATGGGCCAAAAGTGACTACCATACCGGGCTTGATCACACCAGTTTCAACACGACCAACTGGAACAGTTCCAATCCCACCAATCTTGTACACATCCTGAAGTGGAAGACGGAGAGGCTTGTCTGATGGCCTCTTTGGCTCGTTGATCTGGTCAAGGGCTTCAAGTAGAGTTGGACCCTTGTACCAGTCTAGGTTGGTTGACCTCTCAATCATGTTATCACCCTCAAAACCAGAAATTGGAACAAATGGGATTTTTTCAGGGTTGTATCCAACTTTCTTGAGGTAAGAAGAAACCTCCTTCACAATTTCATCAAACCTAGACTTTGAGTATTTGGGTGTAGTAGCATCCATCTGTAAATCAAGGAATACTATTTGTTAATATTTAACAAAATCTGTACATTTATCATACATACTAATAAAACGGTTTGGTTTTTGCCACATCGGTTAACCTGTGATGGGACCTACAAGGCTACTAAGTGTATCTTTTCCATAACATTTTCAATTTCTATACTTCACTATCTACATTTATAAATAATTTATGTAAGAAATAACAGAGTAATACTTGATCAGTCAATGAAGCACAATCAAATCAAATCCTAGTAATATAATCAAATAAAATTCAAATAACAAAATGATGCTTAATCAATCAATGAGACAGATTCAAATCTCAGCAAAATAATATACAATCAATTATTTAGTATTAGGAGTGTGTTATGCTTTATCTGCTTCTAATAGAGGTTTTTAAATCGTTAAATTCTCTTAAATCAATTTTGCAATTTATATCTACCACTGTAATAAGTTTATTACTAATCATATTTAAACATATATTGATGTAGAAATAATATTTTAATTAAGTACCCATGCATTGCTCTGTTCATTAAACTAGTAACTAATAATCAACCTCGAGTGGATCATTATACTAAGAGAAAGTACCTTGTTGCAACAACAGATCATTTGCTTGACACCAAGAGTGAAGGCAAGCAAAGCATGCTCACGAGTCTGTCCATCTTTTGAAATACCAGCTTCAAAGCCACCAGTAGTGGAGTCGATAATGAGAATAGCACAGTCAGCCTGTGAGGTTCCAGTGATCATATTCTTGATAAAGTCACGATGTCCAGGAGCATCAATGACTGTACAATAGTAACGTGTAGTTTCAAACTTCCACAATGCAATATCAATGGTGATACCACGTTCGCGCTCAGCCTTCAACTTATCCAACACCCAAGCATACTTGAAGGAACGTTTGTTCATCTCAGCAGCTTCTTTCTCAAACCTCTCGATCACACGTTTGTCAATACCTCCTAGCTTGTAGATCAAGTGACCAGTGGTGGTTGACTTCCCAGAGTCAACATGACCAATGACCACAATGTTGATGTGAGCCTTTTCCTTGCCCATGATTAAGCTGATTGATTTGGTGCTGCATCACAAAAAACAATCCAATGTCAGATAACTGCTCTTGGAATTATAAGTATTAGAACTCATATATTCAATACAAATTGCAGATATACAATGAACTCAACACATACTAAAACCAATAAATTTAAGAAAAATGTGGGCGACTCAATATCAACAACAGAAAAAATAAAATGCACGTCTTTATAAGCTAACTTCGTACAATTAAATCCAACTAACATACTGCTATTATAAACTCAAGATAAGCAACCAGGTTTTCATATTATTCGTAAAATCCAATTTACATAGCAAATAAAACTGTTACTATTTAATAACAGAAATTAAACCATAACTGCAAATTGTAAGTTTTAGGAAAAACAATAGTTATAATCCATTTTACATAGCAAATAATACCGTTTTTCAACAAAAGAAATATTTAAGCTAAATTTAGAAAAAAATAATTCATACCTGCGAATCTACAAACCTAAAATACTTCAGAGTTAACAATCCTCGGTAGGTACTTACGACCAACGATCGGTAAAGGTACTTAAATTATGAACAAATACATAAATAACAATAACTTCGATAATCGAATGAATGATCAAAATCAATAGTAAGCATCATTAAAAATCAAACCACATCAACTGCAAAACTTCCTATAATAATCCATACACGTACTTCATGCATAAGAATACACATACAGTCATGATCAGTATAACGATCAACAATGATTAAACTAATCTGCTAACATAATATATAATTATATTGTATCATATACATATAGATACAGTAATGCGGGAAAACAACAGCAATAATAACTAAATGATTGATCAAATAAATAATTCGATGATAAACATTCAACCATGCAGATCAACATTATGTAATAGGAGTAATAGAATAACTAGAAAAACATAATAACTGATGAAAAAGAACTAGACCTGAAAATCTCTAATCGAAGAAGAAAATTGAAGATTAAAAGAACGTTAAGAAGTATACGCACAAGTGTATATCGATATATATACAGCAATATACGCCGTAGCTCCCAAATTTTATATTAGGGTTTTTTCACTGGCCGTTGGATTGTGACTTGACCCAACGGTGTAGATTGGCTGTTTATTTGACCTCCATGTCATCCTTTCCTTGACTTTGATAAAATTATTTTTAGGGAAATTGTCCGTTTTTGTCCCTGTGGTAGTCCCGTTTGATGCTTTTTATCCTTTTTCAATTTTGTTCTCAATTTGTATCCCCTGGGTTTTCAATTTGGCCGATAACGTCCTTTTCACTAACTTTTGTTAAATTGTCCGTTAAGTGCCATCACGTGCGAAACACGTGAGGGGTATTTTGGTCCACTCACGTTTCCCTCTCGTTTAAACGCACAGACTCTTCCCCTTTTCAGTTATCACTCTCTTCTCTCTCCCCGTCATTTACACTCTGTTCTCGCTACAATCCCTAATTTCCCCAAATACGTTCAACATTTTGCTCCGATTAAAGGTTGCGCACGAAAGATGGATGGTCAACCTCGTTGGGAAATTAGAGAGGAAGCTTTAGATGAATGGGGAGTGTCTATCCTTTCCGATTTATACGGTAATTTTGAGGTTTTTATCAAAAATTAAACAATGTAGTTTTTTGCGTAATATTGTGACTGATGAAGTTTATTTGTGCAGCTGCATATCCAACGCTTTTTTCTATCAAGTTACATCATGGGGGTGCGTTTTCGAAGTTTCCAGGTCGTAAATACGTGGGTGGAACAACATCATTTGTGGATCAGGTTAATTCTGACTACTTTTCAGTTCATGAAATAGATAGGATGGTAGTTAGGCTGGGTTATAGTGAAAAGGATAAAGTGTTCTATCATTTTAAAAAACCGGGTTGCAACCTAGATTTTGGGTTGGTAGCACTAGGAAACGATCAAGATGTACTGCATATGCTGAGTTGTCTTGGAAAAATAAGGTTACTTTTTGTATACATTGAACATGGAATCACAACTGTTGCTAGTTATTTTAGATCACCAATTAAAAATAGTGTTGTAATTGAACAACTTGATGATGAAGTAGTTGAGAGGAAAGTTGTGCCCAGAAAAAGGGGGAAAAATTGTATTTAGAATGGAGAGATGAGGGTCAGGTTAGTGGTACCAAAGATAATGTGTTGGTGAATGAGAGAACAGATGATAGACAAATGGAAGACAAAACAGGGGAGGGTAATGTAGATGATGAGTTCTTTAATGAAACAACTGTTGAAGCTAATGTTGAGGCTCAGGAAGAACCTGTTGTTGATGAAGTAGCTGGGGAGGGTAATGTAGATAATCAGTCTGGACATGAAGCATCTGTCAATAGTGAAGTATCTGGGGAGGGTGAGCCTGATAATGCATCTGATGATGAAGAGGATTGTGAGGATGAAGAGGATAGTGGCTATGAGGGTCAAGGAGAACCTGATGATGGTGGTGAAGTAGGTGGGGATGGTGAAGTAGGTGGGAGTGGGGAGCCTGATGTACTCTTTCAAGAGGATGACATAAACCAGTTACATGATGTTGAAGTGGATATGTCAGGATTTAGGTGTAATGTGAGTAGGAATTCACATGGGGACAGAGTAGTGAATCCAGATGAGGTTGTTTGTAATGATGAGGAATTAGGTTTTGATTTTGATGAATTTGACAGTGGGGATGAAGATGGACAAGCTGATAGGGAAAGGAGAAGAAAATTAAAGGTGTTAAGAAGGGCACAGCAAGCTAGTGATCCAGAGTTGGTTAAGACTCCATTTTATGTAGGTCAAAAATTCTTGCAGAAAAAGGAGGTTACAGAGTTGGTTAGGACTCATGCAATTGCCACCAGGAGGGACTTGAGATGCATAAAAAATGATTTGGAGAGAGTGAGGGCAAGGTGCTGTGGAAAAACACCAGGTTACATTCCACCTGAGAAGCCAAGTAAGGTGGTGAAGCCAAGTGAAAAAGACAAAGGAAAGGGAGTAGCAAGTCAACCAACCAAAGGGAAAGGGATTGTGCTTGAGGGTAGTGATGGTAACACAGAAAAGAAGGGTAAGGGTAATTGGGGAAAGGGTAATAGAGGTAAGGGCAAAGAAGTCATTTCAGAGGAAAAGATTCCTGACAAACACACTTGCCCATGGACTTTACACGTTTCCAAAGGAAAAAATGAGGAGATGTGGATGGTTAAAACATTTATTGAAGTCCACAAGTGTACTATGACAAGAGAGCTTTCTCAATGCAATTCAACCTTTCTTGCAAAGCATGTGCAACAGATAGTGAAATCAACTCCAGAAGTGAGTGGAAAGGGATTGAAAGATCTGCTTGAAAATCAACTACAACTGGGAATTAACCAGTCGGTCATTTACAAAGCTAAAAGTAAAGCACAAAGACAAATGAAGGGTGCTTTTCAAGATCAATACAGACTGCTGAGAGATTACATACTGGAGCTACAACAAATGAACCCAGACACAACTGTCAAGATTGAAGTACAACCTGAACCAAACCCATCATCAGAAACAAGAGTTTTTAAGAGGATCTATGTATGTTTGGGAGCTTTAAAAAAAGGGTTCAAGGCTGGGAAAAGAGAATTGATTGGATTGGATGGAGCTTTTATCAAAGGACCATATCCTGGACAAGTTCTATCTGCAGTTGGTGTAGATTCCAACAATGGAATTTATCCAGTTGCTTATGCTATAGTGGAGTCTGAAAACTTGAATTCATGGACCTGGTTCTTGAGTTGTCTTGCAGATGATCTTGAGTTGGAAAGGAACTGCAACTTCACCTTCATATCAGACAGGCAAAAGGTATGTAGATTCCAACTTGTGTAATTTATTTTAATATAAAAAGTGTTTGGTTGTACTTAATTTATCTATGTGTCTGGTTTGGATTTATTAGGGATTAATTCCAACAATTGCAAAGGTATTTCCTGTTGCTGAGCATAGATTTTGTGTGAGACACGTTTATGAGAACATGTTGAAAAAGTTCAAGGGAGCTGGATACAAAGATTTGGTCTGGAAGGCTGCAACAAAAACAACCTTGAGAGAGTTTGAAGAAGCAATGGATGAATTGAAGACTTATGATTCAGCTGCTCATGATTGGCTAAGAGCAATTCCAGTTACTTCTTGGGCCAGGGCACACTTTACTGGTAATCCCTTGCTACTTAATGATAATTCAATACATTTTGTTCTTGTCAACAACTATAGATAGTAATCCCTTGGAAAGAGATATTAATTCCTTGGAAAGAGATATTAATTCAATACATTCTGTTTATTAACAACCAAAAGTAGTAATCCCTTGCCACCACTTTACATATTCCCAGGAAGGGCACACTGTGATATCTTGTTGAACAACATCTGTGAGAGTTTCAACAGTAAGATTGTGGATGGAAGGGATCAACCAATCATTACATGCCTGGAATACATTAGAGAATATTTGATGAAGAGGATTGTGCTTGTTCAGAAGGTACAAGAAAAGAGTCATGGTACACTAACTCCAACTGCCACCCTCATTTTTGAGAACATAAAAAGAAAAGCAAGTAACTATATTGTTACTTGGAATGGTGGAGACATGTACCAGTGTAATGGACCCTGGGATGAACAAGTAGTGGTTAATATGAGGAAAAGGGAATGTGCTTGCAGGAGGTGGGAATTGACTGGAATCCCTTGCAAACATGCAGTTGCAAGCCTATGGAATATGTCAAGCAATGGGTCAGATATTGGGCTGATTGAAGACTGGGTTCATCCATGCTACAGACTGGATACTTGGAAAGAGGCTTATTCTTTCAAGATCCAACCAGTCAATGGCATTAAAATGTGGCCAAGGAGTGATTGTCCAACTAGGTTGTTACCCCCACTTCACCACACACCTATTGGAAGACCAAAAAAGAAGAGAACCAGAGGTGTGAATGAACCCCCATTGGTTACTGGGGGAAAGCTGTCAAGATTTGGTAAGAGCATAACATGTGGCAAGTGTGGAGGTAGGGGTCACAACCAAAGTACTTGCAAGAAACAAGTTGGTCAATCCAGTCAAAGTCAGCCTCAGAGTCAAAGCCAGAGTCAAAGTCAGCCTCAAAGTCAGCCTCAAAGTCAATCACAAAGTCAGAATCTAAGTCAAAGTCAAAATCAAACCAAAAAGAAAGCTGTTAGAAGGGGAAGAGGAACATCAAGTCAAGTTGGTCAATCCAGTCAGTCTGGCAGGGGTGTTGGTCAAGGTGGGAGTGAATGTGATGGTTAAAACAATATCTGTTATTTTGGTAGTATTTTGTATATGTTGGAAAAAACAATATATGTTATTTTGGTAGTACTTGGTGAATGTTATTTTGTATATTTTGTACAGCCTTTATTAGTTATTTTCTACTTAGTGGTGGTTGCATTTATTGGAATTTTGCAGGTAATTTATCAACATGGATTTATTGCATTTGCAGCAACTGTTGCACCCATTTTGCAGAAATTAAAACAATAGGAACACTTGCATATCAATCAGATTATATTACCCACATTTAGTGCAACAAAATTTATACAATCTGGAGTGATAATCAGAGTAAAAATAAGTGAAATTGACATACAATCTTGACTTTAAAACAAACTGACATTCGAAATCAAAATACATCAATTTCACTACCTACACTAAACTACAAACACATACACAAAAAACATGATCCAACTTGCAATCAGATAAAACTTAAATCGTTTACATTCGTAATCCCTTGCTCTGAGAGTTTCTTCGACATTATTTCTCGCACTCAATAATCCAGGTATAATGGCCACTGATCTTTGACACATTGGTGGATCGAACCACCCAATGAAACCACATTTCGCAGCCTGAACAGCGAACAATTTTGGTTTTCGATCAATTTAGGGCTCAATTTCACGAAACAAAATTAGGGCTCAAAAATTACTTACTCTCTGTGCACAGGAATGAAAACGTCTTCCAGGATTGTGCGGGGTCCATGATGTTCGGATTATTGCAGGTTTGCCACACGAACAACATACCACCATCTTGCTGCTCAAAACGAACGGGTAGTAGAGAGAGAACAGAGTGTCTGTGAAGGAGGAGCGAACGGGGAGAGAGAACAGAGTGTAAATGACGGGGAGAGAGAAGAGAGTGATAAATGAGGAAAAGGGGAAGAGTCTGTGCGTTTAAACGAGAGGGAAACGTGAGTGGACCAAAATACCCCTCACGTGTTTCGCACGTGATGGCACTTAACGGACAATTTAACAAAAGTTAGTGAAAAGGACGTTATCGGCCAAATTGAAAACCCAGGGGATACAAATTGAGAACAAAATTGAAAAAGGATAAAAAGCATCAAACGGGACTACCACAGGGACAAAAACGGACAATTTCCCTTATTTTTAAATGGACTAAACTACAAAATTGGTCCTCGTATATCATTTATCACAGTTTCAATCCGTTGGTTAAAATATTTTACTTGATCAGTCCTTGAAAGGCCGTTTATTACATTGTCGGTCCTCCTCAAGATGGAATGACTAAATACCCTTTTTCCTTATGATTTCTTATTTTTCAATTTAAAAATAATAATAAATGAACACCTCACCAATAGGGTTCTCTACTCAACCTGATTATCTTCTCCAACAACCCTATTTATAAGCTAAAGCATCAACTCCAATGATGATTTCCATAAAGAATGAAATCTATTTGTTTATTAATTATTGTTCCATTATAATTAATTTCTTCTAAATCACCTAGTTTTTGTATTTCAAAAAGGCTATAAAACATGGTATTGTATATAAAAGTGTATTGTTTTGAATGTACTAATTTTCGCAAAGTAACATTTATACAAATTCCGTTGAATATACTAATTTTCCAACTTTCTTTCTTACGAGCTTACACACTTTAGTTTCTTGTATCAAATAAAATTCCTATGACCCTCGTGGGTCGTACAATGGCAAAATTTCTAGGATCTAAAACACACTCTTATGTGAAAGACTCATGTTCGATTCATGTTTGAGGAAGAATTGCAATTGAGTCATGTCGACAAAACTCACAAAGCCCTAGGGTGGCCCAATTAAGATCATGTGCCTCAGGAAGCTCAATATTGTTCCCTCTTCTCTTCTTTTATGTTAGAATATATGATCCGTACTGATCTTACATGCCGTTATACATTGAATGATACAACATTGAATGATGGCCACAATCCAACATCTACGTAACATCTTTACCGCTAATAACACCAAATATTTCGCTTTAAGTTGATATAAATATGTTCCATTTTGTTGTCATTTGTGTACCTTTCCATATACTTGTGTTTTGTCCTTGAAAGCTTTTAATGCAAAGAATACAAGTAGTTTTGCTTGACATTAGAGGTGAATATAACGAAGACTACAAAAGCAAATGGAACCAACCACCACCCATATTCCAGTAAGGAAAAAAAGTTTCGATTCTTCCATATTAAAAAGACGTTTTGGGGGTAAAAATAACCAACCCCAACACACTATCGACAACTTTGCACGTTTTAAAATAACATCCATCTATATGACTATATGTACCCAAAAAACCAAAAGTTGTATTTGACCATATATATCAATGGTTAACCTATGCGTTAGTACACACACATATATTCGAGCAATGTATATCTTTCTTTTTCTACTCGTCGAGTCCGTGAGTCTCGCCAAAATAAGAATCGAGTAAAAAATCAGCCATCATTCTTAGATTGTCATTTTCATGATACTGCAACCTTTCAATTGCATCGATTCCATCCGCTCCTTCAACAAGCTTCTGACCCTCACCATCTGGCATCCCTCTTAAAACCTGAAGATTAAGTTTGAAACAAATATTTGTACGTAAAATTGGTTAATATTCATCATTATGTATTTTTGAATAATTCATATTTGTGAAGTAAACTACACATTAGCTTTAGATGCGGCAAGGGGCAGATTATGGTCATGTAAGAAAGTTAGAGGATTAAATATTTTAAAATTGAAAATTATTGTCTTTTTCGCATGTAACTTATGTGCAACTAACAACGCAAGTGTTATGGCCTATTGTATTAAAGAACTTATTTTGAATGTTACCAGTTGGATGAATTGAAGTCCAATTCGTGCAGCTTCAGGATCAGCTGATCGAACCAGATGAATGAAACCAGAAAGACATCCGTTTCTGACAAATGAAACCAAGTGGTCCAACAATAAGCTGGGCCTCCCGGACGCATCAGCTGGACCCACACAAAGGTTGCCCAGACCATATGCCACCTCTTTTTTTACGTCAGATGGTGCAGTAGCAAGAAGCTGCAATAATATCGACACTGCTTCACTCTTGCATATCAGTTGCTTGTGAGCAACTGAGCCTGCCGCTATGTTCGACAGAATCCAAGCCGCTTCCTACAAAAACCAGAACTTTTAAAAAAACTATGATGTTGAGGTTTATGATTTGGTTAAACCAAGTTTCTTTTTTATGCATAAACCCTCCTAAATTATTTCATTCAAATACAAAAATAAGGTCGTGGTGGATTTGAATACCTTCTTCAAGCAACGATGATCACTTTTCAAACATTTACTCAGTAATCGTATAGTACTGTCTGTGGATATCAGCAAGCGAATAATTAATAAACATAAACAATGATAAATTAAAAGATGAAAATTTGTGAAATAATCAAGTAGAAGTTAGAACTAGCCTGCAATTTCATGCCCAGGAACAAGAACATCATCTGTGGTGTAAGCATCACTGGCCATGAGATTACCTAAGCTCCGAAGCAGCTGCATACAACAAAGCAATAAGATAACAACACCACTATAGCGTCATTTTTGATGAAATTGATTTGCTTTTATTTAAATTACCGGGAAGAGTGATTGCAAACTATTTGAGGAGGCCAATCGGTCTATCAGAACTTGAACAAGGTTGGTCTTTATTAGCACGCTTGCAGCAACATCAGCAGCCGATAGATAAGCAACAACCCACAATACTTCTGTTGCTAAATCGATGTCCCTGGTCATAATTTACCGCGTTAGCTTTTTTACAATATTCCAAGAGAAAATATACAAAAATTCGTTTTTGTATATATACTGAAGCCAGATGAAAATATTGTGTAAATCCTTACACCCAGGTTTTTAGTTATAACATTTCCTACAACGATATCACTCTATTACCAAATGAAGATGTTTTTAGATTACAAATGTTCCATAAATAAATGCTGTTTATGATATGTAACAACTTACGGTTTCTTCAAGTGTCGAAGTATGGCATCCAACACCCCATCAATTTTTATGAGTTCTGTTGTAGTCTCTGGGTCTGATCCCTACATCCAAAACAAAAAAAAAAAGAATTTTTGAAAAATTGTTTCTTTTTAGAAAGTTCCTCCTTTATTTACTGACATGTGACTGAAAACTGCAAAAGACAAATGACTCATCCTTTTTTGACCATTCAACATATTCACCATGGATCGCGTACGTAACTGTGGGTCCCGTTTACTTGATTTGAAGATAAAGGGGAAGAAATATCAAACAATGGAAACTGAATTCTTATAAAAATGAGGGGATTAAATTTTAAAAACCTTGATTAAGTTTGATAGCACCCAAGAAGCGGTTCTGACAGTTGAAGTGTTATCTGTCAACATCATTCTTGCAATAGGACGTAAAGCTCCTTGTGAAAGGAGAAGATCTCTTAATTCGACCCCTTCACCAGCCACATTTCCTAATGCCCATGCACATTGCTTGGCAACAGATAATGAACTCTTTTCTACAATTTAATAAATCACAATAAGAATTATCAGCAAATAATAAATGAAAAAAAATCAAGTGTTTTTTAGTAAGTTTAAGCTAAAGTGCATAATAGGTCCTACATTAATGTGTACTTTGATACTTTCCTTTTGATATGTCCCACATCAACTTTTTGATTTTTCTTCATGTAAAAGGATTCTCTTCCCACTTTCCGAAACTACCCATTATAATGAACAAATAAAGATGGTTATAATTATCAATGTCCCACCGTAATTAAGGAAGCATGCTAGATACACTCATACACACAGGACAATCATAAAATTCCAAAAAAATAAAGCTACTATTGCAATGTTACAGCATGTTTTGTTGTTTATTGATACACGCATCATTTATAAAGATGAAAAGGTCAAGGGGAGCGGAGGATATCAGAGGAATCGTAGCTTTTCTATTACGAACAAAGTAGAATGTTTACATCAGTGGTACTCTACCCTTAAGCTTTACGCAGTGTTTGTATTTGTGCGCTGAAACAGACCCACTTCTGATTCCATTCTAATTGGAACAAAACTGATTTATGAGATATTCAAAGGGTAAAACGAAATTATCTTACTAACAGTTTCTTTAACTAACTGTCCTTTTTGGTCATTTGCAGTGCGTTTCATTACAACTTAGAATCTGATTTCTAGCAGTCAAACTCGCATAATCATTGCCTCTAGATGTTATAAAAATTTACAATGAACTGGTAACGTAAAAGGTATAAATTAAAAAAAGTCACTGACCTCCAAGATGAGCAATAAGTAGCGGCAATGTCGGTAATAAAGCTTTCGTTTCCTCTGACTTTCCAGCAGATATGTTTGTAAGACACCAAGCTGCTTCAAGTAACTGCATTATGGACATAAATTGTAATAAACGACAAGTTTCATGAGTAAAGCAGCCTTTTGCTTATCTTGTAACTTGTTTAAACAAGAGTTATGTGTCTGAAAATGTATGAAACGTTACCTATAACTCCATTGTATGTATTCGAATTTAGATAAAGTTTGATGGATCTTCAGACGCTAGAGTCTAAAGAACCCTTAAACGCTAGAGTCTAAAGAACCCTTAAACAGAAAAGTATGAGTTTATGAGAAATTAAACCAAAATATAACCTGTTCATCTTCAGAGCCAAATGAAAGACATTGAGCAAGTAGAGATATCGCTCCACGTTTAATAGCAATTTCGACAACAGGAAAGTCCAATCTAGACAATAAACGCCTTAAATCACGAAGCGCAGCTACCTTTTTTTGAACCGCGTCTTTCCCCCTAATTATAGAAATGAATAATTAATAACAACCAAAACAAGACTTGTCCAAGATTTTGAACTCGATCACAAGTTTGAGCTTAAATCATAAACTAGTTTTACTTTAAAAACAGTGCAAGCTTCAATTGTTCAACAGCAGACGAAGTTTCAGCCTCTAAAACCGATGGTTCCTCTTCAATCATCATATCACCGTCAGTTGAAACATCATTCATATGAGTACTAACAACTTCTTTACACAATCGCTTTGTTCGAAACATCGCTTCTCTTCTTTCTTTCGCCACCGAAACCGCATGCTGTCTTCTTCTTTGTACAGCAGCATTGCCAACTAAATTCCGATATAATTTAATTAATAGCATATACTTGCTAATCATTTTATTTTTCTTTGAAAGAAACAAATAAACATAAATTAATTGATTTTAATGTAATCAAATTTGAACAACAATTAAACCATAATTCCCAATTTTTATCTGATTGGAATCAGTAGTTGACTTCCTCCAAAACCAGTCAAAACCCAAATTACAATTTCAGAATTTCGTATAAAAGCGCTCAGATTCATTTTAATAACATTGATTCACCCAAATAAACGAAATGAAAACCTAATAAATATACCAATCAAGAGAACATACAAAATAAAAAATAAAATAAAAAAGAGGTGTTTAGAAAGAAAGAAAGGAAAGGTACCTGTATTCTTGATGGGGTCTCTTTTATGAGAAGCTGCGACACCTGCCATTGTTTCGATTACAGAAATGGGGTTTTTTTCAAAAGAATTTATTGGTAGGATTACAGAAGTAATGGAAATGGGGTTTTTTTTGAAACAGGGGATTTTAGGCGAGGCTTGACGGTAAGGTTGGTCAAACAGGAGTCAGACAATAGGGACTGAATGAAGGAATCTGCAATTTTGTCTGTGCTCGTATACCCTGATTCTAGTTGTCCCAAATGGAAATTAGGAGCTGTTTGGAACGTGTATTTTCTATGAGTTTTAAGGAGTTTGAGTTATGTCATCCGTTTCTTATAACGTGTTAGGTTTTGTGAATGAAATTCATACATTTTAAATTTTAAAGTTTTTTTGATAATTTCTTTTTATCTTTATCTTGTCATCAGGCCTCACGCACCATCTCTTTCTTTCTCTTTCCATTTTCTATTTTCTTTTCATAATTTTAATTAAAATTAAAATAATTTTTTTTGTCTTCTCCTTTTAAAATAATAAATAAAATCCAATTCAAACTTAAAAAAAATAAACAATCTATCATACTTTTATTCTCTTTTATTTCTTTCAAATCTATAACTATTACCAATTCCATCATCAAACCAAATGCCCTTTTAGGGTTATTCTATGTTTAATTGATCAATTTTGGCATTTCTCGTTTGTAACTTTGTAATTTAAAACGGGAAATGTTAGGTGTATCGAAGTAAATATGATTTTAAGTGTGGTTAAAAATAAAAAATTTATTGAGATAAGTATCTTATGTCTATTATATAAAGTTAAAGGACCTAAACTGAAAATTATATGAATTTGATAGGTCTATCTACAAATTCACACTATTTTGTAAATATTTGTTTGTAACATTTTTGTAATTATAGCTTTGTTAATAGTAAATTGGGTGAAGGGAAGGTTTTGTCTAAATTTATAGATAAAATTGGTTTGTTTAGAATTGCATTTTCAAAACAGATTTTATATTTTTAAAATGGTATTATGTAAAAAGGATGTTTCAACTTACTTATTTAAAATTGTATTTTCTTAATAACTAAATGCAAATAATCAATTCTTTTTGTCAAATATTTATTCCTAATTATTTATATTTAGGAATGCAATAATCAAATAATATCAAAAAACGATAATAAACACACCCTAAACCTTATATGTCTACCATTATGTGTTTAAATCGTTCTAGGTGAAGCTAGCATATCAATAAACAATTTGAGTAAACAAACTCATCCCAATTTTTCAGTCACTCTTATTTCTAACCACAATATATTCTCATCGTTAAATTAAATATAATCCCAACTATCAAATCAATCAAACAAGTACATTTAAATAAAAATAATTGTTCCAAGTTTACAACTATAACCTTCCACATAAATTTTATAAAGATATATTAATAAATAGTTGTCACTTGTCAGTAGTGTTTTCAGATTTAGGTCGACCTGACTGGTTGGATTGGGATCCGAACTCAAGGTTGGATTAACTGTTGTCAGGTTAATCTAGGTTTTTGGCTTGGAAAGAACTGACCGGACATGATTGACTCGGTGAATCAGATGACGTTGATTCGTTTTTTTTTCGACAGGAACTATGTAGGACAATGTTCTAAATTATTAGTTTTATTTCATCATAATTTATAATTATATTTTATAAAATTTGAACATAATAATAAAAAAAAAAATTAAAAATTAAAAAGTCAAAAACCGATCCGATTCCGCTGAAACTGATCCAAAGATATGATCGGGTCAACTGTTTACCGAGATTTCAAAACATTGCTTGTCTGTCACATTATTCGAAAAGATGTGAATTTTTAAATAATAAAAAACAAAAAGGAAGTTATTTTGTAACATGCCTTGATTTACGGTTAAGAAACTGCACAAACTCAACAGATCTCATTCTCTCCAATCATTGACCATCTTTGATCTCATTCTCCAAAAACCCCCAAATTCACTCCAAACCCTAATTCAATTCAATTCAATTCAATGTCAACTCAACAACTTCGAGCAGTAACCCTAACTCACGTACGTTACTTCAAAGGCGATCAATTAGGTCATTTTTTAGCATGGATTTCACTAGTTCCAGTTTTCATTTCTCTCGGTGGTTTTGTTTCTCATTTCTTATTTCGCCGTGAATTACAAGGTATGTTTTTCGCATTAGGTTTAATAATTTCGCAATTTATCAATGAAGTAATCAAAACATCCGTACAACAAGCTCGACCTGAAACATGTATAATGCTTGAAATGTGCGATTCACACGGTTGGCCTTCCAGTCATTCGCAGTATATGTTCTTTTTCGCTACGTATTTTACGTTACTTACGTATAAGAAGATTGGGATATTGTTAAGGAAACAGATGTTGTTAGTTGGAATTGTGGTTTGGCCTTTGGCATTGTTGACTATGTATTCTAGGGTTTATTTGGGGTATCATACGGTTGCGCAAGTGTTTGCGGGTGCGGGACTTGGTGCAGTTCTTGGTGGTGGTTGGTTTTGGGTTGTGAATTCATTGTTAAGAGGTGTCTTTCCTGTGATTGAAGAGAGTTTCTTTGGTAGATGGTTCTATGTTAAGGATACTTCGCATATTCCGAATCTGTTGAAATTTGAATATGATAATGCTAGAGCTGCGAGAAAGCATTCATCTTATAAACGTGCAGAATGATTGGAGGATAGAATTTGGTAAGTGATTTTATGATTTTATCGAATGTTTGTGCCACGTTTAATTAGTGCATTTGTTTTTATCAAGCTTTATGTATGGTTTTAGTTTCTTTATTACTAGGTATTTTAAGGATTCAGATAGCTTAGAATGCACAATGTTATATGTTAATTTTGCATCTTATGTCTTTATTTGAATAACGTAAGTTTTGAATTAAATAATATGGTCTTCTATCAGCATTTAGGATTTTTTTGAAATAAATTATATGTTATGCAGAACATTAGAAGGAAGAAACTGCCTAAACCGTGTGCCTAAAGTGGAAGTATGCCTAGAAACCTCGTTCAGTGGTGTTTATTTATGACTTAACAAGCTTATTGGGATAAGAATTACGTTCAGTAAGCGTATAGAGTTGTTTGTTTGAGACTCATTTAAAAAGAATTGACCTTATTGTGCAAGTTATTAGGGATTTGCATTGCTATTTAAACTGTGTTCTTTTCCCGCAATTACAACGTTGTATACTTGTATGATTACATCTCACAAAAGAAAAATTATTTAACGCACTTTAAAAGGTAGTAGTTGTACAGTCACACTTACTTTAGGATAAGTCTGTATCCATACAGAGTCAGAGTTGCACAAACAGGCAAAGGGCCGGGACCGGTCAAGGATATGTCTCATAACCGGTCCAGGATCCGTCTTTGACCAGTTATAACCGGACTGGTTCTTGTGCATTTTTATGTAGACCTCCTTACCCAGACAATATTTATTCATGAGTTTAAATAGACAGTCCCTGAAAGTTATCAAGTCTTTGCAATTTGCATATTTGTTGGGATGAATATATTATCATTCATTATCCGACATATCCTATGTTCTAAAGTGTATAGTATCTCACGTCTCTTGCTTAAAGTTGTGAAAATTCTTTTGCTTGATTGAACCTGTTTCCTGTGATTCATTTATCAATGATGCATGCTAAACTAGAATCTGTTTTCATGTTTTAGCAGGTAAACTGCATACTATAGACTGACAAATTGGTGGTATGTAAAGCAAGGTGGTCATGCTGCAGTTTGCCATTGATTTCAATAGCTCTAGTTTGCAAGAATCAAAATACTATATATTTTATCTTTACATTTGATACAAACTTATATGAGTTGTTGCCATTGATACGAGGCGATCTTATGGTTAAAATAGGAACTTCATGTTATCTTACATATAAAATTTCAGGCAAGTGCGAAATATACTTGAATAATTATGTCAATATTCTCTGCTATACTTATATGTTATTGTGTTGCGATTGTGATTATTCTTTATAGAACATCATCTTATCTATGCATCCAATTGGATATTCCTCCTAAATTCTTTGGGTGAATGATGAAATGAACTACTTTGGGATTCAACAAGAGATGAAAATCATATAATTATGTTATGTATATTATAGTTGTGCAAGTAGATGTTTATATCTAAATTGACGTATACAAGAATGAGTTCGTTTGGTTGTTTTTCATATTTATAAATCATTCCTTGAACCAATAATACCAACAAATTTGCACCGGATATGCTTGTTATTTAGTCAAATACACTTCTCCGCTATACATTTTGAAATATAAAGAAATTAAGAACCAACAATATTCAAGATGACCAAACAGACATGAAACTAGATTACTCAACCAGTTGGTACATTGTACGTGGTTTCAAAACATTCGGACGGAACTCTAATCTTGGTGGCAGGTAGCCAAATCAAAAGTATCTAACCTTTTATTCCTTTGACAAACAAGCTATTATGTATCTACATAAAGTGAGTTTTACAATGGAGTTTGTTGGAATTTACGACGGCTTAAACAAACCTATATATTTTATAAGCTCAAGATTACAAGTTCACAACATTCTTTGGATAGACAAGAGAATAAGAGTTTATTGAAAACTAAGTTACAAAAATTAAACTACAACTTCAACTTCAGCTATTTTGTCAAATGATAATAGAAAAAATATAAAATACAACTTGTAGCTTCAAATATAAATTTCATCTATTAGCTAGTTTCGCCTTCGTGTATACATGACTACTTCACGATATAATCTTCTTTAAAATTGAACGTAAATAATAAAAATAACCTTGAAAGGTAAATATTGCTCAAGATACAAGATTTATTTTTCCAAATCTAAAAATAGTGAAATTCTAAACTCCCTCCAAAAATCAAACATTTTCAAAGCAAGGAACTCAGGAGGCACGTGAGTTGCAGTTTTTTTTTTTCGTTGCCGCTTCACCAACACTCTCATTTGGTCCTGTGATACTTGCATCTGTTGATAGCTACACATTCTAATTGTTGTTGAATGCTTTCAAATCTACAATCTGTATCAGACCACCACTTTTGATATAACCAACCGCTTCAATTTCACTATCTATCTCTAAAACCCTAGTTCTTGAATCTTGATTAAGATATCACAATGTGGCAAGTTTTGCTAGCTGCAACAATAGCAGGATCTGGTTATTTTGCCAAACAACTTCTCCACAAAAAGGATAACAAACCCACAAATAATTCCCCACAAAATTTTGATTTATTCGCTGAAATAGATAATGCTGACGATAAAGCTTCAATTTTTAGGTTTTCTAGTGCTTCTAATGAGTCAAAGAATGCTGGGAAGAAATTTAAAGGTGGAACTAATGGAAAGAATGAAAGAAAATTGGGATCTGATCAGAAAATTAGTGACGATCAGAGGAAAAGTGGGAAGAAATTTACTGTTTGTTTGAAGAAGAGACGAACTGGAAAAAATGCGTCTGCTAGATGTGATTCTTTTGATATTAAAGGTATGAATTTATGAGTTCCTTTAGGATTACGTGTCTGGAATTTTATCAAATTAATTAAAATTGTATTCTATGTGGTCAACTTGTAAGGAAAAGCATGATACATCCTATGTGCTGTTGTGCTTGTTAGAAAAAAAAAATGGGGAATTTAATTAAGGATATTTTAGGGGGTGTTTGGGGGGGCTTATTTTGGAAGCTTATTAGCTTATTTGCTTATTCTAATACAATAAGCTCAAGTATTAGTGTTTGGGAGGGCTTATTTGCTAAGCTTATTTGCTTATATAGTAGGGGATTTCAAAGGCTCAAAATAAGCTTCAAAATTTTAGCTTTTTTGCTTATAAACAATAAGCCTTCAAAATAAGCTCCCCCAAACACCCCCTTAGTTTTTGGCATTTTGACCACATTAGTGTAAAAAAATGATATGATAGCTTTATGCTACCTTTTACTTATGGGCTAATTATGATGATGAATGTATTATTAATAGAATAATACCCACACAATGCGGCTGTAGAAGTAACATTGGTAGGTGATGGTGGTGGTGGTGCTAGTAAAAAACTTGAGATTGTTGTATGTGTTTTGTATAGAGTATTATTTTGTTTATATATAAGTTAATTTCAATATAACAAACAGAAGTTGTATTGATGGATGTGCATTATATGTTGTTAGAGTTCAGAGATAGAGATATATATATATATATATAGTTATAGATTATTAATAGGGAATATTCTGTAGTTTTTATAATAGAAATGTTATAAATGAGCTAAGGGCTTGAGACTAATATTGAGATAATGGTGGACATGCATTATATGTAGTCATATGTTATTTGTATTCTTTTGGATGTATATGTATTCACAAATCATCAAGTTGATGAGATAACTTTCTTTCTCTTTTTTTTTTTTTGTAAATATAAGAAGTAAGAGTGAGTGGAGGGTTAACTGGAAATGATTCAACAGCATTAGGAGTCTGTAGGAGTATGTTATGAGTTATTTTCTAAAATAAAATAGTTTCCAAAGACTAATATTATCTATATGACTATATCATATGTATATACCTCCATTTTGAAAAGAATATACTACAGAAACTTCAACCAAAAGTTCCATCGTTTCATTATTGATCAACAACACACAATGTGGCAAGTTTTGCTGGTTTCAGCAGTAGCAGGATCTCTGCTAAACATCTTCTCCATAAAAATGATAACAAATGCATTGAAATACTATCAAAAACTTCCATTTTGAATGAAAAAACATCATCAAGTTTTAGGCTTTCTAGTGCTTCTCATGGGTCAAAGAATCCTCAGAAGAAATTGGGGCATAGTTATGTGATTAACGGTAATATGGTAAAGAACGAGAAAAAATTCGGGTCCGAGAAGAAAACTAATGATGTAGTCTCTAATCACAGGATGAGTAGGAAAAAGTTTGCTGTTTATTTGAAGAAGAATCATATCGTCAGAAATGTTTCTGCTAAATGTGGTTCTTTTGATGTTTAAGGTACATGCGTTATACATATAATGTTAATTCGTGTTCTAGTAATCTGTCACAGTATTATCCAAAAAATTGTATCTTACAGAATACAAAATTCTAATGTATGTATTTAATCATATAAGTTTGACACATGCAAAAGAAACTTTTTGAAGTTGGATACATGCAATAACATTTTGGGTAAAGTTTAATGCATTTTCAGACACTTAACCCAAGTTTAATATCCGTTTAGACTTTTGTTGTATAGGTGTTTAGAAGTCATCAGATTGATTGTTTAATATGTCATCTGAGGTTGGTTTGCTGTTATGTGTTATATGTTATATTCATCAAATGTCTTGCTTTTTATCTGTTCTAACTTCTTTCAGACAAATCATCTTTCGGTTATGGAGTTGGAGTTGGAGTTGGAATAATGTACATAATATCAGCTGGGAAAGCCAAAATTGATATGCTAAATACAAAAGTAGACGAGACTGTTCAGGTTGTTCAAGAGTTAAAATCTGAGATTTGTAAAAGGAAATCATTGTGTGATTTTAAAGTTGAAAGAATTGCAAATGAGAAACACGTGGGGATCAAAACAGGTCAAAGTTCTATCGTGAATGATGATATATTTGAAGATCATGGTTTTCCCGTGAGTGACAGAGATGGATATGCAAGTTGCATTCTCACAGAAGAACCCCATCGAGATATCGTGGAAATGGATCAATTAGAAGCCGAACTCGAGTCTGAACTTCTAAAGCTTCAAGTGTCCACCACTGAAACTTCATCTTGTTTTCAGGTGCTTCTTTATATTTAAAATACTCCAGTTTTTTTAATAAATTGAAGGTCACAAGATGGCCAGATTGGGTAATGGCTCACAATGACGTGCTAAAATAGTTAATGCGTTAATTATGATTATGGAAAACTTTGGATACCTCGATTTAGGAGGTTGTGTACATATGATGTATGCTTCAAAAGTTGACTTCAAGTGAATTTCAACCTATTTGACCTGTTTGAGAACACAACCAAAACGATTTCCACTTTGGACTTAATAGCAGATAAGTAAACACCGTTTGTTGCCATTGTGCTCGCTTATGTGACATCATGTGTAGAGCGAGAACAGTGAAATAGAGAAGTGATGTGCATATGAGACCTACAAATCAAAAAATGTGGTGGAAATGATTAAAACATACAGGTGTCAGTTACAACAAATTTACATATGAATGGGTATCTTTGGGTTTTGTTTTATAATTTATCTCGTATGGGCTAAATCAAATAATTTAGCTGAAAAAGAAACGGGTCAGAAGTAACCCAAGAAAACATTTTTAGTGCAAACAACCTCCTAAAATCGCTTAACTTGAAATTGTAGATTATTATTGGAATAACATAGTTTTTTGACGATTTTTAACCAATTAATTCTTTATAAGTATGTCCTAACATGTTTGCGGGTCATCTTATTTTGACCCGGTTCCCAACCTACCTATCTTGGCACCTCTACTATGTAAGTACAGAATCTGTTTATGCAGCTTCAAGAAAGCAACTTTAGGCCTTGATAAATTAATTCCACATATGGGCTGTTTTACAATTAATTCGAAGCTGGTTTGACAGCTTATAATTATATACTGATGATAGGAAACGTTACTTTACAATTTCTGACCAAGTTTTGTTCATGATCTGCAGAACAAAACTTCAATTGAAAATCTCTCCAAGCCGCAAGATCTTGATTTGGAAATTAATCAATGCAACAATGTAATGCCATCTGAACTTGATCAGAAACTATGCCATCTGCTAATAGAACAACAGGAAAGTCAAATCGTTGACTTAGAGTGTGAATTGCAACTCACAAATTCCAAGCTTGTGGAGAAAGAATCTGAGCTCCAAGCATTAAAGGATTGTGTTAAACGCCTTTCTGATTTTTCTCTGACATGTCCCACAGGTACACTTTTGACTTTTAAAGTCAAACTCAAACCAATTTCATTAACCATTTATTTTTTATGGCTTTTGTACGTCATTAAGAGCTTAAGACACACACAGATACTTGTACTCAATCAGGTAACGGTTGTTATGTTTAAGTAATAAGTCCAAGTATCAATGCGTGTTCTAAACTTTCAATGATAGCCCACGGATTGTCATTATCAAAATCTTGTTTTTGACATAGTTCGAGATTATTTGAATTTTTCTTATACCTAAAACACCCATAAATTATATAATATCAGATGTAGAAAGAGAAGGCCAAGTTGATGAAGCTCATGACAAGATGATAAATGGTAATGGAAGATCAAATGTTGGGATCAAAAGGGCAATCGACTTCGATTAAGATGTTTTTCAGCATATACTAACCTGGCCACATTACATTACATCATATGATAAAACTTGTACATTGTTTAGAATCTAAATATTTGTTCTTCTAGGTATTCGACTATTTAGTAAGTTACTTGTTGAAATTTTGTTGCTTGTAACTGGTTTTCTTGTTTTTCAAGGTCTATGGGATCTTTGGTAATCAAAATGATGTTTATTTTTTTTCCCTGTCAGTTGAGTAATTATCGTTATAAACAGGCCAATCAAGAAAAAGTAATTGTTATGTGTAGAATAAAAAGTTATATCAGACGAGTAAATTTTGATAAAGGTTAAATAATCAAGAAAACTAATATTTGTCGTGTTTAGAAAAAATTGTGGTATACAAATCACCTCTTATGAAAATCACGGATAACGTTATAAATGTTGAAACTTCTAAAATCGGAACTTACAATAATATAGTTAATGACTTGTTCATGTCTCTTCTGCTCATAACAACTTTAATCATGTTCTACGTTAAGAGTACTAGAATAGTTTTTATATTGTTCAACGAGACAAGATACTTCAAAACATTTTCGAAGTAAAAGAATGTATCTCAAAACCATCGACCATGGACTAGACGTTCATGATATATTCTTCTTCTTTTTTTCCTAATCTTCAAATCCCTCCAACCGACAAACGAACATTATATCCCTAATGAAGGCTATACATCTTAAACAAAAGACCATTCGGGCTTAAATGAATCTAATCAGAACAAACCATTATTTGGTGGTTCTACCTTCTAACCCTACTTGACCTGAATATGTTTCCCAATCCTCATATTTTTTGGTCGTTCATCTACAACCTACAACAAATGAGTTGATATATTAAATTTATAATAATTGAACATTTTCGATTGTGTGTATGTTGGTTCTGATAGGGGCCTGTTTTAAATAGTGGGGTCAAAAGACAAGGTCCTTGATCGAGTGCAAGAAAGGAAATAATTTTCTGAAACCCATGTTGGCATTTTGTTTTTATGTTTATGGGAGTGTTGGATTACCCTCCAACATGATCTATCACCTCATCATGGGTGAAATTCCAAATTTATACTTGTTTTAAGGGTATGTCTTCAAAGGAAGAGTGGGGGTAGTTCTGTAAATATACCAAAATGGAACTCAACCATGTAAATTCTCTGGTTACTTGTACAGAAAAATAGATACTAGAAAGGAAAAGGCGGGACCTATTTTGTTGGTCTCTAAAAAAATCTACCTTTTTCACATCAACTTTGAAGTTAGAATGTGTTGTTTTACCCTAAAAAAAAGTATTCGATTCGATGAAACTTTGTTTTTTGTTAATAGTTCATTCATTTAGGTAGTATTGTATGGATGAGGTTAAGCATAAAACAAGTATTTTGAAGAAAAAAAAAAGTAATTTAAATTCTGATATTAATACGTGTTTTGATACATCATATTTAACATTTGATGAATTATATTTTTATACTTTGCATCCATTTTTTAGTACATTTGAGGAGTTAATGACTTGTTCATGATATATTCTTCTTCTTTACTTGATTATTCTTCATTAAGGTACAATTTCACTTTACTCACCAGCTTTATCATCTTTAATAATCGTTATAATTTCTCTACATACAACGATACATCGATTAGGTCACAGACATCTAAATGAAAATATTCAAACTCCTCAAATAACCTGAATAGAAAAACCTCATCCATTTTATCCGTTTATAAGTTTTGTCTCAGCCTACCATAGATAAAAAAAAGAACAACGGATGTTATGCGTGTTGTCGACAACATGATACTTACATGTAATTGAGAGCAATTCTTAATATCTATTTTATGTTTTGACCAAATATATTTTTCACTTATACATACGCATACTCATCTGCTCCTATTAATCTAACAACACACAATCATATATTGCTAACTGATGATAATTAATAGCTAAGTAAAGTTTAAAGATCTAAATTATCTTCAAACGTGACAATAAGCATATCTTAAAATGTCGGTTTACTACCAACGATCATATTTTACTCTATCATAACAGTTGTCTGAATTTATTCTCCATAATTAGCAAAATAAAATGCTTTGGCAAAACAACCCTCTAAATTCATTTGGACCTCTCAAGAAATAGTAATCTTATAAGTAGTATCAATTATCAGATTTTATATAAAAGATACGTGACAAGAAAGATTTAAACATCAAAGGATTTAATAACACAGTTTATAATTTTATACTATTGTTTTGTCAATTTTAACATAAGTTATTTAGATATGGGTAAAAGAAATTTTGTGGGTGTTGTCATATCCAACAGGACCATACATAGTCCCATGAAAGTAATCAAGGATATCTTGCAGAGACCGAATCCAAACATGTACTTACAACAATCTTACTATATTACTTTACTTGTTTAATATAATAATTGGTATTATATCTCGGTTTATTTAATATTACATCTTTTGCCAATACAAAATAAATAAATGTCGATTATTACGGAGTAATATGAAAATGTAAAGGCGGTTAATTAGTTTTATCAAAAATAAAATTAAATGAAGATGAAGATGAAGCAAGTTTAGGACCAAAATATTCTTTCACGTAGTATTATAATACTCATAGTGGTTAAAACTTTAAATTAGCAATAAAATAACATAAAAATATATAAATTTAACGCAATTCATGTTGAAAATTTGAAATTACATCCAAAAAAATGGGAAAGAATAAGGTTATTGCACATATTTGACATGATTTTATTGTTTTATACAGAATGCACGTTGAATTTAATAATACAAAACAGTCGAATAAGTGAATCGTACAAATATCAAACACTTAAACATCACATGGTTTTATTGAAAGAACGTTGATGCTCCCGTAATGCACCCCACAAAAAGATAGTGTACAAAAATACAAACAACTTGCAACTTCACGTCAACATTACAAACAAAACGAAAATACTATGAATAAAATTGGTTGATACAACTTCCAAAGGAAAAGATAATAAAACAATAAATTATTCTTGACAACCAAATCTTCTGCCTTTTCAAGTAAAAAGTTGTCTGATTGCATCCACCCGTGCAAATTCAAACAATTAAACAAATAATTAAAAAGTAAAATAATAATGTTTTTTTATTAATTACTGTAATTATGGTAAAACAGTAAAGTAATTAATTACTGTAATTATGTACTACTATTATGCTTTTTTTACTTTCGTTTTTTTTTACTCTTATATACAGAGTACATAACTCATAAATAAAATAATGAAATTACTCATTGCAACGTGTAAACCTTTTCTTTATCTCTCAAAAGGATACGTTAAAATAAACTAAGAGACTCAGATGAAATCATACATATTACAATGAAAATTTGATCATATGAAAGGTTGTGGGCGTTACCATTCTTAAATGTACCATCTCTTGCTTGTTTGCTTCTTATGCATAAAGTCATGAATGAATTATTATAAAGAAAATAAATCTTATCTTAATTTTTTGTTTATATGCATTTATTTGTGTCAATATCTATAGCAATGTTTTATAGGATATGTATTTCATTCATCCTATTTATAATATCCTCAAAATAGAGAGATACATAATAATATAGAATAATACCCGTACAATGCGACGATAGAAATAACGATGGTGGATGACGGTAGTGTTAGTGAAAAATTAATAATTTTTTAATTATTGTATGTTTTTTGTATGAAGTATTATTTTATTTAATATAATAAAGTGTTGTATTTATATATTATATATTTATATGTAATAATAGATAATTAATAGGGAATGATTTTGTTAATGGAAATACTATACATTAGTTAAGGGTAATTTAGACATTTCCTTGTGTTGAGACTAATTTTAAAATAATGATAAAGATGCATTATATGTAGTTAGAAATTAGAGATACGTGTAATTAGTGATTAGCGAAATCTTGAAGCAATAAAAAGTCAATTTTATGTTTGTATCGAAAGAACATATGATTTTGAAAGTTATAATATTGTTAATTGAATAAGGCTATAATAATAATAAAAATATGAATAATAAGTATCTTTTGTAAAATGAATGATTACTATTGTAAAAGGGATAAAAATAATAAATAAGATTGTAATATTTTTTATCGATAATGTCATGTCGCTCGATTGATATTGAATAAATATATTTGATTATAACTGACAAAATAAATCAGATATACCTTTACATTATAAATAGACAACCGATTATGAATCAATCTAATTATCCATTTTCAACCATTACCACAAATAACATCTCTCATCACTGTTAAAACTTAGTTGATTATCATTTATAATTTTTAATTTTTAATTTTCTAGCCTCAAAACAAGGCAACAAAAATGATTAATTGACTGATGAAAACCATAGATAAAACTTTCTACTTCGTAGTAAAAAGTAGAAAACCACCTACGTTATGGAAACAAAAACAATCTACACCAAAGAAAGACTCCTATACCAACTTGCACTACAAGCATCAAAACTTGTACAATAATATTCGTTTAAAATTTACAACTCTAGAAAAAACACTAGCCTATATTGATATTAACCACCAATCCACCATCAAACCATTATTCTCTCTTCCCTCACTCCCTCTCTGTAAAACCTTCAATAACACCATTAAATGAAATTCAACAAGCACACACACTTTGTGTGTTCTTGTTAAATTTCGATATACATATGTTCAAATCATAGTTTGTGTGGATATATGTGTGTGAAAAAAAGGTGATATCTTTATTGGATTCGAAGAAGAAAAAATGAATAAATTAACAAAACCCATATCAAGTCCAGGAAGAACAGAAAAATTCCCACCACCTTTAATGAGATTTTTAAGAAGTAATGTGGGAAACAAAAGTAGGAGAAGGTCACGTGCCAGCCCTATGTTCATCAGAAAGAAAAACACAAATATCGAGACTACACAAGAGCCATCTTCGCCTAAAGTCACGTGCATCGGCCAAGTCCGTGTCAGACGCTCCAAGAAAAAGAAACCCACCGCCGGAACAACCACAACCGCCACCATCCGCCGCAAGAGTTCAAGAAACCATCTTTGCCGGTGTATTCATAAACTGAAACCCAGATCGTTTTTTGCAGTTTTGAGCAAATGGGCATCGTTTTTTCGATGTGGGTGTTGTAAAACTTCAAGCTTTTTACATGAATCACCGGTGATTGAAGCTACTCCGAGAAGTGTTTCCAAGATTAATATCACCGGCAACAATAGTGAAGAACAAGAACAAGAAAATAAAAATGAAGATGTAATTAATCAGGGTTTGATTTCAAAATCACCGCCGAAAAATGCGTTTTTGTTAACGAGATGTAGATCTGCACCGTACAGGTCTTCTTCATTAGCAAATAAATTTTGGGAATCAGGAATTGAGAAAACAGGGAAAGAAGAAGAGGTCGTGGAAAAAATTAAGAAATTAAATATTAAAATAGAAGAAATTAATGGAGTGAATGAAGAAAGTACATGTAATGAAAGCAATGGAGTTGAAGAATTAAAAGAAATTAAAGCAGTGCCATTAATTCTGACCAAGTGTAAATCGGAACCAGCAAGAAAATGGGAAAAAATTCTTGTATGAGTTTTACTTTGTTCAGTTGTGATTACCCAATTAATTGTGATTATTCAGTAATTTTACCGTTTTCACGTAGCTATATCTTTTATGCTCATATTTTTCTTCGGAAAAATCTCTAATCACGTTTTTTATCGAGGGTATTTATTAACTTACTCTTTTAACTTACGCATTTAACAAACTAATTTAATAATTGTCGCTCATATAGAAATTCACGACTTAAATAATTAAATATTAATCGTTAATCACATTAATTATCAAAATCAAATACTAAATTAATTGTTTAAATAAAATCAAATACTAAACAAATTGATTTTATTGAAAAGAAAAAAAAACAAAAAATACAAGGTCGCACGTGGGCCCAAGCCCACACCGATAAAACAAACAAATCAAATTTCGACAAGTGGCTAAAACATTTGGCGCTCACCTATGAGTGCATTTATAGCTTTAAAACTAGAAAAAGAAAGAAATGTGGGGCCCATGATTGCTCGCCGTTTGACACTACTACTACATTTTAGAGACGTGGCGCGCGCTCTGTTAATCCTTTTGCGCCGCTTACTTTTTGCCGCTTACTTTTTGACTTAAATAGCTGGGTTTTTTTTACTTTTGCATGAATGACTTAATAACAGGGATAATGTTTTTCATTTCTTTTAGGCCAATATATTATTAGTTTTTAACTATTGGATTCTAATTTAATCATTCATGAGCGTCTTTTCACATTGGATTCAAATTTTATCAATGGTGAGCGACATGAGATTCTAATTATATCAAGGTCGTGAGGGTCTTATCGTTCTCATTTTATGAACCGTGAGTGGCAAAACAAAAGTAACACTTACATTTAATATGTTCTCTTATAAGATAACGGTGTTGTCTATTTTATTAACCTCCATCTCTAAAAAAAACCCTATATATGAATCTTTTACCATTATAAAAAGCGTCAATCATCCTACCATTTAATTCCAATCGTGAAAGTAAAATGAGTTTAGAAAACAATTGTATTAACATCCTTCTTTGTTGAGAGTGTTCGTAGGAATTAGTAAATGACATATAAATATTTGTTTGTTCGATTGCCCGACGTAGCACAAGATTGCCTATAAATACAAGGTATTATAGGTTGAAGAAATTTATAACTAAAAATGTTCGTTTAGATATTCAATAAGACTTTAGATTGTGTTATAAAATGTCAAATTATATAGACCCGGTTAAATTTGATGATGAAAATGTAGTTTTTCTAATCAAAGTCGTTCGTAATAACCTATACAATAATCTTACATTATTTGTAGTTCAGCAAACCGGTCTTGGTAGTGGAAGCAATCAACCACATGATGTCGGTCATCCTACGTTTATTCCTAATATGTGTCATCCCCAATATATCAACGAGTACCTTAACCAACAAATAAATGGATACCCTTCCCAATAAATAAATTGGTACCATACCTAACAAAGTAACCCGTTCCAAAATCAAAATTCGTATGTTTATTCACATGATCATGTTTCTTCTTATAACGATTTCCATGAAAATGAATACATTCCTTTATATCAAAATCTTTCTCATCATATTAGTGACTGTCAAGATGTCTTTTATCATTCTTTTGAAATTAAAAATGAATACCCTCAAAATACAATATAGATGATCGATTTCATGAATTTTGAAGAGTTTCTAAATAGTTGTAGTCTATTAGGGTACCTAGATAAGCTTTCGCAAATTTTTAAGGCGACTCCAACATTAGATCTAATATTCACGTGTGCATTATAGTATAACGTTTAGATAACATCAAAATTTCCACCAAACTTTTAATTAACACCATTCAAGATAACATTTTTATTAAACTCTAAAATTCATTTCTTCTAATATTAACACCACGAAAAATTACAATATATACTAAAAGTCAACAAAAAGACTATACCTTACATCTACATACAATTTTCATATCTCGTAATTAATTCATATAAATAAATAAAAATCACTATACCCTACATAAACGTACAAATCATATATAACAACAAAATTTGAAAAAGGTAAAAAAAAGAAGAAGCAATGTTGAATAATACGTATGAACGATGCGCTTGGATTGACGAGGCGCAAGCCACGTGTCAAGAAGGCAGTGGTGGTGTTAGAAGGCGAGCAACCCCTTTATTTTATTTTTTAATTTCAAAGCCAAAAAGGCACTCACATGTGAGCCCCTTACTAATCACGATCATATGAACATCGGAAGACTTCTTTAATCTCTAGTTCAACAAATAGATCAATAACTTTAAAATTCATACAAACCCTAGCCGGTCAAACTAGATAAAACCCCGATTTTTAGATTGAAGAATGAACCAACGACGAAATTAACCGATCAAATTCTCCACAACCTTCAATCGAACCCAAAGATACAACAATGACCCTATCATTGTAAGATACATACAAAAACAAGAACAATCTAACGAAACACTAACTTTTGGGTTTTTAGAAGTCGAAAAACACAAGAACATAATCATCTACGTCCGATACCATATTATTTTTTCTAGAACATACATAACTAAACACAATATTTATAGCCGAATGATTAAGTCGTAACTAAATGTTCACAGCCCAATTTAGAAAGAACAAAACTCACAAATTCATTCAGTCTTCGTGACTGAATGATTAACACTCAAAAGATCACATCCATACTCACAAACTAGAAAATCAGAATTAGGATTTCTGGAAAGAACAAGATGAATAAATGAGTTGAATGATTAGAACCTAATTCGTTCATTCATTTATTATGTTTCGGACTTAGCAGAATTGGTCCCTGAGCATTCTTCATGTTTCTTTTAGACCTGTAATTTGAGCTCAGCGACAGACTGCACGTCCTTTTTTATCAACATTTCTTCACAGAACTATATAAATCTCATACTTTGCATCTGCATTTGTTAGAACAACCACAAACAAATTTTAACATAATTCCAAAATAAGTTTGAACTAATATATACATTTTAACATAAACTTGCGGGATCTAGAAAATTGACTGAAAGTAATTAAATGCGGAATCATTTGGTTTATTATTTTCAAAGTATTATTTAAAAGATTTGTTATATAATATTGTAAATCGTAAATAATAATATTTTTGTACAATGGGACCACATCACCACAATGCGGATATATTCAAGGTGAGCAGAAATCTGTCTTAAAGCCCAATATAAATGAACCATCTACAGACTCAAGCCCACCAGAGACCAGACCACCATCAGTTTTGTATAAAGCCTTGATAAATTAATTATTCTTTTATTATTAAATTGATACGAGACCTAATAATGAGATTAGAAATAAACAAAGATGATATTAGTATTAACATGTCAGATTATGTTATTAATTAATGAAATACTATAAATAATGTAGTAACAAAATTACTGATGAGCTGTGATGAATTCGTAGTTCGACCATAAAAAATAAGATCAGTTTTGTCTACTATATAGGAATCAATTATTCACCAAAAAACATTTATAAGAGTAGTTTACAAGTACATTTCCTGAATTCCTATTAAGAAAATACTTTGAATAAAATAAGTTGTTTCGTGTATATCTTATTTTATTTTCTTTATTTACTGTGTTAGTATGGAGTAGTTCAAAATGAAAAAAATATCAGGAGAGAAGACATTTTAAGTCAGGTACTACAATCAAAATTAAAATGATTAATCTGGTTTTCAAGTATACATACATAATTGTTAATTTGTAACTCAACTCGTGATTCAGAATTTCGATTTTTAACTTGCTACTCGTGACTCGACTCAATTCGCAAAAATCACTATTTCATAAGATAGATGTATGTATACACACATATATACATGTATTTATATTTCTATTGTACATATTAGTATGTTATTATTTGATATTTTTGTTATTAAGAGAAGTTAAACATGGTACTAGTTGACAATTAGGTTGTTGACCGACAATCAAAACAAATACTTATTTTAAAATTAATTATAATCATATACTTATTTTAAAATTAATTATAATCATTTTCTTTTTCTATTTTATCATTTTATTTTTTGTATCACATTACAATAAAAATTTGTTCAATTTTCTGACTTGGAAGAGTCAATAAAAGATTTGTAAGAGTAAAAGTCATTTAAAAGTTAGATATGAGTTATATCACTTTTTGAATTTTTGACACAACTGATAAAAAGTAACAATTATGTATACGTATCAAAATAAAAATATTCAAATTAACACACAATTTTTAAAAATCTTCTAACTAACAATTACATGGTACCAGTGAACCAGTGTATTTTTGGGTAAGACAGATTAATTAATAATTTTATGTTCGAATACACTAATTAATAATAGAGTAAATTGTATGCATGATCTCTGTGACTTATACACATTCTTAAAGTTAGTCCTTATAACTTGTTTTTTTGCATTTTCAGTTGAAAAATCAAATGTCATTGCACAAACAGTTCCTCATTCGTTGTATTTAACACTTAAATGGTTAAAAACACTGAAATATCCTTATTCTAGATTTCAAGGTACCTGATTAATTATTTTATATTTTTGGTTTCTTCCTCAAACGTTCCACCCCCACACCTCCCATTGCAGCCTAAGCAATCCAGATTCACCAGCAAAAATTGAAACACTAGAATATGAACAACAAAAGCTCAAAACAAAACTAAAAATTTAACAACAATTGTAAGACCAGATCTTAAAATCCCACCGAGAACCCCCTTCCAAACCACCTTCAATGCCACTGGAAAAGCTAGAAACAATGATCAAAGTTGCAGTGACCACTATTAATGTCTACAGTTTCTCTCTACTCTTGCCGGGCGAACACTTGCTGGTCAAAATCTCAAACCGTTGTCATCATCCATTCCTGTCTATTATCCGACGAGATATCCGATCGTTGACGCTTCGGTTAGTAACAGCAACGGGAAGGTTCCGGGTTCGCTTTCAGATACATCTATTTCTGCTTTGGCGAGATCTTCAAACGACATTTATTCCGGTCAGCAACAACAACATAAAGGTTTCCGAACTATCGATGTCGTTGACGGAGGAGATCCCAATCACCTGCTTCTAATTCGAATATGTTTTTTAGCCCTAATCTTGACACCTCCAAACCCGTTTAAATAAGATAATATGAACGTATTTTGAAGTACTTAGTTCGTAATAGACTAAAAAAATTGAAATGGTGGTAAAAAAGTACGATGAAGGCGGTGTTGGGTATGAGTAGGCGTACAAGACGATGGATGATCAATATAATTCACGTGATGGTGCTGGTAGGCTTGAAGCAAACTTAGGTTGCAAGACAAACATTATGCATATAAATATAAATAAGAAAAATAGAAAAAACGAAAAACAGAATCTACTGAATTATGAAGTAAATTAATAAATCAAATGCGAGATGCAACATATAAATTGAAATATTTTCAATAAATTAAATTTTTAATAGATAGAAATTATTTTAATTCTTAAATTAGTTTTTTTATTTATTAAGAGCCAAAGTTGAAAATACTTATACTAATAAGGGACTAAAACTGTAACTACAAAGGGTAAACCGGTCATTGTAAAAGATTTAACGGGTGATAACGGAGGAGGATTGTCTATGCAACAACATTTAACTTTTTAAACCGTCGTTAAAAAAATAAAGTATAAAGACGAATTGTGAGAATGTATGTAAACCACATAACCCACACATATGATTCACTATTAATATTATATATAAAAAAAATAAAAAAATAGCAACATGAAATAAAGAATTGGTGTATTGTAGACTTTGACCGTCGATCATTTCATAACTTTGACTTGCCTTGGAGGATCTTGTTTTATAGCTTTGACAACGGCCACATTTGCTTCTTATTTTGTTGATGCGGTTTTAACAGTTCACTTCGATTCAAGAGTTGTACTATTTTCTATTTTTATTCGAAAAGCTTTGTCAAAAACATTAAACAATACAAGCTTTTTTATAATACAATTTGACTTCTACCATTTTACAAGAACAGCTTATATAACCACGTACATAATTTGATTTAATCCTAATATGTTGTTTGATTGTTAGGCTTGCACAATCAAAACACAAGGTTCAAGACCATGAGAAGTGGGAAACAAGTTCTTAGGGCTGAAAAGTGAAAACCATCAATCTCAGGTGGATTACTTTTTACTGGCATTGAAAGATCCGTATTGAAGAAAAATGTTGAATGTTTGACGGCGCGTTGAAGTAAAATTGTTTTTTCTCTTGAATTTGATTGATCCAACAAATTTCTCCATCTTCACATTACTTCAATGACTATTCCCCTTAAAAATGACATCTAGTAATGTTGTTCAAAATGTTGATATGATTGTCAATAATATCAAAGCACTTGATGTGCTCTAATAAGGATGAGAACTCTTTTTTATAACTTCAACTAGAATTATAGTTACACGTTAGTTATTGCATATTATGACCATTATGTGTGTATTTTAACCGTGAATGTAACATCGAACAACATTTCTGTTGAAAGATAAGATATCATGAGGACATAAGCTGAGTGGTACGAAGTAATAACTAATAGATATTAAATGTTAGACAAAACCCATCTTTACATGTTCTATATTGACAAAAATAATTAATATTTGACAAACTATGGTATGGATTCATGTTCATCATTTGACAGAGACAAATGATCACATTTCATGCGTAAGATACGTTTTTATATGAATACAATGTTTTTAAAAGAATTAATTAATACAGTAATAAATATAGGACCACAGTCCACATGTATTGTATGCCCATGAAAGAAGACATACAAAAAAGGACATTTTAAGGCCCATCATTTAAAGCCCATTATACAAAAATTCTCCAAATCATCTTTCTCCTAAAAATCTTTTCAGGTTAAATTTGATTAATAAGGTGAAACTTTTTTATTATCAAATTATATGTAATAACACAAAAACCAGTAATGTTAGCCGAGCATTACTATGATTACGAAAGAAAGTATACAAAAAAGAAGTTTACAAAATGATTTGTCATCGTAACACTGATTCACATTTTTTCACACTTTTTTCTCTCTCTTCGTCTTAGTGGTGCTACATCATTTTGTAATTAGAATTCTGTGTTTTGTAACCAAATCATTTCTCCTTAGTTATTTACATGTTCATATTTCATGATAACTTCAGTGTACAATTGCATACAAACAACATGTTTTTAATCATCAAGGTTTCCAATATTGTGACATTTTGATGGATATGATTTACTAATTTTAATCAATTTGCATACCAACAACATGATTTTTTAAAATAGTTTCCTTTTGGATAACAGTATAATTACAGTCATTGACTCATTGTAACCATACATTAAAAGTTTGTTCTTATTGTTTAGAATTAAAATTCTATCTTGATTGATATAAAATATTTATACAATACCAGAGCCCAGAGGACCATATGACATTATGAGTTATAACACTTGACATTCAATATGATATGATAATAAGGTCTGATAAAATAAAAAATAAAATAAAAAAGGTACATTAAAGAGTTGCAGTCATAACTTCCAACATTATGGTACAGTTGGGTTCGATTAGCTGGTCCAGTTTTGCTGGTATATTGAATGAATGAAATGAAATATACAAGACCATCAGCTGGCAGTTTATAACTAAGCAGTGGCAAAAGGCTGTGTAGATTGGGACACTAATTTTAAATCCCACAATCGCCGCCGCCCATGCTTGTTATGTGATCTGATCGTCTTAATATATTAAACATCACCTTCGTACCTCTTTACTTGTGCTCACTCATTTTGATCAGAACTCGCAAATCGCAATGGAGTTGAATAAGAAGAATTGTGTTGCAACTATTATTATTTTCGTCATCCTGTTTGCAGTTCCTGCATTTTCCACAGGTTTGTTTCATTCCCTGAAGAGACTTGTAGTTGCAACAGATTTGATACATGGAACTGATTGGTTTGTTAACTAACATTTGTTTTTAGAATTAAGCCCTTATATATAAAAAAGAAATGGATGTAATATTAAACTTTAATTAAGTGAAACTGTTGGTGATATGTCCAAATAGCTAATAATCATATGGTAGTTTATATGCTTTTTTCGCTAGATATATTAGTACTATATACTAGAAGTAAATTTGGAGGCCCTATAAGATTGTACCTCTTGCACAACCTCTAAGACGACCCTGTGTCTAAACGTCTAATAGATTAGTGCTATAAGCATTCTCAATTGGCATAAATTCGGTAATTTACTTTTTCGTTTGCATAGATATATTGGTAAATTTGAAGGCCCTATAGAATCGCAGCTCTTGCACACCCTCTAGGTCTAGGACAACCCTACGTCTGTTAGTCAAGACTCAAGAGCCTTAAACATGGCTGTAATTGCTAACTTTTTATTTTTATGTTGAAGGTTCCAATCGTCAATATGGTATCATTTGCTGTTGTATCTTCATATTAGATCTGTTAAATACTTATGACTTACGAGTATAGTAGCTTAGCGATAGATGTTCAGATCTTACTGTTTGATTAATCATGCTTCACTGGATTTTGAACATCTACAGGTCGGTTGAAATTGGAAATAGATAGAGTGAATTCAGAGATTTACGAGATTGATTACAGGGGACCTGAGACTCATTCATACAGGCCTCCACCTAACAGATCTGGCCGCGGCAACACTAATGTTGGTTCACTGCAAAAGCCCTTGGAGCATGCTTGGTCCAAAAGGACGTCTACTGAACTCCCTAGAAAGATCAAGGTAAGATCCTTTAAGTTAAAAAAACTTGGAAATTTACACCAACTAGCTTCTGTTAACCTGTTATCGTTTAGACCCGAAAACCACATCCTAGACTTTTAATAATCACTACATATATACATATTATAATTTCTATAAGGTAAGAAATAGCCAAGTAAGTAAGCATTTTATCCTGAAAAAGAGGTTAATATGCAACAATTCCTAGTACGCTTCTTTGTTGTTTTAGCCTTAACAAATCGATATAAAAATCAGTTCAATTATGCAACATAGAGTGTTTTAAAACTACTTTCTTTTTAATCTGCTTCTTATTTTTGTGAATGGCTGTTGATAATTAGGTAAAGAAGCTTCATGGATGAAGAAAACACGAAAATGGTGACTTCAAAGTGTGTATATTACGTCGCGGTGTGAATAATTACAAACCATTAGCGTGCCAAAAAAGCGTATAGTTGATTGGTGATCACGTACTGAACAACTTAAACCATATAAAGCATTTTGTATCTTATGGTTTTAACTATATTTGTGCCTTTTCAATTACATCGATAGTAATCTTGTGTTAATTATAAGTGTGATTAGTTGTTTGAATATTTGCAAAAGATTCCTGGTTAGTATCAGTAGCCTTGGTTAATGGTTAGGCTTGTGTGCTTTTAGATTATAATCCAGTAACTCTTCTATTGTGATGATAATAAAAAAATAATAATAATGTTTGATTATAACACAATTAATTTAGTAATTGTTGTTAGTTAAATGTTAATAATGGTTTCTATTAAGAGTTTGTTTATCATTGTCTGATCATGTGTCGTAAGATGGGTTAAGTAGAAAAGGCCACCGCCTTTCACCTTATTCATTTTTAAACGCGGTTTCTTGGATCTTGAAATTACATAAATCATATATTAAAAAGTGGGTCATTGGATTTATCACAAGACTGTTTCTTTGTGTCTGTTAATGGCATTTTAAAAATGGTTTCGATATTGACCTTGACCGCTTAATCGGTTTCTTAGCAACGAAGATTCAAGTAGTCGATCTAACCGGCTCGATCATCGTTTTCTTTATGAGAAATAATTGGTTACGAATGATGTGGCACTACTAAAATGACGGATTAAAAATAATAAGAAAATAGTAATTAATATGATAATGACAAATCAGTTTGTGAACTTGTTTTTATAAACTTTCTTTCTATATAGGTGTCGTTCTATCATAATTATAAATTATAAATTATAAATTATTATAAAAAAAATATTAAAAATCTTACTTTTTGTTATTTATAATTAAATATTCATTTTCTCTATCTAAATATAATAACTCACGCAATATAGCGTGATATAATACATTCTATTTTACAATAAAATCGTTTCTGGTAATTATCTTTAAACATGAACACAATGATATGAAGTGTTTGAGGTTGAATGTTAACAATTTATATTGGTTCACTTATTGAGAGTTGTGCACTATAAATTTTACAAATATGTAAATGAATGAAGTTTTTTCTGTTCAAATTATTTGAGGAGGACAAATACTTTGACTCAGATGTAAGCGGTTTAACTATTCCTGTCACCTTTTCTATTTATTTTTAATATGTGCATTTAGTGAAATTTGAATGTTTGACTTACTGTAAAGATATAAAGATGCCCCGGGTCATTTTGGTGATACTTACGCAAAGAAAAAATAACTAAATATTTAGTTTGTGTGTGTAGAGAGTAAACGTTAGCAAGATAAAAATTAGCTAATCTCAAACTAGTTAACTATCACAATTCATTATAAACTCTTAGGTTGCGTTTGATTCGCGATTTTTTTTTGAAGGAATTGGAATTCATCAAAGAAAATGAATTTTCAATTCCTTTAGTGGAAGGAATTTGATGGAAATTAACTTTATAAATTATTCAACCAAACAAACTAAGAAATGTAATCTTAATTTCAATTCCATTAAATTCCAATCAATTCCATGAATCAAACGCAACCATAGAATAATGATAAAACGATTTCTCAAGTTTTATAATTAAAGTAAAAGAACTTCTTAAAATTAACTCCTACAACAAACATAGATTTAAATGTGGTGTTCATTTTTTAATTAAAAAAGTTTAAAGTATAAAATCATGTATATATGATTTGTTTACTAATTCAACCCTTAGTAATATCTGTTCTGATTCTGACTATATGCATTGTTTTAAACCAATTCATACGGAGTAATTCATGACATACTACTAGTAGTACAAAACAAGAAAATTAAACAAATCTCTCTCCCCAAAATTTACATATTCCCAGTATCAACTGTTCATAAAAAATCATGGCAAATAACGAAGAATCAAGCCCTCTTTTATCAAATCAATCTCTTCTTCAAGCTGATAACAACAACAACAACAATCAACAATCAAACCCAACAATCACCGATGACAACACCACCGCCAAAACCCTGATCCCCAATTCAAAGTCAGTTGACCTGGAATCGGGGCTGAAACAAGCTCCACTTCCGGAAGGCTTTCATCATCATCATCATGCAGCTGTTTACGGTTGGACTGCTGACGGATTGCCGTTAACTAACGACGGTGTTAACGTCATGGGAGAGCCGTTACCTAGGGCTCATTGGGATTCAGGCCTATTTGCTTGTTTAGGTCGTAATGATGAATTCTGTAGCAGCGATCTTGAAGTTTGTAAGTTTTTCCCCCTAATTTTTAATTACTTAATTGGTTTAATTGATTTATTCATGAGATCTGTATTATTGATTATTGATAATTAGGGTTTTTAATGTGTATACATATATATAGATGATCATCTGGTTTTTGTTTAGGGTTCTTTAATGTTGATGATTGATATTATATGTAGGGAGATTGATGTAAGTTCAAAATAATTAAATGAATCTAAATGTGTATATAATTTTTTTTCTATCTAAATAAGCAGTGAAGCTTGTAGGTTGCACATCTATTTCTTGCGCATGATAGATTTTACATTTCCGAATCTAGATTTTTTGGAGGTCATTTGTTTTAGTTGGAGACTTTTGATGGATTTTTGTTAATACCTTACCTTAACGTGGTTCTCATTTTTATTCGTTTTAGTAATACATCAAAGATTTTGCTATGTTATTGTTCATAATTATCATTGGTTGGTTAAATTAGTATAAGATGTGGCTAAGCTAACACTAGTCATATGCTTTTAGTGTTAATTGGAAAACTTTTGTTGAAAATAAGCCATTCTAGTGACAATCTGTGCAGTGGATATTGAATATATATACACAAACTCACAAAAAAAAAAGGTATAGAATTGCAAGATTAATTGCAATGAGATCTTGTAATTGTCAAGTTAGAGCAATATACGTTATACTTAAGATATCGTAGCCATTTGTTAGCATTTGATTTGCATAGCAACCTCTTTACCTGCAGAGTGTGCTTAAAACTTTGAGATTACTTCTTTTGTTAATAATTACTCCCATAAATTATACATTTAACAGGCCTTCTTGGAAGTGTGGCCCCTTGTGTGGTATATGGAAGTAACGTTGAACGACTTGGATCTGCTCCTGGAACTTTTGCAAATCATTGTTTGCCTTACACTGGTCTATATTTGATTGGTAACTCCTTTTTTGGATGGAACTGCATGGCCCCTTGGTTTTCATATCCTACTCGTACAACAATCCGCAGGAAGTTCAACCTTGAGGCAAGTCTCTTTCATGCTCCAACTGCTCTTATTCCCCTATTTCAAGAAGTTAATTATGATTCACACATTATAAAAATATTTCATAAAACATATTTCAGATTAATTTTATCCCGTGTTTAGCTTTACTTTGTTCCCCTTTGGGAAAAGAGTTTGTGTCCCTGATTTCTAATTTTGTACCTCCTTTGGTTATTCCGTTAAGATCACAACATTTCTATTTTGAGAAGTATTCATGCTAAAGATACTTATCTGCCTGCTATAGTGATTGCAAATAGATTGATGCACCAGTTTAAGTTTTATTTTCGTTTTCTTTTTGGAAGGGATTGTAAACAAATAAATAAATAATTTTCAAAAAAAGTTCTAGATAATTATAGCAATTTCCATTGGATGGATGCCTGGATGGAGTAAATTGTGCATTTTCTTCTCCCTCCTATTGTTAGAGAGAAGATCAAAGTTGCCCCTTTTGAATTGTTAGTTTGTTACATGTTGCAATTTTGACCCATCTAATTATGGATGGGTCAATTGGGGTTATGTTTATTTTTAGCAGGTAAAATAAAACTAAGAAAGCGTCATAGGAAACAGGTCGGAATTCCCCATTATTGTATGTTTAATACATGAACCTCCCTAATTATTTTATTCAAAATGTTAGATTATTATTGAATCAATTTTATGTCCTTTTTTTGTTATTATATATATGGCGCACTAATCTATATCAAAAGAATACTGTAGAGCTTTTGGACAGTAAGTGTTTCGGGCCGACCAACCCAAACTAATCTGAGCCCTACTTAAAGTTACCTGTTTTGGCCTGCTTGACCCACCCATATTTCTATCTCTAGAAAAGTGTTTTCCTTACTGAAGTCCATAAATTGTATGGTTTTGATAGGGTAACTGGGAGTCGATGAGTAAATCATGCGGTGGGTGCTGTGACATGGATGAAGAACAACTGGAGCAGGCTGAGTTGGCATGTGATTTTGCTACTCATGTTTGCTGCCATCCATGTGCTCTTTGCCAAGAAGGCCGTGAGATTCGTCGCAGGCTTCCTCATCCTGGATTTGGGGCACAGCCTATGTTGGTTATGATTCCTCCTGGTGAGCAGACCATGGGTCGTCATGGAGCTTGAAAGTATCTTGGAGTTGACTGCAAAGGAAGTTGAAGATCTGTTTTTATATAATTGATATGGTAATATGTGTGTAAATAAGTCAACTACAAGTTTGAAACTTGTTTGATTTTGCTTTGCTGTGGAAATATTGTTCTAAATGAATCGAGTAATGCAGTGTTAATGAAGTTCACAGTTCCCATGTTACAGAGGTCTTTCTTATCTTAATCTTTTTGATTAATATGGTCGTACAAGGTCTAACAAATATCAAAAACCAAACCACTGTAAAACCAAACGCATACGATATGGTAATTTTGGGCCACAAAACAAATCAATCTGTTCAGTTCTGGTTTTAAATCAAAGCCGACTTGACTCATGGCCACCCCTATTAACGAGCTTGAACATCATTCTTGCACTTCATGGTAGTAAAATAAGATACTTATATTGACCTAAACCTTCCGCTCTGTAGTGATTCCTCAGTTAAGTTTTTCCTTTTCCAGGCAAAAGCTATAACTAGCATTTTGCATCCTACTTGATCATGTAAGGACTTTTGCTTCATCTTCTGTAAACTTTCTTTGATTCTTTCTAGACCTAAGTTTTCTTTGCTGTACAAGTATACAGCTCCCTTTAGACTCCAGGCTAATTGCACCAACTTTGCCTATTCTTGAGATGGGGACAACTAGGAAAGGCTCAAGCTAACACCAGGTTGTTTTGCCAAACTAAGACCTTCCAACACTACGTAGAGTACCCAAGTTATTTTGTCAACATAACCATCTACACAAGTTAAGAAGTTGTCTTTCAAAGGCTGAGACTAATTATGTTCCTTTAATGGCACATACTTACTAGCAGAGATACAAGTATTTCTGTTTTATGTCGTCAATCTTTGGTACGTCTATAATTTAAATAAAGGTTTTTTCATTGGTAATACTCATCCTTGCAAAATACTTCCCAACTTTAATTTAGTAAGACGTTTATCTAGTTTGTAGAATGAGGTATTGATTTACATCATATAGTTTAAACCGAAATCATGCAATTTTGCAATTTTTACACTGGCCGCAATTACAAATTGAATAACTTTCTGAGGTTTTTTTCTTTTTCTTTTCATTCATATTTAGTTTGAGTTTTATGTTTTAGAAAGAGCAAGCTTCTTTTTTACTAATAATGTAATATCATATCATACAATAATAACCAAGTTGATAATTTTCTTTACTAAATTTTTTTTCAAAAGGCGAGGAACCGAGTCATTCATTTTTTATGTAAGAATATTTGTGGACGCTTAGGATGATACAGAAGCCCACAGTTTTGTTAAGTATATACTGGTGCTCGGCTAAATATGAGTTGGAACTCAACTGGGTGTCAACAAGACCTTAAGGCATTCACAGGTAGTTATACCTACACCATAACAAACTTAATGTCCCCTGAATTTTGGTTAAACCTCCTGAAAAATGGTTGAAATACAATCATTTTGTGCATGCCCTGACTAATTAAGGGTTGTCACTAACAAAACCCAAATAAAAAATAGCTGAAAAGTGAATGGCTAAAAAATGTGTTGAAGAAGTCAAAAAATGAGAAGTCATCCAAGGTGTTTATTGTTTCAGGAAACTATTTAAGTTACTAATTATAGTTTTTATAAGCATTTCTATACCGGATTCATTATTTATAGAATTAAATACATAATTTTGATAAAAGAACCATTTCGGGTCGAACAACCCTGACCTGAACACCCTTTGAGCAGTTGCCGAACTCATCCTACCCGCCCATTACAACACCTCAGAAATGATGAAGTAAAATAGCCAGGAGAACAGAGAATTAAAGCCGTATGCAACACGAACTAAGCTGATTATTACCATGGACCATGGTTAACGGACCCTTGGGTGGCTAGGGCTAAGTTACCAGAACACAATGATGGATCAATCTAAACTAGCACTCACGATCAGATAAGCATAAACAAAACTAAAAATACTGTGATCATCTCACAACAAGACGGTACTGGACACTAACACAACTTTATGCTCCACTTTTTGATGGTCTATTCTCCGGGTACTGCAACACCTTGCTTCAGTTTCTCCTTCTTCAACTTCTTCTTGGAGACTGGCTTCTTTTTTCTGGGAGGCAGGGTCTTCTGGGCATACATGTACAGCGCATAGTTTCCAACGAGGAATGTAATCAGTAGCCCGCCAACAACCAACAAAACAATCAACCCTGGGTTGAATCCCGTGGCTTCTGCATCCTTGAATTGCTGCCAGTATTGGTAAACAAGAACGGGTGAGTTAATATGAAGTTTTAGAAAATCAATCAGAGCTCCATGAAAATGATGAACACTATAAACATAAGTTAACATCAGGATAAAAAAGGATATTTTAGGTATTTGATCATTAGTTGAAGGTTTTCATTAAACTGTGTCGAAGCAAATGCTATGTTTTCGAGGATGGCGTGACGAACTATATTTTGCACCCAAAAATGAGTTTTTCTCAGGAGAATGATGATCCTTATGCTAAATTGTGTGATAAAATTCATCATACCTCAGGATCAATTAACTAATAACCATTACACAATCACACTGAAACCAAGAACTACTACTCATGCCAAATCACTGAAAGCAAGCATCTTTTTAAAATCCTTGATTAGGGAACTTAGTTCGCTTCAGATGTACTTGTCCATATTACTTACACCACATATCTACCTAAAGTATAATTCATATAATCTATATAGAAAGGTATCTTAGCGAACCAAAAGAAATCATCATGACATCAATGGAAACCTAACCACAGGGTGCACAAATGAGGTTGCTTCCTTCTGATGAAAAGACTTTGTTCTTGTAACGCAAATGAGCAAGCATAGAGGCGTTTTCCTGAATAACTTCTAGCGTATATCCCTTCTTGGAGTAGGCTCCTATTTCTCACACACAAACACACATGCTCCCACCTAAGTAGAGACAGTATCTTCTATGCATTATCTTTCTCTCACACACACTTATCGACCCACCTAGAACAACTAATAACTTGTTCTTCTGTGGAAATAGAGAAGAACGAACTGCACAAAGAGGATACACTCCATCAACAACTCATAAATCTCCTCCATCACAATATATTATTTTCTATTATTATTATCATTATTATATTTTCTAGAAAGGTCCTCGCTTTTGTAAGTTAACATTATTTTTGTTCAATATATACCTAACAAGGTGACAATATTTAGAAATAAATATAACACATTCCAGTTAAATTTTACTACAATCATTAGTAAATATAAACATGAACACAATAATCAGTTTCCAAAAATATTAAGAGTGGTCAGAAACTAATAGAAAAAAACCCTAAAATCTACTTCAATTTGAGCTATAAGTTCAATTTCACAATCATAAACTACACTTCCACGGATCAATGTATCGAAATCACAAGCAATTACACAACACATAAAAAAAGAAATCAATTGTATATACAATAGGGACTCAATTCGAACAAAGATAAACGAATGTTCTGCATGAATGTAATCATATATTGGTACACGCTACAGACCCTAGCTTAAAGCAAGGGAAACATATAGATCAAATCGAACATAAAGAGATCGTAAAAACTAAAAATTCATTCCTGATTGTCGAAATAAATACAATAAATTACGAGATCTGTAAAATGAAAAAAAAAAATTAAAACTAACCGATCGATCAAAAGAAGGATCCGAATCGTGATCCATGAAACGGATTTGATGAAAGTGCGAGATCGAGTTTTTGACAGCGCCTTACGGAGAGTTCTATGTGAACTCCGAAGTATGGTTTGTGTGAGTTATTGAGTTAGAAGTTAATTTCTTTTTGACCACATGAATTTTGTTTTTTCTCAATGAAACACAAATATTTATTAAATTGCACTTTTAACGTCTTTTTTAAACTTTTATATTATATATATTATATTATTATTATTATAATATATCGAAAAATTGGTTTGAGAAATATTTGCACCAAATTTTTATATCATATCGATGTTTTAGTGCATGCAAATGCTGATTCTACTATTGATGAAATAACTTACGACTGATATTGAGACTGAACGGATAAAAACATTGTTTTATGGAAATCTAATTCGAAAGAAGAGCAAAACTGTCAATATACATTTTTCTTTAGTGTATAGGTATATGCTTCTATACAATTTTCCCTCATATACCATACATATAACAACCATCCAAATTGCATGATTTGAACTAATTTTCGATACGTATTAGCTGACAAAATATAAAAATTGGACCATAAAGATGATGGCATGTGTCTTATTAAGTGAAAAGAAAAAGTTCGCTAATTTATTTTGCGGATATATAACACACATTTACATTGGAGAAAAGTCATTCATAAAGTTTAGCAATTTAAAAGAGTAATGTTATATAGACCTATTTAGATGAACTTAAAACTAGACTTAAGACTTTCAATGGTTAATATTATTTCTCTCTACAAAACTTATTAATTTAACTTAACACATGTCATTCTCACATTTTACTTTGAGTCCATCTAAGTAGACTTATCTATCAGTTTTATGAAATTATGTTCCAAAACATGCACTTTTGGTTGGTGGTTGTTCAAACCTTTAGTTGATTAAATTGCAGATAATTTGCAACTTAAAATACAGTAGCAGTTTGAAATAGCTGAGTACAGTGAATTAGTGAAGGGAACATGTATTTACGTGTATTTTCCAATAGTTTAAGAGCATCCACAATAATTTTTTTTTTTTTTTACAATGCCACATGTGTTTATATACCAGAAAAGCTTTTCAAAAAAGCTTTACTTTCATCGCGAAAAAGCTTTTAAAAAGTTTTTCTCTATTAAAATTACACTCACAAACATTAAAAGAAGCTTTATCTCAAAAGTTTGACAAATCTCAAGGTTTTGTTAAGAAAAGTTTTTCCTCTAATGAAAATGTTCTAATTTGTGAACTGTTGATTCTTATGTGAAACGATTCTACATAGCTTCTTGCTTTTGATTGTCTCCGAAACGTTGCTTCTGGTCATTTTTACTTTTTCCCGAGTTTTCATTCGAATATAAATGATAGTGACAGACGATATGTTTGAGTAAGATATGATATAGGTTGTTCAGTTAGTGGCTATATGGACTTATTTATGAAAATAAGTTGCGATCATTTTAAACAACCCAACTGTACTTGATCATATAGATTGAGTTAATGTTACTATAATTTGTTATTAATCACTATCACATCCTTGTAAAACTATAAAATAAAATTTAGTATATATGAGTACCATCTATTGCGTTTTCAACTACTAGATATATGTCTCAGTCCCAAAAAAAGTTATATTTCTATTGATTTTCGATCAGGAGCTAGGAAGTATATAAATTTAAATTATTTATAAATATATATATACTAGATTTAACCTGTACGATGCACGGTAATTTAAATTAAATAATTTTTATATTCGTAATTTAAATATATTTAATAGTTTAATATTATTTTTCAATTAGTGTTTGAATGGGATTCATAAATTTTTTTATTAATTAATATTACATTCAAATATTATCTGAATCTATTTTTTAATTTATCTTTCAAATTTAAATAATTATTTATTTTTAAATTATGAGAAGTCGCCACATATCAATTTGTCTATGTAATAAAACATGAACGACCTTTATTCTCCTTTAATATATATATAAATACAACGTCTAAAATGGGCCTAATGAAAAGGAAATGCCATAAGCATGTTTTTAGGATAATGGACCAAATGAGCCCAATCCCCTCCAACTCTTTCTTTTCAACCTCCTTTACGATTATTGTTGTATTTTGATGATTTCTTTTGCGGAGTAAAAGTTAATGACGCTCTATTTCTTTTGACAAGTGTTTGTACAATGGCAATGGTGACATGGATTACTTGATTCTAATTGTGTGTGATGATGGACTTTAATCTCATAGATCAGTTGGATATCACGATTATCAAAAATAACAAAATGAGAATTTGTATAATCATATGCGTCGAGCTGCATTTTTCTTTAGACCTTTTTCAATAATAGTATAAAGATAACTTTTACAAATTATGATAATGATATAAATAAAAAATATTATTTTTTTTACAGTCGTTATTGTTGGTGATTATTTAAGATAATCACAAAATATCATATGATATTACATGTGATTATTCTATAATATAATGTGATTATTATGTGTTCGAGATAATCACAAAAGAGGATTTGATGAGCATATATTATTCATGTAATTATTAACTTATAAAATGTGATTATTATAAATAAATAAATTAAAAAATATCAATTAAAAAGATAAAAAAACATCAAATTTTCTTTTATTTAAAAGATAACTTTGAAAAATTATTTGAATAACGAGCTAGCAAGAAATTTTTATAAAACATCCAACTTTGTATAAGAGAAATAATAGATACATCAAGACAATATTAACAAACAAAAACAAGAAATATCTACAACTAACAAAATAAATCAAATAGCTACATTGAGTATCCGGTTGAAACCATGTCGACTGAAACATTAAATCCACAAACCTCTCTTTCAAAACTGAAACTTAAATTAATACAAGTATACAGATACCCTACTATATATACTAACGGTCCCATGTGCATTATTCATGTCAACCATATTTGTCTATCTGGTCTTTATGCAATTTAAAGATATATGCATGTTCTATGGAGAGTGGGAGGTTTCACACCGGCCTCCACACTCCCCTCCGGTGAGGTGGATAAAGTAGAAGTTTCAGTTTTAATGCAACAATTTCGGGTGGAAGGACGAATATAAGTTCGAGTGTGTCTTTTTTACCCTTTTCTTTTTTTTTTGGTCGAAAATTAATTTGTGGGTACACGATTCATATTCTTTAACTAGATTTTGAAGTTTACCCCGATTATTGCATTGAACCATTACTCGTACTATAAATAATTGTAATAAAAATACATAGTTAATTCAGGAAGCTTTCAACATATTGCATTACATTGTTAATTTCTTATTAACTTGTTTATTGTTTCATCCGAAAGTTCTTGACGTTTGACACAAGTTAAAATTGAGCTTCATCTGTAATTTTATAGCATTCAAATTAATTGAAAACTAATTATAAAATTAATTAGACTATTTGAATTGTTAATAATAAATTATTTTGTTAGAGCTGTGCTTTTTTAGTTATTTTATCACGGAATCTCTTACATTGAATGTCGACAAGTGATTTGCGGTTTATTTGGTTTTTTTAAAATTTTTGTTTCGTCTTTTTGAGCATTGAAGACAAAAGGTATATATCTGTGACTTATGTGACTATTTGTGTATTATGCAAAGAACCAACTGCATTTGTTTCCATAAATTAACTATCAACAATTTTCGAGTATATATTTTATTCTTATATTCAATTTTGTTTCTATTAACAAATCTGAAAAGTTTTGGTCAACTGAAAACATTTTGGTACAAATAAATTATTAACTTTGTGATAAACTAAAAATAAGGAAAAGCAGGCGTTCAATATTCAAATATAATTAAGTTATCTAAATAAATTATTCGAATTAAATTGTTACGATTGGACAATTTTAATTTTTTGACTGAATCGGATAAAAAGTGAATTAATATATTAGTTTTTAAATTAGTTTTGATTACTATAATTAGAATCAAATAAACTAAATAATTAGTTACAGTAAATGTACTACTATTGTTTTTCTATCAAAATAAAAGTTAAATTAGTGGTACATCAAGTTAGTTAAAAGTAGTATATTCAAACGGTGAATACTTATATAATATCGTGCTTTATGTAATCAATAATTTGTGACAAACATTGATACCCAACATTAAATCACCTAAACGAATAACTTAATAATTACTAGATGATTATAAATATATATTTATATATTACTGGATAACAACACAAGTTTATATAAAATTTCTGACTTTGAGATCTAACAGGTTGATCATGTGCCTCATCATGATCGAGATGATATATGGTTGAATTGTCTCTAAAGTAAAGCACCCTAGTACTATTTGATTGGCTGAATATATATAGATATCCAAGTGGTTGAAAATAATGATTAAAATAATACTTATGCAATCAGTTTAATAGTTTTCTTGAGATACACAATTCGATGGATGTAAAATTGTGTGTAAAGTAAGGTATATACAAAGTTAAAACTTAAGATAGTACATGTTTAATAATATAGTCAATTTCTAAACAATTTATTCGACAATGATATTGATCATTTATGTATGAACGACAAGGTTAATAAGTCTCATATAAACGTTTTGTTATTGTGTAGTCATCTCTTATGTCCACATTTTTTATGTGTCAATAGTGAATACATTTGTCTTCACTTCCAAAATTAATGTAATCTACCTCTAACTTTAGAAGGTAATATAAAAGTTCACCTCAAATTAAACTTTTACAATAGAATGATACGTGTCGCTTTATTTTATAAATATAAATTAATATTTTAAGTATCAACACAAGAAATCATTTGAATCGTGATTTGATACATACTATTCATATTCTACTATTTTTTTTTCTTCGTAAGTACATAGCGTGTAAATAAAAAAATTGTACATCGTCTAAGTAGTCTAATAATATAATCTACGTAAATATTAAAGAACAAACATTTATATAAATCAGTGACAAAATTAAGAACGTATGATTATACCTAACAACATAAGAATTGAGACATGGAATGAAGATACTTTAATTCTTATACAAAATAGTGCAACAACATAACTTTTCAAGGTCCACCCACTCTTTGTAGTATCAACTTTGGAAGATAACTTTAATTTGATGATATATCCTTCTTCTTTTCTTGGAAGATTTTTATTTTAATATTTAATCATGAACGATTTGCTAATTCTGTTAACTATAATGCAATTATAGTACTCCCTCCATTTTTTTAAAAAAATCCACCAAAAAGAAGAATTTCAGTTTAAAATAGAATAATGAAATGTCAAATTTGTTTTTAATATTTTGACTTAAAATATAAAAAAAATGAGTTGTTGAAAGTAATAATTGAAGATAAATTTGAGAGTTTAATAATTTTTAATAGTTATTTATTACAAGTAGACAATTTTTTGAGACATATATAAATAATGATGTGGATATTTTTTCAAACAAAAAAAGTACTTACTTTTCCCTTTTATAGACTTCAGTCCCCGTATTTATCGGATCTTTCTTAGAATTTTGAAAAGAAAATCACATCTACTGTTGACTGCAAATATATTATCAATACTCCCTTATTATACATTATTATCTTTGGCTTAAAAAAGATATTGGAAGTATCCAAATTACCCCTACACTAATTCAAACATTGTATATTTTCAATCTTTTGAACTTCTACCTACACATTTTCCCCAACATTCTTTAAGATTAAATATCTAAAAAACGGTTAGTCGAAACATTGTAAAAATTACACCATAAAAATCAACGTTTTTTCTCTTCGATTAGACATATCACATGATATACTTTCGATGAATAATTTTTTTCATTCATTTTTTAAAATAAAACTTAAGTGTCTTTACGTATATGATTCAATTACTACAAAATAGATATGCAATCCCGCGTAATCGCGGGTAAATAAACTATATATAACTAAACATATATAACTCTAAACAATAGATATCTACATATTTAATCTAAATAATCGTTTTGTATTTGAAAACGAAATAATATATTTACCTGCGTATCAACAAAACAATATATTTCTTGGTACCATGGTATGCTAATTATCCATAAGAATATTTTTATTATATACTTTTTATCCTTAAACTTTTCTAAATATGATATTCAGACCTTTCGTTTACCTTAGCAGCATAAACGTTGCGTGTTTTAAACAACACCGTTCATTTTTCTCATCGTGAAAACATATATCGACACAAACTAGGCACCATAAATGCATACATGCACACACAAACGTAAAGGCATAATATGTGCACAACATTCACATATGTAGCCAAAGAATACCATGGGACAAATTACAAAAAAACATATATCTAAAAAACAATGCAAAAAACAATGTTGCTTCAAGTATACTTTCAAGATTACATGCTCAAATCTAAGTTTTGTAACGTACAACACAGTTGGGACAAATTACAACAACCACAGAGATCGGAAAACTCATAAAGCTAAATACTGTGGAGAGACAAGAGCAGTTAGGTACAATAATGCATGTAAAATATGGACTAGATTGAAGAAGACTTTTCAAAAGTGGCATAAATTTCAACATAGTAGAAATTATGGAGGTTAAAGTATGTTTACTTTCTTTTATCTTCATCATTGTTAATTTCAAGAAAACAAATGTCATGGCCTCAACTTTAGCCATGAATCATAATTGTGTTGTTGGCTTGTTAAGATCAATCAAACATGGTCCATGGCATGTTCATTCCAAAAATACATAAAACAAAGTTATATACATGAAAAAGAATAAAACATAAAGGTCTGATGAAATGAAATGAATAAAAATCCTATGTTGGTTACAGTATACTTTACCAAACATCTACTCAAACTCCCATATTGTTATTGCCTTTTTGACCTTTTAGGTTCCTTCACAAAGCATCTTCCTACATGCTATCTTTTCCATGAATTGAAAATGACCTCCACACTTTGTCCAATATAGAACTTCAACAACTTATGATTAGACCCCAATAAATTTCACATATGACCCTCTGGCCCATATACTTCTGTCCAGATTGTTTTGTGTGGTGCACCACATCATAAATCAACAAATCAAATGAATCTACTCTTTAAAGTTAGAATAAAACAAAACTTTTAAAACCCTCTGGATCGGGTCGGGTCAAACTAAGGTCAACCCATCACCAGTGAAGCTGATTTCTGATGAAGAATTTGAGAGTGTGATCATCCCATTTAAATCAGACACACTATCTTGTAAATTCAATAGCAAATCAGAAGTACTAAAACTCAATGAAGGTTTAGCCTTTGGAACCACAGGGACCTCAGCCTCACCCACAAGCATTTGAACCACATTTCGCATTGTGGGCCTAACTGCGGGGTCTGGGTGTGAACAAACCAACCCAACTAACAACACTCTTATCATCTCCGCCTCCTCGAACTCGCCACACAACCGCGGGTCCGCAGCAGCTAACAACCGCCCTTCTCTATGCAATCCCCAAGCCCAATCCACCAAACTACTCCTTTGCCCATTGGCTGGCCCCACCCCAACTCCATCCCTCTCAATGGGCCTCCTGCCACTAGCGACCTCTAACACCACCGCACCGAAGCTATAAGCATCGGTTTTCTCACTAGCCCGGCCTGTTAACAGATACTCCGGCGCCAAGTACCCCATTGTCCCAGCCGCAACCGTCGGGTCTGGCGACTTATTTTGATCTATCTCTCGGGCCAACCCGAAATCACCCAATTTAGCATTAAACCCCTCATCCAACATAATGTTACTAGCTTTCACATCTCTGTGTATCACTTGATTCTCGCATTCATGATGCAAATAAGCTAAAGCCGAAGCAACACCCATTAATATTTTCCTTCTATGAGCCCATAACAATGTGAACCTTGATTCAAAAAGTGCTTTATCAAGTGACCCATTTGGCATTAAGTCATAAACAAGCATAATTTCACCTTTTTCATGGCACCAACCTTGTAACCTCAAAAGATTCCGATGCCTAAGCGTTCCAATTATCGATAACTCCGATAAAAACTCGGCTTTTCCTTGATCACCACTATGGCTACATCTCTTTATAGCCACAACAATTCCTGTATCTAACAATATCCCTCTATAAACAGTTCCAAATGCTCCATGTCCGATTACCCGGGTCGGGTCAAAACATCTAGTAGCTAATTTAAGCTCTTTGTATGAAAATTCTTTAGGGGTTCTAAAAATATCACTAACAAATAGTTCCGGTTTTTTCGGTTGTTTAAATTTCTTGGAATAAACCCATATCAGCAAGATTGCACATAACGCTAAAAAGAATGCACCGGCGGTCACAACTCCAGCGACCGCGCTGGCACCTTCCTTACACAATTTATTATGATGACATTTGCTTTCCTTTTGTGTAGTGTGAGCAGTTGGAATGTTTGAGTTTGAAGGCGCCATTGACGGCGGCGATGAGTTAACGGCGTTGGCTGCGGGGTTCATGAAAGTGGCAGTTGGCGGCGGCGGCGGAGGTGAAATTGAACTGGGTTTCGTATCCGGTTCATCAAAGATCGAATTAAAACTCCACCATTCAACCGAGTGGACCTCAGTACTTCCCTGAGTTGACCCGGCAAACCCAACAAACATAAACTCGTTTAAATATTGATTCAAATTCGTTGTCATTGATAAAACTGGTGATTTGGGTTTTGTATCAGTGTATGAAATGGATACATTGAGTTGCTGGGTTGACCCGGAAAAATCAACCCATGAGTTAACTAACTGACCACTTTTTAAATCAACGTTGACCGGGTCTAAATTGGCAACTCGGGTCGAAACCATGGAGTCAAGATCCAAACCCACATGATTCCCATTAACATCTTTAAACTCAAAATCCATTAACGTATCAAATTCAACGGCAACAGCACCCGCCGGAATACCTAAAAAGCCACCGGCGTCACCAACCGTTTCATCGTCCGGTGAAATCACAAAAGCTAACCCACCACCAATCGAATCTGGATTCAAATTGGCAATTGAGAACGAAAAGAATGTATTGAAGCTCGCCGGAGTTGGGTTCCCAGTTCGCCGGAATCTTACGGGTTTGTTGTATAAAACCCTGCCGGCGCCGGAGTTTGGGACGGGGAGATCTTTGGTGAGTCTAACACTGTTGTTGAACATATGTGCATCTCCTAAAAACTTTAAGCTTGTGAGTGTGAGTGTTTGGAAGTCAAATGTAGTGGCTCCGGTAGCTGCATTGCCGGTAAAACAGAGCGAAAACAGAGTAAAAAACAGGGGAAGAAACAGAGTGTGAAATAGGGTGTTTTTGGTGGAAATTAAAGAAGGCATGATTTGGGTCTAGATCTGAAGAACACCCATGCAGGAATCTTGAAATATAAAGATGGATTGAAAGAATAAATTACAAAATGATACGAAGATTGTAGAGAGAGAGATTTTGCATGGAAAAGAACAAGAAAGAATAGTTGTGGTGGAATGAAATGAGTGATGAAAGAGATGGAATCCAAAGGCAGACAAGTGGGTGATTTGGATTACACGTGTCAAACTAACGGTTGTGTTTTGTATATTGTGTAAAGATAACTTTGTTTTCTTCTTCGTATAATTTTTTTGGTTTCTTTTTTAGCTTGATTATCTTCTTTATAAATTATTACTCCACTTCAAACTCTATTTATTGATGGATCACGTGATTTTACACTATTTGGTTTATGTGTATAGGTTTTACATAAAATAAAGGTTGTATATTTATTTGTATATCGAAGAGAGAGTATTAGGTTGAAACATTGTTACTTTATTAAGACAGCCGAAAATACATGAGTTGCTTTTATTCGTTTTCCTTATAAGATAGATTGTACCATATGTGCAAAGACACATGTTATTAAATAGCAATTGCTGATAAAAAAAGAAAAAGAAATATAATAATCGAACATGAGGTAGGAAACAAATGCCAAATATTACTTATCTAGCATGGTATTTGGAAAGAAAGAAAGAAGAACGAAATACAAGTCTTTAATGTATATTTTCTATTTAAAATTTTCTATAATATCATATATATATACTTAAATACAACTTTTTAATACATAACAATTTTAACGCATGTTTGAGTATATATATGATATTTTGTAAATTTTTAAGGAGAAATATGTAATGGCTCCTTTTTAACTTTTCTTAATAATTAACATGTGAATCTAAGTCAATAATTATGCTCATATTTTGTGTATGTATCGTTTCTTATATAGTTAACATTGGAATTAGAACAAATCTAGCGAAACAAGGACGACCATTTGACTTGAATGTCAGTCTAAAATGTCCGTGACAACCACGGTGTATTGAAATTGTTCCATACGTCCTTTTTGTTTCTTCTTCATAACAAAATGTTACTGTATATATCTAACGTTAAGTTTAGGTGATTTACACTTTCTTTTTTTGTTGATGTCTGGTGGTTATCATGTCATTGGGTATATAAACTACAGAGTATAAATTAATAGGAGTATTGTTCAACTCTATGGTGTTAAAATATAGAGTACTATGTAAATGCATTTCTAAAAATAAAGTGGCTGAAGTTAGCCGATATTAATGGCCAACAATATGTTATTGATAGTAGTATGGAAATGGAATGGATGGATGTATGTATCGAATTGAATATATATTTTATCAGCACGCGTATATATATAGCTAGATAAAATAGCATATGGGTTTCAAATGTATGTAAAAGTACTACTTTTATATTTGAAAAGATTACTTTAGATATCAAATAGAAAGGATTCTACATGTATGAGTAGATCTAGCTTCAAATGGTTAATTCATCGGTTCTGTCGAATCAAGATCTATGATGTTTATCAGTTTATGTATGTTTTTATGCAGTCTTCGCAAACAGGTAACATGTGACTATATTTATATACAAATATACATTTATGATGAAAAATAAAGTTAATTGCTATCTCTGTACCTTATATGTGTACTAAAAGACCTCATGTGTATATATTAGGGAAAAAAACACCATTTGTGTATTAAAATAAAATGTACAAGTGTACATCTGAACGGTAATTACTATAGACAAAATTATTAAAATGGTAGAATTTGACCATTAATATCTTATTATGAACAAAATCATTTAAAATATTTAAAATGGTCAAAGATCTCGTTTTATAAATACGTTTTTGACACTTATACTATCTAATTGAATATATTATGCACATTCGCTCCACCTTTTTTAATTAGAGCAAATTTTCCTATTTTTTCAAAATAATAGGAGTAAATTGGCTTGAACTTGAGCTAATTATAGTGCATTTAAGTGTACTGTGTAGCATTAGAGTGAAATGTTTTAAACAAAATTTAGTTTGAACGAGTTGTGTTGCATTTTGGTGAAATATTAACATATTTCTTATCACAATTTCTCCAAATTGATGTGACGAAAATAAAACATGAAATATCAACTCTGATCAAAATGGTAATTTTCTCAATATTATATGCTGATAATCTTTTAGCAGTTTCTTTTGTTTAAAAAATAGTGGGCCGGGCCACTGGGCTTTTTATATAGTTCAATCAAAAATAGATATTAAGAGGTACTATCTTTCTGGGTCAATTTGACCATTATGTGTGCACTGCAGCACTGGCACTGAATTTCACCAATATAGATTTACATTTACTGCTTCTCCCTCTCACTAATGATTATCTAAATGCAGTTTATTTAGTTAAAACATTTTAGGGTGCGTTTAGTTATAGAAAAAAAGTTGATTTTTTCTATAAATTTGTTTTAGAAAAAAAAAAAATTATAAAATGCATTCAGAATGGATATTTTTAGAAAAATTTTCTGAGAAAAATAGAAAAATCATTTTTTCATGTTATAACTATGAAGTGGAAAAGAAGAATTTTGACTTTTCTACTCTTTCCTTTATAACACATTTTCATCACTTTTCTAAGTAATAAAAATTCTTATCATTTTTTAGAAAATTAGAGATGAAAAATTATAGAAAGTTTTCTATAATTAAACACACTCTAAATAAATAAAAAGATCACAAAAGAAATGTTTGTCAAAAAATTTTAAGTTTTTTGACAGCAAAACTTTTTTACAGTTAGTTTAGTTTGAACGAATTGTGTTGTATTTTAATAAAATATTAACATATTTCATATTACAATTTTTCAAGTTGACGTGATGAAATAATATATCTTTTTCATAAGATAGAAAAACAAAGTTGACCTTTTCTCATTGTGGATTTAGTTGACAGTTTGCTAATTGGACTTTATAATGAATAAGTCTCCCTGTCGTCCTTATTGTGTAAATGTGGGGTATTTATTAGCTTCATAGACGACATCGTTTGTTGTTTCAGTTTACATGAAGTCTTTTATTTGTAATTGTCTCACTAATAAGGTGATATGTTACACCTTCAATTCTCTATTTTTTTATTTTTTTTAAAAGCAATAATATTTGAAGGGCAATAACATTATATCTTTATCTTTATTTTTATCTCTATTAAATTTTAAATTAAATAAATAATAAATAATACAATGAAGGAATTTAGAATTTTGAATGAGTTTCTTTCTTGATTTAAGGGTGGAAATTTAATACTAGAGGGTCAAAGTCAATTTTATTAACATGTCTATGAATTTTAAAAAAATAGCATAATTAGTCCCTACATGTTTCATAATACTTCCCTATTGTTTTATTCATTTGATACTTTATAACCGTTAAGTTACAATTAAACACTCACACATTAATTAATATTTTTCATCACCCAAAATTTCAATTAATAATATTACCTATAAATATACTTAATTATTACATTTGATTATACAAGTATTAATTAAATATAAAATACATAAAAGTGTCTATAATTAAATGAAGTTATATAACAATAATATAATTATTTTATAACTATAATGTTAGTATGTTATTATGTGAATTGTAATATAACAAAAAAAATTACCCGCTTGTTTTGTTGGGCGTAAACAGTAAAATTATATAATTTTTGATAAGTATATTATACACATATGAAATAAGTATGCAACTTATCAAAATACATTAATGTTATATTTTTATTTGATTTGCACCCTTCGTAATTCCCTGACTATATTTTGAAATTCTGCTAATATTGGTAAATATCGATGAAATTCTTGATTTACGTTGGTGTGTTACAAAATTTCATGATTTCTCTCACAAGGTTTTTTTCTCCATCAATAATCTCTCTTGATTCAAATTCGAATTCTTGTTCCTTTTGAAATCAAATCTTCAAATTTGTGTTCAGATGTCTATATCTCAAGTTAAAGACACTATATGATTCAAAATAACCTAGAAGTGTTACACTATATGATTCAAAGTAACCTAGATAGCAAGTATGATGGGGTGTTCCGAATTAAAGAAATTCATAATCGCCTTTGCTATCAATGTGTAATAATCTCTTCTATCATGATGCTGATTTTTTGTATCTTTCACTGACGTTACTGTTTTTCAATAAGGTAATTGATTTTTTGGTAACATGTATTTGTGCTTTAATTAAGTTTACAACTTAGAATAACTTCATATATGAGGATTAACTAGATGATTTAACAACACATGAATAAAAAATAATTCAGAACAATAATTCTCATACTGCCTCAAACAATGATTCTCTACAATGACATATGTCACGCGGCAACAGAATTATGTTGCATATAACACAAAACAACAAATAGTTGTCACTTATTTTGTGGTAGACAACATTGTTTTATTCATTTTACTTTACCCCTATACTGTTCTACATCATCAGTAGTCTTCATTTTTCATTGTTATAATAAGTTTTTGATTCATTATATTTAGATTAAATATGTACTACAACGGGTATATAATGAGCCAATTACTGCATATTTTCATGTCTACTCTCGTGTAGTCGTGAATTAATAGACTATTATAAATTAAAACTAGCAAGAAGCTAAGAATTACAACAACAACCCTAAAATGATAATTATGATCACAGACCTTAAACAACTTAAGCGGTTAATAAAGGATCAGAATATATAAAAACAGAATTAATCAAAACAACTTCTTTGATTATTATGAGAAACTCACTCAAAACTCACAATGTTTTCTGTACATTATAACTCGATGAAACAGTGAATATATATAACCCTAGATACCAACTTGTAATAGGATTAGGAAACTTGTTATTTTATTGACTTGCTAAAATAGATTCCTTGTTCTCCAGGACTTAGGATTCCAACAATCACCCCTGAATTCCTAAGACGTTTTCGAGAGATCTTCAACCCCGATTAAGCTCCTCATTTCCTTGAACCTTGTTCGTCCCAATGGTTTAGTTAGAATATCCGCCTTTTGCAATTCACCCGGTATATACTCGACCTTCATTTGCTCATCCTCAACTCGTTCACGAATGTAATGATATCGTGTATGAATATGCTTACTTCTCCTGTGAAGAACTGGATTCTTAGTGAGTGATATTGCTGATTTGTTATCGACGCGTATAACCACCACTTCTTGTTTCTTGTTAGTGATCTCGCTCAACAACTCTTGCAGCCAAACCGATTGACATGCGGCTGCCGTGGCGGCCATATATTCTGCTTCACATGATGACAAAGCGACTATGTCTTGCTTTTGCGAACACCATGTGATCGGCGATGATCCAAAGTAAAATATATGTCCGGTTGTGCTCCTTCCATCGTCCGGATCAGTGTTATGACTACTATCACTGTAACCTTCAAGTAGTCTTTGTCCCATCTTCTGATACTTGATGCCATACCCTGTGGTACCTCGGAGATACCTTAGGATATGTTTGATTGCTGCCCAATGCGATCGTCTCGGGCTTTGCATATATCGGCTCGCAACTCCAACCAAATATGCCATGTCTGGCCTTGTCTGCAATAGGTACCGGAGGCAGCCCACAAGTTTTCGATATTGTGTTGCATCAACTTCAGACTCGTCTTCAGCTTTTGACAACTTCGATCCAGGCTCCATAGGTACATGTGTCGCATTGCAGTCTTGCATACCTGCTTCTTTTAGGATTCGGTGAGCATAGGCTTCTTGTTTGATAGTGATCCCTGAATTTTCTTGGTTGACTTCAATGCCAAGATAATAAGTTAACTTCCCGAGATCTGACATCTCAAAGTTTTTAGACATTTCCTTTTTGAACCTCTTGATCACTTCCAAATTCGTACCTGTGACAAACAAATCGTCAACATAAACCGCCAATATTAACATGTTTTGACCTTCTGTTTTCAGATACACGGAAGGCTCTTTTGCACATTTTTGAAATTTCAAGCCTTTCAAAATTGTATCCAACTTTGTGTTCCATGCTCGCGGTGCTTGCCTTAGACCGTATAAGGCTTTTGCTAACCGATACACTTTATTCTCGCTGCCCCTTTTTAAATATCCTTGCGGTTGCATAACATAAACAGTTTCCTTCAACTCGCCATGTAAGAAGGCCGTTTTGACATCCAAGTGATGGAGTTCCCACCCATTTGTAGCGGCTATGGCAATAAGGAGTCGAATCGTTTCGATGCGAGCTACCGGAGCAAATACTTCTTCAAAATCAACACCGGGTTCTTGTACGTATCCTTTTGCTACTAATCGGGCTTTATATTTGTTAATCGATCCATCTGCATTCTTCTTGACTTTGAACACCCACTTTAATCCAATTGGCTTCACCCCCATAGGCTTATCAACTAACTTCCATGTGCCATTCTTGTTTATCGACTCTATTTCTGAATTCATAGCCTTAACCCATTCCGGTTGTGTGTTTGCTTCTTCAAAAGTCACTGGTTCTTCATTTGTGGCTAGTAGAAGTTCATCATACTCGAGGTTTGCAAGGAGCACATAATCACCTTGAAATCTCCTTGGAAGCACGGATTGTCGTTGGGATCTTCGTGGTCCGGTTTGAACGGGTGGCGTGACCACCGAGGGTGGATAGACAGGTTCGGTATTGGACTCCACATTCTCAGGCTCAACTACTCCATCTTCACTTGGGTTTTCTTGACCAGAGGTATCGGGCTCGCCATTATCATATTCCCATTGTACTGTAAAAGATCCCGGAGCTACATCATCAGGTTCTTGATTGATGTTCCAAGTCCACCCCTTTGTTTCATCGAAGATAACTTCGCGACTTACTATAATTTTCCTTTTCGTTGGGTCAAATAGCCTATATGCCTTCGAATTTGGTTCAGAACCAAGGTGGACTAGAGGTCTTGATCTTGCATCTAACTTTTTCAGATTCACGGGTTCGGTTTTGGTGTAGGCGAGACATCCAAATACTCGAATATGCTCAAGATTCGGTTTTTTTTTTCTTGAGCTTTTCATATGGAGTCTGATCAACTAACACTCGAGTATAAATTCGGTTGATTATATACGTCGAGTGATTTACCGCTTCACCCCACAGGCTATTAGGAACTTGCATGGCTTTCATAATACATCTCGTCATCTCCATAAGAGTCCGATTTCGTCGTTCTACAACCCCATTTTGTTGGGGTGTGTATGGAGCAGTGAGATGTCTTTTGATTCCTTCTTTATTACAATAATCATGGAATTCTGTTGAGGTAAACTCTCCCCCCCGGTCACTTCGAAACACTTTCAACGGCTTTTCTATTTCTTTCTCCGCCAAAGTCTTGAATCTTTTGAAGTGAGTGAAAGCCTCGCCTTTTTCTTTTAAGAGATATATCCACATGAAACGAGAAAAATCATCAATTAGAGTGAAAACATATTTATTACCTCCCATAGTAGCCGGTGTTATTGGACCACACAAATCACCATGTACCAACTCGAGTGGATCGGTTGCTCTAAAGGAAGTCGTGTTTGGAAACGAGTTTCTAGTTTGTTTGCCCACCAAACAGGACTCACAGAGTTGGTTAACATGGTCAATCCTTGGCAAACCTTTGACCAAGCCAGTGTTGGACATTTTTCTCATAGACTCGAAATTAATATGTCCAAGTCTTGCATGCCATCGCCAAGTATTCTCGCCAATTTTTGAATGAAGACACACTGGAGTCCCAATTTTTAACTGAATCTTATAAAGTCGATTATGAGATCTTTGTACCTTCATCAAAAGACATCCGTTGGGATCGTGCATGGTAAGGTAATTATCTTTCATTCGGATGTCACATCCGGATTCTGTGGTTTGACCAAGGCTAATGATGTTGTTCTTGAGATCCGGAATGTAGTAAATCTCCGTCATTAGTCTTTGTTTTCCGGATTTTCCTTGGAAAAGTATTGCACCTTTTCCCTTTATCGCTACACATGAGTTGTCACCAAACTTCACTCGCCCAGTAATACCTTCGTTGAGTTATGAAAAATATGACCGATTGCCTGTCATATGGTTGCTAGCTCCATTATCAAGATACCACACACCATTGTCTTTTGTGTCGTATCGTGATGGTATCACCTTTTCTTCGTTTAAAAACACAGTTTCGTGTAAGAATACTGTGGCATTGTTATCGTCAGTTTCAGCATGGTTTGATTCTTGCAACTTTTGTTTGCGATCTGGACACAGGGATGCGAAGTGCCCCGGTTTATCACATCGATAACATATAAGTTTCGAGCGGTCTTTCTTCTCCTTATTCTGACATGCTCGTTTATCGCTAGCTTGTGACTTTTCTTGGCCGCTTGACTTGCTTTTACTATTGCCTTTCCCACTTTTCCAATGTCCCTTCGAGTTATCTTTTGTCTCCCCTTTTGTGAACAGTAGCTTTGATTGACCATTGTTAGTGGAATCATCTTCACTGATTCGTTCTTCATAGGCCTTCAAACGACCCACAACATCTTCAAACGCGGTGTTGTTGAGATCTAGTACATGTTCAAGAGAAGCAACAATTTGAATAAACTTGCTGCGTGGAAGGGTTTTAAGGAATTTCTTCACAAGCTTGGGTTCTTCGATAGTTTCTCCTAGTGCTGCTGATTTCAAGGCAATCTCAGACAACTTCCCTGCATATTCGTCAATTGACTCGTTATCCGCCATCTTGAGTCTATCGAAATCGGACATTAGGGTTTGCAAACGAGCCTCTTTCACGCGGGCGGCCCCAATGTTTCTTGCTTTTATTGCATCCCACAGTTTCTTAGATGAATCTTGATCACCGATCTGTATGATCAAGGTTTCTGGAATCGATTGATATAGCAAACCCATAGCCAAGTCATCTTTCTCAGCATTCTTGGTAGTACCTAGATCAATTGTTTCCCACACCTTGTGAATGCGCAGCAACACCTTCATGCGCATTGCCCACACTGTGTAGTTTGTGGACGTTAGCATCGGACATTGGATGGAGATCGATCCTACCTCCTTCCCCTTTGGCGGTGGCGTGTTATCCCCCATGATCAATTTTCACCGCTCTGATACCAATTAAAGGATCAGAATATATAAAAACAGAATTAATCAAAACAACTTCTTTGATTATTATGAGAAACTCACTCAAAACTCACAATGTTTTCTGTACATTATAACTCGATGAAACAGTGAATATATATAACCCTAGATACCAACTTGTAATAGGATTAGGAAACTTGTTATTTTATTGACTTGCTAAAATAGATTCCTTGTTCTCCAGGACTTAGGATTCCAACAGTTAAACCTCAATTCCAACCAAAACGACCTACAACTTTACTAAACATGTACTTAACCAACTACTACGGTTAAAATCTCAGTTCTATCCAACACGACCATACAACTATACTAACACAACCCTAAAAATAACAATGCCCCCTGCAATGATCCACCAATATAAGGAGCATCCTCTCCATCCAAACCCAACACGATACATGACCACAGAAGGGCAATCACTCATTAAAAAGCATGTAAACGGTGAAAGCACCGACGATGACCATTACAACTGAAGCGAAACCCATCGGAACCTTATACCAAACATTTTCGACCATATAATCAGTCCGAATGATGGTACCGTGAGACTTAAGGATATAAACTGAGAAAACACCGACCCAAACTGCTTGTTGAAACCACCTACATTTTCTGTACGGAACCACTTGAAACATATGTCCTAAAAACGACCCTAGGGAAAACTTCCAGGGAAAAAGAAAACTTCAACGAGGTGACAGAATGTACATATAAAGGAGATTGTTGAGAGAGAGAGGGAAGTCCTTCGGATTACCGACGACAATCGAAGAAAGCACAAAAATAGGTGTGAGGACTGTTTAGCTTTTAGGGTTTTGGGGAGAGAAGAATATAGATTAATATACCCTAAATATGTAATACAGATAAAGAATTTAAATAAATATAATTAAAGATTTTCATGGATGATTTTAGGAGTTGGGTTGAACAACTTTTAATATTATAACGCTCACAAAAGGTGGGAATGATTTTAAAAAAGTTGATATGTTACACTATTTGTTTACTAATAAATAAATTTGTTTTTGGCTCTTGTAGTAATTACAAACAATTGCTTAGTTGTTTAGTTCACCTATGCTAAAATTTAAAAAGATTCATAAAACTTTTAGCATCTCTGAAAATAAAGACATAAAGGTGTTGAAAACAAAAATATAATCCGATACCCTACTAACTATTAAGCGGTTATATATATGATATCTAGAACATTAGGTTTTGATGATATATATTGTTTTCTGTTTAAGTTTGCTATGAAATGATAGTAAATTGAAAGTTAAGTACTAGTTAACATTTAAGATACATTATCATATAAGAGTGTATCCACCTTATAAGAATAAATTATAGAAGAATCATTGGTGTATAATATAATTAGATTTCATCACATATGGATCGACATTATTCAAATAAATTGAAGCCAAACTATATATTATATCATACGAATAATAGTTAACAAGAAAAAGCCAAACAAATAACACAGCTTGTAACTAAAATAAATACATTTTTTTGTCTCAACAGAGAAATGGGGCATACTTCTAAATAATAATAATGATTAAATAAAATATAAGTTCTATATCTTTTTTTTTCTTTAAAATGCATGCGAATATCAAACACATTATCAAGATTCGTTTGGTGAAGAAACATATGATCTCAGTTGAATCATAAGTTTTTAAAAATAAGTGGTTAAACAACCAAATATTAATTCATAATGTTACAAAGTTTATTCCTGTAGGCTAGTGACATAAAACCTTCAAATATGTCACATTAAAACATAACAATGCAACAAAAAATTTACACATCTTTGATGATTTTAGTTGCTGTTTACAAACCGACAATCTTTTCGAACCTCGCCAACATCTTCGCTTATCGGGTTGTTCTCTGATAAAATAAGAAGAGCCTTAGCAAACTGATCATGAAAGTAAGTGTTATCGGCTGCCATTTTCTCGACATACGGAGATGTAGTTGGAGTCGATAAAAGTTCTTGATCAACTACAAGCAGTCCCCTGTTGTTTATCAGGTTCTTGTAGTACATGTTGTCTAAGGTCATCGGTGTTAGTAGGTCAGTTCTTGCGTATTCTACAGCAAGCGGGTCTGGTACTTGATGGGGACACCGACGCTTGAGATACTCGGCGTATTCTGGGGCCAGGGTTGGGTCAACTTCTGGATATAGTCGGTCAACGATGTTGACACAATGGACTCTGCCTACCGAGTGAGCGCCTGCGACATAAGTGAACTAATATTGAATATTTTGAAACATATGGAATGAATTTGCGTGTTGAAAATGTTTAGTTCGATTGAAATAAATGTAAATGGACAGGGGAGAGCTAATAAGTTATTATTTAAAGCAAGTTTTACACAATTAAATTAAATTAATCAAAAAATCATTTTTAAGGGAGTAAAATACAATTATCAACATTAATATATAAAAATGTTTAGGGGGTATCTGCCCGCTGCCCCTCTAGTGTCCCGCCCTTGGCATGAGTCATAATTACCTAAGAGGGCGACTGTTCCTTCAACATCAATTCCAACGGATTGAAAACGAGAAAGGACATATGACATGGAATCGTTATGGTTTGGGAGCAATTCGTCGATTTCTGCAAGATGACTTTCCTTGCTATCTTTTCGCCCGGTTTTCATCTCAATATGAGGTCCTCCTAGCTACGTAAATATATTAAACAACCGATAATTACATCAATATTTGTTACGTTTGTGTATGTACTAATGAAAAAAGAAGAAAGCATAATTACGTACCATAACAACACCATCTCTAGCAGAAAGAGCAACAATATCGGCACAAGAAACAGTCATGGGGCATGCACTCTCAAGAGCATCTTTGATTGTGTTGATGTACTTGAAATTTCTCATTCCCATATTTCTTTTTGATGTCTTTTCTGATTGTATCCCATTTATGCTCTCCAATAATATTGATGCGTCACATGACTAATAAAAAAAGCATATCGATTAAGATATAACCAAAAAAAATAAAGAAGTCCATAGCTTCATAGCAATGATTCAATGCTTACTTGTAACACATGCATTAGATGTCAAAGACTTTTATTGATTAGATATATATTAATTAAAGCTCCGAGGAAAAGGGTTGTCATGAGAACGATGTACCTTTTACCATGCAAGAAATGGCAAGTAAATACTTCAACCATAACATTTATAATCTCATGATTTTTTATATTTTATGCTATAAAATTGTAAATAAGTATATAACTATGAATAAAGAGGTTATACTTTAAATAACTTTCGGAAATCCACAAATCTAGGATATGATTAATGCTATTTTGACAAATATTTCATGCAATATAATTTGTGTACAACTTTGAATAGATAATTTAGACTCATGGAAGAGGGCAAATTAAGGTTAAAATAATTTAAACTGTACCTTAACCATGCAATCATGGAACAAAGTTCTTATCCAAGAAACAGCCGTATTTCCATGCTTATTATACAAACTTATAACTTGTTCTTTCACAATTTCTTCAGCTTTTGGACAAGTCTCCGAGTAGTAATTCAACTGTACCTCGCTCTTACCTTCAAAAAGCGATAAATATAATACAAAGATTAATCATATTCGTAACCATATATGAAGGGTTATGGTCAGCGTATAATGGTTTAATTTCATGAAAACCAATGTACGTGACCATATACGCATCTAAACGTAAAAGTAAAAATCTAGGGGTGATAATATACCTGAATAAAAATGGAAGGATAAGAGAAAGACGAAGCTAATTAGCCAGCAAATTATCTTCTGGGATGCCATAATCTCTATGATTTTATAATGTAAGCTTGTACTTGTGAGTAAGTATCCCAACCATCTAACCTTTATATAGAGGAGTCTTTGCAAGTGCAAATGAATATTACAAGCATGCAAAGCTTGTCCACTTGGCCTATTATTTTTTTTTACTTTCTAGCCACTTTCTCTCCACTAATTATTTGTTAAAAGAGCAATACTGAGTGAGCCGTTATTAGAAAAAAGAAAAAAGGAGCAATTAATACTGATAAATTATCATTAATTATGAGATCTTGTGTTTCAAAAATGTTATCAATATACATTGTGGGATGTGTTTGTTAAGTAAATTTAAGGTAAGTGTCTTGTATAGATTCATAGAGTTGTGATAGCCAAATACCTCATATCACGATTATCAAATATTATAAACAAAAAGAGCTTTGACTGAGAATCAAATATTTAAGTATTTTTTTATATATTATGTGTAGTAGTTGAAAAATGTTCTCCAAATACCATAGTCAAATTTATAAAAACTTATAAGCAAAGATACTTTCTAATGCTTGTTAATTAATGGATATTTAGGTAGACTTGTAATACTATAATCAATGAAAAAGAAATTATGAACTTTATAAAATCCAAAAGTTATGACCCATAAAAAGTATGTATTAGAGGTTTGTTATTAAAGTCAAACAAGCTTTTAATAGTCTCTTCTTAAGATCTAATTAATTGATCATTTGTGCAAGGGCATTGTTAATTAGCGCATCTATGTTCACTCGCAATCGTGTTTGTATAGTACACATGCAACATCCGCAAATGTTTTATTAACGTTATAATATAACTCACAATAAATATATGACAATTGTCGTATCAAATCTTCCCACCAATTGTCATATTACAATTTATTAAAGATAACAAAACCATGTGCTTATGTCGAATTTTGTATAACTTATGTACGTCATTGTGTACGTTTTTCATGCCTATAGTAATATACTTCTTTTTAAACAATTATGTCTGAAATAGTTTGATGAAAAATATTATATATTATATAGTAACTAATATACCAAAACTGATAATTGAAGTGAGTGAATAATTAATATGGAAATTTAGGAAAACAATAAGTAGTTGATTTGGGAGGTTCTTGAAATGATTAGAATGATGTCAAGACAGCCGCCCCACCAACCGTTCTTAGGCTTAAAGAATTGTATGGTTTTACAACAAAATGCTAACAAAAATGACTAGAAATGTTGTTCAGATTTAGTTTGAGATTCGAAAAACAAACAAGTAGATTGAAATGTGACTACTATTTGATGATATATTTATTATATTTTAGTAAGTAATCTATAAATAGAAGATTCACACTTAGCAGATACAATATTCAATAAGTTTCAAAAGATCTCTATATATACGAAACTTATTACAAACTGAATCTATCTTCTTATTTTATTGAGCAAAAAAGAAACTATTTAATCCAATAGACTAATTTTTTTATAATTGTTCTTTAACATTTTTGTTGTTGGATTTAACGTAAGTTGGATGCAAATTTGTTCTTGTATTCAAGATAAATTTTATTGAAATTTTTAATAAATAATTGATCGAGAGTAATAAATAAGGTAAAATTGAAGTTTGAATGATTTTTTAATAGTTTATTTTTGTATATAGATAATATTTTTGAACCAAAATAATAAATTTAACAACTAAAATGGAGCGGAGGTAGTAGAGATTAAGAGCCTAAAACTATCACTTGTTGAACTAACATATATAGTTGGATTAGAACAAACTTCGACCTTTGAATGTGGAATTCCTAATTAGGCAACAATGCATTATGTTTTTAATTGTGGGATTCATCATTTACTACACCAGTAATCCAGTTAGTCAATGAGAATGAAAATTGCATTACACTACATATATATAATGGGATATATATATATATATATATAGATAGATATGAGTTATGACAAGATAACCATGTTATCTCTAGAAGTCAACATAAGAATACATATGTATAATCCATACATTACGCTCTAAAACATGCCATTTTTTATATTATTCCATGAATACTTGGACACAAGTTTGCCGTTCCTGAGACTTCCCATTTTTATAAATTAAGAAACTTAAGCCACATCATGTATGCACCAAAAAAACATAAGATTTAAGTTGTTTGAGCAATTATTGTTTACGGAACATGCAAATTTTAATTTTTAAGATTCATGTTTTGCTATGTGTATATATATATATATATATATATATGAAGTCCGGAATTTAGTGAAATAAAAGTTAGAAGATGTAATCAGAGTACCATAGTGACTCATAATCATATGGCATGACAATGCAAACGTTTTGGAAGTCTCACCTCGCACACTTTGACTCTCACCGTGTTAATGGGCTGATCGTTGTTTTTTTGTTGGGCCAATTTTACTTATATACCTGGTCTAAGTTATGGCCCATTTAATGACCTTAGACTTCGTATTCATTTAAAACATTCCAAAAGGGTCTAGAAACGGATGCTCACGTGAAACTTTCACGGTTAAGTTTGAAGCGTGTGGAATGTTATTTGTAAATACTAAAGGGTTTGTTTCTAAAAATAATAATAAAATGTATATTTTATTTTTATTTTTTTAGATTATTGTACTTCTTGTTTGTTCCTAGGGCTATCGAAATTTAGTTTTCCTATCCTTCAAAGTTATTATTTACACTATCTATAAAAATTAAACAATTAATAATGTGATAAAGTTTATAAATTTTATAAATTTTATTTTGTGACATTAAATCATAATTTAAAAATATTAAAAATAAAATAAAAAATACACTTGAATGAGAGCTGTTTGATGCACGTAAGTAAGTGATAACAATATCGTGCGGTCGGAGTTAATATGGATTAAAAAGAAAACATCAGGATATTTATGTTGCATATATGTTTATGTTTTACTGCTTCTTATTCTAAAATACAATTCATTGACGAATATAAGTTTTAATGTGTGATAACATTTTATTCTTTATTTTTTTATTTTTTGTTTCACGTGTCTTAAATAGTAATTATACAATTAACATGGAATGTAACATTCAACAATGAATATCCCATATCTGATGAAAGTTTTCTTTTCCAGAAAACCATACATAAATAGTTTGAAATAATATGAGCATGTCATGTTATTCTTTATTTTATTTTTTTCCTCCAAGTGTAATGGGTTAACATAACTTTCCTTTCAATAATACAAAAATGTTATGACCAAGAAAAATCGTGCATTAAGTATCGCTGATCGAAAGCATCACATTACTACAAGTTAACAGAACGAATCATATATATTAAAGTTCCATCAACTGTGATCAAAGATTTGACCAATCAAATGCAAGTCAAACTGTATCTGATTTTGTCCCCTGACCTGAAGTCAAGTAATATCTTCACAACAAAAACACACATCTACATATATGTGCATTCAACCATGATTTTTCAAACTTCCGTTGTTGGATTTATAAGATAAATAAATAATCTTGAAGAAAACATAATATGACAGAAGGGATCCGAACGTTAGAGAAGACGCCTACATGGGCTGTCGCTGCTGTCTGTTTAGTCCTCCTTACTATATCGATTTTCATTGAACATGTTATTCACTTAATCGGAAAGGTAAGATACCATTAAGCAACGGATTCGTTTCCCTACTCGTAATATCCATGATACTAATATTTATACCATTACTCATATTTTCTATAAATACGCCAAAACTATGCATTGTTTATGCGTACATAACAATCTCTTAATGCACATTTTTGGTGTACTTATACCAAGTAATGGTGTAAATATCACTACCCCTTTTGAATTAGTACTTGGGTCGATGTGTTTGCCTGTTTGGTTAATTTTCTGGTCTTTCTAATAAAGGATTGAATTGATCAAACCTTTTGGTATATTTGCAGTGGTTGAAAAAGAAGAATAAAAAGACATTATTTGAAGCACTTGAAAAGATCAAATCAGAGCTTATGCTATTGGGCTTCCTTTCACTGCTATTGACAGTAGGAAAATCACCCATAACTGATATTTGCATATCAAAGTCTCTTGGAGATAGTTGGCTTCCATGCAGTAAAAAAGACATTGAAGAAATGGATGCTCATCATGGTAATCGAAAACTCGAATCGTTTTTCGCCTCTAATGTGACATCCCCTAGACGGGTTCTTTCTAGTGCTACTTCCGGTGATAAATGCACAGCACAGGTAGATACATATGACAATCTTGACACCGTTAACAATCAAGAAATCCTGATTTTCTTGAAGAAATTTGCTGTTTATGCAGGGAAGGGTTCCATTTTTATCAAATGACGCCCTCCATGAGCTCCATATCTTCATCTTTGCATTGGCTATTTTTCATGTGGTTTGTTCCCTAATCACACTGGCTTTCGGTAGAGCTAAGGTATGGTTTTTAAGTTTCTTTATCTGCATAAATGAGTTGTTATTTATTTGAATCAACTTTTTTTTTCTTTTGGCAGATGAAAGAATGGAAGGAATGGGAGATAGAGACACACACAATTGAGTACCAGTATACACATGGTATGCTCTTTCACCCTTTTATTGGCCTTTTTTGGTTAATTTGCATCAGGGGTTGAATCTTGTGTTTGTTCTTGAAGATCCAGAAAGGTTTAGGCTCGCAAGAGACACGAGTTTTGGTCAAAGGCACTTGAGTGTGTGGAGCCACTCAACCATCCTCGTTTGGATGGTGCGTATATGAATATTAGACTATATCCAGAGCAAGTCTTTCTTGCATTCTTATTTAACCATAGTTAATCTTTTCAAGCGTTTCTGCAGGTGGGGTTTATGAGGCAGTTCTTAATGTCAGTTCCAAAGGTTGATTATATGACTCTACGCCATGGATTTATCATGGTAATAATCAACAGTTGCATTCTTTAGCGAGTGATAAAACTTTGCTTACTAGCAAAATGATCCATGAACGACTGAGTTACTCTTTTGTTCAGGCACATTTGGCACCAAATAACCAAGCAAATTTCAATTTCCAAAAGTATATAAATCGATCACTTGAAGATGACTTCAAACTTGTGGTAGGCATCTGGTGAGAATATCAAGGTTCTTTCTTTTCTTATTTGAAGATTAAGGGTGATTTAGTGTTGAAACTGGTTCTTGAGTTTCGGATCTTCTCTACAGCCCACCAATCTGGTTTCTTGCAGTGCTGTTTCTACTCTTTAGCACAAACAGTAAGAAAATTCCATTCCTTTTTGAACCCATCAAAGTTGATCACAAATGAATTCTATCAGCATAATTAGTCTATCTTAACTTTTACTTTGTTCTGAGCAGGTTGGAAATCTTATCTGTGGCTACCATTTATCCCATTGATTGTAAACATCTGTTTATTTTGACTTGATTACCTCAGACTCCTCAAAAAGCATCAAAAATGACTAATCCAACACTTGGTTTAATGCAGATTGTCCTCTTGGTTGGGACAAAACTACAGGTTATCGTAACCAAGATGGGTTTGGGGATTCAAGAAAGGGGAGCAGTAGTCAAGGGTACACCATTGGTTCAGCTAACTGACAACCTTTTTTGGTTTAACTGCCCTCATCTCCTGCTCTATCTCATTCACTTTGTCCTCTTTCAGGTTCGTATTTCTCTGAAGTCGCAAAATGGGTGACTTGAACATTTGGAAAATTTAGCTGCAGGTCAAAACTCAAAAGAGATGGGTTGACCCACAACCACCTTTTTGTCTCTTTTTAGACTTCTATACATAACTAATGCTTATAATATGTTTACAAACTCGCGATAATTTGAACTTTTTAACGAAGTCTTTAAATTGTTGTAAACTTCTAATGTCGTCTACATTTGAAATACACTGTGTCAACCTTTTTTATATCAAACATAACACAAACTAGATCAATGATAAGTTAAAAGTAAATGGGTCATAATTGCTATCTTAATTTTTATTTTTTAAAATTTATTTTTATGATATTTCCCATAATAAGTTTTTGTGTTCTTATGCAGAATGCATTTCAGCTGGCTTTCTTTGCATGGTCAGGGGTAAACCCACAAATCTTTGACTGTTTAATTCAAGCTTCCTTGATTTTGCCTCTAAAGATTTGATGTTTTTACTGACTTTTGTGTTTTTTAGTATGAATTTGGTCCAAATTCATGCTTCCATAAGAACAAAGTGGATCTTAGCATCAAGCTTTCGATGGGGTGAGTGGTGATACATTTTCTTGATAAATTTGATTAAAAAGTTATGTTCCTCATATGATTAACTTGCTGTTTCTTGAATTTTCAGGGTCTTTGTACTAATACTATGCAGCTATGTAACGTTGCCTCTCTATGCTCTAGTGACACAAATGGGTTCAACCATGAAGCCCACCGTGTTCAACGATCAAGTAGTCAAGGCTCTGCACAAATGGCACCAGAAAGCAAAGAAGAAAGTGAAACTAAACCAAAAATCCAAGTCCATAACATCCGGATCTACTAGGCATAGCACGCCATCTCGTTGGGCATCTGGCAGCACCAGCAACCACTCATCTCAACTAGTTGAATCTGATAGATGGGTAGGTGCACTTCCTAGAGCCAAGAGATTAGCCGAAAAAACAAATGACAGTCTGATAACTGATCAGCCATGGGTAGGTGCACTTCCTAGAGCCAATAGTGTAGCCGAAATAACAAATGACAGTCTGATTACTAATCAGCATAAAATTGAAGTGGACATATCAGACTTTTCATTTGAGAAGTATGTAGAGGTGAAAATATGAAATATTGAAGCTGGATCAAAATGTAAAGAGGTTGGTACTTATGAGGTTTTTGTGAATAAGTAGATAGATGGAGGGTGCCTACAAATTCTTTAGTGGAACTTTCATTGTGCAACTGCACACAGATTAGGCCCTAATATGCAAATATATTTTATTTGAATACGTATTCTTTTATGTCACCCTAATGTCACTTCAGGTTTTCTATGTTGGTAACCATTATTTGCCAGAATCCAACTAGTTACAAGATTCATATAGTGTCATATGCATATATTCCAAACAAACTTTTGACTTTACAGACAACAAATGACTTAAGTGATTGATAACTAGTTAGATATCAACATGAGACCTGATGTTTCATGCAATACAAAGTGATTCGACGGATGCAGTTAGGGAGTTAGAACTGTAAAGGAACTAGATGTTCAATAAACAAGTCAACCGTTCGGCAGGAAGTTTGTTTGTCTTCTTTTATTTGGTTAACAGAAGGAACAAATAAGAACATGTATCTCGTTTGATAACCATTCGTTAAGGGTGATGATTTGTACACCATCACTTTTTATCCATACACCACTAAATGTGCTTTATAGTGTTATACTATACAACACTAAAAAGCATAGATAGTGGTGTATGGAGAAAAAGTGATGGTCTACGAATCACTCCCCGTTCGTTAAGGTTCTTTTATGTTCAGGTATTATAATAATTATATATTCAGCAGAAGCTTTTTTATACTTTATTTTTAGATTATCTTTTAGGATCATCCTATGTAATTTGTTTAAGCTTTAAATATTTGGATCTTGATTTTCATATTATATAGGTGTATAATGATTTTAATTCTTACTTTAATCTTGGGTTTATGGATCGAATTATATGTCGCGTTCATTTGTTTGGTCAAACCTGAATGAACTAGCCCTATTCGTGTCCATTAGGTTTGTATACAGCCCTAGATTCAGTCAAGCCAACCCCTCTGAATTCAAATGAACATACAGCTTATGCATAATATATCTACATAGACAACCCCAATAATTTACCCAGGGGCACAGCATCATGATTGTCATGGATGGATAATGTTTACCAAATTATTAATATCCACCATGTTCCTCCATTTCGAGGATCCTTTTTATACATGTATTTACAAGGATTCATCAAGGTCTTACAAGTTATTTCTGTTTCATTGGCTCTGCTTTGCAGATGGGACACAGGTTCTTCATTGACAACCATTTTCTGATGCAACCAACATGGAAATCATGCCCACAAACTCTTAACATCCCGATATCATCCATATTTGCATATTCTTCCTGCAAATCAGTCCATATTGAGCCAATTCAGTCAATATGCAAATAACTAAAGTGAATACGATGTGAATGTATCAACCATCAAATCTCACCAGACAGATGACACAGTTTCCTTCCTCTTGTATCTGATCTGAAGAACAGTATATCGATTCTTGCACACATTTCGAAAAAAGATGCTCAGGAATGCCGGTACCAACACTTCCTATCCGTTCCCCAAGTGCAAGGAGCTCCTGTTACTTTCATTAGTTACACATTGAAAGAGACAAAAAGAAGAAGAATATGAAATGAAATATAAAAGCTTGGCAACCTCGTAGCTCATGTCATCTATGTCGAGTCTCATGTCACGATGCTGATCAAATGGATTTCTTGATCCATAGATAGCCGAACGATCCACAATCATAAGACCCTGCAAACAGGCACGGAATAGAAGCATGAAAAAAGGGCGTAATTTCTTTTCTTTTTTAAATGGCCGAGATATCATAAAAAGATAGGAAGTCATTAGAAGGCGCAAAAAGGAACATATACATAATACATTACATATTTATGGATCTAATGGAGCTGGGGGTACAAGTCCAGTAGAACCACCTTACTTTGAATTTTTGAAACTCCTATTCGAGATCCAAATGTACAAAAGTAATTTGATGTCATATCCTAGAGAATCGTACTGAGGGTAGTTAGTATGAAAAACTAACCCAAGAAATAATGTCGACATACCTCTGGTGGCGTTCGATCATGAAAATTCACACCAGAAAAAGATCGGTATCTTTCGCTTGACATCCTTGGTCGTGCGGATAAAGGCCTCGGATGACGGGAAGAATAACTACTAGAGGCTAATTGCAACCCTTCATCTGTCACTGATGCGTCCCCGAACCGTAAGTTGCTAGAAGACACCCTAAACGTTGACCCTGGTCTTTGACCAAAGTTACTTCGAACCCCTCTAACAGATTGCACTGAGGTATGACTGCTTCTGATTGTGGGATTGTTAGTTTGTTGCCCAACAATTACTGAAGAGCTAGGATTACTACTTCCATCGAGAAACGGGTTTAATTCATAATCTGTAATTTCCAGAAGAGAAAAAAAAAGAAAAAGCTAATTTACTTGAAAAGGTTTAGACGGTGATACATTGTAATGATCAGTGCAAAAATCCTTACCATGAGTAGCAGAAGGCATACGGGGTTGATTCAAATTATTCGAACTCTGGCCCAAATAATCAATCGAGGATGAAACATCTATTGCTCGGCTAGTTGTATAATACTCACGTGACAAATTGTTTGCCACGTTGGTCCTTGAAGATTCAGTTTCCAAATCAAACGTAGATCTACTTCTCACATTCCTAAGAGAACTATCCCCACCAACCGCAAGACCATTCCCGTTTGTCATATGGTAATCCCAAGGTGCATGAAGAAAATTCATTGTCGGAGTTTGTTCCCATGGTTCAGTGATCATGGGGACATCAGATGAACTACCAGCACCATCAGGAATACCCGGGCTTTTACGTTTATATTGTACTCTTCCATTACCGACCCTAATATCAAATAAATCTTCTTCGTTAAACGGATTTCCATCGTAACTGGAAGAAGAGGCTTGATTTACGGGCGATATATATGTATGCATAGAAAGATCTGATGGGCCCGCAGCATTTTGTTGATAGCTTGGGATCTGTGTATTGTGAGGCAAAGAAGAATAACCACTTGTTATCGGAGCGTGAGTACAGTGAGCGTATTGTGCTCCATCAATTGACATATTGTCCGCGGAGTATATAAGAGAACTGCTTCCTCCAGCCCCGTTTCTTGCTACAAATCAGAGACATAACAACAAACAAAATGTATTATAACAATTAACAAACGAAAAATTACAATGTGAATAAGATTCGTTTAAACTTGGTTTTAAGATTAATACCATTATGCATATAGGTATTCTCTGATAAGTTCCAGCTCTGATCATTCTCAGTCTCGAGCATGTAGTGTGGATTGAATAAATGTCTATGCCCCATATCTATCAGGATCTCGATGGATCGCCAAAATCACTATGAATCAATTCTAAACTATGGTTAACAAATTTTGCAACTGTGTGTATCAATACTACCCATAATGATGATAAAATACATGATCACTATCACTACATAGGGGGTGTATAAAATTGCTTATTTTAATGCGTCTATAAAGCTTCAAAAATTAGGTAGGTACCAACATAAGTGCTTATTCCTTATAAAATAAGGAGATTAACAGTGTTCAAAAGAATGTTTGGTATTGGTTAACTGATATAAACAATAAGCAGATAAGTACTTAGGACAATTACATTGACAATGATAAACGTATACACACAATTAAACACTCTTGTTACAAATCTAAGAGGGTGTTTGGGATTGCATTTTCAAATTGGCATTTTGAAAAAGCATGTCCCAACCTACTTTTTCAAAACTGCCTTTTCTCTTTAGCAAAACGCATATAATCACTTTTATGTCAAACAATTTTTTCTGATAATCTGCGTTTTGCTAACACAATAATTAGATAAGCTCTCCGAAACACAAACACCCCCTAAGCCTCACAAGCACTTCCAATTAACAGTTAATTCTCTTAAGAACTTCCAAGTAACATCTAAAATTCAAAAGTACTTCCAATTAACATATAAACCTCATAAATTAAATTAAACGGCACACTAATATCTCTTCTTACAAACATGCTTATATACTTAATTATTATACTTACCTACAGCTGAAACACCTGTGTTTTTATTAATATATAGATATAGATAGATTTGTGAATAAGGACCTGTTTCAGACAATTCCTAAAGATCATACCTTCAATCAAGCTCTAAATTCCTTCAAATATTAATTTGAAACTATACTTCAAAATCACATCATCAACATTCAACAATCGTTATTTCTATCGTAGTTCGATCAAATTACATAATCGATCAAACAAAATCGAAATACTTAATGATAAAAACACAAATTCAATAAATAAATATAGAAAAATTGGATAAATTAAGTTACGTTTACGATAAGAATACAATATAATCAAAGCAATTACTAATAAACACAACAGTAATGAATCGATCGATGAGAAATTGAAACAACAAAAGAATACCTAATTTTTGTGAAGGTGAATTGGGATAGAATTTACAACAGTTTGTCCGATGATATTATTAATTTAATTAATATAATATTAGAGAGAGAAATAATGGCAAGGGAGTCGGTGGATGGGCCAAGGAGAAAAACAAATAAAGGAGGTTTTGAGGAAGGAAGGAAGGAAGGAAGGAAAGGGTGTGTTTGGGTGCGTATGAGTTGGGTTTGTGTTACGATTACACGAAACCAAATGATTCACCCCATAACCAATATCTCATCTCCCACGTATTCGTGCATGCCGTTTGTTTTTATTTTTGGCTTATCCTAAAATATATATGTACTCGTATTATTTTATGATGATACTACCAACTACCAAGAAATGTAATGAGAACGGTAATGGTAGATTTTTGTCTACTTGGATTCCATGATTTTGGATCGAACGCGGATTTGACAATTTCAGTAGAGGTGGTTAAGGTAACTGCAGCCGTGGTGTAAGAACACGGGATAAAATGTTAGAAGGTTGAAAGTAGTTTATTTTTGTTTTTGTCCATGTATAAATTCAAAATCATTTACACGCATCGTGTTGAAAATGTCGTTTGTTGTTTCTCGACGTTTCATTCTTATTGAGAAATTGTTACACAACACATCCGACCTTGTGGTTGCCATTTTTTCTATCAATTATGTCATTTTGGCTAACGTCATTAACTTTCCATGATTAAGTAGGATCACATGCGTACATATGGACAACAGGTACTTTCGCCATATATGGGTGGTTAATCCATGGGCCAATAAAGGATTTATATCTTCAAAACCTATTGAAAGGGGCACGTAATGTCTATCGATAAAAATTAACCTTAATTAAAAATCCCAAACACCCTACGCACTTGTGTAACTATACCCTAGCGAAGGCAACATCAGCGAAAACAATTCTTTGGTCGTGTTGGTGAAACCGAAATAACCATTGAAATCCACGTCGTCTCATTCCGTACATCTCGTTGGACCCCTGTAGCCCCATCTCATCTTTTGACCTTCTAGCAGTTTGTCGTAAAAGAAGGCCTCAAATATCAACATCCAAACATTACTGGATAGACATGCTATCATTAAAATAATAAACACAGGTCGTTAGATGTAAGGATCGATCATTTTAAAGGTCCCAAGAAAACGAGCAAACTATACTCTCCATCACATTTCCTTTGGCGATTTCGTAGTGTAGTTTTCAACTTAGGAATGTAAATTTCAGATATATGAATACCATGAAAACAAGTTTTATGCATCGAATTATTCATAGCGCGCAAAATATCATTAATGATAACTTGATGAAACTGCCGACCAAAAGAATAACTACGACAACAAGATCATTATCAAAAGAAAACTCATAAAATCATCATGACATCTATCATGCCAAACTTATCTCCCGAAATAATGCTCTATACTTATAAGTTATGACAACTATATTTGTTACATGAGCACCTGGCACAAGCCTAAGGTGCGGAGGCTGAAGTTTCGGGGCTTATCTATATCTATATCTATCTATAACCCTTAAACATTTAATACTCTCTTACTTAATTTTTAAAAAAGAGATATCGAAAATTACCATTTTATCCCTCTATTTATCCCTTTACTTATTAGTTATATAAATTATCCAATTAATATTATATTTCACATCATACATTTAAATATTTTCTTTCTTCTTTTATATCACAATATTGAATTTACAATTTAAATTATTATAAAAAATTACTTTCATTAAAGAAGTATCAATTATTATTGCATTAAGATATTACTAAACATTTATCTTTCAATATCAACATATGAAATTTTCACCCATTGTTATGCGCAGGATTCGACGCTAGTTTAACTTTGAGGCGCACGTTAATATATGGTCTTGTCAACTTTTTTTTTATGCTAACCAATTCTGGTGTGAGCTTGTTTACTTTTATATGGTATTTTTTTATGCTGATCAATTCCTGTGTGAGCTTGCTTACCTTTATATGATATTCTTATATTGAATGTGAACCAGCAAAGGATTTATGGTTATATTTAGTACTTTTAACTTGTATGTTCAACATGAAAGTGATATATAAATCATCAACATGACCTTAATAATAACCTTATCTGTAATTTATTTTATTTATAAATATATATATCTTACAACTTAACAGTTTAAAAAAATTGATTTCCCCATTTGACATATAATAATTTCACACTAACCAAATATTTTTGGATTTGTATAGGATACTTAATTATCAATTGATATCATTATTTTAATTTATTAAAATGTAACCGTTGAAAATTTTGATTGAAAATATGAACTTTCACTAACTTTGAACATAAATAAATATTTGTATATATTAGATATATTGTTAATGCTTCGTGGGTTTGCGTACTCCTTGATGAGAGCTTCTCAATGAACTAAGATTTAATGTGAATGAGATATCGACTCTCAAAGTAAGGTACTTGAAACGGAGTTGAAGCAATGGAATTGGATTGTATTTGTCTCACATCAGATTCGGGACATAAGTTTGGAGGAGTTTATAAGTGAAACGATTTAATGCTTATTGAACTTTTTTACTTGTGTTTTACTACTTTGCCAACACGCACGCATAAGGGTGCAGATTATGAGAAAATTGGCTCCAAGCATGCCCGCGCAACCTGCGAACACGCATGTTGCACTGAAATCTTCGAGCTCAAGCAGTCCAGTTTTTGCGATTTGTTCCAGAACCTTCCAGTTTTATCTATAGAAGTGTTCGGTATCAGTTTTAGTAAATAAAATATTTGTTGTATATTATTATTATTCAAACAATTTAGTGAATCGTTTTTGTTTTACCAAAAAGAAATTCTTGCTTAATAAGTCGATGTTCCTGTATAACTTCGTAGCTTCCACCTCCATTCGTATAGACTATAAAACAAATTCACAAACACCAGAAAAATGTAGCCACCTTCTTTGTCCGATTTTAAGCGAATTACATGATGCATCTCATTTCGATTTACTTTCAGGCAAGTAGGTCATGTCCGGCGGTACAACTGTTTTGATCGTTGTACTCTGAGAAATAGAAGGCGAATCAATTTTAAAGGAACTGTGTTAAACACAGATCTCGATCATTTACATTTGTGTTTATTTAATTCTATTATGTTTTACTTATTAGCGTGTCTTTGCTTTTACACCCGTATTTCTATATATATTATAGTAGTTATATGTAATATAATAATAATAATAATAATACATAATTAATAATAAAAATAATAATAATAATAATAATAATAATAATAGTTTTTCGTCTTATATTTACTACAGTAACTGCGTGTATTAAACTGAAATGGTATGTAGAAATGCACGTCTTTTTATCTAAGGAGGTTTCTCACTTTTGAATGAAATTAAACTGAAATTATCAGTGACCTGCTTTTGTGTGTGAATACACTATACAGCGTGTTTGGTTTTCAACAAACCTATGTAGATACAAGGAACGATCACTGAATCCTGAATGTTCATATTAGAAAATTTTGCACAATCTACAACGGTACATTTAGAACATATTTTTTTTTTCAAATCCATCTCAAAAGCGAAAAGAGAACACTTAAGTTGAGGGCGATTTTGGTTGGTGTTATCAAACTTGGTTTTGTAATAATCTAGGATGTGGGTTTTGATAATTGGTGATTTTGTTTCCGAAACACCAATTAACGAAAGAAGCATGTTGTTGTCAAACTTTTTTAAACGTTCAAGTGTACGTAAATATAGTTATTCTCCGACATTTATAATATGCAATGAAGTACTCATAGTTATATTACGTGTAATGAATTTTAAATTTATTATTATTGTATGTATTTTGATAACGTAACACTTGTAAAGGAAAATGTCAAACTGTATCGTACCAACCTTAGATCCGACAGGGCATAGACCCGGAAGGGCCTAGGCCCACCCAAGATGTTCAAATTTTAGTATTCAACCTACTCCTCAAGTTAGCAGTTTAAACCGGAAACAATCAGATAAAATCTTCCAAAATAGCATACCCAGATACATATTACTAAAATTGCTTATATCCAAAATAGCATAGCCAAACACATATTACTAAGACCAGTGCCTTGTAACTATGAGCTTTCAGATTCTGCGAAGAAACATTTTTGTGTTAACAACCAAAGAAGAAAATAACATAAATTATTTAATAATTCTAACTAAGTGGAAATGCAAACAAAAAAAATACCTACATCAACTTTGGAATGATCTTAGACTTCTAAGCAACTTAAAGTAGTTGAACACAGAAACAGAGCAATTCTCAATTATATAAACCTTTAAAACCTTGTAGATCGAATATTAACCTGCACAAAGCATATTAGAAATAACAAAATAGTGGAGAATTAAAGCAAAACCTTTTCCTTACTCTTCTTTTTCAAGATCACACTTTTTCATAGCTCTTAAAAGGATAATAACTAAAAAACATTTAGAGTTCAATAGCTTTTTATGTACAATAGCTAATCTGACTATTTTTAAGTAAAGCAATTTGGCAGGATATTATACCATGCCAATTGCCTGAAAGTAATCCTTCCAGAAGAAAAAAAATCTAAACCTTTAAGAGCTAATAACACATATATTTATAGAAGTTAAATCCCGTATAGTCAAAGAATCAAACAGTTACTTAGATTTAAATAAGAATTAGAATCAAGTAACAACATCACCTTCCTTAATATTATGGCCGACTAAAGGGAACACATATAACTAAGTTAATTAAGATAACAGTGGGACCATCATACATAAAAAAAAAAATAGTATTTTATCGTCTAGAAGAGTTTAGCAGGTCAACCTTACATGCCAAAACAGTAGGACCATCATAAACAACTTGGGCTTGCATCGCCTCTTCCCCATATCCTATAACTACAACAAAGTAAAAAGATGAGTATATAAGTACAGATATAAACTGTACTATTAAAGCATTAAACTATTTCTCATAGGTGAAATGAGAACTTACTTTAGTAGTATTCCTTTCATTGCTTCCTTCTATACCATTGACAAAATGTTCTTGTATACTCAATTTCATCAAACTCAGTTAATTCTATAAGTGTAAATATAATATTTGGATGAGTTAAACAAATAGAAGACTAAAACTTTTTAACTTTTACATACCTCTGATCAAAAGAAACTTGTACCATTAGAATCAATACATGAATTAAACCACATATATAACCATCATAGTTGATCTGGAAAATCCACTTAAACAAAAAGGTCATTAGGGAAAAAGGGCTAACATACAATTTAGCAGCAGTATTGGGTCAGTTGGGCCAACTCATGCTTCAACGGTATCTACTAATATTATTTGAATGTATATTGATGATATTAAAATGACATATCCTCTTTTAAAACAAATATGTTAGCTTTGACTTTATTTAGTTAAAATTTGTTGACAAACATAGACGGATAGTTATAATTCATGTCATGTACTATATAGAAAGATTATCAAAAGTGAGTACCTCTGAATATTTCCAATTAGTGAATAATCGATATGTGCTGAAGGAGATTCACTTTAGCAATTTTTTCAAGTTCTTCAACAACATGATCAAAAGCAACTGTAAGTCATTAGTATAGTTATTATACATATAAATTTATGCAGCTACGAAAACAGCGGAACAAAGTATCTTAACTACCTGAGATAAAATAAGTAGACCACCTTGATTCTCATTCAACCCTTCTAATTTCATCACCGTTACTATCTACCTTGTGAATGTTTCCATTGCACTAAAGTGGTTCTTGTATTTCTTCATTCTTAAAAGTGGGACTGCTCTTTAGAGCATTCTTAGCTCATCATACACAAACCCTTTTATCTGTGAATTAAGTGTGTTTGCAGGCCATGTCTAACACTCTATTTAGAACACCTAATGCCTTAAAAGGATTCTATATCATAAAAAAGAAGCCACCTGAAAGAGCACAAAACATAAGAACCTTTGACTACGCATAAAAATATCAAATTTACTTGAGAACATTACCAAAATATACGTAACACTCACACGCAAATCCATACACGAATAAGAAGAAAAAAGAATAAATAAAACCTGGTTAATTCCATGAACATAGTGGATGCAAAATCGAAATAAAATCTTTTCGAACTCAAGCTGTACAAACACAACAGAAAAATCAACAAAAAGTAAAATCACCCACATGATTGCATTTAAAAAATGCATATTATTCCAAGATTGAAACTATTACCTCTTTATGTGATGTATTAGTAGCAAAGATGAAGAACAAATTCGAATTCAAACTAAAAATCCTAAACTAACAAAATCGAGCAAAACGAAAAATACTGGAACAACCAAATTAAACCTTTAGCCAAACAAATCTAAAATATGCGAACCTTAAACTAAAATAAAATCCAGAATCATATAATGGATAAAAAGCAAAAAAAGATGATTCAATGGATAAAAAGCAAAAAAATTCAGAAAAATTCTTACACGTAAGTAGAACAATTTAAACCCTAAAAGCAAAAAAAGAAAGACAAAGATGATTCAATGGATAAAAAGACTAAGATAGAAATATATATTTGTTACCTGAAAGCATTCGAGATGACAGAGACATAAGAAGATGAAGATAGACTAAGAAGAAGATGAGCAGAGATAACTAATATCAGAAATCTAATTTGAATTTTATAAGAGGCACAACGAGGCAGTGATCTTGTGTCACAGTGTTTAGCAAAGGTGACTCTTGTGTCACAGTGTTCAGCAACGGTGTTTCTGAGAACACTTTTGCTGAAAAATATGAGAGTGAAAATAGTGTTCAGTACAGTATTCAGAAATTTCTTTTTGATTTTTTTATTTGTTAGAAAATTCAAATAATGTAATAAATATATATAAATAACAAATTAATTTAAATAAAATAAATAAGTTCATTAAAAAATAAAATTACGATTACAAATCCTAAAAATTTAAATTACGATTACAAATCCTAAAAATTTAAATAACGATTACAATTCCTAAAAATTAAAATAAAGAACAAGTACTAGAAATAAAATAAAGAACCGGTCCGAATTCGTGTCCTCCGGTGCCTCGTCCGCCGGTTCCTCCAAATCCAACTTTGCCCGAATCTTCGCCTTTTGTTTTTCTATTATTTGTTTGTCTCGTCCCGACAATCCGTCCGTCAACATAGCCAAGATTCGAAGTTGTGTTTCCAAATCTTTATTCCGATAGTAGGCTTGTTTGTCGGAATGAATGCCTTCAAAGGTGCCGGCGAGAGACTCGTCAAATGAAGTGCGAGTCGAAGAGTTGGAACCGGATGTGGTCTTTTGGGATTTTTCTTTCCTAGCTTTTCCCCGTGGACGTTGGAATGCATCTGTAACATCCTGAAAATTCAAATCTTTGTATTCTGCGACACAATGGTTGTGTCGCAGATGGGGAGATTGCGACACAAGGATTGTGTCGCAGCCTTGTGTCGCAGAACGGGTTGAACTGAAATTAATCAAGGTGCTTAAGTGTAAATCATGAATTATATATATAATTACGTCGCCTTAATATTCCAGACCATTTCACAAACTCTGGAACTTGCTATAGAGAGAGAAAACGAAGATTTAGAGAGAGAAAGTAAGAAATTAAACTTTGATCTCAAATTGAAGCAAATTGGACCGTGGTTTGGAGGTAAGGTTTCAATTGTTATGTGCTATAGTTGTTATTAAGTGAATTGAACTGATTGGAACGAGTTTTTTTGAGTATTACATGATTAAATCCGACAATTTAGATATTGGGGTCTGATCTATTCTTCATTGCGACATAGAGGTTGTGTCGCAGGATGCTTCTGCGACACAAATGACTGTGTCGCTTATGACGGCAATATTGAGTATTGCGACACAATGTTAATGTCGCAGGATTGTGTTATGCGACACAATGTTAGTGTCGCATGAGTTAATGGTGCGACATAATGGTTATGTCGCATAAGCTTATGGTGCGACACAATGCTAGTGTCGCTAAGTTTATGAAAGAATTATATGGATGCTAATGCATGATTATTATCTTGTTAAATGGGTTATATGTTGTATAGAGGAGTTGAACAAGCGGAGAACCCGAACAACAAGCTAACTTCCTTAAATAATCAAGGTGAGTTCATATTATGGTTATATTTAGTATGTTGATAAATTAGATCCAATTTACATTCGTGTAAGCGGACCTATGTGACAGATGATATGGTGGTTCCATATTGTTTATGGTACCACACAGTTGACAGATGTTTAAATGGATCCGGATTACATCCGTGTAAGAGGATCCAGATGACAGAGTTACAGGTGGTCTCATATTTTATATGAACCACAGGACAGAGTTATAGGTGGTCTCATATTTTATATGAACCACATGACAGAGTTACAGGTGCTCTCATATTTTATATGAACCACATGACATAGTTACAGGTGGTCTCATATTTTATATGAACCACATGATAGTTGTATAGGTGGTTTCATGTTGTACATGAACCACATAACAGTTGTATAGGTGGTTTCATTTTTTAAATGAGCCACACGACAGATTTTCTAATTGATAGAAATTGTTAGTCTTGTGCTATCTCAGTTGAAATGAGAAATGGAACAGAGAATAGATCCAGACAGTTGTGCATATCAAGTATATGCTAGTTGTTAGACAATTTATATTGACTCTTATTGTTATTGAATTCAATTATGATTGATATTGTTGTTCAGATTATTTATTTAATCCTATATGAATTCACTAAGTGTGAGCTTATTCCTTGAGTTGCAACCATTTTGTAGGTTCGAGTGGATCTGGTAAGAAGGAGGTACACGGGAAAGGGAAAGCTTAGTGAAGGATTGTTGAACACTTGGCGTAGGTTTGCAAGTGTTAAATCTTTTGAATCATGTTCTGTTTTGCTCAACTTGTTGTTTAAACTCAGTTTCGTTTGTAATAGACCAAACACGTTTTGTTATGAATTTAATCAGAATGAACGAATGAATGTAAATTAAGTAGTTTATAAAATATATATATATATATATGGGCGTAACAGCATCACTACCGAATAGCGTGGCGTTCGGGTTATCCTCCGGTTCCTCGTCCAAGTCCAACTCGTCAAGGTGAACCGTCTCGCGGCGTTTTGGAACGTTTTGCTGTCCGACTACAATGGGATCGGGAGTTAACCACTTTTGGCGGTCCTTTAAGAAGTTCCACGCTTAAAAACTTTTAAAAGTTTTGAGCGTTTCATTCTTAAATTGCGCCTCCACCCGAATCCGAAAGTCGTCGTCATCTTAGCCGCTTCTTCCTTGCGAGCTGTGTAACATCCTCTCCCGCGGTCTGGTAATTTCTATTATTTTAATTGATTATCTAATTGCTTTATAAATTATTTAATATTATGTGTTTCATTGTGAAACGTAGATAAATAAGCCCTTTAACTTATTGTGATTGGTGAAATATTAGTCGTTTCAAAATTTGAAAATTTTGATTTTCTGCGACACAAGGGTAGTGTCGCAGGTGGTGTCTGTGCGACACAACGGTTGTGTCGCAGGACTGTGTCGCAAAACGGGCTGAACTGAAATTAATTAAGGAGCTTAAGTGTAATTCGATGTTATATATATTAATACGCCGCCCAAACATTTCCAGATAGTTTCCATAAGTTCTAATCTAGTTTTAAAGTGTAAAATAGAGAGAAAAGAGAGAAAGAAGTGAGAAATTGTATTTTGGACCAAATTCGAGCTATTTAGCTGTGAATTCGAGGTAAGGTTCCAATTATATTGTGTTATAGTTGTTTATATATGAATTGCATGGATTGGTATAAGTTAATTTGAGTATTACACGTATGAATTCAAGAATTTCGAATCTGGGAACTGGTTTGTTCATCTTTGCGACACAAGGTTTGTGTCGCAGGTTGTGTCGCATGAATGTTCTGCGACACAGTTGTTATGTCGCTTAAGGCGGCCATATTGGGTATTGCGACACAATGTTTGTGTCGCAGGATTCTGTTGTGCGACATAGTGGTAGTGTCGCAAGGGTTTGTGGTGCGACACAATGGTTGTGTCGCTAAGTTTATAAAAGAGTTTTGTTTTGCAAATTTTGAAAATTTGAGTCGCGGTTTTGTGAAAATATCACTAACTCGGATTTAGTTGAAAATTGCATGGTCACTTGGAAACGACCTAGTAATCAAGACTATATACTATAGCCTAGGCAGTTTTTGGCCATTCGGGGGGGCCCGAAAATGACATTTTTCAGTTTTAAACATCATCGCAAGATTTTCTAAGTTCATTTCTGATTGAACTTTTGTTTGCCTAGACTTCAAGGATTACCTTATTGGATAATTAGACTATAATGATATTTATGGAACGAACTTCTGACTTGTGTATGATTTTCTGTTTCAGATCAACGTAAGACTTAGTGATATAAGAATCCTGAGTGTGGAGACGTCAGAGGTATCGGTGAGTGGATTCAGAACTCATCATTTGATTTGGTTGTAACTATTTGGTTACAACAAGTAAACGTAGATGTGTATTAGACTGTTTAGTCTTGAATATTGATTATTGATCTACGTGTTATGTGAACCAATGTGTACTGTGTTATTGAGGTCAACGTGTAGTTGGACTTCTGGTTATTATGTGTTTTACACAGGTTTTGATTCATTTGTTGTGTTTGAGACCTGTGTATGTGTTTAATAACCAGTAGTTATCGGTCTATTCTGTATTGGCCATACGGATTGACGGTAAGTGTTCTTGGGGGAATCCCCGGGTATTATGATATCCCCAGAGCCACCGATCCTCATTGAATTATGTGTGTTTACGATTATTTGGAGTAAACAACTTGTTATGCTAAGTTGAATGGAATGTGATGAATCTATTCACTTAGCTTCGTGCTAACCCCTCATTTTACTTCCTGCAGGATATGTTTTGATTAATTGTGAGTACAGGAGGTGATTGATTGATCAGGGAATGTTTGACTGCGCTCTCAGTCTCTGATATGGTTTTTGTAATAAACCTTGTTTTGTAAATTTTATAATACCCCGTCTTTTGTAGTTTTAAACAGTTTAAATATTGTGTAAATATTGAAAAATGTAAACTGTTTATGTATAATGTTTAATATATATTAAGGTAATGTATTTTAAATTCATGCTTCCGAGTTTATTAATATAATATTCTTATATGAAATGAGGGGTGTTATAAGCTGAGCCGGTTCCATATGCCTCCCCACCTTTGACAATCCGCGTTGAGTTTCTTCCATTTTGATGTCAGCGCGTCTTTGGTGCGGGCAAAATGAGGGTTGCGGCCGTGGTACTCGTTGATAACAAGATACCAAAAAGAGTCGCCCGTTTGCGGGTTTCCTCGGTTTGAATCCTCGGAAACGGCAACCCAACTTTGAGCCAACCGAAGCTCGTCCGAGGGTTCCCAACCGGACACGTTGTTGTAAACCTTTTTTGGCCTTGATTGTGATGATTCATCGGCCACTTGTTTTCCTTTTTTGTTTATACTTCTACGGGATGTGGGCGTCGGAACCTCGTCTTCAACCGAGTGTTGTTCTTGTTGTTGGGTGAAGGGTGTGTTGTTGTTGTTGTTGTTGCCACAATAGGAAGGCTTGAAATTGATCGGATGAGTATTGAGTAGTATGAGAGGATGATGATTGAAATGGAGTGGGAAAAGTGGGTGTATATGGAGTGCCGAAATTGGGTATGTCAGATTGTGGGTTTGGTGTTGTATATTGAAAAGGGTTCCATTGAGATTGTAGGTTGAATGGATTGGTTTGGTTGTTTGACATGGTGATGAAAGTGATGAATGGTGTGTGTTTTTGAATAATTGAGGGTGTTGTAGATGAGAAAGTGATGAATTATATAGAATGGTAGAGTTTTTGAATGTATTGTAGATAAGAAATAATGTTTTGGTGCGTTTAAAATTGTGTTGAAAGTGTTGTATTTATAGATGGAGAATAGGGTTTAAATTTATTTATTTTTTGAAAAAACGGCTATATATCCGTTATTTTAATTTATTTATTTATTTTAAACTTAAACTTGATTTAAAAAATAAAAAAATAAAAATAAAAAGGAGTTGAAATTCGGAACACAACGTCCGGGGGGGACGCTGTGCTCGGAATGCTGCCCCGGAATGGGGGAACGGCGTTCCGGCCCAGGAACGAGCGCGTTCCAAACCACTCCGTGTGCTCTAAGGGAGAAAAAAAAAAGGCTTGGATTTGACTAGCGTAATACCCGCGCTATGCAGCGGAATATAATTTTTTATTATAAATTGTGATTAAGTGGTAATCTAATATTTTGTTTGTTCTTATGAATTATCTATGATGGTGATTCAATAACAATAGTTTACTCGTATGTAGAATTAAAGATTAAAGATACAATGATAACTTTTATGAGTATGATAAACTTAATATTAAATAAAAGTTACATTAATTATATTTAGAAATGTTAAATCCTTTTTAAAAGTTTTTATATATAAAACATATCAAAATGTTTTATATATCGGTATAGATACGGCAATCGAATATTGACGTTCGGAGATAAATCAATTAGAATTAGAGAAACCCGCGTGATATTGATTATCGTGTAATTTTCAAAATTTTATTTTTACAAAACAGTCTAGAACTCACAAATGCAAATATTTTTCTAATCGTTTAAAAAATTCAGAAAAATTCTTACACGTAATATAGCCACAACATTGCATACTACGACATCAGAGACCATGACACTTAAGCAAGCAAAACTATCTCAAAAGATGATATATCAATTTTATAATATCAGTAGTATTCTCTTTTAATAAATAATACATAAAATTGCAGCCAAGTTAACAACCCATATTAAATCAAAATACTTTAAACAAGATGTTAACTGGTCATCACATTCACATTCACATTCACATTCACATTCACATATTCACATTAAAAGAAAGATACCTCATAACACTTTCATCGATCATCATTTTCAATTTTACTAGTCTAACATGTATTAATCAATTTATTACTCCGTATGTCTTTACAGATCATCCAATATTGACTTATTATTAATTTTAACCTTTTCTTTTCAACACGTTACATAATAATTTAGTGTTCGTCTTTGAGAATTACAATTCAATTATTATCTATTTAGGTCAAACCAATTCGATTATTACAATACACTATCATAATGCTACAACTTGTTGACGTTAATTTGTTAGAATTTAGGGACCATTCCACACTCCACTTGCATGCATTAGTCGGGATTTGCTATTTTGACCAAAATAAAAAATGAAATGACAGATAAGATATGGGATGGAGGGTGGAGTGAGTGTAGAAATAGGGGGGCTGTAGACCCCATAAATTAAAAATCTTTTGCAATTAATTTTTAGGAATGGTCTCAAATAATATTAAGAACTTCCATTTTTTTATTAAATATAATAATAGCCCCCTATAAATATAATTCTTGGATCAGCCATTGGCAAACCATAATCAACTTCATCCTTTTCATTTTACAATATTATTTTATAAAACTGTTTAATTAAGATTTTAAATCTTTTTAGCTTATAAACAATTATACATAAATACTTAAACAGTTTTTTAATACGTTACTATACTCGGTTTGATTTTATTTACGTTTGAGTATAAATTTTGTTATGACAGGAGACCAAAAACTTAGTAACTTATATAAAAAGTATCTTTCTTACAATAATTAAAATAGTGATAATATTTTGCTAATAATAATATAAGTAATAAAAAAAACTTATGAAGGAAATGTTTGTACATGTTTGGATCAACAACATTCTTAATTTCGGCCAGCATACAACCAATAGAGTGGAGAATCAACATGCTTTGTTAAAACTATATTTAGACTTGTCACAGTTAGATTTGGTGACATTGTGATGTTTATTGATGAAGTCTTTGATTTACAATTTACATGTAGTAGTAGCAAGTATTGAGGAAAGTAGAATTATGACTCAAAATGAGTATAATATAATGTTGTTTTGAAAGCTTGCATGTTTTGTTTCACTTCACGCACTTCGTTTGATTTTTAAAGAATTTGATGGAAATTGTGGAAAATGTGGATGTAAATCTGTAGTCGCATGTATGGGTTTTCATGAAGAATCTTAGCCCAAATTTGCCTGGAATTAATGTACGAGTTAGTCATGCGAAAAGTAGTATACACCAATGTATATGGGGATCAAGATGTGCAAGGACTTCATAGTTCAATAATCAAGATGGTCACTGGATGATTATGTATGAAATTGATTTGCTAATTGCTTCAATGTATAACATGGTTGTGCTTAATTTAAGCAAAAAATAAAGTAAAACATGTTTTCCACTTTGATCCAGCCCACCAGAATTGCAACAACAATATAAATGTGCAATTGCACACGTATATAGCAACCACTATGTGAAAGTGGTATTAAATGGATATTACCTGATACCTCTTGCATACCCGTTATGGATTCGCTGTATATATGAGTAGACATGGGAAGATCCGTATACAAATCAACATAATTTGTACAATTTATAAGATCTAATTACAATTTCGCATATATAAATCTTGGTGATTAGCTAGTTGCTATAATGTTATTTGTTATCGTTACTTTTATGTCTTTCGTTACTATCTATAACAACTTATTTGATATAAATAATCAAAAATGATAAATTACAATAAAAAATAAAATACACAAATATTAAGCTAGTAAATAAAAGTATAATTTTAACGTATGATTTTCTAGATATTTTACAAATATATAAAGATTTATAGTTAATATTATGAAAACCTTACTAAAATAAATATATATGTACATAACAAAAAATTAAAAAGGGGAATAAAAGATTTATAATTGATATTTTAATAACCTTATTAAAAAGGGAGGCGATAAACGTGCATTGTAGTATTGTACCTTAAAACATATTTGATAATGTATGAATAAAAAAAAATCATCATAAGATTGATATATATATATATATATACGTATATATATACATTATATTATACATACGTTAAAAAGAAGAAAATATGTAGTAATATGAGACAAATAAGGGTATTGAGATTCATACACCCTTTTTGAGATTTATACACCTCCGTCGCATCATTACTATTTTATAATTAAGATTAAATTTAAACATATTTGATTTTTCTCTTATATCTTTTAAAATATATTTTTATATAAAATTTTAAATATACCGTTGTGACGTACTTATTTTTATTTACGTTTTGATGTAAATTTTATTCAAAACTGAGTCGGGTAAAAAATAATGTATCTTTTTAAAAACAAATTAGTATAATTTTTTTAAACATATTTTGTTTTTATCTTATAACTTTTAGAATATTTTATCTTGTGAACTGTTTTGCGAAAAGTCTCGTGAAAAGTTATTTCGCATTGTGACGTGCTTATTTTTATCTATGTTTCGATATAAATTTTATTCAAAACTGAGTCGGGTTAAAACGTTATATTTTAAAAGATATAAGAGAAAAACAAATTATATTCAAAATTAATTAAAATATTTTGACCCGACTCATTTTTGAATATATAAATTTTATTCAAAACTGAGTCAGGTCAAAACGTTTTATTTTAAAAGATATAAGAGAAAAACAAATTATATTCAAAATTAATTAAAATATTTTGACCTGACTCAGTTTTGAATAAAATTTATCGAAACATAGATAAAAATAAGCACGTCACAACGCGAAAGGACTTTTCACGAGATTTTTCACAAAACAGTTCGCAAGACAAAATAATTTAAAAGTTATAAGATAAAAACAAAATATGTTTAAAAAAATTATACTAATTTATTTTTTTAAAATATATAATTTTTTGTCCCACTCAATTTTGAATAAAATTTACATTGAAACGTAAATAAAAATAAGCACGTCACAATGGTATATTTGAAATTTTTTAAAAAATTATATTTTAAAAGATATAAGAGAAAAATCAAATAAGTTTATAATTAATCTTAATAATAAAATAATGTTAATGTGATAATATGTATGATACGATCCTTTAAATTGAAATTCATACACCCTATTAATGAGGGGTAATAGGGTGTATGAATCTTACTCCACAAGAAATAATGATACCCGCAACATTTTTGAAACGTCATTTTATTTGGTCCAAATAATCATTTTGTTGGTGCAAATACCCTTAGGCGCATTTGTCAACCAACGTCGTACTATTTTCTGTGGGCGCCTTTAAATTATTTTGTTTGTACATGAACACGATCGAGAAGATTCTGCTGCGACTGATTAAAGTACATCCGGAGCAAAAATACTTATGAAGTGAATTAGTAGACAATACTTAAATACACACGTGTTAACTCTGTCGTCATGATAGCTCCGTTTGACCGTTTCTAATCACATTAGGATATAAGTGACTCACGAAACTTTCAGCGATCCTAATTTGCAATTTCTTAAGCCTAACATGTATTAACCAATTCATTATTCTTTTATAGTTCATCCAATATACTTATTGATTTAGTATCAATTTTACTTTCTAGTTTTCAACGTGTTAAAGTAATAGTTTATTTTTCTTTGAAGACGTATTCGACTATTATAATATAACATCAATCATTATTCTACAACTCAATTCGTATCTTGCTAATTATTATCTAACAATTGGCGATTAGTCAGAATTTCGGGACCAAACCTATTCGTCTAACGGTGGGATTATGGACGGCATTTTCTATTTGGACCAAAGAAAATGATACTCGCACGGAAAGGTTGCTTGATTTGAGCGGTAATCACTATTATCTTATTATTAAGATTAATTTTCAATTCATTTAATTTTTTCTTTTATATTTTTTAAAATATAATTTTTTATAAAATTTTAAATATACCGTTGTGACGTACTTATTATTATTTACGTTTCAATATAAATTTTATATAAAACTGAGTCGGGTAAAAAATTATATTTTTTCTTTAAAAATTTCAAGTTTTTGGTTTTCTTCGTTCTTTTACGTTTTTTTTTGTTTTTCTTTTTTCCTTTTTCCGTTTTATTTACGTTTTTTCCGTTTTTCTTCCCTTTTTACGTTTTCTTTGTTTTCTTTACGCTTTTCTTCATTTTTTTTACATTTTTATGGTTTTTTATACGTTTTTCTACATTTTTTTTTGTTTTTCTTCGTTTTTTTAACGTTTTTCTTTGTCTTTCAAAAATAAAGAAAAAACGAAAAAAATGTATATGAAACGAAGAAAAACGGAATAAACGTTAAAACAACAAAGAAAAAACGAAAAACCGTATATAAACAAAGAAAAAACGTAAAAAATGAAGAAAAACAAAAACAACATAAAAGAAAAAAAAGAAAAACGAAAAAAAAGTACTAAAGCCGTTAAAAACAAAGAAAACATAAAAAATAGATAAAAACGTAAAAAGAACGAAGAAAACTGAAAACTTGAATTTTTTTTTAAAAAGATACCATATTTTTACCTGACTCAGTTTTGAATAAAATTTTCATCGGAACGTAAATAAAATAAATACGTCACAGCGGTATATTTGAAATTTTATAAAAAATTATATTTTAAAAGATATAAGAGAAAAATTAAATAAGTTAAAAATTAATTTTAATAATAAAATAATAATAATGTAATAGGGATTGGTAAATTTCAAAAAGTGTGTATGAATTTCAAACCCGTTAAATAAATAGTTGTATCAATACGATTGACGTTGATCCAGAAGAAAGCATGTGTAGCTGACTTTGACTGAGGAGTAGCTCGGTGAGGTGTGGGACTGAGGGGTAGCTCTGTGAGGTGTAGGACCTGTGGATACTTACCCTATATATATTGTTGCGTTGTGTTCCATTTTATTTCCCTAACAAGTTACATGCATTCTTCAACTAATTTGTGTATATATTTCTCTCTCTTTTACGCCCTTTGCTGCCTTAGTTTTAATGGCAATGCAATCACATTTCAAAAACCAAACGCCACTAGCTTGAAGTTCTTAGGCAACGCTCACATGTTTAACAACAGTGTGAGATTCACTGATGATCTTCAGGTACCTAATTCAGACTCCGGCAGAGTTTTGTTCAATAAACCCGTAAGATTCCGGAGACTTGGGAACCCAAATCCCGTAAGTTTCAAAACTTCATTCTCGTTCTCTATTGCTAACTTAAACCCAAATTCGATTGGTGGGGGTTTGGCTTTTGTGATCTCAACCAACAAAGAAGAAATCGGCCAAGCTGGTGGGTATTTAGGAACTCTGTCTGACGACATTGCGCTTGAGTTTGATACGTGTAAGGACCTTGAATTTAAAGATATTAATGGGAATCATATTGGTTTGAATATTGGGTCGATGATATCGAAACAAGTTGCCAATTTGGACTTGGTCAACGTTCGCTTACGAAGTGGCAAGATAGTGAACTTGTGGCTTGACTATTCGGGTTCAACCAAGCAACTGAATGTATTTCTCACATACGACGAAACAAAACCAAATTCACCAGTTTTGTCAAGGACAATAAATCTCTATGAATATGTGAATGATTTTATGTATGTTGGGTTCTCTGGGTCCACTCAGGGAAGCACCGAAATCCACTCGATTGGTTCATGGAGTTTCACTTCGTTTTTTGATGATGAACCAGCGGATACAGAAAAACCCGGCCCAATATCACCACCACCACCAACATCACCGAGACCGTCCGTGCTGCCAACAAGTTCAACCACTCCAACAGGTCCCACTACCCAAAACCAAACTGCGATGATCGCTAGCAGCATTGTTGGAGCAGTTGCTCTTATCATTGTGGCATTAATTTCAATCTGGAATAAGGATTCGATTAGACCTATATTCGCCGGCATCGCATGTTGTTGTTCAACGAGTAATGGTAACACTGTACAGGGTAGAAATGAGATTGAGATATGAGTCAAGAAAACATGTATAGTGTTGTTTGCTTTTAATATCTATTTTTTTTTATTATTATTTATTTTGGAATGTTTTCGAAGTGTTGTAATGCAATTCTTGTACGCTTCCAATAATGTATACAAGGATTCTTAAATTCTTTTCTTTTATGCAGTATGGCAATAATTTCAATTTCAATTTCAATTTCAATTTCATTATTATTATTATGTTGTGTTATACGACTAATATTAACAAGTCAATAGAACATGAGGGTGGTTTTTAAGATATTGTACAGTTGAATATCAACAAATAAAACCTGGTCAACTGGTCATGACAGGCTGGTCCAGTTCTTTATAGAAACACAAATACATTCATTCTTTCCAAATTCAAACAATTTTCTGTGACTTCTTCAAAATCAAAATCAAAATCAAACTCGTGAAATTATAATTGAAGTAAAACATAATCACAAGAACAATGAGTGTAATCGAAATATTAACTCGAGTTGATGCAATTTGCAAGAAATACGACAAGTACGATGTCGAAAAGCAAAGAGATCTCAATGTTTCCGGTGATGATGCTTTTGCTAGGCTTTACGATGCAGTTGAATCTGACATTGAGACTGCACTACAGGGGATTAAATGTTTAGATCTGTTTGTTTTCGTTTTATTTTGATATCTAGGGTTTTAAGTTTAAATTGATGATATTGTCTACTTGTACATTTGTTGTTAGTAGTTACCTTTAAATTAAACAGAAAAGGATCATCAGTTACTATACTCGATTTAATTTTATCTATGTTTTGGTATAAATTTTGTTATGACCGAAGACCAAAAACTCACTAACTTATATAAAAAGTATATATCTTACAATAATCATAATAGTGATAATATTTTGCTAATAATAATATAAGTAATAGAAAAACTTATGAAGGAAATGTTTGGACATGCTTGGATCAATAACATTCTTAACTTCGACTAGCATAAAACCAATAGAGTGGATAGTCAACGTGCTTTGTTAAAACTATATTTAGACTCGTCACAATCGGATTTGGTGACATCGTGTTGTTTATTCATGAAGTTGCTGATTTACAATTTACAGGTATTAAAGCAAGTATTGAAGAAAGTAGAATTATGACTCAAATGATGATAATATACCGTTGTTTTGAAAGAATTTGATGGAAATTGTGGACACCGTGGATTTACATCTGTAGCCGCATGTATGTGTCTCATGAAGAATCTTAGTCCCAGATTTGCATGGAATTAATGTACGAATTAGTCATGTGCAAAGTAGAATACACCAGTATACTTGGGGATCAAGATGTGCAAGGACTTCGTAGTTCAATAAATCAAGATGGTCATTGGATGATAATGCCTGAAACTAGTTTGTTAATTGCTGTAAGGTATAACATGGTTGTGCTTAATTTAAGCAAAAAAGGAAGTAAAACATGCTTTCCACTTTGATCAAGCCCACCAGAATCGCAACAACAACATATATTAGCAATTGCACACGTATATGGTAACCACTATTTGAAAGTGGTATTAAATGGATACCTGATACCTCCTTCAACCCGTTATGGATTCGCTATAGATATGACTCGACATGGGAAGATCCATATACGAATCAACATAATTTGTACAATCAACTTATAAAATTTGATTACAATTCCGCATTTATAAATCTAAGTGATTAACAAGTTACTATAATATTATTTGTTATCGTTACTTTTATGTCTTTTGTTACTATCTATAACAACTTATTTAATATAAATAATCAAAGATGATAAATTATAATGAAAAATAAAATACACAAATATTAAGCTGTAATGTCCACATTATATGTGAAGTAAAAGAAAGTTGTAATTTTAACGTATGATTCTCTAGACCTTTAAAAAACAAATAATGTCCACATTTTATATGTCAAGTTATAAAACAAAATGATAAATTACAATGAGTAATAAAATACACAAATGTTAAGCTAGTAAAGAAAAGTGTAGCTTTGACGTTCTCTGAACTTTGAAAAAACAAATAATGTCGACATTATAGGAAAACCGGTCGTTATTCTTCTTTCGATCTAGTTAATAGCCTCCGGGTTATAAAACAAAATGATAAATTACAATGAGTAATAAAATACACGAATGTTAAGCTAGTAAAGAAACGTGTAGTTTTGACATTCTCCGAATATTTAATAAACAAATCATGTCCACATCAATTTTCAAACTATAAAACAAAATGATAAATTACAATGAATAATAAAATACACAAATATTAGACTAGTAAAGAAAAGTAAACGAGGATTCTGAATATTTGATCAACAAGTCAAAGTCAAGTCTCATCTATTTTCAAAATCGCTATTTTATTGTTAAAATTAAATTTTAAATTATTTAATTTTTCTTTTATATTTTTTAATATATTATTTTTTATAAATTTAGAATATACCGTTTTAATATGCTTATTTTTATTTACGTTTCAATGTAAATTCTATTCAAAACTAATTGGGTAAAAAATAATGTATTTTAAAAAAGAAAAAATTAGTATAATTTTTTTAAACATATTTTGTTTTTATCTAATAATTTTTAAAATATTTTGTCTTGCGAAAAGTTTCGTGAAAAGTCCTTTCACATTGTGATACGCTTATTTTTATCTATCTTTCGATGTAAATTTTATTCAAAACTGAATCGGGTCAAAATATTTTAATTAATTTTGAATATAATTTTTTTTTCTCTTATATCTTTTAAAATATAATGTTTTGTCCCGACTCAGTTTTGAATAAAATTTATATTGAAACGTAGATAAAAAATAAGCACGTCACAACGGTATATTCAAAATTTTTATAAAACATTATATTTTAAAATTTATAAAAGAAAAATAAAATACGTTTTATAATAAATCTTAATAATAAAATTTTAAAATATATTTTAACTATGATGTAGAAATTGATTCTCCCAAACTATTCTCCCATTAAGTAATATTAATTTTTTTTTTTGAAAGGCAACTAATATTAATTAGTCTCCATCAGGTTGGGGGTGGGGGTCGGGGTAGTTGGAGTGATTTAGACCAAAAATCCGTGTGGAAGACCCGCACCCTATATATACTCCTGCTTTGTTCGTTTTATTTCCCAAACTACATGTTGTCAACTAATTTGTGTAAATATTTCTCTCTCTTTTTCGCTTTTTAGTTTTGAGGAACCTACTATTTGAACACTCTTGTTCCATCATTTATCTCATTAAAATATCAAATCTCAAATTTAATCACTAACTTATAATCTATCAAATCATTATTTTTTTTGTCTTTTATTGGAATTCCTAATTGTACACCCTTTATAGTTATCAAATCAACTTTTAGTTTTGTATTTTTGTCTTTTATTTTTTTCAAATGTTTTTGAAAGATTCATTTTCATATAAATAAATTTTTAAAAAATATCCATTTTATAAAAAAAAAATATGTTTTTTATATATCAAAAAATATGATATGGGATTTTTATAAAATACGCTTTTTATATAAAAAATAAAAAAACGTTTTTTTATTACTTTTTATTAAAAAATGTTTTTTTTATTTTATAAAAAATAAAAAATTTATATAAAAGATTCCTAATTGGTACACCTCCTCTATTATCAAATTAACTTTCCTTTTTTGTATTTTTGTGTTTTATTTTTTGTTTTCTACTATATTTGAAAGATTCATTTTTATATAAAATTTTTATAAAAAATATGTGTTTAATACAAAAAAGAAAAAATATATACAAAAGATATGATTTTTATAAAATACACTTTTTATATAAAAAATAAATTATGTCTTTATGTTAAAAAATGTTTTTTTAAATTTTACAAAAAAATACCCATTATAAAATAAATGACAAAGTAGACAAAAAAACATCATACATTAAAAGACGAAATAAACAAAAGACAAATTAAATACTCCCTCCGTCCCTAATTTATTGTCCATCTTTCCCTTTTTGGATGTCCCAATTTAATTGTCCATGTTCAAAAATAGATAGGATAATTAGCTAAAGTTCCTTTCTTGCCCCTGAATGTAAAATATGTAACATAAAAAGGTGGATAAAAAGTTAAGGGTAAAACTGTCTTCTTACAAAAAGTAAGGTGTAATAATTGTGTTTTATTAAACTGCGTGTTTTTTGTCTGGGGACAATAAAACTGGGACGGAGGAAGTAATGATTTGATTCAATAATTAGAGTGTACATTCAGGAATTTCAGGGTGTCCAAATAGAATATCTTTAGTTTTAATGGCAATGCAACCACATTTCAAACTCCAAACGCCACTACCTTGAAGTTCTTAGGCAACGCTCACATGTTTAACAACAGTGTGAGACTCACTGATGATCTTCTGGTACCTAATTCAGACTCCGGCAGAGTTTTATTCAATAAACCCGTAAGATTTCGGAGACTTGGGGAACCCAAATCCCGTAAGTTTCAAAACTTCATTTTCGTTCTCTATTGCTAACTTAAAACCCGAATTCGGTTGGTGGTGGTTTGGCTTTTGTGATCTCAACCAACAAAGAAGAAATCGGCCAAGCTGGTGGGTATTTAGGAACTCTATCTGATGACATTGCGCTTGAGTTTGATACGTGTAAGGACCTTGAATTTAAAGATATCAATGGGAATCATATTGGTTTGAATATTGGGTCGATGATATCGAAACAAGTTGCCAATTTGGACTTGGTCAACGTTAGTTTACGAAGTGGCAAGATAGTGAACTTGTGGCTTGACTATTCGGGTTCAACCAAGCAACTAAATGTATTTATCACATACGACGAAGCAAAACCAAATTCACCAGTTTTGTCAAGGACAATAAATCTCTATGAATACGTGAATGATTTTATGTATGTTGGGTTCTCTGGGTCCACTCAGGGAAGCACCGAAATCCACTCGATTGGTTCATGGAGTTTCACTTCGCCGTCCGTGCTGCCAACAAGTTCAACCACTCCGACAGGTCCCACTACCCAAAACCAAACTGCGATGATCGCTAGCAGCATTGTTGGAGCAGTTGCTCTGATCATTGTGGCACTAGTTTCAATCTGGAATAAGGATTCGATTAGACCTATATTCGCCGGCATCGCATCATGTTGTTCAACGAGTAATGGTAACACTGTACAGGGTAGAAATGAGATTGAGATATGAGTCAAGAAAACATGTATAGTGTTGTTTGCTTTTAATATCTGTTTTTTTTTTATTATTATTTATTTTGGAATGTTTTCGGAGTGTTGTAATGCAATTCTTGTACGCTTCCAATAATGTATACTGGCATAGCATCCTTAAGTTCTTTTCTGATATGCAATATTGCAATTGCAATTTCATTATTATGTTGTGTTATACGACTAACATTAACAAGTCAATAGAACATGAGGGTGGTTTTTAAAATATTGTACAGTTGAATATCACCAAATAAAACCCGGTCAACTGGTCATGACAGGCTGGTCCAGTTCTTTATAGAAACAGAAATACAATCATTCTTCCCAAATTCAAACAATTTTCTGTGACTTCTTCAAAATCAAAATCAAGCTCGTGAAATTAAAATTGAAGTAAAACCTAATCACTGGAACAATGAGTGTAATCGAAATTTTAACTCGAGTTGATGCAATTTGCAAGAAATACGACAAGTACGACGTCGAAAAGCAAAGAGATCTCAATGTTTCCGGTGATGATGCTTTTGCTAGGCTTTACGCTGCAGTTGAATCTGACATTGAGACTGCACTACAGGTGATTTAATGTTTAGATCTGTATGTTTTCGTTTTATTTTGATATCTAGGGTTTTAAGTTTAAATTGATGATTTGTTGATAATGTTGATTGATATCAGAAAGCGGAGACAGCTAGTAATGAGAAAAATAGGGCTTCGGTTGTGGCGATTAATGCTGAGATACGGCGAACTAAGGCAAAGTTACTGGAAGAGCTCCCTAAGTTGCAGCGATTGGCGATGAAGAAGGTTCGATCTCACTCGTTTTATTTGATCAGTTGCAAATTGTTTGTTTTATGTGTAGTAGTTGTGTGCTATATATGAAGCGAAAGTAGTATTAATTGATTTTACCGATTGCAAGTAATTGTAGGTGTATATATACATATGTAGGGCAAGATTAAATTGTACAGAGTATTTTGTTAGATAAGTTACTATAGCCTGTTATCCATTTTGAATGTAAGCACAGTTTGGTCGATTGTTGAAGTATCAATGCATTTATGTTGGTGCTCGGGCCCTTAGTATTCATTTTTGGATGTAAATAGAAATGTTTTTGTCCTGTTAAGAAGATTAAGCGGAGAGAGCAAGTAATGTGGTCGATTGCTAGGTTTATGGTGCTGTTATGGAGTGTGCAATGACTATGCATTCTGCAGCCTGAATGGACAGATTTATCTGATTTCGTTGTCTTTTCTAATTGAGTGACCTTCTAGCGCTTAATCACCTGAGCAAGAAGCATATGATTAAGCAAAAACATATATGGTTCGCTTTATCTATTGTTCGTATATCTGAATTTTAGGTTTTAAGTTCTTAAACGTACTCCTCTATTATGGTCAATGAGTAAAAAACGTCCGAAGGTTGCTTTCTGAGAAAAGCTTTAAAGTAAACCATGCACTGTCTCTCATAAACAGTTGAGTTTGGGCCTAATTAGCGTTGAATGTGCCAAAAACTGTATCGAATGCTTAATATAAAGCTTTCATAATTGATAAAACAGTTACGAACAACAAAACGTATTACTGAACTTGTACTCCAGTTGCGGACTTCTTTAATGATCTGTGCATTGTAACATTAGGAACACACCCTCTCATAATGACTCTTCTTCTACTAACTTGAACAAGCAGGTTTATGCCAATAGCCCTTGTTGCTTCAATAGTCCCGCTAATAATGGCTGATTCTTCCAATAAGATAAACAAAATGATGACTAGATGAGAATTCAACAATTTTGACACTGCACTATGATAGGCAAATCAGCAAGGTAAATGCAAAACATAGAAAACATTGATAGAGCAAAGCATCTAAGTCGTAAATATAGTAGAAGGCAAAGGTCACTAACAGGGAATCTTTTATTGGTGAGAAGAGAATGCCACCCTTGTGTTCTTTGAGTACAAATTCGACATGCAGTTGGCACATTTTAGAAAACATTGGCCAATAATCTAAAAAATGTAATGCTCTTGGATGATTTAGTGTTCTTCTTAGTTCTCTAGGACTTTATTATCATTATTATCCTCTCTATCCTGTCCCTCAGTGTTACTTGTGATGGAAAAATAGATTGTACTGTGTGCGTGAAAATGTGGCAAGCCACTACACCCATAGCGTACTACATTTATTCTAGCATAGGCTGGGACAAAGGATGGGTGTGTTAAATTATTTTAGCATTTCAAGAGTTCATTTGACACGTGATGGCTCTAGGAAGCTATTTTTTTGTACTTCTCAAATTCTTTCATCCTATATCATGCCGGGGTAAAACAGGTGCTAGCTATAAATTTTAAATTAGATTAAGGTGTATCATGTATGTGTATATTGGCTGGCTAAAGTACTACGACATTTTTATGCCCTATTTTGGAGACTGAGACTGTGTTAATCTAAGTTTTAGACATCAATTCCATAACAGGTAAAAGGACTTGCTCCCGAAGAGTTTGCAGCTCGTAATGACTTGGTTCTCACACTTCCTGATAGAATTCAAGCAATACCTGATGGGGGTGCTGCTGCACCTAAACAGTCTGGAGGAGGTTGGGCAGCTTCAGCATCTCGTACAAATAATATCAAGTTTGATTCAGGTAGTCCATCATTTTCATTGACTGGTGAATGTTACAGTTTGTCCAATTCTGTGGTGGTTGGTTTCTTTCTACTTATATGTTTGACTTTTTGTTGACATGAATATGATAGATGGACGATTTGATGATGATTACTTCCAGCAATCTGAAGAGTCTAGCCAATTCAGGAATGAGTATGAAATGAGAAAAATGAAGCAGGCATGTACTTGTGATTCTGTTTTATGTATACCAAAATACTAGAGGTTACAACATGGGTGGGTTGGCCTGGCTGAGTAAGCAGTCAACAGGGATCTGGCTCAAATTGTGTAATTTTATTGTGGGTCAAAACAGCACTTTTTGTGTAAGTTTCAGTTTTCTTTTTTTTTTTTTTTTTTTTTTTAATTTCAGTAGTAACTTAATTTTTTTACAATAAATGATAAGAAGGTTAAATGCATTAACCTTACACATTGGGTGACTTTTGTCCATTTGACTTGGTTCCATTTAAGCCAACATTTTTTTACCTTTATGACGGGTTATAGAGAAAACATTACCCAAGTCGATCCATTCATATGTAAATGGGTTGAAATTGCCACCTCAACAAAATACTTTCAGTCTTTCACTGAGGTTCATGTACATACCTTTTCTGTTTGTTTTTATTAATTTTATAGGATCAAGGCCTGGATATGATATCAGAAGGTCTAGATACATTGAAAAACATGGCACAAGATATGAATGAGGTTTGCTATCTTGTACTTATACTTCTTGTGTTGAGATGGTTATAGAATTGAATCTTATACTTTATAATGGGTGCAGGAAGTAGACAGGCAGGTTCCGTTAATGGATGAGATAGACGACAAGGTTGGATACTTTTCTCGTTTGTGTAATTATTGATTACCAGTTATATGGTTGCTCAAAGTATATTTGATATTACAGGTGGATAAGGCGACTTCAGACCTTAGGAATACCAATGTCAGACTTAAACACACTGTTAATCAGGTGAAGAAGCTGAAACCATACATTCGTTTTGTATTTTTGGTTTCCATGATTATCTTACACATGTTCTCCGTTCTGTTTCCTTTTTGGATGACAGCTGAGGTCTAGCCGGAACTTTTGTATTGATATTATATTGCTGTGTGTAATTCTGGGAATTGCAGCCTACTTATACAAGTAAGCTCAACACACCCTTCCTTCTGTCCGCTGGTTTTACTATTTCTTTTTGTGTATCTTAAGGTCTCATTTTGCATGGTGATAGTATATTCGCACCTTTGTATGATCTGACCAACCCATGAAGTTCAGTTAACTGCTTGGATCTTTTTCCAATCCTTTTGCATTGGATTTGATTGAAATAACCTTAATCAAACATGTATTTCCAGTAAATAAGAAGTAATAGTCATTTTTTAGTGCTGGGTAAGTTGTTTTATTGTAATTAGTTCGTCGTAGTAGCCTTCACCCCTTAAAATATATGAAATATTTAGCTCTGATATTTGGCCTTATTTGTTTTGTTGTTTTCCATTTCATTCTGCGGGTCCTATTTATATGGTGCTAGAAGATATGAATATATGATCTAGGGTAAGTGATTTGAGAATTGAAGATATGTGACCCACATAAGATGGATGGAAATCTTTTCTAGTTAACTATTTTCTGAAAGTGTTCATGTTATTCATAAATCACTCTCTTTACTTTTCTCTTCCACAAATAAAAAGACAGAAATTTAATGAAAAGTACAAATAAGAAAACTGAAAACGAAACATATACAAACAATTTGTTTCTTCTAATACCTATGCCTTTCAGTTCTAATTCAGTTACTAGTCCTCATACAAACGAGTTGACTTTTCATTTGATCTTTTCAACTTGCAGTGTTTTGAAGTGAAAGTTTGTGAACATAATGAAATTATCATGTGGTTTGCTCTTGTGGTGATGAACTTCTGGTGTGCTCGAGTTATGTATGTTATAGTGCTTAGACTAAAACTTCTCTTCTTTCTTCATTTTTTTTTTTTTTTTTGTCATTTTACATCTATGGTTGATATGTTTATTGAACAAGATTTTTATCCTATTATAAATATAACTACGTATTTCATTTCACTTTTTGTATTGTATCGTATGAACATTCGATGTTATCGCGCTTAGACTAAAACATTTTTTTCTTTTTGTCATTCTTGATATGTTTATTGAACAAGATTATTTTTATCCTATTATGAATATAACTAAGTATTTCATTTCACCTTTTGTATTATACCGTGAGAACGATTTTGAAATTTTGAAGGTGCTTTGTTCATATTGTTGGGGTTTCCTTCTCCGCTAAGTGAAATTAGACGTTACAATGTATCCATTTATTTATAAAAGAGTCGATTTGAGTTATGTTTAATCTTTAAGAAGTGAAGTCGAAGTGTCTCATTCGAAGTGTCTCATTAATGCATAAAACTTCATGGATTATCTTATTTAAAAAAATTGAAGACTATCTGATAACATAAGATTCACAATTTTATTTGACAAATTTAGTTAATTATAAGAAAGATACCAAAAGTGTGTTAGGTTATCCCTATTTGTTTGACCTGACCCGTCCATTTGCCTCAATTTGATATGTATTATAGTAAACGGATGAGGTGTTTTTTTTCACTCTAAATATCTAATTGTATTTTCTTTTCGCTTCAATTCTTATTTTCTTTTTAGTTTTCTTTACAGAATCTGCTAACTTAAGGGCATATTTGGGGTATTGTTTGGTTTTCCAAATAAGCTCTTCAAAACTTCTGATTTCTTATTCGGTCAGATGTTTGGAGGTTCAGAGTTTTTTGTTTTTTCTTTCATTCAGAGATTTTAAATCTGCAAAACCCTTCAAAAATTCAGACTTAAAACCTTGTTATAACCTCTGAATGAAGTCTCACTCTTTCATAGACACATACACTGCTCATTTCCTCCTCCCCTGTAACTCTACATTTTTATCTGTTTGATCAGTACCACCGTGACAGTGGTGACCTTAAATCAGCGAACATCAATATAAAGTCAATAAAACTATAAAAGTACCGTCATTTCTACTTCTTCTATTACATTTCTGCAACTCACCCTTTATTTCTTCTTCTACGTAGTGAATTAATGGGAAGATGAAAAGAGAATAGGGAGTCGCATAAATGGGAAAGTAATAGGGGATTTTAATGGGAGATGGGTAAAAGGGATAATGATTAAAAAAGTTCACCTTTTAATTTACATTTTTTTAGTTGTAGGGCACTAACTTATTTTCATTTATCTGCTTATTAGTTTATATTGTGAAATAAATATTTGATTTCTATTTATATAACATATGAATATGATATACACATGAATCTATCTTTACAATAGAATTGTTTTACTGAATTTCTTAATATAAGCTTATTTGATTTCATTTTCTTATTTTCATATTCATACAACTACTTTTCATATAAATTGTAGCAATTTAGTATCTAAAATGATAAACTAATAGTTATAAGATGTTTCAAAAAAAGATGAACAACTTAATATCATTCAACTTTTAAATGTCAGGGCCACCTCATTCTTAATATAATCAGTGATATTTTAGATGATTTTCGGAGTTCAGACAAAAACCTCTTAAAAAAGAAACAACACCGTAGCTTAAATCTATCATAACCATTGCTAGTAGTATCTGAATTTTACATCTTTACAACCACATATTTATGTAGTACTACAATTTTTACATTTATACTGTGAAATAGTATCTTATGATCAAGCTAGCAAAGGTTGCTTTCAGAGCAACCTTATTATAAAACGTTGCTCGGGGAGCAACGACAGCTTATAAAACCCATGTACATAATATATATTTATTCATACCTGAAACCTTATATTGATCTTTGTCTTCAAAGCGATCCATCATCTACCATGAAGGTCAACTGATCAAGATCTTCGTATGCTGCCATATACGTCCACATATCAGGTGGATCTCCACAATATAAAGTCATCTCATTTATATCAATACCTAAAGACTTGATTTCCTCATTTCGACCTTTCATGGTTTTAAGCTTCTTGTTAGGGTTGGTAAAAGCTTCTTGAGTTGTTTCTTTACGTTTTCTGTCATAATTAGCTGAACCTTCATATGATTCTTGAAAGTTTCCTCTGTTTTCGGGTGAATCAAATGAGTTTTTGCTGCCTTCAAGGCTTACAGTAGAAGACATTGTGTCGATTGAAGAGATATCCGTGTGAGATTCGAAGATGAAAGGTAACATAGGACAATCTTTGAATAGAGTTTCGTTCAGGATTTCAAGATTATGATTCGTGTCTGTAGAACCTATCATTGACTTTACAGGTTCCTGAATACTTTGACCATATGTATCTTCACAAAAGCTTCTTGGGGTACTAGTCTTCTGTCTCACTCTACATAGAACCCAGTCATCCAACTGTAACCATAAGCAAGAATAAAATATATCTTTAGGATGACCCAAACTGCACCTTATATATTATCATAAGAACAATAGGTAACTGTTGTAAAAATGAGTTCATGCATACTTACCCTCATTGATTCTTTTGGCTTTTGTGATCTACAAATAGTCGAATCAATTAGTCTATATTCGTGCATGATCCAGTCAGTCTTATCACCTCTCGGAGGTCGACCTTTATAGAACACAAGAGCTTTCTTCAAGCCGACAATCTTGACCCCAGATGTTCCCAGAATAGGTCTATCTGTTCCTGTTGCCTTCCAATAACCAGAACCTGCCATTCTATTCGGCCTCACTCCATTTGGGTACCTTCTATCTCTTGGACTAAAGAAAAACCATTCATCTTCTCCAAACAACGCCTTTTCTATAACCAAATAACACAATATCACATTAGTGAGTATTTGAGTCTGTGTGTGTTGGTGGGTGGGTGTGTTAGTGAGCGAGTGAGCAAGAAAGTAAGAGATTCAGAGACTGACTTGGAAGCTCCCACGGGTTGAACTTATAGAGCTCGATTTCAGCAAAGATGGAAGCTGGGAGGGTTGTTGAGATAACTTTTTTGTGCAAATAGTGAACGATAAGTTCTTCATCAGTTGGGTGAAATCTGAAACCGGGAGGAAGTTGTAAGTCTAAATTTGAGGTGTTCTTGGTTTCCTCCATTGAAATCAAAAGATTGTTTTACACTTTGTTTTCTTCTGTTGATGGAGCTAACTACTAGGCCTAGTTATGAACTTTAGTATATATACAACTAACATAACACAATGTTTGTAAATCCAGTTTCATATTTAATTGTTTATCGTGAATTGAATGTTCAAGAAGGGTGTACGAAAGCAACCTTCATGTCGTGGAGCGGAATTATGTGTACAGTTTCTGACTTGGAATATTGAAACATGGACTACAGATGAGGCGGTTTGTTATTAGACATACCTAAAAGTACAACTATTACAGTCCAGGTAAAGACTTAAATGTTGTATATAGCAAGAACATAAATGAAATCTTTAATATCAGTTTTGTGGTTAGAATGGTGATCATATCAAGAGTTATTAGCATTAGTTAGAAATGTATCGTGCTACGAACGTATATAAGGTTTTTGGGACACGGCTAGCAAAAAAATGTCACAAAGATGAGTATATGTTTGGGGTACTTAACGAAGAAGGGAAAAATGTTATGTGCAACTAATAGGACGTAAAGTTGTGTTGTGTTAGGCTAAAACTAATTTACAAAGTAAACAGATAATTATGCCCTAACAACAGATAACAATGCTCTTATTTTGATTTTTCTGTAGTATAACAAACTCAAATTATATTATATTTTCTATAAAAAAAGAAAATTCAATAATAATTAAAAAAAAAACCTCAAATTGTATATGGTCAATGAATTCTAGGACCAATAGGATTTGTCCTACAAGTATTCAATTTAGGGATCTTTAAAGGTATATATGTAAGACTTAATATGGTGTAACAGTCACCCCCTTTCTTAAGAGGCCAAACAAATGAGATATTTGTTAAAGGGAAAAAATAAATAACTTTATATCTTCAGTCTAAGATGAAATATTATAATTTTGAAAACTAAATTCAATGTTTTCGATGAGTATAAAGTTGATACCAAAGTTTGTTTTTTTATATTAAATTAATTTTCTGAAACATAGTTCATGTCAATGTCAATAGTTTATATGGGAACGAAACGATGAATTTGAGGTGGTAGTTTGTGAGCTATCTACATTAAAGGTTCCATTTTATTACCAACTTTTTTTTACAAGTTATTAAGTTTTCATTTGTTTTTGTCACAATTTATGTTAAATAATTTTCGTTAGTACTACCCTACCAACAATCTACTTGTTTTTAGAAATATATATATGATGATGAATCGGAAACATAAATATTTCATCAAAGTAAATATGAAAAAAGCGGTGCAAACAATATCCTTCAATAACTTGTGAATTTTCTTTTTCGTTATTTGGAATAGGAATTTTGAACATATCGTGGATACTATTAATAATTGGAGAATCGTTTACCTTCTGCCATTTAAAAATGTCTCTCTCAAAGCTCTAGCAACACGACAATTTACAAATAGATGAGTTTCGGTCTCAAGGTCTTTATTACACGAGGCACATCTAACATAATGTAGATCAATGTCTCTTTTATCGGGATTTGTCCTAAGAATCTATGGTAGTCGTAGGAAGAAAGATGTAAAACCAATTACTATTGCAAGAAGTATAAAGATGATCAATAGCCCAAAATGTATTCATATTGAATTTTATTCTTCATATCATTAATCAAACCATGGAATTAAAAAAATAATAATACTTCTTTTATGATTCCATTTATAACAATTTTTTTATAAAATTCTTCAATTGAGAAGGTAAGAGACGTACTAGTTATAACTTGTAACTGGTCCCGTGGACCCATACACATTGGCCATTGAGTATCTTTAAGTGGTATTGACTATTGAGTATTGACAATTATCAGCAACTTGTTTATGTCTATTCCGACTGTACCTTTTGAAATATGACTATTCTTTTAGGATGAGAATTGTTACAATATAATTGTTGGAAATGTGGTAGGGAGAATGAACATGAATTAATATTATAATAATCAATAATGAACGTGGATAAATACTTTAAAGTTGTATGAAATATTTTAAAATTAAAGTATTTTGCCTATTATGTTGTCGTTACATAAAATTCGATAGTCATAAGTTTTAAAGTGCCGCTCGTGTTTAAGGAAAAACATTTTGTCATATAAAGATGACATTTCAGTTAGTTTAAAAGCGGTTGGCAGAAAAAGGTATCATCGATACGATGTGCAACGCTAATAAACGAAGCATGTCAATATCAATTTTATCCGTGACAAGATTGCATCGAGACATGTTCGAGTTCGTTACGTCCCCTCTGGATACCAGTATATATGTGGACATATGTAGCAAAAGACTTGGCTACCAATCGTGTATCGAGGCAATGTGATGTCCGCAAATCTCCGGCTCCAACTCTGAGGAGTATTTACCGGACCTTTTTATTCCTAGCTATGTTTTGGCCATCCTAGAATTTTCTTCTCATGTCATCTAGTGTATTATGTATATCAAATTGGCTTTGTTGTATTCGACATGGGAAACCCATTAGACTGTTCAAGGTCCAATATAATGTCACATCCGTTTACATAATTTTTCACAACCTGTTAAACCTTTTAAAGTTGAATTAATTGACACATCATTGTATATTAAATACTACACAAATCATAAAAGGAAGGAGACAAATTTTATATACAACAGGGACCAATAGTTGAAAGGAAGTTGGAGTAGAGAAAGTCCTCCTTTAAATCAACTACTGACATCTTTACGATGCATTTGAGAGTTGGATATTATTCTATTAGACCATCCAACTCATCCCGTCTTACAAAAACTTAACTGAAATAAAAGAATTCGATATCAAATGTCAAGTGCCACATCTCATGTCATATGAGAGTTACATAATGACTGTCATATAATCAAACATGAAAAGTTAATTAGGTGAAACCGGACACATAAAATGCATGTTGAAGTAATTGAAACACTATACATTTAATAATAGGTAACTGATTATTTGTGTAATAATGCATGAATAGTAAAAAATCAAATTGAATATATATTATACAAATGAACTTTTTTATGTTGGTTTTTCACTTGGTTAGATAAAATGATGATTTTTTGTTAAATTGGTGGTTTTAAGTTTGAGACCCATCACCTTCTTCTTCTTTTTTTTTTTTTTTACTTTGATTGAATTGACGTTCTAAAATTTATAATTTTAACTGTCACCTTCGATATTAGTATCATTTTTCATGTGTTTATAAACTTTATATAAAGAAGAAAATATATTCTAACCAAAAACAAATATAGTAGAATATGAACTTTTTAAGTTTAACAAAAGATTACTTTAAGAAAATGTGACGAGAAATGTCAATGTTTTTGTTAGCGTAAACAATGATTCAAAATTTTAATTGTATTATATTTTTTAACTCTCACTCAGTGGCGGTAACAGGCTGTGGGCAATGTGAGCCACTGCCCACACAAGAATTTTAACAAATTATATTATATACATGTTAAGTTAAATTGTTATGATGTTTGTCCACATAGTTTAGTGGTTAGTCCATTTACAAACAAACCAAAAGGTCACTAGTTCGAGTCCAATTTCTTTCTAACATTTTTTTTTTCATTTGGTATCTTTCTTCTCTTAATTTTTACTAGTTATAAGAAAATGCTACCATTATTGAAATCTATATTTTAAAGGTGATAGTTTCTCTTCATATTTTATCCATAATACAACAACAATTACTGATGTGAAGAACATCTTAAACTTTTCCCCCATTAAAAAAAAATTCTAGTACCACCCCTCTTCCCACTCGAGTTAAAAAATACTCGTTCATAACAAGACTAAAGAAACAAATAGAAAACTAAAAATGGAAATAAGAGGAAGTAAAGATTTATCATCAATTTTTCATAGTTGTATGCGTATAAGGTTTTGCTAACGTGTGCTCGGGCATGCGAAAGAGTGCATTTAATGATCTCGAAATTTTCTTTAATATTAAAATTTGCATTTATAACTCATTAATTTAATCTAAATTTACCTTTTTATACATATTATAAATGTAAATTTTAATATTTAAAAAAATTTCATGATCGTTAAATGCACTTTATTTTATACATTGAGGGCACACATTAACCTATCTAGTTGTTGTTGCTTATATTTATAGCACGTAAACACTAATTAAAGTGATATATTTATTCATTATTTGGATAAAAAAAAACATACTATGCATGTTTACAATTAAAGGGTGTTCGATTTGCTGAATGGAATGGATATGAGTTGAGTTTGATATACACATAAAATGGAAACGAGAATAATTTTTCAAAGCAATTCTTTATGATGAGTTATGAATGAAGATTTGATCCTCATTTTCTAAAACTAATATACATCGAATTTTTCAAAAGAATTCGTACATCAAATAAATACTATTTATCATTTATTTTTTTATTACTTTAAACCCTCTAAACAAACACCCAACACCCCATTGACATAGACAACGTCAAAGCGATGAACTAATCCCGTCCCCACGATCACCAAAATATATTTATTCACAAAACACGTGTTTATTTTCACTTTAATATAATTTGATGATTATTTATTTTTCAAACCCAACTATCCATCGTTATCATTATCTTCCTTACATAAATTCCACTTCTTATTTTAATTTAATTTCAATTCAATTTTCATATCATCGGCCCCATAAATCCGACTCACTCACCCGATCATCATCATCAGTTCATCACCATTATATCATTCAAATTCTTTCTATAACCTTAAAAACACACCATATGAACCCTAATTTTATTCCCTGTTTATAAAACCACTTCACACAATGATAAAATCACTAGTTCGCAACAATGATCTCTACATCCGCAACTAATCCAATGACGTCATCAGCCACCAATAACTATAACACCACCGGTACCACCGGTATATCCGGCGCCGGCGGACAACAACCGACCGGATTGAAAACCTACTTTAAAACACCGGAAGGAAGATATAAACTTAAATATGAGAAATCACATCCTACCGGCTTCCTTCATTACGCTCATGGTAAATCAGTTACTCAGGTAACTAATCAATTTCTAGGGTTTCTTAATTATTTTAGTTTACCTCAATTCTGTTAATTAATATCATATTTTGCTTATTTTTGTTGTCTGGTTATTTTTTCAGTAGCTTAAATTAAATGAATTGCTATGTTGCATTATTGCTTTAGGGTTCGATTGTGCGTATTAATAATATTTGGAAATTATGCATATCGAGTCAGGATCAAATTAGAACTAAGTATTTGGTAAGAACAGTAAGAACTGAAATCACAAGCTCTAAAGTATTTGGTGATGGCTTTAATCATTATACATTTAAGAAAGTTGAAGAATGCACAGATAAACAAGTTCATCGCAAATGCATAGGTCTTCCAATGCATCTAGATTTATACCGAAAAATACGAATTTGTTAACTTTAAGGCTTCAGAATTCAATCAAGAACTTCTATAGAGATAGAAAGCTGTTAGATAATGTGAACTTGTCAACTTACATGACTTGGATTCGTACATAATTAGCAGTTCTCAGGGTTATTTCTGAATATTTAGTTCTTATCGAAACTTTCCCCTATACATACAAATATATAAGCCATAAGATAAGATGATTGCACTATTGTATTTAATTGTGAGCTTTGTATTCTTGTAATGTGGATACCAGGTGACTTTGGCATGTGTCAAGGAGAAATCTACAGCGTCATTGCCATCATCATCGTCATCGAGTTTAGGTGTTGGGAGTGGGGTCAGATCAGCAGCTGCAAAGTTATTAGGAGGAAATGGGAGTAAGACACTTGGTTTTGTTGGTGGGAATGGTGGAAGTAAGTTATTGAGTGGGACCAGTAAAGTTGGGTTATCGGGAACTTCAAATACTAATAGTTACGCTAATAATATGAACTTTGATGGGAAGGGGACTTACTTGGTGTTTAATGTTGGTGATGCTATTTTCATCAGTGATTTGAGCTCACAGGACAAGGTAATATAATGTCATCGTGATTTCAGTTTCAATTGTCTATGTATGTTTTAGGGGCGCTTGATTGTGCATTTTCTTAGTGATTATGTAAATATGAATAGTTAGAGTTAGATTATCGTCTGTAGGGTATAGTGTTTGAATCTGCTATAGTTCATTAGATGTACAAGTATAAGACAAATTCTGATTATTAATGGATTAATACATAAATGACGTTTTTCTGATGAAATATAGAGACGTTTTCTGAAATAAGAGTAAAAGTCTCTCAAATTAGGATAAAATAAGGGGTAAATAGGAAAATTTTTATACCTCGACAATCAGTTTTTTTCAGCTGATATGATTGTGGAAAATTGATTATTGCTTGGGATATTTAGTAGTAGAATCTGTTTATTTAAACAATAAAACTCTGATTATTGAGATTTCAGATAATCAGTTTTAGAAAGCAAATCAAAACATCCATTTAATGAAGTTGGAATATGAGAACCTTCAACATTCTATGCAGGATCCAATAAAGTCTATACACTTCAGCACTTCAAATCCCATTTCTCATGCCTTTAATCCGGATGCCAGAGATGGACATGATTTGCTCATTGGTTTGAACTGTGGAGATGGTATACATATCTGCTGTAAATATGTCATTGTATTTTCCAAAATACATATTAATTGCCATATATCCTGTGAATTTGTAGTTTATTCAGTCTCATTAAGACTACAATTACAAGATTTCGGGAAAAAGCTTGTTGGAGCCCAGCATTATAACAAAGATGGCTGTGTAAATAACAGGCAACACCAAAAATTCTTCGATCTTTTATATTGTAGCATGTTCTATCTTCTTGTCTGATAATGTATATTGTAATATTCTTTCCTTTTACAGTCGCTGTACTAGTATTTCATGGGTTCCTAATGGCGATGGCACTTTTGTGGTTGCACATGCAGATGGTAACATGTATGTATATGAAAAGGCAAGTTCAAAATAAATAGCTTGTACCTTTTTTTTATCTAGTGGTGGGATTTACATATATTCACATGTTTAATACCACCACATTTTTTACAGAGTAAAGATGGTTCAGGCGATCCTTCTTTTCCTGCTATCAAGGATCCAACTCAATTTTCTGTTTCACATGCACGCTACAATAAGGTACTACTGATCGATTCAGTTATACGCACAGACTAGTTTTTATGGTTCGTATGGTAAATACATAAATATAAACTCACTTGTGCAGAATCCAATTGCTCGATGGCATATATGCCAGGGTTCAATAAACAGCATCGCATTTTCAAGTGATGGTGCATATATTGCGACTGTTGGGAGGGATGGTAAATAAAATTCTTAGTTTCTTGTAAATATTGGGTGCCTCTTTATCGTTTAGTTTATATTTCAATGCAAACATGCAGGTTATCTTCGAGTCTTTGACTTCAAAACTGAACAGCTCGTATGTGGGGGGAAAAGCTATTATGGTGCTTTATTATGTTGCTCTTGGAGGTGAAAGTCTTGGATTGAACAATAAAATTATCTAAACTTTACAGTCTGATTAAATTGTTATTAATGACAGCATGGATGGAAAATACATATTAACTGGAGGTGAAGATGACTTGGTTCAGGTTTGGAGTATGGAAGAGCGGAAAATTGTTGCATGGGGTGAAGGGCATAGTTCATGGGTAAGTGCTGATAATTCACTTATTTAGGGTTGTTTTTTTGGGTCCTGATGTTTCTAGTTACGGTTTCAGGTGAGTGGTGTTGCTTTTGACTCATATTGGTCAACTCCAAATACTCATGATACTGAAAATGTCGTATATCGATTTGGTTCTGTTGGTCAGGTATGCTAGGATTATAATTGTAAAGTACAATCTTAATAATTGATTCTTATTTTTTTTTTAGATGGTCGAGACATTTTAACATAATAGTTTTTGTGCAGGACACACAATTGCTATTGTGGGAACTGGAAATGAATGAGATAGTGGTACCATTACGTCGTGCTGCAGGTGGTTCACCCACGTTCAGTACTGGAAGCCAGTCTGCTCATTGGGACAACGGTAACCCTGTTGGTGGTTTACAACCTGCACCGAGCATGCGAGACGTTCCAATGATATCCCCCTTGGCGGTTCATCGTGCTGAGACAGAACCTCTTTCTGGTTTAATATTCACTCAGGATTCCATCCTGACTGTTTGTCGAGAAGGCCACATCAAGGTCTGGACCAGACCAACTATAGATTCAGAATCTGTTTCAGATACAAGTTTGAACGAGAAGCCTTTCAAAGTGGGAACCATTAGTAGTAACAGCAGACAATGATTTTGAGGTCATTTTTTCTGGGGAGTGTTGAGTTGTTATGCCCCTTTTTTGGTTATGGTGAGATCGTGGAAGCAAAATAGGTGTTTTATGCAGGTAATAGACTAACCAACAACAGATGATGCTGATATGCCCATGCTGATGGGGGATTGAAGAGTGAACAGGACACTTTACTTTGTAAGTATGAAAGAGAGATGGAATAATAACTAACCTTAATTAATAATTCAAGTCTCTACTTTGAGTCATCATTTTGTTCCAAATTGAATACTAATCAAATACTCATATATCATGCTACTTATATTCTTTACCTTAAACAGTTTTCATGTATGACATCCCTTTCTATTCTCATTGGACCAAGGTGATAGTCGTCATCTTTACTGGGGTTACAGGCAATTAGGAAAGGACTGAGCTTGGTCCAGGGATAACTGGTTAATGATTTGAAGTTCTATTGCAGACACCGTCTGGCCTAGTGGGCTGTTTGTGTCTGATTATAGGCCAATTTAGTTAGTCCTTGAGCACAAGTTCAACGCTTTTACTTAATGATGAATATAGTTGGACTCTTATTTTTTACAACGGATAAAATGGGTAAAATAAAAAAGTTAGTTAAAAGGAATAAATACAAATTAGCCAAAGAGTGCTATAAAGTTATTTTAACACATACAATTCTTGAATTATTTTATCCAAATTTAGTTTATTTTAATGATATGGCAGGTAGGCTGTTGATTTATATGTATAACAACTTTGCCTGTCAATATTTTTATGTTTGTTTTTGACTTTTCTTATTCATAGAAATAGAATAGAATGTTTTATAAGTTTGTGCCAAATCTTCCATTAAATGCGCTATTATGACTTGAAAGAATGCGATAAAATGAGTACCTCTTAACCAAATTTGTCAATAAACGCAACCGAATGATCGACATCACAGTGTTGGCTCTAATTGCTATCTAAGCTTGCGGTTTTATGTCTTTCTGATTCATATCCTATGTTTCACATATCAAAATTGGCTTCAACTGAAGGTATCTTTCTAGTCAAATTACAATCTACTATGTTGAAATCGTATTTTTCAATTATACTTGAATGTTATATTACTCTAGAAAGGTTATGCCATGAGAAAAAGTGGGGTGTAATTAAACATAGCAAAATAATGCAACCGAAAGAAAGACAAAATCGTCAAAGATGTTAACATGGGAAACACAATCATAACATAAGAGAACATATTTACACATTCAACTTCAAACATTAATCAGATGGATCGGACGAATGATAACCCGATACATCAAGACGACTTTGTATGTTTGTATATTTCAAACCGAGTACCGAAACCTTTGTGCCATCAAGCACCAAACCAAATCATAAAAAACTTGCAGGTTTTCTTCATTCAAATGAACTCAAAACCATTGATTTTGGATAATCTCCATACTTACATTATTGAAAACCTACAATCAGCTTCTGTGTGTGCCCCGATCTGTTTCCTTTTCATTCACTATTTTACTGTTTTTCAGGGGACAGAAGCCACGGAAACATTTGTGCAATCTGAAGCTCATGCTTCGGCTCCATTGTTGACCTTAATTTCCAAAAGCCTCTCAACCGGTTGCCGGCAAATGGGGCATCGGTTTGTTTGAAACCTCAATACTTTAGCGCACCCACTGCACATGCACTGAAGCCAAACCGGACAATTCATTAGCCATATAACATGTAACAACCATTAATCAAATTTAAGATTCAAATCTTTCTCAGGGAGGGTGTTTAGATGCCTTATTAAGTGTTTATCTGCTTATTGCTTATTTTAAAGTAGATAACCAAACTGAGACACTGTCTAAAACTGATCGTCTGCTTATCTAAATTTTTAAGCATATAAACACTTCAAAACAAACAACCCCAAATGCCCCCTCAAAACATAAAAAGATTACAAAACGAACTTTATACTTGGTTTATTTTGGGGCCGCTTTTTAAGATACATGTCTCCTTAAAATAATAAGCAGGTAGCAACATGTTTATTTCTAAGTGCTTATTTTAAATAAATACAAGCAACACGCAAATAAACATTTAAATAAGCAATTGAAAAACATTTACAAGATATGTACATACCATGTGACGACAAGGAAGGACAGTGGTGTCTCGAGGTTCCGATAAACAAATAACACATTCTTTACATGGATCACTACCATCAAAATCACCACCATCAACCGAATTCCCGATCCCATAAATCTCCTGCAACTCATATCTTGTTCCATTCACCCACAATATCTGTTTCACTACTCTAACCTTGTATTCACCTTTAACTTTCTCAAACACTGCATTGGTTATCTGGGAATTAGTGACAACGGGATCTTGATTCCCGTCTTCAGGTAAACTCGGGGTTGCCTCTGCTTTCACTGCTAGAGGATATACACTTGTTTCATCCCCAATTAATAACTGTGATTCATCATATGTAGAAAGGTCGATTCCCGTTCCTGGTGTTTGTCTAAACTTCTGTCCCAAACCTTGTTGGAAGCTTACGGTTATTGGTGGAATCGAATTAGCTTTAGCTGTAGTTAAGTTACAGTCTTCCCCCTCTTTTGCAAAGAAATAGAGGGTAACGCTGCATGTGGAACAAAATATATGAATTAGATACGAAATCAATGTGACTAAATAACTATTTAAAAGATAGAATATAACTATTTTAAGAAAAAACTAACCACAAAATATTCATATTATTTTTATTTTTATTGCAATCTTATTTTTGATCAGGTAACTTCATCAAACTGTGCACTAATCAAAAGCAGAGCTACGCAACTATATCTATATCTAACCTATAAATAGTTTGAAAAATATATCAAAGGAAAAGAGATCATTTATCGTAATCTTAACATATGCCCTTTCTAGTGATAATTTGAATTATAAAAAGCTTTAAAAGGTAAAAATAAACATACATATCAAACTATAAGCTTGAATGACCTATTCCATTCCTACATGCCAACAAAACATGACCATGGAAATGCACTCGATCATTCAATTCTTCCATAACCTTGTTTGTTCCATTGCTTTGTCATTCATTCCATCCAATCAAACACACCTTAAGTAGACGACTTCACAAATGATGTCTTTGTCACAAGATTAGGTGAGATATTTGTTGAGTTGTGGACTGACTGGACTCTGATACTAAATAGCATAACTTGGAGCACAAATACTAAGAGTACGATTATATAACAAGTAGGAAACTACTCATATTTGGCAAGTTCAGTGGAATCGCATGTTTAAAATTAGTATTATTAGCTCTATATAAACAGCTCTAATGTATTGTAAACCTGGACCTACGGAATTATAGATCTCTCTCCACTTTGGCCGTGGATTAAACAGACCACGCCGATCGGATATAACCAGATAAATTCTTGTGGTCTTATTTATGCTTGTCTGTCTTTCGTTCGGTGTTTGTGGGTTTAATTGCTATTACACGGTTGCGTTGTTTGGGACTCGATTTTTTTTCATATTAAGACTATGCACCTTTAACAAAAGGAACTCACTTCTAAATACTTTCCCTTAATGCAAAAAAAGATAAGATGAAGCACACACAGCTCAATTTAAGTCATCATTTGCAGCGATATCCACCGCCACTGAAAAATGTTTGACCTTGTGCTTACATCATATTTATCATTCATTAGTCGGTGTAGGCTATAAAATGGAAAAGCTTTTCTCATTAATTTCTATCTGCCCACTTCTACCTAAAGCCAACTCATTTGGAACGGACCACTCACGTAAATCCTTTTTCACAACTTGCCCATAAGTACAAAAATTCTTTATTTGCACCAATTAACTTGAAACTCACACTTTTATTAAATTTAAAGCTGACAATTAGGCATGCGTACCTACCATCTTTCATGTAATTGAACCGTCTTCCCTATCTATATCCGGGATTCATTTTTCCTACATGGTTACGTACTTACATGCTCATGTCAACATAGCACACTTACAGCTTAACAACCTCATCACATCCTATTTTTTCTACAATTATAAATGAAGATAGCCTTATCCAACTAAAAAACACGTAAGATTTTCAACATCTAATAGAACTGGATACATATTAATTCATATACTTAGTTCATTCGGCACATATAAACCCCTATATAAACAACTGCACCTCCTTTTAATAATACTTAGTTCATTCGGCACATATAAACCGCTATATAAACAAAAGGTATCCTAATAATACTAGAACTAGGAGTTACCTAAATAACGTAAACAACTACGCCTCCTTTTAACGGAACTAAACCCAAAAACAACTCACTCCGTAATCATTTGATCATTCATTCATAAAATCAATGAATTTACACGTTCTTTCAAACTAAAGAAGCTAAAACTCATATACCAAGTCAATTTATACACCAATGAAAAAGTATACATCAAACACAAATGAGGTAAAACTTGATTGAAAAGGTCAAAGATATAGGGTATTAAACTATTGTAGTTATCTTGATACAAAAAATAAAATAAATACAATTACCTGCAAGCAACAGTGGCATCAAAAGTGAAAGAAACAAGAAACTTCCCAGGGTTTTCATCATCAGCTTCAATCTTTAAAGTTTCTTTTTTGAGATTAACATCATTTCTTATAGTCACTGCTTTTTGATGATCAACATAAGGTGTAGGATGGTGCATCACCGGTGGACAAGGGTACCTCCCACCAACCCACGCCGCCGCAGCTGGGTCCATCATCATCGGCATACGGTGGTGGTGGTCCGGCAACGGCACGGCCGGCATCGGTGGCGGTCCGTAGTATGCTCCGGTTGGATACTGGTGATATGGATGAAGGTTATGGGTAGGGTTTGGGTATTGAGGTGGGTATGGTGTGGCAGCGGCAAATACAACTGGCGGTGGTTGTTGGGGCGGAGGCGGTGGTTGTTGGTGCTGGATGTGGTGGTTTCCCCGCCGGTTGCTTCCGCCACCGTGTCTTCTCCGGCCATTGGAACTGTTACTTCCAACATTTCCCATGATAAAAACAAATGTAATCAAGAAAACCCAACACAAAGTTTCAATCCTTTTACAAAAAGATTGAGAATTGAATAATGGGTATTGATGAATTGATCAAATGGGTATCAAATTTGTGAAAAAGTTTAAAAATCAAGAAACCCCAATTTCTTGATCATGGAAAAAATTAAAGGGATTAATTTGTATGGATATATTCTTTATTTGGAGTGTTTCTTGAAATGTAATTAAGAAAACCCAATAAATTGGGGAAAGTATTTATAAGAAATTAGGAATTTTTAGGCACGAATTTTGAAGAAAACAAAAGGGAAAGGGTGTGTGTTTAAGGTGTATGTGTGTGAGAGAGAGTGTGTGTGAAATGAATAATATGATGATTATTAGTTGCGTAAAGAAACAACAACTACACCACCCATGATTTGATTAAAATTGGTTTTTTCATGATTTGTCACCTTTTAATTATTGTTTTATGAATGAATATGAATCTTTATCATTATTTATTTGTGAATTCAGTGACTTTGGTCATACCGATTAAAGTTTACATAAAGTATGAATATTGTTTGTGTCCAATTGCCTAAAAGCCTGAAATAGTGGTATTATGTATTGGCTCCATACAGGACATACTTCCAACAAGAGCCGTAACTTGAATAAAAAACATGAATTGTTTTCACGACGAAGTTGAAAAAGAAGCATAAAATCATGAACATAGAGTGAGAATCGAAGTACAAATAGCGTCTACTTCATTTACCCTTATATAAAAATGGTCAAGATCAATAATTAAGTCTCTTTGATTATGTCAACCAATAACTCGAAGGTCTTTTTATGATTATCTAAATTATTTATTCAATATCAATTCAAAAGGTTCACTTTTGTTTTATAAATAATCCTTTCACCATTTGAAATGACTAAAATATTTTTAATTAAATATTTATTTAGTATTCTTAATAAACAAAAATATTGAAGATGTTAGGGGTATTTTAATCATTTCAAGTAACAAATGGATCATTTATAAGATACAAACAAACTTTTTACATTAATAGCGCGAAAAAGAAATGTTAAAAGGATGACTTTTATATTTGTATAAGCTATTGGACCATTCATAAAATTGAGTAGAGGTTCAATTTTAAGTAACGGTTTTAATACATCCAACAAATCAAGTTAAATTTACTGAATAGGTATTGAATTCTCTAAATTTAGATCAAGCTTTAAAATTCGTATTTCTATTCACCATTCATCATACTAGTTGTAACTTGTTCTTTTTTATTTAGTGATCGTTTCATATTAAAAGATGAAACAAAATCATATTCCATACAACTAGTCCACTAGTTCGGTTGTGGTGGGTACATCTTTAATGTTTAAACGTAGATATGGTTGGTTTGCCAATGGCCAGAATCAATAATTCATCATTCGTTCTTTATTCTTCTTCCCTTAAAATATCCATACACCTTAATAACAACTAAATAGGTATAAAATTGAAATATAGGATGAATATAAAATCTTCAATCAATTGACAATGAGTCCATAAGTGTAGTTATACATGAAATTATATCAATCTAACTCTTCCGCATTAAATATTTAAGCAGCAGAATGAATCATCATACGACAAAAAATAAATAATGTAACTCAATAACTTTATGAAAACTCTTCTTTTCATCTGCAATACATTTCGTTTTCGACAATGGGACCGTGGCTCAAATACCATGTAACAAATACATAAATCGACATTGACAACACATGATACCAGAAATTCATAACTTCGTAAATACAAATGAAAAGCAATTAATAATCAAAATCAGGGAACATTGCAACAAATTACTGTAATATACATCACTCAAAATGACACCTAAAAGTGATCGGCAAAATAATTTACAAAAGATGCGCCGAGTTTACAGGAACCGAAACCCTAATTCGTAGATAGGAGGTGAAAGTAGGAGAGAATAACAGAGATAACAAGAATGGATTAACTTTTAACACTAAACAAAGGCTAACGTTCAAAGAGAAACTGCATTTTGAGGGGAAGGAGGGGCAGTCGATCTCGACTGTTGATTTATGTGATTAATGGCTCTAATTTTTTAAATCTTAAAAACACTGCATTTTACGTCAAATATATACAAATACCATCAAATGATCAAATGACCATTCAAGAATAATAGACACCAGAAACACTCAACTTTTTTAATATTAGCAGAAAAACCCTTCAACTTTCAACCTGTACAAGAATAACATTAACAAATACAAAACACACTAAACGAAATGATATTATTATATATTATATTATATAGTGTATATTTATATTTATAATATAATATAATTCTTTCTCTTCTCTTTTTTTCTCGCTCATCTTTCTATTTTTCTTTTTTATTCAAATTACGTACTATTCAAGATTTTTATTTTTTCTCTCTTTTTAATCTTTTATACACTATTTTTATCATAAAATTAAAGAGTAGTATTATTATCATTCTATTTTTATTGATAAAAGTAAATTTTCAATTTTTTTATTAATTAAATTAAACATATTTCAATTTTTTATTTACTTTTTATTAATGAAACAATAGTTTTTTGTTGGTAAAATTAAATTTTCAATTTCTTTTGTTGATAGAACTTTTTAAACTTCAGTTCCCTTCACGACTAAATTATAGATTTTTTATCATAAATTTTTGAAATTTAAATATCATAATAAAATAAAATTAATAAACTGTAGCCTCTTTTATTATATTTTTAAAAAGAAATACCATTACTATTAACATATGCCAAGTCATCATCCCGCGATAACGCGACAAATTTAACTTTTATAAATGTATTAAATATTTGGTCGATTTTTTTATATAGTATATAGACATGCGATAACGCGTGACAAATTTAATTTTTATAAATGAATAAAATACCGTGATCGATTCTTTTTTAATTTTTATTTAGTCGATTTGTTTATATAGTTTATAGACCCGTTATAACGCTGGACGAATTTAATTTTTATTTGGTCGATTTTTTTATATAATCTATAGACCTGCGATAAGGCGCGACGAATTTAACTTTTATAAATGAATAACCGATTTTCATATATGTCTGAGGATCCGCATAGCCCTCGATTTATGTGTTATTTATCCATTCCTACTTTTTTTATTATATAGTTTATACACTCTTTAATTTTTAAATAAATAATTTGTTTTTTTTTTTTAATTTGAATACATGCATCAAATATTCAAGGGACCAAAAATATAATTATACGAAAGAAATTAGGAACATTTTTTTTAATTTAAATAAATACATCAAATATTTAAGTGACCAAAAATGTAATCATACGAAAGAAATTAAAATCGTTAGATCACAAATAACAAAAAATAATGAAGGGTCAAATTCTTCTATCATATATTTTTCAATTATTTAATAAAGATTTGTTTGACACGTGGTGTTCGAGATTTTTATCCTACTTATATATATAGCATTTTGCCATTTCGGTAGTTATTTTCTAGCGAAATAATCTAATCTAATAGACATGTAAAGTCTACATCAATAATATGAACGTAGGTTAGTTGTCAAAATAAGTGGGCCATGGTTTCCGTGGAGAGAATCTGAGTTCGAGTCCAAGTTTCAATAATTTCATCCCTTTTAAATCAAGTCCAATATCACACTCCGAACTTAAGTTTTCCATAATGACAAAACAACCCTTTAGATCGTTTAAAGTTCATTTATTATCCACTTATATATTATATTTTATATTTTATATATTACTGTTATTTATTTAAGTTTTAATTCTCATCATTATTGATATTACTACTCTTGAACAATGAGTTTCTCTTAAATCAATAAAAGAATTGCTTTTTCCATACGCTCACAAACACTTTATACCTCAATGAATTTATTTTTTGACAAATGTTATACGGAGTAACCTTTTTCTAAGTAAAATTAATATAAAAGAATCAAACTCAAATACAAATAAAAATTTAAATTTAGCATTGCTATCATTATAATTTAACTATTATTCTTATTATTTAGAGCGTATTTGAATTAAGAGTTTTGATATAGACGAATGACAATGGAAATGAAGGAAATGACATAAGGTGATTGTTTAAGGGCTATGGGCGTGTGACTTTTGAAAATTATGAATGAATTTTCTAAAACTAAGATTTTTTCAAACCCGAATAAGGAGTTGGGTTTCAAAATGATTCTCATTGTCATTTCACCTCATTATCAATCACATAGCCATAATGATTCTCTTGAGCAAACCAATCGCACGCTTAGTACTTAAAAATAAAATAAAAAATGAATGAATACAAATAAATAAATGGCAAATTTAATATTTAATTGACAAATGTATCAAGATTATCTTAACATAAGAACCTAAAAATTATTTAGTACATTAAAGGTTTTCTTAGTTAAAAACGTAAATGAAAAGGTAACGTGAAGTCGTAGTATTGACAAACTAGATTGAACACAATATAAAGTAAACAAATGATATATAGATGATGATGTGTATATTAAAATATTAAAATACTGTAATACGAGATATTTGATGTAAACTCTTATCAACTATGTCATTAGAATTGTAAAAATATTTAATTTGACATTATTTTATCATCTCGATTTGTACCAAATTTTTGCAAAATATTCAAAGATGAATTAACTCAAAATGTATATAAAGGCAATAACATTTGAAAATCTAGAAAAACTCAAGAGATAGACAAAAATAGCAAATCAAATCAAATTAATTACAATGAAAGCATATTCAATGAGAAGTTTTTTGAGGTTTTGTTATGTCAAAAAAGTATTTAAAAGTTTATTTTTTTGAATACATTTGTAAATATCGAGTTATCATCGAAAAACTTTGTCATAAGTTTGTGTACATGTGTAGGGCAGAAATGGTTTTGAAGTTGTGTACATGTGTAGGGCAGAAATGGTTTTGAAAGTTTTTTTCTTGTTGAAGAGAAATAGTTTTTTTATTATTATTATTTAGTTGTTTTATATGTTAATTTTTACAGAGTATTATGTAAGCGTATACATTTACATTATAAAAATGTCTAACCTAATCAAAAAGTTATTCGGTAAATGAATACTGTAGTATTCAATTCACCAAAGATGTATATATAAGCACAACTCATTCTCTAATGTATTATGTCTTCTATATTTGTTAAAATCTTCAAGCATTCTGTCTGTTAAAAAAAAAAATACATTAGAAATGTTTTGGATTAAAAAAGAAAGAAAAAGGAAAACATTGAAAAAGGGGAAACATTAATCACATCACATTACATTACTAAGCCACGGTTTTGATTCGTAAATTAGGTTTCAGTTGCAATAGTTTTGGATGATATCATGAGTACTATTAAATCATCAGTTCGGTTAACAGAACGGAAATTAGGTGCCACAAAGATCAATTTTTAAATTATTTTATAAGTTTGACCTTCAACTTAATCATATGGACACAAATGACCCATGTTTTTAGCCTAACAATACGTTATATGTTGTTTGTTACACAACATTTTTTTTTTAGTTTTTATTCACCTTTTCAATTAGGAATACGTTGCTCGTGTCCCGTACTTTCAAATGATCACAAAGTGAATTAAATTATTTTGTCAGAGAGAAGTTTGATTCGTTTATAATCTTTAAATTGTGGGCTACTAATATTATTTATTATAGTTGTAACCCGAGATCGAAAGTAATTGGGGGTTAAAGTACGACTCTGGGCTTGGAGGATCACATATTCACTTGTATCACTTTGTATTTTGTTATAAGAACACGAGAAGTGATATGATGTTAAATTTTAATACCAAGTTTAACACCGAATAAGATAAATAAGAGAGTGATTCAGTGCTAAAATTAGTGTGAAAACAGACCCACAAATTATTTTTGAACAATAAAATCAAAAGAAAAATAAAATACAAAACATCATTTTTAACTCGGTGTTCGTCAGCAAACGCCGACCTTTAACGTTGGTGGTTAATGCCAACGGGGAGTGGGAGTGGTAATTTTTTTGTTTTTTTTTTATGATTGCGATTTTGACCTTGGGATGACTAATCCACAAAATCGGAGTTAAGGTTAGACTGGGGTGACCATACAAGAGTTGCCATTTATTCTATGTTTAATGTCGTTGTTGATGTTAAAACATTGAACCTCCTCCACTACTTTTTTCAATGTTGATATATAAGTTTAACATCCCTTGGTGGTTTGATAGGGAGTGGTAAATGCCGGCCAACAGGCGTCAAAGGTCAAAAGCGCCAAAAAACGAGCCTACTCCGATGCTCTAATTATAGGGTTAATCACATATCTACTCCTTTGACCAAGCCTAATTAACATTATAATCCATTGACTTCCTCATTTACCAAAATAATCCATGTATGATCGAATTATATTCGATCCCTTCGATCAGCTCACTCTAATCCGTTTGAATCTAATGTCAAATACTAATTTAATCAATTAATTCAACTTAATCATTATTTAAGGTTCCCTAAGTCAAACTAATCAGATCGAAACCCTAATCCTAGATCGAACCTTCGATCCACCATTCAGAATCAGCCACATCATGCATGATCAAAATTTCGATCATGCATGATCGAAAATTAAAAAAAATAAAATCGTTGGTCAATTTTTTTGAAAACCTCTCTGACACGGGACCCACTGTCGATATGCATGCCTCTCTGACCAACCCTCCCTTGCGTGACACGTGTCGATCGACACGTTAATCGATGATCGAAGGCAGCTTTAATTCGAAAAAGGAATATTTTCCATATTTTTTACCATTTAAAAGGGGGGAAGGTGGGGGGGGGGGGGGGGGGGGGAGGACCGGATGCATTAGGGTTTCTTCAAAAATTTTACCATTCAATATTTTTCTCTTTTCTTTCATACTCATTCCTCCGTTTTTTACTTTGTTTCTTCTGTTTCTCTTGTTTCGGCTCGATCATCGATCCCATAGGGTTTCTTGAACAAGGTATGTTATTTAAGCTTTAATCTATGTCTTATTTCGACATTCGATCATCATTGTGATTCTTGAACCCGTTTGTTATTTTTAATTAATATATTTGTCTAAAGTTTAATTTTGTTTTTGTTTTTATTTGTTGTTTATATATATTTTTATACAGGTTAAAAAGTTAACAATAATGGAGGATTTAAATTTCGATCTCAATGTAAGTCTTCTATTTTTTTATATAATTATATATTTATTTAAATTTTATTTATATGTTTGTTTTATTTTTTAAAGTTATTTATTATTTACCCGTGAAGTTGTAAATTTATGTTTTAAATATTAAGTTTAGTTATTTATTGTTATTTGTTAAAAATTAATTTAGTCACAGATTAAAATATGTAAATTTATGTTAAAAACAAAAATTAGATTTATTTGTTAGATATTAAATATTTATTAGAGATTTATTTGTAAGAGATTAAATATTAATTCATGTAAATATTAATCTATGAAATTTAAATATTAATTTGTGTAAATTAAATTTTAATTTGTGTTTATTTAAAATTTAAATAAATAAGTATATTTTTGTTAGTAGTTAACTTATGTAAATATTAACATAAATATTAATTTATGGTAATATTAATTAACAATTTATATAAGTATATTTTTATTTAAAGTTAACTTTTAGAATTTAAATTTATATAAGTAATTATATTTTTGTTAAAAGTTAATTTATGTAATTAATTAAATATTAATTTATGTAAATATTAATTAAAATTTATATAAATAAGGGTATTTTTGTTAAAAGTTAACATTTATAATTTAAATTTTTATAAGTAACTATATTTTTGTAACAAGTTAAATAACTATATTTTTGTAACAAGTTAACATTTTTTAATTTAAATTTTTACAAGTAACTATATTTTTGTAAAAAGTTAACTTTTAGAATTTAAATTTATATAAGTAACTATATTTTTGTTAAAACTTAATTTATGTAAATATTAATTAAATTTATATAAGGTACTATATTTTAGTTAAAAGTTACATTATGTAAATATTAATTTATGTAAATATTAATTTAAAATTATATAAGTAATAATATTTTTGTTAAAAGTTTTCTTTTGGAATTTAAATTATATAAGTAAGCTTTTTTTTATTAAAATTTTACCTTTAGAATTTAAATTATATAAGTCCCCATCATTACTAAATGACTCATAAATACCTAAAGAGTTTGTCGTGTCTTTATTTGTTAACGGGTTATAATTTAAATCGACATAAACATGATGCTCTTTTTTACCACCAAATTGACTTTTTGTATTTTGAGCATATTTATTTTCAACAGAAAAAGAATGGCGGCGAAAGACATCTTGACTGTCACTAATATCGAGAGAGAGATTATGATACGAAGAAAAATGATCGTGTTGATTTTCATGGAAATCGTTATAAGAAGAAAGATGATCTTGTGAGTAAACATACGAATTTTCAGTTTGATACGAGTCACTTACTTGGGTATGATACATATTAGGAACAAAAGTAGAAGTACCGACTTCATTTGGTTGATTACTTCCACCACCAACAACGATTTCTTGAACGACATATAACGTAAGATCACCATAAGGGTTATTACGGACGATTTCGATTATAAAACCTACATCTTCATCGTGACAAATATCAACCGGGTGTGTGTAAGTTGACATTTTATAACCCAATCTGAACTCCTGATGAATATCTAAACGAGCCTTTTTAGCTATAAACTTCTTCAACTTCGAATACCTTGTATTTAGAGGCAAACTTATGCCACGTCTAGCTAAACCGAAAGGCAAATATTCATACGTGTCATTTACTAATTCCCAGGAACCCCCCCAACAAAGAAGAAGGTTAACACAGTTGTCTTGTGAGCTCATTTGTTTCAAGATATGAATAAATTGATAAAGTGAATGTAACTAAAAGAGACGATACCGTTCATTTATAAAGACACTGAATATACAATTGTAAATGTTACTTTCACTCACGTCTACAAACAAGGAATCCAATGATAAAATTCGATCAACACTAATACAACTATTATTCACAACGTTACAGTGAATCAAATTTAAAAAGCCAATTATTGTTTATTAAATAAGAATCCTATGCAAAATATTAATAAAATATTATAATAATATTTATTTATTTATTTATTTATTTATCCACGTGTCAATCACTAATTGGTTAAACATTTTATTTATGTTTTCTTTATATTAACAAATAGTAGAAGATCGAAGCCTGCCAACTTTTGATCGAAATTCCCCAACACTCCCATCGAATTAATTATTATTTTTTTTAATTTTCGATCATGCATGATCGAAATTTCGATCATGCATGATGTGGCTGATTCTGAATGGTGGATCGAAGGTTCGATCTAGGATTAGGGTTTCGATCTGATTAGTTTGACTTAGGGAACCTTAAATAATGATTAAGTTGAATTAATTGATTAAATTAGTATTTGACATTAGATTCAAACGGATTAGAGTGAGCTGATCGAAGGGATCAAATGTAATTCGATCATACATGGATTATTTTGGTAAATGAGGAAGTCAATGGATTATAATGTTAATTAGACTTGGTCAAAGAAGTAGATATGTGATTAACCCCTAATTATAAGTCAATTAATAGGGTTGTTTATGTCAAAAAATTGTCTGAAAACGCAACCGTTGTTTGTTGTATTTGGAACATGAGTAATTGGATTCCCACCAATCTATGCTTTATTTTTACTAATAAGACAAGTTATATTCCTTTATTTCTGAACTCATTCCTCCTTTTTGTTTGCCTTTGCTTTATTAGATTCTAATATGAAATATTCTTGAATCAAATATGAAAAATTAGATAGAGATGGTAACATACAAATGAGTTACAAAGAATATAACAGAGAGAAATAAATGAAGTTACAAAGAAAAAAAAAAGAGTGATTGATTTTATAAACTGTCATACATGATTACAATGTTAAAACTTATAAAGCAACCAATTAGAATAGTTGAAAAAGTGAATCACTCCCAAAAACCAAAAAGTTCGTATAAATTAAGAAAAACCAATATTTATTAAAATCTGAAAGGATGGTGAGTGTTTATAATTAACAACAGCTCATAACAATATACAGTTGCAAAAGAGCAGCAAGTAACTCACCAAGAATCTATCCAAAAAAAAAGGCCTCAACTTTTCAATCAACATGAATCATAAAATCAAACCTTCTTTCACAAGTTGCTCCAAGAACATTGCTACTTCAGCCATTGATGGTCTTTCACATGGATTTTCCCTCACAGCAACCTCTGCCATGTCAGCTAGTTTAAGCAATGGTACCACGACACGTGGCAGAGCAACAAACCTATCGATTATAGCAGCAGCTTTGCCTTGTCGAATCAATGGCACTGCCCATTCGACTATACTTGAAGGCGTGCAGTCTCGGTCATTAGCTTTCCTGCCACTAAGTATTTCAAGTAACACGATACCAAAGTTGTAAACATCGTCTCTCATATGGAGAATCACATCACCGTCGTTTCTTAAAAGTCCGAAATCAGAAATTCGAGCACCCCAATCAGCGTCTAGTAAAATATTGGAACTTTTTACATCACGATGAGCGATAGGAGGGACGAATTCTGTATGAAGAAACTCTAGACCCTTTGCAGCCTGCATCGCGATTCTTAGCCTAAGTGGCCAGTTTAATGGCGACAATCCTCCGTGGAGGTGATCATGGAGTGTACCATGAGACATCAGCTCGTAAACCAACAATCTTTCTCCCATTTCGGCACAATATCCTAATAAATTAACCACATTACTGTGCCTAACACTGCAAAGAATCTCGAGCTCCATCTCGAACTCTCTACTGTTTGTATGTATGATTGTAGCAGCATTGGCCCGTTTGACCGCCACCTGGCGCCCGTCTGTCAACACAGCTTTGTAAACGAACCCGTAGCTTCCCCGACCCAGCTCGTTAAACTCTTTGAACCCGTTAGTTGCGTCTTTGAGTTCAGAGAGCCGGAAAACTTGAGCTAGACCGGGACATGGTGCAACCAAGACTGTAGATGGTACAACATCTGGTGCATCTGTTTCTTTTTCTCCGGGCTTACCCATACAAGATGCAAACTGCTTCTTTTCCTTACCTTTTCTCGGGAAGAAACGAAGCATAATGCACAAGAAGATTAAGATTAACAAGAACCCGAGAAGCGATGAACCAATTATGATCATCAATTTACGCAATTGATGCAACCGGTGATCTTGATGTGGTGGGTGAGGCTTGAGGTTGCAAACTTCATAACAAGAACTGTTTTGACAGAGTGAGCACGGGGTGCATACCCGATCAGCGTTTTCAGTACACAAACTCGATGGAAAGAACCCATTCGAGCAATTGAAGCCACAAGGAGAACAAATACTCAATTCTTTTCGAACACATAAACTCGTCAAGTCAGGCTCGTGTAAATTAATAGCATTAAAAGCGAACTTCCCCGGGCCACAAGATCCAGGGTTACACAAACCCGGGCTGCATAACTGCAATGGTGGATCGAAATCAGTAGATGAAGAAGCATTTGCAAACCAACAATCAAGAACCAAATCTTCTTCTCTTATCCCACACATGATTGAATCCGAAGATGCAATCGATAAAAAGCCTTCTTTAGGGATAGAAGAGGAATTAACTTTCCCCCAACACTCAATCCCATGATCATCTTTTCTAATCCCACAAAAATGTTGAGCACCAGTTGCTAATGAAACAAATGATCTTCCGATAGGTGGATCAAGAATTGAAGAATTTACCAAATTCGAATCACCCCAACACTTGATCTCACCAGATGATTCCAAAACACCACAAATTGAACTTTTACCAGATGATAGATGAAGAAAATGTTCTGATAGATTTGGAACACCTAAAGTATATGCATTTGGGCCCCAACATTTGATCCCACCTTCTTTAAGACTACCACAACTAAACCCATCACCAGAAACTATCTTTTTAAACAAATCTTGATTATAATACCGACCACTTTGTTTCGAAGTCAGCCCGTTTCCATTATTACTTGTTGTTTCAACGATATCCCAACAATCAACAAAGTCCGAATCGCTATCAGAATAATAAGATCCTCTTATACCACAAACATGATCTTTCCCTGAAGAAATATGTGAGTAAGAAATGGATTGATATACCTGAGGAACAAGATCAGAAACATAACCCATTGAATCCCAACAAGAAACATATGAAGTATTGACTAAGATACCACACATAAACCCATACCCACCACTAAGTGCAGCCATAGGTGGCACATTAATAGCCAAATTTGAAGAACTTGAAGTCAAACTACTCGTGTTCCTCCCCCAACATATAACTTCTTGTTTCCCACTTGCATCTATGGCACAAAAGAAGTCATTTTGCCCGAAAACAGCCGAGATCGGACCCATGGATCCAAACCCATATGCAAATGAAACAAATGAGACACAAAAGAGAAAAAAGATAGTATTTTGGAGAGTATGATTAGAGTTATTCATGAGGTTTTGTATTGTAAAGAAAGAGAGCAGGTTTCATGGAGTATATGGAAACAAGAAGATGATGATGATGATGATGGATGATAGAACGTGGGTATTCCCATATTTTATGAGAATTATAAATATATATATACAGGGTACAAATCGTTAAATTTGTGTACAAGTAGAACAAGTTGTAGTTACTGTGATTTGCAGAGAGTGAGATGTAAATATGGAGGATAATGGCTACTTGCTGATGCTTGTCATGTGCAACCTTTTTGGGTCCAGTTGTTTTTTTTTTTTTATTTGGTATAATTGACCTATAGGCAAAACTTTCTTTTTTGTAAGTTTTTTGGCCAATAGGTATAGAGGAGATACTATAATAAATTAATAAGGTAACATAACTTTGTGTCCGTAGTAGATAGGTATACATTTGAGTCTTAAAGTGAGGCTAGTGTGGCTTTAAATAACTCTACTACTATTTTTTGTTTTGTTTTTTAATGGTTAAACTACTTGATTATGACTTTTGTGTAAACTAGGACGAGATATTATTAATACGACACGAAAGCATGATACGAACCTAAGATAAATTAAGCCTACTAACAAGTCCATTGATGACGACTCCCATATGACATGACCTACGGGCTCAAACATTTTCGTATATATAAAAAGATAAATTTTAAAATGGGAAGAAAATCATATAACATTATACACATATTAGATAGAGCTTCAATTCTCTCCTCATCTAAACCTCATCTTTTTAGACCTCATCTTTTTAGATAAGTGCTCTAATCACTTTTTACCACTTTCAAAGAGATTAATCTCGATGCGAGTTACAACATTTATATAAAGTAAACTTCTTCACGGAAACCATACTTGAGCGAAAACATACTTGATCAAATGGCGCATTCAGTGGGACATGTAACAATAAGTCTCACGTTCTCATCGTGGATCTAAAAATGAGTTCGATCTAAATCATCTATGTAAGTTTTCTGATCTGCTCAAATCTCCAAAATGGAAGAATTTGGTGGTGTTTTTAATAAATAGAGGTGAGATATTTTTATTTAACAATTACAGTAAAGACAACACTCTCTTAAAACAATTACAGTTATAAAAACACTCTGTTTCATCTTTATTTCCAATTGTTTCTTAAAGAAAACACAAAATATGGAACAGGTACAAGTACTTACAGAATAGGTACAAGCTATGAGACATGCTCATGTGTTCCTAATCACTACAACAAAAGTTTTAAGCAAATTAGAGATGCAATTGTTTTTATCATTTTTTTCACATAAAAAATAAAAAATTGATGGTTTTGTGTATATTCTGGCCACCAAATTCCTTTTTGGCTAAAGCACAAGGCAAAAACACCACATAACCAAATTTCTCTAATGCTTCCTGTTATTTAAAAAGAAAAAAGGATGTAATACTTTGATATATTAGAGGCTTGTACACCGACTTTCTCTAATTTCTCTCACGCTTCGTTTTGCTTAATTTCTTTATATCTTATATATGAGAAGTAACATGTTTTCTTCGTGAAAAATTAACACGCTTCATTCTGAGCTCTGAGCTCCGAGCCCATGCCATGTTCGGCAGATTTCTGAACTCCGCGAGCACCCGAGCTGAGCTACGAGTCTCCTTCGACAAAGCTCCATGCTCATTTCAACATTACTCCGAGCTCAGTGTTTGTTTTGAGTTGGCTCAAGCTCGTTACAAGACAATTTCGTGGAGTTTCGAGCAGTGTTTTAAAAACCGGGTTTTTGACTGACCCGGTCCGGGGTCCGGTCCGACCGGTTCAACCGCACACTAAAATTTTCAGATTTAGTCCCCAAACTATTAAAAATGTCCAGATTTAGTCCCTAAAATTAAAAAAAATAATATTAAAAATCGGGTCTGACCGGTCCAGTTCACCGGGTCAATCCTGGTTCGACCGGAAAACCGGTTGGGTTTGACCGAGTTTGACTTTGAGGTTGACCCGCTAGTAGTTCGCCCGGTCCGACCCCCAGGTCCCAGTCCGACCGGTTTGACCGGCTGAGTCGACCCGGGTATGAAAACACTGGTTTCGAGACAATTTCGTTCTTCAGCAGAGCTCTGTTCTCGTCTCGAGACAACTCCGACCTCTGTTGTCATTCTGAGACACTTCCAAGCTTCAAGGCCCGTGCTTATTCTGAAAACACCTCTAAGCTCCAAACTCCATGTCATGTTTGGCTGAGCTCTGGAGTCCGTGCTATGTTTGGCTGAGCTCCGAATCAAAGCCACGTTAAGCGAGAAACTAGCTAATTATATCAGAGGAGGGGCAATTGAGCCAAGCAGTCCAACTACGACACAACTTCTTACAACGATTATGGATCCATAAGAACGAAAACTCTTTAATATAATCAATAATACTATCCTTTTTTATATCTTCATTTTGAAAAATAAGAGAATTCCGATAATGCCAAATAACCCAAATTGTCGAGGAGAAAATCGCTTCAAGAAGGAGCTTTTTGTTCTTTGACCAAACTTAAGATCTTGTAAATCTTTATTTACTTCAAGAATGTACGTAGTTATTAAAGCTTATGCGTTAATCAAGTTACAATTTGATCATACAGATAACTAATTAATAGTTAATTATGTGGTAAGTATAACATATGAAAAAATGAATTGAACAGTTAATCAATATACTAAAAGTATTAATACAATTAATTCAAAGAATGAAAAAGAAAATAATAATAATTAATCATGGTCATTAATTTATTTAATTTATTTTATTAATTTTAAGAATGAAAAAACAGTTGCATTTAATAATGGTCATTAATTCTACTAATTAATGCAGTCAACGCTTGCAACTAATCCAGTTTTTATGATACAAAGACACATTAACAATGTATATTAAAAGTTTAAAAATTATAAATTTGACACCTCATACTTTTATGTACGCTACGATTGGAGTTATATAAATAAATTGACATTCTCTTTAAGTTATTAATAAATGAAAACATATATTGAAAGAGGGAGAAAAAATTGCTTGCATTGACGGTCTAAAACCCTTTCAGAGGAAGATGGCATTTTGTCCCGAAATGTCTTTTCAAATCTAACGATAAACAAATGAACTGAACGAAGTATTCGCTGTATGGTCAAACCTTTAAAAGTCAACTTATCAAATTACTTGTAATTGTTACATCTGTCCAGTTGTGTCCGATGCGACATGCGAATAAATGAAAAGTTATTGTAGTCAATTATTTAGTTTTATACTTAAAATGCTTGATTAAAATCATAAAATGCATAATATATCTGTATTTCAATAATAGTATCAAATTAATTATAGCATGTTTAATCGAAATTAGCAAAAAGTGGTTGTTATTCTCATTCTCCACTTTCTGTCTTTCTCTTATTTTGAACTAAGCATTTATGTTAACGTAGTTACTTAATTGAATTAAATTCATTAAATTAACAAAGATAATGTAGTTGACATGATTACGAAAGTTTAAGTATATCATCAATAATATACGGTTGCATACTGTCTAGGTTATTGACGGCTCTTATAATTATCATTAACAGAAGTCACATTTATACTTTTTTCATCCGAATTACAACTTTACTTCAGTATGGTTTAGCAAATTTCTTTTAACCATTTGCTTATTGATGATATATTCGATCGATCATTTACAAAAAATGGAGGGACACCTAATAAATATGTAATCATTGACAGATAATTATTGATTATAATAATGTATGGTTTGGATGTATGGAAGGTACCATCTTTCATTCAGTGAAGTACCAATTAGCAAATATTTAAACCATTTATGCCAACCGGTAAATCATCACTAAATTCTTTTTTAAGCAATATCTTTCTTCTAGCAACGGTCGGTTGCGTCGCTAATTAAATACGTATGTTTAATCTTGCAATTTGGTGCCCACATGGTTCTTGTCGTCTTGCAGTCACATTACTTTAAGTAAATAAAGATTTACAAGATCTTAAGTTTGGTCAAACTGTATTTCAAAAATGGTTTGTTAGAAATGTGATATAGAAGTGAATTGTTGACCAAATTATCACAATCAAAACCCGGTTAACGGTGTATGATTACTATGATATTTAAGGTTGATTATCAAGAATTAAAATGTTTATGGGTAGTTTAGAGACATAAAGATGGCCCAAAAGGTTTGTTTGGTTGGTTAACGAGAATGGGGTATAGGTTTTAGTATATGATGGGAATGAAAATCAACTTAAAACCAACTATCTTAAGTGGGTTTGTTGTATGCTATTTTTCACTTAACATCATTAAACAAACACCATAAATAGATATGAAATTCATTCCTTCATTCCATTGCCATAAACTACACACACCCTTAATTTAGATTACAATCCAAGTTTAGAGTTGTTTTGACATCATGTAATCCTTCATTATTCTTGTCTCATTTATAGTATACGTAAAATGTTGCTAAAAGATATAAATTCTTAAACGATTACATGAATTGCGATTTAATATGACAGGTATGAACAAATCAAATTTTTTTCAAAGAGATCGTAGTTCTAGAGTTAGGAGATATTGATTTATCAGAAAATTTTCTTAATAATTAAGTCATAATTCGAACGTACCACTATTTGAGTTTGATGTAAATCTGTCGTGTTAGATATTATATGATTTGGTATCGGCCAATTGAAATGGTGGAAAATCAACCTTTTACGGAGTAGTTTACAAATAAATAGGTATCACAATCATAACTTGTTAACAAAATAAGATGATGGTTCTCCAGCTCGATGTTTGTTTAATCAAAAGAAATATAAGGAAATCTATGGTTTGGTCATAAAAAAGGCCCATGCATCATGAATTTATGATGTTGATGGACCACGTGCTTGCTTGGTCAGCTTGTCTCTTACTATGGCGGCCCACCCTATCAGGATAGTTTTTGTGTTCTGTCCTCTATAATGGTCAAATGGTCAAATATTTACAAAATCCTCTCAAATATTGTTTTTTATTTCTACATTACTATTGAAATTACGTACTTATATTTGAAGAAAATTTAAAGAATCTTACTGGATATTTTAAAAGACGGGATCAATTTTAATTTAATGATCAGCGAATACTATAACTACTGCCAATAATAATTTATTTAAAACATATGAAAACTAAGAACAAATCAACGCATTAAAAATAGATTCATGAACTAAATATAGGTATTGCCATGAGGTTCATCTATATATAATAGATATGAATGAGAATGTGTATAACATTCAAGGAGGTATTAAAATTTATAAAACAATTTAAAAAGTGCGTTAATTCGCATTTTGTCTCCGTACACTACTAACTGTATTTTAAAAAAGTAACGTAAGAGTCACTCTTCTTTTCAAAATGGATAGATAGTTTGAGGATACACGATAGTTTATCGTTGGAAAATAACTCAATCTGTCAAATTGAAATTAGGTGATTGTGTTACATTTTAAGGAGGTAATCGGTCAACACTTCAAACGACCGTATACATTTGGCTAAGCTATAGGTTGACGGGTCATGTATTCATACACAAATAATATGCACATCAATTTTTATTAAAAAAACCACGTGTTATCAGAATATACTTCTCTAATTTCAACTATTTGTAATATTAAGTACTTTTATTTATAGGAAGAAAAAGTAAATACTGAACTTTATATGAAAATAGAAAGAAACGTTGAGTTCTTTTAAGTTTATAGAGAAAATTTTATATAACCATAATTATTAAAAATTCATATAAAGTAGTAAGTAATTTGTTATTCCAAAAAGCCAACTAATAACATAAAATAAAAGCGATAAAGTGTAGTTATTGAACTCAAAATTTCTCTGAATATATATGAATCTAGTATTTACCTTTTTAATATGTATTTTTGTATTTAAGAAAGCTTGGAGTTTGTTAGTTACAACTTATTATATGTCAAGAGGGCACACGTTATCAAAACATTTTTGAAATATGAATATACACATATGGAAGTGATGGTGGCCAAATAGTGTAAAATACAGGCAATTGATTGGTGGAATATATAATTGATTGGTGGAATATATGTAGGCACACCATGTGGTTTTACGGTCGGTTTGTGATATAAATAAATGAAGCCAATAATCTATTTCATTTTCAATCAATGCATTCTATGCTACAAACAAGAAAACGGTTCAATGCATTATTTCCCTTCTAACTCATTATGTCATTGTGCATGCATACAAGTTTCTGCGTAATACACTTCCTTTTATATAAGAAGGACAAAATAGTCATTTAAATTTTCATCTCGAAGAAAAACACACGTTTTCTATAAATTCTAGTTGATTCATACATTAATCTATATAATTATAGAATACATTTTGTTAGAATTGTGGGTATGATGCATATAATGCGAGGATTAATAATATAGTTTTTTATCACGATACAAAGAATCGAAGAATTAAACTACTAGTTTAGTACCACGTCAGTACTTTTTAAAGACTGAATAAAGACCGAATGCTGCTTATGATAACAAAAAGATTAAACTGTTTTGGGCTCTACTAATAGATTTAATTTTTTATTTCTTAACCAACACGTAATTTAAAAAACTCCCATTTAAAAGTAAAAAAAAATACATTCATTAAATAAAAACAAGAGAACGTTACATTTAAAAATTAAAACTAAAAGAATATTAAATGAATAAAATATAAAACTATTAAATCAAGCATTATTTCGAACATGAAAATTTGACAGGAGGCTCCAAATGTTTCGATAAGATTTCGAAGTGTATGATGCATTTCCCTATCGCGTAATTACCTGTCCATACGATCATGAATTGCAACCATCTCCGACCATGAACATCGCGATAGATTAGTTGGGTTTCCAAGGTAGTCTTCCTCAAGTTGCATATATTGGTGTGTTGTCTTAAATTATAATGTTGTGTAAAATCATATAAGTGTACATGATTCTTCTTATCTTGTTGATGTTATATGATCTTGCCGGATTTTTAAGGATTGTCCAACGACCTTGAAGCACACCGAATGCTCGTTCCACGTCCTTTCTTGCAGCTTCTTGGAATTTCTTGTATTTCATATTATTTTCCTCAATCGAACATTCAAACGATTTCACATGAGTCGCTCATTCAGGAAAAATTCGTCAGCGAGGTAATATCATTTCTTGTATTCGACGTCGTTCACAGTAAACCTTACTTAGAGAGCTCTTTCTTCGAGTAAATCTTCGAACAAATCCAATTTATTAAGAACATTGATTTCGTTGTATGTATATATAAGGTGTTCGGGGTTGAAAAAAATTTATTTTTTTTGTTAAAAACAAATATCTTACCATTTTATAACTGATGTATTTTTTTACCTTTTTAAACCTTATAAAACTCCCGATATTTTTTTTTACTGTTGCTCCCACCGGCCCCACTTCCTTCTTGTTCTCCCTTTATCTCACTAAGTACAAACTGACTTAGAACGGCGTCGTGCCTATAATGTTCTTTTGAGATGTGCTAGAAGACGGAAGACTAACCTCCCATAACCATTCTAAGAGTGAATAATTTATCATGGGAAGAAATGGATTAAATTATGATGAATTAAAAGTCATATATTTTTTCTAACAAAATATGTCTTTTGAAAATGTTTTAAGAAAACATGGAGCACAAGTACTTGCCATAAACAATCCCTGTAATTGAGTACGTTATCTTAACTATATATAAACCATCTCCATTTATTTTCTTAAAATTAGACTTAACAATGGTTAATGTCCAAATTACCCTTAAAATCATTAATTACTTTCCAAATGAACTATTATTTTATAAATTGCAACCCTTGAGTTTTAAACTTTACATATCCTTAAATTAAACTTTTAACAATATAATGTAATCAATAAAATATGTGAATGTTAAATTGACTATTTGTTCCCGCAGCTATGCGAGGACATACTGCTAGTTTTGTTAAATAAGACTCAACTTTCTTCTCAGCGCGTCAAATATATTACTTTTAGACACTTCTTTCTACGCACTTTTTAAAATTGCATAACATTTTGTTACTTTGTTCACATGCATAATCATATATAAAATTTCTACATTTATACGTGCGAATAAATACGTAATTTTCACACTTTATAGAGAAAATGTTCAGCAATTCATATTTATTTAATGTTAGTTTACCAACGTTATATGATCAATTAGTAGTGAGCGTACCCTAAAAATAATTATAATAATATGCAATTGATTATTGTGTATAAAGTATTTGTGTTATGTATAAATTATTTCGTATGAAAATAATAGGGTAGGTTATTGGAATCTAACCGAAAATAGTCTATATTTAGAATTAGTTAATTAATTCAAAAATAAAAATTACGCGCGAAAATATGCATGTGGTATGTCTGGATTAAGAATAGAAAATTCAATATTTATTGGAATAATAAATTGTAAAATAAGATTTTCTATATTTGGAGATTGCATTGAGATGTCTCCTGGCCCCCTTTAGATTGCAAACATCTGCTCTTTTGGCAGGGAAAATAACAACTCAGAAAATAGCATAAATAAATGCTACCATAATTTTCATATAAGCATATTTTCAGATAAATATAATAGTTTTTCTTTTTCTTTTTTTAAAACGCGAAATTTTATTAAAGATGAACACCCTAGCAAGAAACTAGGGGCAAACAGAAAAGGTTAGAAAGTGATGGAGCAAGAGGAACGTGGGTTACACTTCGATTCGACCCAATTCAGCTTAACTATTCTATTCCTATTAACGATTCATGAGTAAGACTAAGTTTTGAGTTCATCACCTAAATCATCCTTTCTTGTGCGGGTTTTGCTGAAGTAGATGAACGTAGTATTGTTAAATATGTCTAATAATATAGATCAGAAAATAACTCTATTACATTTATCATTTGACACTTAAAGTTTGTTAATTTTCTCTTTTAATTTTTTCCAATCACTTTTACATATTTATGGATCACATTGTCTAAATTTAGACATATAAATTACATTTTTCTAGGTATAATTAGGAAAAGGATCATAAACATATAGCTAGTTAATAATAAAAGCAAAGTATCGATCCCCGAGATTTATGTACATTAAACAATTTTTTGGTTTTATGTTACTAAAAGTTAATTTAAGATATGCAAATATCAGTTATCAGATGATACATGGATTGTATTTTGGTGTTTAAACAATGATAATTCATTTTCTAAATATGTGTTATTAAACAAGATCAAGTAATGATACATCCCTATGTAATTCTCAACCAAAACCAAACCTGGTAACAAAATTAGAAAACTTTGTAAGTCTTTCAACATAGAGAAGTAAGTCGTACTCTTCAACGTCGAGTAATTAATGTGGTGGTGATGGTGGTACAGCGTTAAATGTGCTCGTAAAATATGTTCGTAGTAAAATTCCGCTCCACCTGCCCCAATCAACGGCCCGACCCAAAAGATCCACTAAAATAACAATGTTAGTAGGTGCAAAATAATTATAAGTTGCACTAAATTTCATTATCTAAAACTGCATACCTGATCATCCCATATTTTCTTCTTGCCATAAATCACTGCAGCCCCAAAAGTACGAGCAGGGTTGATTCCTGTTCCAGTTATTGGGATTGTGGCTAAGTGAACTATGAAAACCGCAAACCCAATAGGCAATGGTGCCAATACCTTAACATAAAAATTAAAAAGAACACACGCACATAAGCTACTTGATAAATTGCACTGTATGACGCGTTAACATAACAAATGATACTTACGGGCACATGGGAATCACGAGCATTCCTTTTTGGGTCAGTGGTGGAAAGTACAGTGTATACAAGGATAAACGTGCCTATAATCTCAGCTCCTAACCCAGTGGCTCGACCATAACCCTGTGACAGCTCATTAGCTCCGCCACCATGGATGGTATAATAAGTCTTTTGTAAAGCCTTAACTATACAACACCCAAACATCGCACCTGAACATTGAGCCACGATGTACATAAACGCCCTTGGTACGGTCACTTTCCTAGCCAATAATAAGGCAAATGTCACAGCAGGGTTCAAGTGCCCTCCTGAAATAGTCAAAATAATTGTTACTGCAATATTTATTTGGTACACATACTTATTTGTTTTGGTGCTATATAGTGTACGGAATTTAACGTAACCAACATGCATTTGGTCTGGATGACTCATCAGCCAAAAATTAGTGGGTTCCAGTTTCAGTGGAGGCATATGTGGTAATAGGTTTGTAGAATGCTTGAGATCAATTTGTCTTGTTAAAAAAAGAACGAAACTTACCTGATATGCCGGCAGTGTTATAGACGAGAACAAAGATCATCCCACCAAAAGCCCAAGCGATACCAAGAAGGTCAACACCACCACAATAATCTGGACTCTTGGTGGAATCATGTTGGCTCTTGTAGCCTATGACGGTTAAAACAGTAATGTAAAGAAACAAGGTGGTGGCAACAAACTCGGTAATTATGGCTCTGTAAAACGACCATTTGGTTAACTCCTCGGCCTCTATTAGGGGTGCAGCTGATGGTTGTTCATAGTTTTTGTTTCCCACTAAGGCGGGATTTCTTGGGTCCATTACACCCTCTTCTATGTCAGTATCAGTATCCATTGGGTTTTTATTTTCATCTTTATTTTATTTTTGTTTTTTGAGATAATTTGACGGAAAAGGCGTTGAATTTGAATTTTCGGTTTGAATGTAAGTTCAACGCGTTGAAATAGAAAATGTGAAGAAATATGTTAGTGTTGACTAATGGGAATTAGTTTCATGAATGGTCATAGTAGAATTGTTTGTATTTGTTATTTATCGAGGAGATGGATTAATGGAGAGATTAATGGATCTTAAGAGACTTGTTCAAAATGAAAACAAAACATATTTATTTTTGACATGTGGTATAAGGTTCCATTCATTTTCCCATTTGCAAACTTCTCAAGAAAACAAAGATCCAAAAATACTCACTTATTTTGGTCACTTGTGTTTCGTATATAGGCTTTCGAGACTAAATCATTATGTTCTATCAAACAACCTCCAAGTGCATCCATAATTTCAAGAGCTTACCATGTTATGCATTTACCAGTTTTGCATGATCACTTATAAAAAGTGTCATTTTACAGGAATCAAATGCACATTGTACAGGCTTTTAATGCAAAAGACATAGATATGAACATGAGGGTGGCTAAGTGGGTAACATATGCTACAACCCTTAAAGAGAGCACATTACTCAGTTGTCCTACTCTCTGTCCCATACATTAAACACTTGTATAATACCCATTTAATGATATTACAATGCTATTAATATTAATTTACTATATGATTACATGTATAATATACAACTATTTAATGCGTAGACAAAATGGTGAAAAACAACATAAGCATCTGTACACATGCTGGGAGCCTGAGATTCCAAAAGAATTCTAGGCAATATCATATCTCAGCAGGATAAAATAAAATACTTTTTCCTACTAATTCTTAGGATCATTGTACTACTCTACTGTCCTACTCTATGTCCTTGCAATATACACTTTTATGTATGCATTTAGTGACACTGTATTACATCTTTTTTGGGCAATTTAATTAAAATGAAAGAGACCTACAACCATGGTAAAAAGAAGGGTCTAGCATATGAATAAAAGACAATCGGTCTAAATTTCGACAAATTTCGATTCATCTACTTATGACTAATGCGATTATTAACTACATGGGTCCAATCTCAACTGTTCATAAGAGAAAGGTAGCTAAAAGAACATGCCAAAGAAGTGAAACAAGTCGAATAGACGACAAGCCACCAAAAATCTATTTCTAATGCATATAAGACCGTAAAAGATTTTAATATTTACTGAGTATTAAATTTGGTGAGATCAAATGTGAAACATGAAACATGACTGGCACTAGCAAACATGTTATAGTATCTTTTAGTTTAACAACAAAGTTGTTTTCTATGCTAATAATGGTGAAATATTTACACACTCATCACTCTCAAAAATCAAACAACATTAATAATAATAATAATAATAATAATAATAATAATAATAATAATAATAATAATTATTATTATTATTATTATAATAATAATAATAATAATAATAATAATAATAATAATAATAATAATAATAATAATAATAATAATAATAATAATAATAATAATGTAGAGTACAAGATTCTAATAAATGTTCAAATATCATATTCTAATAAATAGTGGTTAAACAAATTATAATGGTTACACATTTTGTCTTCAAATCTCTTTATGGTAACTGGTTATATAGATTGATTAAAGGAGTTAAGAGTCATGATTTAGTATATACTATAACGATGCACGATAATGCTAAAAAATGTTGATGGACTTTTCAAAATTTAAGTATTAAGAAGTCTGTTTATAAAGTAGAAATGATATGTTAGATTACATTGATTTGTGATTATGTATAACCATTTGATTACATTAATTATATACTTCATGATCATACATGATATTATAACCGTCATCGTATTAAGGAAACGAAATGGCGGGAAAAGAAGGTCATTTGTTGACATGAATACCCGAGTCTTTTGCCAAGTATTGTATAATTATCCCTTTTTAATTATGGGGAGGGATAGATAGATAGATAAATAGATAGAAGATTAAGCTTAATATTTTAAAAGAACAAATTCATGTATTAAAATATAGTAATAGATCATGACAATGAATATGATTATATGATATGATCATTATGACAAGATACAATCATGGAATTATCATACCACATGAAAAATAAGTTTCATCAAATGAGTAATAATCTGACCTTTTTGTCATTCATTATTCATGCAATACATACATACATACATACATGATAAATTACATGTCTTAGAGTATTGAAAAATATATGTGAAAAGTACATGTTTAAAGCATTATTTAACTTTATTTTTACTTTAAAGTACTAACGTTTTCTATCTCATCAATCATCGTAGAAGACGAGTTTTGGGCCATTTGTATCTCTACAGGCCCAATACCTTAATCTTTGAATGGGCGTACAAATTAGGTTCAATTTTTTAAGAAAGACTAGTTAAATTTCTATGCCGTGCTAAGCACAACTCACGACGCTTTATGTTTTCTTAGTGACTAATACATAGTACAAATGTTTCTTAAAAGCTTTATAAGCATACCATTTGTTCTTAAGGATGAATATTTATTATTTCTTATAAAGATATAAAGTACGTAAAAGAAGCCAATTTATTCATATCCTACAACGCAAAATAGAAGTAAAAACGTTGAAAGGTAAAATAACACTACAGAACTTATTATGGATACAGTTTAAAAGGCTATTATCTATAACATTAGAAATATGTGTCGGCATTAGTTTCAATTAGTAAATATTGAACGTGTTAGTATATGACTTTAGCTTCGTCTCCTTTGAACCTCATGTTTTGTATCATTGGTGTTTGTCTCCGTTCTATTGTTGGGATCGGCTTTTCCAATATAGCTGTTAAAAAGATTATAAAAGAAACAAAAAAAACAAAAAAAAACCCTTTGTTAATGAATTCTCCGTTTGCTAATAGTCTATCAAAGTGTTTTTTGCATTAGTTTGATGTCAAAAAGAGATATGATAGACAGATATATCTTGGTGAGGATAATATATTGGTAAACCAAGTCTGAACGGGACGTATTATCTAACTTACAGATGACCTCATCATAACCTTTAATAAATTATTTTCTCTTTTTCATTTCTAACTTAATGTGAAACATAAAAATTTACTACTTTGCCCTTTTTATTTAATATGTCAACTTTCGGGATAAGACAATTATATATTAAATATGAGCATAAATATTTAAGATTTACCATAATTAACATTTAATTTATTTTTTTACAATGAATTCACATTGTTTGTACATATTTTTTAAAATTAAATTAGAAATTTATATTATTTAGTTTCTTAATTTCTAGATGTAAACAGAAATATTGTTAAAAAAAGTTATTTTTCACTACATTGTGCGGACACCTCACTATTCACTTAAAAGCGTCCGTTTCTAACAAAGTACGGTGTGTTTTCTTATAATCAATTTTATCAATAAAAACGTACTAATATCATTGAACATTGGTTTTTTGAACTTGTCATCCATTTAACTTTTCTTTTGCGAACTTTTAAAAAAAAACTAAGCAACTTATATATGATTGTGAAAGATGTATATTAGTAACAATAATTAAACGACAGGTATATGTATTTTACTCCATAAAATTGTTGCAACTTTCAAACCGATCGACCTTTTTGACTTGTTTGCACTTTTGATAATTTTAAAATTATACGTCATTTGTACAAATTGTTTAGTTAAATGCATCAAAACTTAAAGTACCTTAAGTATATCATACGTAGTTACTGGATTGTAAATCGGTAATGTACCAATTAGCAAGAAAAAAAGAAATTGAAAAATGGGTATTAAGTAATGAAATAAACGGTTGAGAATAGTGAGGGCCCACAAAGAACCAGAAAAAAGGCCACTCTGTGCTCCGGTCACAGCGTATCTCTGTCGTTTTGAGCCAATTATGAACCACCCCCTATAGTATTTACTAAACACACTTTTAACCTTCAACCTTTTTCTTCTGTATAAAAAAACAGTAGTTTTTCATTCTCGTATCAACCGATAATTGTAATTGTATGTCAGCCTTCGTTAGTTTTCTTTCTTTTACTTCCTTTCTATTTGAGAATTTCAGGGAAATATCACTAGTCATCATTCTTCAACGAGTCAACGATATACAATATAGGTGCAGTAAAAAGTAAAAATATTACATAAAAGTTTCATTATGGTTCATCATACTTGTTGCTCGGTGTGGACTGCAAAATCATCGGTGCCGCTATAGCAGCTTCGTCGGTGTCTCCAACTCGGTGCCCTGGAGTCGAGCATGGAAAAGGAATTGTTTTTTCAATGAATACAGCTACAGTTTTTTAAGAAAATGTTTTTTACTAGTTTCTCCTCTAAATAAGTTCTTTTAATTTATTTTGTGATTTTTGTAATTAATAAAAAAATAAATAAGTGGTGAAAATGTGAAAGTGGTTGGTAAATATTCAGGTAAAAGTGATTGAAAATAAATAGTGATATTTCACTAACGCAGAGAAAGTAATGTAGAATAGTTACTCTTAACTTTAAAAAGAAATGCACACTTTTTATTTAGCTTTTCTCTTCTTATTACACGCAAAGTTAGAGGCACCTTCATACCAAAATCATTATTAGAAATAGTAAACATGATCCATGTTTAACACGAGATTAAGGACTAAAGTTAGCATGATATTATGTAGAAAGTGATTGTTATGTAGAAAAGTATTACAGTATATGTATCCATTGCTGGGGTATGTTTCATGATCAATTAGTTTTCAGATCTACAATGATAAATGCTACTCTTATGTTTAGTTTTTTAAAAACATTCACCAAATGTTGTCCCACGAAGTGCACTAAATATAACTTACAATTCGTAAGTGTACCATTTATCTTTTACAATACAATGCAACAATTTTTTTGTGTATTAGATATATCCGTTTCTCTAACCATTATAGTGCATGAAGAATGCATCATATCACATTTAAAGATCTGAATTATTTTTCACTATCAGGATTCTCGCGCAATGTAATGGGAGTAGTTAATCTATATGATCTTGTAACATACATGTTTTTAGATTTTTAAAGTCTATATATTTGTATATCTTCATCCTCGTTAATCACAATTCAGGCTATATGTCTCAATCACTTTTAGAAGTAAACATTCACGAATTATATTAATAAATAATATAGTAACTTTTAAGAACACGTATAAAAATATTTGAGTCCTAAAAGTAGATAATCAATAATCATATACGGAGTTAATTCAATTTTAATTTTAGAAATAAATTATTATAATTTTATTAGAATATGAATAGGTAAAGTAATATTAATGGTAAATCGTAATATTGAGCCGTTTCTAAAGTAACCTAAGTGTTATATGACACCCGGAGATTTATTGTACTAAAATGAAAATCTTATTTAATTATCAAAGTTTTACATCACAAGCGGAAGCCGAAATATATTACAAGCTATACAAAGAGAAGACTATAAATAAACTTAAACGTCTTCGGGTATCATCTGGTCCTACAGTTCTCATCTTGAAGAGCCTACTTGATGTTTCCTGAGATATACACGTACATGCATAAGCCTAAAGGCTTAGTGATTTCGTGTGTTTGTGTACAAAATATCACACACAATATGTAGTAATGACACAAAATGTAAAAATGTAAAAATGTAATATATACAAAGTATGATGAGATCTCTGTGTCCGTCAGGGTTAACCAAATCTCAAGTCGTCTATCGATTTAGCATAAGGGCTATCTGTGTCACGACTATTTATACAAGCACTACACAGAGTGACAGGTATCTGCTAGTATCGACTTAGTACAAACAAGTGGCCGCTTGTGTACTAATCGTACCAATATATATGTGGGCCAACGACCATTACGTTTCAGCTCCTGGTTACCCGATAACCAACGTGACATAATATATTTAAAAGTCAATGTGCGTGATATTAAATGCAATTAAACAGATAAGCAAGTAAGCAGTTAATCACGTGGTATATTGCATATATCTCAGTTTTTAAAAATAACAAGAAATTCACCTCGTTATTTAGACTGCAATTAGATTCGTTGTATCAATCTATTAATATACAAATTACATTAGTCATTATATATAAATTATAATTTATTATTATCATTAGTGCCTAACATATGGTTATTATAGTATTAAAGTAACATGATATCTTATGCATGCATGTAACTAACGTAAATGTATATATATATACAAAATTCAAAGAGTAATATAAGAGGTAGTGTATTATTACCTTTGTGTGAATCTTGTATACGTTGTATGTGTTTGCATGGAATGAATATTTGTAGTAAGTTGACAACCTATTTATACTAGTTATATTTGAGCCTTGTGAGCATATCTATATGCCTAGCTTTGATGATCTTACAATTTGTTAGATGAGGTGTTAACAATTGATAAAACTTGCTAACTAAGAAATTTTACACATCAAATTAACTAGCTTAGTCATTCATGTAGATAAAATTTTACAACTCATCTAGATAATATAATTATTTTTAATCTATTAATGATAATCAAAAAATAAAAATAACGTAAGTATTAGTATGTATATTTTAGTCCTATTATCCCAAATATGACATTGAATTGAATATTAAAGTTATAATTAATTGTTAGTCACATAAACTAGCAAAGTTTATAACTTAAAATATATATATATATATATAATAATAATAATATATAAGGATGTTACATGTTATTTGGTTTATTTCGTTGAAGTTAAAAATATCCATGTCAATTATGTCCTTTTAAGTATAAAAGTCATTAAAAAAAATGATCAGCGTTTATAAGGGTATAGGAAAATCATGTTTTCGTAGTTTGCCAAATGCTAATTAACAAAAGAAGTGACCAAAAGGTAATCGAAAGTGATCAAATGACGATAAGTACTCAGACCCAATCAATCGAATAAATACGGACTATTAAAATAGTTAGTGATATGTTTTTGCATTTTGTTAAGGGATCAATGTCTTTAAATATATATTCAATTATTATTTAAAATTTAATGAGTACTTTTAGCTTTATTTTAATAAATAATGTGTATATTTATTGTTATTGTATATATTCGATCCTATATTATATGTATTTGATGACATAACATCCTTTTTGATGATGTGGAGATTACATGTTAGATGATGTGGTAACTTATACGATATTTATCATCAAAAATATCGACCCTCAAATGAATAAGTCATCAGCACATAAAATTGAAATAAACTAAAAGTTTAATATATGCAACAAATCCGAATGAAATTAAAAACACATAAACACAATAGAATTTGAGTCATAATCAAATTTTTTTCAAACGCTTTATTTTTTAATTAATAAAACAAGTGAGCAAAAGGAAATCTAAACATGATATTAAATGATCAAATGACATCAACTAAAACCTAATCAATTGTACGAATACCGACTAATAAATCATTTTTTATAAATGAATCGACCAACGGAAGGAAAATATAATAAAAGGACAAGAAAAATGAATGAGTGAGATATGAAAAGGATAGACGATTTGTTTTATTTCTCTTCACCTCTGTGGTGTGTTATTTCGCGAGTGTCGTTTTATGTATCGTACTTGGTCAATTTCGCATTAGTTGTGTGGTTAGACGCAACTCGTGACTTTTGAGAATCGGTACTTTATGAAGAAAAGAAAGAAAACTACGTACATCTTAAAGTCACTTTTTAATTTGCTCCATTGTTGCATCAATCAAAAACAAATTAAAAGAAAACTGGAAAATAGCAGGGTCAAAAAGAAAGTCCAAGCATACTATCTTTATTTATATTTTTCATTTGTCAATTTATATTTTACTTTTTTTTCATTTAAACTTCTCACAATACTCATATGGTGAACTTCTTCTATTTTATTTATAATTAACACTATTATATATGAAAAAAAAATTATATTTCATTATTAATTTTTATACTGATATTTTTTCTTTATCATTTTACATTTCAAAGTTATAGTTACAACTAGCTTACCAAATAATTTTATACAAATAAAATAATAGCTTACAATTACAACTTACAACTACAACTACGATCGCCAATTTATCAAACAAATCCAAAATCTTGGCTTACTGTACAACTACACCACAATATAATTTTGAGGCATCAATTAATTAGTGTAGGTATCTAATCTCTCGTACAAGAATAAAATTTAGAGTTAGGAGTTTCAACCCACTAGATTATTAAACTAAATTTGTCAAACATGTTATTTTCTCTGGTTGGATTCGGATAGTGTGTCAGATCTGAAAAAGTTACAATCGATAAAAAGAGTTACAACATGTCAACCCATCAGTTTGTTTGACCTGTTTATCTAAACAAATTATGTCTGTTGTGTCCACGTTAATTACTTTTCACCTGCCAAATTATTTATCAAATCATTTCAAGTTTAGTTTGGGACGTTTAGATCCTTAAATTTAAGCCCCTAATCTGACCTGACTAGAATTACAACTCATATTTATAATAATTTAAGTTAAAAAATTAAGTTACAAATATCTAATTTAACTATTTTATGATAAAATTAAATCAGTGACTGTTACAAAATATATTGAAGTATTATTATAAATGTCTAGACTATTTGCATTAGTATTGTACAAATTGGATACCCTAATATTTTGTATCGTTTTTTGACATGTTAAATTGTCAATCTCAAACTCTTGATACACTAGACTAGTAGTATTAAACTTACGGAGATAGTTTCTAAGATTCTAGTTTTATGAAAAGTAGTTATCTAATAATTTATCCGTTTCATTTAAGGTTTGTACATTTACATTTTGAATTATTTCGATATAAATGGTTATTTCTTAAATCAATTGATCGAAAGAGTTTATAAGTGGTAAAAATAATATTTAATTGATATACACTATCATAGTTACATATTCTTTAAATTTTATTTATTTTTAAGATAAACACTTGAACTAAAATAAGAGGATATAATTTTAGAGGTGGTATCTTTCTATTAAAACAAAATATTATAAAGAAATTTGAACTATTCAATTATAATTAAAATGTTTAGTTTTATAAGTGTGCCCATAGTTAATTCTATTTGACAAATACAATCATTCTCTTTTATATGGTACTCCTTTATATTTGTTAAATATGTCATTTCTAATATTTGCATTTTATAATTAACCATTTTAATTTATGTATTCTTCAAATAACTCCTTTTCATATACGCAGTTATATAAAATGATTTAGAATTTTGAATTTAACCTGTAAAATTTACATATTATTTATTTTATTAATATAAAAAAATTATGTGTTTAATATTTCATAACTACGAGAAAATAAACTAGTTAAAAAGAAAAAAGAAAAGGGAGAGGTATAGGAGGAAGGACAAAGGAACCATACCGTGAATTGATTGTCCCAAAACTTTTGGTGTGGCGGTGAGACACAACTTTGGATCTTTCCGAAATGGCCACTGACTTTTATAACATTTATTTGGTCTCACATCCTCCAAATCGTTACTCTTAAGTCACCTCAATCCCTAGACTATAATTTATTCCAATTTTTATATTTTTCTCCAATGCAACAAGTTATATAACTATATCATTTGGTTTATGGTACGGTTTTCGTTTGTGCCAACATTTTATAAAATGTAGTAGCTCGAGTAATTAACCTCATGTATCTCTTATTTTTTGAAGGCAAATAGTGATAAGAATGGGTGAATATCAAGAAAGTAGAAAAATATTAACGTCTTTGACATTAAACAACAACCAATTGCAAACGGTTGCTGTGATGTAGATATTTCGTTTATGTGTTTAATTGCAATCAAGTGTGCAATTAGTATTAGATAAGAGTTGGCGGAGTCTAGTAAATGTTATGTTTATGCCGTTTAGCGTACGAAATTAAAGAGCACATTAAAGAAACTATTAAAATTTACTTATTTTAATTGAGTTCTTAATCTATATCAATACGTTCGAAGACTTGGTTAGATTTAAATACTTGTTGAATTAATACTTAATTTCTAAGGTAGAACGATAGGGAATAAACATGAATTTCAAACTCAGGGAAGGTCGAATGAAAATTCAATGGATTAAAAAAGATAATTATGTGAAGATGACATGTGATAAAGATGTGTAATAATGTTCGATTATCACTTTATTTATGCTCACACTAATTCGCAAATTGTTATTTGTCACTTTTTATTTTTCTTATTTAATTTACCATAAGTTTTGTTTTACTTGAACTGTTTTCGTACATGTTTGGTGTCCATTTTTCGTATCATTATATTATATTTATAGTGTAGTATGTTTATATGGGCATAACACGTACACTAACACCTCACAGAAACATATATATATATATATATATATATATATATATGACTGTCATGAGTGAGCATGGGTAGAAACTATGGCATATATTGTGGGATGTATTGCTTGAAGGGTACTGAAAACAAAGGATGGTCTTTCTTTCAATTTTAATACTAATTAATATCTAATGTAAAGCTAATCAAGAGGCTTTGGAAATGTAATTTCCTTGTGTTTATCATCTATATGAACCATACAATTTTTTAATCATCCAAGTCTAAAATGTATAATCATAATAATGTTTATGTATATTAATCATCATTTACTTTTTAAAAAAACCAACTACTGGTACACACGAAAAAATTACATGATTTTTTTGCATATATATTCAACAAATGCATTGAAATGCATTTTTATTATATTGAAATATTGGTAAATTCATACTCGATCCTAAGTGTACGTGTTTAATCGAACGTCGTTGCACACATAATCTTAGACATAACCACTCATTTCTAGCGGAACAATAAAAAATTCCGATTATCTTCAAAGAAACAAAAGAAAGCAACAACAAACGAATGTGACAAACTAATGAAATCAACGTATATATCTAACCTAAAAATAAAGACATGCCAACTACTCGCTCTAAACAATAACTAAAAACACTCAAACACTAAAACAACGACCAACAACAAACGTATGTTTTATTATTAAAATAACGATATCAACCATAACACAAAATCAAAAAATTTACATGTCCCACCTACTAGCAAACACACACCAACATTCAAGTAAATTCTTCATATCCCTAACGACATTGAATCCTACATAGCTAACGTTAACTAGACTTGGTAAAAGGATACATATTAATACGAAATACGAAACACATATTTCTGGTTCTTTTATTATTTATTCTTAATAAGTTTATATTGAGAATTAAGTGCATGGACTAGAGTTGTAATATTCTACTTCTATTGTGGCTTATTTCTAAAATATTGTATGACTTTGAAGTCACTGGATTAACAACAAAAAAAAATGTATTATGATAACAAGTATGCAATGTTGATTGCTTAAAATTCAGTCACCATGAGAGAACTAAACATTTTGAATTGAATTTATAATTGATACGAGAAAGACTGGTCAAAATAATCATAGACATTGAGAAGGTTAGTTTTATTGACAATAGACAAATATCTTTACAAAACGTTTGTTAACAAATCAACACAATTATTTATATAATAGACTTTCTATGTTTGATGTTTTTCATGTTTAATTTGGGAGGAGATGTTAAAAGGACACAAATTAATATGAAACACATATTTTTTTAGTTCATTTAATATTAATTGTTAATGTTAATTGTTAATAAGTTTATATTTAGAATTAAGTGGAGGCACTGGAGTAGTAATATTCTGCTTCCGTTGTGGCTAATTTCTAAAGGTAAAGTGGTTAACTGTTTAATGTTTACAAGTTTAGCGCAGGTTTGCCAATATGAAGAGTGCATGGGGTGTTTTGCACATCTGGCAAAAAAGAAGAATATATAAAAGGATAACTTGAGAATTATTCTCATAGTTTTGTGTTATTTTCATTCTACTCTTTCTGTAAATGGAATTCATCCGTGTTTGTGTATATTTGTAGAAATCATCTAGTAGATGACCCTTAGGTATTCAGTAATTGGAAGTTTTATTTTAGTGAGTTTTTGTGTATTCTTTTATGGCTATCGGGGCCAGTTCTAAGGACAGGTGGGCCGGGCAATCGCCCTGAACCTCATTTCAGAAAAGATTTCAAATTTTTTATGTATAGTATATTAGACTAGGTTCTTTTTTACAGATGTACCGTTTTCTTTTACTATCTCGTCTAAAACCTCAAATTAATTTGAACATTTAAGTTTGTTTCAATCGATGTATTAAATTAATGAATAGAAGCTATAGTATTCTTTGTCGTGTTTACGTGCCATTTTTTTCAAGACTCTAGCTATTGTGTCCGAATTAAATCTTAGTTTTTAGTGGAAGACAATATTATTATTAACGTTGAAATAATAATGAAATAGGTGAAATATATATAAGATTGTATGAATAAGACCGGATAGGGATGCGTGTAAAAGTAAGATACCGTACGTTGAAGTCATAAATTAGTTTGAAGGTCTCCGTAGATCAAACGTTGTTTGGAAGAACTTCACGTGATCCAACTCATGGTCTTGTCACCCCCTTATTTTACTATGTCACACTCCCACTTTTTGTCCCCTCATTTTTTATCCTTTTATATCCGCTTTTAACTTTAAATCTCATGTATTTTTAATCTATAAGAATTTAGATACCATACGCAAATTGTTAACCTCATTAAGGAGTGCCTTTTAAAATGTTAAGACAAAATTGGTAGTGATTAGGTTGTCTCAAAATAAAATTTACTTTTAAAAATAGGTTATCGACTCTTAATAACTATCTTTACTTAGATGTTTTTCTGAACAAGTTCATAGGAGTAGCTAATATAAAGTGTAAAACATACATTTTAATATCAAAATGTTAAATAATTTTACTTTCTCAAATTGTTTCAGTTATATAGAAATACTTATTTGAGATGGATGGTGTAACTAAATTTTCATATAATTCTAAAATAATTTATAAAAGTGATATTAATTAGTGTTCTCTATAAATTCAGTCATTCTATACGTTTTGATGAATAGATGATGGTGAGTTATGTTGATTGGATAATTCAACAATGAAAATTTAACAACTTACGTAATCCATAATAATGCATTTTTCGCTCAAAATGAATGACGTTTTGTTCTATTGAAAATTTGACAAAACGGAACAACAACCATATACTATTTCTTTGTCTATGTTAGTACACAATTTATGTCAAAACCGTCATGTTAGATGTCTTCAAAGTCTAATGAAAAAACCGCCATTATCTGGATAGTAACTTCAACATTTAATCAATGAATTGAAAAGTCATCTATAATTTTATGTTAGAATCAAATTCGGGATTGTAGAACATGAATATATATATATATATATATAGAGTTAGGTTGGAATGAAAATCAAATAAAATGTGAGAACTGTGAAAACTACTAAATTTTACATTTTTTTCACATGTGTTTGACTTCATTCATATGTGAACATTCATATACATTTGATTTATAAAAACAAAAAAAACTAAAAACTCTAAAATTATATCTCAAAACAAAAAATAAGAAATACATGTTCACTGGTGAACCATAATATGAACAAATCAGTAAAATGTGTTTTAATACGTAATTTTTGGATTTTTTAACTTCTTTTTCTTTATCAATCAAATGTACATGAATATTTACATATGAATGAAGTCAATCACATGTAAAAAAATGTGTAATTTAGTAATTATCGCGGTTCTCACATTTTATTTGGTTCTTAATTGAACCTGAACCTATATAATATATATATATATATATATCTATAGCGGTGAGTTCAAGATAAAAAGGAAAAATTAATGGAGAAGAAAAAAAAGAGACTTTTAACCTTTTGATTCAGTTTAAAATTATATTTATTTTTTATTGAATCATACTTACTTTTTGTGAATTATAATTTTAAATATATATTTTCTCATTTTTTTTTTCTCAAATTTTTTCCCCTTTTAAATTCAATATATATATATATATATATATATATAAATAGAGCAAATGTGTATATTACGAATACGATCAAACAAAAGAAAATATAAAACGAGGTCGGTCAAAGAAGAATAACAGCCCGTTCATCAAAACGGCGCAACACACTCCTTTGCTACTTGAATGACCTCATATGACGCATCCCGCACGTGAACCTATTATTGTTCTTGTCGTTCGTTTCACCTTCACGTGTGACTATTTATAATATCTCCATTATGAATAACTTCATTGATGGAGTAAATCATGTATTCATCTTTCTTTTTTCTTTTACTTTTTCATAAAAACTATATTTTCTGTATAATGGTTATAGTTTCATCAATTTATCTTCGTTTTAATTAACAAGACGAGTATGGTTATGACTTATAAGGTTGATTTAGAGATATAATGCATCATATATTAACATGTTTCCAAATCTAAAAGATTAAGATATGTTCAAATGATTAAGAATTTTCATGGAAAACTAAAGTTGTAGATTAAACAAATTTATATTAAAAGGGAAAATAGTAGATCATAAAAAACGTTTCATGCTTTAGAGTTTAAATGTTGCTAAATACGATGTAATTTCTAGTTTTATTTATTATTTGTTTTTGTACATGTTGATATAAAATAGGAAGTTATGTTTGATTTCCAGCTTGTTGTTGACTTTGTGTTTGGTGATGTTCAGAAATTGAGGAAATAAACTGAATATTTGTGTTATAATCCCCATACTGTGTATTAGTTAAGTTAAATTAAATATTTAATTAAGATATTAAATGTTAATATAAATATAACCGGGAATTAAAACAAGGCCAACTCTTGCGGCACTTCAATGGGACATTCATTCAATGTTTGGAACAATATTTAGTCTACCATGTGACCTTTGCCTATTCTTTTTTCTATTCACCCCCTTCAACGTTATACCTACTTTCACTATACCCCCTTCTACTTTCTTTTTCCCTTAAATGTTTTTAAGTATTAACTAGTATATAAAATCCACCATAACTTTCTACCATTAAATATATTTTTCTTATTCTTATCCTTTTCTTCTTTATGCTTAGGCCTTATTTAAATTTGTTCTTGTGTATCTTGTAAAGCATTTCTTATACAATTAACCAAATGTCTAACCTTAACACAAATTTGAAACTTATGAGGACATTACAAAAAATTAAGTAGTTACTATTTGTTATCCTATATTGCTATCAATAGCATGTTATTGACATTTCTACAAACAGCTAAAAATAATACACAATAATTACTTTATAATATGAAAAAACATGGTAAAACAATATTGCTTCAAAAATTATACTTACACAACTTCATAACAAGGTTTGAATTTGGTCAAGTGAATATTGCCCAAACTTAAGCTGGAACCTAATCCATGATTAGTGGTCGATTTCTCTGACCATTTATGAAATTCCTTTTTGGCTTTTTCCTGCTTTCCCCATGCGTGCACGAAATACCAACTTTTTATTTTTAAAACTCTTTTTTCTTCAACAACTTTTGCTGCTTCTAAGTTCTAATAGTGACTTCTTAACAGTAGGATTTTTAGTCATAAATTTATATATTTATTTCAATTTGTTACACATTTAAAAATAACAAATACTCGAGTCAATTTCATTCAACTTAGCGAACTCAACACCCATAAATATAACCAAAACATGTCTTAACAAAACCAAAGAGATCGATGCTGTACATTTATATAAAAGTTAAATCAAGAATCCACATTTCGATCATTGTTTTCGCTGCTCGAGTCTCCTAAAATCGTCAACCTTTTCGCTGTCTTCATAAACTCGCTGTTATGAAAACACAAATATGGTTAGTTTCTTAGTTTGCGAGAATTAAAACATTTGAATTTGCAAAGAGAAACATGAATCTTGTTGATCTCACCTAAATGGTTCGGCCCCAATCTTTTTAAGGGTTCCGGTTGCATCCCAGTAATGAACACAGTTCATCATTATAGAGCTTTCGATTTTGAACATGTTAGTCAGTTTCTTGCATAATTCTTCATACGAATCGAGCAAAGAGAGATCAAGGGTCCGACCAACGTCTACAGATTCAAAGAAAATCTTACAATGCCCCGTCTCTAAGTTTAGGGCCGGTTTCCGGCCCGACCCGGATCCTGACCCTGAACCTGAGAGATTCCCGCTTTGAGAGATCTGTTGCTCGGTTAAAATTGGCTGACCAAAGAGTAAAAACTGGGATGTTTTAGCGGTTTCGGGTTCTTTCACAGCTGTGGTTGAATTCCCAATTGTTAACAGACAAGAAACGGACTCGGATCCAGTAGGTTTGTTAAGAAACGGGCTGAGGTGCAAAGGTTTTGTAGTGGTTGGGAAAAAACCCGAATTGAGTTTATTATTAAGTTGGATATCTGAGAGAGATAAACCATAACGTGTGTGCCTGGCTCCCTGCATGCTAGCAGGATGATGAAGATTCAAATTATCGGGAAGATGGTAACCGAATGGTCCGGTGGTGGGCCCGCCAAATAGTTGGGAATGAGGCCCGCGCAATGCAGGAATCGGGATCGGGATTTGGGATTCCATTGGATAATCAGGGTGATGGGATGGTCTACATTTCTTTCGAGGTGGTGAGAAAGGTGACATATGAATTGCTGGCATTGTTGACACTAATTCTACAAGCCACGGGTTGACCCGTTTCACGTTCTGAAGCAAATCGGGCTCGTCCCATGTCACCTGAATTGCAATTTATCAAAATAAAATATAACAATGGTTTTGGTAATAAGTATAGATGAGATGTTAATATATATCTCGAAACAAATGAATCAAGTTCAAATGGTACCTGTAAAAGTCTCCAAGGTGAATCAGGCCAACGAATCGGGTCAAAAACCTGGATCGAAGAAATTGTTCCCATGAACCAACTGATCCGGGAGGAATCCTCCGTTTCAAAAGGCATCTTAAACCTCATTCCTGGTGACCACCGGATCTGCATTGCGTTCTTAACAAGCGCCGCTTTGACACAAAACTCAGGTGTGCTTGCTCTCGGGTAGAACACGACCTCAAACGGCTGCCCACTCGTCGCTTGTTTCACTGCTTGAATCACCGATTCAGCTTCCACTTTCGCCTTTCCCGTCGAATTCCCGCCACCATTATTAAAATTTTTCAAAATCGAGGAATACCCGCCATATGGAATGACACAATTACCCCCTGCTGGATTCCAACCTGACGACGTCTCTTGCGCACTACCGATTCCTCTTTTCGCTCGTCGAATTCCTACACAAAGATCACCGTTTTCCGCTCTAAGAAACACAATCGAGTCTCCGGCCACAAGCTTCTTATGGTTTACAAACGTACTCCATCCCGTTGTAAGCAAATGCCGCCGGGGGGTACCCCGATAAATATGTCGAAACTTCCACGTGTCCCCATGAACATCTTTTGCTAAAATCGTTTGAACAGGAGGGTCCGCGGAGTAATCAAGCCGAGGAAATATTGTTTCGGCGCAATACCTTGGAACCGAAAACCCACCACCGTTATTCGCATCGGACTGCGTCAACGTCTTCGCGAACGACGTCGGTTTAACCTGACCATCCGATGACCCACCGTTCTGCGAACTCACATCTTCGTCATCAAAAGTACTAAACTCGCCGGAACCACTCACCGGAATCAACCTAATTTTTGCGTAAACCTCATCATTATCGACATCCGCCATGAACTTAACATCCCCAACTCGACAAGGGATCCATGCCGGAATTCTAGACTGACTGTTTCGGTCCCGAAAATCAATATTTCCGGCGGTATGTTCTCCATGCCCTTGTGGGAAATAAAACACTTTTGAATTTACCGGTGGCATTTGAATCATACTTCCGGCACAAGCATGCCATAACTGTGAATCTAAACATTTTTCACTATCTTTCAATTTCTCTTTTGAATCCATAAAAGTAATCATTTTTTCTCTTTTGGTTCCTCCTATCAAAACCAAGAATTATCAGCCTCTATAAATTCCTCCTAACAACAACTCTTCAGTTCATATGAATTTATATAACCCCTAAAAATATATCTTCTTTTTAATGCTTGACTTCGGTGTAAATGCTGTAATCAAAGAATATAAACATTAAATAAGATTAAATTGAACAACAAACAATAAATTCAATTATATTTATATTAAATAATAAAACTATAAACTTTATAACTATTTTGTCACTTACCTCTCAAAATCTTGAGATAAACCCTGGAAATATGCATGAACATAGGTTCAAATTGAACAAATCTTCAAAGTAGACTCTCATTGTCTTCTTGAATTCACATCTTGTATCCCCAAATTCACAATTTTTAGGGTACAAAATCTTGAATTTATTGAAACACTTTATTCAGAATTAAATTTGGGGAAAACCCACAAGAAAATTAAGTAATTTGTTGAATATTTTCTTTCAAGTCAAAATCTTGATAGAATATTCACATGAGTCAAGAACAAGTCCATCATCATCAACACATACACACACAAAGAGACTCATGCATTCAAAACCAACAACAAAGATGTCACAAGAAAAATATTCATTCAATGCCTTTTATTTTTCTCTCTCTTATTGTGTTTTTTGTTTTCTCACCCTAGGACTCTTTTGGATCACTACAAAAAGTCCAAGCTTTATACACAGATATATCTCTCTCGATATCTATATAAAATATTGAATAACCCGTTCAACTCTTACACACAGTGAGTGTGTGTGAATTTAATTTTATTTGATTTTGTGTGTGAGTTAAAAATGAAAACTTTAAAAGAAAATATTGTTTTTTGTTTTTTTTTTTCTAACCTTTTTCTTCGGATCTGAAGAAACTCTGTTGTATCTTCAGAAGCCAGCATAACAACAAAGATCTTAAAGGAAGCAATCCTTTTTCCCTTTTTAAACTTGTTTTAATTTTTAAAAGCTTCTTTTTTTGTTTCTATTAAAATATCATTTTATTTATTCTCTGTCATGAACTGAGCAGAGGTCTAATATCTTTATTTTATTAGTCTTATTAAAATATCACGAGAATTTGAATATCTCATGAGAAATATGAAGAGTCATTGTAAAGTTGAAAGTCAAGTGAGAGAGCTCTAAAAGCAAGGCAAACAAGTCCTTTTAACAAAGAATAAAAAGGTCCAAAATGTGATTAGGATCTTTTTTATTTTTTTTATTAGGGATAAATGTTTTGTTTTATTTGCCAAAATTTAACCAGTTTATTGATGGGGTTTAGTTGGTTTTTGACTTCGGAGAGTTCTCCCACACTTTTTATAACTGATATGAAATTAAATTGTTATATGGGTATTATCTGTAAATATCTGTAAAGTATGGGGGTTATTATGCAATTTAGTATTTCTTGAAACCAGAAGTGAGGAGTTTGTTTGACAACTGAAACTGTTTTTCCTTCTTGTCTGCAGGAAAGAAAGGGATACTAAAACTACTCTCTATCACGCGCGTTCGAATCACGTCACTCTATTTTTTAATTTATTTTTTCAAACTATTTATTTACAGTAGTATTCAGTATTTTAGTTAGTTAACAAATTGTGTGATTTAATTTGAACTTATCATAGGCAAGAATATTACTAGCAGTTTGAAATGTTAACGGGTGATAACATGAACTTGAATTGTAAAACAAAGAGAGAAATGTTAAAATGTTAAAATAAAATAAAATCTGTTTTAGAGTGTTGTACAATATAACATTATAAAACATTAAAAATAGAATGATGCTAAACATACTTATTAATAAGAAAATACTACTTTAAAAATTCTGATACTACTTTAAAATTGTAAAAATGCAAGTGTTGACTCTCTATATCAATTAATTTACTTAACTTACCAAATTAACATTCATATATGATTACGGTTTCTAAAAAATATTACAATTTTCATTGTTAAATATTCTTATTATATTATATTGATAAATTTAGCAGCACCTATAAAATAATACGGTATAACAATCACGCTTTTGTGGTAGTTGAGAGGACGTAACCTTATCTTTAAACTCACAATTTACCCACATTCTTCACTAGTTATTGTTGTACTTCTATGTCTCACAGTCACACTCAACCTTTCTTGTAATGGGTGAAATGCCTAGTGATTGCTACCTTAGATAAAAAGTCAATGACAATTTGTTATATATACACGTTTAATTCTTTAGATGAAATCTACAAAAAGCTTCGAGAACACGAAGTTTGTTTGGCTCGTTATTTTAATTAATTGGAACATTTATAATGAATCAAAATTATTATGGACGTCTGGATGTTAAGTCGATCGTCTCCATGGTGATATGTTCTTCCTTTTCCTTTTCTTTTTGATGTTTTTAGTGATAATGGGTATCGTAAATTGTCCCAAGTGCAATAAACATTTTTCTTTTTCATTTTGTTAATTTTCTGATAAACAATAACGTCCTAAAATGAGTTAGAATATCGTAATGAACGTGACAAAACATCTAAAATCACTTTGAATAATTGGCGTAAACATGGATTCACAAGTTTCAGCGGATAACATTGTCCTTAAAAACCAATAAACGGGAATTTGAAGTGACCATGAACCAAGGAACAAATTTGATACAAAATGGAGGACTGAAAGTGTCATTTAAATAAACCCAGACCATTTGTGTAATTTAATGAGTGTAGGTGGAAGTGGGACAACAAGTGAGACACTCTTTGGCTCCTTTAGGTTTCTAAAGTAGTGAAAAAGTATTTGTTGGTCCATACCATAAAAGTAAAAGATATGAAATTAATTCAAATGTATACTAAATATTTTTACATGTAAATCTATGTGTACCTCATATTTTTAAGACAAGTTTATTTTCATATATACTTTGTAAATGTAACAATCAAGCAAAGTAACAAACAAATTTAATTTTTGGTATCGTTTATTGTATTAAAACGTGATATTAGTGATGGGATTTCGACTTGATACGTAACACGTCTTATGAAAAACGAAAGAAGTCTAAGAATGCATAAAACACATGTCAATCATTTGGTAATAATATATACATTTTAAGTTAGGTTTATAAGAAAAATGATGCATAGGATGTGTATAATTAAGGTACTAGGATAGTAAATATTATTTGAAAGCACAAAAGTAATCCTTAGGTTAAAGCACAAAAGTCCATTTGATGAGCTTGTTAGTTTGTTGGGCATCATTAATTTTTTGGATCAAGCTGATGAATGGAAGTGAGCCTTTGGTGATTCAATCTCTTTCTCTGTTAAAAACACTTGTAATTACATGGATGACTTTATTCTTCCGGATTCAATCCCAGAAATCAGATGGTGTGAATTCATTCCAAAGAAAGTCAACATTATAATTTGGAGGACGTTACGCGATCGTCTTTCTACTCGTTGAAATTTAAGTAGGAGAGGAATTTCAATCTTTGCTATGTCCTATCTGTTCCGTCAATTATGAGTCCACAACTCATCTTTTGTGGTCTTGTAACCTTGCGGCTGATATCTGGATCAAAACTTTTTAACGGATAGATCTTCTCTACCGATTGTAATTCTCTCAAAGACGCCTATGGTTGACTTGATGATCTCTAGATTTCCGCTTCGAGCAAGTTGATTTTGGAAGCTATTGTAGGAGTGGTGATTTGGTCTTTATGGTCTTTTCGTAACGAGGTTATCTTTGGTGATCAAGCTCCTCTTCGAAGCGCTTTATTTGATAAAATTGTTCATTATTTGTTTTTGTGATTTTCCAATAGAAATAGAAAAATATCGAAGTCTTGAAACAATTAGATTCAAAATCAATTATTAGCCTCTTTTATGTAATTGTTTCTCGTCAGCTTCTTGCTAATTTTTTGTAATACAACCGTTTAAAAGAAAAAATCGTTATATTAAAATTTATTTGAACCTAAAATTAAAGCCTATTGAGTATTGCATGAAGGGGAATTTAAATAAAGTGTACGAATGTGCTAGACGTACGCATAACGTTCATGTACTATAGTGATCATTAAAATTTAACGAACTTAATAATTAATCAAGTTCTTTAGCCTAGCATGCAAGTGAGTTTAATTAGGATCCATTTATTATTTACAAACTTTCATACAAAAATCAGTTTCTCATCCAAGTCCTTTTTCCACTAGAACCTTTTTAAAAGGTGATTTATTTTGGAAAGTACCTTTTTTAAAAAGTGAGTACTTTATATAATCATACCAATACCAATGTCATATACTATCACAACAAAATGTCACATTTTCAAAATAGAATGTGTATGTGCAATAACAATGAAAAGACAAGATGTTTGAGAAACATAATAAATGTGAAGGCATGGACATGTAATTTTTCCCTAACCACTTTACAACTAAAGACCCCATGTAGAAGTAATACACTTTCATGTGTAACATCTACAACCCCCACTTATGTCTCTTGCCCGGACCCACCTCCTTATATGTTGGTGGCTTTTGTCTTTGAGATACTTGATTTATATTCACGACTACATTATCATCAAAATAGTCAATGTCACACTCATGAAATAAATGTTTTTTTTAAATAATTAAAAAATAAATAATCTATACGTATGAGCCATTGATTCGTATGAAATGTGATTTAGTTGGGTATTTAACTTCTATATTGAAATTATTATGTCGTTGTCCAAATAATGTTTGATGACTTTTCAAATCAAGTCAATTTTGTATCCGACAAATGCCATTAGGGACTTATATATTTCTTGTTGGAATTTGATTTTAGAGAATGTAATGTAACTTTGCTTGGTTGGACTATAGATATTTCAAATGACACCTTGCACGTTCCAAAATTCGACATCCTCGAGTGGTTTAGAGAAGATGAATGTTCAGACTTATATGAAAGGCATATAATATGATGTGGCAAGTATGGTGGGCAAATAACATCTACTCGGTATCATATAAGTGGTTTTATTAACTCCTAAAAAATGAATAATAGTTACAACAAAGAAGAATGTGTTATAAGCTTTATTAAAATAAATAAATGAGTAATTAATCTAGAGAATTTATATATATATATATATATTTCGGCTTAGTTTTGACTTTTGCTTATATCGAATCAAAAAGACATACACCAACCATTACGGGCTAACATACTTAGACAGAAAAACCTCAATAACATTAAATTTTTTATAAAATTATATATCATGTTATAATTTTAAGTTCGTTTTATATATCACATATGTTAAATGTTAACATCAAACCATATATACGATTAAAACATTTTGGTTCTTGTTTAGTTGCTTTTGCTTTTCTTCTTCTCTACTCAGAAATAATTGACTTATGTTCCATTAGGTTGCTTTTTTTTCGTCATATCAAACCAAAAGATTTCCAATATATATATAAGAGTGAGTTCAAGAGAGAAATAGAAATCGGTGAAGAAAAGAGAAGAGTTTCTTTAACCATTTGATTCAGTAAATTAATCATTTGATTCATCAAGTTAACCATTTGATTCAAGAAAATTGTTTATTAAAAACAACTGTTTTTTGAATCATAGATGATCGCTTGTTGAATCATATAATGAATTCTTTTAATCATATTTAATTTTTGCTAAATTATACTTTATTTTTGTTTTAAATATATATTTCTCTCTTTTCTTCCTCAAAAATTTTTCTTTTTAAATCTGAGTAATATATATATAATATTCATCGGTGGATTGAAGCATTATAGATTACTTCTTCAAACACCAAAATACTCACCCTGTGGTTTTAGTATCTACATGAACTGATTACCTAATTTGCATGTGTGCAGTGTGTTTTTAAACTTATAAATATCTATATATATATAAAGAATAATTAAGGCAAATAGACAAATAAAAAAAACCCAACTGACTTTGATATAGATTTTTTGAATTATTTTCTTATTTACTATCATATATAACATTTATTTAATTATAATCAACTACCCTAGCAAATGATGTTTACACTTGGTATCATGAGATGAGTAACAGCGTTTAACAAGTAACAATATATTACACGCGGGTAATTTATGTTCATGTGACTGCATGAGTTGGTGAAAAAATTAATTCGTAGAAGATTTATATAATCTGTCTTCGAACATATAAAATTTATCGAAAGAAGATAATCGTACGCAACATAATTAATCACTTAAAAAACTTTCATCGTATCTAATAGATCTTAATCTACTTTGCACATAAAACTTTGATTGTTTTTAGTCCCAATTAACAATCTCCTTCATTTTCTTCATCATTTCTTAGTAAAAGCAAAAAATCAAATTAAACACCATTGTCAAAAGTTTATTATTATTGCCTTTTTTTTACACTACGGTTATTTATATTTACTTTCTATAAAATTTTAGTGTCTCCTAAATCTCTGAATATACGAAACCACACATGAATGTCTTTTCTAATAGAGTCATTTATATAAAAGTATTTAAATTATTATTGGTTATACGCAATTTATTGTTAGTATAAATATAAATAGTTACGTGTAAATTATTTGTAATGTAATATTAGTTAACAATCATTTATTTTTAAAATATGATTGTCATGTCTATATGTGTAATAAATGACATACTACAATAAAAAATAAAAGATACAATTAAATGGATACATAAGCCAGAAAAATAATCTAAAACTCATATCTCAATTGGTTTTGATTAAAAAACATAAATTTTAATGAGGACATGTAAGCATACAAATGAATTTTAGAGATTCGGTTTGTGACTAAATAAATAAAGGGAAGTTTTGAAATAAATTAAATTAAAAGGAAAATACAAAATTTCATTAAATTTTTTATTACTATTTTCTTTCATATATATTTATTGATGAAATGTACAAAATATCAAATAAGAATACAATTTTTAACAGAGGTTGATAAATAAGATGATTCATTTTACTTAATCATAGATCATCACAAGGGTTCCTTATACATCTCAGGAGTATCGCTATCATCATTCCTTAGTTATTTTATCACATCACAAACCTAAATTCAACAAAAAGGGAAAGCGTTCAATGACAATTGGTTAGCGCACAATTTACCAAAATCAAAAATGAAATCATGCAAGGTTTGTCAGAATTTACCAAAATCACCGAAAACATAAGATAGACCACCATATATCAAAATTGAAGAAGCAATCTCTCAAGCAGCATCTGTTTAGCCGATACTCATTTGTCTATCGCGTGATTCAATATGTGAATAGCCCGTACCACTCGATTTGGTAATATTTAATTCAACATGGACTTTTTACACACACCCCTAATTAGGGTGTCATCCATACTTGTACTTAAATAACTTACCCGAACTCGAATAACCCGATTTTGAAGCTTATTCTACCACCCTAACCCTTTTAACCCAAATTCTAATAATTCGATTTTTATTCGAATCAGATTACAAATAAATATTTTTGAATTTGGATAACTAGAATAAGGTATTTACTTTACAAATATAACCAATATATAAGTTTTTTATAGTTTATATGAATCTATTATATACAATATAAAATCTATATGCATTACTAATGATGGTTTATATAAAGCAAATAGTGTTATTTTGTTAAGTTTAAGTTTTGTTTAATATTCGAAACTAAAGATATCATCTTATTCGGTTTAAAACACATTATTCTAACCTGACCCGAACCCAAATTACCTAAACCCGAATAGTCCGAACCTTATTTGAATCAGGTTACAAGTTAATTAATAAAGTTGAAAATTCGAATAACTCGACTTGCATAACCAGAAACCCGTATAATTTAACCGAATAACACCCCTAGCCCCAATCGTCTGTATATGTATATACGTAGACAAAAAATGTGATTCTAAAGAAATAAAAAATAGTAAAAAATTAACGACTTACTTTAAAAAATAAGTCGGGCTTTTTTAAAATCAACTCCTACAAAAAACTAAAGGTTGCTTGAGGTAGATGTGTCCAGGGATAATAATACGATTTTGTGAAGTAATGAAAGGATTATCATTTGTTATTATATACTTAAATTCTATCTTTTTATAAAGATTTTTACATTTACGAAATTATTATAGTGGCTTATAATGTTTACTTACATTACATATTTTACATATAACTTATAATCTATACATTCAACTGTCTTAGAATAAATTTTTATAATTAACTTATAATTGCAACAAACAAATTTAGTTAAAAAAATATTATGAAAACATATATCAATACCTTCAATTGTCTAAGAATAAAAGTTTGTAGTCTTTAAATTTTTGTTAAATTTCACAACTTGTATATATATATATATCTTATGTAATCATTTTATTAATAATCTATAGTTATTAATATTTAGCCCTTTTAATATAACTTTTTTGGTGCATCAAATGACTTTACAGAATTCAAAACCCAAACAACGTAATATTAGTGAATGTAAATGACGTCATATTAATTAAGTAACGTTAAAGTCAAATGCTTGAAAGATAAAATGGTTTAATTATAAACTTCATATTAGAAAATGTCATGTAACTTAAATTTAAAAGATTAATATGTAAATGAAAAGGGTTAAGAGAGACTATTGGACAAAGTCCTGAGTAAGTCTTTAAAGATCAAAATTTGATCTAGAAAATAGTTATAGTTGTTCGATTAAAAGAAAAAAAGTTAATTAAAGATTCATGTTCCTCTATATTATCCTCTTTTATATATGTAAAAAAAAAATATTGAGAAAATGTCTATTTTAATTACAAATATATGTAACCAATCTAAAGTTAAGTTACGTGGCTTAACCCCAACGCTAATTACAAACTCCTTGCACTAGATTCTCACATAAAAAGGTTAATGCTATGATTAGTATTTTTAATCTCTTTCTCATGATTGTTTTAATTACTAATAATAATCATCATCATTTCCCTTCTTTAATGCTTTCATTTCTTTAATTGTGATGGATGATAATACTAAAGCATGCGAATCATAGCTACAAATGATGTAACCAGACGAAAATAATTCTTATGGTGGTAATACAATTTCAATGTAACTTTCTTACTCGTAGTACACTACGTACTTAGCAGAATAAATTAATACAACTTAAGAATAAGTTTATCAAATAATTGCAACTGAGATATCGGTAAATAAACTAAAGATAAAGGACTCTTTGAAATTATTTATTTAAGTATTTATCTATTTATTATTTATTTTTATGATATATAAATAAATTTAAACATCATGTGAAAAACTTTTAGTTGCTTATCATAGCAGAAAATGAAATACTTTTAAAAGTAAGTAGGTTAATCGATCAAATCTTTTATTCAAGACGCTAGAAATAATCGACCACAAAAACCTCCTAATCGTAGATGTATTTATGATGTTGCACATTTTCTTTGTATATTGGTTTTAGCTTTGTCGGTGTTGTGTCGAAACGTATTTATGTCCGTTAGTGTGAATTGATTGTGAGAAACCAATCATATTTTTGAATCTTTCGTTAAAATTAAAAAATATAACGTATCGAATTATTCGCCATTTTCAAAGTGTCACTTTAGTAGTTTATAAACTTTTAATTGAAGCATTTTACATTTTCAATTGTTTAAGTAAGTGCACCTCTATCACTACACCAGTGTCAAGATGACAAATAGATAACTTGCACAAGATCCTAATGAGATTTGGTTTAGGACTTCCAGACCTCACATGTGGTCCTAAATTAAATCTTAATATTTACCCATCCAATAAATTAGGTTAGGTTAAATTGGTCCAAAGTATAGTACACAAACTAGCTTGTTTGTTAATCTCAATTATAGGAGATGCTTTTTAAGACAAAATATTCATTAATAAGATCATCTATCTTCATTTATTACTTAATAAATTGTGACAAACAAATTTAATTGTATCAATGTTTCTTTAGTGTTTGTAACATCTACTTTGACTTCACAACTTGTCTAAGTTTATATATTTATCCGGTAACCGACTCAATGTTGCTAATATTATTGATGTTACACATGTTGTATATCAACGACATACATGTAATCGATATTCATCTAACATAAGTATTGGGTTAGACTACACATCTACTTGATTAGACCTCTCCCAACCATCGTATTTGATTGCTTCCTCCAAAGAAAGTCCAAAAACGTTACAGACAGCATCTTCAATTCTTGAGTCTCTTTGGTGGACTTTATTATGGGAGAGACGGAGGAGACGGATGTGGTGGTAAGGCTATCTTTTTTACTGATTTGTTTTTTCTTTTGAATAATATAATAAATGAAATGAATTATCAGTCAATACGTGACTGATAAATTTCAGAATTCTTCAGTATTTATAGGCGTGTGTTCAGTCATTTGTCAATTCTTTTGTGAACTTGCTGATGTGTCGCTGAGCTGGCATTTTAGTTCTTCCCGTCGTAATAGTAATTGACCAGTCATAAATGTAACACTCATAATCGTAGCATTTCTAAACAGGAAAACTACTCTCGAGTAAACAACCAGGGAAAAATAAAGGGCAAATCTCATATATTATGATGATCCTCGGTTTTATTAGTTGTTACAATCATATAGTATTTTATAAACTTACTCGTAAAGTTAATTATGTTGTAACCTTACAAGATTAGCAAAAACTTTGTGGACGATAATTTTCTGAATCAAAATATATGACATGAAAAAAAACATATCGCATCATATTGTTTCACGATAAAGAAACCAAAATTGAAAAAGTTGCTTCAAGAGAGCATTAAGCAATAGAAGTATGTTCACCTTGTGTTCTAACTTTACACATCAATGACACCTAAAAGAGCAAATAAAACAAAAATGACATTTTCACCAACAGAAATGAAATGGAATGAGTAGAATATGTCATCATGTTTTGGCAAACTTGTGTTGAGTTTTGTATTTTTCTCAAACTCACTTTAAAATTCCAATATCAACTGGACCTTTTAACCACTAAAATGGCTGTGCGTCACTCCTCAACCTAAATATATTTGTAACACAGCATAAATATAGGAAACTTGGTTTTGGTTTTAGTTAGAATCAAACTTGTTATTGAAACTAAAAAAAACCAATATTCCATTACAAAGTTTATGACAAATATAGGAAACTCCATTCTTGGAAATTTCACTCCTAAATTTGTAGAAATTGAAGTTTTGAAAGGAGATTTCTTGTTTTCTATATTGTCAAATTTGGGATCTTTGATCACTTTTTCTTTGCAATTCCCCTTTTAGTAGGTATGATTGTTATATTATACTGTAGTCCGTATATTTTTTTTGACAGTGTCGTTAGTTATACAATGACACGCCTATTGTAACTCCAGTATTTTACAAACTACGCGTTGTGGCCGCTGGTGACAACGAATAGTTAATTGACGATTTACGCATGTTAATTTAAAAATGATTTTTAATACATACAAAGCTTTATCAAAATGGTATTTTATGTTAATTCTGTATGTTAAGGTTTTTCATTTCATAAACCTCAAGCAACATAGCACGGGCTAGTTTGGCGATAAAATCATAAAAACTCAATACTCGGAAAGTAGTAGTTTGGCGATACATTAATTGCCACATATATATATGATATATGATACGATATGAATGACAATGATAAAATTATTAATCAGGAACACGTTTACGATTATTTAGACAAATATTATTGTTAGAAAACTGTAAATTAAAAAGGGTTAATTCTAAATCAGAATTGTTTCACAAATTGTATATGTTCACTTTCTGAATTTGATATTTTGACCCTTATTGTTGGGGTCACATGAAATTCAATATGTGGATAAGACGTGAAGATCAAACAAGATTTTCGGCACAAAATCAAATTCGGTGTTTTGATGATCGAGAGAAATTCGTATTCAAAAGTGTGTATCCAAAATGAATCCAAAATGCAACTGTTGGGTTTTTAATAGTTAGAACTTAATGTATTAAAACCATTAATGAACTTCAAGGACAATTTGAACTTTCGTCACTTTTTTAATTCAACTTTTATGATAATAGTAAAAATATTTTATATGTAGTCAAGAAGACTTGACCATATGAACCATGGTGTGGGTCGGGCACCTTTTGGTTTGGATATTTTTGATTAACCCAATTGTTGTCTGTTGATTAAACCTCTTGAGTCTTGACCAACTTTTAAGAAACAATATGATTTTGTTCAAACATGTCCACCACATATACGGGCCCTTATTTCATGTATCATTTACTAGACATAGCCCACACCTCTTATGGCTCATGGATTGTCAATATTCACATACTCATGTGAATATTGATATTTACTTAATGATTTTAGTACATCAAGGATACATGATTACTTTCACAATCATGTCGGTCTAACGTTTGCATATAACTTTAGGGAAATTTATAAACATGAACGATCAATTGAGTAAAAAAGATGAAAACTTCATTAATCTTGCAACAAACAATACAAATGCCAAAATGTTTGGAACCCTTGCATCAAATCAATTACTTAATGAAAAAACATCTTTTAACAAAGTTATAAAACTTAATCCCTCAATGATTACTATCATCCAAAAACTCGGGATCCTTCGGCTTTGGAACTGGGCTACGAATGACATCATCATCGTCAAATACCCTTCCTCTTCTTACGCTCGTTGCCAAATTCGCTAAGCCTGTGTCCTTTCTACCTGATCTGTTCATCTTATAAATGGTTGAACTCTCTTTAGCCTTTAGTATTCCAGCCTCTTTTCGCCTTTTGTAATGCTTCCATGCTGCTTGTATAAAACAGGCAGCCCAAGTTCTCCATTGGTGCGAGTGAACCCTGAATGTGTGTCTAAGTTTCTTGCTGTGCAGCTTACGAAACTGTGTGGCCACAAATTTTAAGTCTTTTGAGGTGAGAGCAAAAGCTTCCACCTCAGTAATGGCAGTGACTGTACGTGTAGATGATGGGATGATGACACTTGGACGTGGGTCCAGTGCCCACGTCAGCAGTTCCTCGCCACAAAAGTCTCCTGGGCCAATCTCACATTGGTTCAAGAAACCAGATCGGCCCCCACCTGTAGTGTAGGAATCTAGGTGACCCCTCATTATGAAAAGCATTTCATTAGTAGGGTCACCTTCTCGAACTAGGCAAGTTCCATGTGTCGAGATCACAGGTTTTAGTCTTTCACATATTGCATCCACGGTGCGCTCATCCATTTGATCAAATAGCGGAACCTGTTCACATTCATATAATTTTATTACACCAAAAGTCGCGTAGATTAAACTAAAATAAATAAAATGTACAGATCAAAGAAACTCACCCTTCTAACGAGCTCAGCACATACATAACGTTTGATATCTCTTCGAATATCTAGAGGAAGGGCACGTAGAATCTCTTCTTCATCGACTCCTCGAGTTGTAATCCATTTATATAGATCGTGTTTACGTACACGCTCCCTTAGTTCATGTGGTAGATGTCTATGGTGCATCCATTGCTCGGTATCCATCCGTTTTACCCTGTACTCCTCTAATCGTTTAGTTCTTGACTCGAGATATTGCTGTTATTCGAAAACAACATCAAGTTTATAACTAAAAAAATAACAATTTCAATTTAAAATAAAAATAATTCGGCTTACTTGCATATTGCCAATAAGCAAAGCAAAGAGAATCAATCCTGTAATGGCAATGAGTATGCAAAAGTGTGTTTCCGCTGGAAATGGACTTGATTGAAGTTCTTGTCCTGCCGAACTGCAAAACTCGAAAATATTTTCTACATTTAATACGTGTTCACTTGACGGGGACATAATTATTTGTACAGGCCAGCATATTTGTCCCCACATTCAGAACATATTAAAGGTTTATGTGTCTTAGGTTACCTTAAGCCTCTAAGGCCCCACCAGAGACAATATGAGTATTTTTGATAGAAACTATTCGAAGCGATAGAGTATTGAACTGAATCCTCAACGAGCCCATATTGGTAATTGTTAACATCAGCACATATGGTTGTGACATTGCTCGTTGGATACCATGCTTCTCGAAGAGGATGGTTCACATTAACACAATCGAAATATCGATGCTTGCATTCTATTTCCTTATCACATATTTCTACCCAACATAGCCCCTGTCTCTCAATCGATAAAAGATACCACATCGCTCCAATCACCTTACAATACAAAAAAGAGAACATTAGTTATGTATAGATACTGTAATCGATACAATTTGAGCATAATGGTAAAACATACATGAGCGGCCAACATAAAAAGAACAAGATTATAAGCAGCCCCGACCCACGCCACATTAGCCACGAGGCCTGCTTGCTTTGATATGTGGGTCCCGAGTCTAAACGTAAGATAAAGCCTCAAGAAGAACTGAATCATGATAAAGTATAGCACGCTCGTCTTTGTACTCATCATTTCCGTCGTATCAACAATATGAAACCAAGTCATCACTTGTGGAATAGGAAGTGTAGCCAAGAAATCAAGCCAAAACTCACCCCTGAGATACCTCTCGGAAATACTACAGGAATCTAGAATCAGCTCACCTCTACCAAGCAATCGTGAAGAAGGCGCCACATAAGCAGTACGAAACCGAACATAAATCTTGAGAGCGTAAAACACATCAACAATCGTACGGATGACAGTGAGTGTTATTTTGAGTTTTACATCTTCATCCAAACACATGTTCTCTTTAATCACAGGCAAGTAGAAGAAAAGAGGGTCTACTGCAAGTGAAAAAAGAGCTGCAATTAGAAACAATTGGTTCCATTGATTCGTAAGTTTGCCTCGAGGATCGAGAATTGTGTTTTTGGTTTTTGCATAATCCTCTGAGAATGCTCGTGAAAGCTTTTTCCCAAGCTTCGGGTCTTCTATCTTCAAAGATGAAGTTTTTGGTTCTGGTGTTTCAACATCAGCATCAGCATCAAATCTGGTAGAAAAAAAAATCAAAAACTAACCATAAAAATTATCAATTATATATACAAGAAAGGTGTAATTTTTCTCAACCTGACGTATCGTTTGGAAGTATTCATTGTGTTCAGGTAACTCGAAGGCTGCTTAATGCAGTTGATGAACTTGATCTCCTGTGAACTGCAAACGATGTTAAACAAATCGCTATTTTATAGACAAAATGGTATATACTGAAATTGTCAAGTTGTGCCGATTTAAGTGACAGAGAGTTCACTTTCTAATTATAAAGCTGATGTAATGAAAGGGTGTGGGTTGTTCTTATATTTGTCTCCTATGTTTGGGTAGTTCTTATTTTGAAAGTATGAAGTTACTGGAATACAGAACAAGAAAAGGAATAAATAGAAGAGACAGGTAGATACAAACCAAGAAATCATTTGACTCTCAAGTCTGATCCTCCTCTTTTCCTTGAATATTTGACCAAACCGTTTTTATGAAATGATATTATTGATATCACATGCCCAAACAAGGAAATATTAAGCATAAGTCTCAAACTGACTCAATGGCCCGCTTCAGAGTGTCTATATTTGCATTATTATATTAATATTTCAAAAATGAACAAGGGAATCTCATAAACCAGATTGATGGTAAGGATGAAAATTTTAACCTAGAATTTGCTACCTGAAGAGATGTTACAATATTGATGGGACATGATTCTAACTTATGACTTATGAGATGTACAAACAAAAGGGGATTTGGAAAGAGACTAATAAAAATAAAGAAGCTTTATAATGGTTATAGAAGGCCTTTTCGGATCTTCACATTTTTAATTATCCTAAAACTGTTGTGCTGAGAACAATGCAAAGATGCTGATATTGTCTTATAAAGTTATTAGTAAATAGTAACTATAAGGGATCTGACTATAACAGATCGCTCCTCAACAAACCAAGCATAACTCGTTGCAGAGATCATTTGCAAATTGTATGGCATCAGCCTACGCGCATTTATTTTCAAGTATGGGGCACAAGTGTGTCGTTTAAGACAACAAATAACACTCGTTAACAATATTATATTTGCGGTCTTAAATCCGTATTTAACTTTTATTTTGAAAGGCTCTACCAACTAGATGACCTACTTCTTACAAAGACCCAAGAAACTGGTACGAAACTTCGTATTTCAACATCTCAAAACTGATCAACACCGTTTGCAGACTTTTGACAACCACTTCAATGCAACAGGCCCAGTTTTCACCGTAATGAAGTTTCTGATGATTGACCACTGGCTGACTGATTGATAGTTGCGTTTTCAGAACACAACAGTGGTTCTATAACAACCAACACTGGCCTAATTGTAAGGTGTTATATGTCCTCACGAGAAGTCTCAATTTAAAACCTCTCTAAGTAAACATACGGGGTTAGAAACCCCATAGCCTAGTTGTAAGGTGTTATATGTCCTCATGAGAAGTCTCAGTTTCAAACCTCTCTAAGTAAACATACAGGGGTTAGAAACCCCTTTAGACTGCATACATCCGAGTAATACTCCCTAGGTAACCTAAACAGATAATCCTCACAGTTTAGACAAGAGTTCTCTAATGCATTTGTCGAATAGGCAAAAACTATACTAAGATGTTTGTTTTTTCAAGAAGTTTATCAATCTGAATCTGAAAAACCACTGATCATCAGATGTGGTTCCAAAATCTGAATCAAAATAAGTTTGAGACCCTTTATAACCCTATAAGTTCTGATGCCCACAAGTTAGTTACTGAGTACAATCAACTCACAAATACACAAACGATTCAAACGAATTCAATTTGCATACACCAAATTGATTGATTACAAATCGGTATATAGTTTTTGAAAGCATACATTACAAAACTTAACGACACTTATGAAACCTGCTAATCCTTTACGTCACCTAGACAAAATGCAGCTTCAATATAAGCATCAATTTTCCGCTAATGATGATGACATAAATTGTCTAAAACTGACGCCTTTGTGGAGCTTCAGCAACACTAACTCGAATATTCCTGCCATCGAGATCCTGCAAGAAATTTTCTATCAGAACTCATACTTCACATACACTGATTCAACAAAAAACCGTAGCAAAAGAAGTTATTAATCACTTACAACTCCATTTAACGAGTCAATAGCACAGTTGACCTCGTCAGCAGAACTGTAAGTCACAAACCCGAAACCCCTTGACCTACCACTCTCCCTATCGTAAACCACCTTAGCTTCAACAACATTTCCTTGTTCTCTAAACAAAGTTTCGAGTGCAACATTATCGACACTCCACGCGAGGTTTCCTACGTACACCCTGTTGGTGTTATCGAAACTCCTTCCACCCCCACCGCCACCAAAACGGCCACCTTCTCTGGGCCCTCCAAATGAAGATTCTTCCCTCCTTGGTGGTGGCCCAGAGTTCACCCTAATTGCCCTTCCATCAAGCTCCTGTCAAAGTGTCAATTTCCGAACAATTAAAACTTCAATATCATAATCTACAGAATCTTGAAAGAAATAAAGCTTTCAACTTTCTGCACTCTACTCCGATCTTTATTAATAAAATAAAATCTATAATTATAGGAAAAACTTACATAGCCGTTGAATTTACGAACAGCTTCCTCAACTTCTTCAACTGATGACATAGTAACAAACCCAAAACCTCTGCTTCTTCCACTAACCTTGTCATATATAACCTACCACAAGCAATTATTTCATTACGCATACTAAATTCTCAGTCTTAATTACAATATTATAAATAACCATTGTAGAGGAATTGGATCAAGAGAGAACCTCAATTTTAAAAGGAACCAGAGAACCTCCAAAATTATACTGAATATTCAACGATGAATATGAGTTTACATAGTATATTCATGAATGAATATTTAGTGTAAAATGAAGGGGTTCTCTGGTTCCCTCTGAATTTGTGGTTCTCCATGGATCCTTTCCCCCATTGTAGATATATAAATACACACATACACACACACTATACACACATATGAGATCAAGATTACATGTAGAATCACCTATGAGGAAGTTCAAAAATTGCAAACCAATAAAAGGTCAAAAAACCATAAAGGTACGGGCTAAAAACACATTTTAATTAATCCGTTAACAGTGAAAGAATGTATTTTTACATGTAATTTTGTAGCTTCCAACCATTTAGTTTTTATGAGTATAGTCAAACCTCCACTAATAATATTAACATGTGATTTAATACTTAATTTTGTGATTTTAACACTTACTTAACTTCCTTGAACATATACATACTTAATTTTGTGATTTTAACACTTACTTAAACCTTCCTTGAACATATATACATACACTCACAAATACATATGCAAATTTAAGCCTAAAACAGTACTAATACCTAAAATGAACACAAACTAACTTCAAAACTAGGTTTAAAACATTACAAAAAAATTAGGGTTTAGAATAAAGTGAAAATTATACCTCAACCATATCAACATTACCAGCACCTTCAAACAAACCAGCAAGTGCAGCACTATCAACACTAAACGGCAAATTACCAACGAAAAGTTTCAAGTCAGGGGAGAAGTTCTGCGGCTGTTCATCATCACCGTCGCTAGAAAGTTCTTCATCAAGTTCCAACCCAGATGAAACAGAAACTGTACGGATGATTCTTGAAGATGGGGTTGGTTCAAAAAGCTTGCTTGATGATAGAGTAAAGAGCTTTGGAAATTGTTTGATTGATGAAATGGAAAGTGAAGATGGTGATGGGGTTTTAGATAAAGATAGGGTTTTTGAAGAAGCTAGGGTTAGAAATTGAAGGGATGTTGTTGATGAAGCCATTGATTTTAGGGTTCGAGTGAAATCTACAAGAAGCAGGGGAAGGGGAGGATAAGGTTTTTGGTAAGGGGATGAGGGTTGGGTTTGGTTTATGAGAAGGGTTTTTATAGGGTATATGAAAGAGGCCAGAGGGGTGATTGATGGATGTATATATATGGGTTTGACCCGACCCGTTTTGTATCTTATCTCATTGCAAATTTGTAACAATTTAGGATTAGGGTTTCCTCTATTTGAAGAACTATGAGATTTTGGCCTCCTTGTTTCCTTCTTGAATGTTTTAGATTAACCAACTTATGAATTAGCTTTTACTTTGATAATTAAGATTTAAAATCCCACCATTAGTTTTTTAATGAGTATATATTGAACATTAATATTAATTTTAATTTTAATATATACGAAGTTCGGTTAAGTTGTCTCCTTAAGTCGTAAATTTCAAATTTTCTTGTTGAATCATAAATCAACTTAAATATGTAAAAATATTTGACTTAATTAGTGAGTATTAATTGTATTTTTTATGTAAATATCGATTTTTTCAAACCCATATATATATATACCAGCAAACATATGTGTAATGTGATGATCATGTGATGATGGTAGGTGACGATAACGATGATAAATGTGGTGTGATGAGAAATTAAGAGTACGTAATGTTCTGAAAGTTTATTGTATGTATTTGATATTTATTTAGTTCTCATTTGAACCTGAACCTATATATATATATATGGTAATAGAGTGAAATTTGATATGTATATATAGTAATAACAATAACTATTAATATGAAGTATAATTGTTGAGATGATTAAAATGTAAGTAATTATGTAAGGTGATATAATCGTTTTCCGTGATTAAATTGATGAATTAAGTCAATGACTCAAATGCATAATAAAACCACTCCCAACTGTTATCGTGTCAATTTTGTGTCAGTTGTGTCACCTCAGCGCAACATCAGCACCTTCCAAACTGACATAAAACTGACAATAATAGATGTGTCAGTTTAATTTATGGGCCCCACATATATTTAAATAATACAAATTCATTAAAATTAAAAATTTATTACATAAATTAAAATTAAACATTACATAAATTCAAATTAAGCATTACATAAATTCAAATTAAATATTACATAGATTAAAATATAACATTACATAAATTAAAATTAAATATTACATAAATTAAAATTAAACATCTTAAATTAAAATTAAACATTAAATTAATTAAAATAACAAACTACATTTAAAATACTATACATTACGATTTCGGGAATTTGGAGGGAGGTGCCAAATGTGTTCGATAAGAGCATTGCAAAGTTAATGATGAACCCTCGCGTTGCATAATTCCTTGTCCATATGCATTTGTGTTTCAACCCTCTCCGTTCACGAATGTGTTGGAATGTTTGTTGGGTTTGACATATAGTCTTCCTTGAGTTGACATATATTGCGTCCGTTGTCATCGGTTATCATGTTGTGTAAAATAACACATGTGTACATGATGCGGCGTACTTTGTTGATGTTATATGGTTTTGTCGGGTTCTTAATGATTACCCAACGTCCTTGAAGAACTCTGAATGCTCGTTCAACATCCTTTCTTGCAGATTCTTAATAAGTCTTGAACTTCATACTCTTTTCCTCAATTGGACGTTTAAACGACTTCACAAGAGTTGCCCATTCCGGATAAATTCCGTCGGCGAGATAATATCCTTTTGTAAATTCAGTCACAACAATATCATACACTACTCCAGGAGCCCTATCTTGGAGTAAATTGTCGAAAAAATCTTATTCATTAAGGGCGTTGATATCTTTGTTTGAACCCATCGGACCAAAGTAAGCGTGCCAAATCCACAAATCGTAATAGGCAACCGCTTCGAGCATGATCGTTGGATGTCCTTGATCACCTCGTGTGTATTGGCCTTTCCATCCTACTGGACAATTTTTCCAAGGCCAACACATACAATCGATGCAACCGAGCATACTCGGAAAACTATGTAACTCTTGACGTTTAGCATGTAAACGTTGAACATCTTGGAGTGTTGGTTTTCTACGGTACTCGGTGGAATATAAATGAAATATACATTTGGTAAAGTTGTCCAAACAATCATATGATGTTTGTTGACCCATGTGTAAGTATTCATCAAATGCATCGGGTGCGACACCGTAGGCCAATTGGCGTACGGCGGAAGTTCACTTTTGAAAAACGTTAAAACCAAGTTTACCAGCAGCATCTAATTGTTGATGGAAATAAGAAAAGTACGGTGGTAGAGGTAGTTAAGCGTAAGATGTTATACCTTCACATATACGAAGAAATAATGGTCGACTCATTCGAAATCGTCTTCGAAAGAAATCCGACGGGAATGTTGGGTTCTCGACAAAGTAGTCTTGCCATAAACGTTCGGCGGAAGCGATACAATTTCTCGTTAAGTATTTTCCTGGCGCTCTTGGTATCCGGCTTGAACTTTCGGCTTTGACTTCTTCATCTTCTTGCTCCAACGTATCAACGATATTTAACATTGCAACCGGATAAAAAAATGTCGTGACTTGAAAAAATTTCGTAACTAAATCAAAATCAGAGCTCGAAGACGACTTTGGATCCATTTACGATATGATAATGAAAATGGTTGAATATAGAGTAGTTTGGTGGAATAATGTATTTGAATGTAGTAGAAAGATGAATAAAAGTGTGTGAATTATATAGAGTAGTTTGGTGGAATAATGTATTTGAATGTAGTAGAAAGATGATAAAAAGTGTGTGAATTATATAGAGTAGTTTGGTGGAATAATGTATTTGAATGTAATAAAAAGATAATGAAAAATGAGTGAATTGAAGTTTAGTTGTATGTATATTTATAATGTGTATGGGGTAGGATAAATGAGTTTAAAAAATATTTTTTTTTAATAAAAAACGGATATCGTTATTTAATAGATATATATATATATATTAATCCCAAACGGTCAAAATTGAAGAAGAAAAAAGCAAATTAAAACGTCAACCTGGCCCACCCTCGTGTCGCTTACCACGTCGGAAAACCGGTTTGGTCAAACTGACGCACTCCTCCGACGCGGCGGTGCCATTGGTGTCGGTTCAATCGACGTGCGTCGGTTGAAACCGACGAGACCATTGCATCTGAGTAATATATATATATATATATACTCATCAATTTCAACATTCTAATGAATCGCATATACATACAAAGTTGCATGTCTAGAGTTTCTTTTGCTTGGCAAAAGAAAAACTCTTTTAATAGTATGATACATATTTTTTTAATGCAAAAGTTATTTTACTTTGTTTTTCTACTATTTGAAAGATTCAAGTTATTGAGAGTCGTTTGAATTTTAAAGGAAACAGGATTAGACGATTTCAGCCGTTGATTTATGTAATTAACGACTCGGATTCGCTTGAAAGATTCAAGTTAGTGAGAGTCGTTTGAATTTTAAAGGAAACAGGGTCAGACGATTTCAGCCGTTGATTTATGTAATTAACGACTCAGATTCGCAATATCTCCACAACACTACATTTTACGTAAAATGCAGTACGCACGTAAAATGCAATATTGCGAATTTGAACTGTTAATTACACAGATCAACGATTAACATCGCATGTCCCTTGTTCCCTAAATGCCTCTTAATTCCACGCCTAAAACAATTCAAATACTCTTTGTATGTGTTTTCTGATGGTGGACAGACAATATCAAAGTAGAAGTCATGCGTTTAAATCCCTACTCCATATCCTTATAACCATTAAAGTGAGTTAATATAATCGAAATATTCAATATTGATATGATTCTGACATACAAATAAGTATCAAAACAACCCATATGTTAAAGCATAATGAAGTAATACTCTTTTTTTCTTAAAGCATTCACCAAGAAGAAGATGAAAACTATATGAATAGAAAATCATTGATGACGGATTGCAAAAGTTTAATTATAACTTATTCTACAATCTATCGCAAACTGGTTTGCAAGAAATATTTTTAAGCCATATACTTTGACTCTACGGTATATGTATGTAGTAAACATACATGACAGTGTTGTATACTTTCTCAATTATCTTTTATAAGGCACAAAGTGAAATATCAAGAGTGTCAAATAGGGTAGGGATGTAACTTATCCCAATTATACATACAATTCACACGTATATACACTTTGTCTCTATCGAGATATGAACTTAAAATCTTTTGATTAACGAGCACCTCCCATACCGCTAAGCCAATGGTTTGATGCAAAATTATGGGCAGTATCGTTGCTATCTGGTTAGATAATTTGGGTGTCATGATGTTCAGAAGTGAACATTGAAATTATGTTTCAGAGATTAATAACCAAACTTTCAGGATGTCATAAAATATGGCATATTGGTGTTGTTTCGCCTAAAAACTATAATACCGTTTCCTTGTAATTTAATAGCAAGATATAAATGTCAATTCATAATTTGGATATTGTCACACAATGCAATGTTTACTTCTTCAGCCCCTATATATCATCTTAACTTAGATTATGTGTCCTCCTCAAAAAAAATCTAGAAGCCATATGTTCGGTTGTATAAAAGCCACATCCCAATGTTTTGTATCGCTTGATAAAAGAAGCAAAAAAGTGTAGAGATGTAGATTTCTCACTCTTCATATCTTCGTCCCTTAATACCCCCTTCATATGTATACAATTCCTATGTAAAATACCCTTGTCATCAACTATGATATATTCAAGTTGTAACTGCATCGAGTTTGGCCATTTCAACGACAGATGAACAATTTACCTTACAACGTTGACCGAGAGATTGACTCAAGTGGTGGTTATCGACTTGATCCATTTCACAGAATTGAACATTAGATGAGAGCCGAAATAGAGTAGGCTGTCACAGCAGATTTGTTACCCAGTTGGCCAACTAGCTACACTAAGATAAAGACACATACATTATGGTAGAATAATATGAGTGGTAGGCTATATGTGGTGAATGACTAGTTTGTACCACATAGACAGAAAAGCATTATGGGTTTCGCTGTTGGTTTTATAGTTTATATTATTAAAATGTGTATAATTTATGCCAGGTAATATTTTATGATGTATATAATTCGGGTATGAGTTCGGGCTCCCGAAAATAACACCATCAGCTGCGGGTTCAGGTATGGGACTCAAGGGGTATTCCCATCCCCGACCCCATCCCTGGTTTTCAAATTTGGGGATTCCCCATCCCCATACCCGGTCATCTCGGGGATTATCCGGTCAAGTCGGGTGTGGGGATCGGGTTCCCCATCCGGTGCGGGTTTTTTAGCCATCTGCAGGAAGGTACTAACATAACAAACAGGATTAACAAAACACATAATGACATAAACCATTATGCATTACTTATGCATCTCAGGGGGTCTTGGGTCAGCTTATTTTGACAGCTTTGGGACTAGATAGATTTTGAAAAAATCACTTAACTCATTTTTAACAACTTATGAACGTATCAAATTAAACGTATAGCTTATGTATGGCAGTAAACTTGAGTTGATACGCGCTTTATCGATCTTTTCAAATTTCAAAAAGCCCACAAGCTGTGAAATTTTTAAGTTGCAATATATGATAATTTATGCAAAAAAAAATTAATACACACAGAAAATATAGAACAAAAATAAAAACACACAGACTGATGAGGTTAATGAGACATTTTCAGTTCTTATTATACAAGAAAACTTATATGAATCTCGAACAAGAAATTATATATCCAAGTCACCTTCTCGATCTATCTAGATAAAACGAGAGTAAAGCTCTTGTTTTAAAACGAGAGTAAAGCGCCAATGGTGCGTAGCTCAGTTGGTAATGGGTGGGGGCATCTTTGCCACCAAATAAGCAGAAGGTCAGGGGTTCAAGCCCTGGCACCCCCATAGCCACAACCGCTGAGTGAGTCAGGTATGCCCCCACATTATGGATAGGCAGCCAATTGTGGGCCGGTTGGAGTTGCCGGTTATCAACTTTTTGCCACCAAAAACGAGAGTAAAGCATCTAATACATAATATCAACAGTCTGGAAAAGTACAGTGATTCGATTTCTTAATCTCCCAACAATATTCAACACTATAAATCTAGAGTTGAAAGTAAATTATGAAAGGCATTAATATAAGAGAAGATCAGAAACAGGTTTTTGGGGTGCTAAACCACAATTCTGCCCATAACCCGCAGATCAAATGAAAACAAATGTGCTATAAAAAAGTTCTAACTCCTGAACTAAACCGGCGACTTGCATGTTACAATAACTCCAGCGCAGTTTATTATCCTCAACAGAAAACTATAATTAACAATGAAATGACTCACATTGATCAGGCTGCAACTGCTGATGCTTGTTTCTTTGCTTTCTTGCCTCCGGTGCCTTTAATCATTCTGGATAAAATATCAGCTTGTTTCGTGTTCCCCTGTTCATTGAGAATCTTTATCAACTCCTCGCTGCTACTTTTATCCGTAACACCCCCTTTCTCTTTTATTTTACATAAAATCGAGTAAGCATTCAGCGTCTTTCCAGCAGCTAGAAGTGCATCCAACACCTTATCGTAGCTCGAGAACTCGACACTATAATCTCGCTCCAACACATAATCTAAAAGCTTAACAGCTGCAATCGTCTTTCCCTTTTCGCATACAACAGATAACAAACTATCAAAATCAGGGGCAAATCCAACATTCATCATCAAGTCGATTCGACCTAAAGCTTCCTCAACGTGACCTCTTAATAAAAGTGCTTCCAAGATTTTCGAAACCAAATCCGTGTGTTCTTTTACGCCCATTTCCACCATGGTTTTCATCACCCGACTAGCCGTTTGTACCCTTCCATCTTCGAATAAACTCTCCATTACCGATCGATAAAGCAATGAATCGGGTCGATGATCATTTTCAATCATGCTATCAAGCACGGTTTTAGCATCCGATGGTTCGTTTTTCTTCAAGTAGCTCTCGATAAGCAGCCTATACGCAGTTTCTTCAGACGGAACGTTTCTCCTCATCATGATTCTTAGAAGCTCGAAACCGGAATCAGGCGAGCCTTCTTTCGAGTGACCACAAATTAAGGTATTAAAACCAAAAGGATCCAATACACCTAATTTCATCAACTGTCTAAATAAAGTTTCGGCTTTATTCGTCATTCCATTATTACAAAGATACTCAATCATGGGATTATACGCGGTTGACTCAAGCTCTAAAGTACCCTTCGTGTTCAACACGATTTCATTCTCAATAAGTTGATCCAATAATTTAACTGCTTCATCATAAACACCCTTTTTGCAAAGATTTTCGATTAGAACTCCGTAATGTCCAGCTTCAGGGGTGACATTTAATCGCATCATCGATTTAAGGACATCTGCAGCAGCATCAAGATCACCCGCCTTACACTGACCGACAATCAACCGCAAAAACACTGAATTACACTGCGGAGCAATATGACGGTGTACCATTTCCTTCAAAACGGCATTTGCATCCGCCATTTTATCAGCATCACAAAGCCCGGGCAATAAAGTTGAATAAGTAAAAGCATTCGGTTTCATACCAAAACCTTTCATCTCTTCAAACAACTTCAATCCATCATCTACTCTACCGACCTTAACATACCCTTTAATCATTGTCGTATAACTAATCACCGTTGGTTCAATATTTTTCGCTTTCATTTCCACAAAAAACTTCTCAGCTTCCTCTATCTTACTAACCCGATTAAACCCATTAATCATTGTATTATAAGTAACAACATCAGGCGAAATCTCTCGAGTTTTCATATCTTCAAAAAACCTATTAGCAGTTTCGACTCTTGACGAAAGAAAGAACCCCCAAATCATAAGATTATACGTATGTCTGGTAGGAACAATACCTTCACTCAACATCTTATTAAAATAACGTTTCGCCATCATATACCTCCCTTTTCTCATTATCACTTTAAACAAAACATCATATGATTTAATAGTTCTGGGCACACCTAATTCCTCCATACTCCTAAAAATCTTGACACTTTCTTGAACAATGCCCGATTTTCCATAACTATCGATCAAAATAACGAATAAATCTTCGTTCCATTTAAGACCCTTTTTAGGCATATCTAATAAAATGCACCTAGCATGATTAAGCTTTGAAGCTTTACCTAAAATATCAATAATCTTATAATGTGTTTCTTGATCATGTTTAAATAAACCAGACCTTTCAACCCACCTAAAAAACTCTAAAGCATGATCTGGGTTTCTAGCACTATGCAATACATTATAAACAAGATTATGATCAAATACAGGAACTAGATTTCGGATCGAGTTTTGTAAACGGGTCGTCCATGCCCGGTTTGCCATCATTCTACAAATTATATCTTCAATCTTTTCTGGGTTTCGATGCTTACCTCTTGGGATTCTTGATTCCATATTCTTAACCGGTTCGAGATGTGATTCTTGGACCGAATTGGGGGTTTCGGGTTCTGGGTTTTGTTCTTCATTTGGGGGTTTATCAGGGGATGATGATGAACAGAAAAAGTTTAGGGCTTTGAAGGGTTGTTGGGTATTTGTGATTCTTGCAAGATTTGAGAAGAAATTGTTATTCAAGATTTGGGGTTTTGATGACGAGATTAAAGACATGATTTTTTTGAGAATGAAGATGTGGGGAGTGTGAGTTTACTGTGAGGAAAGTGAGAGAGGGCGATTGGTGTTGAGGGCTAGGGTTTTAGAATGCGTACCGAGTCGACTCGGGTTTAACTCGGTTATGCCATAAGCCAAAAGTGTTCGATAACATATAACCTTTTCCTTTTCTTATATTTTTTCTTTTGATAAAAAAGAGATAAGCTATATTTAGATATAGAAAATGCCCAATTTTTACAGACATTCATTAATTCTAAATTAAATATTTTGCTAACCATTGCTCCTATTATCATCATGTTTAAACATAATTTTTTTTGTGAAATTTAAAATTTTATAGTTTCAGTGACTTTTAGATAATGTGATTGTGTTCTATCAATAATTATTAATTAGAGTAAATTATTTAAATCGTCTTTTTTATCGATCGTTTCTAATTTTTAAAATCATTTTAATAGTTAATTTTTGAAACTTTATTTCTCTGAGTACTTGAAAAATGAATTATTAAAATAAACTATTATGTGAAACTTTAGTCGTTAATAGTTCAAAAATTAATTATCAGTGAACTAAAGTTTCAAAAAATAACAATTAAAGTGTGACTTTTGAAAGTTAGAGTCGGCTTATAGAGAAAACGTGAAAGTCTAAACGATTTACATAATTTACTCTATACTTTTTTTTTTCATTATAACAAAAAATGTTAGGTTTTATTGATGGTTTTAGCTTCAAAAGGGTAATTTTAACTGTTGTCGCCAAGATGATACTTAGGTTGGAGTAAAGGTTAAAGATGTATGTTGGAGTAAGCTCAGAAAACTAGTTAGGTTGACTACCCAATAAACTCAAAAACTTATAAAGGTGCTTTTTCAAGCTTAAAAAAGCTAATAAGTTTAAGTTTTTTCTTATGACATCAAAACCTTTTTCTTAATTCGTTTTGTATTGATTGATTCAATAACTTCATAAGGTGTATAAACAAGCTAACACAATTGCCCGACTTGTTAAGTGCAACATTTTAAATCAATCAATAAAAATAAAAAAATGAGGTAAAATCGAAAACTAGAGCTCATGACAGTTGGTTGAAAAGCCACGATCAAGATATATGCTAACATGGAACTAATTATATGATGAAGAAAGTTATAAAAGGGTTGCATTGATTCAATGTGCAACGTTCATATTTATTCAATGTTTCTTCATAAATCAAAGTTTTTCCCTGTAATGTGAATTTACAAAAGAGTACACAATTCACAAGTTACCATGGAACTATAGAAGTAACTAACATGAAACCAGTGAAATGTCCGTTTGAGCATGCAATGTTTTCGGGCAAACATTTTATATCGAAATTAGAACTTAAGACAGTATCCTTTACATCATGTTTCCTATATATGCTTCAATCCGTGTAACCAGAAAAACAAGACTAACTATAACTACAAATGTGCAACTATACATCATGTAGCGTTCCATTTTATATCAACATGTATCACCCCATTCCGTGAGTTAATAAGATTGTACTTCTCGTTTATACGATTATTGTAAACCACATCCACAAGATTTATATCAACATGCCCCAACGCTTCCTGCATATATATATATTTTAAGGTGTTACTAGAAAAAGATGCATCTTGTCGTTTGTCTATAAAGATGGTTTACCTTTGATGAGCCAAACCCAAATGTATGCTTCCGTTTGCTTATTACTTCAATATGAATAATCTCCTCTAATGGAGCTTCATCTAACATAAACTGGAATTCCTCGTTCCAAGTTGGATCCCGAGTCTTCTTCAATAACTATGATTCAGAAAACCAAATCAAGAATCCGTGGTGCTTAAAGAAGTACTTCAAGGTGGCGATTTTGAGCCATTTAGGTTAATCCTTATCTCTAAGACCATTTGCAATGGTGACAGAGTGTTATGGGACGGACACTTTGTCACGTCATTCACGAAAATGTGTCATCTCACAACACTCCACATTGCAAACTTCCACGACATCTCACGACACCCAGTTGGACCCATTATTTAATTTTGTTTTAGGCTAAAAGGGAAGAAAATAAATTGAAAAAGAAGAAAAAGCTCACAGGACCCACTTATTTCTCGTTCTGGTCCGTGATGTGGGTGATGACACGCCACCACGACGTGCCCCACACCACCCGTGGTGGCATAACAGGGGCGAGAACGAGACAATTGCGAATGGTCTGATGGATCAAATAAAAAGATTGTTTCAAAAGGTAACATTTCAAACAAGTTGAAAGTCACTCAAAGTTTACTTTAAATCCATAAAAGTATAAAATCTCCTCAATCACTTTATTGATATAACTTTTGTTATCATATCTGATACACGAGTAATTTATGAACTAAAATTATAAAGTGTTACGGGTCAACAAACCCAACTTGACCCATTTCGACCCATACCAAAAGATTAATTGGTTTGACCCGTTACATGATGCGCCCATTCAATAATGCTAAAATTAAAAACTCACCTTGGTTTTACGTGTTTCTCCTTTGAAAACTACCAAAGCACAAGGGTTATTGTGGTGTTTCCCTTCAATACTCTTTGCACCGATCACTGTCACTATAAGTAAACCGGGTTTATTCACAAATGAACTCCTAAGTGATTTAGGAACGGTTTCTTTCCTCATATAGAAGTCAATGGGACCAGCGAAGCTTACGGCCTCTTCCACAAAAGGAATGAAAGTTAACTCCACTGTAATGCTCCCTCTTGGCTTCCTGTTACGGATATCAGTGGAATCTAAGTTTTTGACCAAACCTATAGTCAATTCCTTTTTCTCGTGCGGTTTGAGCAACATCAACGGGATAACTTGCATTCCTAATTTGTCGTGCAGCCCAACCTGCAAACCAAAATCATGATCAAGATGACATTTTGTTGTCAAAAAAGTTGATTTTGCAACTTCACATTTCATCTTGAGAAGTGCTACCACATTTTACTTCAGAATAAAAAGTAAAACTGCACCTTTTCCCAGTCAAAGACATGTAGTTCAAGGACTTGAGACATTGGATCGTTTACAGTAAGTTTAAATTCTTCATTCCACTCAGGGTTTAAATTGTTGATCTTTATAGAAGTCTTCTTTGAAGGAATAATCCTCCCTCCACTGAGTTTGAGCTTAACATACGGATCAGAACTTCCAATTATATCCTTCTTTCTGAGTTCACGTGCCCGTAAAACCTTCACATGTAGTATACCAACCGGTTTCTTTGCTGCGCCACTATCCCAAAATCATGATCAACAAAGCAAATTCACAATAACAAAATAATCAGTTCTAAAACGCAAATCCAAACACAGCCCAAGTACAAACAACAAGTAATAACTTACATGGAAGCATCAAGAACCGGTATCTCCAAAGCATGAGGCCAAAGATAAAGACTAGCAACTTGTTTCTTGATTAAATTCTGCCATCAACAAACACTCGCATTAATTTAGTCAACGAACTTTATGATTTGAACAAAGCGATATATTTTCCCAAAAGGAAGAAAAGAAGCACCTGAACGAAGTGATAGAGTCCTGGGATTGCCATAAGATCACCCCCCATTACTTTCAACCCGAAATCTACATCTGGCTAAATATAATATTCATCAGTGTGTTAGTACATTGTTCCACAGCACCTAGTTCCGAATCACACTTTTTTACCAACCTTTTCTAACAGAGACACCACAACATTTGAAAAGCATGGGAATGTTGGCACAAATGGTTTTAGAGTTACCCTCATTGCGGCAGTTATTTGCATATCTATCAACTGACAGAAAGCAATGCCATTAGATAAATGGCATAAAACAAAGGATGCTTAATCTTGTTCCATAAATTCAGATTATATCCTATGAAATATGAATAAAACTCTTTTAACCTGAATTTTAATTGGTAGAAATAACACGTTCAAAACCAGAGTTACATTGGGATTTCCTGCCCATTTAGCCACAAGATCAAAGACGAGATGGTTCTCATTCAATTCGTGTACTTTTATACCTGTCAAGTTAACAAAGAGCAGCCTACAATTATTATGCAAAGTGATTCACTGAACCAATTGCAACTAATATGTGCAGTGATGAACATACCTTGAATTGAAGGTGGAAGAGTTCCAAGTGTAAGGCTTTCAAAATCTATCGATCTGATATGATACATGCCCACATATTCAGAAAATATTGGTTTCGACATGCTTCTAATCATACCACATATTGCCTATAGAATAATGAAATCAATATGAGAAGGGTTAAAATAAATTATATGTAAAAATGAACAAAAGATACTTATAAAATAGGCAAAAAAATCACCTTATCAAGGTAAGGCCACATATCGCGAAATACATCATTCAACCAATCAACCTGTAAAACGATGAGGAAACCATTTTGTTACATTGTTGTTAACAACATAAAAGATGACTAGTAAGCATGCTAGAACGCAGTACTCACTCGTTCATAGTCCGGATTCTTCACCCACAATGGAAGCTCGGGTAGGATATCAATCAACGAATCTTTATCGAATTCTTTAATTGGTATAATGACTGGATTCTGCAAGTGTAAGTTAATAAGCTCTAACTCAATTATTCAACACTAGTGATATAACTTTTAAGAAATGTTACAATTCTAATTAAATATTCAACTAACAAATAATGATAAAAACTAATTACCTTTACATATGTAGAGTCTGTGTATCTAAAAATGAGAAAACCAAACGAAACACCAAATGGGATTCCAATAAAAAACCCTATAATTCCAAATAAGCTACCAAGAAAGCTCATCTTAATACTTTATTTCATTTGGGTTATTCATAAAAATATGATCTTCATATGTGAATCATCACATAAACATAAATAATGTTTCAATGATTAAAAATTGGTGTAAAAGGAAGATAAACACAATGATTTAAGAAATCAGTTAGTGGGTAATAAAAGCAATGAATGATTCAATGGTTTATGCCTTGAAAGATTGAATCTTGAGATGGTTTAACGTTAACGTAATGCAGGATTAAACAGACAAAAATGGGCTTTTTTGGAATAAAAAGAAAACAAAAATCTGGAATACTAAATTTTCAGTTTCACCCCCTAAAAAGTTCCTTTTATCAAGTCTTAAACCAATTACTCATAAATCGCCCTTTCACTTTATTGTAAGGTGTATAGCTAGCTAGCTATTCCGTTTGGGCTTACAATATATTATAAAATTTCTACCTTAAATCCTTTCTTGATAACAAGGTGTATAGTTAATTAGGTAATTAGTTATGGTTATTATTTTGTTTGGATTACGGTTTAAGAGCCATTTTCTTACTTTGTAAAGATAAAAAGAAGTGCCAAGTATAATCATCACTGATATGTTTAACAACAAACTTACAATCATGTTTCTCAAATGATACGCTGATTACTAGAAAACAATCATATTAAGAAGGTCTTTTATGTAAAGAAATCTAGCATCGATCTTGTGCTTACATGTATCATGAGGATCACATTTGGGACCTTGATGCATAAAAATATGGATGCTTAAGTTCTTTTTCTAAAAAAATTATACATTAGATACATGTTAGCATTATAATCTTTTATAAAATTTTCTCCATACGAGGCATTCTCCTTCGAATAGTACCCTAATTACTCGTATATTTATTATTGAACACTCTAATTACGTTGTTTAAGTAGAGAAATAGATACACATCATAAGTCAACGACCGAGTGCAACCATATGTTATTCGGGTACATGCTTCATTTACTAAAACAACCAAAGCATTTCCCAAAACTAAAACTAAACGCACAAGCATTGAATACGTATACATGTTGTCGGAAGTTAATGTAAAAGCGTCCACGTGAGAGGTGTAGAAGATTGTCAAGATAACCATATATTCGCATTTCAGTTACTAAAACGATAATATTCAAGGAAATGATAATAACAACCCTTAAGGCTGTCAATAAGTACGAATTTTATATATAAACGCGTTGTACTTTACATTTACATTTCATTATTATTGACAGTTAGACTATTATTGTACTAGCGTAAGCTCATAAAATTAGTTTTTATCGATAACCATGTCATCAACAAAACACTAAGTTAGAAATAAGGAAATAATGGAAATATTATCAAATTATAAGGATGGTTGACCTAAATATTTGTAGATGTTGGCGTGCTAAAAGCTTGCCAAATAATCTATTCAAAGTTGAGAATTTTGTGACAGAATGCCCCAAGACTTCTTCTTCATGACCTAACACTACACGTTTCTTCACCAACTTTCAAACTTATAATAACTTCGAGATTGCAACGCAAACTTAGAAAAATATACATAATATAAATAAGTAATATTTTTATATTTCTTCTCCCAGAATCTTCAATCTATATATATATATATATATATAAGATTTTAATTTATTTTTACTATTATAATAAACTTAACATAATAATAATAATTAATGTATTCATAACAATTTTTCTTTTGCTTGGGTATCATGTATCTGATAAATGATACAACATTTTTTTATCAAGAGTCATAACCATAACTTTCATGAGATGAAGGAATATGTCAGGTTGCAGTTTACTTTTATTTTTTTACCTTATGCTTGTTAATCTGTTGTATAATATTTTGTTCATTTGATCATACAAAACAGTTCATGAGAACATATATTCTTAAAAATACTTGTTAAGAAATGGTAGTTTGGGAAACCAATTTATTTAGACTCCTGTAAAAGTTATTGGTTAGCCCGATAATATTTCTTGAACAAGGCTCTTTTTGAAAACATTGGACTCCTCTAGAAGCCCAATAAACATCCTCTACCCAAATATATTTCCCTTCTAATATTTGAGCATTGTTCAGTTATCATCAGGAATAAATCTTTGATGGAATGAAAGTGCGATTAACTAACAACAATAAGTAAATAATGTTGAAAATAGTTTAAAGAATCATGAAGCTAACACATCACCTAATCGTAATCATCATATAGTTGCTAATTAATTCCAAACTCAATTTATGCCACCATCAGTTCTATTGAAAGACTACCACCTAGTTTGCCACTTTCGTGCAAGTAAAGACAATGGAAAAGCTTATCGGTACCACTTTAGCAAAATCGATTGCCTAACAAACGAAACGAAGATATAATATATAGTAAAACCAAAACAATCACGGAACTAAAACCCTAGCTAGCATAACTGGGTCATGTCCATAGATCCATCATAAAGTCACAATCAACACCGTTGTTGCTAGATACCAAATCCAAAGGCATACCAGCAGCTCGTCTAGTCCCTCAAAAAAGCTAGCAAACCATTGATAGACGTCAAATCACTGCAATATAATTGAAATCCTAACAGTGTAAAAAAGAAAAAAAAATCAATGCAGATTACATATATACATAGGATCATGATCATACCTATAATACTAGATAATGGACGGTGGAAAATAGATCTAATGCCTCGACCAGGAAGGAAACTGGAAACACAATCCATAAATTACAACAAACTACCACTAAACGAATTAAAAAAGAACCAACAATCATTGAAAAGCAAAGCACAAAAGAAAACTGATACAGACCTGCAGCTTCAAAATCAACCATTTACATATTATAGATCCAAACATCCCATTCTAGGAACCCATGTGTATGTCTTCATGAAATTCCTTTAGTGGCCCGCACTTAAATATCGAGAAAGAGAGCAACCAAATTTGCTTATTTTGGGTTAAGAACTGTCTCATATTAGAGCCTTCCAAAACCTTCTATAGCGACACAGAACCAATTTTCAATCTGAATGATCAATAATCTCATAAATTTAACTGCGCCCATACGGATAATTAATAAACCAATACGAGAAGGATTTTGATGGATATATATAACATTAGCTTACTAAAGGAAAATTTTGAAATATAATTAGAATTATTCTTAAGATTGTGAAATAATTTTTATCTTAAATAATGTCACAGCAATAATAACCATCAACTATTTTCCAAACTGCATTATCAACTTTTAAGTATTTATATTGTCATCTACAAACAAAATAAGTCAAAGCAGATTACTATACAATGTGTTGGCTATATAACTCTTAATTCATGTATTATATAGTTTTGATATGTGTTTTTTAATCCATTTTGATTTATGGTTCAATTTTATGACTACTAGTGATAAAATCCGAGAGCTACATAGATGTTCAGCTCTACTTCTTATGGCATGTAGTAGGGGAGCTTTAAATTTGAAGGGGTTATACAGCCCAAGAGGTCTTATCCTTGATTACCTACAATCTGGTTCCCTATAATAGCTTCAAATTGGTGGTCAATGCAAGCCCATGACGGTACTCTCATAATCGATAGTTTGGTCAAGTACCCGAGGAAAAAAGATACTACAAGACAATGGGGTCATCAGTTGCAAAGGCTACCTTACATAAAAGATGTTGTATTTGTATGCTATGGCGTCCCAACATTTGTTCAAAAGTGATATTGCTATAGCATACAAATCCAATCATAAATAACTCTTAAATCATGTGTTATATAGTTTTGATATAGGTTTTTTAATCCTTTGTGATTTATGTTTCAATTTTAAGATTACTAGTGATAAAATTCGAGAACTAGACATATGTTCATCTTTACTTCTCATGGCATGTGTAGTGGAGCTTTAAAATTGAATGGGCCAAACAATCCAAGAGGTCTTATCCTTGATTACCTATATCCCGGTTCCCTGTAATAGCTTCAAATTTGTGGCCGGTGCAAGTCTATGACGGTACTCTCATAATTGATAGTTTGGTCAAATACCGGAGAGAAAAAGGATAGTACAAGACAATGGGGTCATCAGTTGCAAATGCTCGAGAAAGTTGTAGCTTACCTTGCATAAAAGGTGTTGGATTTTTATGCTGCAGAATTCCAACATATATTTGAAAGTGATACTGCTATAGCATACAAATCCAGCACCTTCTATGTAAAAACTACAACTTTCTCGAGCCTTTGCAACCTGTTACCCCATTGTCTTGTGGTATCTTTTTTCGCTTCGGTACTTAACCAAATTAGCAATCATGAGAGTACAGTCATAGACTTGCATTGGCCGTAAATTTAAGGCAATTACATGAACCAGAATAGAGGTGATCAAGGATAAGACATCTTGCATTGTATGACCCCTTCAAATTTAAAGCTCCACTACAACACGCCATAAGAAGCAGAGCAGAACATCTATCTAGTTCTCGAATTTTATCACTAGTAGCCATAAATTAAACCATAAATCACAAAGGATTAAAAAACCTATATCAAAACTATTGAACACATGAATTAAGGGTTATATATAGTTGGATTTGTATGCTATAGCAATATCACTTCGAATAAATTTTGGGACACCATAGCATACAAATCTACCACCTTCTATGTAAAAGCTACAACTTTCTCGAGCCTCTATAACTAATGATCCCATTGTCTTGTAGTATCTTCTTTCTCTCCGGTACTTAACCAAACTATCAATCATGAGAGTACCATCATAGACTCACACTAAACACAAATTTAAAATTATTACAAGGAAACCAGAATATAGGTAATCAAGGATAAGACCTCTTGGATTGTATGACCCTTTCGATTTTAAAGCTCCACTACTACATGCCATAAGAAGTATAGCTAAGCATCTATCTAGTTCTCGGAGCTTACCACTAGTAGTCATTAAATTGAGTCATACACCACAAAAGATTAAAAACCTTTGTCAAAACTATATAACAGATGAAATTAGAGATATATATCTGACATACTTTAGAGTAATCTGTCGTGTACTTATTTTGTTTGTAGGTTCCAACAGAAATGCTTGAAGTTGATAATGCAGTTTGAAGAATAGTTTAAAGTTGATGGTGTAGTATGGGTTGAAGCCCTCAAAGTTGAAATAATTGGGTGTTAAGTGAAATTTTTATGTAGTCGGTTGTGTGTGAGGCAAAAGAATATATATTTCATTGTACTCATCCTTCAGTCGTACACTATTTAGACATATTATGTCATCGTCTAGTGTTTCCAATTTTTGATATATTCACTTGATGGAGACTAATCTATACTACTATTGGTTTTTTCATATGGTTGTAATCAATGAGTTGTTTGTGCATTAAAGATTTTAATTCAAGTGCTTCAGTCATTCAGTTTTAGATTTGCTTTGGTATAATTGAGTTTCTGAATTAAATGATTATATCATTGGAGAATGGTATGCAAAATGTAAACAACCCATACTGATACCATGGCCACAATAGACAAATATGTCATTATTCTTTAACGCCATATTAAGCTCATCCGGGTCAGGAAACCGTCAAACTATCCCCTGCATACATATTGAATAACACAAATAGTTTTAGTCGTGAAATGCAAGATATATATTTGTTCGCAATGCAATAAAATTAAGTTCTCACCTTAAATTTTTTAGCTTCAAAGAGTGCAGCAAGATCATCGTCCGAATCATGAAGATTATCCTCTAGATGTTTAACACATAATATACTGTATGTGTATAAATAGTAGGATAATCACTTTATCCATTTCCTGGCAACAAAATAATATGTGCAAATCTTATTTAGATAGTGATACACCGCTTGCTCAAAGTCTTTGTCCATAAAATTTGCCACTAAAAAATATGTCATAAGTGAAATTTTGCCTTCAAGTTTGCCAAGGGTCTTATTTGCCACTAAAATACATTGGAAGAGTAAGAGCCTGTTTAGTTGTAGAAAAATGTTACCCTTTTCCAGAAATCTTTTCGTGGCTCATATCTTATACAGCCTATCCACAACTTGATTCAACTCAAAGGCCCCATTTAAATCTGCAGAGGACCAACAACACACGCTTCCTCATCATTACATGCACAACTGATTGCACCATCCACGCGTGCAGATATTGCTTACAGACCACCAATGCTCATTCTGCCTCTACCCTATACATGCAGTATCCTTGGGTGGCATACATCCACCCTCATGAATAGGTAATAATATATTTATTGTTTTATAGTTTAGTGACTTTAGTTTAAAATAAGAAGCATTTTTTGGTGGTTGAATTTTGGGGAGCCAAAACCAAGTATGGAGGAAGTCTGAGTACTATATAATATTGGGAGATACATACTACACCAATCAGGGGGTATTTGGATGTGTGTTATAACTTTATCTCATATGATATACTTTTGACGATTTTTTTTTTCCGGTTTTAATTGGTTTTGAAAACCGGTAACACATATGTTACTAGCAACTATCACATATGTTAGTAGTTAGTAACACATGTGATAGTTGTTGTGCTAGTTGCAGATAACACGTGTGTTAGTTGTTAGTAACACATGTGTTAGTTGTACTAACACATGTATTACCAGTTTTCAAAACCCATCAAAAATGAAAAAAAAAAAAAAAAAAAAGGTTCAGCGAAAGTATGTCATATGAGATGTCTAATCGAAGAGAAAAAAAATGTTGATTTTATGGTGCAATTTTTATAATTTTTTGATTAGCCGTTTTTGAGATATTCAATTTTTAAAAATATGAAGGTTTTGTTATCTCGATAAAAATAAATGATTGAGGATAATTCTCACAAAAAGTTTCATTCACATTTAGAGTATGTTTGGTGAAGTAGCTGTAGGCTGTAGCTGTAGCTGTAAGTCGTAGCTATAGGCTGTAGCTGTAGCTTTACGTTTGGAGCTTTTCGCGAAAAGCTACTTCTAGTAGCTTTGGAAATTTGAGCTTTTCATTTGATTCTAAAGCTAAAGCTTGTACATGCCAAACAAGACTTTTATTTTCACAGGAGCTTTTTGTTCAAAAACTAAAAGCTAAAGCTCCTAAAAGCTCCGAAAAGCTCCGTGCCAAACAGAGCCTTAAACTTAATTCTACTCGACTTTATATATACGTTATGCAGCAAAACTGATTGTTAACATATACCTAATAAAATACTATACTCAACTACGTACTTAGTTCGGTTCATAGGGCCGCCCCCATCAATTCCTAACACATCCTCACACACTTGCTCCACATTTACCAGAAGTCCAACATTAGCAATCATATGAGTATGTTAAATAGATACCTTATGAGAAGGGCTATAAACGAACCCAACGCACTACAAACAGAGCTTTGTTTATGTTCGTTCATTTAAGTTCAACCGGACAAATGATCGAACACGAACGCTTAAGCGAACGAATTTTCTTGTTCATGTTCGTTCGATAGAAAAAGGAGATTGTTCATTAAGAAGTTAAATGAACATACAAGAAGAAGTACAAAATATTCAGAATATACATAATATAAGTTTTACTTGTGTATGTTTGTTGAAATAAACCTATTTTACAAAGATTATATAATAAAAGGAAACGGTATTCGAACATAAACAAATAAACATTCCAAAAATATCATAAACGAGACGAACGCATAATCAGACGCTCACAAATGTATATAAAGGAACGACATGATTATTCTTGTTCGTTCATTTAATTCAACGAACATAAAAACTTGTTAATGTTCGTTCATCCAATAAATAAACGAACACAAACGGGCTTTTTACCAAACAGTTGAGAACTGTTAAACATGTGGTTCAACTTGCTTATCAAAAAATTAGCAAAAGTATGATTTAAGATTTAACATTGAAGTATGGCATGAGTGGATTGACTACTAGTCAAGGTGACAAAAAAACAATACAAAACTTGATGGGTTGGATAGGAAAAAGGAAGAAAAGATTGCAATTTTCAAATGATGAAATAAAAAAAAAATGCATTCAGGAACAATTAATAAAAAGAACCACATAACATGATTCCATTGCCGACTCACCCTCTTGACATCCTCTTCCGAGGTTTCATCCTTATCTGGCTTCCACATTAGATCAAGAATTACTTCCCTATTCCCCGGGTAATCTTCAGAGAATCGTTGTGGTGGCGGTGGCGGCGAGGTGGGCTGGTGGCGATTGTGGTGGTGGAGGTAAGTCTTTAAAGGCAACGTGATTCTTACCCTAATACAAGAAAGAAAATAACAGGATTAATTATAGGATGTGATTAGTGAGATAATAATTAACATGGATAAAATAACGAAACTTGTTACTTAGAAATGAATTGTTACTCAATCAGGGTAGAAAGTAAAGCTACCCAGGAATACACATAGCTACGTTTCAACTGTGCTAGTTCTTGTGCCACGATAAACTTTTTGTAATTATCAGAACTGTAAGCAAATTTTGCAGTCATACTTAAAAATATATTTCCTAGTCCATTGCCATAGCGGATCTTGATCATCCTCATCATCAGATTCATCTTCTGATGATTCGTCATCATATTGTTCCTCTAAGAACGTCCACCAGGAGCTCTTCTTTTCACGACATTCAACAGGCAATTCACGAATCTCCTCCAGCAGCAGCTACAAATTCCTTTAAAAAAAACATAAACACATAATAATGATTAAATACATAGTGATGGTGAAAAAAATCTATTTATCCTAAATGCATCACCACAATATGTAAACCATAATATATTTCACCTTATCGGGGACAGAGCGTTTCTTGATGGTTTCCTTAAAAACATCCTCCGTAGTGCACGCCTCATCCTCATCACTAATATTTTCTTCTTCTTTCTCCGTAATCCAAGACCTGTTGTGATCACCACGGACAACAGGCAATTCCTCCTCAGAAGCTATTATTTCCTTTTTAACAAAATATATACACATAATTAATTAGTACAACAAACTGTAATTAATACTCAACAACTAATTTCAGACTAATGTCTATCCCCCAATTTCGAACAAAACGTAGTAAACCCTAATTTTCATAATAGTTTATGCATAACAAATAAGCAAAAGTAATTAAGCTCTAACCTAATATCTAAGGTTCAGAAACCCCTAATTTTAAATCAATCGTTCACATAAATAAATAAAAGTCGTAAACCCTAATTTTATTATTTATACCTTATCAGTGATGGAAGACTTCATAAAGGATTCATACAGATCTTCATAAAAGTAGTTGTTTTTATTTAGGTTATGGTTTTGAATTCGAAGGAAGGGCAAAAGTTGTTATTAACGTATATATACATTTGTGGTGTTTCCGGTCGGTGAACTAATGGGCCACTTCTGATAAAAAAAACTAATGGGCCACTTTTCTTTATTAAATATTTGTGCCAAATTTTGCAAAAGTTATTCGATGTTTTTTATATATAAAATAAAAATACCTCTCGGTTAAAATGCTCTTATACTATCTCCATCAACAACCCAACTCAACCCATATTTTTTATTAAAAAATTAATTTTTTAATCTTTCACCTATACAACCCAACCTAACTTAAACTTTCACACACATTAGCAACCCAATCTAATATTTTAATAAATAAATATAATTTATTTTTAATTTTTATTCTATTAACATTATAAAATTATTAAAAATAATTATTTATTTCATAATAAACTATTATTATTAAATAAATATAAACTATTATTAATTTTTATTCTATTAATATTATTAAAAGTATTAAAAAATATTAAAAACAAAAAAGTTCTACCCGATCTTTGTTTGCAACCTTGGTTGGCATGGTGGCCTAGGCTGCCATCACTTCTATTTGTTTAATATATTTCCTCGTGATCTAGCTCGTCAAATACTACCAATGGGAGTAGTCTTAGGCAATGTGTAACATGTACACTAAAAATGAACTAAGAATGTGCATATCTAACTCCAACCATATACTATATAAATAAGTAACCGACCTCTTATAATTTATAAACCAGTGATGTGGCACCAATTTTAATAACGTAACAAATGACATGACAACTTATATAATTGACAAGTTATCAAAGTTATTGGACCTGATGACTAAACCATACAATACATAGAATAACAAAAATTAAAAATTCTATACATAAAATAAAATCGTAAGATCTAAACACATAAAATATAATTTCAAATAAGTATAATACATTTTCAGTAACACTCATCATTTTTAGTACTAGTAATTAGTTCTTGTTTATAAATTTTAGAGCATATTTTTACTTTTAATATCTACGAAACGATGGCGTTGTAAAGGAGGAGCGAAATTAGCAACTGGACAAACAAATAGATCATCATTATAAAAAAGTTTATTAGCTACTCCGTATTAAACAAATGACACAATCAACACAGATATAATAAAGTTATAGCTACTCCGTATGTATGGTTTTTTGCCTTTTGAGGTTCACGTGAAATGTGGCCCTAGGGCCCAGCAGTAAACGAATACGTACCATAATGTTATTTTGGCCTTTTCGAAGAATAATAATAATAATAATAATAATAATAATAATAATAATAATAATAATAATAATAATAATAATAATAATAATAATATGGCAACAATAAATCGAAACAACTATTTCTTATAACGTTAATTTTACTGCCCGTTGTTGACATTTAACAATCCATGACTTACTTGTCGTTGTTCTCATAGATCAAAAACCATGTGATACAGCATTGAGTCGTTGACCACGAATGTACGTTGGTTAACGGTTAGAAAATGATAAGTATGCTTGATTGTAGTGTAACACCAGAAGTCCAAAAATATCGTACGATTAGTCAAATTACGAGTCCATGACAATGATGTAGAAGAAAAGAAGTAAAATAAAAAACTTCAAGCCATCTTTTACTGGCATGTGCGTTGTGTATTAATGGACATAAGTCAAGTTTGAAATACAATGTGTTTTCATATTGCAATTTAAATTTCAACGTTTATATCATTATTTCACAGAATAAGATGGAGTCGTTATATGAGGTGAGGTGAGGTGATGACAAATAGTCCATATGTAGAATTTAACTCTTTACATCTTTACTATGTTAATGAAATACACCAGACATGCTTTAGTTCTTATTGGATTCAGAACATGATCAATAATGACATACCACGTACTCGTGAAATATAACAACAAACCCAAGGGCATTGAGCTGAAGGCCGAAGGGTATGAGTCGATGGCCGAAGAGTCATAGGCCGAAGGATGCCAGGCCAAAGGGTCATGGGCCAAAGGGTCATGGGCCGAAGGCTATAACCAAGAATCTCCAAAACCAAAAGGATATCATCAGTTTACACAAACATCAAATCAAGATCGAAGTGACGGCGGAACGCGATTACTAACGGTCCACTCGTAGCACCCAAATTGGATATAAGGTAGAACCCGAAAATGATATTAATACCGTCCAACAACCTCCAGGTGATGCATTCAATACTCATTAATTACTACACTTACTTCACTTTGCTCTCAAACCGAATGGTTTTACTTATTCTCACGCTGGAGGTTGGTCAAAGGAGGGAAACCCTCATTTTCCTTTGACGAGGCTTACAGTGTTTTCGTTTTGTAGATCGGACTCGCTCAAAGTTTCACACTATATCCATCTGAAAACTGAAGGGTCCAACCCTTCGATCATTTTTGTTCACCTAAAACATTGTACCAGGATTTGCTGGAGCAACGATCAACACAATCATTAAATAGTTGTGAAAAAACTATTAAGAAGCTCGATCCCGAAATACAAATCATTTAAAGAATCAAAACAACCAAGTTACATGGTGGTCGGTCTAGGATTGGGGCTTCTTGTTATTTTCTGCCACAGAGATCTTCACGACTTTTAGCTATTTTTGGCATTAACTAAATATTTATTATCATGCGAATCACGACACATATCAGTCAAACCCTTAGTATTGACATTGGGGTTGCCCAACGTGTGTTTCGGTGGAAAATAATTAATAGGTACCAAACTATGTATTTAATGAACTATATTATTCTTAAACATTTATAAAATATTTGTATTTTTTCCAATGTTTTAGAACCCGTTTTTTTAGTTGACCCGGCGGTAGCTCCGGTTCCGGTCCGACCGCCGGTTCAATCGGTTTAACCCGGTTTGCTATAGTCTGATGTAGATGTTGTACTTTGTATGTCCTTAGCCACACAAATAAGTAATATAGTAAGGTGATAAAGCAAAAAAGTTGTTGTACTTTCCTGTTCTCACTCATTTCACATATACGTTCCCCATGTTTCCTGTTCCCATTACTTTCTTTTGTCAACAATAAAAGTTCAAAAACCAAATGAATGCACTTGCAAAATTCAACTTGAAATCAGATTTAACTCTTTAAGAACCAAGTCAAGACCTTCATCATTAAACACACACATCATCAAAACCAGTCTATACTCTCGATTCTCGAACTTGCTTTCAAGTTTCAACATAATATTGCTTTAAACACACAACAACTCCGGCGAACAAGTGGACAACATATAGCAACAAACATCTACCGATGTGGCTACCATCGTAGTTACATACGTAAACCGCCACCAACTACTACCACCATCACCATTTCCGGCGTGCAACAAGATCAACAAATGGTGGTGTTGAAATAAGGATATACCTTGTCTGAAGGAGTGTGTTGGTGGTGGACGAAGCCCAGAGGAGGCTGCTGTGGTGCTTCCGGAAGGGGGGGTGCGGCGGCGATGGCGGCTGCCGGAAGGGGGGTGCGGCAGTGGTGGAGGTGCGATTTTAGGTTTAAGGTTAGGACTTTGGAGGAATCAAGTGAAAATCAGAAACAAGTGAAAAACACGCACGCCATTTCAGGGTTTAACTGTTTGACTCTAAAAAAAAGGTTCAACTCCGGTCCGATTCAACGGGTCAACCCGGTTCGACCGGGAAACCGGCCGGGTTTGACTATCGTTGACTCCCCTATTCGCCCGGTTCTTATCGCTCGGATAGTATGCCGGGTCGCGGTCCGACCGGTCGGACCGGCCGGCCCAACCCGGGTTTCAAAACCATGATTTTTTCGTCACTTATTTACATTATGTAAATTGAAAAAGACTACTTTACCCATTTTATTTATTTAAATTCTAATTTTAATATTTGACATTTTAAATATGAACTAAAAATAATAATAAGTTAACTAATAAAATTAATATTTCTAGCAAGAACATAATGCACTAAATGTTTAAGACCATATATAGATCTTTTTCAAATTTCAATATATCGATAAAAATTGAGTTGTACATGTACATATGTTCATGTATATATGAGTTCATTGAGAACTTCAACATCACCTAACACATATTCATCATAAGTAAGTTAAACTTAGAATGTAATGAAAGTTATCACAAAATAAACATAAAATACATTAATTTATCATCTAGGTATAGTACATTTAGAGTTTTAGACAGTTTTAAATTGTTGAAATTCTTAAGGAACTTCAAATTAAGATTCTATCATAACCTAAGATTAAATAATTATTCACAAATCAATAACAATGAAAACTAAATATGCAAAAAGATTTCTTTGAAAACCAATAAAAAAACTAAACACTTAAAAGAGTCAAGAATCAACCTAATTTAATTTTCAATGAAAAGTATTATTGAATTTCAATGAAAATCAATAACAATCTTATCAAAATTTCAACGGAAAGTATTATTGAATTTGAATGAAAGTCAACAACAATCTTATCAAAATTCAATCGGTAAAGAATTTAAACTAATTAAAAATCAATCTTAAAGTATTAGCAAACAAGTGACAAAATTTTTTATTATCATTATAAAGAATATCATGTTTATTTAAAAAAGATTACTATAAGTGACAATTAGATATAAGTGTTTGATTAACGGATATATTATGGAAAGAAATTGTTACATGCTAACAGATACATTATCAGAAGAGACTATTTTTCATTGCATCGTGCAAATTCTATGTTAGTGTAGTACAATCAATTCACGGTAATTAAAGTTTATGTTTACTTCGTTTTATATGGAAACAAGGTTTTAGGTCATAAAAAGCATACTATTGTGTCCACATGGTACATATAACTAACAAATATTTGTGAAAAAACACACCGTAAAACACTAAAAGCATCACATAGTACTTTTTACATCAAAGAATTTTTTTAAGATTTCACTAACGTTCATTTATTATGCTTTCTGGTCTTATAGCATGTTGACAACTAAGCTTTTGGGAGGAGCTATAACCGGGCTGACTAATTTGGACTTACAATATGAGCTAACTAATTGTCTTGGACCCAACTACATAAACAAGTGATCGATCACTAGTTGTTAATTCAAATAATCCAGCACCTACTTACAACATTAGTTAGTTAAACTAATAATTAAATAACTCCCTAGTTCATATATATTTCATTGCCCTCGGCCAATCATGTTTTTTCACCCAATCAGATGGGCTACCTTAAGCAAAATAAAAACCATTATCCATTTGCCAAAAACATTTATGATCCTTTAAAATGCTTTGTGTTAAAGTGTTAATCATATTAACAACTATTTTATGACAGCGGAAACATATAAAGTTCTTGCTAACATGTTCAAATTAAAAACTATAGGGATCTATGTTCATTGTAACTAAAAGAAAGATTAGAAACACATACCTCTATTTTAGCCAAAGATCTCCTTGCTTGAAGTCTCGTTCTTGCCACTTTGATTTGAATGCAATGATCCAAAGGAGAATCACTCTAATAGAATCACACCCAAAATGACAACCTTTAGATTACGGGATATTACCTCTAAGCTTGATTGATTAAACCACACCCTAGAGAAGGATGTAATAAATCAAGAATCAAGAGAGGGGAGGGAGTGGTCGACGACCACAAAGGGGAGACGGAGAAGAGGAATGAGAAATTAGGGTTTACACCCTAAGCCTCTATTTATAAAGAATATAAAATCCTAATTGAGATCTAACTGGGATTCCTTTATTCAATATTTACCCCCTGGATTTTATTTCAATTAATTTAAACTATTAATTTATGACAAAGTAGTCCCTTAAATAATCATTAGGTTGTGTTTTAAAGGGCAACCCAAAAGGACTCTATTATTAATTTCTACCGATAGCACTTGGACCTGGAAGCAAGCTAAAGCTACCTTTGAATCAATGAATGAATGAAAAAAGTGCTTAATGAGAAGTAGAAAGGAATGACAAGTTGGTTTGAGGACCCATTGGTCAAAGGAAAGGGGTCTTGATTTCGGGACGGAGTTGTATGATGCGAGAGTCTCACATACGGTTCCTTTGAGAAGGGTGTGATACCACCACCTATCAGGTCCGACGAGCGGTACACGGAGTTGCATCCCTACTCACATGGTCCATGCACATCGCGCTCTCTAGGAGGTTGGCCACCTATTCTAGATCTTCCCATTTCAAATAAGATCTCGGGCTCGATCCGATTTAGTATCAAGGTGATTCTTTTATGTTGCTATATATATATATATATGGATCCGTGCAGAATTTTAACAATATCGTTATGATCAATTAATGAGATCTGGCCGGATAGTGTTCTTGCCTCTTTCATTAGCTTAGGTAGTCCGCATCTCTGGTGTTTTAGTCACCTTTCAATGGCTTCCTTAATTATGTGCGAGGAATTCCTATTGAATGGGAAGCATGCTATTAGGTTTTTGACGTTGGGGTTGAAATATTCTTTGTTCGTTGCCAGGTCTTTTATTCCATTATTTTAGATCACGCTATTATTTCATTCATTGAGTTATGTAATTCATCTATTTTATGAATAGTTGGTTGTGTTGTATGATTGATGGGTAGTTTTAGATTTAGTTTGTTTTTCAAAATATGCACAAATCTTTTTAGATTAGATGATGTAAGCTTCATTTAAAGTGTTTTAGGTTTTTTTTAACTTAAAAAAATTGAATTATTGTTTATCGTTCAGGTTTTCTCCATTTAATGTTCCATTTCATTTATCCTTGTGATTTTTGGCTTCTGTTATATTTTTTCAATTTCTTTTATTCTCTTTGTTTCTATTGAAGATAACACAAATATCAAGTTAAAAGGATATACAAGCCACCGGGGTGGGACTTATATATGTACCATCTTTCAATTTTATATGACTCGATGACTCACACTTCATTGAGAGATGATATTTGACTTACTAATTACTAATTCATTGACCGGAAGTGCAAAGAAGTCAAGTCGAGTGGGTTGCTTATGTCATTTATAAAGTGATAAAACTGTTTTGAGTCCTCCTTTAAACTTATATAATGAATAATGATAATGATGATGACTATGATTAACATGTGATATTAATTTAATTAAACTAATAATTAGATAAATTTATTAGATTAAAATATATTTCTTTTAAGGAAAATACTGTATCCCTTCTGATTCTTACGTCAGAAGTGAATTACAGACATATCTCCTTTGTTCACCCGACGATAGTGTTTTCTTATTCTTATTTCTTATTATTAGAATTAGAAGGATGAAATTAGATGATTTAATAGAAGAACAATTTTAGTCCGTATTATTTTTTCACACTATTACTTATTTACGAGTATATTGTGGAACTTAATTCTTTTTTTACATAAAGAAATAAACATTGATGGGTATCTTGTTAGGTAATGATTAAAGGATTAGCAAGAGATTATTCCCCTTAAAGGCGCAGCCGACTGCCACGTGATTTGTTCCTAATCCCCTAAATTTATTAATCACTAGTTGTTGAGTCTTAACCTTCAAATACCATGTGAGTTGTGACCTCACTTTTTATTAGTTTCTTTATAATACAATGGGCTGCAACTTGCTTCCTAACTTTTGTCACAAACCCGAATTATAAAAGATGGAAAACAAATAATGACATCTTTGTAAGAAGAAAAAAATGTTTGATTATATTAAATGCACACCTAAAAATGATCGTTAGTTATACTCTTTGACAATGACAAATGAACGATAAAAAAAGAAAAAAGAAAAAAGAAAATAAAAAAGACTGTGGTTTTTATAGTGTTGAGAGTTGGTACTTACCTAATAGTGATATTTAATCCAATTATAAAGCTCAAAGTCAAAGGGAAAATAAACAAAATTTCAATGGGTTTAAGCCTCCAAATTCCAAAATATACCATTGTTGATTTGTTTTGATTATTTCTTTACTTATATTCTTTAAAAAGGCACAAGGCTACTTCAAACTTCTAAATTGGATAGTTTCATGGGCCCTAGATCAAGATCACATGACGATCATTTTCATTTTAAGTAGCATAATTTTTTTAGGTTTGATTCTTTATTTGTAAAGGTCGGTTTATGAAAAAAAGACACGTAAGTAATTTCTATCACAATAATAAAATATTTATGTACGATATTTACATTCGTCTTTTATAAGCACATGGCTTGTCTATTATCAAGGCAAACAAATTGACATTTCTAATTGTTTAACTTTGTTACATACGCCAACAATATCTCATTTAACAATTTAAACATCTAAAATTATATGCTGCTATACTACGAACAAGTACGCATCATTTTATTGTATTTATTGATGAAAGCTGAATTTTCAAAAAGAAAACGACACACATCGTCTGTTTAAGCGCCCTTTACTTTTGTTGATATGTGTAAATAGCCCTTTACAATGTTTGCACTCGATCCGAGACTTCATTAATGAGGGTCGAAAACGATGCTACGAACTCTTTGATAATACGCTACTAGCTTGATCGGTAACATTGGTTCCAATTTAATCCCCCCGCCCTAAATTGATCAAACATTTCATTATTTTGGCCCATATGGTAATCGATCAAAGAGGGCAATGGGCCGAATTTGAGAGCTAATTGCTTTCAATCGTATGAACAAATAGACAAATTAACCCGGGAGAAATTAAACACTATCTTTATATATATATAATTAAAAGAGGATATGATGGAGAAATTTAAACCCTTTATTATTTTTTACGATTTACGATCTAACGCTTTAATTTCTTTCGTATAATTACACTTTTGACCCCTTAAATATTTAATTTATTTTTTTTGATTAAAGAGTCTATAAATTATATAATTAAATAGGTCTTAATATTATATTCATTTTATTAAAATTAAATTTTTCCCGCATTATAACAGGTCTATAAACTATATAAAAAATCGATCAAATAAAAATTAAATTCGTTTGACCAGTGTCATCACGGGTCTATAAATATATAAAAAAATCTGTCACAATATTTGATTCATTTATAAAAATTAAAATCGACCACACAATTTTATTCATTTTATTAAAACTAAATTTGTCACGCATTATAGAGGGTCTATAAACTATATAAAAAATCAATCAAGTAAAAATTATATAAGGAAATAGACTACAATATTTTATTCATTTTATTAAAATTAAATTTGTCCTGCATTATAGGGGGTCTATAAACTATATAAAAAAATTGACCAAATAAAAATTAAATTCGACTCGCGTTATAGCGGATCTGTAAACTATATAAAAAAGTCGATCACAATATTCTATTCAGTTATAAAAATGAAATTCGTTCAACGTTATTGCGAGTTTAAATTAAAAAAGCCGGTCACAATAAAAAAATAGATTAAACATTTTATTCATTTATGAAAGTTAAATTCGTCGCGCCTTATCGCAGGTCTAAAAACTATATAACAAAATTGACCAAATACAAATTAAATTTGACCTGCGTTGTCACGCGTTTATAACCTAGTGTTATATTATATTAGAATCTTGGATAAAGTGATTCATTCTCTTCATAAAACAATAGGAAGTAGTCAAGTAGAACCAATAAAATGAAATAGGATGTAGTTATCAATTAGGTTATAGAGATGGAGATACTCGTGTTGGTTTCAAAATGAAAGGACCGTGTAACACTAATGTTAGAGTATTCTCAACTTCAGCTACAAATAAACCCAAATTATAACGTATTTATAAAAAAAGGAAATTCACTAAAATGTCAAGTTATCAAAGATAAGGTTAAAAGTGTAAATTAATAATGTACTTTCATTTTTGTTTCAACGTAGATATGAAAGAATTTTATTATCAAAATAGGTAGTGTACTTTTAAATATGCGTCGATGTATGTAATATAATTCATAAGTACATTATGTACTATAAAAAAGTCTATATAAAGTATATTTTTAATCGTAACACTTTTTACCAGTATTACCTTTATTGATAATAAAATCAATTCATTATTTATATTAAAATAAAAGTAAAAATGTAATATCAATCTATACCTTTGACCTTTAAAAATATTACAATAAATTTAACCAAAAAAATGTTTATCAAATCAAAATCAAAATATATCACTATGATTCACAACCCGTGGGGTTGGGGGTTGCTATAGAGACCTTTATGGATATAAAGTATACCTTGACTCCTTTAAACAACCAATGGCATGCTATAAAAGTTTGACCTTGACTAGAAACACACGTATTTGTCAAAAGTTGGCTGCATTGTTACATTCGTAGTGTAGTACCACTTTATTAATAACCATTAGATAACGTAGCAGTAATTACAAAATAGGAGTCATAAGAGACGTAAAGACGTAAAGTAGCTTATCTAAACGTGTTTGAGGATCGCAGTAAAGATGATACTGCATTAAAGACTTCATTTAAAACATGTAATCTTTTAACGAGATATTATAGATTATAGATTTTGGAGTATATACTAATTAATATGTACTCCATGAGACACGTATTTAGTTAAATAAATATTTGTTCAAAAAAAATTAAAATATACATTTAAACTCAATCATCAAGTCAATCTAAGAAAAATTCAATTCTAGATTTCATTTTAAAGAAATAATAATTATTATTATTATTTATATGTTATCAAAGATATAAAAATGAGGAGAAAATGTAAAAATATTTAGCATCCTAGTTGGAACGTGTATTATATGATGTACTTTAACAACTAATCTACAACAAACTTAAGGCGATTATACTGAAATCTGAAGCTTTCGAAGACATACAATCTGATATATATGGCTATCATGTTCAGAATTCTATTTTAAAGAGATTGAATATTTTATAATATAGTATTAAAAATAAAAATGGGATCGGAGAAAGAATGTCCAAAAGTAAAAAATACGAACAAAAAACAGATCACCCATTAACAAATGTGTAAAATCCGTCATTTTCGTGTACAAATTTATAACTTCTCCTAAATTTTGGGGGAATTTGAGACTTATATACAAGTGCTTTTTATAAAAATAAGTATATTTCGTAATGCTCATCTTATTTCTTTTCAAATAAATAAATAAATAAATTATCATTTGTTTATCTAATTTACCGATGGATATTACGAATGATGACCTCAAAGAATAAAAAAAAACAAGTTTCAATGGCCTGAAAAAAAAAAGTATAATAACTCAAAATGATACAAATACAAAATACATTATTATTTCAAAAAAAAAAAACTTAACAAGTATATATATATATATAAATAACATCATTTGAATTGCTCAACTTCTTGTTTATTAACACTGTGCATTACCCATAAACCATTTCTATACCTTAACTCAATTCTAAGCAAATGAGTTTCACTAAAATAAACCCCAAATTCAAAACTAAATGTATAATAGATTCATATTTTACTAGTTAGCATTTAGGGGACTTTAGCTTATTAGTATCTAAAGAGTCCACTAATTAGAAAGTTATGGGTTCGAATCTATTAAAAACAATCTCTATATATGTACGTGTAATTTGAATATATACAATGTGAGTTAAATTGTAGATTTTTTTTATTAGTTAGAGTTTCTAAGTGTTTAAACTTCAAAATCTTTTATCTCTACCTCCAATTTGTTGATTTTTGATTTCTCCTTCCTCTTGCTCAAACCCCAACACCAACACCGTTTACGTAAATTTTGTCTAAGTTGTATAAATGAGGGATTTATTTAGAAATGTTTATTTCTTTGCCTTAAGGTGTTATCTTTTGGCAATTTAAGTCCCTTGACTTGTACACATTTAACACCTTTACCAATTTTTCAACATTTCTTCTCACTTAAGTCCATCACATATTTTCATCATCATATTTTTATTAAAACAACTCATAATATACAAATTTGCCGTTTGGAAAAAGAACAAAACATAATATAAAAATGATTTAATTTACTAATAATATTAATTAATATAGCCTTAAATTTACATGAATAAAAATAGATAATCTACATTTACCTTCTTAATCTAAGAATGGATGTCAAAAAATAATTACAAACATATTTATAATCTATAATCTATAACTAATTATAATGCATTTGAGTTATTGAATTAATTTTCAATTCAATTACAAAAAATGACTATATTGCATTTACATAATTACTAACATTTTAATCATCTCAACAATTATATTTCTTATTAATATATATTATTGTTACTATATATAAATCAAATTTCACTCTATTACCATATATGTAAATAAATATATAAACACAAAAAATATACATTAAATATTCAAACATATACATACTTTCAATTTTTCATCACTCTGTCATTACTATCATTACCGTCACATATCATTACCTCATGGACCATCACATTGCGCTGGTATTTGCCACACACACATATATATATATAATATTTATTTAAATAAATGATTGTGATCTAACATAAAAATGAACTTGATTTCACATCTTTGATACTAAGATCCGGTTTTAAATTGGGAAGCTTCACATGAATATATTCACTATAAATAACAACTATGATATTTATTTGTTTAAAAAACACATTAAAAAATAAAAACCGGAGATTAATAAAACTGTTGTACTACCTAATTATACATTTCTTCTATTTAAGAAACGAAGACAAAATAAAAAAATAAAATGAAAAACATTGGAAACTCACCAACCACCACTAGTATTTTACGAATAGTGCATTGAATGAAAAACACCCACTCGTTACTCTGGTCCCGTATGTCCACGTCAGAAAAATCTCAAACGTCGATCGAAATGAACAAAATCAAACGGCCATGATTAAATCATGAAAACCAACCTACCACCTTCCTTTTGGTTTCCACCTACCACCCGTTATTCATACAAGAATAACCTCTTCTATATAAACACCATATAATCCCATAACTTAATAACTCTAACAATCTCTCATTTTTTGTTATATTTATTCACACACATTGAGTGTGAGTCTAGTGTGTGAATATATAACAAAAAAAGATTGTTAAAAAATCTTGTTCTTGCGTTTGACTTTTATTTTTCATACTTTATTTGTTGAGATACGTTTTGTACTATGGAGAACGGTAACGGTAACCATATTAACGGATTATGTATCAAGGATCCGTTGAATTGGGGAGTGGCGGCGGAAGCGTTGACTGGAAGTCATCTTGATGAAGTTAAGAAAATGGTGGCGGAGTTTAGGAACCCGATTGTTAAGATTGGTGGAGAGACATTGACTGTGTCCCAAGTTGCGGGAATTGCGGCGGAAAATGATGTTAAGGTTGAGTTGTCGGAAAGTGCACGTGCGGGTGTGAAGGCGAGTAGTGATTGGGTGATGGAAAGTATGAATAAAGGAACTGATAGTTATGGTGTTACTACTGGTTTTGGTGCCACGTCACACCGGAGAACTAAACAAGGTGGTGCTCTACAAAAGGAACTCATTAGGTATACATCTTTTCAGTTTATGTTTTTTAGATTCTATAAGACATTTTTAGTGTAAAATATAACGACGTTTAGAACTGCATGTGTTAACGTATAAAAAGATTGTTATGATTACTTCATCTACCAACGGGTTATGAGTTAAAGTTTCGTGATAGTACATAACATGTGAGATCAACTTAAAGGAAAAAGAAAATATAAACGATCATGATACTTTATAATGATTATTTATCATCGTTGAGTTAGTAGGTAGGTTAAGTTGTTTAATACAAATTATAGGATCTAATGATCTATGGTTAAATGGTAGTTCGTTAGTATTAAAATTTGTGTGACGTGTAATTGAAGATTATGAAATGAGTGCTCAAAATGGGATATAAAGTGATTAATATGTAAAGAGTAGAAATAGAAATAAGGTACGTGGACGCGTTTGTTATGGTAAAGCACGTTGAGGGTTTGGAGATCTGAACCCTCAATTATGAAGTAAAAGATTTAATAATAAAAAATAGGGCATTGAAATTTGGTTAGTAACGATACAATTATTGGTACTATTTAAGGTTTAAAATTTTAGACAGGGATCAGATCATTTTTTTTAACGTTTTGTATATGGTTAAGAATGAAAATAATAATGGAATGTTTTAAAATAAAGGTCTGAAAATAAATAATTATATTTATTTTAAAGATCAGTGTATCAATATTATAGTCATAAATGAGTAGATTTGTAAATGTTGACTTTTTTTATATTAGTTTTTTTGAATTTCTCAACGTTCTATTTTTAATTTATATATCTTATTCTGCAATCAAAATCACTAGCGCTTTTGAGATCAAAATGATATTTTTTTTTTCTCTTAACCTTTCATTTTAGGTTAAGTTTTTAAGAGAAGCAAATGTCTTGCTAGAGAGATCATCTAAAGATTTATTACTAATCAAGTATTTAGTTAGCTAGTAATATTAATAATAATAATAATAATAAATATAATTTTTTAATCAAAAATGATGTGCAAATTCCAAGATTTATATGTTATTATTTATATTTATATCTATATTAATCAAAATAGAAATCTCAAATAATTCTGCAAGATAAAATACTATTGAATTACTCATCAACAATTCATATTTTTATTTCCATACAATATATTGAATTGATTGATGAGTTGAGTTATGATGTAGTAAAATAATTAATGGATTAAATAAATTCATATTTATAAAATCAATAATGATCTGGCCGGCTGGTGGTAGGTACAGAAACGAAGGCAAAGAGAAACGTCTAACTCCAATTTATTTACCAGAGTTGAAAATATAATAAATAATCCTTAAACAAATTAAAGTCTGCCTTTTTTCATTTTTTTACTATTTAGAAATGGCGAAATTTTCAATAATAAGGTTGCAAGAGATTATATATATTTCCAAAATTCTAATCAAATTTATAGTTTATCAATAAAATGTCATGGTGGTAGGTAAGGTGTAAAGTACAAATACTTTTCTATCATTATTAGTATTATCTTTAAACATATATACCATTTTTATATAGGGTTGTTATTTAAACATATACTTATTACCCTTTAGCCACTATTTCTATTTGTTATCTTTTATTTAAATCAAAGATCCAGTCACCATAACTTTACTCAACGGTCAACTGAATATTACTACTACTAAAACAAAAGCCTAACGATTAACTCATTAGGTAATCATATATTTTTGATGCGTTTTAATTGTAGTAAAATAAAAACTAAAACTTGACAAAAAAGAATTCGAAGTTATTAACTTTTGTACTGCCTTTATTATCACCAGATTCTTGAACGCCGGAATCTTCGGAAATGGAACGGAATCAAGCCACACACTGCCGCATTCCGCCACAAGAGCAGCCATGTTGGTCAGAATCAACACCCTTCTTCAGGGTTACTCCGGCATCCGTTTTGAAATCTTGGAAGCAATCACCAAATTCCTCAACAACAATGTCACCCCATGTTTACCACTTCGTGGAACCATCACCGCTTCCGGTGATCTTGTCCCATTATCCTACATTGCCGGCCTTTTAACCGGTCGTCCCAACTCGAAAGCGGTGGGCCCCACGGGCGAAATCCTGAACGCCGAAAAGGCGTTTGAGAAAGCCGGTGTGGAAGGCGGGTTTTTCGAGTTACAGCCGAAAGAAGGGTTGGCACTTGTTAACGGGACAGCCGTTGGATCGGGTATGGCTTCGATGGTTCTTTTTGAAGCCAATGTGTTAGCATTGTTGTCGGAAGTGTTGTCCGCTATTTTTGCGGAGGTTATGCAAGGAAAGCCCGAGTTTACGGATCATTTGACCCATAAGTTGAAGCATCATCCGGGTCAAATAGAAGCTGCAGCTATTATGGAATATATCTTAGATGGAAGTGATTATGTTAAAGCTAATGCAAAGGTTCATGAAATGGATCCTTTACAAAAACCTAAACAAGATCGTTATGCTCTTCGTACTTCACCTCAATGGCTCGGCCCACAAATTGAAGTCATTCGATCCGCGACTAAAATGATCGAACGTGAGATTAACTCGGTTAATGACAACCCGTTGATTGATGTGTCGAGAAACAAAGCTTTACATGGTGGTAACTTTCAAGGAACCCCAATTGGTGTATCAATGGACAACACTCGTTTAGCTATCGCAGCCATTGGGAAACTTATGTTCGCCCAATTCTCCGAGTTAGTAAACGATTTCTACAACAACGGGTTGCCTTCGAATTTATCGGGTGGGCGTAACCCAAGTTTGGATTACGGGTTCAAAGGAGGAGAAATTGCTATGGCTTCGTATTGTTCTGAGTTACAATTTCTTGCTAATCCGGTTACAAACCATGTTCAAAGTGCCGAACAACATAACCAAGATGTTAACTCGTTAGGACTAATTTCCGCGAGGAAAACAGCCGAAGCGGTCGACATTTTAAAACTCATGTCGTCGACTTACTTAGTCGCTTTATGCCAATCAATTGACTTGAGGCATTTGGAAGAAAACATGAAATCCACGGTTAAAAACGTCGTTAGCCAAGTAGCTAAAAAGGTCCTAACAACAGGCGTAAACGGCGAGCTTCACCCATCAAGATTTTGTGAAAAAGACTTGCTCCGCGTAGTTGATCGCGAGTATATTTTCTCCTACATTGATGACCCTTGTCTCGCAACCTACCCATTAATGCAAAAGCTTCGACAAGTCCTCGTTGACCATGCTTTAAACAACGGTGAAACCGAGAAAAACACAAACACTTCCATCTTCCAAAAGATTGCTACTTTTGAAGATGAACTAAAAGCCATTTTACCAAAAGAAGTTGAAAGTGTTCGAGTTGCATTTGAGAACGATACATTGGCCATTCCTAACAGGATCAAGGCTTGTAGATCGTACCCATTGTATCGGTTCGTTCGTGAGGAGCTCGCCGGAGGTTATTTGACCGGAGAAAAGGTGACATCACCGGGAGAAGAGTTCGATAAAGTCTTCACGGCTATGTGCAAAGGTCAAATTATTGATCCATTGTTGGACTGTCTTGAAGGATGGAATGGTGCACCACTTCCTATTTGTTAGGATTGAAAGTTGTTTGATTTGGAACTTATGATATTTTACTTACTTTTGTTGCATTTGTATTCAAATTTGTATGAACTCTTTTGTTTATGTCTCAACAAAGACTTTATAGTTGTCTATGTGGTTGTAAATCATATATATTAACTTATTTTTGTCACTTTTGTTTCGTTAAAATTAAATTTAAATAAATATGTCATTATCGGGTTAGACCTAATACATTGCATTTGTCATTTTCAGATAGCATTTTACAAGTATAAGTGGTATATTAATTTAAGTACAATCACATGAGTCGATCTGACATGTTGGGTGTCGATATCACATTTATTTGGGGATGACAAATAAATTTGGGCCCTTTATCATTATGACTTAAACTTAAGTCCAAGTATATTTGGGCCCTTTGTTATTAAGTCTTAATTTTGGTCCAAGAAAAGAAGGCCCGCCCCGAGTGGTTCAAGAATGTCGTAGGTTGTCACAATAGTATGGAATGTTCAAAGCATAATTTGTATATATAATAAGTCAATTTGTAGTCTTAAAAATTAATCAAATAGTAAAATACTCAAATACGTAAATTGACAAAATAAAATTATAATTAAATACGTAAATAAAGGTGTAAACTTTTTAATTTTTAAGATATACACATTAAAGTGGTATTTTATATTATTTACAAACTAAAAGACGCGTAAATTCAAGAAAACTTAAAATTGAAAGTTTCAGAGGTCGAATTTAATCTCGAAATCGAAACAAACCCTGTACAGCCAAGTGTAAATATTGACAGAAAGAGCACTGGAAATGGATTAGCAAACAATTCAATTTTTAACGTATAATAACAACCAATAAATTTATTTTGATGAGCTGACAAAAATGTAATGTATTATAAAAGCTCTAACTCACGTATGGGTGTCGGTACAAAGCCCCATTGACCATGATCTGATGGCCAACAAGTAGTGGTTTTTACGATTCGATTCAATTCAGTATTTTGACAAAATGTAATAGAATTTCGGTTTTGTAATAATCAAAACCGTTCGGTTTCTCTATCATTTGATTTTCGGTTTCGGTTCGGTTTCTTATCGGTTATTGCAGTTTATAACCAAATTTTATGTTATGAGCTAATTAAGACATTGGGCTACAATATTGACAAAAATGTATTTAAGAGTACTTTGTATAAACACACTAAAGTAAGTATGATAATTATACTATATAAACTAGAATACGTCAATAAATGCTTTCGAAATTTTAACAGATTCAGTCAGCTATATAATGCAATAACAATTCAAAATTTTACTTAAAAAATAAGTTATATACACAATGTGCATTTTACTTTAAAAATACAAGTTACGTGAAGATAAAATCTGTTTTTGAAATTGACTTTAAAATCCATTTAATAAAACTTATGTGCCACTTAGCTTGTACATAGCACTAGCAGACACTAACCCAGGATCTGAAAGATAGAAATAAAATTAACTTTTATATTTGATGATTGATCATGTGAACATTAGTTTTCAGCTGCAAGTGAATCAAGTCTGCTTCCTCTGATGATAAGCATTCAAACATGTGTGACTTCATCTTTTCCACAATATACATACATATATATAATCTCAGCTCACAATCATATTACAATAGTATTAATTATCATGCCATCTATTTTTAATTTAACCTTATCTACTGCTAGTTGTTGTAGATGCTCCTACCAATCTACTTCAATTCTTCAAACGCTTGCATCGTCTCTGTGTCAAACCCTCCTGACGACAATTCACATCCAAAGAATTATAGAGTTTCCCACCTAAATTTTCTCATTTTCCCAAGGGACGCACAACTGTCAGGCCAGTCTGCCAAAAGATTTAGTCTCGGTGAAGCATTTACTAAGGCTAGTTTTCATTAGTTATTAAATCCACTTTAAAACTTCCACGTGTAAACGTACTTCATATGATGTAGCTACTAAACACTTTCTTTTTTCTCTTTTGTTTTTCTATTTTATTTAATAATCAGACAATTGCGTACTTCATTGGGAGAGCATATCTGTTTTTGACACGTGTTGGGATAGGTGAAGAACGTTTACGGTTCAGGCAGCATCTCTCAAATGAGAGAAAAGAGTGGAATGCTAAAATCCAGTCTTCACACTCGGTAAGTGTTTATCAGCACACATATTGGACTTCCTCTATACTTTTGTATACATGCTTAACTGCTTAAGGTCTATTTTCAACTTGTTACTTGCAGATTTGGTGTCACTGAATTTTTATGGTTTCTGATGAAGTTTTGGGATACATGTTTTTCACAGGATAAAAGTGGTGTTGCCCTTGTAGCTCATGAGAAATTCGTACAACCTAAAGAAGTGGAGGTAATGTTTGTACTTGTGAAATTTCTTAAAGTATTTTACATTGAACAAGCTGCTAACATCTGGCAGGTGTATGTTTGTCTCGGAAGTGGTTATAAAAACAGTTAAGAAAGAGCTTGGCCTTGCATTCTATAAGAAGCTGGTTGAAGCACTAGAGGTAAAGCAGCTCTCACATCACTTCTTGCACATCATGTAAATCACATTTTGTCATAAGCTTGTCTACAGGTAAAGTTTATCAATATATATTTTAACTGCTTGAGATTGATCCATTTTCGATACTCATTGGCAACTCAACATTGACCCATTTTGAGAGATCTATACCTTTTACCCATTAGCAACTCGAAATTGACCCATTTTCACAATAAATGGGTTGTAAACACTAATGTTTTCCTGCTTTTTTTCGGAAGGGGATGAATGAAAAACAGGCTATGTAAATGAAGGCTACTTTAGAATCCAAGCGGGAGGTCGAATTTGAATGTTGCACTCTTGGGAAGGCTTTTACAATAAATAAAAAAATACATGGTTTCAACATGAATGGAAAAAGAGAAAATACACCAAAGAGTTTTTACTCCACGTGTGATCGGAGCTTCTTTTAACGTAACACGAATCATGTCTTGTCTCTATGAACACTCCTTCTACACGAGGCCCAGCAAAGCATGGGATGAACAATTAACTGTCTTTCGCTTCCCTCCTTTTTTGGCACCCCATAAATGTATCATTTTTCTACTGGTTGAGGATAAGCAATATGAGGAAGTTGCCAAACGTATCTCTAGATCTCTCACTGGAGCCGAAATTTCAAACAAGAAAGATGTAACTGGTATGTTATCAATATACTTTCTTTTTATTACTATTATTATTATTATATTATTATTATTATTATATTATATTACTTTTTGTATGTTTTCATTTTTGTCTGAATATCTAAAAGAGATAATAAAAAAATCATATAATTTGAAGTTACGTGTTTCAACAATAGTCCCATGTAAGTTCGTGAAGTTTTCACAAACATCGAAGATATATTTTATCCGAAAAAAGTTACAGAAATCTCAAAATTTCATATAAGACCAAGTTTAAAACTTGGCCATATCATGTGAAAGTGACTTTAATTGCACAAATAATAAATGACTAATATGTTAGTTTTATCCATTCATAGGTACATCAATTGAGAAACAATACACAGGAGTAGATGAATATGGTGTTCCGTTTACTGTTATGTCAACTCAACATCATCAGTGAGAATTCGTGAGTGGGATAGTAGGGATCAATGCCGTGTGAGCGTGGAGGAGGCCACGGTGGTGGTGCGGGACCTTTCTAATGGACGTCGTACATAGGCTCACGTTTTGAAGAAATACTCAGCGCACAAATCAACTTTTGCAGATGTTGCAAAGGAAAACCCATCCCACACGTGTGAAGACTAAAGTAACTACATTGTTGTGTCTGCGTTGTTTGGAAATTGTTCAGTCATTCGCTTTTGTAGATTCTATGATCTCTATCTTCAGCAATCAGCAGGCATATCCTCAACATTTCAGTCTGTTTTAAATGCGCGAGGTATTCCTCTCAACACCAAGAATGATGTGAATTCAGGAATCAATATCCACTATGAATGCTTGGACTTGATAGTCTGCAAAATCATTTAGCGAAATATATCTTAAAGGTATTGTTTATGATCATGCAATTCCTAGTGAGAACTATTGTAAATGTTGTGAATATTGTGTAATTCAAAATCATTATATAAAAATCTGAACTAGGATAAGAACTATTAACAAAGATGTTATAACTTCCATTTTATCACTTTCACTTCCAGTTACATGTTACCTTCTATTTAAAAAATTGAACCTTCACCATTTTTGTTGATAATCCAGTTTTATGTTAACCCTTCGTTAATAAACTTTAACTTGCACTCTTTTTATTTGAGAAACGATCTTTAATTTCCAACATTAGTAACTTTTGATAACTATCTTACAGTACATTTTAATAAAAATTTGCCCAAATTTTTTTACTCCAGATAGGACACTATCCCAACTTAAATGATCATAGCAAAAAAGAGTATCATAACTCTCGTTCCATATCAACTAATTCTCTATACAAATTACAAGAAGAAGAAAAAATGTACACAGAAAACTATGAATGTTTGTGTTACATCGATGACTTTTTTTGGAAAACAAAAAATTTAATGTAAATGAAGTAATCTTTCCATTTATAAAACAAAAGTTACACTTCAAATAAAAAAAGTTAACATGGTACAGACATACATACATAGTTACACATATGACATCAAACTTACAAAACACATGAACTCAAAATAAAGTTCACATGTATTCTCTAACAAATAGGAAGTGGTGCACCATTCCATCCTTGAAGACATTCCAACAATGGATCAATAACTTCTCCTTTACATAACGCCGTGAACACCTTATCAAATTCTTCACCAGGCGATGTTGACTTTTCTCCGGTCAAATAAAGTCCACCAAGTTCTTCCCTTACAAACCTATACAATGGGTATGATCTACAAGCCTTGATCCTGTTAGGTATCGACAATGTATCATTCTCAAAGGCAATTCTAACACTTTCGACTTCTTTAGGCAAAAGGAGTTTCAATTCGTCTTCAAAAGATTCAATCTTTTGAAAGATTGAAGCTCCCAACTCTTTCTCATTGACCCCGTTGGTCAAAGCGTGGTCAACAAGAACTTCACGAAGTTTCTGCATTAATGGGTATGTTGCAAGACATGGGTCGTCAATGTAGGCAAAAACATACTCGCGATCAACTACGCGAAGCAAGTCTTTTTCACAAAATCTTGATGGGTGAAGCTTGCCATTTACGCCTGTTGTTAGGACCTTTTTTGCTACTTGGCTAACGACGTTTTTAACAGTAGATTTCATGTTTTCTTCCAAATGCCTCAAGTCAATCGATTGGCATAAAGCGACTAAGTAAGTCGACGACATGAGTTTCAAAATGTCGACCGCTTCGGCTGTTTTCCTTGCGGAAATTAGTCCCAACGAGTTAACATCTTGGTTATGTTGTTCGGCACTTTGAACATGGTTTGTAACCGGATTAGCTAGAAATTGTAACTCGGAACAATACGAAGCCATAGCGATTTCTCCTCCTTTGAACCCGTAATCCAAACTCGGGTTACGCCCACCCGATAAATTTGAAGGCAACCCATTGTTGTAGAAATCGTTTACTAACTCGGAGAATTGGGCGAACATAAGTTTCCCAATGGCTGCGATAGCTAAACGAGTGTTGTCCATTGATACACCAATTGGGGTTCCTTGAAAGTTACCACCATGTAAAGCTTTGTTTCTCGAAACATCAATTAACGGGTTGTCATTAACTGAGTTAATCTCACGTTCGATCATTTTAGTCGCGGATCGAATGACTTCAATTTGTGGGCCGAGCCATTGAGGTGAAGTACGAAGAGCGTAACGATCTTGTTTAGGTTTTTGTAAAGGATCCATTTCATGAACCTTTGCATTAGCTTTAACATAATCACTTCCATCTAAAATATATTCCATAATAGCTGCAGCTTCTATTTGACCCGGATGATGCTTCAACTTATGGGTCAAATGATCCGTAAACTCGGGCTTTCCTTGCATAACCTCCGCAAAAATAGCGGACAACACTTCCGACAACAATGCTAACACATTGGCTTCGAAAAGAACCATTGAAGCCATACCCGATCCAACGGCTGTCCCATTAACAAGTGCCAACCCTTCTTTCGGTTGCAACTCGAAAAAACCGCCTTCCACACCGGCTTTCTCAAACGCCATTTTGGCGTTTAGGATTTCGCCAGTGGGGCCCACGGCTTTTGAGTTGGGACGGCCGGTTAAAAGTCCGGCGATGTAGGACAACGGTACTAAATCGCCGGACGCCGTGATTGTCCCTCGAAGCGGCAAAGATGGCGTCACGTTATTGTTCAAAAACTTCGTAATCGCTTCCAAGATTTCGAATCGAATACCAGAGTAACCCTGAAGAAGGGTGTTAATTCTAACCAACATGGCAGCCCTTGTGGCGGAATGCGGCAGCGTGTGACTTGATTCCGTACCATTACCGAATATTCCGGCGTTCAAGAATCTGATAAAAATAATAAAACAGTAAAGAGTTAACAACTTTGGAATCTTTTTTCACCAATTTTAAATTTTTATTTAACTACTAACATAACCCATTAAAAAGAGAATATAATTACCTAATCAATTCCTTTTGTAAAGCACCACCTTGTTTGGTTCTCCGGTGTGACGTGGCACCGAATCCGGTTGTTACACCATAACTATCAGTTCCTTTATTCATACTTTCCATAACCCAGTCACTACTCGCCTTCACACCCGCACGTGCACTTTCCGACAACTCAACTTTCACGGCGGCGGTGTCGCTGGCGGCGATCGCAGCAACTTGGGACACGGTCAACGTTTCGCCACCGAGTTTGATGACAGGTTTTCTAAATTCGGACACCATACGTTTCACTTCATCCACGTGGCTTCCTTTTAGTGATTCCGCCGCCAATCCCCAGTTTAATGGATCAACAATAACACAAATTTCACCGTTTTGGTGTACATTGTTTTTACTCTCCATTTTAATAACTGAAATCAATTTTGGAGAGAGAAAGTTTGGGTTGGTTTGAGAAAGAGAAGAAGAGTATGTGGTTTTATTGATGGGAATTTATAAAGGTAAGTTTGTATGTTAGATATATATTGCTTTTGTATTTTTGGTAGGTGAGGAAAACGGTGGTTTTATTTGATTATTTTGAAAACGGGGTTAGTAAGAAAGCATGGTGGATCATGGGTTGGTTGAAACCTAATATTAGCCGTTGATCTTAATTATGGACGGCGTAGATATATAAAGATAGATTTGTTAAGCAATATCAGTTCTCACCAAACCCCTCAACACATTTCATGTTAATAAAATGATTTTGAGTGTTTTTAAAAAAAAGAGAAAGTATGTTTTATATTTAAGGAGTAAAGTCTTGCTACTAGTTTGTATATGGGTATGGATAAACGTTGAATAATATGATATTATTAGCTTGAAAATAATAAGTAGGATGTTGATTTTCTTTTTATGTTGAATAAGTTGTATTAAATTCATTATAGTTATCAATATAAATAAATACAGTTATTCGGTAATTTAGTGTATTTACTCTGTTTTATAAGTTATATTGTTTAAGAAAACATGAAACAAAAAGTAATATTACGTGTTGTTAAAAAGATGGATTTATTGTTTATATTTGATGAACTTAAAAGTTAGAAATGCAAAATAAAAATAAAGTTATTTATTAGGTCGGTCAATAATACATAAGTTTTGTGTTATTTTTCTTCACCCAGGATAGTAAAATGTCTGATTGATTAACTCGGATACATTTCTTTAAGATCAACACAAAATAGTCAAGAAATAAATGTGTTAAATTGATATTTGGATAACAATAGAGTTGACATGTTATATTTTCTGCATTTGAAATTTATTCATAATATGGTATTAAAGTTACATTTGTAGTTTGATGTGGACAGAATCTTTGATAACTCTTACCTCTTGGGTTTGGTCGATGATCCCGAGTAATCGTTCGGTCTTGTCTTCTGACCCGTGAGAATAATAAGACTTGATGATGGAGGAAGTAACATCATCGATTCATCGAAAGGGAGTTCCAATCTCGTTAGATTGTCCGGTCTCTTTGTGACTTCCAAGAATAGTAAAGCTTAATCTTGGGGAGTTTGTACATCATTGAAAGGGAGACTTAATGTGGAATTTGAGTTGAGGGGAAGATTGTTGGTTTAAATTCATATCCTACAAAAGAAAAAATAACGAAATCAAAACTTTTATATAAGTTCATAAGTTACTCTTTTTATTGTCAATTAATTTAAAGTAAAACTCCATCTAAACTTATATATCGGACATTCATAAATTAAAATAAAAAAAATCTAACAAATAATATAAGAGTTCCTTTTTAACGATATTACTTCCCCATTAAATTCATGCAAAATGCATGCATAATAATGATTTTGGCAAGTTCATGAATTCGTGCAAAAAGCATTCATAATCTTCCACATAATTGCATTAAGTTCTACTCGTATCTTCGTATTCATATGAACCACGTCACATGTTTATCAAGTAATATAAAATAATTCATTAACATTAATAGTTAATAATAAATCCATTTTCCTTGAAGTTATTCTTTTTTTTTTTTTTTGTAGTCTTTTGTTGACCTATCCGTATTCAGTTAGCTGGTATGTCTTTATTTTCATTTTTCCTGCATAAGTTAAAGACTATTAAATTAATTCGTTCAAATTAAGATCCAATATAAAACTACTAATTATATTCATCTTATGTTCCATTAAAATGATACTAGTACTCACTAAATGAGTAATTTTACTTCATTTTTAATGAGGAAAAAATTATAAAAATAGTATTATAAATTTCTTTTTTGTAGCACATTGAACCTTATTTGTCCATTTCTTTATTATTCCCTCGTTTTCGTTGTTGGTTTCCTTATCTTGTCATTTTCAACCTTTAAATGTGGAAGAAATGAGAACCAAGAGGAAAAAAAATGAATTTTTCTTTAATTTCAATTTTGGTGGGTTACAATCCCATTAAATATTAATCAATCATGGCATTTATAAATATATTAATTATTAATACAAGCAATTTTAAAATAAACTAATATTATATTAAAAGTAATGTTAAAAAGATATGAAAATATAAATCTAATATAGACCTGATTCATTTATCGTTTGACACATTATTTTTATATATTTTTATTTTTTATTTTTATAAATCTTGTTTTAGTCCTATCAAATTGGATTTACATATCATTTTCTTATATTTGATAACGGTCTCTCTGGATATATGTTTGGCAAATAGTTTTATACTTTGTACGTAATGTTAAGTTGATAGTAGAAGATAATGTAATGTATGTACGTATAGGTGGAACAAGACACACGTGTGTAAGTAGGCATGTTTGTAGTTGCCAAATGGTTTGAAACTTGAGTCTAGTTGTGACGCGTACGTACGCGGTGGTTCATCATCTTAATTAACTGCCCAAATTAACCACCACCTCCGACGGGGAATATTGGCTGCCGATCTCGATAGCCACCGCTCTTATCATTATTATTATTGTTATTAAATACGGAGTAAATAAAGTACCGATCATTTATAGTAGCCGTCTGATAATATTGATTGGCATTTTGTCTTTGTCCGGAATCTAAATCTGCTTATCTAAAATGTAGAACCCAATTTTAAAAGAGAATAATATAATGATAAAACTTACAAATTGGTGTTCATATTAACGTACTTTAGCTAATTGCGAGTTGAGTCGTGGAGTTATTGAGTCGATTCAAATATGAAAATATTAAGTGGACAAATGCTTTAAATAATTTTGTTGTTAATATTGGTAATCAAGTGGAGACAGCCGAACTAAAAAATATTGCTTAATTAACTTAGTTAAGCTCAAAAATACAAGCTCCACTAATAAAGTTCGATTAGAATTTCGAGCTTCAAGTTTTTTAGTCGAGAAATGATGTGACTCAACACAGTTAGTTATAGTCAGAAACGGAGTTAGAAAATTCAATATAAAAAAAACAAAAAAGATTTATTTAACTTTTTCTATCTTTTTTAGAGGTAAAAGTTTTTAAAATGTCGTTAACACTTTACAATCTTTTTTACTACATTTTTAAATTTTTTTGTGAGCAACTGTCCTCTCTGTCCTTTTCATATACCTTTTAATATCTTTAACATAACGATATCGGAGAAAATAACTTTTGCAACTTTTTCTTAATACCCACATGGAAATGTGTTAATGTTTTAGAGGATATTTATAAGGAATTTTACTAAAAAAGTTTGCTTCACTATTAGGAAAAATGAAGCAAACCTAAAATTTCATAATTTGGTTTGTTTAATCTAATCAACGAACACAATTTTTTTCCGTGCACACATATTTTGTTGTGCCTTATAGAAAAAAGAAGAAAAATATATAAACTGAAAAATGTCGTCTTTAGTAATAGGATGATGTTGTTGAAATGAATGGGTCGGTCAAAAGACGCGTTCGCCGTCACAACTCACACCAATTAACCAACTCAACTCGTGAGTCAAATGGCAACCACTAGAAAATAGTCAATGTTTTAGCCACTGATATACTGCATTGTTTTTAGTTTCTACCCAACCCATTATTATGGTATGAATCAATTGTCTAACAGGGTGTCATTTTTAGATCATTACGTTTTAAAAACACAAATAATTAATTGATAGTGCTTGAAAAAAGATAATCGAATATCAATTATTTACGTCGACAGAAGCTTGGAATACTTACTGCACCAAAACGCAGATTTTGAGACTGTTGCTCTTCCCGTTAAAATTACTTAAATGCCACATTTACTTTGAAGTTATCTTCACAAGGCTTTCGGTTTTTTCACGGGCCGAGGCCCAAATTACCTTCTTCATTTTCATTTACATTATGCATTTTTACCTTTTAGGAGACATAAATTATGCTTAATATTTTACTAGTCTTCTTCCTTCTTCTTTTTTTCCTTTGTTTTTGAGTTTGCATCGTTTAGCTTACAAAAGCTAGTATATATCTATTATTGTTATTGTTATTATCATGTAAAAGATAGTTCGAATTGTAGTTGTTGATACGCTTAATTTACTTTGTACAAAAAGTAGTGTTATAAGCCGAGAAACAAATTGCTATATGCTTAAACAAATAAATAATGCTTTAAAATGTCTAATTTTGTCATTTGACATGTTAAATCATGTAATAATCTAATTTACCCAAACACTCAATAAAGTGATTATTCAATTATTGCGACATCAAACGTCATAATCAAATCCAAAAGCTATATTATTGTTGTACATTTTGTTACACTTAATTATCTAATTTTGATTATTAAAAATGCATCATCTATTTTCAAAACACAATCTCATACACCTCTAAAATAGTAACCTTTAAAATTAAATTACCGTGAGTAAAGGTTATTTGATGGACAAGCTTTAGTTTTGTTTATATAAACATAAATTATACGTAGAGATTGTGACAAGAAGGTTGAGATAAAGAATAGGTTTGATGATGATTATTTTGTGAGAATTTTTCGATCAATGTACGGTGAGTATCTGTTGATTCAATAATGTTGAGGGTGATTTTATTATCATGATATACCGTTCATAAAAGTGTTAAGAAGAACGTCAATTTCTATAGATATTGTTTTTCTAGTTGATTATACGGCCTAACATTTACGTAATTTTTACTCTCTTGCAAGAGACTTTTTACATAAAGATTATCTATTTAATTATTTTTATTTATATTTGTTATTGGCTCATATTATCATGTGAAATCTTCTTTCGTTATCTATTTAAACCCCCACCACCAAGTCATTGTACTTTTACTCGTGGTAAATTACAAACTGCCGTCCAAGTGACTGTACCTAAATCTATCGATCTAAAGATTAAGTCTACAAAATTCTATTAGTTAATGCAATCAAATACTGCGCAGTATTTAGCAATAATCAACTCCACCTAAGTGACTTGATTAAGTCCATAGCTAAGTATTGTCCTATTCATAAAAGAATCTATTTCCTCTCTCTATTTGTCATTACTTGACACCCTATTGTCTAAATTAATCATTTATTTTTTGTAAGTCTAACAGAAGGTTATTTCGAGGAACTCTAATTCGGGATCACTTAATTCTGAAGCAAGGCTCTCTCAAGAAGCACAACTTATGAAATGTTCAATTGTTTGTTGAAAAACGGAAGAATTGAGTTTGAACCTATCATCGATTTTATAAAAGTCAATGTTCTAGCACCACAAATATGTTTGTATCAAGAGAATGTAATCACCAGGCTGAAGCCGCAATCGTTTAACATTTTGCTTATTAATAATTAACGTCCATGTGGGTCATAAATATGATTTAGCGAACCGTCAACGCTACAAGTACACTAAAACAGCCTACAAACTCGACAATAACGGTTTTAAAGGATTTTTGGAGATTGAAATTCGAAATTTCAAGAAACTCTATCTATAATTCATCACCGAGTCTATATTTCATGTGCGAGTCTAACAGGATACTTAAACAAGTATCTTTAAAGCATTTATGGAACTATCTCTATCATATCCGATTGTACTAGAACATTTACCCTTTAGCCAAACCCAACAACTAGATTTGTAGTCGTTTGGTGAAACATAAATAATTAAATATTACTTGCAAGATATTTATTTTTGACCCAAAGACATTTTCCTGTAAGATGGACTCCGATTATAAGAAAGTTGGATGTAATGGAGATCGCCAAGCGACCATTTTATTTTACAATTGAATCAAATTATAAAAGATCTAAAGTTGAATATTTATCACAAAAAAAAAAAGAAATTTCATGGTCGAACTACGTTTAGAAATGAACAATTCATGGAACAAAGTTTGGCACTTTTTTATCGGAAGTTGGTTCGATGTACAATGAAAGTGTGTCGTCATGCGAAGTGTGAGATTGCGACGTGATTAGCATTCGAATAAGCCATGAAATTTGTTGGTGTTATTGTCAATAAAGAAGATTACTCGGTTGTTATTCGTGGAACAAACCAATTACATCGATCAGATACAACCACGTTAATTATGTGTGAATTGCTTCCATTAAAATTTATTGCGTTTGTTCTTGTGTTTCCTCGATCAAATCAGGTTACTATGGTCCAACACTTCCCTTTTAAGACCCTTTTACTATTTGCTGTGTTAGAGGCTTAAACCCGAGCTTTATTTATACCCTTTCTTTTGAATTATTTTTAACTATAACAACTAACGTATCATTTTACACACTAATTATGCATAGAAGTGAAATAATAAATCAACCCAAACGAACTTCACACGTTGTAACTCGTATTAGATGATTGTGTATTTTTGTTTACACACATTTTAACTAGGTACATAGAACGTTCACATTGTTCGTTTTATTATTAACTTCATGAAATGGCTCACTAAATAAACATTATGACGCCGTTATGTCCATATTTTTATTTTGAAATTTCTAAGTATATTGTCTATTTTCACTTTCAATCGATAAGAAAAAGAGTTAAGTGAAAAAATAAAAAAAAATTGTTACTTAACATTATAGTTATTGTACTTTCTAAAATTTGTGTACAATTTTGTAATAAACATTTAATTAGGATGAATAAACTAATAAACTAATATTATAAGCACCTTTAAAAGTCTATTTATTCCTAATCTCATTCGGGTATAGTTGGCCTCTACAATCATTATAATATATCTATCATTATGATGCTTCATGATGTTGAAAAGCTCAAGAATAAAATATCTTTAGTTAAGAGTATAGAAGTCTCCTACATAGATATAAACCACCAAACCCAAAGAAAAATGACTTGGCTAATATCAACGGTTAAACCCTCTACACATACCTTACATAATCGATAGATACTAATAAATCGATATAGATATAGATTTTACTAATGTTACATGATATAGTTTTAGAAAATTTAATTTCGTATTGGACTAAATCAAACTAGTATAAAATAAAAGTATGTTATTATTCCATTTCGCCAAAAGGTAATAATGCCTTGAAATCAATTTTATAATGTTACAAGGTACATTAACATTAACTAGTACATTTTAAAGCCTTATCAATATTTATTTTTTTAATTTCAGCTCGCGTTTCCTTTCAGCGAACCGTTCGTTGACAATGGCCTTGCAAATCGCCAAACGCATCTTCACGACCACCGCCAGAAACCCTAACAACCGCCTTTTAGCGCAGATTAATCGGAGTTTTTCTTCCGGTTCCTCCGATCTCATCCCCGTCACTCTCTTTCCCGGCGATGGTATTGGTCCTGAAATCGCAACCTCCGTCAAACAGGTCCAATTTCACCTCTCGTAACTTATATCATTACTTTACACGGAGTAGTATATGTATACATATATATATATATTGTATAGTTTGGTTGATTATGCTATTAATATACGCTCAGGGTTTCTGAATTTCATCATGTTATATGCACAAACAATATATGTACAAACACTAAATTTTGTATTCAGTGTAAACGTAATTTCAGTATGTTGCGATTTGGCTGTGTGATAAATGAGAAACGTTGACTTTGACTTTTTTATAATGCAGATATTCAATGCTGCAGAAGTTCCAATTGAATGGGAGGAACATTTTGTTGGGACGGAAGTGGATCCTCGAACACAAAGTTTTCTTACGTGGGAAAGTTTAGAATCTGTACGAAGAAATAAGGTTGGATTGAAAGGACCGATGGCTACACCAATTGGAAAAGGTCACCGGTCTTTGAACTTGACATTGAGGAAAGAGCTGAATCTGTATGCGAATGTCAGACCGTGTAATAGTTTACCCGGTTATAAAACTCGGTATGATGATGTAAATCTTGTTACAATTCGTGAAAACACGGAAGGAGAGTATAGTGGTCTTGAACATCAAGTAAGGTTAATTGATCGTTATAAAGATAAGTTATTTGTTCAAATTAATGTTATGAAAATTGCAAAATTGATATTTCTTGTGTTTTTGATGTTAGGTGGTGAGGGGTGTTGTTGAAAGTCTTAAGATTATAACCCGTCAAGCGAGTCTGCGGGTGGCTGAATATGCATTTTACTATGCTAAAGCCCATGGTAGAGACAGAGTATCTGCTATACACAAAGCTAACATTATGCAGAAAACTGATGGTCTATTTCTGAAGGTGTTCATCTTTTGAGATATTAAAAATTAAAATAGTTAACATCGTGTTACATTATGCTGAATAGTTCCTTTTTTTCTCCATTTCTAGTGTTGTCGAGAGGTTGCTGAGAAGTACCCCGAGATAAAATATGAGGAGGTTATCATTGACAATTGCTGTATGATGGTATGCACACTTATTTCTAATGTTATCTTGAAAATTTTACCAGTATGTAGTCAGCAGTCAAATTGCTAAGACAATGAAGACTGCGACACTCATAATTTTCTTTTTTTATATGCAGCTCGTAAAGAATCCTGCGCTGTTTGATGTGCTAGTAATGCCTAACCTTTATGGTGACATTATAAGTGACCTTTGTGCTGGGTTAATCGGTGGATTGGGTTTGACACCAAGGTATTTGAATTTCCTCATATTGTCACTAATTTTCATTTTGCTTTTGTTCGTCGAGTAAAGATTCTTAAATAGCTTGACATCATTTACAGCTTAAATATTGGGGAGGGAGGAATTGCTCTTGCTGAGGCTGTCCATGGTTCAGCTCCTGATATCGCTGGAAAGGTTAGAATTAAAGCTACTTACACTACGTATTACTGTATTAGTCTTTGTTAACTGGTTAGTTCTCATCCATAAGGTTGTAAGAATTGATTGTTGTGTTTACTTATCAATGCTCATAATGAGCAATACTTTATTCCTAAACCACATTGAAAGTGAAATCATCAAAAGATTAGCGTAAAAGACTGACAAAAGACTAAACTAAATTACCATAAAAGACTGGACAGGGGAACAAACAACTTGCTAAAGGAATTATGTAAGTATGTATATATGAGTATATGACCGACAAACAATACCTTCGATATACTTGATGTTGATGACTGTATGCACCATTTATGCTAAGGAATGACACCCTGCTTAGACAATTTCCCTTTTCATTCTTTTTCAAATCCAGCATAACCACCCAGGCATCCGCATAAAAAACAAAAGACGCGATGTTCAACAAGAACCACGATTACCGAAAATCATATATCATTTGGTCAGACCATTTCACTTAAGGAGAGCTAATTAAAACTGGCATAAAACTTTAACTAACGATTAGATGGGCATAGTAATCAACCTTGGTTCAAAAAGGTGAAAGGCGATCTGAGGTGCTAGGCGCTAAGGCGAGAGCCTCATGTAAACAAAACTCTTATATTGCATAACATACTTCTAAATTGCTTCTTCATAACATTATCCCCGGATCTACCTAATAGATGTTTACATGTCTCAAATTGTTGACTAGAAGTTCAATTAACACATAATTCGGCTTCAATTTGGCTTCAATTTGGTGATTTGATTTTTGGAGACCAAAGCCGTCGTATGTGGTTTAACGTTTTGGAGCAGTTTTTTATTCAATTTTAGCTGCGTTAGAAAGTTAGGATAGGGTTAGTACTTAGCATAGATGGACTGATAATGAATATTGGATCTAAAAGAATTAGCCTAGCAAAGTTTAGTAAAAAGGCCTAACCAATATTTGTTAAAAACCCACTAGGCCACTACAAACACAGGACGCCCAAGGCGCTGTTTCATAATTCCTGGAGCCTAGGCACCGCCTTAGTGGCACCTGATGTCGTACGATCGCCTAGAGGCACTCCAACTCGCGCTGCCTAGCACCTTAAGGCGAGCCTAGGCGCGCTTATTAAACCAAGTAATCAACAATGTTAAGGTGAAAATCACTTTATATTACTCGTATCTTTGGACATTGAAAGTCACCTGAGCCAAAGTCCAAAGCTAGGTAAATAAAGTACTGCGTAAAATTTTAGTTAAAAAATGGAATTCATTTCCACTGATGTGTGCAAGGAATACTAATATTACACTTATAATATTAAAAAAATTTGCTTGTCAATTGTTTAATCTTGTTCTTATGTTACATTCAGTACGTAGTTTAATTATAACTAAATTATCGTCTTGTGTAGAACTTGGCAAACCCAACTGCTTTGTTGCTGAGTGCAGTCTCAATGCTTCGGCACTTGAACCTTCATGATAAGGCCGATAGGATACAGGATGCAGTGCTCAATACAATTGCAGAAGGCAAGTACCGAACTGGTGATCTCGGTGGCTCTTCAACGACGAATGATTTCACCAAGGCAATCATCGACCATCTTTGAGGAACGAGTGTCGCATGCGCATAGAATGTACTTCTTTTTTCTTTTACTACGAGTTTTAACACCACAGATTGTTCCTTTGTGTCACATTTTGGACATCTGTGAGAGGGAGTTAATTTGACAACACCATGTTGCTACTATCCAGCCACGGAACTCAATACACTTGAGAAATTTCCAAGGTGATGAAAGAAGAAAGGTTTGATATTGGCATAAAAGATTAAGCTTCTGCAGTTGCTGTTCTTTCAATGGGGTTGTTGTCTTTGCCCAATGAAATAAATAGCAACATCTTGTGGTCTTTTTTCTCTAGTTATCACATATATAAACTACATACTCTTGTATATCACTATTTCCAGGGTTCACTGAGAAACAGTTTGTGATGATACCATTCAAATCGAGATATACTTTCTGGGGTGGGAAGTTTGTTTATCATATTCACGTATGTAAGTGGATTTTTTATTTCTGCGATTATTTTGCCTATAACTTCACTTAAGCAGGATACTCGTTGCTCGAATTCCATGCCAACTTCCTGTTTGGCTTCAAATTTGGTGCAGTTGGCACGATGAGCTGAAAGGATAGTATGTCAGAATAAACTCCCAAGATATTTTGGGAGTTATCAGAATTTTTTGATAGATGCATAGAATTAAGGTAGCCGTTTGAGAACTTATATAGGAACAATATATAATGTCTTGATTTTGCTGGAAAAATAGGAGATTGGTATGGTGGTAATTGGAAAGGAATGATATTCATCAAGTGGAAAAATATGTAAATTTCAAGGTAATTCAAAAGGGTAAAGGTCATAGTATATTACATCGTTACAGGTTATTTCTTATAAGTGACCCAAAATACTACATCCATTTTGTGAGAAATGAAGTCAAACAACATAAAAACATATAAGAAATGAAGTCAACAAGATGTAGCAACTCATTCAAGTTTATCGTGAGAAAACACATTCTGCTGTTGTAATTTCCTTCATAAAGCATGATAATCAAATTTGGAAAAGGTCTACTAATTCCTACTTGATCAACTGCTTCTGCATTTCGTTGAAAACTGATTATCAAATAGGCTGAAGATACAGAGTTTCTACATATGCTCTTGCTTCGATCCTCTGACTACTCATCACACATCATCATTGCAAGCTGATTAAACAAGGATACAGTTGATAAGTTGAAGGTCATATTGCAAATACATACTCAAGTAAGAAAAGATGCTTGAGTAAAATTAAAAGCCCATTCATGAAATCACACATATGGTATGTGCATGAATCATTCAATAATAATAAACAGTTAAATGGTGCCCCATTCTATAAAACTTGTAATCTAACTCTGCTTTCCTCATCTCACAAAGTTCATGATTCATTATTGATTAAAGAAGGTTAACCAATGGACCTATATGTTCTTCTATTATAACAAAAAGAAAAAAAAAGCTTTAAAACAGACAGATCCAAGTCATTCCATCTTTCCTTCTCGATCTTCATCTAGTCTTGTCAACGCCTACAAATGAAGCATGTACCACTTTATCAACAAAGATGGAGGTATTTAAACATTAACTCATATTTATAGAGGCATACATAAAAATGATCGTTCAAACTAGGGATCAATCAGTCCATCCACCTAATCTATAAACTGGTAAGAATAAGCGAAGTGTCCGGTTTTGGCCGTCAAAAACCATTAAAACCCCGCAATCTAAGATCTTTCCTTCCTTGATTATGAAGACACCTAGCATATGTGTCTTACAAGCCTAGTGATCTAGAGACACTATTCCATAAACACTAACGTACCTCAAACTGAATGAAAGAAGATGAAAGAGGGACCTATGATGCGTTGTTAGATACCTAATCAATAAAAAACAAATAATTAGGAAAACGATCCACAGCCATGAGATCAAGGAGAGAAAAATGCAAGCACGAATAGTTTATTGCTAAGAGAAAAAGTTCAATATATGTGACAACATGCATCCTTGAAAGATCAATAGCAAAAACAAGAGCTGAAAATCCTTTTAACGGGTACTTATTACACTCGACAAAAAATGGCTCTGGACTCTAGCAAATTTCTATGAAAGGGTCTTATCTCACAAGATTGAATTTTTGACGTTTGAGAACTTGCACAAAGCAATAAATTGTCAACGAATGCCTTGACAAAGAACCTAAAACCTATAATGAATAACAACTGCTATTTAAATGGGACAATTTTGAAGAACAGGAAATTGTATAGACTATATATACATATAATCACACCTTTAGACACATTAGTACATTATCAACTGTTATAAGGGTCTTGGCCAACTAACTTGAAATACACGGAGCTACATTCATAGGGAAAAGTTAGCAACACCACTATCAAAATTCAAAACTTTCTTCAAATCACTATAACCACACAACATATTTTCATTTCACATACTATGCCAACATAATTTACCTAAGCCCGCAACCAACGTCGAGAGTCATACATAAACGCATACAGTAGAATTCAATATTGCAATGTAAAAACTAAACAATGACAAACTCATGTGAAAATTAAAGTTTTACCTTCAGGAAGCCAACCGTAACCGCGTTGAGAAAGCGTAAGCATTGAAGTCATCAATGCTGATGCAGTAGCAGTGTGGAAAGGTTGCATTGATTCCAAACAAGCACTCATTTCAGCTGGACACCTAAACATACACAGATGTATAAACCACGACCAATTATGCAAATACATCACTTCAGATTAAATAAAGCATTCTACTTTTACATTTAACCCCTAAAAAACCAAATAAGCATAGCATTTTTGTGTATCATACTAATATCTTTATGAGTAAACTACCAAACAAACAAAAGGGAACTCAAATTTGAAGAAACGGTTGAATCTTGTTACGAAACCCTAGATCTGTGCGTGAGTTTGAACGGTGGGTTGGTTACCTGAAGATGCGATTGGAAAGAGAATTTTGGCTACCGATGCGAAAAGAAGTGCGAGCAGATTTGGCTTGAGAGGATGCTCGTGTCGCCGCGCTACGGACGGCGGATGACCTGAAAATTGATCGAGCGGCAGCCGCTGCAGTCGCCATTATTTATGTTTGAGTGTGTGATGTTTTTGTTATTCAGAAATTATCAAAGGGTTTTGACTTCTGAGTCCTTTGGGCCAAAAAGAATGTTAAACCCTACTATTTTTTCTCTTCTAAATCACAATTCGACAATACGTATCGGTGTCGGGTTTATATGTGTGGGTTGAGTATTGACGGGTTCATGTATTTCAACGCGAATTAGAATAAAAAAGTATTGACTGTAATGATTTAGCTTGACGCATATATCTTCTAAGAAAATATATGGTATTTGCATTTTTAGTTATCTTGTGAAAGAATATATCATTATATATCTAAGATGTAGGATGGTTTTGGTAGGCAGAGTTATTTTGGTACGGTATATGGTTATTTTTGTTAGACTTTAGTTTTTGAAACGTTGCAGACTGATAGCTTATTATAGTTGTGTTAGTTAAGGTTAATTGTTTCGTTATGTATTGAATTTTATCTTTTTTAATATTGTATATAACCATTTTACAAAAGTGTTATTGTATATATCGAACTTGTGATTTTCGTATATTGTATGTAATATTTCCTTTTTTGACCATTAAAAAAAAGGAAAGTTTCCTTTATTGGCAAGGCTAAAATGGCAAGTCAACATACAATATACAAAAATCACAAGTTTGATACATACAATAGCACTTTTAAAATGTGGTTGCATATAATAGTAAAACAATTAACCCTTTTAGTTACAATGAAAGGGATTAACCTTGCGCCTTGTTAAGGGACCGTTAAACTTACATCATTATTTGAATTAAATATTACGATTGTCATTTATCGAACAACTTTATTTAATAAAGTCAAATATTTATATTATGCAAGTGTTTACGTTTACATAATACTTTGTATAAGTTAATATATAAAACAACCAAATAATAATCATCAATTTTAAAATTTCTATTACATATGTTAAAAGAAAATTAACAAATATATGACCATAACAAATATGGAATCCGTTTCAACAACAATCATCATCTTCAAACCCGAATACCGACATGCCTAGTTTTGGTACTCCATACAAATACTACAAACGTCATTCTATCAAACACCAACTTCACACACAATTAATATAACATTTGCATAATGTGGCAAACATCAAAAACCACCCAACAACCCAACATGCAATCGGTCGAACGTGAGGTACTGACACCAACCTCTAATATAAATAAGGTAAAAAAGAAAAGCAAACAACTAGAAGTTGGACCATCACAACCGAAACCGAAAAAGGTTTATAATAACTGTAACTTTTGAGAATAGTTCTAAATTTATATTTCTCTACTTTCTCCCTCAAAATTTTCTTCTTTTTAGATCCTAGTACTATATATATATATATACATTTATAGTAGCATATCTGTAAGTTCTCAGTCTTTCAACAATAATAACAATAAAAAGTAATATGGATGGAATATAATTAAATACAGCCACTTTGAGGTTCCCTATGAAATAAGGCATGGAAGAAAACCATTAAAAAGAAATTTCAGAAATTACGAAAGAAGCTTCGAGCTCATATTAGTCATTAGTACTAAATCAATTAGACCTATATACATGTAAAAGTTTCATTTTATTACAATCTCATTCCTCGTATTTCTTATACCCTGAAAACAATAAAATCAGAAACTGGAAAAAGACCAAACAAAATAAATAAAGGCCCAATAAAAAAAAATTACCAAACCAAAATTTCACACCATTAAATGTTTTCGTATCACAAGACACATCAACAAAAAATGCAAACCTAGAAGGATCAAAAAATGTAACACCATTAAATGGTTTTATAATACTACCACTTTAAAACCAATTTTGACCAAATCTTTCTTTCATAGGTCACATCTAATATGTGACCAATAATACAAAATCAAGATCCACCAATCATTCATACAACCAAAACCCCATAACACCATGACCGATAATCCACCATCACCGCCGCTAATCCTCCTCCGTACCACCAACCAAATCCTCCAACAAACCACATCCATCTTCTCCACGCGCCGCCACCTCCTCATCTTCCTCTTTATTTCTTGGATTTCACTTTCATTTCGCGTTAACATCGAAAGCGCAACAAATTCCCTCACTTTTTTCATCGATAACGACCCATCTGTCCAATCCCTATTATCAAGATTCCAACTTTCCCCAAACCCAGCATCTCCGACCACCGTCGCGACCCAACGCCACCGTCACCGGCGCCGCCCATTTCTTCAGCTTACGCGTGTCGGAACCCTAGACGATGATTTTTTCTCCGGCGATGAAGAACTCGATCACCGATTCTTTGGTAGCTTATCAAAACCCCAATTGAATGCCACTTCATTTATTCTTGATTCTTTCGATCCCCAATTAGGCTTTTCTGATTTTGTATCAGATAATGGAATTAGGGTTTTTGAAACAGTGCGTTCTAGTAGTAAAGTGTCTTTTAGATCAGTTGAAATCATTGAAAAGGTTAATGATTCTGTTGTAATTGATGATGTGAAGACTGAAATTGAAACTGATTTTGCTTATTTGTTAAAAAGGTTTGACCTTGATAAAAATGAGTTGACTGCATTGTTGAATCTTGTTGGTGCTTTATCTATTTCATATGGGTTTATGATTCTCGGGTTTGTTGTTACTCATTCTTGGGTTCACGGGGTTGTATTTGTGTTAGTGATTAATAATTTCTTGAAAAGTCATAAGTCGTTCTTTAGAACGTTTTGGAAAGGCGCGACTTTGGGCTCGATAAGATTGTCTGGTTTCGTTGTAATGAGATGGGTAGTTAGAGATGCATTGACTCAATTGTTAGGTGTTTGGTTTTTTGGTGAAATCGAGGATCAGTATTCGATGTTTAAGATTTTCGTTAGGTTGAAGTTTATGCCGTATTCAATTTCTTCCCCTTGGGTGAAAGGTTTTGATATGGAGATTTATTGGTTTTTATTATCATGGTTCTTGTTAGACATGTTATTGTCTTTTGTTTTTGCTGTGGATGCTTGTGTGGTTATGGTGGATTCAAGAAAAACTGGGAAAGAAGTTATCAGAGAAGGGTTTCATTTGTTGTCGTTAATGATTCATACTGCCATTAATCTCAAGTGTTTTGAAGGTATCATTTGCGGGCCATTTGCAAGACATGTACTTACATTTATTTTCGGCAAGATGTTTGCTTCTGTTGTTCAATCTTTTATGGAGGTGTATTTTAGTGTGGCATGGTTGCTGTATTACTTTTCTGTGAGATCCGTTGAAGCTAATTCTAGTGGAGTCCCTTTTGGTAAAAGAGAGCTTGAAGCTATGCTAGAAGACGTCAGATGATAGTTGTTGTGAGTTCTCGCAATATTCGCTCCCAATTTACAACTGTGAGTGTTTAATGAAGCGGTATTTTTTTGGTGTATTCCCTCTTAAAAGTGACTTAGCATTACCACTGTTAGATGATATGAGCTCGATGCTTTGTATAATGTGTACATTCTTTTCTGGACAGAGTGGTTGTTTCTTCAGTTTTATCTTTATGAATCACAGTATGCCTCAGAATGTAATACGAAATGTACTTCCGTTTTAGGTTGGTAAGTTCAGCAGAAACATCTATATTTTGGTCATTGTTTTTTTAGGCTGTTATTTTTATTATTATTGTACTTTAACTTTTGAAGACTTTAGTAGTGTTCTCCGTTAACAACGGTGCAGTTACAGATTTACAGTCACTGCCTGCCCTAAATTTGACAGAATTTCTGGACTCATAACAAATATAAATTAATGGAAGTTGTTCAAATTTTTCATTGTAGATACTAATGGCAGTTTATAAAGTAAACTTTGTTATGAAGTTTTATGCAATTTCAACAACATAAAGTATTTTTATCTTTCATTTAGTTAAGAATCCTTCAAAAATGGGGTACTTTTATCTTACATTAAAGCTTCATGCTTTACATTAATTTCTGAGTCTTGAGGTAAGATCAAGATACCAAATAATTCAAATGCAGAAAGTGAATACTCGATCATGGGCTGATGCAGAACAGCGAACAACGCTGAGGAAAACCTCTTCATTGCAGGGGATATCAGTCTGGAATCAGCAGTGAAGTCATATTCTTCGCAAGCTTGATCCAGCAATCTAGTGAACAATGGGTAACAGGTAAACGGCGGAGGTAACGGGTAAACGTGCTGAACAAAGGGTTTCTTAGTAATTTACATTGATGACAAACCTTACCTACATAACTACTAAATGACCCTTTGGGGCATCCCTTGGATTGTAGCCTTCATGCACGGATGACGACGACGACAACAATGATCATATGTGGTTTAATATCCGTGAACACCAGTTTTCACAGTTTAACCATGGTAAAACTGCATTTGTATGTGTCTGTTTTTTGTAAGCCATGCTTTCACAATCGTCACTTGCATCATCTTTTATGTGATATAGATTGAAGATATATGTGCTTTTAGCAGGGTGTGAGAGGAGAGAGATAGAGCGAAAATGTGTTTGATGGTAGGCAATCAGGAGAGAGTTATATATTGTGTGCAGATGCTGAAGTGCTTATATCATATATATACATACGCATATACATATATTTATGTGTGTGTGATCGATAGAGATGAAGTCTTGGACATTTAAAGAAATTCGAGGGTTGTGTGTTAGTTTGAATATGATTTGGAGACGTTTTGGTTTTCGTGTTTAATTGAAATTAAAAGTTGGGGAATTTCGTATATCCCCACGTACGATAAAAGAAATTCTGCGAGGTAACGGAATAAACACATGCCCTACATGGCAATCCACGTGTGGCCTTTACAATATTCTAAAAGAACACGTAAAAACTGGGGAATTGGATTTTGCTTTTGCATACCTTCACATATATGCGTTCAATACTTTTGTGTTCGTTTTCTTTCTGTTGTTGCAACATCTGTCTCGATTCACCAATATGCCACATGCTCCACTAGGGGTTTTGGTGTTGTGAGTCAAAGGACGCATAACTGATTAAGACGTCCAAATGGAGTAACAGAGTAGAAGACGTTACCAACAAGTTGTGGTTAGGGGAGTTTGAAAATGATTTGAGCACTTGGTTAGGGGATTGATCCCTTCTAAGTTTGGCAATGGGAATCATATTTAGTTCGCGAGTGGAAAGTGGCACATTTCATCAAAATGATTGAAGACTTTACACAAGATTTCTTATGTTGATATAGTTATAGATTTATTCAAGTGATTATATGACAATTGTAAAAAATATTTTGAATGCTTTTTAGATGGATCAAAGTATAGTAGTTGTAAATTGTTTGATCAAAAGAAAGATACTATACCATACACGTGGACACATCCCCTAATGCCCAGGCCCATGGCTGAATGTATATAAAAGTATATATAAAAAAACCTTATCAAAGATGCAGATAGATTTTATAAATTATTTAGAAATCAAATATTTATGTTGGGTGACACTAATTCTTGCCATATGTCATATGTGTTTTCATAGTTCTCAACTAAGTATATGTAATTGTGGAGTTGCGTCAACCGAACTTAAGTTGTTAAACATGATATCGAGACACATACAAAAAAATATGGGTTATAATGTCTTTGTTGAATTTGGGTTTGAAGATTGGAAAAGTCATATGAGAACAAATTGTTTTATGGAGGAATCAAAGCTTTTCCAAAAAGTGTTTACAAAAAACTAAAATGTAATTACCCTTATATACATCTGTTGATGGTATCATGTCGTTTTAATATATCGATTGTCGTATGTTACTATTGACAAGGGTTGTTTTGGTCATTGTTGCTACATCCAAACTGCCTTACCCTTATATACATATGTTGTACGATATGATGTCGTTTTAATATATCGATTGTCGCATGTTACTGTTGACACGCAGACACGGGTTGTTTTGGTCATTGTTGCTACATACAAACTGCCGAACGTGCTTCGCTTCTTCTGAACTGGGGTGCATTTCTGTAGATTCCGTTAACCGTACCTGCGTGAATGTGTCTGCCTCTCTCTGGTATGGGGGCATTTTTCTAATACAACACGAGCGCAGTCAAGGTGGACCGAACACGATGTACATTGTTTACCGTTTTGCTTGATAAAAGCACTCAGGGCCGTCGTTGCATCTACAGCTTCCGATTACCGCCATCGCCACCGCTTTCTGGCTATCATCATGGCCACCGCTTTCCGGCTAGCATCATCGCCACCGCTTTCCGGCTACCGCCATCCCCACTGCTTTACGGCCAACGTTGCAGTATTTAAACAAATAAATAAGATAAATAAACTTTACAAATTTTTGAAGTGATGATCGACTTTGTTGTTATCTTTGAATGTTTACAGAAATGAAAGGTCAGACAGAACCACAACTTTGAAAGAGAAAGAGTGACATGTTGAAGGATAGTGAGAGGATGAATACATGTAAAAGTAAAACCAGCACACGAATGGATCAGTGGCTTCTTCCTTGAGATATGTGTTTTATTTTATGTCCATTATTTATCTATTTTTATCCTAATATATAACAAATATGAAATGCCACGGATATAATACTTATTACTCACAATTAAATTGCTTTTACAAATACATTTTCCAACCAGAATGTCTATTTTTTTAATTTTTTTTAACAGATCATAGAATGTCTAATTATATATACTTTATTTTGAATTATGGCCTTATGGTGAAACTTATGTTATCTTTTGACAAATTTTTATTTAGGCATATATACCTTTGTAATTATCTACAGATTTCTTTTAGCAACGTAACCTGCCGATTGCAGTGGGTTATAAATTTGTCGAGTCTTAAAAGAATGAATACATTAATATTTTGAATTATTAACTAAAAAGCAATATTTTTATTACCACACCAAATATATAATAACAATTACACGGATAAATGGTATTTACGAGAATCAATCACAATCACCTAGCTATACCACCAACCCCATATGTAAAACAAGTATCTTTTATTTGTCTGTCGTGACGGAATGATAATATATGTTTTATGTGATGATTATACAATTAAAAGTTAATGTACTAAACACAATATTTTGTATACAACTAAAATTTTATTTCATTTATTTTATATATTAAACATGTCAATTTCATCTATTGTATATACATTTTCCTTTTTAACTTTCTATGTATTTTTTCTTAAAAATACGATCGAATGTCAAAAAAGTAAAGTGTGCATATAAAAGAGGTGACTTATTGAAAAAATTAAATATTTTAAAACAATAAAAAGAGGTTATTCAATAAATATAAGTTAAAATTAAATTAGATTGAATTAATCCTTTTTTAAATCTATGTGTATTAATTCTAATTTAAATTGACACAATATATTTATAAATGTAATAGTATACATAATAATTCTATAACCAATTTATATTGATTGATTTATCTATTTTAATATATCACAAATACATATTACCAAGAAAAAATAACCATATTGATTGATTTATCTATTTTAATATATCACCAACACACATTATCAAAAGACAATAGTTTTATTGATTAATTTATCGATATTAATATATCACACACACATATTACTAAGAGGTAAAATAATTACTTATTTGTCCTCCTGATAAATAAAGAGCTCTATAATATACGTAAAATACATTAATTTTTATTTTTTGACTGTGACCTTATATTGACGCTTTGTTTTAATTTCTCAATTTATTTATTTGACAAAGAATTCTTCCATATAAATTTTATCTTTTCCATATGTTTTTAACAAATGCAAAAGGTAAAAGGTTATTCATGTTATATTTACAAACATAAACGAACTTTGGTAAGTCTAAATTATATAAGTAGGACAATTGGTATACATTTATTATCAGAAAATTAAAGATTTTATTTTGGCATGATAGCGTATGTGTCTTGATTTATTTTGTTTTGTTATGCATAAGTTAAATTAATTTTTAGTTTTTGTCCAACTTTTATTAGACTGTTTGATATTTTAAACTCCTTTCATTGGTAAAATATAAGTATATTGCAACACAAATGAACAAAATCTATTATTGTATCTTTTATATATTTCAGAAAAAATATCATTTTAAATGGATAGTGATATATTTATCAAATTTTAATAAATTCATTAAAAATGTACATCATTAATGTGTAACATACAAATTTTTAACGTATAAATTTAATAAATATTTTAAAAATAATGATAAAAATATCACCACCCATTTTAAATAAATAACACATATACGGGCAACAACTTTTATCATGTATAACAGTTATGTACTGTGATAGTATTTGACTTTCTAGAAAGTATTTTTTATTCGCATTAATGCTTAAAAGGTTTAGCCCCCGTCAACCTGTCTCAACGGCTAAACGTAACAAACTCTCACTATTTACACTTTGTCCCCTCATACTATACATTGTTTCAAGAGCAGCATACAACGATTTGCTTTGATTGGTTGAGGGTCGTTTTGGCGCTCGAAATGGCTATTCTTCCAACGAGCAACATTAATTTAATTGTTATTATTTTTTTAAAAACATTAATTCTATTTGTATAGCAACTGAATTTCATTACCAATTTCTTCCAAAATAGATACGGTTTAAAATAGGCTTTGTGACAGAAAATCTAAAAACACAAAAATCAAGATTCCATCATCGTTCATCACCATGAACCACCAAAATCATCCACCACTACTCCACCTCCAAAGCACCAACCAAATCCTCCACCGAGCCACCACAGTCACGTTCTCCACGCGCAGCCATTTCCTCTTTTCCCTCCTTCTTTCCCTCCTTTTATTTTCCTTTAAACTTCAAACCCAAATCATCACTCATTACTTCAAATTCAAACTGCCCACCACCATCTCCTACCACCACCTCCTCATGGGCGATTTCAACCCAGAAATCAATCACCGGGTCTTTGAAAACACACCCACAAAACCCCAAATCAATGCCACTTCATTCACACTTGATTCTTACATTCACAAATTGGGGTTTTGTAGTTTAACAGAATTGTCTTTCACATTTGCCAATAAAAAGGAAAAGGTTAAAGATCTATTAAAGATTGGTGATGAAAGTAAAAATGATCAAATTTTGGCTGTTTTGTCTATTGTGATTGAAGTTTCAGCGTTTTATGTGCTTACATCTCTTGGGTTTGTTGCTACACATTCTTGTGTACATGGGGTTATCTTTGTATTACTAGTTAATCATAAACTAAAAAAGACTCGTAAACCGACCTTTGCAACTTTTCAACAAGGTACAATTTTGTGCTTCAAAAGGTTGTCTGGATTTAGTCTAACGAGATGCGTAGTAAGATTGCCATTAACAATGATTTTTGTTCTTTGTTTCTTTCGAGAAATTAAGGATCGGCATACTCCTTTCAAGATTTTCATTAAGTTGACGTGTATGCAATTTTTTATATGGTTCCCGCAGGTTGAAGTGTTTGAAAAGGGGATTTACGGTTTTTGGAAATGGTGGTTTTTGTTAGAGATGTTAATGTCTCTTGTTGTTACTATGGGTGCTTGTGTGGTTATGGTGGATTCAAATAAAGAAGATTGGCCAATTATGTGTCATTTGGTTTCATTAAACATTCATCCTACTATCAGACTCAAGTGTTTAGAAGATATCGTTTTTGGGTTGTTTGCAAGATACATACTTGGACTAATTTTTGGAGATTTTTGTTCTTCTTTTATCCAATCTTTCATGGAGGTTTACTTTATGGTGGTATGGACGACATATTACTTTTCTGTAAAGTCCATGGATGCTCATCGTAAAGGAGAACGTTTGGGTAAAAGAGAGTTTAAAACCATGCTACGAGATGATGATACTTGATGTGAATTCTAGCAGAATAAAGTAGTCATATTTTGGTGTTTCTGTAGCTAACTGAGTTACAAGTTTTCAATCAGGACTACGATTGACATGAACCGATGCTTTGTATAATCTGTACATTTTTTAGTGTTAGCATCAGAAGGTACTACATTTGTTTCTATCTTAGATTGGTAAATCAGATAGCAAGAATATATTTTGGTCATTGTGGTTTTAGATTGTTAGTAGTTAATCATTTTAGTTTAAATTTTGTACAGTTTAGATAGGGTTTATTCGAGAGGGGCTTTTGGGTTTAAGACGGCCTTTGAGCAGGCTTTATTGGTGTATTCCCTCTTAAAAGTCACTTAGCATTACCACTGTTAGATGATATGAACTCGTTGCTTTGTATAATGTGTACATCCTTTTCTAGACAGAGTGGTTGTTTCTTCAGTTTTATCGTTAGGAATCACAGTATGCCTCAGAATGTAACACAAATGTACTTCCACTCCAGGTTGGTAAATCCAGCAGAAACATCTATATTTTGGTCACTGTTGTTTTAGGCTATTACCTTCTGATCACTATACTTCAATTTTTGAAAGATTTAGTATGGTTTTGTTAACAGTTCCATCACAGATTTACTGTCACTGCCTGCCAAAATTTGATAGAATCAGTAGACTTATATGGTTTGACCTGAGAAATGCTAATTCGGTTGACGAACACTGCTGACTTGTAACAAATGTAAGTTAGTAAATGTTGTTCAAAATTTGTCATTGTAAGTCTTAATGGCAGTTTAGAAAGTAAACTCTGTTTTGAAGTTTTATGAAACTTCAACAATCTTTCACTTAGTTGAGAATCCCTTAGAAAGTGGGGTTCTTTTATCTTGCTATATAGCTACATGCTTTACACTAATTTTTAAATCTTGATCTAAAATCAAGATACAAAAGTAACGTTCAAATGCAGAAAGTGCATCTTCGGTCGTTTGGTGATGCAGAACAGCAAACAACACTGAGGAAAACCTCCTCATTGCAGGGGATATAGAGTCTGGAATCAGCAGTGAAGTCATACTCTTCGCGAGCTTGATTCAGTAACGTGCTGAACAAAGGGGTATTTAGTAATTTTACATTGATGACAAACCTTGTTTGGTTTTCACCTACATATACTACTAAATGACCCTTTGGGACATCCTTTGGAATGTAGTCTCCATGACTCCATGGTGATGATGATGTCTGGTTCAATATCCATGGACTCCACTTTTCACAGTTTAACGATGGTACAACTCCATTTACATATCTCTTTTTTCTAAGCCAAGATTTCACAATCTTCACTTGCATCATCTAATATGATATAGATTGAAAATAATTTTGTTTCTAGCAGGGTGTGTGAGAGAGAGAGATGTTGGGAGAGAATATGTTTGATGGTAGGCAATTAAGAGATATTTATATATATAGTGTGCAGATGCTAAAGTCCTTATACCTTATATATGTTTATGTGTGTGTGAGAGAGATAGACGAAGGCATGGACATAAGAAATTTGAAGTTTGTTTTTTAGTCTGAAATTGATTTGAGGAGACTCTTTAGTTTGTGTTTAATTGAAATTAAAAGTTTGAACGATACCGTACAAAAATGAATTTTGTATGATTAAAAGAACTTCTAAAAGGTAACGGAATAAACACACGCCCTACATGGCAATGCACGTGTGGCCTTTAGAATGTCCGTTCCAGATTTTTTCTTTGTTTTCTGTCTGTTGTTGAAACAGCTGTCTTGATGTTCACTAATACGCCATATGTTTCACATGGGGTTGTGGTATCGTGAGTCAAAAGCAGTGTTATTGATTAAGACGTCGAAATGGTGTAATAGAGACGAAGACGTTACCAAAAAGTTGTGGTTAGGAGAGTAGTTTGAAAATGATTCGAGCACTTCCGTTAGGGGAGTATTGATCCCTTCTAAGTTTGATAATCGGAATTCGGAATCATGTCCATTTTGTGGTGGAAAATGGCACATTTCATCAACATGATTGAAGACTTTGATGTCCATTTTACACAAGTTTATTTTTTATGTTAATATACTTGTTGATTTATTTCAAATGATTACATGAGAATTGGAAATAAAAGATAATAATCTTTTGAAAGATTTTTATAGGAATCAAGTAGTTATACTCTTGATTGATCAAAAAGAAAGGTGCTAATTTTGTGGAGATAGAGATGCTACAGGTGGATCCATCCCCTAAAGCCCAGGCCCCTGACTATATAAAACAACCCACTAAATTTGTATCATATTAATATCCAATTCATGGTGGGGAATGCACACAGCCCACACATTATTTCACTATTAATAAAGAGTTTGTGGGTTTATACCTCATTGATCTAGAATTTATATTCTCTTCCAATGATTACCTACACACACAAAAGTCATATCTCTATCACCTCAATCAATACATCTACACATACAAGGGTCATGTCAGGGTGTATAAACCACATGACCCTAAATCTATAACTAATCCATGTAATAATTAAGACATGTATTGCGTTTATTTTTTTCATAGTCTTCACGAATAAATTTAACACTTGTCTCAATAATATTGTTACGTACATATTTAGTCATGCTTTTAGGTCTATTTAACAATTTTTAAGTCATGTATTGCATTATTTCTTTTTCATTGTCTTCACGAATAAATTTAACATGTGTCTCAATAATATTGTTAGGCACAAATTTGTCATATGCTTTTAAGTCTATTTAACATTTGTCAAAACTGAAGCTAGCATATTTTTATTCTTGAGATGAAAAAATAAAGCTTGTGAAATAAGTAGAAGGTACTACATAACATGTGATAGGATACTAAGGTGTCGTTTGTTTTTTACTTTGTAGGCCTTATTAGGTCTTATGTTTGCGGGCGGGCAGACGTTTTCATTTCAGACGGTTTGTTTTTCTGAAGACATAAGACATAATAAGATCTTTATTTGTCTGCGGACGAGCAGACTTAGATTACAGCTTTTTTTGTCTGCGAAAGCAACATTTGCATAAAAGAAGAGTAAAAATAACCCATTTAATATATTTAATTATATAATCCATTATTTAAAATTTAATCAATAATTAAGTTAATCAATAACTATTAGTTTATATAATTTTCTTTTATTTTTTTATTTGAACTCATTTAGCCCAAATAGAAAAGTAACTTTTTTTATATATTTTATTACTTGAATAATATATATTACATATATATTATTAATTGGTGTATTTTGTGTATGACATCATAGATTCATACATAATTAGTAGTATAGTTACAAACGTTGTACTATACACATAATTTCAACATTGGTTACCTAATAAAATGTTACTATTACATGTTTTGCACTTCATAATTTTATAAGAAGGGAGGGTTTAAGGGATAAGTTTTTTTGCAGATAATTTTTTTTTCAAATACATTAATATATAACCAGATTGACTTTTGCAGACATAAAAAACAAACAGTTTTCTATGTTCACTTTGCAGACTTCAGGACCACATCTTCTTCTGCAAACATTGCTACAAACATCAGACATATAACATCTGAAAAAACAAACAGCACCTAAGAGTAAATAGGTGATTTCTATTTATATTGTATTGTGGATCGATACTTGTACACTCTTCTATCTATTGAATCTGAAACCTATCCAGTGGAAAAGTATATTGTACACAAAGATGCAAAATTAAGGTTGGATGATACTAATTCTTGACATAATGTTTTCATAGTTCTCTTATTGTTGACTTGCATCAACGGCACTTAAGTTGTTAAACACGATATAATGATTACACACTAAAAAGGAATTTGGATTCGAATGTATTTGTTAAATTTGGGTTTGAGGATCGGAAAAGTCGAATGAGTTTTAATATGGGATTCGATTTGTTCTCGATGTGAATATGAAGATGCTTGACAAGATCAAAATTCAATTAGAAATGAAGTAGCTAACTAGCAATGAAAAAATTGATGGATTAAATGTCCACAATACCCCTTCTGTACTGCCATCTTACGAGGATCTTTATTTTTCGAAAGGTTAACTAACTCTATCAAAACTATCTTAACGGCTCACTAACTAACAAACTCTGACTATTTACACTTTACGTCCCTATACAATTTGACCCCTTGGTATTTTTGCGCTCAAAACCCCATTCTTTCAAATAAGCTAAGCTTTATGTATAAAGTAAACATCATTTCTATTTTGTATTGGAATGTTTCTTTTTTTTTTAAAAGAAACTTCCATTACCAATTTATTTCAAAAATAAATACTGTACAAAATAGAAAAATTCTAAAAACACTAAAATCAAGATTTAATTACCATGAACCGACGTCATTGAAGATTATTTAAGTTTATCAAGTAGATAGTAGTCCCTTCCTCGCTGAATGTTATGTGCATCCTCCCATTATTTTAGTAGAGGGACTAGTTGTGTCAATATTCAAACTAGTCCCTTCCTCCCATTTTTAATGCCTTGTTTGTAATTATGTAATAATTAAGGGTTAGGTTGTAATTAGTTTGTTAGAAGCTGTTAGTTTTCCTTTCCTGTATGTAACTACTTGTAAATCTTCAATTACAAGTTAATGAAAAATATATTTTTACCCCAAATATTATTCCGCTTATATGGTATCAGAGCACGCGATTACTGATTTGTAATTGTTCTAGTTCTCATTGATCTGTTAAGTAGAGCTCATTGAATTGTGAACTTCGTTTCGCGAATACCTTATAATCTTTGTGAAATTGATTTGAGTTTTCATATAATTCGTCAATGGCGATCTTGATATGAATGCTAATACTTCAAATTCGGTTAATTCAATGAGCATTCGCTGAATTATTGAGTATATGGTCACTTGTTGGATCTTAAATTCCATGATAGCAGAGTTGTTGGATCTTATATTCCATGATAGTAATAATTTCTTGAGTACCATTAATGGTACATGTGCTAGACCATCAACAGAAGGTGAAAATTTACAGAAGTGGATCAAATGTGACTATATGGTCGCTTGTTGGATCTTAAGTTCCATGATAGCAGAGTTTTCAGAGGCATTCTTATACGCTCAATCTGCTGCAGAGCTTTGAAAAGAAATTTCTGAGAGGTATGACCAAAGTAATGCTCCTCTTATCTACCAACTTCAAAGAGAACTTAACAATGTGAGTCAAGGAAATCTAACCATTGCAGCCTATTTCAACAAACTTAAAAGATGTTGGGATGAACTCCATAATCTGAAAGGAATTCCAGTTTGTTCTTGTGGAAAGATGCGAGAATGTTCATGTGGCTTAGTTGAAAATTTTCTTAAAATTGAAGGAAGGTCAAAACTGGTGCAGCTCTTAATGAAACTCAATGATGAATATGGTATGTTAGGAATCAGATATTGTCCATGGACCCTCTCCCCAATGTCAACAAGGCATATTACATAGTCCAACAAATAGAAAAACAGAAACAAGTGGCATACCATGTGGCTGATCCCATGGCTTTCTTTGCTAACATTAATCATTATAAGAATGTGAAAAGAGATGTTAAAGGAGGAAAAGTGGATATAAGGCACGACCCAAAGGGAACTAGGCATTGTACTCATTGTGATCAAGATGGACACACTATTGATCAGTGCTTTGAAAAGATTGGGTATCAAGATTGGTACAAAGGGAAAAGGAATAAGAAAACTGGAAAGATAGCTGCTCATGTCAATGTTCAATGTTAACTTTGATCAAGATTCTCCTTTTGATATGGGGTATGAAAATGAGCTTCATATGGAACAAGGTGAGTCTGAATTGGATCAGAAGTTAGTTGCGGCAGTTTGTCAAGAAGTCATGAAAATGTTTAAAGGAAAAGGTTTTGCACAAGTTAGTGGGAATGCTTCCACTTCAATGCACCATGCATGTATGTCTCTCCATCTTAAAACCTTTGCATTATCATCACAAAGCAATGATATTAAGAATAATTAGTGGATAACTGATACTGGTGCATCATATAATATGTGTCCCTACATTTCCTTGTTCAAAACCACATTTACTCCTAAGGATCCTGTTAATGTACAGCTTCCAGATAGTTTTCTAAACTTATTACCATAGCTGGAAAAATTCAACTGACACCTAATTTGATGCTTTTAGATGTTCTATATGTGTCAGAGTTCAAATTCAATTTATTCTCAGTTGGAAAACTTCTTAATATACATAATTTCTTTGCTCCATTCTTTCCTTCTTATTGTGTATTCCAGGACCTTTCAACTAGGGAAGTGGATGCTGTTGGAAATGGTTCAAGATGCTTATATACTTGCACATATTTGAATCCTCTTCCTCTTCTGAGAGTAAGTTTGTCAATCCTATAAATATTTTTTTATTTCCATAACGTTTCTGCTTTTAGCAATTTTGTAGTTCCTAAAAGTGTAAACTTACAAACTTTAGATTCTAGGATTGGTCATCTTTCTTTGTCTAAAATGATGCATGTTGATGATTGCAAATCAATGAATAAAAGTGATTTTTCTTGTGATAGTTGCTTACTGGCTAAATTTTGCAGATTACCTTTCTCTAAAAGTTCTAGTTGTACTTCAACTCCTTTTGAGTTATTACGTGTGGACTTATGGGGACCATATAAAGCACCATCTGTTAATGGAGCTCAGTATTTTTATACTATAGTTGATGATAAAAGTAGAGCTACATGGACATACTTAGTGCATACAAAAGATCAAGTTTCGTCCTGCTACCAGACTCAAGTTTTTCAAAGATATCGTATGTGGGTCGTTAGCAAGATACATACTTGGAGGAATATTTGGACATTTCTTTGCTTCTTTTATCTAATATTTCATGGAGGTTTGTTTTATGGTGGCATGGATGACGTATTACTTCTCTGTAAAGTCCATGGATGCTAACCGTAACGGAGAACCTTTTGGTCAAAGTGAGTTTGAAGACATGCTACCAGTTGATGGTGATGTAATAGATGTACTACAATATGAAGTTGATGCCATTCTACGTGATGTAGTACGAGATGATGTGAATGCCATGCTATGTGATGTAGTACGAGATGATGTTGATGTCATGTTACGTGTTTTTTTACGAGTTACGAGTTGACAATTAGGATTACAATTGACATGAATTCGATGCTTTATCTGTATATTTTTTGAGTGTTTGTTATAAGCATCACAATGGAATACATGTACTACATTCGCTTCTAAGATTGGTAAATCAAACAGCAAGAAATATATTTTTGGTCATTGTGGTTTTAAATTGTTAGTAGTTAATCATTTTAGTTTATATTCTGTACAGTTTAGTTATGGTTTCTTCCAGAGGGCTGGGCTTTGGTTTAACATGGCCTTTGATCAGGATTTATGAAAAGTGATAGGTAGCAACTGCTGAGTTAAGGTTAAACAAAGTGTATCGCGCCTTTTCGGGGACGGACTCGGCCCAGGCCCATTTGTGCACCTCTATTTTATGCAAGCATGCTGCTGACCTGAGTTATGTACATCAAAAGAGTTGTGCAAGATTATCAATAAACATATTAATGGCAGTTCAAAAGACTTTGTTTTGAAGTTTTGTGCAATATCAACACAACAAAAGATTTACTTCAATAAGTTTTGCGAAGCAAGCAGAAGGTACTGAATAACATGTGATAGGATACTATGACTAGAGCGGTAATTTCTATTTAACTTGTATGTTAAGATTGATACTGGCACATTATTCAATCTATTAAATTTTAAACCTATCATTGTAATACATCATATACAAAGAAGCACACAAATTTTAATAATAATTAGATATTTCATCTTTCATGTTGGGTGATACTAATTATTGCTTTGTATAATGTGTACATTCTTTTCTGGACAGAGTGGTCGTTTCTTCAGTATTACCGATAGGAATCACAGTATGCCTCAGAAAGTAATGCAAAAGGTACTTACATTTTAGGTTGGTAAATCCAGCAGAAACATCTATATTTTGGTCACTGAAGTTTTAGGCTGTTACCTTCTTCTTTTTTTTTTCTTTTTTTTTTTTATCACCGTACTTTAATTTATGAAGAATTTAGTTATGGTTTTGTTAACAACGGTACCATTACAGATTTACAGTCACTACCTGCCAAATTTGATAGAATTAGTGGACTTATAGTTTCACCCGAAATGCAAATTGAGTTTAGGAACACGTGCTGCTGACCAGTGGCGAATTCAAGAATCTACATCTTAGGGGTCAGAAAACTAATACTATAAATTTTTCTTAATACCAAACTAAAATATAAACCTAATGTACCTAAATTTTTTGTTAAAAACTAGTCAAAATGTATAAAAAGGGGTCATTATAATTTGTCCTCAGCACAAATAGGTTTTATAATCGTATTCTAATATTTTATAGTTAAAATTAAAACTCTAGTTCTTATAACATAATATAATCATATATATATAGATACATTATCATTGAAATATAAAATTATTATTCACTTATATATCTAGTTACTTATTACTCATACAATCGGAATACAAAAGAGAAATAGTTGAGGCCATTATCAAATAGTCAAATGTAGAATGGAAAAGGCCATAAATAAATTAAAAAAGAAGAATAAAAGTTGGGCCAAATGAAATTTTGACGTTTTTAAAGATTCTTCAAAATGCATATAAATGAAAGTGGGGGCCATTGAGATTTTAGGTTGGGCTTAACATTTACACTTAATAAATTAACAAGTATTGGGCCAAGATGACTGGCCGTGACCCCCTAATCCTTAATTGGATCCGCCCCTGCTGCTGACATGTAACTATGTAAGAGATGTGAGTTAATAAAAGTTGTTCAAATTTGTCATTGTACATATTGATGGCAGTTTAGAAAGTAAACTTTGTTCTGAAGTTTGTGCGATTTCAACAACATAAAGTTTCTGAATCTTTCATGTAGTTAAGAATCTTTTAAAATATGAGGTTCTTGTATCTTGCATTAAAGCTACATGCTTTACACTAATCTCTAAATGTTGAAGTAAAATCAAGATACCAAAGTGAATCTTCGATCATGTGGTGATGCAGAACAGCAAACCATGCTGATGAAAACCTCCTCATTGCAGGGGATATAGAGTCTGGAATCAGCAGTGAAGTCATACTCTCCACGAACTTGATCCAGTAACGTGCTGAACAAAGGGGTTTTTAGTAATTTTACATTGATGACAAACGTTATTTGCTTTTCACCTACATATACTACTAAATGACCCTTTGGGACATCCCTTGGAATGTAGTCTCTATGCATGGATGATGATGACGATGATGATGATGATGTCTGGTTTAATATCCATGGACACCGCTATTCAGAGTTTAACCATGGTACAACTGCCTTTTTATGTCTCTTTTTCTAAGCCATGCTTTCACAATCTTCACTTGGATCAGTTCTACGTGATATTGAAGATAGATGTGCTTGTAGCAGGGTGTGTGAGAGAGAGATGGGGAGAGAATGTGTTTTTGATGGTTTTTATATATAGTGTGCAGATGCTAAAGTTCTTATATCTTTATACAAACAGATGTTTACGTGTGTGAGAGAGATTCATGAAGGGATGAACATAAGAAACATGAAGTTTGTGCTACTTTGAATTTATATTGAGGAGACTTTTTGGTTTTTGGATTTAATTGAAATTATAAGTTGGGTGAATTTCATATATCCCCATGTACGGAAATGTATCTTGTATGATTGAAAGAACTTCTACAAGGTGACGGAATAAACACACGCCCTAAATGGTAATGCACATGTGCTCTTTACAGTATCCAAAAATAACACGTACAAACTGAGGAATTTGATTTTGCATACCTTCTTATATATGCCTTCAATACTTTTATTTCGTTCTCTTCCTGTTGTTGAAACATTTGTCTTGATATTCACTGATATGCCATATGGGGTTGTGGTATCGTGAGTCAAACGCCGGGTAATTGTCTAATTGATTAAGACGTCGAAATGGAGTAGTAGAGATGAAGACTACCAAAAAAGTTGTGGTTAGGGGAGTTTGAAAATGATTTGAGCACTTGCTTAGGGGAGTATTAGTTTATTTCTATTCAAATTAGACAATTGGAAAGGAAAATAAATATTATAAAGACTAGTTTACCCTTCTTTTAATTGGAGAGGGGACTGTTGGTAACGAAAATCCAAGTCAAAAGACGAGATCCGCACAAAACCTGACCTGGTGACTAGGACCATAATATAGGGACAACCACAGATGCCAGGAATATAATTTGCTCATTATGTTAATATGATTATATATTACATTAAAAATGATTACATGACAATTGTAAAATATCTTTGAATGCTTTTTATATAGATCAAGGAGCTATACTATTGTTTGATCAAAAAGAAAGATGCTTTTGTGGTTGTGGTGGACTGGTAGTGATAATAGAGATACCATAGGATATGGTGACTAAATAGGTCATTTTTATTTAAATTGTATCTTGGATTTATAATTGTACACCCTTCCGTCTATTGAAATTTAAACCTATCATGTGAAATATATCGTACAGGGCATTTGAAAAACATCTCAGGTTCAATTTTCATTAGCAACAAAGAAGAATCAAATTTATTAAAAAACTGCATTAGTACTATTGGGTAAATTGGTTAGATCACCATCTGAGCGGGCAGATAAGTGAACTTGATTTACCTCTCTCGTGATGCGCCTAAAGCGTTATGGCGTGAGCTAATTATGGTTGCCCAAATTTTAACCCTTTTTAGAAGATGCAAAAGAGAATTTTATAAACCAATTTGATTATGATATTTTTGTTGGGTGATACTAATTCTTGACGTAGGTCATGTATATGTTTCTATAGTTCCAACCTAAGTAGTATATGAGATTGGCATTGTGGACTTGCATCAACGGAACGTATGTTGTTAAACATCGTGTCGAGATTAGACACTCAAAAGATATAAGAGTTAAAAGATTGGAAGATTCGTTTGAGTTTTAATATGAGATTCTATTTGTTCTCGACGCAAAGATGAAGATGCTTGACGAAGATGAAAATGCAATAGAAAATGAAGTAGCTTATTATCGATGAAGAGTCTATAGATTAAAAGTCCAAAATACCCCTTGTTTGTTGCCATCTCATAGAGCCTTTTCTAAAAGTTTTCACATAAACTAAAATGTAATCTACATTTCTACATTTTGTTACTCCATAATTGTTATTAGTTATCTAGTATGATAGTGTTTGACTTTCTAAAGAATATTGAGAAGGATCAATTTGAAAAGTTTTTACATAAACTAGGATAATCTAACAAACTCAAACTATTTACATTGTCCCATTATACTATCGTAAAGTTACAGTTTGACCCCTTTTAGTTATAAATTGGTTCAAAAGCAGAATACAACAATTTGCCATTTTGCTTTCATTGATATATTGAATATTGAATATTGAATGAGGGTGATTTCTCATTTAGGCGCTCAAAATAAATACGTAGAAAAATAGGCTTTATAATAGAAAATCTAAAATCAGAAAAATCAAGATTCCATCATCATCATGGGCTTGCACAAAGACTTGGACAGTTGTTTGCTTCTTTTATCCAATCTTTAATTTCATGGAGGTTTACTTTATGGTGGCATGGAAGACGTATTACTTCTCTGTAAAGTCCATGGATGCTAATCGTAAAGGAGAACCTTTTGCTCAAAGTAAGTTTGTGGCATGCTACGTGATGATGTGATACATGTACCATAAATTTTTTTAACTGAGTTAGTTTTCAATTAGGATTACGATTGACATGAACTCGATTCTTTGTATGATCTGTACATTTTTTGAGTGTTTGTTATAAGCATCACAATGTAATACATGTACTCCATTTGCTTCTATCTTAGATTGGTAAATCGAACAGCAAAAAATATATTTTGGTCATTGTGGTTTTTGATTGTTAGTAGTTAATCATTTTAGTTTAAATTTTGTACAGTTTAGTTATGGTTTATTTGAGAGGGCGGGGCTTTTGGGTTTAACACGGCCTTTGATCAGGCTCTTGGTAAAATGATAAGTGCCAAATTCAGGTTAAACCAACTAAGTGACTAACCAAGTAAAGTATTTTAATTTTTGTGGGCCGGGCCTTTCGGTCAAGTTGAGGACTGGTCTCGGCACAGGCCCAAGCCCATCTTTCCAACTATAATTTAATGACGATCCGAAAAGTTGTTCGTGATTATCATTAATCATATCAATGGTAATTCAAAAGTAGATATTGCATTTTATGTTGTATCTAGTATCAACAACATAAAATCTTTGAGCAATATTATATATGTGCTTAATTTGTATGCTAAATCATCCATCATTTGACAAGTGCTTATTACATATTTTCATCTCGTTAGGCATATGTTTAGACTTACAATTTAGGCATGACGATCATTTTCTCAAAATGTTTATATTAAAAAGCTTGCATCTTGGATAGATACTTTTACATCCTTCAAGGTTAAAGCTATCACGTAAATAGTATGATATACAGAGATGCAAATGGATTTAATTAGATATTTGAAATTTATGTTGGGTGATGCTCATGCTTGACGTAGGTCAAATATGTTTACATAGTTCCCTGCGTTTACATGTAAAAGGGTTGACACATCTATCAATCTTGAATAGATTAAGCACAGTTCAAATCATATATTTAGTTGTCACATAAATAGTCACTCAATATTCTTTGCCTCTTATATCTTCCGCCCTTGATAAGAAAGTCTTTGCATATTAGGGTAGGGATTCTTTGTACAAGATTTGAAAATTAGTGTAAAGCATGTAGCTTTAATTCAAGATAAAGAAACCTCACTTAATGGATGAATGACCTTTTTTCAGCCAATTACAATAACTAGTAACTAACCTTTTTTCAGCCAATTACAATAACTAGTAACTAGCATGCAGATATGAAGTAAAGACAAGTAGATGTAAATATGCTGTTAAAATTGCATACAACTTCAGTACTTTTGAACTGCCATTATATGTATAAGGATGATATTGAACAGTTTTTTTAATCTACACTAATTCAAGTCACCATTGTTAATTCTTGAATAGTTGAATGAATTAGATGTGCACAAATGGGTCTAGGGCCGAGACCAGCCCAAAAAGGCCCGTTCACCTCAAAATCCTAGTCCCAAGCTTGTTTAAGCCCTAAAGCCCAGCCCTCTCAGTTAAACCATGCACAACTTAACTGTAAATAAAAAAAAAACTAAACACGGTTAAGTGGTTAACTAGTAAGAATCTAAAACCAGAATGACCAAAGCATAATTGTTGCAGTTTGATTTACCAATCTAAGATAGAAGTACATGTAAACTTGAAACTCCTAACCATAAATTTGCAAAAATAACCAGTCAAAAAATTTACAGATTATACAACGTTTCGAGTCAATGTCATCAAAGAATTGTAATGCTAACTACACACTTGTAACTCATTCTGCAAGTATTCACATCAATGATCATCTAAAGGCCTATTAGCATGTCTTCAAACTCTCTTTGACCAAAAGGTTCTCCTTTACGATTAGCATCCATTGACTTTACAGAAAATTAATACATCATCAATGCTACCCTAAAGTGAACCTCAACGAAAGACTGCATACCAAAACCAAAAAACTCTCCAAACATTTGTTCTGATACGAATCTTGCAACTGACTCACAAATGATATCTAAAAACTTGAACCACATAACAGGATAAACGTTTAATGACAACAAATTACACACTTCTCTGAAACCATCCGACCATGTTCTCGTTTCATCTACCATAAGCGCACAAGCATACATAGCAAAAACAACAGACAATAACATCTCTAAAAACAACCACCATACTAGAAATTCACCCTCTTCAAACCCTTTAACCGGAGGAAAACCGATTAAAAATGGCATGAAGTTCAACCGAACAAAAACCTTGTGATTCGTATGTGGATCTTTTATATCTCCAAAAAAATAATCAGCCAAATAGTGAGTCAAACCTTGCCTTAATATACATTTTATTGCAGTGAATTCATACAATCTAGTTAATCCCAATTCTGTGCCTATCCGAAAAGTTGCTAAAATCGGATTATGATTCTTTAAAAGAGCATTAACAAGTAAGACAAATATAACCCCATGAACACAACAACGAGTAAAAAGAAACCCAAGAAATGCAGCAACATATCTTGCTAAAAGATGAAGAAAAAGAAACAAGGTCAAATCTTGATCATTTTTACTTTCATAATCAATCTTTAAAGAAGCATTAACTTTTTCTTGTGTCATGATTAATCTGAAAAACAATTTTTTGGGTCTGGATAACCCAAATCGGAAAATATAAGAATCAAATGTAAATGGAGTGGCATTGAGGATTTGGGATTTAGTGGGTCCATTTTTAAAGAAATGGTAACTGATTTCTGAGTCGAAATCACCGGACCCGGCGAGGTGGGTGTTGTTGATGGGTTTTCTGGAGTTTTGAATTTGAGCGAAATGGGTTTGGATTGAAGGGTCATCATCGATGGAAGTATAGAAGAGAACAGTCATGAACTGGGCTCCAATTTTGTACGAAAGTAAAAGGAAAGATAAAAGGAGGGAAATGATGAAGTGGTGGCGCGTGGAGAACACGACGGTGGTGGTTTGTTTGAGGATTTGGATGGTTGACTGGGTGTGGAGTAACGGTGGAGGATTTTGGGGGTTCATGGTGTGATCAATGATGAAATCTTGAATTTAGATTTGAATTGTGTTTATTTTTATTCTGTATCTATATATCTATATTAATATATGGATGATTTTTTAGTATCAAAATTTGGATCACTTCAAACTTTATCTTAAAAAGGGTATCAGAAAATTGGTTATGGAATAGTTACAAATGATCGTTGTAAGAGATTTGAAATAATGGCATTTTGCATTTTGAGCCCCATAATTCCCCTAATTTAATTAAGAAAATACTGTATTATACTCTTCAAAACATGGTATATTTTTCGAAAATAATCTTTTGTACTTTCTGAATAATTAGTAGCATGTTTTCAATAAAGGTTAATAGACAGATTGGGTAATAAACTTAAACTCAAATGTTTACTTTCATGAACCATCTTCATTTCAATTTGATTGAATGAATAAACTTCTAAAATTATTCAACAAAATAATCCATCTAATGAAATTCATTCATCAAGATAAACTATCTTAATGAAGTTTATTCATTTACATGAATCGACTAATCATGTAAGTGAACATTTTAAAAGTTTGTTCTCTAATTGAATCGAAATGAAGATGGTTCATGAAAGTGAACATTTGAGTAAAGTTTGATACGCAATTTGTCTATTAACTCTTTCAATAACTAATGTGAGTAGATTACACTCTTGTTTTTGGGATAATAATATGCCACCCAGTGAAATTTTAGTAAGATGATGCTAATTTTCTATTTTCACCGTAATAAGCCCACCCGTAAGCCCGGCTTTTAAGGGTTGCGGAGGGCCCCAACTAGAAAATTCTATATTTTTGGTAGTTGAAAACTCATTTTAAATGTAATTCAACTTAGCGTTCGACCCCACTTATCTTTTAGGGTGTGTTTGACGACACATAACAGTAAAAGTAGCAAAAAGTAGTAAGCAGTTAGTATTAGCTGTTTGTTTAAAAAAAATGTTTGATAACGTGGTAGTAGTAGTAATTATAGAGTGTAAAATTACGAAAAAGGTCATATACATTAAAATAAAAAACTAATTAAATAAATAATAAAGTTATTTGAGGGTATGTAGGTAATTTCAAAAACAAAACTCTAGTTGCTAGTTGAAATGTTTGCTCATCAAAATTTTAAATGGAAGCAGTTAGACAATATGCAAACTCTAGTTGCTTTGTTGTCAAACAAGTTTTTCAACCAAACCGCTAACCGTTAGTCGTTTGTCGCTCCAAAAAGCTTTCAAATTCTAGCTACCAAACACACCATTAAATAACATTATTAAGACTATTTAAGTATGAAAATTATTAATTTAGTTTTATCAAAGTATCATACATCAAATGTATTTAAAGTTGAAAATTTTAAAGTACATGCATTTAAGTAAAAACAACATCATTTTTTAAAAAGATAGATAAAAAATAATGAAACTTATTTTATAAATAGCTTATGATTTATATTTGAGATAAATGCATTTGGCATTTTATGTTCTAAATAGTGTATACTTATAAAGTTTGGATACAACTTACATATATTTAATATTATTGTGTTTAAAGTCTAGGTTATGATAATGGCACAGGATAATTAAACACAACAGATCGGCCCTGCCACCAAATCTTTCAACTAATGGTATTTCTATTTCATCATACCTATAGTTGTTTTAATCACAACCATGTTAGCATGATTACTAGTCTACCTTGTTGGTATTGCGTCCCTGAGTTTTTGGAGGCAGAGAGCAAAACCTCAAAACGGATACGTTTACTAACATAACTGATAGGTTAAACAAATGTCGATAAACTAACTTTTCAGTTATGTAGGTGGTTTTGATCCTTGTGTTCCTCGATCATCTGAATCACATTGAAGGTCAAACAATATGAACCCCATACTATAACACAAATTGTAACTTTTAAGTCTTCTTCTCCAATCTTCAATTAATACATTGGAATACACATATGTCTTTGGGTGTTTAATCTTGATATCATGTTTAGTGTACAAGCTAATTTCGGTTTATGCAAGTTGTCAGTTCCATATGCTTAGCTTGGAAAATATGAAAATCACATATCTGGTCTTTTATTTTTCAAAAATATATATTCATGTGCTTCTTCGTATACGATACTCTTCACATGATAGGTAAAACAATTACTCCAGGCTGAAGAATGTACAAAGCCAACATACAATCAAAATAGAAACTACCGCTAAACTCATAATATCCTATCACATGTTATATTTAGTACCTTAAACATGGTTCACAAGCTTAGGATTTTATGCAGTTTTGATATTGCATACAACTTTAGAGCAAAATCTACCCTTGAACCGCCGTTAATATGTAAAACTATAATCTTGAACGACTTTATTGATCTACAATACTTCCAGTTAGCATTATTCTTGAACAAATGATGTGGTCCAATCAAGAGATTGAACGATCGAACGTTAAATGTAGTACATGTGGCAAAGTCAAACGTAAAACCGAGAAGAGTGAATGAAAATGTCCATTTGAACATTACTTAGGCGGTTGATTTAGTTAATGAACATATGGGTTATTTTGGTTAAGTAATGGATATGGGTTGGTTAATTTTTCAGCGGCCTTGGGTGCAACATACTTCATATAACATGCCAAAACTATTTTTTTAGCGGGTTTGGCGCCTGATGTGTAAAATTCAGTTATATAATTTATATTTAGAAATATCACAAATAGACAATCACACAACCGAGCAATGTACCATGTCGCGTAGTAGTATAGCTTGGGTAGGTCGAATCGAATCAAGAGAACCGTGCAATTAGGAGTGTTTAACGAATGTATGTTAATCTAGACAAGTGAGTAAATGGGAGCTTTCATAACCGAATTGTTACGATGCAAATGTCATTAAATTATAAGTAAAAGTAAAACGAAATGGCCAATGAATTTATGAAGAAATCAGATTAAAACGACATTCACTTGGACTAGTTCACTAATAACTACAGGGTGTTTGTTAAAACCTATCTATCTAATATTGTTTATCAAATTGAATTAAGAATAGAATTGGCTTTCACTCCACCCGTCCAATTGATTAGAACTCACATTTCGCTTTCACTTCAGGTTTCTAACCAAACTAATTCTTAATTCAACTCGTTAACTCATGATTAAATCTTGTAAATCTACATTCATAAGATTACAAAACTTAAGTTAAGGGCTCTACTTAAATTTAATTCAAATACAATCAAAATTAATTAACTAGTTCTATTTCAATCTTGCATTCGCAATCAATTAACAATCATTCATAGACAAATAATTGTAATGACCCAATTAAAATGTATAAGTGTTCACTATAAACATCCTATGATTTATCAATAGAACAAATTAATAACTAAAACTCAATAGCAAATGGTTCTTCAATTAAACATAAATTAAACATGAATTAAACAATGTAAACATCAAAAGATTAACACCCCAAATCATTAGGTCACATCATCCAAGTGAATATAATGCAATTAGCCCATAATCAAGCCAACAAGAACAACAAACTCAAATGAAATGGAAATAAACATTGTTTAAAGGAGAAGAATGTTAAACCGAATCGCGCAAGGTTTGATTGAAATTAGAGGCTTTAATTTTGTATTACAAGGGTGAAAAAATGATGAACAATCCTCCAAAGATTGCCCAAAATCTCCCCAAGACCAGAAGAAAACGGCCACCAAAAGTCTATGTGAAATTAGTGTTTAATTAGGGTTAAAAGTCAAAAATCCCGTCAGGGGATAATAACCGATCGGGTACTTCTTCTACTCGTCGGGTACTCATTAACATTCTTTTGAAAGTTGTAGCCCTTTGAGTTTCAAGAATTTGAGCTTTAAATCAACTCAATCGGAATCCGTATGAAGGATTTATGACTAAAACTGTTGCAGATAGATAAGTAATATGATATGATATCTTACTAGTTAGATACCCAAATTATATAGTGGACTCTGATACTTTATTCTCGTGATCTTTATCTTAGTAAGTTGGTGTTTGGATAACGGTCTTAGTGTGATGGTAAAGGAAGTTCGGTCCTTGTTAAAATGTGATGGTGGATGAAAAGAAACATCAATGAACTTTGAAATGCTTTTTAGTAAAACAAATAACTTTTAAAAGATTACTATCTTTTTCTTTGTACTATAAAGTAGTATTTCATCTAGTCATTCAAAGTTTAGGGCATTCAATTTGGGATTATCAAATGACATGTTGACCTTTATGTTTAAGGTTTTGGGCATTCAATTTCTGATTATCAAATGACCCATTGACCTTTACTTTTTAAGTTTGACATATAGTGATATATAGAGAGTTGAGAAACTAGTGATATTTTATTTAGTAACCTATGTAAACATATAAATGGATAGGGTTTTTTCTAGTTTATGTTATCCGGGTAATGATGTCATAATATCATGATCCTGAACCGGTACACTTCATGGCGGAGCTCAGATTTCACTTTTCAAGATGAGCTCCCATGAATGTTACATTTCCCCTCTTAAAAGTATAATCCGTGTAGCGTCACCCAAGCTCAGAGGTCATTATTTCTGAGCCGGAGCTCGGATTTCACTTTTTAGAACGAGCTCCCATGAACGCTACGGTTTAGCTCCTAAAAGTGTAATCCACTTAGTGCCACCCGAGCTCAAAGCTCATCATTCCTAAGCTCGACCAAACATCCACTTTGCACGATCTCCCAAGAACATATGACAATAGTACAAAAGTGAATATTCATGCATGTGGTTATTTGCATAGTCACCCAATTAACTTGGTCGACCTATCTAATTGGTCCACATTAGTACAAATATCATAGAATGTTCTCATTCTCATACTCTAAATGACATCCTTATAGAGCCTTCTAGAAGGTAGGGTTTCACTATAAATAGATTAGTGTTTGCCCTCATTCAACCATCTTACAAGCACCTCATACACTTGAAATTGCCTCCCCTTGTAATTTTAAGGATTAATCCCTTGACCACCATTGATTGAGCTTAATCTTGAATCGGGTTTGCACGCTTATCGGAGTGTCAATAATTAATCACCCATAAACCCTCATTATTTTGCACTCAAGATGAAACATGCTTAATCGTCGGGAGGACGAGTGTGTTTTTTTATACAAAGATCTACGCGGTCTAACTCGAATGTCCGGCCCGATGATAGTTTATGACCCTTTCGCTTGTCATCTCGTTAGACATTTACCTAACAACGTTCAAATCTGAAATTTCTTGTGAAGATCTAGGAATGCCTTATCACTAAACCATGATGATAGCTATTTAGTAACTAATGTGTGATTAGTCATTCTCATTTCATTTTTATTCATCCACCTTTATATGTCCCACTTCAATAACTAACTCAATATTTAATAACTTTCTGTTACTTAAAGAGTTGATATTTTCGAAAACATGAAATGCAAATGCATGTATAAGTATAAATCAGCCAAAAAATCTACTCACATTAGTTATTGAAAAAGATATTAACTATTGTAAAGTACCAAAAAGATATTTTCGAAAACTATATTAAGGTTTGAAAAGCATAAAACAATGTTTTCTCGATCAAACGAGGGAATTAAGGAGTACAAAATGCCATTCTTTCGAAGCTTCTATAACGATCATTTGTACTTGTATCCCAATTCATAACCAATTTTGGAGCTTAAAATAAAAGTCATCCAAAGCAGAATCAAAATATAAATGCAAATTTAATATTCAAATCAATCACTAAAATCAGGATTTCATCATCATTGCTCACACCATGAACCACGAAAATTCTCCACCGGTACTCCACATCCAGTCCACCACCCAAATCCTCTACCAAACCACCACCGTCGTGTCCTCCAGGCGCCACCGTTTCTTCATTTCCCTCCTTTTATCTTTTCTTTTACTTATCTATAAACTTGCAACCCAAACCATGACTGATCTCTTCTATTCTTCCATGGATGATGACCCTTCAATCAAAACCAATTACGCTCAACTTCAAAACTCCACACCACCCACCTCACCGGCGCCGTCGCCGGCGATTTTAACTCAGAAATCAACCACCAGTTCTCTGAAAAAACACCCACTAAACCCGAACTCAATGCCACTCGAATCACACTTGATTTTTACAATCCCCAATTGGAAACTTGAAAAAGTTGCTGCTTTATTCACGATTGATCCCGAAAGTACATACTATCAAGAATTGACTGAGTGGTTTCTTTTGCTTGATCTTGCAACAATATATGTGCCTGCATTTTTTGCGTTTGTTATTACTCGTTCTTGTATTCATGGGTTATATTCGTCTTACTAGTTAATGCTCTTTTCAGGAATCAAAGTTCGATTTCAGCAACTTTCCGACGAGGTAAAGAGTTGGGATTAGATAGATTGTTTGAATTCGTTGTAATAAAATGTTTAGTAAGAGGGATTGACTCAACTTGTAGCTGCTTATTTTCTTGGAACAAATGAGGACCGGTAATTATAAGGTTTTTATTCAGTTGAGGTTTATGCCATTTTTAATCAGTTTCCCCCGATCAAAGGGTTTGAAGCGGGTGAGTTTCAAAAAATGGTGGTGGATGTTAGAGAGTCTGATGTCTGTTGTTTTTGCTGTGATTGCTTGTGCGTTTATGGTCGATTCAAGAAGAAGATGGTGGGATGGTTTAAAAGAAGGGTGTTATTTGTTATCGTTAAACATTTATCCTGCTATCTGGTTCAAGGTTTTAGATATGGCTAGTGGGTCAGTTGCAAGTTTCGTATTTGGAGAGTTGTTTGGTTTTGTTATCCAGTCTTTGATTGAGGTTTATTTTAGGGTGGCATTGATGACGTACTACTTTTCTATGAAGTCCATGGATGCTAATAGAAAGGGACAACCTATTGGTCAAAGAGAGTTCAAAATCATGCTCGTTAGATGGCAGTTGAAGTGAACAATGGCAGAACGATGTGGTAGTATCTTTTACAAGTGTTACAAGTGTAATGTACATAAAAACCAATACAAAAAAATAGATAAGCGAGTTCTTTGATCATTCTAATGAAATACGTTCATTAAAACCAATTGATCGAATTCTGTTTTAGATTCCTATTCCACTCTAATTTTTCTACAATAGGCCTCTAGATGATCATATATGCGAATACTTGCAGGACGAGTTACAAGTGTGTAGTTAGCATGACGATTCTTAGATGACATTGACACGATGATTTGTGTTATCTGTTCATTCTTTGACTGGTTTTTGCAATTTTATGGCAAGGAATTACAAGTTTACATATACTTCATGTGATTCTATCTTAGATTGGTAAATCAAACTACAACAATTAAATCTTAGTCATTCTGCTTTTTTGTTTTCTTTGACAGTTTAGTTATGCATGAATCTAATTGACAAGGCTGGGCTGGGCTGGGCTTTTGGGCTAAACTAACCCTTAGATTAGGCTTTTGGAAAAGTGATAACTATCAAATGCTGATTTGGGGCTTAACCGAGCCTGGGACTAGAATTTTGAGGTGAACGGGCCTTTTTAGGCTGGTCTCTTCCCTGGGACCATTTTTGCACGTCTAATTCATTCAAGAATTAGCAATGCTGACTTCAATTAGTGTAGATAAAAAAAAAAAAACTTGTTCAATATCATCATCATCACATATATATATATATATATAGTGACAGCTCAAAAGTTTTGAAGTTTTATGCAATTTGAACAACATATTTACATTTACTTGATATCTGCATGCTACTAAGACCACTGCCTATGGCAGTGTCTTTGGGAGTTCTTCAAAAGGACGCCAGAAGGAAAACCATAGGCACGGAGAGGGTTTTAATTTTTATCGGTGGAAGCTTACGCGTAGAGACGGAGAAGAGACGGAGAAGAGACGGAGGAGGTGGGGTCGGTGTGTGGGCCCACGTGCTAGTTTTAATGTTTTTCTTTTCGTTTTATTTGCATATTGAAGATAAATTGGAGACACAATGCCATTTTTGTAGATGATAAGCTTTCACCATCATGCAGATGAGTTTTTACGCAGCAGAGAGAAGAAGCAGCAAACCTAGTTTTTGTTGAATATTAGGCTGGATATGTAGAATCATATGGGCTTGTCAAATTGGGCCTATCAAACGAATTTTAGAGGGCTTTTGTTTATTTGTTGTTTAAATCTTTTTGTTTTCTTCTTTTTGTTTTTTTAATTTAATTAATGTCTTTTTTTATTTAAATATATATTTTAAAATATAAATGTATTATGTGTTATTTGAAAAAAAAAAAATTAAAAAGTGATGGGGCCCAAAACAAGTTTTATGTATATATTATCATAGGCAGTGAAATATCCTTAGTCAATTTTTAAAAAAACTTAATAACGTAGTGATGATGTGTCATTCAAGTCTAAAGAACTTGAAATCCTTGTATGAAGTGGTTTAAGTGTAATTGGGTAAAGAAAGGTCATTCTACATGAAATTGGAAATCATCAATTAAGAATCCCTTTTAAAAAGGGGTTTCATTATCTTGTAAAATGATCCCTGCCCCAAATTTGCAAAGACTATTTGGCCATATACTTCTTTTTTGAATAGGTTTGGAAAAATTGAGTCTTTGATCGAATATTTTATTGTTAATGTGTGTTTTTCAATTGGAGTTGGATGTTTTTCATAAACAAAATTAAGTAAAAAGTCTTTCTTCCAATATAGATGCTCTTATCATTTTCTAACTCAATTAATATATTATTGGCCGGAAATTAAACTGAGCAATCTCATTTTTATAAAGTTTGATTTTTCGTTAAATTTTTATGTTTTTCAAATATAAAAAAGTTTGTTAACTAAGTAAAAGGTAACGCACAACAATGTGATAGGATACAACGACTTGGATTGATACTTGTACAGTTTTCTATCTATTGAATTTGAAACCTATCATGTGAAAATATATTGTATACAAAACATGCAAAATAAATCTTATACTAATTTCAAAATGCAATTAGTATGAAGTAGCTTATTATGAAAAAATTGATGGATTAAATGTCCAAAATACCCCTTTTGTCTGCCATTATACGAGGATCTTTATTTTTAAAAAAGGCTAAGTAACTAACCCTATTAAACTATCTTAACGGCTAATTAAAATAGCAAACTCTGAATATTTACAGTTTTTCCCCTATACTATCACATTAATACATTTTGGCCCCTGAAAATATATCATTGTTTCAAGAACAGAAAACAACGATTTGTTTCGATTGACTAAGGGTGATTTTGGCGCTCAAACGGCGTTACTCAAACGAGCTTTATGTATAAAACATCATTTATATATTATTGCAATTTCATTACCAATTTCTTCAAAAACAACAACTGTACTAAAATCAAGATTCCATATTTCCATCATCATTGATCACCATGAACCACCAAAATCCTCCACCGTTACTCCACCTCCGAACCACCACCCAAATACTCAAACGAGCCACCACCGTCGTGTTCTCCACGCGCCACCAATTCCTCATTTTCCTACTTCTTTCCCTCGTCTTATTTTCTGTTAAACTTGAAACCCAAATCATCACTCACTTCTTCATATCCAACCCTCTAATCAAAACCCATTTCGCTCAAATTCAATTTCGAAAATCCAAACCACCACCCACCACCACCCACGGCCACCACCTCACCAGCGATTTCAACTCAGAAATCAATTTGCAAGTCATTGAAAACCCACCCACGGAAACCCAAATCAATGCCACTTCAATTACCCTTGATTCCTTCAATTTCCAATTGGGGTTTACAAGTAAAACAGAAATGTCTTTTAAATTAACCAATACACAAGAAAAGGTTAAAGATTTATCAAAGATTGACGATCAAAGGAAAAATGATCCAAATTTGATTGCAACGTTTATTTGGATTGAAATTTCAGCATTTTGTGTACTTACAAGTCTTGGGTTTGTTGCTACTCATTCTTGTGTTCATGGGGTTATCTTTGTATTACTAGTTAATCATCTTTTAAAGAGACATAAACCGATCCTTACAATTTTGAAAGATGGTGTGATTTTGGGCTTCAGAAGGTTGTCTGGATTTACTGCAGCAGTGAGATCGGTAGTAAGGTTGACATTAACAATAAACTTGGTTTTGGTTGGTTGTTTCTTTGGAAGAATTAAGGATCCACATACCATTTTCAAGATTTTCGTTAGGTTGACGTGTGTTCCATTTTTTATATGGTTCCCTCAGATTGAAGAGTTTGAACAGGGGATTTACGGTTTTTCGGTATCATGGTGGTTGTTAGAGATCTTAATGTCTCTTGTTTTTACTATTTTTGGTTGTGTGGTTATGGTTGATCCAGGAAAAGCAGAGTGGGCAGTTGTCAGAGAAGGGTTTCATATGTTGTCATTAAACATTCATCCAGTTATCAGACTCAAGTGTTTAGAAGACATCGTTTTTGGGTCGTTAACACGGTACATACTTGCACGAATATTTGGACATTCCTTTGCTTCTTTTATTCAATCTTTCATGGAGGTTTATTTTCTAATGGTATGGACAACGCACTACTTCTGCATAAAGTCCATGGATGCTAATCGTAAAGGAGAACCTTTTGGTAAAAGAGTTTTTAAATACATGCTACTAGATGATTATATATACGTGACATAAATTCTTGCAAAATGAAGTGGTAATAGCTTGGTGTGTTTTACTTCTTAACTGAATTACAAGTTTTCAATTTACGATTGACAGGAACTCGATGCTTTGTATAATCTGTTAATTTTTTGTGGTTGTTTGATGCATCCAAATGTAATACATGTACTACTTTCGCTTATATCATACATTGGCAAATCAAACAGCAAGAAATATTTGGTCATTGTAGTTTCAGATTTCTTAGTAGTTAATCATTTCAGTTTAAATTCTGCACAGTTTAGTTAGGGCATCCACAAAGCAAGCTTTTTTATAAAGCTTTTACTATTACAAAAAGCTTTTACCATTGAACTTGAAAGTTTTTATAAACGGGAGCTTTATAAAATATCAAGTCTTTGGTCCATTGATTACCAATTTTCATCTTGTTTACTAATTTAAAATTCTTGAAATTAACTTTTTGCGTTGGAGTGAAAAGGTTTATTTGAAAAGGTATACCAATTGGGATGCTCTTTTGGTTTAATCGAGAGGGCTGGGGTTTTGGGCTTAACCCACCCTCGGATCAGGCTTTTGGAAAAATGATAACTGCAAAAATGTCGATTTCAGGCTACCGAGTGTAGGAACCGAGACTTGTGGGGACCGAGCCTTTTTCGGTCATGTTGAGGACCAGTCTTGGCCCCAGGCCCATTTTGCACCTCTATTTCAATCAAGAATGCTGCTGACTTAAATTAATGTAGATCAAACATGTTAATGGCAGTTCAAATGTAGATTTTAATTTGCAGTTTTATGCAATATCAATAGCATAAAATCTTTATATCAAAATGCTTGCCTCTTGGATTTGTACTTTTACATTCTTCAATCTTTTGAAGTTTAAGCTATGATGCCAATAGTATCATGTACAAAGAAAAATGTTCCATAGCTGGTAAGGTAGTGTAGTAACCATGCTAACATGCTTGTAATTCAACAAACTATGATGCAAATAATCAAGAGACCTGTTTCAACTGTGTTTGAGCCCATAATAGTTTTTATGAAAAAGAAATACAATTTGGAGGATGATTTAGTTGGCTTATCCTTGTGTGGAAATTAGCATCATTTTACTAAATTCTCACTGGAGTGCAAAGATGGCAAATTAGCCACACAAAAAAAATTGTAACTTACTCACATTAAATATCGAAAAAACATTTATTTATTTTTTGATAAGCACAAAAAGATTATTTTTGAAATTTTTGATGAGCATAATACAATGTTTTCTTTATTAAGGGGCTCAGAATGCCATTATTCAAAGATTTGTAACGATCATTTGTACTTGTATGCCAATTCCATAAGTAACTTTCTTTTACCCACTCATAACCAATTTCGGAGTGCTACAATTCTTGATTCCGTGTACATAAGACACTAGAAATACAAAATCAAAATAAACACAAAATCAATCAATATTCAAATCTAAAATCCCTAAAATCAAGATTCCATCACCATGAACCACCAAAATCCTCCACCGTTACTCCACGTGCAGACCACTTTCCAAATTCTCACCCAAACCACCACCGTCTTGTTCTCCACGCGCCGTCGCTTCTTCATTTCCCTCCTCTTATCTTACCTTTTATTTTCTTTTAAAATTGGAACCCAATTCATGACTGATCTCTACAATTCTTCCTTCGATGATGACCGTTCAATGAAAACCCATTTCGCTCAAATTCAAAACTCCACCACCCACCTCACCGGCGCCGGTGCCGGCGATTTCAACTCGGAGATCAGTCACCAGTTCGTTAAAGACAGACCCACTGAATCCCAACTCAATGCCACGCCATTCACACTCGATTCTTACATTCCCAAATCGGGTTTTTCCAAATTAAAAGAATTATGTTTCAAATTAATCAACAGTCATGGAAAAGCTGATGCTTTATCTAAGCCTGATGATGAAAGTAAAAATGATCAAGATTTTACTGGGTTGCATCTTTATCTTAATCTTGATTTTGTAGCAATATATGTGACTGCATTTTTTGGGTTTCTTTTTACTCGTTGTTGTATTCATGGGGTTATATTTTTCTTACTAGTTAATGCTCTTCTAAGGATTCATAATTCGATTTTAGCAACTTTTTGGACAGGCACGGAATTGGGATTCTCTAGATTGAATCAATTCATTTCAATAAAATGTTTAGTAAGGCTGCTCTTGGCCCAACTTTTGGCTGTTATTTTTCATGGAAAAATTGCGGATCCACATACGAATCACAAGGCTTTTGTTCGGTTGAGATTTATGCCATTTTTAATCGATTTCCCTCCAGTTAAAGGATTTGAGGAGGGTATTGATGGATTTAGGTTATCATGGTTATTATTAGAGATGTTAATATCTGTTGTTTTTGCTATGAGTGCCTGTGATTCCTTAGTGCATCCAAGAAGTTCTTTTTGGGATTGTTTAAGAGTAGGGTGTTATTTGTTATCGTTAAACAGTTATCCTGCTATGTGGATCAAGGTTTTAGATATCACTAGTGGGTCAGTTGCAAGATACGTATTTGGAGAGCTGTTTGGTTTCGTTATCCAGTCTTTGATTGAGGTTTATTTTAGGGTGGCATTGATGATGTACTACTTTTCTGTAAAGTCGGTGGATGCTAATAGTAAGGGACAACCTTTTGGTCAAAGAGAGTTCGAAATTATGCGCATTAGATGATAGTTGATGTGAATAATTGCAGAATTATGTGGTAATATCTTGTGTTAGATGACATTACTCGATACTTTGTATAACGCGTACATGACTACATTCTTTGGTTAGTTGTTTTTGCAATTTTCGTGTAAAAAATCACATTTTATCATTTCAGGCATCACAATATAATGCATGTACTTCATTTTCATCTAACTTAGATGGGTTAGTCAAACAACAACAATTTATTTTGGTCATTGTGGCTTAGACTCTTAAACGGCAGTTTAATTGTTTGTACAGTTTAGTTATAAATGGTTTAATTGAAAGGGCTGGGATTTTGGGCTTAACAAGGCCTTGGATTGGGCTTGTGGATCCAAAATGGTTGTTTAAAAATATCATTAATTCGTTATACATATAAAGGTTGTTTAATGTCATCATTAATGTCTTTACTCCAATGTATTTACTTAAAAATGGAGATTTTTTTAAAAGTAATTTGTATAGAATTATTTTTAATTATACACCGCCAAATTTATTTTACAGTATTGCATAATAGAATACTCTCTTAAGCATATTTGATGGTGTAGCTACATACTTTATACTAATTTTCGAATCTTGTTAAAAGAATCCCTACCACACTATGAAAATACTTTCTTATGAATCGCCAAAGATATATTTTACGAATAAAGATGGAAAATTAACTTCTTGACCAAAGATTTGTTAAAAAAATAATCTCTTACGATTTTCATGTAATTAATTAATAAATTCAAAATTTTAATAGTTTAGATAATTATATGAGATCTAATTAAAACATAATAATACAGAGTAATCACTGTAGCTTAATATCTCTTTCATGTCTTCTAACATTTGCCTATTTGGAGTAGAGGTGTACAAAATGGGCTTGGGCCTCAGGTTTAGCCAGAACGCCCAGTCCTCTTAGTTCTTAACTATTATTAAGAAAATAAAACTTATTGACTAAAATATATTTCTTGCAGTTTAGTTTACCGATGTATGATAGAAGCAAATGAAGTACATGTATTACACTATGATACATAAAAACAACCGCTTAAGAGTTCGTGTCAATCGAAATCCTTATTGAAAATTTGTAACTCGTTAAGAAAGGAAACCCCATGATATTACCACTTCATTCTGCAACAATTCACATCAACGATTATCTAATTGTCTATCTTCCTCTAATAGCATGGCTGCTAACTCTCTTTGACCATAAGGTTGTCCCTTACTATTCGCATCCATGGACTTCACAGAAAAGTAGCACATCATTAATGCCACCTTAAAGTATACCTCAATGAAACACTCCATAAGAAGACCAAACAAGTGTCCAAATAGGAACCTAGCTAGAAACCCACCCATAAACCATATCGAAAATCTTCATATTGGTAGCAAAAGCAATGTTTAGTGATGGCTTATAACATGTTCTTGTTGCAGCGACCATAAACGCACAAGCACACATGCAAACACAACCGACACTAACATCTTTAACAACCACCACTATTTTTGAAATTCACCCTCTTCAAACCCTTCAACTGGACCAAAAACGATTAAAAATGGCATAAACCTCAACTGAATAAACACCTTGTGATTTGTATATTCACCCTCAGATTCTATTACATTGAATGCAACCAAAATGTATTAATGTCTGTGAGGCATTGACTCAACTTTTGGTTGCTTCTTTTCTTGGATTAACTGAGGATCAGTACACAAATCACAAGGTTTTTGTTCAATTGAGGTTGATGCCATATGTAATCGATATCCCTCCGGTTAAAGGGTTTGAAGAGGGTGAATTTCAAAAATTTCGGTGGTTGTTAGAGACGTTAGTGTCGGTTGTCTTTGCTATGTGGGCTTGTGCATTTATGGTCAATGTAACAAGAACATGGTCAGATGGTTTCATATTAAACATTGTTTTTGCTACCAATCTCGAGGTTTTAGTATCTTTTGTGGATGGGTTGCTAGATTCGTATTTGGATAGTTATGTGGTTTTGTTATCGATTGTTTCATTGAGTTATACTTTAGGGTGGCATTGATGATGTACTACATTTCTGTAAAGTCCATGGATGCTAGTAATTAAGGGACAACCTTGTGGTTACATAGAGCTTGCAACCATGCTATTAGAGGTGAAGTGGTAATATTGATCTTGTAGTGTTTTCGATCTTAAGTGAGTTACAAGTTTACAGTTAGCGTTACGGTTGTTAGATGACATTAACTCGATACTTTGTATAATGTGTACATGACCACATCTTTGATTGGTTGTTTTTGCAATTTTATCGTAAATAATCACAGTTTTACCATTTCAGGCATTGCAATGTAATACATGTACTTCATTTGCTTCTATATTAGAGTTGTAAATCTAACTGCAAATATACTTGTTTATTGTGGTTTTAGATTCTTGGTAGTTTCTCCTGTTTAGTTTAACTTTTGTACAGTTTACTTATGCCTTGCTTAATGGATTAGGCTTTTTGAAAAGTGATAATTACCAAATGCTGATTTTGGGCTTAACCAAGCCTGAACCTACGATTTGAGGTGACCAGGCCTTTTTGAGCCAGTGTCAAATGCTGATTTTGAGCTTAACCAAGCGTGCAACTAAACTAGTTGACTCGGCCTTTTTGGGCTGTTATGGGGCCCGGGCCCATTTGCCCAGATATACTTCACTCAAGAATTAATACTGCTGACTTGAATTAATTAATGTAAGAGGGTGTATAAGATTGATGTTTATCTGTTTATTTGCGTATTTTGACATCAGATAAATAGATCCAAATACTTTTTTGAAAACTGATTATCTGCTAATTAACTAAGGAATAAGCGCTTAAAAATAAGTAAGGTAATATCTATTTATTTTCTAAATAGATAAGTGCTTAAAAATAATAAATCCCAAACACCCCTAAAATTAAGCAATCCCAAACACCCCCTAACATAAAACAAAAAAAATCCGATATCACTACTATATACATATAATGGCAGATTGGCAGTTCAAGTGTATTGAAGTTTTATGCACTCTCAAACACATATTTACATCTACTTGTTGTCTTTACTTGATATCTGCATGCTACTTAATGTAGATGGCTAAAGAAAGTTCATTTTACATGAAATTGGAAATCATCACTGATTCAACCATCCATTAGATCCCTTAAAAAATTGGGTTCCTTCATCTTAAATAAAAGCTACATACTTTACACTAATTATTTAAATCTTGTAAAAAAGGTCCCCTCAAAATTCAAATGCAGAAAGTGAGTTTTCCTTCCTTTGGTGATACAGCACAACGTACCACACTTAGAAAAACGTCTTCATGGCATGGGATATAGAGTCTAGAATGAGCAGTGAAGTCGTATTCTTCTCGAGCTTGATCCAACAACGCGTCGAACAAAGGGTTTCTTAGTAATTTCACATTGATGACAAACCTTTTTTGGTTTTCACCTACATAGACTACCAAATGACCCTTTGGTACATCTCTTGGAATGTAATCTTCTTCATCATCTTCATGTATGATTGATGATTTCTTGTTGAATGCCCATGGACACAACTTCTCACAGCTTAACCAAGCTACAACCCCATTAGTATGTCTCCTTTTCTTAAGCCATGCTTTCACAATCTTCACTTGCATCATCTTTATATGTATCTGTATGTATAACTATATGTATATGTAGATGTGCTTCTAGCAGGGTGATAAACAGAGATAAAGAGAGACTTACAGTGAGGTTGAGATTGTGTTGATGGTAGGCAAGTAGGAGAGATTTATGTATAGTATGATAAATGTTAAAGAGCAAATATCTTAATATATACATATAGGCATATAGCTACAACCATATATATAAAGCATGGGCATTTTGAGTAGACGAACTTGACCTGTAGTCATAACTTTTTATTTTTTATTTTTTATTTTTTATTTTTTTTAATAGGAAGCCACACACTTTTAGCAGTCGCGACCTCGGATTTTGTAAAAGAAATTTGAAGACGGCGATTTGAGAAACTTATAAAGGCGATAAATCAATGTAATCTCGCTGAATAAATCAGAAAAGAGATAGAAACGATTCGAATTTGATTTTAAGTGACCTTTTGCTTTTCGTGTTCAAACAAAATTCTAAATTTGTACGATATTTGTACGAACATGTATAGTGCATGATTTAAAGAACTTCTATAAGGTAACGGAATGAACACCCACCCTATGTGTCAAATGCACGTTTCATTTTCATTGTACTATGTCCTAAAATAACATCTCAAAAGGTGAGATACGAATTTTGCCTACTTTCGTACATCCATTAGAGATATTTATTGTTTTTTTGTTTTCTTGTGTTGTCAAAACTTTGTCTCGCAATCCACTAGTACGCCACATGATACTTTAGTATCGTGAGTCAAAGTCCGCATAACTGATTAAGACATCGAAACTCATATAATTCATATGAATAAAAACTCTGTTTATATATATTAGAGTTTGATGTAAATTTACTTACAGATTCATTAGCAATCATAGCATAACAATTGTAAATCCTTTTTGAATGATTTTTACTGTGATTCAAGTGTTATAGTATTATTTTGAAAGCAGAAAGTATTAGATGGCATTTTTGATATATGGTGATAGAGATAGATAGCATACAAGTGGATACAGGGTACCTGGCTACATAAAACAGCCCACTGGATTTATATCATATCATTCTCTACCCAATATGCAATCGTGGTGGGGATGCCCACATTTTTTTATGCTATTTAATTATTTATTATATTAATTAAATATAAAATCTTGATATAGGTATTCTCTATTTTAAGAATCAAAAAGTTTGATTCGTAATCTAATAAATTGTTTGATTTCTAATTAGATATGTAACATGTTTTATTAATTTAAATGGTAGTTAACTCTAGAAATCTATAAATTTATATACTAGATTTTTATAACGTCTATGTCTTAAATTGAGAAGGAACCAAGGCCTCGAATCATAATGGTTTGTTTAGTACTAGAAAACTTTTTCTAAATTTTCATATTCATTTGGAATTTTCTATTATACCCTAGCCCCTAACGACATAGGTTAAGAATCATTTATTGAAGCTTATTTTTTTATAAATAATATAATAAATTACAATTAATAAATATGCATAACTGAAAATTAGTGAATTTAATAAACGAATTTTGTGTCATAATTAGCAAGTTTTAGTACATTTAATAAAGTTTAAACTATGTCTTTGAGTTATAAGTTAGGTAAATCATAAATAACAACTTGTTAGCTTCAGAAAGGAGGAAAAAAAATGATTTGATAATTGAATGTTGGTGATTGGGGCGCTCAAAGCGCCATTCTTCCGAATCTCAAATCTTCTGACATCACATATGTGGACACTACAGTTATTCATAGTTAAGGTACAAAATATACTGCAGAATTTACAAATCCTATAAAATAATAAGGATTTATTGTTTCGTTATGCGCTAAACTTTAACTTTTTTCTATTGTACGAGTCTAACTTTAAAAACTTCTATTGTATGAGGTAAACTTTCAAACCTCTCTATTGTATGTGATATTTCCTTTTTTAGTCATTCCAAATAAGGAAAGTTTCCTTTTTTGCCCGGGTCAAAAAAGGCAAGTTAACATACAATAGAGAGGTTTTGAAAGTTTACCTCATACAACAGAAGTTTTTAAAGTTCGGCCCATACAATAGAAAAAATGTAAAGTTTAGCGCATTACGGAACAATTATCCCAAAATAATAAAGCATATAGAGAAGTATCAGATGAGATTGATTGATTGAGTTCGGTGTTTACAGACGTACACATACATATTCACTGGCAACTCTATTTTATATTCAGAAAATAAATATTAATTGGTGCATTTTTTTATTTTGGTCTCACGATTTCAAACATGGGTGGATTAATGACAACATTAATGGTGCATTTGATATACGGAACATGCATATAGAAATGAAGTATTGTAATAAAATCGAAATATCATTTCAAATTGCCAATTAAAGGATTTGTGTGATCGTTTGTTGAATATTTGAAGGATCCTACTCCGTAGTGTTTTTATGAATAAAATTTTATTAGTATTTGTTTTAACAAAAAGATGACATTTATATTTCTTTGTCATTTTAATTGTTTTGCTTATTTGTCTATAGCAATTAGCAAATAATATGTTTGATTCTTACAAGTCAACCATGTCATAACATGATAACACTTTATTTGCCACATTTGTTTTTTGTCATTACTTTGAGTTTCCATTGCTTTAAGTATGTCTTTAAAATTTTCATTTGAGTTTGTCATAGTTTGAATTTGATCAAAGACTCGGACCGAAGACCGAACATGCTATACAGACTAATGCTCAAGACTATTTTAATTCGAGTATGTGCTCGTCAGAATCAGACTGAGCGCTACACACACTCACAAACACTTTACCAAATTTTCACTGATTTTCCTAAACTCGGATTTTGACTCATCAGATTTATAATTTGAGTTTAATTATTGTTTTTCCAACAATTTGTATTATTCTCATTTGAAGCACCTTTGTGAGATTCTTCTCTAGAAATAATTGCAAAAGCAGATTCGATACTTGGCATGGGATCTCTTGTTAAGATGTCACTTCTGGTAGAACTGTATGAGTCATCTAACCCCATTAAGAATTGCATCATTTTTTTTCAATATGATCTTTAAACTCTTTTGCAGCATGACAAGTACATTTTGATAGTTTGGCAAGAGTATCAAACTGCCTCCATAAAGCATTAAGTTTATGATAATAATCTAAAATTGAAGATCCATTTTGAGACAATGTATCATTAGTTTCTTTTAATTGCTTCCACACAGAAAAAGTAAAATCACTATACACTTTCCCATAAAATAACTCCTCAGATATGGAGTTAATAATCCACAACAATAGCACATAGTTACACTAGCATGAAGGTACATGATGTGCTAGATTTAAAGCACTGTGATGACAAGAAAAGCGTTTCTCAATCTCATTTCTTAGAACCGACCCGAAACTGTAACCTGTTGTCATGGTCTGCTGGATGTGAGGCATGTTAGAGTTCGGGATTATCAAATACTTGGATGATACTGAAAGTCGTGATTCACTTTCAGATTGAAATATTTCATTGGTACTCACGAAAATTCAATCGGATAAAGTTCAGTATATTTCAGAGAATTTGTATGTGAAAGTTATGATTTTTTGTACCAAATGAGATGAACAAAACTGACCAAATTGGCGGTTACAAAACCGTTTTTCAAACGTTTTTAACCATTTTTAAATGGGCGGGTCAAACCGGGTTTCATTTCCAATTTCGGATCTCCAAGGCATTTTCCATAAAGGAACGTTGGCCGAAATAAAAATTATAGCTCGACCCCAGCCAGGGGCTTTGGCAATTGGACCCCACCAGGGGCTGCCGCCCCTTGGACCCCGCTACCGGGGGCGCTGCCCCCAGACCCCCGTCGGACCCAAACGAATTAAAACAAGCGTGCACCCCGCACCACCAAACTTGTCTAGTATTCGTTTTAATCATATTGGTCAATAAGTTTAATCCCATTACACTTAAATCATATTGGTGATAAATCACCAACAAAGCAGGCTGGGCACTTGCAGTCAATCTGGGCCAAAAATACGATTATAATGAAACCAACCCAAAAAAGATGCCTTTCAGGACAACTAATAGTAAACCATGTTGTGAGGGGTTTTTCTGCCCTCAAGGTCTCACTTGCATGATACGTGAGCCAAAACTACCCAAATCCGCATAAAAGTTGCCAATATAAATGCCACTACTTGCAGAATGCTTTTGTTATTTTGTGCCTGCAGCATGCCCATTGGATGCGCACTACCCTGTTGCAAAGCTCAATCCAACTAGTGGGATTTGTTTACTATAAGTGATTTAAATTTTTATTTTTGATACTCTTTGGGGCTTATATAGTTATACACATTATTATTAAGACATGTATTCTTAGCAATCTTTTTTCAGATACCATTATTAATTACCTTCAGGCAAACAGAATCATAGTTGTGGTGCAACTGATATGTGGGTTCCTGTACAGTTGGGTAACGAGATATTCTGTGATCCAGGATATTGCTGTCCAACAACTACCAAGAAAATCGAATGACCACAAGGGTGTTTAATATTTTAACACATTTCCTTAGAAGTGCTTCAATGTTTTGTTAATTGATCCTTCCAGTATGTGCTCACTCATGCATAATTCTTGGTTTGATTACAGATGCTATTGCATGATGGGCTCCAGGGTTAAATGTCGCAACATACCTGTTTTTAACTATGTAATGCAACATACTTACCTTTTCCTACCGAAGTATACAATTTGTAACCATTTAATTCAACAAGTTGCATACTTCGTTAAAAAATAGTATGTTTGCATTAAATGGTTAAAAAATATGTTGCAGATAGATTAAATAATGAATAGCAAATTACAGTTTCTTGCAGTTTGCCCAATATTAATACGTGAATTTTTGTTTTTGTATGCACTATAATATAAAGTGTGATCCATGTTTTACAGGGTTGCTAGCAACGGTTGCGAGACGCTAGAGCAAAAGCTGCAGACTATCTAATCCTTTTACCTGCTGGAGCATGCTTAGGAACCATGGCTGAAGTGAGTGAGGTGTCATTTGGATATACTGGGTTATCAATATACCGTCATTGCTGTCTGTAGGTGCAAACATTAAAAAAATAATACCAGTTCTATTCTAATTAGGGTGTGCATATTGCAACATGTTTTAAGAAACTATGAATCTTTTTCCTATATTAATCTTATTTCATGATGTATGATTTCAGCTTTGTTATGCATGATTGGAGCTTTGAGGACATTTTCTCAGGATAAATTACAATACAGAAGGGAAACTGCTAGCGGCATGAATAGTTTATCGTATTTTCTGGCCAAAGATACAATGGACCTTTTGAACGTAGTCATGAAGCTGTTGGTTTATCTATGCATGTTCTATTTTTTCAGCTATCCGAGATCAAGCTTCGAGTCAAAAAATTTAATCTTGTTGTGCCTGGTTTATTGTGTAACGGGCATATCTTATATGCTAGCCATCTCATTCGAGTTCAGCCAAGCTCAATTGGTATGTCACTTTTAAGAGTAGTATTGACAACCGATTATATGTTGATATGATTAGAAGATTCAACTTTTATGTCTTTCAGTGCGTATTGGTCATACGGCCATACAGGTATTTATCCAACTCGTGTCATGTGTCCAAATAACGCTCTCTTTTCCACTCTTTCTATTCTTATATAAAAAGTTAGTCCCACGAATCTATTTAACACTAAGTTGGTGGCCACATGTAAGGGTGGCAATTGTCAATGTGTCCCGAAACCCGACATGAAACGGACACAAAACTAAAGGGGTTAGAGTTGGATAATCCCAATCCACCAACATGTTTTAGTTTTCAGGTTAACCCACCAACATGTTTTAGTTTTCAGGTTGTGTGCGAGTTGGAAATTAGGTAAACAGGTCAACTTGTCAATCCGATTAAATTTCTAAAGGTTTTTCTATATATAAAAAATGCTAGAGAGATTGACGGGCCTAAATTGGTAGGCCTGAAAATCAACCTAATAGTAGAATTAAGACACATGGTAAAATCTAAGGTATACACAAGGACTGAGTGATTACCTATGTCATGTGTTAAACAATGAATTGATTAGGCCAATGTTTAGGTTGGTTTTTAGGCCCAAATATCATTACTCAAAAAATTACAAATTTACCAATCTGATATCAACCCCTCCAACCTGTTTGACCCATTTAACAAAATGGCTTACGTGGGTTGCGTACGGGTTAATAGTACTTAGGTTAGGGTTGAGATTAGGGGTGGCAATTCTTGACATGACCTGAAACCAGGAACATACTTAAACGGGTTAGGGTTGGGATTCTCAACCTGCTAACCTGCTTCATTTTTCAGTTTGGTTGTTAGTGGGTCAACCCAAAACCAACCCATCAAATTTGACCAAAACCCAACTCAAAAACCCATTTACTTAAATGGGATATGTATGGGTTGAGTACTTTTGACCCACCAACCCAAGCCCCACCTGACCCAAATTGCCACCATATATGTACTTGAAACCACCTACCCATTTATGTAATCATGCATTGTTCGGGTTGGGTGATATCAAACAGCCAACCCAATCATAATTGCCACCCTGCCGAACAACATGACATGAGCGACATGGCTAACATGACCTGCACACATGGACAAGCATATAAGTTGAATCCATGATCATATATGTCTAGTCTGTATATATTTACATCTCATACTCTCCTTTCACTCTCCTAAGTAGTCGGTGCTTTTTCCTGTTGTTTTGACCCTCTTCGCAAATCAGGACAAAAGTTCAGCTATTTCTTTAGTATCACAATTTGTCTTCCGAAGGTGGGTTTTGGAAGCCTTCATTATCGCTAATGCCAAAGAGTATGTTTCCACAACAAATAATTATCATTATTAAGAGTATAGAAATATGAGAATCCATTTGAGTTTTTCTAGGTACATAGGCGTTTGGCTGATGACACGCTGCATTGATGGCAACGGGAGTAGGTTGTCGCATTATAGCTTTCATATGTTTGATCTCTAGATCTAAGTGTGGAAAACTGTTACCCAATGGTTGACTTTGTGGTCAATCATTCAACCTTGGTGGCTCAAGAAGCAGGAGGTCTCAGATTTGATTGTCCAACAACTTTGTGGGCCATGCCTGCTGGTTAGAAGGCTTGACGTTTCTCCAGGCTGCATGCAGACCATTTATAAAAGAATCCAATCAAAGATGTTCGATACCACAGTAAAATCTAACATTGCTTTGCTAGATTCTTTAATTTATTTGTGTAAAGAGTATACTAGAAACGAAGTGCAACCTACACGTTTTAGCCACTAATGCTTCTTCTTAGAACAAATGTTACATTGATATTAATAGTTTTTGTTTGTATGGCAATAGCTTTGTAGAAATGAAGGCTTTTATATGACCAACTGACCAAGAGATATTCGTCTCTTTATGTTTCTTTTTCGCCTAATAAGATTAGAAAAGCTTTATGATACCCATTACAAAGAATAGTTCTTTGAAGTTACAGAAATTGCTGGAGGATTTATTTACAAGTGAAAGTCGGAATGCAAGGTCTTATAGTTCCCAGTTATCGGTTGATCACTTAGAACAGAAATGTGATAAAAGACACCAAATAAATTGCGTATCACCAGATGCATTGATTAATGATTACTAACCTCCAGATGATATTCTAGGTCAAACAAAAATTCTGTAAACTCGAATGAAGAAAAATTCTACTGGAAACAGATTTAGTAGTAGTAAGGAAGCCCAGATGTCACGATTTTACACAGCAGCCCTCTACTTTCAATTTTAGCCGCTTCCTTCTTAAAATTTACAACGTAAATACGTCTGCCCCCTTCATCTTCTTTTATTCTTTAATAAGCCCCTGAATAAAGCAACTTTTTCACATCAGTCCTACAAGCCTACAAAAACATAAAAAAATACATTATGTCAACCTATATGTTTGTATAATAGGTGAAAATTCAAGTTGCTTGGGCTTGGATTGACAAGTTGAAATTATCCGACTCAAAGCCGATTTGACTTGATAAACGGGTTGTTGGGTCAAAAATATTCAACCCAGACTCGACCCGAACCTTACTTGAAATTTTTTGATTTCGGGTTGATTGGTAAATTTAACTGGCCAAACATGTCAAATTTGACCGTTAGTTTTGAGTTAATCGGTCGATTTCCTTTGTTGGAATTTTAGGAAAAAGTAAAAAGCTTAAGAAATTTTCCTGGTTAGCAATGCGACCTGTTAACCGAAATCCTCACATGTACCCGACCCAAAAATTTTAACAAGTTGGCAAATTCACACGTTGAGAGTCCCAACCAAATCTATTCACTTTCGTATAGTTATTGCGTAGGATATCGGGTCGTGTCAGAGAATTTTCACCCCCAATTTGTATCTTGTAATAGTATTATGTATGCAGAAGAGTTGAATATCTACGTGACAATCATATATATACTATTAGTGCTAAAACTCGTGCGATGCATGACTATATGATGTTATTTATTAATTGGATAAACTATATGCAGTTATTAAAGTTTATGCGTTAATCAAGTTACAATTTGATCATATAGTTAACTATGTGGTAAGTATAACTGTTGAAAAAATATATCGAACAGTTAACTAATCTATAACCCTTATAAAGCATTTAACACTCGCTTTCTTAATCCTTAAAAAGGGATATCGGAAATTACCATTTATTAATATATAAATAATTCAATTAATACTATATTTCACACAATACATTTAAATATCTTCTTTCTTATTTTTATCACATTTTTTAATTTACAATTACAATAATTTAAACTATTATAAAAAATCACTTTCATTTAAAAAGTAGCAATTATTCTTGCATTCATGTACCATTAAACATATGTCTGACAACAACATGCGAAATCTTCATCTGCTGCTCTGCGCGGGGTCTGACGCTATTATATTAAATGTATTAATACAATTGATTCACATAATGAAAAAATAATAATAATAATTAATGATGGTCATTATTTTATTTTCATGATCATTAATTTAATTAATTTATTTTCTTAATTTTAAAAATGAAAAAACCAATAACAATTAATTATGCTCATTAGTTCATTTAACTGTGGTCATTAAGTTTAACAATTAATGCAGTCAACGATGACAATTAATTTTTGTTTTTATGATATGTAAAGACACATCAGCAGTGTATACATGGAAAAAAAATTGTATGCTTGACACCTCAGATTTTTGTATACGTGACAGTCTATGATTGAAGTCACATAACCAAACTAATATCGTCTTCTAGTTATTAGTAGATACTATCTACAAAGTATTTTGAGGTTTTATTTATGGAAATTGTGTATTCTCATTTTACAATTATCTAAACATTATCACATTATTTCATTCATAACCATTATATCTCAAATACATACGATTTAAATATAATTCATTAGTGAAGAATAAACATAATATATGATTATCATCAAATACTTATTTACAATAAAATATTATATTTTACTACATATCTGAAGTATTATGCAAGTACTAAATAATTTGTCTTGATATATTTCTTATATATTTAAATCAGATAAATAAAAAATTGTGCCAAACATAATAGTACCGTTAAACTTAAATTTATGTGGAAGTTAGATACTTACACAATAATTTTACTTTATACATAAAATTTACTATTATTTATACAAACAATGTAACTATTTATTGTAGAGTTTTGATATATATGTTTTGACATATATATTAAAAAATAATAGTATAAATATCATTGAACAAATTTATATAGAAAGAAAATACGATAGAGTTTAAAGATTTTTCTGACAAACACTTTCTTTGTCCATAAGTGTCTTTACAACTGGTTAAAAAAAACACAATTTCTAATCATAAAGATTAAAGACTTCAATTTCTATGAATTTCTTAGTATATACTCGCACTTCCTAAAATCCAAGAACTTACCCCTCATAGTTCACACTTCAAAGTTCAATCCTCATCCCATCCATATCCCATACTCGAGTCATAAATACCGTAATTAATAAATAAATAGACCAGATATTTTTTTAATACTACATTATAATAGTGTTAAAATTCATTATCAATTGTCTACTTGTTTTTGTTATTTTGGGTGGACTTCCGTTTCTACCTCTGCAAATAGTATTTTGTTTTTTGCTCCTCTTTTTTTCTGACAGTGGAAGTGCTCTGCAGATCATGTTCTTTCTTGATTAAAAGGTGAATTTTTATCATGTTTTTTGAGCTTCTTTTTCGAAATTAAATATGGGTTTTTGTGGGTTTCTTGAATTGTATTATAAATCCATTTCAATTTGTGTTTATATTGAGTATGTTTTGACTTTATTCTGCTTCAAAACGATACAGTATAATTGGGTTAGATTCTGTTTTAGTGATTTGATCTAAGTAACAGTTTTAGGACATGCTTGATTGTTAATTGTCGTTTAATATAGCATTAATAGTTGAATTGCCTATTTGACTTGTTGAATTTGTGAAGCCTTGTTGTTATTGATAGAATTTTTACTTGAGGATAGATTTGGGAGACAATTTTGAGAGGTAAGAAAATATGTTTCTATCTAAGGAAATGTGGTGATTAGAAGGGATTTGAAAATTTTGTTGCTTTAGGAACTTTTCAGTTAAGTGCAAGCTATCAGCAGAATATGTGTCAAAACTCAATATTTGGGGCATCCTCTTTACAAACTTTCATAACTTCTACATGTACTTTGTACTGTAGAACTTGATCCTGATCCCATATTGAGTTACTGAATTTTGGGTTCCATTAATTGTATATTTGAGCCTTTTGAGACCAAAAAAGCAAGTCCTTACTCATTTTGACCTTTATTATATATGTGTGTCACACTTGTATGAAGTGGGAAGATATGATAATGGGGACCCTGAAATATAGAATATGGAGGATAATTATATATATGGATGAAGCTTAAGTTAACTTTATGTGAACACTAACAATTTGAAATCTTTTCAATGTAGACATTATTGATAACGCTATTGCCTATTGGTCATGTAATTGATAATTTCTAGTTCCTTTCTTACAGCCAAATGTGTGACGCTATTGTTGATATGGATATATAGTCAACAAGAGTCAAGGGAAGGTATTCATTTATCTCTAAAGCTAGTGAAGAATTGAATAATGGTTTTCCATTTTCGATGTTTCTCTATTGAAGAAACGCAAGATGAAGTGCCTTCTCGATCAATTGAGAACTTTTATACTGCACCTTCAGATTTTGACCTTAGACCAACAGGGTCCAGACCCACTTCTCAAAAAGAGTATATCCCAAATCTAAATGTGAAATCAGGCAGTCTTAGAGTTTTCACTCTTGCTGACCTTAACAAAGCCACTAAAAACTTTGATGAGTCTTTCAAGATAGGGGAGGGTGGATTTGGGAGTGTTCATAAGGGGATTATTAAGAGGTTAGAACATCCGTTTGATGATATCTGTGTGGCAGTGAAGCGAGGTAAAAGGGGACATAAGGTAAGTCTTTCTCAAGTTTCTTAATAAAGAAAGGCAGTCTAAACGATGATGAAGGTGCACGATTGTTGCACTTAGGTCGCTGAAACTTTTTTCTAAGTCTCAAGTTTAAATTTTGTTAATGCCGCCAACTTTTTATGAAAAAATTGACATGCAAAATGTATTATTATGGGTATATTTGGCAGTTAGTCTAAGGTTATGTTTTATCAAAGCTCAAGTTTTTAGCATTGTTTGGTTGGCAATGATTTGATGAGCATATTTAAAAATTAAGCTCTACATAAAATAAGCCACTTTAAGTGGCTTTTAAAAATGAGCTTGAGCTTATGGAATGAATACCAATTTGTTTTTCCTATTTTAGGTTTTATTTGTGTGTCCTTTCGTGTCAGTTTACATGTTTCATCTCTAGCTACTTTCCCAAGTACTTAAATAAAAATAAAAGCTCCATCTTCCGGCTAGTTTTGCCAAACATAAGATGCTGGACGTAACTTGCTAATTATGTAAAATAGATGACGTGGCACACTATTAGGTATGGTTGACCATTTAGGCCACATTATCATTTTTACATAATTGGGACTCCACATCAGTGTCTGTAACCGGTAATACGCATTACAGGTCAAAAAGAATTTACTAAATTGAAAGTTGAGCGATTGAAACTCTTATAAAACGTTGGCCAACTTAGTTACTACTTAATGACATTTGCCTCAAAAAGAAACATATGAAGATTATGTTTTGGTTGATAGGGACACAGGCAGTGGGAGACGGAAGTGAATATTCTTGGGGAAATTAAGCATCAAAACCTTGTTAAACTAATTGGCTACTGTAATGAAGATAATGGAAACGAAAGTAGCTGGCTTCTGGTGTATGAATATATGCCTAATAGAAGCGTAGATGATCATTTATCGCCTAAGTCACATAAAACTCTCTCCTGGGACATGAGATTAAACATAGCACGAGATGCTGCGATTGGTTTAACATATCTACACGAGGGACTGGGAGGGAAACGTCAGGTGTTTTGATATTACTGTTATCAACATTTTTCACGTGTTTTCTTTGTTTAATAGAAATATTTATTATTAAATACCATAATCTGAATCAATGTTGCAGATCATCTTTAGAGATTTTAAACCTTCCAATATTCTTTTGGATGACAAATGGAACGCTAAGCTTTCGGATTTTGGATTTGCTAGAGAAGGCCCTGTGGATGGAAAGACCCATGTCTCAACATCGGTATGATCATTCCAAGAAAGATTTTTTTTTTCCTTTTTTTTGTGTGTGAGTGTATTTTCTGATGCATTTGTATTAGAGAAATGGTACAGTTACAAAAAGTTTCTTACAAAATGACATGGTGTAAAATCATGATAAAAGAAACCATTGTGGCTTAGCCCAGTGGTATCATTTCCCAGCGCAAACGTCCTTATGGGCCGCGAAAGGGAGGGCTTTTGTGAAATAGGTCCTGACGTTAATCCCAACTCCCCGCGGTTCACAGGAAACAACTTAACATTGTTTGAGCTGCAGTCCTTGGGGACGTGTCGCATCGGGTCCAAAGGATCCCGGGTTAGGTTTACACGTCGAAACAACCTTTTGTGAAAAACCATTACAAGGAGGCCTAGTGGTTAGCTCACTAGCAGCACATCTTGGAGTGGCCACATCTTGGAGTGGCCAGGGAAAGGGTTTGGAAACGGTCACGGGATAACCCGGTTAGGCCGCGTACATCAGAGTAAAAAAGCTCGCCCTCCCCGGGTAACCTAAACAGGGAAAACCTTCTCCATTTACCATTTGTAAGAAACGTTTTGTAAAAATATGTGTAAGTGTAACATTTCTCTATGTTAAAGTCACATGTAGGAGAATTTACCGCTTCTATTAAACTTACCGCCTTTTCTTTTTCAATGAGAGATGGTATAGATTTATAATTACCAGAAAAGAGAGTGCTATAAGATCGCATATTTTTTATTACTATAGGAATTGTAACGGGGTCAATGGGGGATATATTAGAGTCATGATTAAGGTTAGTTAGTTAACATAGTAACTTTGATTTTCCATATTTATTAAGCTAGATTTTTGTATTACAAGAAGTAATTACAAACCTGAAGGGCTGGCCTAGTCATCAATCTTTTGGGCCTTGTATCATTAGTTTATTCGAGTCATTGAGTGACAAACATGTTTGGGCCCTTTTGAAGAATGCTTATTCGCCTTGTTCATGTTATGGAACAATTAGAGGATATTTATACCCGATTATAACCGACCTAGGTCTTGCAGATTGTTGACTAGCTTTCACAGTTAGCTAGATCCTGTTATCTTGGTTGTATGTGTTTTATGGATCTTTAAACTGTATTTTAATCTTTGATAATGAGTTCAAAGCATAATGGACCAAGTATCACATGTATTTATGGATCTCTTTTGGCTGATTACATAAAAAGGTAACCATCTTTCTTAAAGTTCATATTTTGGGTAATGCACTATTTTCTCATTTCTGAAAAGGTACAAACGAATATTTCCTTTTTTGGATAACCGGTTAACATGACGCAATTAAGTATCATATGGGACTTTGATTTGTAACTTGTAAATGAGCATTTTCGGCAAAACCCACCTACCAGATATAGTTGAAAGCTGGATACCTAAGCTTCCTTACCTTTAGACCATCTCCATTGGGTGCACTAAAACACCGAATTAGATGTTTTGGTGTAATAATTCATCTCCAACCAACTTATCAAATTTGGTACAAATTTTAGTGCACACCAAATTTTTCAAGATTTTGCACCAAATTTGGTACAACACCAAACGTTGCACCAAATTTTCCAATTTTCATTTTAACCCTTTTGATTAAAATAAGTTTAGTATATGAGTTCAAAACTTACAAAAATAAACGTTATTACATGTATCATTTGTTTGAATACGTTATATATTGTCTACAAAGAGACTCGTTTACAAAATTTTGTTTGTATATGTTATACTTTGTTTCCAATGAAACTTGAAACCTAGACATATCTGACGTACCATTCTTCTGAATACGTTATATGTTATAGTATACCAAAATTTCCACTTATATCTACAATACACTTATATACACACAATAACCACACCAATATGGCCTAGTGGTTTGGCGTCTTGATATCCTCACAAGAGGTCTTAGGTCAAACCTCACTAGCTGCACATCTTGGGGTGGCGTGGGAAAGGGTTCGAAATGCTTATGGGGATACCTCGGTTAGGCTGCGTACATCTGAGTAAAAATACTCGCCCTCCTCGGATAACCTGAACAGGGAAAACCTCCCCCGTTTATACACATCATCTTCAATGATACTCAAACTCACAACTTCTTGGTCGATTAGTTACTCTCATATCACTTGGTCAAATACCCCTTAATGAAATAACTAAAGATGTAATATTCATCTTTGGTCTTTAATGAATCATCTTTGGTCTTTAATGAATTTATTGTTCTAATGATATTAGTTATACATGTTATATCAATCGTTGATTTTTAATGAACTTTATCATTATAACGTTATCACTTATGTATGTTTAATAGTATTAACTTAATTTCAATATAAACTTATAAATAAAATAATTAATTGAACTAAGTTATAATATAAAAATAGTTAAGGGGAATGTAATAATTGTTATCAATTTGGTGTAGAAATTTGATACATACGTTGGAGATGAATCACATTTGAAGTGTAATCATATTCTTTTTAGACTTTATATATGCACCAAATTTGGTGTAGTTTTTGGTGCATAAGTTGGAGATGCCAAATGACCATACTGCTATGAATGGTGATTAGTGGATGTTATTGTGTTTGGATTATATAAACTAAGTCAACGTTTTCATATATTCCAAAAATTGTTATTTAACATAAGTTTAACGAGTAAACTACATCACTGTGTATCGAATGAGTAAGTACACCGGTATAACACTAATATAACAAGTATTTTTAAAAGTTTAAAATCAAGTTTTTAATTTTATAATAAAATAATTAATTGAAATAAGTTATATAAAACTAGTTTAGGGGTTAATATGTAAATGTTTTAAGCTAATTTGGTGTAGACATTTGGTGCATACGTTGGAGATAAATAACATTTGGTGCAAATATATCCTTCTAAAGATTTTTTTTTTGCACCAAATTTGGTGCAGTATTTGATACATATGTTGAAGATGCCCTTAAAATTTAGACTTTTTAGAAGTTTGTAGATTATTGGAAGAAGAAAAAATATTACCACGGTTTTGAATGAGAGAAAGAAGTGAGGAATCCTCTTTTTGACTCTAACTCTCCAACTCCAGTCGTTGCTTTTCTTTTTGTTACTTCGAAAGTAGCTGTGTCAGCTTCAGCCACTCAATTTTTCGATATTCCTTTTTATTTCTCATCAAACGAATGGCATCATCTTCTCGAAATCCTAGCTATTCTTAGCATGCTATTGGGGAATCTCATTGCTATTACTCAAACAAGCATGAAACGTATGCTTGCATATTAGTCCATAGGTCAAATCGTATATGTAATTATTGGAATAATTGTTGGAGACTCAAATGATGGATATGCAAGCATGATAACTTATATGATATTCTATATCTCCATGAATCTAGGAACTTTTGTTTGCATTGTCTTTGGTCTACGTACCGGAACTGAGAACATTCGAGATTATGCAGGATTATAAACGAAAGATCCTTTTTTGGCTCTCTTTAGCCCTATACCGCGAAATAAGTTTTTATGAAAAGTTGGTTATCTTTTCATGCAATAATCCCATTTGTTTTTCAATAATTATTGTGATTTATTGACTCTACGATCTTGACTATTTTTGTTGTTCTTTTACGATTCTTCTGATATAATGAGCATATATTCAGTTGGTAGGAACAAAGGGATACACAGCTCCAGAATACGTCCATACCGGGCGTCTAACATCCAAGATCGACGTATGGAGCTACGGCATCTTTCTTATGGAGCTGATCACAGGTCGACGTCCAGTCGCCCAAAAAAACTCTGAAAACAATTCTGAATGCATGAGCTGGGTATGTTGCTATGCAGGTGTGGGAAACTCAAAGCCAATAGCTGACCCAAGGCTTGAAGGCGACTATAATGAGAAATCAATGCTAAAGCTATCTTCTATAGCCAATAAGTGCTTGCTTATGGACCCAAAGTTGAGGCCAACGATGAAGGAGGTACTTGAAATGGTCAAAGCTGCTATAGTTTTGGAACGTCAACAATCTCTGAACGGTGGCAAGTGAATACCTGTTATGTATAAGGAAATTGTAAAATTTATTTCGAAGACTACTTTTCCATTGGACTCGTGATACTTTCTTACCTGCATAATTGTGCTAAAGTTGTGTCGATTATTTTTGGACTTGTCAAAACCAGTCTGTAAATTGTTTGAGACAAACTCCGGAAGACTGCTCGAAAAATACTGGGACTTGTATGGTGTAAATGGTATCTATATAGAAATTGAGTGTTTATACAAACATGTTATTACTGAAGGGGGATAAGATTAAATCCATAAATTTATTGTGTTCTACCGAGTGTTCCTGTTATGGGACATGTAGTACTAAAGCGGTGTTCACGGTTTCAAATACTAACCTCATTTCCCTTTAACTATGATACATGTTTGTCGATTGGTGGGGGCCCCAAAGGACAGGTTACCCTTTATTTTTTTAAGCTTATTTTTCAATTTTTTGTTGCTAATGAGAATTTTTGGCCTTTTGCGACGTAAAGTACTTATAGTTCTGTTTTTCAATTTGGGTGTGTAGTAAAAATGGAAAATGTAACGTGACCTTGAATATTCAAATTTGTAAATTGGAAAAAAGTGGGTGCTATAAAAAACCTTATGTAAGACCATTTACAATTGTAACGATGACACAACATTGTGGGACGGCGTATTATCATATTAGCCATGACACTGTTTCGTTTCACGACACTTTACAGTGTAACTTTTTTGACGTTGTTTCGTTCCAAATTAGGTACCACCAATTTATTTAATTATCATTTAAAGAAAACAAATACGTTTAATTAATTAATTAAATACAATAAATAGTTAAATTAAACTAAATAAAAAGTAGTTTATATTACATAAATATTTTTATAAGTTACATTTCTAATACAAGATTTAACAGAATCTAATATATAAACTCACTATTAAACTTACGGAGCTTATCTGATTTTATTTTGAGAAATTGAAAAAAATACCCTTTTTTTTAACTATTTAAATATTTACCCTTTTTTTTAACAAGTTGCAAATTTACCCCATTACTACGAAAACGCAATTCGCAATTCGCAAAACGAAATATCGTTCGCAAATCGCAAATTGCCTGCGCAATTCGCAAAACAAAAACGCAATTCGCAAAGCGGGTTTTGCGAATTGACCCGTTGGTACCATTTACAGACTGAAGCTGACCCGAGGCTAACCCGGATACCCGGGACCAACCCGAAAAATTGAATAAATAAAAAAAAAAAAAAAAAGTTTTCAAAATTTTCAAAAACCCAATTTGCGTTCGAAAAACGCAACCCGCACTCCCCACCACCGTCCGCCGTCCGCCACCACCTCCGCAGCCCGCACTCCCCACCACCGTCGGCCCACTACCGTCCGCCACCACCTGAGCCCATCACCACCGCCACCACCTCGGTCTCCGTCCCCATTTTCGCAAGCCAAAACCGCAAATCGCAAACCGCAAAAGGGTTTCGAATTGCGAACGAAAAAAGACGAACAAGCTATATTATTGTTCGATATTCAACATCACAATGACAAATAATGAGGTATAAACACGTTTACATTCCGAATTAGTTAAAAAATTTCAAGTTTTATGCTAGGCATTTTATCAAACAGTTGGTGTGCATTATATTTTAGTTCGTTTTTTGATTTAATTGTTAGTATTTTGGTATATAATTGTTGTATATGCGTTAGTTAGTGTATTGTGTTGTTGAAATTTCATTTTTGATGTGTTTGGATCGACGGATTTGAGTTTGACCGAGATCGGAATAAGTTTGTGCGGTGATCGGGGTAATTTTGTGCGGTCAGCGGGGTCGTTTGGGTCGTTACCGAGTACGTACTCGGCTACGACCTGAAAATCTCGGCCATGACCGAGATTTCAAGTCGTTACCGAGAACGTACTCGGATACGACCCAATTTGACCCGGTTTTGACCTTTGTTTGACTATTTGACTTAGTTTGACTGGTTTTGACTTGTTTTGACCCGTTTGAGCCGTATTTGACCTAGTTTGACTTTTTTGACCCGATTAAGCCGTGTTTTACCTAGTTTGACTGTTTTGACCATTGGTTGACTTAGTTTGACTTGTTTTGACCCGTTTGAGCCGTATTTGACCTAGTTTGACTTGTTTTGACCCGTTTGACCCTTGTTTGACTTATTTTGACTTGTTTTGACCTGGTAAAGCCGTATTTGACCTAGTTTGACTTGTTTTGACCCGTTTGAGACGTGTTTGACCTAGTTTGACTGTTTTGACCCGTGTTTGACTGGTTTTGACCCGTTTGAGCCGTGATTGAGTTAGTTTGACGGTTTTGACCCTTGTTTGACTTAGTTTGACTTGTTTGACCCGTTTGAGCCGTATTTGACCTACTTTGACTTGTTTTGACCCGTTTGAGCCGTGTTTGACCTAGTTTGACTGTAGTGACCCTTGTTTGACTTAGTTTGACTTCTTTTGACCCGTTTGAGCCGTATTTGACCTAGTTTGACTGTAGTGACCCTTGTTTGACTTAGTTTGACTTGTTTTGACCCGTTTGAGCCGTGATTGAGCTAGTTTGACTGTTTTGACTTGTTTTGACCCGTTTGAGCCGTATTTTACCTAGTTTGACTTGTTTTGACTCGTTTGAGCCGTGTTTGAGTTAGTTTGACTTTTTTTGACCCTTGTTTGACTTATTTTGACTTGTTTTGACCCGTTTGAGCCGTATTTGACCTAGTTTGACTTGTTTTGACTCGTTTGCTTGGTTTGACTTACGTTTGAGCCGTATTTGACCTAGTTTGACTTGTTTTGACATGGTTTAATTGTCTGATTTTTCAGGGTTTGTTTGAAGCTGCATTAACAATGAAGAACCAGCTGTCGGTAATTAAGGATATTAATATGTTGTTGACAGACGAACAGAAGGAGATATTTAGACGTACATGCTTTGGGCCTTGGTTAGATATCCAGTGTTTGGACAACGACCCTGGATATGTTCATTATTTACTTCAAAAGCGATGTGATCGGCCGAAGATTAGCGAGCCAATAGAGGAGCTTGATGAGTTATGGTTTAAAGTGACGCCCGATTATGAAATACGATTCGGGCGTAGAGAGTTTTGTTTAGTTACTGGTTTGCGGTTTGGCTCTGATACAGATATGAGGAATTATTTTCCTAAGGAACTTTGGGGGAAGAGACCTGCTTTACGCGATCGGGTATTCACTGCTTATGCTCCACAGAAGGATATAGGTCTTCTGCACATAAACCAGTTGTTTCATCAACCCTATTTGTTTAATGGGGTAACGAAAATGAGTGATGAGGATTTTGTCCGGGTGTGTATTATCATGCTCGTGGAGAGGTGCTTTATGGCAAAGCAGGGGTTTCAGAATGTTTCTCCGGATTTCATGCATATGCTTGAGGATCTCAGCACTGTTGATAGGTACCCTTGGGGTTCTCGTATCTGGGATCATACATATCCACAATTGAGGAGTGCGTTGAGTTTTAGGAGCAGTCGAATGAGTCAGAGCAGTCAAGTGTCTCAGATGAAGAAGTATACATTGCTTGGTTTCACGTGGGCTTTTAAGGTAAGTTTGTTAGAGTTACCTATTTGATTTAGTTAGTTTCTAATAGTGCTAACTTATGTATTTGTTATTTAATATATTTCGTTGTTTTCAGATTTGGATCTGGGAGGCATTTCACCTTCAGGTACGTTACCATGCATCTAAGGTTGATAAGGATGGAGTGCCTCGAGGAGTGCATTGGATGCGGCTAAAGAGGGTTAGTGGTTGGAGGGAATATGTCGACATATTGACTCTTTCCGTAAGTGATTATATTAAATTAAATACGGGTCGTCCAATATTTATTGATTTGATTAAATTTGGTTGACTATTTTTAACTTGAATTGACTTTTCATTACAGGATGATATTGACATAGACGATCTGCCTCTGAAGACGTTGAGGCCGACTAAGATTGAGGGTTTATGCAACTGGTGGATTGATAGTTGCCGATTCTTTGACGGGGAGGAGGTTGTTTCTCCGGATATTCATTCGGAAGGTCCCGTTCATCATCTTAGCCCACCTCATGTCGAGAAGGTAGTGGTTGAGGAGCAGTATACTAGGAGTGACACCCGATCTCATCACGAGGTTTTTGATGAGCATGAGCATACCACACATCGGGACACCCGATCTCATCGCCATGAGCATGCCACTGAGCAGCATGCATCAGCTACAGAGGTGGCCTCTCTACGAACCCAGGTGGAGACCTTAGTTAGGCGGGTGGACGCACAGGATGCGATTATTGCTCGATTATTGGAGGCTGTGGAGGGTCGTCAGGTATTACAATCCTTATTGAATGTTCATTTAACCATCTATTTATATATTAAGTAGTTTATATATAACGGGTAATATAATCTCTTATTTTCAGGAGGACGATGTCTAGAGTGAGGGTTATGTATCTGATACATTAGTTGCCTCCAGGAGCAACATCTCAGCTCCACGAGTTGTGCGTCGGAGTATGAGAGAGAGGCGGTTAGGTATGGCTAGGCGATCGCCATATTATACACCCAAACAGATTAAAGAGCTCACGAGGAAGCGTTTGGGTGTGCATGAGGAGGCTGAGGAGGAGATAGCGGCAGTTAGTTTGGGAGCCGATAACGTGATGATGGAGACGGTGGTTACAAAACCAGTTGAGCCGTTGTTTGATGTGGAGGTTTTAGAGGAGAAGGTCAATTTAACATCAATTTATATAATTATGTATTTGTATTTTTTATAACAATAATATACAAATTGATTAACTGTTTAGAACATCTTTTGATTATATATATATGTAGATTGAGCAGGTTGAGCAGGTGTTGGTGGCTGAGCAGGTTGTGCAGCCTGAGCAGCATGTGCAAGAGTTGGTTAGTGAGCAGGTTGTACAACCTGAGGAGCCAATGGTTACTGAGCGAGTGAATGTTGAGCAGGTTTGTCTAGAAACTACAGTTTGTGATTATTTGTTTTGTATTGAATCTTGTGAGACTTAATGTGGATTTTTTATTGAGCAGGTGGTAGTAGAGCAGGCCCAGGCCCAGACAAAGATTGTTGAGCCTGTTCAGAAGAAGAAGAAGAAAAGGAAGGGGAAGTCGGACCGGTCGAAGATTAGCGATGATATGATTATGGATCTGGTAGCGACTTTCCAGGATCCGGATTCCGATCGCCTTATCTCCCCGCCCCCACCGCCCGCTGAGAGCGTGGTTATAGCAGGACCATCCACCGTGCAGGAGTTATATACTAGTGGTGGTGAGGTCCGTTGTTATTTTATCTGCCAGGGACCGAGTCATATTATCTTGACAAAAGACTTTTGGGGTCGCTTGTATGGGGATGTCGAGAGCGGATACTTAGAGAACACGGTGAGGGTTTTATTGATTTTTATTTAACTATTTTAATTTAGTTTATTTGGTTTTGCTAATCGGGTTATTGTTTGCAGCATATTGATGGTTGGGGCCTCCTTCTATTGTGGTGGAAGTTTAGGCTTTGGACTCGTCCCACTCAGATGACCCGGTGGTTGGAGTGGACTGTCGCACCCCCAAGACGCGTGGCAGCGGAAGGTATGGGGTGTCATGGGGGCGGCGACCAAATCAAATATCACAATCACAAGAGTTACAACAAACGACCTCTATATGAGACGTTTTCAAAAATCATTACATTACAAACTTAAAAGTGTTTACATAAAAGCTAGGAGTTCGCATCCGATTCGTAGAATCACATAACTATTATTACAAAATATAGTAAATGCAATCTAATTCCTTGGTTGGTTCAAAATATGCGACTCGAGCTATTGCTTCCAAAGCATCCTACTGCGGCTGGTCACCTGAGAATACATACTAAAAGAGTCAACATAAAGTTGGTGAGCTCATAGGTTTGAAAAAAATTGATATTATATTGTATGGAACGTGTGGAGCACAAGATTTCCTGTTTGTATCATCCAACAATGATAGTAATGTATTACAAAAATGTAAAAGAGGTGTATATTGTTGCCATGAGCCCATAGTTCGAGCTTAACTGTGGTGTCGGGTCACAATCAAGTGCCACGATCGTGGTGCCTCCCAGCGAGTGCCTAATCCAACACTCGTAAGAACAAATGATAATGCGTCCGTTTGACCAGTTAGCGCGACTAACCCGGACGGGGGAGTCAATCCCAAATAGTACTATTCATTAACATTCACGCTATAACGATACTAACAAACTATGTGTGGGGGACTTTTAGGTTAGTTAAATAACTCATGCAACCAATATATCGTGTTTTGTACTTGTGTTCACATAGAAATAGCAGTTGTTAAAAGCGGTTGTATGTATTCTCACCCCTGAGTGGAAATAGTAGAAAAAGGGGCTATGAAACTCACCTGAGATTAGCCTGTTACTTAGCAAATAACAAGTAGCAAGCAATTCGTGTTCCCAATAGAAATCTTCTAACGCCCTAGACGTATAAGATTGTGTAAGTAGATGTCTCAAAAGACCATCTATAGTGATTGTATAAGTGGAGGGTTAATGTCCACTTATAAGTTAGTAGTTCACTTAACTAGTATGTCCGTTCTTGTTTACTTATCGAAAGACGTGTACGAAACGTTGGAGAAAGTTGTTAAAACATAACGTTGAATTGAGTGGTAAGTGGGTGAAACCCACGAATGACGGGGGTCCGGGGGCAGTGCCCCTGATGGCGGGGTCCAAGGGGTGGCAACCCCTGGTGGGGTCCAAGGGGCAAGGCTTGTGTCGCTAATGTGATCTTGGCGACACAATACTAGTGTCGCAAGTGTGATTTAGGCGACACAATATTAGTGTCGCAAGTGAGGTTTCGGCGACACAAGGTTAGTGTCGCTAAGGTGGTTTCGGCGACACAAGGATAGTGTCGCTAAGGAGGTTTCGGCGACACAAGGATAGTGTCGCTAAGGCGACGGTTCAAGGCTATAGCGACACAAGGATAGTGTCGCTAATGACTACTGGGCTTCAGCGACACAAGGACCAAAACAGATCAGTTTTTCCAATTTTATTTCGTAATCTAAATGTTCGAGAAAAAATCCAAGAAAAATATATGTTGTTTCTTATTATGTTAGGTACTTAAAATAATTTTTATAGAATTTTTAAACGAGTTTAAGTATTTATAAAAATTATGGATTCTCACAAGGGTCAAAAAGTAGCCAATCAGGAGACATGCAAGGTGATTGAGTTTCTGGGCAGAATGCGTGCGTTTTTGGACAAGGTCATCTGAATGACTATTTTTCTCAATGAAATTTATGAACTTTTGGCGGTGGTTTCAAGTCTTTTAGAGATGTAAATCTCGAATTATGACTAAAACAATGAGAGATAAATTTCTGTCTTTTTACCCAGCCCGCCTACATGTTTTTGTAAAAATTATTTCAGGTATCAAACGAGCTCCAAAAATTATGAGACCAGTGGAAAATGAAAGATAACTTCTTAAACTTAATTTTAGCCTTTTGAATCGTTTATTTTGGTCAAGTTTTGAGGTAGATATCACCTCCCAAAGTTAGACAAACTTTCTGGCCGGATTGCATGCAAAGTTCTTGCATGTTTAAAGTTATGAAAAACGATTTTTATGTAATCTTTTGGACATATATTAGTTAAGTGAGCACTTTAACATGTTTATAGATGAATTACAAGTATTATAAAAGAGTTATATGTTCTTACAAGATTGAAAACCGATTGAAATGGAGAGGAAGGTGAGGAAGAGCTTGATTTCTTGACTTTTCTTCGAAATTATGGTGGCGGTTTGTGGTGGTGGAGTGGTGGTTGGTGGTGGTGATGAGGTGGTTGATGGTGGTGGAAAGATGGCAGATTTTTAGAGAGAGGGAGAGAGTTGAGAGTGTAGAGAGAAGGATGAGAGAATTTGGTGTGGGTTGTGTGTGTGAAATGAGGTGTAGGGGAGGTGTTTTGTGGGGTGGGCTTGGACTTATTTGGGGTGGGCTTCTTGGGTCAGCCCAAGCCGAATTGGGCCTGGCCCAAAAGTGTTTCGGGCTCGTGACTCGTTTTCTAAACTGTAACCTCCCAAAGTTTGAAAAGAATTTTGGAAATTTAAAATAAAGTTTCTGAACCCTACGAAGTTATTTATTGAGGTCGCGAATTAGAATTGTGCGACACTAAGGTTAGAGTCGCAGGTGGAATTTAATATAAGATTGAGGAGCTTAAGTGTAATTTACAATTTATATATATATTAAAACTCTTCTAAATACTTCAAAACATTTCCAGAAGACTCAAATTTCGTTCAATTAGAGAGAGAAACGAGTTTTAGAGAGAGAAACGAGTTTTTAGAGAGAGAAACGCCTAATTCAAATTGAAAATTGAAGATTTGAAGGATTGGAACCGTGATTAAGGTAAGATTATGTTAGTTGATGTTATTATTAAGGTTTGAACGGGTTAATTTGGTTAAATCGAGCTTTGATTGTGAAAAATTCGGTTTTGGGGTCGGCTGTGTTCGTCCTGCGAGTTGACTTTGCGAGTTGACTTGCGAGTTGACTTTGCGAGTTGACCTGCGAGTTGACTTTGCGAGTTGACTTGCGAGTTGAGTTTCAGTTGCGAGTTGAGTTCAGTTGCGAGTTGAGTTCAGTTGCGAGTTGAGTTCAGTTGCGAGTTGAGTTCAGTTGCGAGTTGAGTTCAGTTGCGAGTTGAGTTTCAGTTGCGAGTTGTTGAGTTTCAGTTGCGAGTTGAGTTCAGTTGCGAGTTGACCTGCGAGTTGACTTGCGAGTTCAGTTCAGTTGAGTTGCGAGTTGACCTGCGAGTTGACTTGCGAGTTCAGTTCAGTTGAGTTGCGAGTTGACCTGCGAGTTGACTTGCAAGTTATAACACCCCTCTTTCTATATAAGAATATTATATTAATAAACACGGAAGCATGAATTTAAAATACATTAAACAGTTTACAATTCCCAAAAAAATACACGAATTTCAAACTTCTCAAACTACAAAAGGCGGGGTATTATAAAAATTCACAAAACAAGGTTTATTACAAAACCATATCAGAGGCTTCAGGCACAGTCAAACATTCACGATCAAATCATTACTCCCTGCACCCACATTCAATCAAAATAAATCCTGCAGGAAGTAAACATGAGGGCCCTCTTATGCGGAGTGATCATAAATGGCCTAGAAGTATAATCGTGAATCTTTACTGAGCCGAGTAAATATAAACGGTTATAGTGTTTTATAAGATTGTTATCTTTATACTGATGTAATCCTGTTACTTACTAAGCTTGTGTGCTTATCTATGTTGTTGTTGCTGTTTTATTACAGGTGGGTCGAGTAGAGGGATAAAGGGTTCAGGGAAGGAACCTCAGCGCGATTAGTGGTGGGCTTGCTACGGCTAGTAGTAAGCGTTTACTCCCGTTAAATCATGCTCAGATATCGAGGGAGTCTTTTTGAGAACTCACATTTTGTAATAACTATAAAACATTGTGAAGTTCGTGTAACGAATGTATGATACGTATTTATATATGTGTTTAATTATGTTTAATGAGTTCAAAAAAAAAAAAAAAAAAAAAAAAAATTGTCTTAAACAAACGGGTAAACAAACGGGTGTTACATAAACTTCGTGTTTCGTTCCCCGTTCGTTTAAACGTTAATTTGCGGTTTAAAAAGTCGATAATTTACGTTGAGCTTTTGTATAAGCTTTTAAATTTGTGAATAATATTCGGGATAAGTAGGTATTCTTAAAATATTAAATTGAGTCACAAAAGTATGTTTCGGGTGTCAATCGGGTGTCGGGCTCGGTTTGCGCGTTTTTGTCGCGTTTGATACGTTTTAAACAAAACGTCAAAGTTTTTCGTGTATTATTATTTGAAATAATAATATAAGGTATATAACCACCATTTTAACTATAAATATGATTACGTTATCCATGGAGAGTTTTCACCAACGTCGTATAAATGGTCGGACCATGTCCGGTTGTTTCGCGAAATTACGAAAAATTACGAAAGTGTAATTCAAACAATTACGTAAGTGTACATACACACATATAAAAATAGTTGCAAATAATCACAAGTACTTAGCTTAATACAGAACTAAATACACGAAATTTGGGTTCTAGTTTAAGGTAATCATTACCCTAAAGGGTCGGGTGTCACATGGACGATTATGCCTGTAGGGTTTATCGATATTTTAAAGTGTTTCAAAACCTACAAGGCCGATATGAAGAAGCGAAAGGAGATGAAGAGGTTGAAGAAGTTGGGTGGCGAGGTGGAGTGCATTGGCGATATAGGCCCAGATTATAAGTATTGTATGGGTTATGCCGATGGCAATCGGGCTCCATACTACGCATGGTGGGAATGCGAGAAAGTAAGTAAAGTTATATTTTATCTTAATAAATAATGATTTTAAATGAAGTATCGATATAATTTTCGGCTATATGCAGGTACTGATTCCAGTTCACGTGAAGGATCATAGTCACTGGATATTATTAGTGTTAGATCTCCGTATGCTTGACGTGGTGGTATATGATAGTCTTATTGGGCTATGTAAGAAGAAGGAGCGACTGGTGATTGTGGAAGAGTTTGGTGATTACATTTTGCCGTTTCTGGATGCCATTGGCTACTGGAAACATTTTGATGATGGCAAATGTCCGTATAAGAGTGATACTTTGGAGTTGGGGGTAGATATTGGGATTGATGTGCCTCAGCAATCAGGGAGTCTAGGTGATTGCGGTGTTTGGGTTTGCAAGAATATGGAGGCAGTGATTCTTAAGGAGAGTTGTGCGGTGACTGGGTCGACACAGCAGATTGCCTGGGAGTACAGAAAACGGATGTTGGAGACTTTTTTCCGGGCACGTTTTGATTGGCAGGCACCATTACCACCTTCTGCTCCATAGACTTGTATCTTATAGGATAATATTTGATTTGTACTTGTATATATTTTTTTGGTTAGTGGATGAATGTTTTATATTATGTTTATTTTGTTCAGTTTTAAAACCACAACAAATTAATTCATTACAATGATAATTTCAGAAAGTAAAAACATTACAACAAAATATATAAAGACCATTACAAACATTTTAATAATTAACAACACGTTACAACACAATACATGATGAAACACTTTAAACATGGTTAACAACTAGAAGAAACATTTTATTGAACGGAAGTACAGAAAACAATAAACCACTACATGTTTAAAACATGTTCACCGATTGGTGGATACGAAGGTTCGTATGAAGGCGAAGTATCAACGGATAGTTGTCGAAAAATCTTTGTCAGCAACATACCGTAAGGCATCGGTTTATTGGTGTAGGTAATAACATGTTGCATTATTGATGCAATCACAAAACCTACATCAAATTTGATATTGTTCTTGATCCAATAAACCATGAGAGCCTCAATGGCATACACAATATGTGGATCTGTAGAACGACAACATATATTGTAACGAACAATATCAAACATTGTTCTCAACTCTGGTTGTAGATCAAATACCTCAATTTTTCCACGTGACTTACATTTATTTCGACTTCCTTCGATGCAAATATCATCAACTAACTTATGGGGATGAATAATTCTAAGACTAATGTATCCTAGCTCTTTTTGGGAGCAATGGAATTGAACTCCTTCAGTTGGGAGTTCCAAACACATAGTGAAAGTGGAAAGACTCCAGTGAATGGGTTGTCCGTTTAGTTTGAACTCGATAGTTTTTAAACGGTGGTCAAAACGAAAGTTTGAATAGAATTCTTCAACACGGATTGGATAGATTCGATCAAGAAGGTTGATTAGACTACCCAATGAGTTTTGCTCGAATTTCTGAATAACTGAATATGAAATGATGCTAGATTGATCGACGATTCTTCCCTTTTCAATGTTTCGATTGCTCATGTTGCAGTAGTGAAATGGAAATGAAATGTGGAGGTGGGTGACTGATGAACTGGTGGAACTCGTTTTATTGACAAAATCTTATCCGACAAAAATATAGAAAATCTTATCAACAATCTAGAAAATCTTATCAACAATCAGAAAATCTTATCTGCACAAAATCTAATCTTATCTGTCTTGGCATTTGCGTTTGCGTTTTGCGTTTGCGTCTACAAAATTCTAGAAAATCTTATCTTAATAAATTCTTATCCGACAAAAATATGAAAAATCTTATCCGGGGTGATTTTTGTCGGATAAGATTTTTACCTTATCCGACAAAAATCTAGAAAATCTTATCCGGGTTGATTTTTGTCGGATAAGAGTTTTACCTTATCCGAAAAAAATTTAGAAAATCTTATCAACAATCAAGAAATCTTATCTGTGTTCGCATTTGCGTTTGCGTATTGTGTTTGCGTTTTGCGTTTGTGTCTCATAGGATAAGATTTCCTATCCGAAAGGACATTTCGGATAAGATTTTTTTGATTCTATAGATTTCACTCGGATAAGATTGTTACCTTTAAAACATCCGAATTTTATCAGTTTATTTCACACCAAATTCATCAAATTCTCTCAATCTTCAATATCATCATTTCATCTATTATCAGAAAGGTACGAATCAAAATCTTTCAACATCTTATTTACTTTGTTTTCTTCAAAAAATGAGTCAATTCTCAGATAAGTTTAAGGTTTATATTTGTGCTGGAGGTCGTTTTGAAAATATTAACAACATGCCAATGTATTTACCAATAGATTGTTATAGAGTGCCTTTAAAACTTCCTATTGCACCAGAAAAACCATTGAATCGCAGAGTTTTATCAAAAAATGTTTTAAAAAAATTAGGTTTACCATTTAATCATAAATTTGTATGAAGTATAAGGTTGATCATTATATTATTGATATAACTGATGATGTTGAAGATTTCAGAGAGTTTTTGACCCATGCAATTAATAATGCTCCAATAGAGATTTACATTGTTGATAATGTAACAAATGTTTCGAGTGGTGGTAGCAATCAACCTACTAGTAGCAGTAGTGCTGGTTTTCAAGAACATTTTCAACAACTACAAACTCACGAATATAACCAACCACCTAACTATCAAGTGCATCCACAATTTCCGTTTCCTAACCAAACACAACCACAATATCAATTTCATTATCATGCTGCCCCACAATATCCATCAACAACCACACAATACCCATCAAATCTCCGACATCAGGATGTTCCATATATTGTTGAACTTCCCTCAGATGATGCTCATTATGATGAAGAAAATGTCAATCCACATGAACCATTTGACTATCCGTTTGATAATCATGTTGATTGTGATAATGATAGCCACTCGGATGAGGAGGAGGAGGAGGAGGAGGAGGAGGAGGAGGAGGAGGAAGGAGATCAAAGAGATACAACCAAGGGACCAACATCAACGAAGAATATATTCTGGAATATGCCACCCCTGTTAAGTGATAACCTTCCAGAAAGTAAAAAACGTCCGGTTACAATGTATGAAACCTCTTTAAGGGTTCAAATTGGACAAACATTTGAAACTAAAGAGGAGTTTCTTCTTCAATTGCATACCAAGTGTCTGGAAGAAAGTTTTCAGATTAAGCCAAAAAAGTCGGACAAGACAAGGTATACAGCAACATGTATATTGCCTAGTTGTGAATGGAAGGTAACTGCACGCCGTATTAAAGATAGTCACAACTTCCAAGTTAGGAAGTTAGTTGACGTTCACACTTGTTCCCGTACACAAATCATGTCAAATAACCGACATGCAAGCAAGAAGGTGCTTGGTCACGTACTAAGCGAGTTGATGACTTTAGAAGGGCGTGTATACAGAGGAAAAGAAATAAAACTAGACATGACCAAACGCTTTAAAATCAGTCTGTCATACAACCAAGCATGGAGAGCAAAGTGTTATGCTATTGAGTTGTTGAGAGGTAGTCCCGCAGCTTCATTTCAAATGCTTCCACTTTACCTACACAATTTGAAGCTCCATAACCCGGGGAGCATAACAAATTTGCTTACCGATGAAAAAGATCAATTCGTAATGTGTTACATATCCGTTGGTGCAGTTGTAAGTACCTCTAATTTGTTTTCATTTATGTTCACACATTTTGCCAGAACTCGATATTTAACTAATTTAATTGCAGATACGTACATTTGTCAACTATACTCGCCCAGTAATTACCATAGATGGTGCACATTTGAAAGGTGGTTACCTGGGAACTAATTTACTTGCTGTTGCTATGGATGGAAATAATGGCATCTTGCCACTAGCCTATGGAATCGGGGCATCAGAAACAAACGACGTTTGGACCTGGTTCTTGGGAAACCTACGTGACAGCCTCTTATCTCATGGTTTCTGTGTTGAAAACCTTACCATAATTTCTGATAGGGCTCCTTCAATTGCAGCTTCTATTTCAAGTGTCTTTCCAGAAGCATTTCATGCATTATGCTGTCGGCATCTGTTGATGAACTTGCGAAGCAGATCTTCCAAAATAAGTCACTACGAATGGCATTACTGGAAGATGTGTAAGGCGTACCGTCGGTCAGATTTTGATCACCACTTTGGTGTGATTTCTAGACGCTTACAAGCTTCGGCCAAGGTTCTTAGAGATGTTGGGCCAGAAAGATGGTCAAGGCATCATGCTACCCGTGTGAGATATGCTTACTTGACAAGTAATAGCGCAGAGTCTATGAACGCCTTGAGTAAGCATGCAAGGAGACTCCCTGTTACAATGTTGTTGGAGTTTTTTCGATCCTCGGTACAACAATGGTATTACAAACATCGCAACACGGGAATAGAACTTAAAACACCTGTTACACCATATGCCGAGCACAAAATCGGTAAGAGAAATGGGAAATCAAGGGGCTGGATGGTGAATCCATCCACCAATATGATTTGTGAGGTGGTGGATGGGAACAAAAATGGGACCGTGAACTTAGAAAATCGAACATGCACTTGTTTGCAATGGCAGTTGTCTGGGTTACCTTGCAGACACGTTATGGCAGTAGCTCGGTTCTTCAAACAGGACGATGTAACCTACTATGCAGAGAGGTATTTCACGACAGAAACATATCGAGCAGCTTACTCAGAGGCTATAAAGCCAATGACTCATCCCTCAGAATGGGTCGATCCAGGTGATCTGCAAACTGTCTTACCACCAATCCTTGTGAAGAGGCAATCTGGTCGACCACCTGGCCGAGCTCGTATTCCTTCAAAAGGTGAGGAGAAAAAAGAGCCAAAGCAAACATGTAGTCGTTGCAAAGAAAGAGGTCATAGTCGATCATCTTGTATGGCTCCTTATGATAAAACATACGAGCATATCGGATCAAGAACCAAATCAAGATCCACTTCAAAGTCACACGCAAAAGTGAAGGTCGAACAATCAGAATATGACCCGTCTCAATCTTTTCCAAGTGTTCATTTGGGACACAATTAAATCAACATTGTAATATGTTATGTTATGTTATGTTATGTATTAATTATGAATGTTATCAATAAATCTGTTTTAATTCATTATGTATTTTACTTATTTTAGATCTTAAAGAATATGGAAAATCACAAATTAAAATTCATTGATTGGAAGAAACATACAAAGTACAATAATTGATTAATAACTAATCGAACAAACGTCTTGCACTTGAAGGAAGAAAGATGAGCAATCTGATAACTATTATTTATTACGAATAGAACTATATATAGAAATTATAACATCTTATCCAAAATATTATCTAAAATCACGGAAATCTCGCAAAAATGTTATCTTTTTATCTTATACGAAAAGTATACAAAAATATCTTAAGTCAAAAACGTCAAAAAAGTCAAAAAAGTCAAAAAGTCAAATTTTCGTACTAAAATTTCGAATTGCGAATTCGTTTTGCGAATTGCGTTTTCATTTTGCGAACTAAAATTTCGTTTTGCGAATTGCGTTTTCGAAGTAATGGGGTATTTTTGCAATTTATTTTTAAAAAGGGTAAATATTTAAATACTTAAAAAAAAAGGGGTATTTTTTTCAATTTCCTTTTTATTTTTTAAAAAATGTAAAAAAATAAAAAGCCCATCGGTAAAAACCAAACGTATAAAACGATAACTTAAAGCCCACATTCTTCACACACGCCCTACTACTTCTTTCATTCCAGCCGACAATCTGCAACTCTCTTTATTTTACTGTAAATTTTTTAAAAAATGTTTTTTCTTTTATTTTAAATGTTAAAAAGAAAAGAAGAAAGAAAATAAAAAACGAAAACAAGTGCCCGCATGTCACCGTTTATCTCCGTTTTGAGGTTCGTGGTGGCTGCAAGGACTCCAACACAATATCATTGCAAATGGTCTCACTTTTAGGGATTCAAGAAAAGACCTTTTCGTCTCTGAATAATATAATTATAATCTAAGTTTGACTGTATTAAAAAGCAAACATTCACATTAAACTAATCAATTAGCAGTAACGACTACTCATAGATTCTTTCTCCGTTAATAAGTTGTGTCACATAAATAGTAGGTACGCAATATTTAATAATATCTTAGATTACGCGCTTCAATTATTTGTTATTGAATAAAGTCCGTTTGTTTTTTCTCTTCACATTTTAAAAATGACAAAATATTTGGAAAAAAATAAAAAATCATTTGATCAAGGTTTCAATATAATCAATAGCGGGTTCAGAAAATATATTTATGAAAGCATTTGATACTAAGATAGTAATAATAAAAGGTTGACTAACCGATTAAAACCAACCGGTAAGATACAAATGAAATAAGTTGCTAAGTAACACCTCATTAGAGATACTTTAAGGAAATGCAGTATATATGTCCAATTTTGCTATGTATTGTGATACAGCATTTAAAAATAAAATAAAATAAATAGTAATATAATTTAATATTCCAAAAACCATCAAAATCAAGTTGAGTAATTTCTTGGAAAATGTCGAGAAGGAGATTGGGTGCCCACCAAGAATGTCCACAGGTTCATGCCAACAACCCTTGTACTAAGCTGATTGGGTCAATTTAAACCACCGTTTCATGTTATTATATATTTAAATTATGAATGAATTAAGTTACGTTTTTATTGAGATCTCATAAAAAAGTTAATATGCTCGGGTAAAAAATAGATTTGGACTCCATATTAGTACATGAGTAATATACTTGTATTATAATTGTACAATCATTTTTCTTTTTCGGTTGTGCTTTTTTACAGAATCTTATACGGGGTCAACTCACAATCACATAAACGTGACTTATGTAAAGCTATTCCATAATAGACTAATGTAACTCTTGTACCGGGTATGATTTTAAACATGTTAGGTGGGTACAAATTTATATTTCATATCGAAAAAATAAATAAATTAAAGCTTGTACATAATTTTATAAGCTACTTCATTCACCGTCAATTGATTTTAGAGTTGAACTATATCTAAACCTATATGCTCCACTTTTTGAGGTGATAAAGATGTCGATATCTATACATATGTATATAAGAGTGTTATTTTCTGATACTTACAAATCAATTATAGAGGTTAATTATAAATTTAAGATAGATAGTTCACTTTACAACGTGTATTCATCCTTTTTATTGTATAAAGATCAATCTCGTCAAAAAGTTACTTAATAAACTTTAGTACAAGGTGGCAACGGTTAGACGCTTAGAATCTTCAAAATAGAACAAAGTCTAATTTACGCTAGCTAATAGACACATAAACCATTTATTTTTGAAAGACTGTTTTATGTGAAATTAGTTATGTTTCTCGATATGATCTGACATTCTCATTTGTGGGTCACCAAGGCAATATATAACATGTATTTTAACATACCTTCTGCATATTGTCCATAACGCAAGTCATGTAAACTGATTAGTTATGCAGATTAAACGATTATTTTATTTTATTTTATAAAAGAGAAAATAAAATACTCTCTAAATCATAACCGCTTTCAAGTTTCATGATTATTCAATAGTGTAATTAGAAAAGATTTACTAATCCACGAATAAATCTTAAGTTAAAAACTTAAAATACTTGACATTCATAGGAAGAAAGAGTGTGGATTTTTGGGCCACCGTAATTTCCTTTTCATTGACTTGGGCCCACTCCCCCACCCGGGCTCTAGATTTCGTCTTTACTGGATAAACCTTTTCAGACATGTGGTAGGACAACGCCTTTTCTAATTTCTAAAATTTTGGAATTGATTTGTAATGCACGTAAATAAAAATTATGCTAAGATCAATTAACTTAGGAGTTTATTTTTCATGAAATTTACCACAGAAAATTAAAATAAAATACATACCGGATAGATAAGACCATGATTGGTTCAACTTCCAGTATTGTTTATTGCAAAATAATATATAATATAATATAATATAATAATATAATAATAATAATAAAAGAAATCAATGTTCTATTATCCAGCTTAAGTCTTTTGAATTTTCTTCATTTGGTTAGCAAGTACTTCTTGTCCCAGCTGTCCTTCGCTTAAGACTCTCTCTTTTCACTTTCTCTCTCCTTCTCATCATCTCCTTGTTTCTCTTTTGAGAAATCATTTAAAATTTTGTAGCTGATTCAGGTGTGCTCTTATATTAAAATTTCTGACTTTAATGATATTCTAAGTCATGGTTTATTCCATCTGGGTTTTTCATAATGCATGTAATTTCTAAATCTTGTGTTGGTTTCCCATGTTAATTTCTTGCGTATGTCATATTATTTTGCAGAATTTAAATAAAGATCAAGATTTGAAAGAGCTTTTTTTTTTTGCAATCAGATTGAATTCATAGCTGATTGAAGGTGATGTTTTTGTGTGTGTGTGTAACATAATTTTTATGATTAATTGATGCTTGTTTTTTTTTCATATATTTGTACCAAGTTTGAGTTTTTGTGATAATAGGCTATGCTAAATTCTTGATCGATTATCATGTTATTGTGCACAATTTGCGTATGTACCTTTTAATGTCAATAAATAAATAAAACTTATTGTAATAATCAATAACAATGAACAAATAAGAAAATTTTAGCATAATCAAATAATCAAGATCTTCAAATTAATGCTAAAAGGTCAAATAAGTCAACTTTTTAGCTCAAAATTTTCCTGTATGCATATTTGGAATGTTTCTTGTATATATGAATATAAATAAAGTATGTTTTTGTGGATATCTTGTGAATGTGAACATAATGTTTGACTAAAAATATATAAACCAATTTTTCTACAGACAATCAGTTTTGGGAGGCAATGAAGTGTTTTCATTTTTCTATCTCTGAAGAAAAGGATGAAGCACCAAAAACACCAACAAAATCGATTTCAGTTCGGTCTTTTACTTCTTTATTTACAGGAAAATCATGGACTGGATTAAATTCTGAATGTGTGTCTGATATTAGCACAGAGTCTATAGGAAGGCCCAATGTTCCTAGTTTTTCACAGAGGCCAAGTAATCTAAAAGTGTTCACTTTTGGTGAGCTTAAGTCAGCTACAAATGGCTTTAGCAGGTCGGCAAAGATTGGAGAGGGTGGATTTGGGTGTGTCTACTTTGGCTCAATCAAGTCCCCTCAAGACTCGACTAAAAAGATTCAAGTTGCTGTCAAGCAGCTTGGAAGACGGGGTTTACAGGCAAGCTTTTCTATCTACTTCTGATAACCAGTTAATATCAGTCTCAAAAAACATGCTACAAAATATACAAATTATAGATGTATTTTTTTTGGTTTAAGTGCACCAGAATGTATCAAACTAAGGTCTGACATTGATAGTGTGTATCGAACTTGTTATTCATTGCTACTGTATGTACTTTGTTACTGTGACAACTTTCTTCCAGTCAAACTACCTCTAATCCTTTTTTTGAATGTCAATGTTTGGTACGATAGGGGCACAAGGAGTGGGTGACAGAGGTGAATGTTCTTGGGGTGGTTGAGCACCCGAACCTTGTGAAACTAGTCGGTTATTGTGCAGAAGATGATGAAAGGGGTATCCAACGGCTTCTTGTTTATGAATATATGCCTAATAGAAGTGTTGAAGATCATTTATCGGCTAGGAACGAAAAACCGCTTTCATGGAATATGAGACTTAAAGTAGCTCAAGATGCTGCTCGTGGTTTGGCATACCTACACGAGGAGATGGGGTTTCAGGTAATTTTACCATTTCCCTTTCGTATCAAATTTTCTTATAGAAATTGAAAGAGTTCGTGCACAATTTTTGGGCCATTTAGTTTATGCTACAAAACTAATTATCTAATTGATCACTATTTTCCATAGCTCGTGTTATTACAGACCATTATAATTTGATTATCATAAGGCACATCATACGTTCACTTTCGAAACACACTATTTCACTAACATAATTGTCATTTTTGTAGATTATCTTCCGAGATTTCAAATCGTCAAACATCCTACTTGATGATGAATGGAATGCCAAGCTTTCAGATTTCGGTTTGGCTCGGTTAGGTCCTGAAGAAGGACTAACCCATGTCTCCACAGCGGTACGATCGTTGCAATTATTCTTTCTTTTTTTTTTAATTATCCATCATCCTCATGTATATGTTAATTTTCTTCATCACCTTCATATGATCAGGTTGTAGGGACCATGGGATACGCGGCTCCAGAGTACATTCAAACAGGACGTCTCAGATCCCAAAGTGACGTGTGGAGTTACGGGGTCTTTCTCTATGAACTGATCACGGGTAGGCGCCCACTGGACCGAAACCGGCCCAAAAACGAGCAGAAGCTACTAGAATGGGTGAAACCATATCTTGACTCCAGAAGGTTTCGGCTAATTGTCGACACCAGGCTACAAGGTAAATACTCGATGAAAACAGCACAAAAGTTGTCAATTATAGCCAACAAATGTTTGGCTAAGAACCCGAAAGCAAGACCAAAGATGAGTGAGGTCTTGGAAATGGTTAACCAGCTCGTTGGGGCTACATCAGAAGAAACCAGCCAAAGAACACCTCTAAAGAGTCCGGTCAATGTGGCTCCTTCTGTTGAACCCATCGAGCCCGAGAAAGTTTTTGTGGAGCCCACAGAAGCTGAAAAGGCATACAAAGAAATACCAAGTAAAGGTAAGAGAAGGTTCATTGAAATTAAATTTGGAGACTCTTTTTGGATTTCAAGAATCTGGCCTTCAAAACTCTTGAAAAGTTGATGATTTTAAGTGATTAAAAGTATATATTATAGAAGTTTTGAAGGAAAAGGTGTCACAAAGCACGTTAATGAATGTCATTCTTGTCCCTTATGTTGTATGTATAGCATGGTGGTCGCTTTGTCGACGTGGTTAGAGGCAAGGGGCAATTTTTTACTGATATAGAAGTGAGGAAAATGTATGAAAATGTTCTGTATGTTTTATACGTAATTGCTACAAACTTTGGAGCAATTGTTGGAAGATTTATATTATGGTTTTGAAAAATGGTAAGGTAAACACCGTGCCAATTCACCGCGTTGTTAATTAGAGCATTGATCCTTTTGTTTTAGTGTTAGCAAGGTACTATTTGTTTAACTCACGGGCTGTCAATTCTCGACTATTTGACTGGTAAATTGTTAAGGATTCGAGTCTGTCACCACACACATTCGAATTAGATCGATAGAAGTTACTGTTTAGAGGTGAATGGTGTCGCCCACAAGATATGTACTAAAGTTTTAAGCGTCGACCTTAGACAATCAATTAAGCGTATACAAGCACTAATGCTCACATCGTCGCTGCAACATAGGTTTGAACCCTGGTTTCCAAGCAAAGTGATATAATTACACAACTATCTTGGAGTGTAATAAGAGCGTATGCATTATTTTAGTGCATAAAAAGAATTTTTTGAAATCATGCTAATTAATAATATGATATTAAATTTTTTACGTAAGTTTTTAAATTATCATAAAAGATATAATAACAAATATTATATTTAAAAATTTCAAAAAAATATAAGTAAAATTTTTATAAAATTATCTTTGAAAAATAGCTCAATCAGGAGTAGATCCAGCCCATTAAAATGAGATGGCCTTAAAACTTGATTGTGAAATTACATGTAATTTTCTAACACTGTTCAAGCTAAAATGTAATGAGACCTCTTCAAAACATTCATTTGTGTGAATCTTCTTTTTCAATTTGCTCCTCTATCTAAACATTATAAACTTGCTTTTAAGAAAAGCTTAATATAAACATAGTTTAGATTTTATTTTTTTTACTTTGCCATTGAGAGAAATTTAAGGTAACCATTTCCCTTTATTTAGGGCATCAATTCTGACTTCTTCCGTTACACTCCATTTCACAACAGTATTGGTAATTATTCGAACGGACCTAATTAAGCATATGTTGACCGCTTCCCAATTCCACTAGCATAAAAGAGTTGTGTTTTTCCGGAGGAGCACACATGCAAGAAGGAAGTTTGAGCTGTGCACAAACATTTTCGAGAAATCACTAATAAAACATCTCTTTTTATTGACTTTCTATTTTTTATCTGCAAAAGGGTTCAAATCTTGTCTCCGCAATACTTTTTGTAAATAAAAATCACCATTTCCACCTTAAATTTCCTCTGTCCCTATCATACTCAAGCTTGGTAGTTTCCAGCGCCTGTCCAAAGTTGAGCCCTGAAATTTGACGGCAGACTTAAAAAGCCACCTACAAACGCTTTACCTTCACTCATTCCGGATAACGCTTGCATCCTCTGTGTTACCGCGGTTTCGTGGATAACACCTGACAGAGTTTATCAATTATTACGGATGAAAAAGTATTTTTGACCTTCCAAGTTTCTGAATTCGCCACTAACTTCAAGTAAGTATATTTATTGTTAAACCAAATAGTTAAAACTACTAGAAGGACATTTGATTAATCGGTATAAAAGTAATCCATTAATAAGTATGTTGTTGTGCCTTCAAATCTCATAATGGATTGAGTGAGACTAGGACTCGTAATCACAAATTGTCGAATTATATTATAATCAGTAAGCTAAAAATCATTTATTTTTGTGTAAGTAACTAAAAAATATAAACAAAGTGATTAATTAATTACATTTTGGTTGATTATGGTTTGGTGTGAAATGAAACTATCATCCGTGTAGAATTGGATGACCCGACTAGATATACACAACACAAATATTAAAAGACAGAAAAAGGTAGCTTTCAAGTTAATATTTGTACACGGTATCGTAACCTCGTATTCTTAAAATATAACACAAAACAGATGAGCTACCATGTTAAGCAAATGACTATTGTGTATATATCCCAAAATTTCCCCATTCCCCACCCCCTTATAATATAAATACCCAAAGTTTTTAGTCAATTTCATACCTACCACATTTTTAACAATATATCACAAAGACGATCGACATCAAAAGAATTTATAATGCCAGGACACCACCACCACCACCCACCGCCACCTCATCACCACCATCCACCGCCACATCATCACCACCATCCACCGCCACATCATCAGCATCACCATCCACCACCACCACCACCAATTTATCATCAGTACCCGCGTTACTACGATCCCATCGGCTGTTGTATTATTCTGTAACTTTGATTATTAATTATTTCTAGCTATATGCATATTGTAACATCTTCCCTTCCCTTTATTTATTTATATGAATATGAATGATTGATATTGATGAGTATTTGTACTAATTTTTATTATTACTTGTTTATTTTTTAATTTCAAGACTTCGATGATTGTTATTATATTATGTTGATGAGTAATTGTATTTCATTCGAGAGGTTTTTATTTTATTTTATTTATTATTAACGATCGAGAAATATTATGGAAAATGATTCTCTTGTTTGAAAGATTATATTTAGTGGAATGGAAATAAACTCAATGATCTAACGTATCGATGTTAACAATGATTATATTATAACGGTCGGTTGTATCTACTTTTGTTGCCTACGCAATCTTTGAGATTTGAACTAATTAAGCATGACAGATATCATCTTTGAGATTTTGATTAACAATTATATTTAGAAGAATTAATAGCATATTATTCAACAATTAATATTAATATTAATATTAAGATTTCAAAGAAATTTGATAGTCAAACAGACAAGTTCACATGATTACAAGATATTGCAACTTTAAAATGTCACAAATGATAGTTAAAACATTCATCATATCATTACTTTTAAACTTCACCACGTGGGTCTTTTACAATTGAACAGGTAGCAAGCAATAAACAGCTGCTGCACATACCAGTAATGGATCACGATCCCAAAAAACCATACCTTCCTCAGCCTCATTCCATTCATATCTCCTTCACTCTCATCCTCTTTGCCTAAAGATCATAATTAGGGTTTTTTTTTCAAAGATAATCAATTGGGTTTTTTCTTAGATTTGCAAATACTTATGGGGATTTAAGGTTTTTTATGGTTATTGAGGGTGCTTTCACATAATACAATGTATGTTCTATGGTTGGGGTTTTACTTTGCATTTTTTGTTCTTTTACATTGTTGATAGCAGCAGCCTGCAGGTGATGACGCTTAAGTTTAACACCAGTCACTATGTATCAAAATCGATGTGATTTAGAAGGTTTCTTCTTCTACACGACGTGGATGCGTCTGAAGTGGCATGATTTAATTAAAGTATATGCGTCCTAAATAATAAGTAGGCAAGTTGATGTGTTTTTGTAGGATGCTGCTTATTTGGTAGGTTTATAGTTTGAACTTGCAATCCATAAAACTAAGATTATATATTGTTGTTTGTGCTACTAATAAGATTATATAGTTTAGGCTTCCTACTGTTGATAAAGAAGATAATGAATGGTGTTTATGTATTCTAACATCTGGCAAATTATAGTTCGTTATTTTTGTTCTTATTGTCTTGGTCATTTAACAGCCACCGTGATAATGAATGGTGTTTGATATTTATATGACATCTAAAATTTTGGATTTCTAACACTTTCTTATTAAGGACTAGAAAAGAATGAGTTTTGGTTTGTGGAGGTGCAAGAGTGAAGATTCTGATGATGAACTTAAATGACTGTGCTTTTAACTTTTACGGAGTACAACGTCGGAAGAGGGATCAGTTTTAGTAATATGCAATACATGTGGAGCTTCTTTAATATCAGTTTACTTTTTCGCAATGTGGTATCATAATCATTCTTGTGTATATTTCATTCTTTTAAGATACTTGTTCACTCCCTCTTTTCATCACACAAGCATCATATGTTCGTCGGCAGATTACCTGGTTGTACAATTCAATGCATTCTCCTAAATGACTCGACTAAAAGTCTAAAACTATCCCAAGTGAAGTCACAACGGTCAGAACGTACATTGTGATTACTGGTGACGATATTTTGAGACCTTTGTACATGTTTTGCTTATGTTGAGATCCATTTGTATTGTACATGTTATGCATTTGTTAAGATCCATTTGTACTTTAACTAACTCTCCAATATTTCCTCCGTCTCTATTTAATCGATCATTTTTTTATTTTTATACGATCATATTTGATTTTTATAATTTGATTTTTATAATGTATTAAAATAATTGTTCACTTTTAATTTTAATTTATCAAAAACTATTTAAATGGAGAATCATAAAACCTTGTTGGTTAACATTAATTATTGTATTGTTTTAAAATATTATATTATGCATATTTATATTTATAGTGAACAATTAAATTAAATATATTTATAGTAAACAATTAAATTAGTATAAATGTAATAAAAATTAAACTTATTTAGTGGCGAGTAAATAGTAAATTTCACATAAAAAGAGTAACGAATGACATAAGTTGATGTATCTTCAATATAGCACGGCCCAAAAAATTAATATCCTCGTTGCGTACCGGGTAACGGTGAGAACGAGAGAATCATGGGCCCCACGAGCGATTTCATATATTTCCCCCTATTCTTACACTGCAGTTTCGAATTTTTTCTAGTGAAAAGAAAAAGGAGGGAAAGGAAAAAATAATTAAAAGTGATTATCGAGTTTTTTTTAGGAAGGAAAGGAAAGGAAAGGAAAGTAATGGGCTTTTTATTAGAAATATTTTCCGCCCAATTTTGAACGGATTAGAAGAGAAAATAATATTTTTTTTCTTTTTCTTTTCCTTTCCATCATCCGACTCGAGAATACTTGTAACTTATCTTATATTACATTCTTTTTCATTCTTTTCTTTTCCATCTCATTTTTTTCCACTCAAGAATACAGTGTTAGAGTTGGTAACGATTTTCTTATTTAAGAAAAAAACTAATAAAGAGTTGCAGATCGACCATCAAAAGAAGAAGCATCGGTAAGAGATGGTGGGAAGGAAATATATTGCATTTTAACTATAAACCTATGTGCTTTTTATAATCTAGTTTTTTATCTGTTTGAGTTTTCTTTTTTAGATTTTTAGTGAGTCCAACATTATGCTATTTTATGTTAGACTTTATTAATATCTATTAAAATTTTAATCTAAAAAATATTTATGTAATTTAGAATGTTTTTAATTAGTTTAATTTAACTTTTTATTCTAATTAAATGTAATTAATTCTTATCAAAAGGTAGAAAATCAAAGAAATAATAAGGTATGAATTTAATCGTGGCCTGAAATGATCATGAATATATTTTCAGTTGTGTGCTGACGGAACTTCGGTCATGCATGATGTTAGATCTCAAAGTGAAGTCCTGAAACTTAATAACAATATTCAACGTTTAACTAACTTTAATTAATCAATCGAGAATGATTTAATTAATTACAAACAACATTCAACATTTAATATCATCATAATAGCAATTGTTTTTTCATTAATTCTTTTCCGTTTTTCGTTTTTAAACATTTTTCGTTTTTTTTATTTTTAACTATTTTTCGTTTTTAAACATTTTTCATTTTTTTCGTTTTTAAACGTTTTTTCATTTTGTCATTTTTTTATTCGTTTTTTCTGTTTTTTGTTTTTAAACGTTTTTTCGTTTTTATACATTTTTCATTTTTGTCGTTTTAAACGTTTTATCGTTTTTAAACATTTTTCGTTTTTAAATGTTTTTTCGATTTAAACATTTTTTTCATTTTTGTCATTTTTTATTCATTTTTTCAGTTTTTCGTTTTAAAACGTTTTTTTTCTTTTTTCATTTTTGTCGTTTTTTCCGATTTTTGTTTTTAAACGTTTTTGTCGTTGTTTTCATTTTTAAACGTTTTTTCGTCTTTTTTCGGTTTTAAACGTTTTTCGTATTTGTTGTTTATTTGTCAACTATACGTTTTTTTTCTTCGTTTTTTCGATTTTGTGATTTTTTAATTTTTAAATGTTTTTTCATTTTTTTTATTTGTCCGTTTAAACTTGAGCCCGTTAGACCCGAGCCCATTTAGACCCGACCCTATTTACACCCAAAACCGTTTATACCCGAGCCCGTGACCCGCCTACCCACCCATTTTGCCAACCTTAACCTGAAGTGATATGTCACAAAATCCTATCGTATCTTTAGTTTATCGAGTTTAACTAACTTTACTCGATATAAGGAAACTAAATAAATAAATTATTGGAATACAAACCTCTTCAAATTCTGTAGATATCTTCGAATTCTCGGGATTACACCTGTAAAAAGTATCTTCATTCTTTAAATCTTTTAAAACTTTAATCTTAATCTGATCTTGAGTGTGACCTTCTTCATGTATTGTCTCGGTAAGAGTATGACCTGATCATACACAGATCATACAATTTACTCAGATATAAAATTAACTCGTAGTTAATTTTCACGATGACTCAAACTTTAGCTTGAAAGATTGATACGTTAAGTTTAATCATCATTTTTTTCTAGTATATCATTAGACGGTCACAACTGCAGTGGTATAATTTCAAGAGAGACTGCAGATTATACTCCATTATTTTATGTCGATACTAATTTTTATATATTCACAGTCATAAATATGGAACATCATTCCTTATAGGAGTACATAATATAAAAATGAAGCTTTCAATAGGTGGTCAATTTGTTTTAAATAATAACAATAAATGATCAACGCGTGGATTTAATTTTTGTACACGATGTGGGCTTTCTCACCATTTTTCTACCAACATAAACCACTACGTTAAGGAAATAATAACTTGTATCCCAGTCCCCTGTCTCACCATCACCTCCTATAAATTTAGAAATCCTTTATTCAATTTCATCATACCAACTTCATTTACAAAATATACATTTCAAGAAATAAAAGATCAAACAAAAAATGCCAGGCCACCATCACCAACCACCACCACCATCGCGTAACCACCATCACCCGCCACCTCATCATCATCATCCTCCGCCCCCACCACCACCTCATGTTCATCACCACCATCCACCACCACCTCACAAACCACATCCACACCATAACCACAATTCGTGTACTATTATGTAGCCTTTTTTCTATGTATATTGTAATTGTAATGTTTTCCTTTTATTCATGTACGTGTAGTTAAAATTATTTGTAACAAATAGTATTTGACGTTGTTGTCGAATCGTTACACATGTATGTGACATATTTTTAATTTGAGTATTGTATATGGTTTTATTTTACCAAATGTAAAGTCCTTATGTCGTCTTGATTTGTATCATGATCTTTATATATTGCTGAATTTGATCCATTCGAAACCTGTAGGACTTTCGAGCTTTATGATGTTGTGGTTTTCTTTTAAGATTATTTGTTCTGCAAAGTTGTAGCATATGTGAAATTGTTTATAGTTGGTCGTTAGAAGTAGCTAGTATCAAAATAAATAGATGAGAACCATAAGACCTTAAAGGGGGGAAAACCCGGCCTTAATCGAATGCTTAACATGAACGACAAATCTTCCTATTAAAATGAAGTAGAGTACACGATCCATAAGAACTTAATATATGTATAAATACTTATATTCGGACTCAAATAGCAGTAAGGATAGTGAATCGCGCTTCTATGATAACAAACGCAATCTCCTCTATCATTTACTACTTTAAATACTAGTATTCATGTCTGAACTTTATAATGACATTTGACGAAACTCTAAAATGTAATAATAAAAGAAAGTGAAAAGACGAAGATAATTAGTAAAATGATTAGTTTTTTTTATCAGTATACTTCGACTATCTCCAAACGTACGCTTCGACATCAAATTTATTGTTTTTTGATTAGTAACATTTTAATTTTTTCCATATGAATCTAATAAAGCTATGATCCTACTGTGAAATGATGACTTAAAAGCAAAAACAATGGAAAACGGGTAAACTATCGAGTTCGGTTCATTTACATGGCAAAATAAACTGATTTGGTTCCTTTTCCGGTTACAATAATTACACGACCAATCTGGCGAAAAAACCTGATTCATAAGAAAAAGCATTCATTGGTCTCGTAATTTTATTTTGACAAATATATACACTCAAACCTACAAGCTTATCATTGATACTAGACGTTATGTCCGGCTTCTCAAATCACTAAAAGAAAATATAGTTACTTATGATATGATATTTGTAGTATTAAACTAAAAAGTCTAGATTTGTATGTAATGAATTTTTAATTTGTTACTATTAATATATTGTGATTACGGGTTAATTTGTGATAATGTCACATGTCATCTTATGTAAACTTTTATATATCTTTTTATAGAATATACAATAGCGAAATAAATTATTTTTCATTGAATGATAATTCGTTAAAATTATATAAGTAAACAATCAAATTAGATTCGGTTGGATGGTACTAACAAAATTGTCTACTATCTCCCATTTATTATTGAATTAACTGACCAACTTATCATCGACATTCAAATATAAATGATAGTATTGGTAGTGTGCCTTTTTTCTAAAAAATAAGTATTATACTTTTATGTGCTTAATTAATCTAAGAAGGTTTTCTATTTTAATTTTTATCTTTTAAAATGATTATTATCTTCAGTCTTTTTCTTTTTCTCTATTTTATTTAAAATCGGCGCTCCCATAAAATATGTCGATACACGGTCAACAAAATTGTATTGTAAATTTGTAACATAAACATAGGCACGTGGACACACGTGACACAGCCGTGTGACAATATAGTTTTGTAACACGTCTCTCTGATTTACACAATTTAAACAAATAAAAATATCAATTAAAATTGTCACCTTCAATAGTGATTCGACGCGTGTACTTAACACTTGTACAATTCGTATTTTCTCCATATTCTAATTTCCGTCTTATTATAAGAGCAAAACCACCACATTAATTTGTGTCACAATCACCTACCCCTCTCCACTATCCACCGCATAAATTCTCAGAACCTTTACTTCATTTCCATACCTACCTGTTCATTTCCGATTCACATAATTTTACAAAATTCACAAGAAAAAAACAAATTAAAATAAAAGAAGATGCATGGACCAGGGCCACACCACCCACCACCACCACCACCACATCACGGCCACCCTCCCCCACCACCACCAGTAGTTCATCACCGTCCTCCACCACCACCAGTTCATCACCACCCTCCACCGCCACCGCCGGTCGTTCATCACCGCCCTCCACCACCACCACCATACGATCGTCAAGGGTGTTGTACTATTCTGTAACTTTTTATTAATTTCGATGTATATTGTAACGCATGTATTCCTCATGGAGCAATGATTATGACTTGTGAGTAATGAATAATAACTGAATTGCTGATGTATGTTACATACTTAAGTAATGAGTATGTTATGAGGTTTTATATATGGAATTAATCTATTTAATTGTTGACGTACGATTAGTAATATAGTGGTGCATAAATCTTTATTGATTTTATCTGTTTGAAATTGATACTTTCTTGCGAGATATATATGATTTTGTGGTTTCCTTGTCAAATTAATTTATTGTTGTACAAAATGTGTAGTAACCAGCATCTTGTATCAAGATCGATAGAAACGTAAGAAACTCACCCACACATTTCAAACGCAACTCTCTCTAAACTATGATGTGCGTTTTAATTAATAACCACGACATCAATTTCAATTCAAATGAAGTTCAGATTTAGACCGGATCTCATTTTCGGTTAACAGTTAAAACACATGAAATGAGGTGGAACCTTTTAGCACTTGCAACTTTAAGGGCTTGAGATCCTTTTTTACTTGGCAATGATGGGCGTCGAAATCAACAAAAACAAATGCTACTTCAAATATTTGTTAGGTCCGATTCCATAAACATTGTTATAGATTGTTTCTTTAGCAATTTAAAGGGGGTTTGATTCTAGCAATTAACTACTAGAAAACAAGTTAGCAAACAAATATATATAAGTGTATGAGACACATATAAAGGTTTTAGCTACGATTAAAAGATTACGATCTACTTAAAAGGTGTCATTTAATTATGAATTTGGGTCAATCATCAACACTAAAACTTACTAATAGCTATTTATAATATAATTTTATCGTTAAAAGAAAAAAATCATCAACACTAAAACGTTTTAAATGCTTAAGAAACAATTAGTTATGGTCATTAACAAGTTCTAACAACCTATTTCTTTTTACAATTTCGATAAACAAAACAAGCTTTTTAATTAATTCTCTTACGAAAAAGTTAGTCCTAAAAAAGCTTTTAAAACTTAATTTTTCGTAGCATTAAATCCTAAAGAAACCACCAATTTTGAAAAAATTAGTCCTAAAACAGTTTTTAAAACTTAATTAGCATTAAATCCTAAAGAAACCACCAATTTTGAGCGACAAAAACAAAGGCTTGATTTATCTAAATCATATCACATATTCTCTTGATAGTAATAAGAAAACTTGACCATATTCAATATTGTTAATTGCCACTAATATCATAACAATGAAACAAATACAGATTTCAAATTCTAAATAGTAGTAAACTATTTTGATAATCAAATAACATGAACGAGACTCAATTAAATCAATATAGCAGCAAACAAATATTCTAAGTACATATGAATACTCAATAGAATTCAAAACAAGATTCGATTAACTTATAAACCAATTGGATTCAACCCTAAATTAACCTCTAATTAGAAAGTAAAAGAAATTAGCTATACATAACTATAACTATAAAGAATAAATCACAACTAACGAATTGGAGGTTGCAATCATGATGATCAGCAGCCTCTTAGTAGCAAGTAACCGAGAAGAAGCAGCATCAGATGGTCGATTATGATCTCTGATGTGTCATGATGTGTCTCTTTAATTCTCCAGCATATGGTTTCTTTTATAGACCTCGAGTTACAAGCAATCCGGGACCAACAAGTCTTCCATATCAATTCTACTTCTTCCTGTTGATTCATGCTTATCCATGAGCACCTGATGTTGAGCCATAACTCCAAATTTGGTGTATAAAAATCCCAGAGTTTGGCTTCTGTTATTTGTTAAGATAATGCAAACATAAGACCTTCAAGCTCCAAGTTTTTGTATTTTTGAACTTCATCTTTTATTCCTTAGCGGCATGATATAGAAGAATAACCAAATAAATCAAAAGACTTCATCTTTTATTCCTCCAAGATAACAAATATGTACGAGGCATTTTAATCCCTTAAAAATCGACACTTCAACCTATTATCATTATCGTTATCATTATCATTAGTCCATTTTAATTATTTAAATAAAAATAGAAGAATAAGTTGCAAATTAAGCCCATCTTGGGACAAAATCATTAGAGATTATGTATGAAAAGTATAATATATAAATTAAGAACGTGTCAGGCAACAACAAATCAAATTACAAAAATATTCACCTACCTAGATCAAGTTTCTAAAGATGAATGGCAGCCATAAACATTAACCATTAGTTTCAACTAGAATTACTTGTTGTCTTTACGACTTTACTTTACCCTTTCGCTTTGAAATCAACTGTGTTATTAAATGATTTTTCAGTACCGACCTTATGCAGAAGTAAAATCAACTATATTCGTTTACAGTGACTTTTAGATGTCGACCAACTCGTCAATAAAACTACCTGATCACGATGAGTCTCGTTTGCGTAAAAAGAAATTAAGCACGTCGACACAACCATGTGACACTATTTAATACTTAATTTAATTTCCACATACCTCTTCATATCATATCATATCATATCATATTATCATAATTAATAAAACGCATAATAAAATAAAAGTAAAGATGAATAAATAAATAATAGTACTACTCCAACAATGCCAGCTTCAATAATTGTTGAACACGTGGACGGTTAAGATATGTTCACATATATTTTACTCATATAGTCACAATCCTTCCCCATAAAATCCCAAAGCCTTGACTCAAATATCCACACCTACTACAATTTCATTCACAAATATATCTAGTGCAACAAAGAAAAGAAACAAGAAAGATGAGTGGACCACCGGGACACCACCACCCACCACCACCACCTCACCATCCTCCACCCCACCATCCTCCACCACCACCACATGGAGATCGCCAGGGATGTTGTACTATTTTGTAATTTGCAACTTCATTTCTATTTATAATAATGTAACAATTTCTTCACTTAATCTATTCATGTTGAATGATAGTTAAGTGATGGTTGATAATTTATATGCAAGGAAGTAATATTTGAGGATGGTCCGGTTATTGTGTAGTGATATGTGAGGTTTGTATTATAATTATTCTGGTACAATATAGTATGGTCTTGTTTAATTTACTGTTTATCTTTGATGTATGAATGGCTGGATATGTCGTTGATTAATTATGGGTCTCATCTGTTTCGAACAAATATGTTGACTTCAGCTATACGTACGATATATGTTGTTCTACAAAACACCCTTCCTTAACACAGATCAATAAGAATTCAATTGATGCTGTTTTAATTTTGGATTTTCTACAATTTTTAAGATCTTTTATTTTTTGTGTTTATCTTCAATAGTAAATAATTCGTATTTTATATCAATTTTATGTTCTATTATTAATTTATGTTTTAATATAATATAAGCTATGAGTTAAAAGAAGAGTTATCTACCTGGAATTTACTTTTTGATTTTCTATTTCATTTGTATGAGTTAAAAGTTATTTAGATAATATAATAGGAACTTGCGCTTTCATTTCTTTTTTTAAGATTTACAAGTGTATTTAACGACCACCTGAAGCTTATTTTTTGAAAACGTTTTTAATTCAAGAGTTCTTCCGATCTGCATTTTTCAATAATATATAGAGATAAAGAAACTTACGATTCTTTAATTATATTTTAAAATTTACTGATAATCTTTTACAAACTTTAATTTTATCAATCATCCTTTATTTTGAAATTTGTTACCGCCAACACTCCTTTAGACTAATGACCATTAATTACTCCGTTAAAAATAATTTGTCTGATGTTCTTTATTCTTTTAATTTATTTTTTTGAATAAAATATAAATTATACAACTTAAAATATATATAGACACAAAATAAGGTGCATAGAACATCATTTCATTTTTCTCATTTCACTAATGAAATTTATCACCAAATCAGATCTTCTTTATTAAAATATCAAATTTTATAGTTCACCACCCAAATCCACTTAAACATACATATGTGAAGAAGATGATTAAATTTATAATGGTAAGAATGAACATTTTTTATTTTTAATTTCAAATATTTATATTTTATTACAAAAAGTAATAGCAAAATTATTAATCTAATAATTTTATTCTTTATAATATGATATTGATTTTTTTTAAATATATAATATACAACTTAAATTTGTATATTACAACTTTTATCACTTTTAATTGTGATACACACTAAATTTTTTACAATGTGTGTCACAAAAATTAGTTGTATATGATGTATTTTTTTATAAGAATTTATCATATTAAAAAGTATATCACGAGTTAATTAGTAATTACAGTATAATAGATTAAGGGGTAATCACAAATATAATCCTTTGACCACCTGCAATTGACGTACTAATCCTTTGACCAATACTTTTACCAAACTAATCCTATGATGATCGAACAAACTTTCGATCTGTCGATCATCAATTAAAATTCAACATCAACCCAATTGAATTATGCCACGTCTACCTGCCAGATCAAAATTTCGATCATATATGATCGAAATTCTGGAAATTAAAAAGATGTTCGATCATTTTAAAAAGTAGATTGAAGGTTCGATCATCAAGATTTTTCTTTGTTTAAAAAAAAGGTTCGTCATTTTAAAAGGGATCGAAGGTTCGATCATCAATTTTTTTTTATTTAATTCATATGTTACACTCTACCTTGATCCATATGACCCCATGATATTCCATACCATTTAAGGATAAAAAAATATATTATATGATGTATTATGCATGCCATCTACTGTCTTCAATTCTTTCCTTTCTCTTTAAAATAATTAACTATAGAAAAAATAAATATTAAATGCTATTGATCATTAAGAATTTATTTTGTTAAAAAAAAAATTTTGATCCTTAATGATCGAAGAACCTTCGATCTAGATGATATTGTTACACTTCACCTTTTTATTTAAAAAAAATTCAATCCTTAATGATCGAAGCCTTCGATCTACTTTTTAAAAGGATCATTTTTTATTTTTTTCAAAATTTCGATCATACTTGATCGAAATTTCAATCTGCCAGGTAGACGTGACATAATTCAATTGGGTTGATGTTGAATTTTAATTGATGATCGACATATCGAAAGTTTGTTCGATCATCATAGGATTAGTTTGGTAAAAGTATTGGTCAAAGGATTAGTACGTCAATTGCAGGTGGTCAAAGGATCATATTTGTAATTACCCCATAGATTAATTAGCTCTAATGCATATGATCAAGAGTTAATAAAATCCTAAAACGCTTAATTTAGATATTATTCACCTGTATTTATACATGCTTGTGTACGTTCTTTCACGACATAATCATACGAGTCATATATTTATGTACAACAGATTAACCGGCTTTCAACTCCATATGATTGATATAAGAGTTAACGAAACCCTAAAATGCTTAGCTTAAAAGTACACGTACGTTTAATCGTGCTTGAAACTTGCGCTCGCACTATATTCAAGATTTCTTCATTTATGTATGTTCATGAATTTAATAACCGAGTAGAGAATATAGTAATAATGTTATATATATGGCTTAAAACATTATATATTTATATATTTTAGAAGAATGCTCGTGTAATGTTGCAAAAAATAATTTTAATTTTACAAAATGTGCAATATTATAAGAAATAGTTTCAGTCTATTAATATGTTTTTATTCATGTTTATATAATTATATTAATACTTTAGTTATTTATTTACAGTCTATTAATATGTAAAAGTATATATATATATATATAAGTTGAAGGATATAATCCATGTAAAAATAGGTTTTTACATGTTGATTGAGTTCTATTTGATTGATTTCTGTTAAGGTATACATAAGTTTTTGTAAAATGTTGAGTTGCTTTAAAATAGAAGAAACTTATCTCGTATTGTAATTGTAAGTGGATTTACGAAACTATAGATGTTTCGACTCTGTTACCGATTTAAAGTTTGTATTTTTTATGATTTACAAATATTATTATTGTATAAAAATTTTATACAAAAATGAATCATCTAAAATTGAAAAAAGAAATTAATATGTTTTGTTAGATAAATGACTTCAATATTAAACTAATTTGTTAGTAATTTGTATTAAAAAAATACTAACGAGCTTCATTTCGAAAAAGTTTAACAATCATCGCTTACTTAATATCTTAAACATAATAACTACCTCCTTTATAACAATCTAACGCATATAGCCGCAAAAGTTGAAGTATGTGTACTAATAATCATTAACAAATTAAGTTTTTCCATAATATTTTATACGTAGTTTGAAGGATAAAGTGTTAAAAAGGTTAGTCAATTTTAATCATTATTCATTAACACTATTATTATACTTAATGTATACTTGTTAACTTAGTAGAAGGAATGTAATATCTCGTGTGGTCATAGATCAATAAATTAGTTATGTATTATCAAGAAGTATGACTATATATGCAACTCATATATCGATAAGGACGAGGGCCTTCACTCACTCTGTTCACTACCCTTGATATGGAAGAAGCTAGATTTTTAATTGAATTTTCATTGAAAGCTAACTTCTTGATACCATCAGACTATGGGGCACGTTGTTCGTGTCGAGTTCAGAAGGTCACTACTTGCCGGACAAGCTTTAGTATATATAACTCAATTTTTAATAAATGAGTACAATCATTTATTATAATAAAAATATAGGAAAATATTCAAATAGTAAAGTTTATTATACTAGTAAAGGTAGGAATCGACATTTTTATTTTTTATTTTAAGATTAACTTATTTTTTTGATTAAAAAATTATATTAAAATTATTAGAATTCTATGCTCTTTAATATGAGATAAAAAAATTTTTAAAAATATCTGATACTCAACTAAATTTTGTGATACACATAAAATTTTTAGTGCGTATCATACTTAAAAGTTATAAAAGTTGTGATACACAAATTTAGATTATAGATCATATATTTTTTCAAAAAGAATCAATCTCATAATATGAAGAATAAAATTATAATAATTTTGGTACTATTCATTTAAAAAAAAAAATATATTAAAATTAAAAATAAAATATCTATTTTTACCATTATCACTATAACAAACTTTACTATAATGACCCCTCTCAATAAATATATAAAAAATTATAAATAAATTCATGAACAAATATTAACTACTCTGTACATAATAATATTTTTCAATGATATGCAAAATTTAATATTTTCACTGAATAATTGATCTTTAATATTTGATGAATATAGTAAATACTTTATCGATGAATCTTCATTTCATTATTTGCTTTAAAAGACCCATTTCCATTACTTGATATATACACGTTATTTTCTTCTGTTTATTTATGGATAAAGCAGTAACTCGGCTAGATACAAAAATTTACATTTACATTTACATATAGAAATAACTAGCAGAATACTCGCGTAATGCAGCGGGAAAAATTTATTAATTTCATATTAATTTGATATACAATATTGTGTTTTCTGAAATATTTTAAAAATAAAAAACTACATTACAATACACGAAAAATACTGTTTTATAAGTGAAAAAATCACTTTTTAACAAATTTTCCGAAATACTGTTTTATTTTTCAATTTACATTATTTTTAAAATGTAGTAATCATATTCTTTTGCAATTTTATTTGTAATTTCTTTTTGGAGTTAATTAAGATACATAACCTAATAAGTTCAAATTGAAACTAAAAATTAAGCCACAAATTTTTTTATTATGTAAATCCATTTTGACCTGAACCCGTTATGACCCGCACCCGTTATGGCCCAAGCCCGTTAGGACCCAAACCCGTTTAGCCCGACCCGACCTGCCCGCCCATTTTGCACCTTTAGATGTAATATTGTATATGGTCATATTAATTAGTTTATGGTTTAATAATATTTGTGTTAATGAGAACTTAATAAGTAATAATTAGGGGTATGTTAATTAAATGTCATATATTAATTAGTTTATGGTTTAATAATGTTTGTATTAATGAGAATTTAATAATTAATAATTAGGGGTATGTTAGTCATTTTTATGAATTTTTAAAAACTCTCTTAATAATTGTAAGGGCAAATTAATCAATTATATTTAAAAAAATATATATAGAAGTACATTATATATTAGTAATAGATAACTAAAGTTCTTTCTTATTACAATAAAAGAAAAATATTATACAATAATACAGTTATAATGTACACTCTTTTTAACCAATCACTTAAAACTCAAAGGCATCATTACATGCAGATCAGGGACACAAGGTTTGTATTAAGGTTAATTTGTTTACATCTGTAAGCGTGATTCAGCCTCTTAATCACATTATATTCCTAATAGATCAAATTGGAACTTTCGGTTTGTAACGTCTTTGGCTGGATATGTGATTTAACGGTTTATAACCCGTATCAACAAGGATTTCACGAAAATTCAAGTTATAACATTATTTTTAAGTTTCACAAAATATAAGTTTTGTATCATTTTAATTTGTAACCAGTTTAATTATTGTAGCCAGTTTTGTCTACACGATTGAAAGGTATTTTGCAAGTTTGGTCTCTATATCTTGTCTATATAATATAATAACTATACAAATAATTTTATGTGATATATTTTTAATTGTCACGTTTTAACTCATTTGTTCCAAAATAGAAATATGTTCTAGAAAATAATACAAATATGAAGTACTCACCAAAAATTCGACATTTGTTAATTAATGTGATCATACGTGATCATACGTATACGAAGAATGAGAATCTAGGGATTGCTGTTTTTGATAGTGATGCCGCTATTAAAGATAGTAAAGCTGAAAATATCTAACAGCTAACCAAAGCAAACTTCTTTAATCATTTTCCATGCCAATAGCTTGCATATACCAGTTAATCACCATTAACATGTACCTAAAGGCATGAAGAAAAAAACAATCAAATATATCATGTGTACAGTTCATGATGGGTAGAATCTATCATAAATGTAACAAGTATATTAAAACTTTAAAAGCATAAAACCTGCTAAATGGACTTCTACCCGCTCATCTTTACTCTGAAAAGTCAAACAATTTGCAGCAACCTTACTCCCGTAGTCAGACCCAGAAGTTTAGGTTAGACAACGCAATATCGAAGGTTCACTCAACGGGATTATAGCCATTTGCATTACTAGAAAAATGGGATTTCGCGACACACAAACATCATTGCAAAAGTCCAAAAATTAGTCGCAAAAGACCCTTTGGAGACGACATGTTGTCAGAAAAGGTTGTCGCACATGTGTTGGTCAATTGCAATCAAGGTTTAGCGTTAATTTAGTTAAAATTAAAATCTAATTAAAATAAAGTTAAAATAAAAAATAAAAAAACTTTTAACACAACAGTCTCATAAATATTTGGACAAATTTTTCTTTATAAATCAAATATTTTAACATATGAAAAAGTTAGATTTATGACATTAGCAAATGCACTGTAAGAAGTTACATCAACACCAAAATTTATCAATTCTAAATAAAATAATAATAATAATAATAATAATATACGTGTGATTATTATTTAATAATTCTAATTTCTTCTTGTAAGAGTTTCCTAATTAAACTTAGCTCAATAGATACTTTTAATTTGTTGCATGTTACAAATATTATAAAGGGAACGTTAAAAAAATATAAAGTACGTCATATGTGAACTTTTTTCTTACGAGAATAAGTTTTTTATGGGAATATGTTTCGTGCTCTAAAAACAGTGCAAATTTGTATACTGTGATATAAAATTCAAGGATCAACGATGTGCATTTCGAAAACTTAAAGGAGAAAACTTAAAACTTTTATTTTTAATTTGTGTTTTACGATACATTGTTTTATGTAATATGTAATGTCACGGTTTATATACACGAGGGAAAAGTTTAAATAAAAATGTTAAAAAAATAGAAAATGAGATAATTAATAAGGTTGCTCTATTTTAAATACGTATTTTCATATTTTTCTTTAAAGTTAAATATCTCACAATCCGTATGTCAATTAATTATAAAAATTACATATTCGAAATCAACGTCATTTTATTTTTAATTAGAGATCCCACAAGCTATGCTTTCAACGAAATATTTTTTTTCTATTTTTTAATGGATTTTAAAAATTCGTAATGTTAAATCATACGTGATTTAAACACTAAATAATAATCACACGCGATTATATCTTCAATCACATGTGATTTTAAATAATTATCATATACTGGTAAGCTAATCATCAAAGATCAGTTTTTAATTGAAAATCACATGTGATTATATGTTAAATCATATATGATTAAATATCAAACTAGCAATCACATGTGATTTTTCCTGAAAACAAACATAATTTTTAAAATTTTATTTATAATATTCATGTGAATATATATTAAGTTGCAATCACGTGTAAATTAAAGTATACAATGAATAAATAATCGTGTACCAATTTTACCTTTTTTATTATAAATCACATGTAATTATATTTTTAAGACTCGCCACAAAAACAAAAAAAACAAAAAATTCGTCGAAAGTATAGCTTGTGGGATCTCTAATTAAAGATAAAGTGACATTGATTCCGAATATGTAATTTTTAGAACGGTTTGTGAGACACTTAATTTTAAAGAAAAATATGAAAATGAGTTTTGTAATAAAATAGAGCAATCCTATTAGTTATGTTATTTCTCATTCTTTAATATTCTTATTTGAATCCACCTCGTATATATATATATATATATATATTTTCTCCTTATTCTATTCCATATATTTCCACGTGATATTTCACATGGAGTTTTGTTAGTAATCTTTTATTTACATAAATAAATTAATTATACTGTCTTATATAAAATCGAAGTCAAATATTAGTGATACTTATATCTGGTTACGCGAAATATGATAAATTAGCAATTCAATTTGTAAATGTGTAAAAGAAAGTTTACCTATGATAATTGTACTTTGACTTATATTTTTATGCATTTAATCCCATTATAAATATTTTAGTTGTATAATTCTTATTAACTTTTTAAATAATAAAAGAACCAATTTCAATTATTAATTTTGAGCATTCTTGATTATAACCCTTTATGATTTTGTTTACTATTTTACACACATTCACGTTTAAACTCTTAAAGCTAAATCACACACTCCTCCTATATTGTTAAAAATCGTCAAACGTCTATGACTGAACCACATTATTTGTAATTGTTTCACTGTATGCTCTCCTTTTACTATTGTCGTATTACACGAGTACACTTCTAATTTTCTTGAAAACTTTACAAGTACTGTTAATGCATACATCTCAAATCATGTATCTAAGTATTTAAAGTTAAATAGTAATTATAACATTACGTTCATCCTAAAAAGGAACATTCAATTCATTGTAATAGTAGTATCTCTTGAGTCTTATCTCACAACTATTCAAAGTTTGTCCAACATTCGATTCATATTCATGTTTGCCTCTTTTCTTTTCTTTTTTCGTTATGTCATATGTGCCTATGTCGGCGTGTTTTTCTTTTCCTTTTTATTTCAGAGGACCAATTTTGTTACAAACCAATAGATGAAGGGGATAGCAGTGAAGCTATATAAACTGTATTAAAACATTAAAACCATTATCCTTTCAGAAAGATAAACCCCCTTCTCTTATGGCCTCAGAGTCAGACCCTGAATATTTCTCTCTTTGATTGTTTTTCTTCATCACTTTCACACATCTCAAGTTTATCATCAATAGATATACATATATACACATACAATCATATATATACATACATTGATGTATATTAATGGAAGCAGCAGCAGCAAGCAAAATGCTTTCATCATCTATATCTATACCCCCAAGAACCCAACTCAAGCAATCTCCTCATCCTCCTTCAGGTAATAATATAGTTCAAATTTTTACTCTTTTACTGTTCCTATAATTCTGTTTTTCTTTCTGTTTGTGAGCTTTTGGGTTTAAGTTTTTCACTAGAAGCAATTGGGTATACTTGTGGGTTTGTTAAATTTGAATTCTTGATTGTTTGCTGTACTGAAAGTGTGTATAAATATTTTGGTCCACCAAGTGTTTGATGAATTGCCTCTTTGAACATTGAAATTGCTATGACTGCTTTTAAATATCTGTTATACATATTGTTCTGCTTACCTTTTTATGGAAGTAAGAATAAAGAAAAAAAAAGGTAAAATGTGCAAAAGTATTATAGTATTTTAAGAGTTTTTTGGTTATATATTAGTTGACTTATGGCAACTGGTTTTCTATCTATAGTGTTTAGAAGCATAGAATTGAATATATGGACATAGAGCTGCAGATCACATGGTTCTGTACTTTAACTTATTCGGATTTAGTTACCAGTTTTAGGCATAAGTGTCATGCATATATAAGTATTGTTTTTAATTATTTCTAAACCATCCTTAAATTATTAGTGATAAGCCACCACCTCATCAGAAAAATGTCACATAAGGAAGAAACTAGTCATTAGGTAATCAAAATACCAAATTAGCCACCATCAAAGAAGTATATGTGATTACCACGTCCCGACATTCTTGAGTATAATTGTCAAAATGGGCCACCAACCTAAATTTGTGTCTATTTTTATGATATTAGCCCTCTACAAAAAATATATGAATTCATTTTCGCAACTACATATCTGAAAATGGGTTTACAACACATCTGCTTCAGCAGAACTCGATGTTTCAAGAACGAAGTTCAAAAAGATCACTTATGAGTTTATAAAATCCACAAAAAATTAAAAAAAGAAACAAAGAAGTCATAGCAAATTTTGACTGCCAGAGGTAGGGAGTGATAACAGGTTTTGTGTTCAGTTTACACGTCAATTGTGTTTCATTGGTTGATTGTAGACAAGATAATAGAACTAGGATGACTAATTAAAAATTGATTGAACTCATGCTAGGATATCAAGACAGAGGAAGGTTGCCTATGAGGATTGATTTATGGGTTATTCTTATAAATAACTTCATGTGGTTGAGGTGGCTTATTATTTTTACTGTTTATTGGTTTGAAGATTGGCTTGTAATTACCTATACTGATGGCATAACAATGCTATTGCAGCTTTAAAGTTATATGAGCCTGCAGCTCCTGCACATTCTTCTATGCTAGCAACTTCTTTAGCTCAACATTTCCCTACTTCCGTGTTAATTCAAGAACAACGTCGTGAAAGCAAGCCATTATTGCAGACAACAAAAGATGAGAAAACATCCCAGGTGAGTCCAAATTTTTAAAGGGTGAGTGTCTGAAAATGTATCAAACTTCACCAAAAACTCCAATATATGTTTCCAACTCCAAAAGTTTTTATTCTATTGTATGTGTCTGACTCTTAGAACTTCTAAAACAGTGATGTGATACCAGTTTTGATGACGTGGCAAACTTATACCGTTGACACGTCATGTCAGTAGAAAATACGGGTTACCTAATGAAGAAGTAATTAGATACATATACTAGCAATAATTGAAAGTTTGATGCATACAATAATTGAAATATACATTAGATTTTTGGAGAAAGTTTGATACGTTGTCAGATACTTAACCCTAATTTAAATAATAAAATTGTTATAGCTTATATTCTTTTAGTAAAGTCGACTAACTTTATCTAATGCTTGAATAAACTTGCTGTTGATAGGCAACAGCAGATAGCGGGCAGATAGAATCTGAGTTTTCAACACATGAAGTGGATGGTATAAGTTCTGATCAATACTTAAAAGAATTCCAATGCCAATTGCTACAGTGGCCTGGTTTATGGTATTTGTAAGACTAATGAAACTATCTTATTCTATTTCTAATGGGAACTTTTAAAAAGAAAAACTAAGAAAAATGCGTTCACAGGTTACCATCCTCAGATACAAAGGAAAAACCATTTCCCTCTTCGACGATGCAGCCTATGGACGTCGAAATGAGACAAGTTATTGCCCTTGCAAAGAAAGCTCTGTCAGCTTCAAAAGAAGCAGCTTCCCTAGCCGATGATGGTGAATCATTTGGAGTTGACCTTGATAATTCAATTACTTCAAGGTTTGACCTCTTTCCTATATCTATTATCATTGTCTAGGTAGACATATATTTACGAGTTTGATGTGCGACTTTTCCAGCTTAGGATCTACAAGTTCAAGTCAAGTTCAAACCAAGAAAGTCAAATTTGTAAAGTCTACACGCCTCCTAGAGAGGCAATCCAAGAGGAGAAAAGAGTCAAAGTCACACGTTATTGTTCGTGAGACTAGCACTTCTACAAAATCCGAGCCAGAGAAAAGAACATCATATAAAGATGCTAATTTACATGATCCTCTCCGGATGTTCTTGGCACGTCCAGTAACAAGAGAACTTTTGACTTCCAAAGAAGAACTTGAACTCATTGCCCATATAAAGGTTTGACATTAACATCACAATAAATGTGTTTACTTTCAGTTATGTTAGTAATTTTTGACAGTACTAACCAAGGCTTGCACTATTTCAGGGTGGGATGATACTAGAAGAAGCTAGGAGTCAGTTTCATGATCAGTTTGGTCGTGAACCAACATTGGTTGAGTGGGCTGAAGCTGCTAGTCTTAGTTGCCATGAGTTGAAGTCTCAACTTCACCTTGGTAATAGTAGCCGAGAGAAGTTAATATGTGCCAATTTACGTATGGTTGTTTATATAGCAAAACAATATAGGGGACGTGGACTCGACCTTCAGGACCTTTTGCAGGTAACGACCTATTCTGTCAAGTTTCTAGTTTTATGTGGGCTAGTTGCTTAAAGGGAAACTAACTTTGGTTTTGATTTTCGTTTTCGATAACCCACTCTCTTTAGACCTAAAAAAATCCATCGAACTTTCAATTTATTTTATTTTTTTAGTTTGATGTACTATTTTAGGCCTTGCCCTGACAAGAAGTCAACATGGTCTAAACTTACTGCCACGCCATCATTTTTACCCCTCATTGGCTTAGATTAGTGTTGATGTATCTTCTTTTTTTTAAGTTGGTTACCTTTAATTATTGTTTTTGAACTTAGATGGTTTTTCTTTTCGGCCTAAAGAAAGTTGGTTATCCAAAATAGGAATTGGACCAAAGTTGATCATCACAATTTTATGCAATTAGCTCGTTTCATGTAAACTAAATTAAATTCTTCTATTGACATTTTGCTTTCCATTTGCAGGAAGGGAGTATGGGCCTCATGAGGAGTGTCCAAAAATTTAAGCCCCAAGCTGGTTGTCGGTTTGCTACGTATGCTTATTGGTGGATAAGACAATCTATTAGACGAGCTATATTTCAAAATTCCAAGCTCATTCGTTTGCCGGTATACCATTGTTTTTGTGAATTTTATTTTATTACAGAGAAGGTGCTTAAGCATGTACTTATATATTTATTTTAACCCGCAGGAAGGTGTATATACTATGATGTACAAGGTTAGTGAAGCAAAGAGACTCTGCATACGTGAAGGCAATCATGAGCCGACACAGAAAGAAATTGCAGACCAAGCTGGAATGACTGTCGAGAAGCTGCAAAAGTTGCGGTCTATACAAAAAATAACTATCTCATTGCAAAAGCCCATTTGGGCTAATGATAGTACCACATATGAGGTGATCACCAACTCTCCACCCACCTTCATTTTTTCTTTTTAGCTCATGTTGAAATAGAGATGCAGAATAAGGCCAAAGAGGATGCTCATGGGTCCAATTAAGCCTGAATAAAGCATCTGGTCAAAAATATATTTTCCCGAATTCTGGTCCAGCTCTAGCCTGGTCCCAACTGCTCCCCAGGCTGAGTCCTTATTTGGAAAAACAATGATGGCTACTTTGTATAATTTTTTATTTTGCTTTGATAGTAAATAAATTTTGCATAATATTTTATAAAATTATTTGAGGTATTCTATTAGAAAAGGTCATTGCCAATTAGTTATTCAATAAATTAAGTTCGTCTGATGTTATAATTCAAAATCACTTCCTAAAATATAATGTTATAATTTCAAATCTAATTTCATAATTTATAATCAATTTAAAAGAACTTAATTACAGGGAATGGGCTTGATAGGAGCGGGCCTGATGGCCCCCATTCAGGCCCAAATTTCAGGGGTTAGGACTGGACTTCTTTTGCATTTGTTTGAAGTATCAAGAAATCTTATACGATTTTATTCTTGTTATGTCAGGAAATCACTCCTGATACTACAATTGATACCCCGGACGCTAGTGCATCAAAGCAACTTATGAGAAACCATATCACAAACCTCCTTGGTGTTCTAAACCCAAAAGAGAGGAAAGTAATCCGATTGAGGTATGGAATTGGATGTGAGGTACGGAAATCGTTAGCTGATATAGGAATCATGTTGGGTGTGTCTAAGGAACGAATTCGACAAGTAGAAAGCCGAGCACTGTTTAAACTGAAGCAATATTCTGAAAGCCAAGGACTTGATGCATATAAAGAATTGCTTATTTGATCTTTATAACACAAACTCTGTACTTTATTATCAAGAGAGGAATGTAGGCTTTTTGAGATGGGTTAGGTACAACTCTTCCTGCACTGGGTACACATGTTTGCATCAGAAATGGGAAAGGGACCTTTTAGAATGTACGTTACCGAACCTTTCATACTTCTATGTAACGAGAAGTTGAAAACACTTAGCTCTCGATGTATACAACGTTTTTCTTTTTCATAATGATAATTGTTTTTTGTTGTATTCTTCAAAATCTTTGATATTGGACAAACTCTAATCATATGGTAACAGAGACACATTAATTAGAGTAACATCCTAAATTGATGACTTGCTATAAACAGGATGCCGACGAAGATGAATCTGGACAATAAAGGAGTTCATTTGAACTCTTTGTGATGCCAAATTTGTTATAACAACCTGCAATTGGAAATTCATATTTTCACGAAGTGTAAACTTGCTTCTGATCTATGGAATACAAATTGAATTCTAAATGGTGGCTCTTGGATGAATTTGACGATGGTTGTGATTCTGAGATCAATAACTTCCCAGTTTTGACTAGCATTTCACAAGACCTGACACAGAGTTAGAATTAGACTTAAACTAAGTTTCTTTGGAGTGCAAGACAATCAATGATCATAAAGGCGGTTATATAGAGAACCTATTCGATAGGAATTATACCTCGCGTCTGGAGAAGTGATGGGACGTTAGTTTGGACATTCTTCTTTGTTCATTTGTTAATTATTATTATTATTATTATTATTATTTTCAGACTATTCAAGATCTCCCCGTAAACAAAGACTTCTACTCACAAGTACTTAATTAAGTAAATATTTTATTTTTATAATGTACTGACACTTATTATATATGTCACTAAAAGATCCTTCTGTTGCGGTGACCGGTGTACACAACCCTGAAAACAAACTAGAACTTATTGTTTGATTGTGTAGATTTGAGAAAACATATCTAGAATTCCAGGACAAAGTTCTATTAGACAATAAAAATATATAAGGTTTATATTTATTATTATTAAGTTGATGTAGTTTCCTAATATAAGTAGATATCATGTTCCTCAATATTACAATAACCTATATTTATAGGCTAACATAATCTTGCGATACAAGATACCTATTCCTATTAGAAAACTAAATAATAAAAAACTAATTAAAAGAAAACGTAAAGTAAAAGAAAATACACGAAATAGAATCTTTCCGGATCACCGGCAAGTAGTCTATGACTAGAGGATAGCAAACTTTTGGTGGTGATTTATTCCTAAAACTTTGATACTATGATAAATTACAAATAGTATATGTAGTTTATTAAATTGAATCATTGAAGAGATTACAATGACCTATATTTATAGGCTAACATAGTCTCGAGGAACAAGATACTAATCCTATTAGAAAAATAAATCAATTCAATGATAATAAATATAAACCCGGCCAAGATATTTTTATTGTTTAATATATTCTGCACCAATAATGGTCACTATGACAATCTAGTGATGGCGATAGCTTAAATCAACGCATATTTAATGTAAAATTATAGTAGCAGCTTCAAGGATCAACTATAGTGAATTGCAAATTATTCAATGATGATTTTAAGCTGATCGCTAATTATTACAGACGGGTAATTATTAAGGTAACGTAGATCATATATATGAATTATCGGAACTCTGGGAGATTGAGCTCATGATCATTTAGATTCATATTTCACAATTCCAGGAATGTGGGTGTGTATGAGGTAGTCTTCCCAATCAATTATCTTTGGATCAAAGTAGACAACATTCTCATCGTTTTTTACTTTCTCTAATCGCCCTAAGCAACTTTTCGGTAATCATGTCATCGTACCTGTAACAAAATTTAAAAAGATTCAAAACTTTAACACGGGGGAAAATGGATTAGTTACTAATTAATAAGCTGAGAAATAATATAGCTCACAAGTTTGTCCGAGAGAACAAGAATGGTTTGTAAAGCTCCACTAGCCGCAGTACCAAGTTGATCTTTCGTTCGAGATTCGTGTATGTTTTAGCAAAAGCTCGGCAAAATATGAAATCCACAAATTTAAAAACCTAAAGAAAAATTAAATGTTAAGTCTCCGGCCTAACATATACATTATATAAGGGAAAAAAAAAGAGATAAAAGAAGAATAATTAAATAACCTGTAGTGGAAGCAAGTAACGAAGAGTGATATATGGATGGAAGCTAGCCGGTGATTTAAAAACTCTAATATCACCAACTATGATCAGGTTTCCGTCATTATTAATCCATGGATGCTGAGTAAAGTATAGGTTCGCGCATTTATAAATTATGGTTAGCTTCGAAGAGTTTGTACTGAAGATCCGACATGATAAATCGTTTCAGAACAAGTTTGACTGGCATGATTCACAATTGTCGCGATCATAGCATTCACCACCATATCAGCAGGTATCTATAATATTTGATCGACGTTATTAGTTATAAAAAATTTGGTTGAGTAAATGAGAAATGAGATCTGGGTCGTCGTTCATACTTCAATATTTTCAGAAAAGGATAAAAAAAAATAAAAAATTTCCTTAACCTTTTCACTCAAATGATAAAAAGTCTTTTTCAAGTCTTATATATCATTCATATTTTGTATTTAGGATGCCCTTGAGCTAGTTGTTTAAGCTAATAGATCATTTCTCTAAGTATATACATAGTAATTTACATGAAGTCACCGCGTCATATACATTTTCAAGATCTGCTGGCACGCATGTTAATCTACCCTTGCCATAAGCAACGATAAAGGATCAATAGTCCTGCAAATTTGAACATACAAGTAAATATGGTTTCCGGGTTCATATATTTCCTAAGTAAAGGGTTTGTTGTATAGCTTTTACTTATAACATCTTTGGAACTATCCTACTCCCATTTACATATGAATAGCAAATGGATGTTTGGGTAAGTTCCATTACTCGAAAATGGAGTTAGATGCACCTTTGAAGCATTATTATTTACTTTACAAGGCTTAGAGAGATAATATATCTAGGCTTTCAATTCGCCTAATTCCGCATATCAACCATCTGATCTGATCTAATTAATAATATAGTGCATAAAAGTGAACCTTTATGTAAAAACAAAATAGATTATTGACACGTGTATTTATACCAACTTGCCAACATATTTGAAAGCTTTATATTTACTAGGATAAATATAACTATTCATTGAATAGTAAGTTTTTATTTTATTTATTTTATTTTATTTTATTTTCAAATCTTTAGTAATTACAAAGTTATAAAATTTTGATGTATTCACTTTAGATGATTAAAATATAATGATTTGTTATAATTAAAATTCATATACATAAAAAATCATTTTAGTTAGAATATATAAAAAAAAAATCTATAGAAGATTACTAATTTTAGTTATAATTTTTAGATTGTATGTTTGTAATATGTCTATAAGTTACTTTACAAAAAAAAATTCAAAACCTAATTGATCAATGTGTTGTCTTTAAAATAATCACTTAACTCGATATAATAAGAAAAAAAACACAACTTCGATGTGTTTTATTTAATGGTAACTGTCATTTTTATTTGATCATTTTTTACAATTGAAAATTTTGTTGCTAAGTGTGACATATTGCAAAACCATCTAAGTAATTATTTGATCACTTTCTAGCATGTCGCATAAATATCTAAGTAATTATAATCATTATTGTTAATTATATATTATTAATAAATATTGATTTTACTTGATCTATGGATACTTGAGTTAGTTATGCACATCGAAAACTATTCATGATCATATCTAACATATATTATTTATAATACATATTTTTTGTGATGAAAATTTATATTGAATCATATACATCCAACATCTTATGAGGATCATTTTAATGAATGATGCAGGATTATGATATCTTTTTTAGATATAAACAAATCAATGAGATCAAATGTTATCTGAAATAAGAATGTGTGTATTTAATTTTTCCGCCACAAAGCACGGGTTAAAAATACTAGTTAAGCCTATATAGTAGGTCATTAAAAATAAGTTATATTTTCATTGCGAATACAGTGAACATTACAAGTGAACGGGTGATTTCAGAAATGAAAAAATCAAAAAAGCTAGCCAGATGATGGGACTATCGTAGAATACTTAATTTTCTCTGAACATAATATTTTACTGATTTAGGACGTACAATCTATTAATGTCACAAGGTGTTTTATTTATTCTTCTTAAAGGTATTAATTATTTAGATATAATAGAATTAGTTATTTATTCTTGGAGTCTTTAAGTTAGTTTTTTGTGAGTTTTGTCATGTGTGGTTTGCATCTTGTATTCAGCAGTACTCTTTTGTTTATGTTATATTGCTATTTAACAAACGTAATAAATAAGTAATGATATATAAGCTTAATTATATAGATATAAAAGTAGACATAATATTATTTATTGATTGATATATATATTATCTCTTTTATTTTGTTAGTTCAAATTGACATATGTTATATTAATCTTATTAGGTCTACTTTTAAGCATATGTGAAGTCTATCTATCATTTTTCTAAATGATACATGAATAGAAGCAACACACATGCAATACTATAGGAGATAAAGAAACAGTAAAAAGGAATAGAAATGTGGGGTGGTACCAAGGTAAATTGGGGTTGGGAGTTGAAATGCAAAAACACTATAACAGAGTTACCTACCTGAGGTCTTCAACCCTATGTCAAAATCCTAGTAGTGAAAATGAGGTCGTCCTAGATTTAGAAATGCCTTTATACGGTAATTTTTTGCTTACACTATAACAGAGTTACCTACCTGAGGCCTTCAACCCAGCCGGGGAAGGGTTCTTTGTAGGTACTAGTGATGATAGTTGGACGAAGTATAACTAACGGTACATCTCCTTTCAAGTTCCCAAGAATCATCTCCCCCATTGCCTTAGTGAAAACATATGTGTTTGGCCAGCCATGATGTTTTGCCCTACATCCAAAATATTTATGTCAAGAATCACGCACGCAAATTAATCACTTGACAACTAAAGTATATATAACCGCTTGATGACCTTCTCATGCCCAATTCTTTCATTGCAGTTGTAATCGCTTTCTCGTTAATGTTAGGATCATATTTGAGCATGTTTAGTTTATCCTCAATGATCCTCTTCTCTTGTTTGATGTCGAGACTTTGTGTTCCATTGAGCGTATCTCCCAAGTGGTACGGTACGTGTTTCAAAAATTAGTCCTGGCTTCTCACCGGACACATAGGCTAAATATATACAATATTTGTAACACAATTATCACTAAAATTAATTAATTTGACAGCGAAAATAATGAAATTTATCTACTAACTCACCGGTGGAAACATGAAGAAGCAGCTTTATGTTGACACATTTCTTAGCAAACTTCAATACATATTTAGCACCGTATGTGTTAATAGCCAGAGCAACATCGTATCTATAACAAATGACGTAAACAATATATATTCTACTAATTATGAATAAAATCTTTGAAGAAAAATAATTCATCATATATATATGTCTAATTCATGTGACTAAAACCATGTCTAAGTATATTATTACACATGGTAGATTTGAAAGGTACGTACGAGTAGGTATGTAGAAAGAGAGAAAAGGCACAAATTATGTGTCAAACAATGAATAGAGTGGGTGATTTTAGCCATGAAATTTCAATTATATATATATATACATATACATATATATATATGGATGAAGTATGTAAATACACCTTTCATTAAACTTAGTGGAGGCAGCTACATTAACAACAACATCAACATCTCTCCACATTTGTTCATTCAACGAGGAGTCTTGTACTCCCAAGTTCTGAGAGGTGATGTCTCCGGCAATCACGGTAACCTTTTCCGACAGAAAGTTTTGCAAGTCTGTGTCGTATTTCTCTTTCAGGACCTCAAACAAGTCCTTTGCCACAGCCTATATGCATGCATAAAAGACTTACTTAAAATTATTTTCAATACACATAAAACTATATATGCTAATCTATTTATTTCACCATTACTATTAGTAACATATAAGCGTTTTCTTGGCTCCCATGCATGAGTGACAAAAATAATACCTCGGTGTTGAAGCGTTGCAAGGCAGACTTGGCATCAACAGCTCTAACAAGTAGATAAAGCTTCTTAACATTTGGTTGAACTCTAAGTATCTTCTCCACAAAAACTACATTTATAGATATGCACATAAGTATAGATTGTATACTAATCGATGGGCAATCTATAACTCAAAACGATTTATGGATACTTGGTAAGAGGAATATAAAGTGTGTGTGTATGTGTATATATATATATATATATATACACGCTTGGGTGTCAACTGTACACAGATGTATTCAAGATGGAAACATATATAGTGATTCATCCATATCATGAAACAGTATATGCTTGAGCTAGTAAGATGATTTTACTAGATATATTGTATATATTAGAAAGGATTTTTTTTTATTTCCTTTTGTAATAAACATCATAAACACGCAAACATGCATGCATATGTTGAAACAGCGAGAGGACTTAATTTACTTTTTGCAAGAAACCCAGTGGTGCCAGTGACGAAAATACTTTTGTGTTCAAGAAAATCAAGAATGCTACCCATCTCCATCATACAAGGAGCTAGTTTGTGATCGATAAACTCAAGATGATCACTCGTTTCATTTGTCTTGAATATTTATATGGATGACGCATATATATAACCACTCGATCACTCTTGAGATTTGTATCATATCAATTAATGACAAATGCTTGTCGGGAATTCGTAGTCTCCCAAAACAACATGTGTAATCACAAACACACCCACAATAATAAATGAATCAATAATTACTATGGTAGCAATTAAACAAAGTAATAAAATAAATAAACAAAAACAATACAACACCTTGATATTATGTTGTCATATCCGATTTCCAATCTTGAAGATCGTTTTAGTTCATGGGGCTAAACCATAGAGTATTCACTATTACTTTCGAAATCCAAGGGATACAATTACGTAGAATATGTATTGTGGGTAGATAAATCTGGTGTTGGATAAACATAACTTAGGGAACAAGAAAACCACTTATCTACTGACACCAGATTTCGCGGCAGTACAGGCAGTTGCCCGCACCGTAACGAATTTTCTAATTCATGATCGCTGCGTGATCTCCAAGTTCACTGCAAGATGAGATGTCTTCACTGCGCGATCTCCTTTCCTTACAAAAATCTTGTTTTCTTGTTAAACTTCATACTCCTAACAATGCTCACATTAATAGCTAGTATTAAAAATCATGTTTAAGTTACCGCTGAATAAAGTGCATAATAATAATTTTTTTAGCTTTGCTAACCTAACACCCGAGTAGTATAAGTAAAAGCGATATAATAAACCAAATGTCATGAAATCTAGCGGTATAAAAGTAACCCTTCGATGAAGTGGTCATCGTTGTTAGTTGAACCCTCACATGAGGTAATGTGTACAACATTAGTATTAGTGACATAAATAATGTAACAAAAAGTAACATTGCTAATGACCTGTATATGGTGACATAAAAAAGTGTGGACATTAATTTTTGTGACAAGATTCTTTCGTAAAGTGTGTTACTAAAACACAATTTTACCCACACTTTTTTAAAAAGTGTCATTAAAGGTATAGATATAATGACACTTATTAAAGTGTTACCACTACATGTCTTTGTACGAATATGGCTATGGCAAGTAACATGATTCCGGCATTTGTGTGCTTATTGTTAGGCTCGGAGTTTTGAGTGCGAGATGGGATTGTGTTACACATGTACAATGATTTTGTTGACTTGTTAAATTAAATGGCAGTGTAAGTTTTGTAAGAAATGCTAATGGTATTAATTGCTTTTGTCTTGAGAAATTATGTACCATCAATCTTAGTATTGTTATTTATATGAACACACATCATCTTTGTATTTATGTAATATCAGTGTAACCTTTTGAATAATCTACATCCTCTTAGTAATATGTCTTGGTTGGGTTTTATATATGTATTTGAGCATTACTTAAAAAATTGAAAAAGGATAATAATCACACATTAAGATCTGTAATATAGCTAAAAAGAATCTCTATTAGACCGGTTCCGATCCTGAATTCCCGGCAATAGAAAGCCCATAGAGGCCGGTTTTTGAACCGGTCTCCATGTAATTCGCCAAGGAGATCTCCCCTCATAGTGACCGGATCAAAAACCAGTCTCTTTGAGCTCTTCAACCAGTTTTAATAGTGATGTGTGTACTACTTAGAGTTTAACATATATAATGGAGTTATGGGAAAAGTTGGATAAATTTTTAAATACTTCGTTAACCCATTTTCTTACGGTAAATGCTGGAATATTGTTGTGCTTGAACCTACAACTTCTTAGTTGGGGGAACTATTGATATCACAAGTTAGATATTTGATTTTGTGATTGATTTTATCATTTTCTGGAAGTATATGTATTAGTTTCGAAGCATCATATGATGGTGAGGAAGTAAAATCTCTAACATGTCACATGGTCGAGTATATGAATCATAAATGTTTATCTTTTTGTAATTATGAAGTATGACTCATAAGTTAGAACCCTTACCAAAAACAAAAGCACGAATTGATTTTTCAAGTTCCTGTTTTTTAAAAGATAAATATACATGTGCCATATGTTTTGTAAGACATGGATCATTGTAGCTTTTAATTATTAGGTGGGGCAACGCGAATTAATACATCGTACCTGTGGGCTGATGTACCAAAACTCTTGAGATGAGTTGGACCTTTCTAAAACAACACATAAAGAAATATCTTGGGTTGGAACTTGGAAGTCCTAGTTCAAGCTAGCCGGCCATGAACTGTTGTACGTGTGACTGTGATGTGACTGGGAACTGTTTGTTTGGGTTTAAGTTTGTTGGCAAATGTGTCAGTTTACCGCCATTTGGCACCTCCCATATGAAATGAGATCGACGAATGGGATTCCTTATCGTTTGCCAAAGTCATATACTCGTTGCATAGCAACCATATCTTTGGGGATCTTTGATGTGGCTCTGCTTTAGGGTGCAATTGTGACCTCTTTTAGATTGGAATTCAAAGAATTAACTAATACTAGGGTATATGGTATCTGGGACTGGGCTACCTCATCAGGGTTATGTGCAAATTCACTCAACCTTCAAGCATGACCAACATGAATTTAAATGTCAATGACAATACTAAAAAACATTAAAACGAAATATCAAACTAAATTATTATATCCGTGTCTCTTAAATCCATTCCATACAAAAATGTTTTGCTAGTTTGTGTTTTCACTGAGGAATACTAGTACGTCCCAATTTTAACTTTCCACTACACATGCACATAAAAGTGCAATAATTAAACCCTTAACAAATAACATTTCATATTTATCCACTTAAATACATTTTGATTGGCTAAAATTGAAAGTGGACAATTATTTTGGGACCGATCAAAATTGAACAGATGGATAGTTAAATTGAGACAGAGGGAGTACAATAATATGAAGTGTACTCATAGAAGAGTGGTATTAAAATGAGTAATATTTAAGGAAGTACTCGTGCGATCGCTAACATCAAAGTCGAATGGGTCTTAGTACTCCTATATGATAGTACCTCCCCATCAAAATTATGTTGTGAATTCTCTTTTTATTCACTTCTCCGGATAATTTCATTTCCTTAGATGTTTAAGCGTTCTTTGATTAATTTGTGAACACAATTCTAAGAGCCCAAATCTTGTCTTAAAAGAGAAGAAATTTAACTCTCCTTTTTAACCGTAAGGACACATTTATTTTAGGTGAGACCTTTACGTGCAACCACTTGGTTGATGGTTCTCACCAGATATCTTAAAGAACATGATTACAATTAACTTCAAGCATAAAAATACAAATTTTCAAATGTTTCATTCATGCATCCCAACATGGAAAACTCTCAAAAAAGCAGGCTACAAACTCACCATAGCAAGCTACTCCAACAACAATAATGACCTATGGCCCTAGTTAAACATTCTTTACAACTTCATCTCATATACATGCATTCAAATCCATCGTAACCCTACAACAACAGAAAGAAAAAAAAAAAAAGGTTTAACAATAATACCCCACCCCTGTATCCTAATACATAAATGGTAAATTGCCATTTGTTTCTGCATTCATTTTTCCTTCCTTTCATATAAAGATTTCAACTTCAACAGTCTTCAGCCACTAACTCTAACGAACCATCTTTCATCAACTTCAAGCTAAGACTATTAAATCGTTCTCGGGAATATTGCCTAGATGCCTTTCTCCAATCTGTACCCGCCCTCATCATTGTAGTGAATTCTTCATAACTGATGCACCCGTCCTAAAAATATTGGATCACGGGGGGTTAGATATCTCTACCGCTGTGACACAGGTAAAAAGACAAACCTACTAAAAAGGAAAAAAGGTCAAATGTTCGGCCAAATTGTATTTATTAAGCATAAAAACTGTTAAGTCATTTTACTAAAAATAACAAGTTTATTATTCAAATAATATGATGTGTATATCTATCTGACACACCAATAATTCATTACAAAAAAAAAAAAAAAAAAAAAAAATTAAAAAAGTACTTTGGGTCAAACCAATCTGATCCTTACCTAAGATGACCCGTTTTATTAATCCATTTTGACATATTACCCGACCCACTCATTTTGCCACCTCTCATGAATGTGCAAACTACAAAAACAAACCTTATCTGTGTCGACATCATGCATAATTGCATTGATTACTTCATCATTGGTGATTTCACCTTCATCACCTAAAGCTTGACGCAGCTCTTCAACTTCTATATAACCGTTGTGGTTTTTATCAAAGAACTCAAAGGCTTTATGTAGGTGCTCATCGTTTGACATTCTCTTAAGATACAAAATGACAGCCACAAACTCCCCGAAGTCCAGGGTCCCATCTCTATCAACATCAGCCTACAAAACAAAGATTCCAATATTAATGGCAACACAAATCATGATTAATTTAATAGAAAATCTTGTTTGGTACATACAGATTCCATCAATCGTTGAAGATCTGTATCATTTACTTGATGACCAAGTTTGTTTAAACCGATCCGCAGTTCTTCAAGATTAATCTTTCCTTTATTTTCTGTATCTATCATATGGAAATCTTCCTTTATCCCAGCCACTTCCTCTACTGATAAATGCTCGGCCACGACCTGTGTATATCACCGTATATTAATATGAGTTTTGATACTGATCATGTGATACTGAATGATCATAATAATAATAATAAATAAATAAATAAAGAAAATTTAATCGTCATGAAAAAAAGTTGTAGAACATAGTGTCCAATTCGGATGTGCTGGTGTTAGATAATCAGCTGTTTGAACCATAGAGTACATTATTTAAGGAATTTGAATATGTTCTATACAAACTTTAAAAACTAACTAGCAAGGTACCCGTATAGCAACTAATTATTCTGCTTAATTTTTATTATAAATGACGTAATTTGAATTTGTAGATGTTGATTGATTCCTTTTACAGTTTATTCGGATTCCTCTATTCAGGGTGTATATGTATGGACATTCCCAATACCTAAAGTTAGAAAATTTATTCTATGGTCGGATATTTAAAATGTTGTGTTTAATAGAAAAAAATTATTTGGTTTATGTTTTTTAATTAAATATTGTGTGTTTAAGATTTAATTTGCATTGAGTTTCAGTTATTAAGTATTTGCTTATTAAATGTATAGTTTGAAGGGGTAAGTAAATCTCAAATTCTTAAACAATTAAGTGATTAAGTAGTTGACACATAGACTAACTTTATAATATAATACAGTATAGAAGTATTGATAGATAGGTCGTTGTAAAAGCTAATACGTAAATGAATCATAAACTCTACCCTCAAAGCTTGTTTCTTGAGCTTGTTCATCATTGAGAACTGTTTAAGCCTCGACTTAACGTCACCCAATGGAACATTTGGAGCCTTCTTTGAATTCGATAACCAGGGATGTTCTGCAATTGTAATATGGAAGCAATAAAAGTAAATTAGCCAGCCTGTAATACAAGAAAACATACTTTCAAACATAACGGTACCTATACAATGTAACATTACCAAGAACCTGTTGAGCTGTAAGCCGACACTTTGGATCTGGATCAAGCATTTTCTTCACAAGATCCTTTGCGTTATCGGATATTTTAGGCCATGGATCTCTTTTGAAATTAATAACCGAGCGAATAATTGCTCGCGCTACACCTTGTTCAGTTTCTATGGGGGGAAAATCCAATATGAACGAAGTTCAAAGAAAATTCATATTTGGAACGTGACTGACTTTTCATGGATGCAACAATAGTTATCTACTAAAAGAAAATGTATGTGGTTTTGTTGTTTGAAATTGTAACTATGTTAGTCAAAAAATTGAAACATTAAAATGACTAAAGAAACATCTTTGTGGAAAATAAAGATGCTATGTCTCATGAGATGGGACTGAAAGTCTCCCAAAAAAAGACGAGAATAGGTAATTAAGTAATTTATTTTACGCTATGATAATCAGTTTTCTTGCAGGCAGTATGAAGCTGATTAACTGAAACTATTTAACACAGAGATAATCTATATACCCAGAAGCAGAATTTGTTTTTTCAATCATAAAATCTGTTTATCGCAGTCACAATGATCTGAAGTTCAGCTTAGAAATGCAAATCTAAAAACATCTTATGTAACCAAAATCAATGTGAACAAGTAAAATAAGGAAGCAGACCTGCCCAAAAAGGCGGAACACCACAAAGCAAAATGTACAAAATAACTCCTGCACTCCAGACATCAACCTCAGGACCATAGTTGCGTTTTAGAACTTCTGGGGCCATATAATAAGGACTTCCCACTATTTCATTAAAGATCTCCCCTGAAAACAGAGATCTCGTATGTAATTTATAGACTAGATAAATCCAACGTGCCTAACAATATAGGCCTAAACATATGCCTAACTATAGTCTTTGACATATGAATTTCACTTATTCTATCTTCTTATATTCACCCATCATTTTAACATATGTACATTAAGTTTTTAGGCACATCTTTAGGCCTACATTTAAGGCAAAGTCATTTATGAAATTGTCAGAGTGCTTATGATCCATCTCCCTACAGCTACATATTTAATAATAGTACAATATTTAGTTCATAAAAGCTTACATGATCACAAATGTTCTGCATGACATATAAATCCGGTTTGCTATGCTTATGTTGAACATGCCAACACAGTCTACAACAATGTATAGGTAACATACCCGGTTGAAAGAAAATTGAGAGGCCGAAATCTATGGCCTTTAGAGGAGCCGTTTCCTTCTTATTTCCAAAAAGAAAATTCTCCGGTTTGAGGTCACGATGCATAACTCCATGACTATGACACATCTATAATCCACATAAACTGAAGTCAACAAAAAGAACTATAAAATCCATAAATAATTCAAATTTGAAACATTTTATAAATAATCAAACCTGAACGATTTCCACAATCTTCCTCATAATCGAAGCAGCAGCTCGTTCTGTATAATGTCCTCTTGCCACAATTCGATCAAACAATTCTCCACCTTCACATAATTCCATCACAATATGCACAGCATTATCATCTTCATAAGTATCTCTTAATGTCACAATATTTGGATGTTTAGGTAAATGTCTCATAATTTCGACTTCTCTCTTCACATCCTCAATATCGACTGCAGTTCTAAGTTTCCTTTTTGATATTGATTTGCAGGCAAATTTTTCGCCAGTTTTTAAATCCGTACACAAGTAGGTTACTCCAAATTCTCCCCTACCCAGCTCGCGACCAATATTGTAGCGTTGTGTAATGTCATGGCCCGTAGGATCGCTTAATACAAAGAAACTGTTTCCTTTATTTTGAGATTGTGATAGGGTGTGATAGTTGACTGAGAAAGGATTCGGTTTCTGATTTCTTCTTCTTTTCTTCTTCTTCTGAGCCGAATTACCAAGCGTAACACAGCAATTTCCCATGATGAAAAATGATCAAATCTAATTTGTGTATGTCCTGTACTATTCAGATTACAAGAAACGGGAAAGAAAGAAATGTACAGTCATATAGCTTCATTATAAGATTTTATCATCAAATATAAAACAACATGATATAGATAGTAAAGTTCATTTCACATGTAATCCAAATTTTCTATGTTTTCAAGGAAATGGAAAAAGATTCAAACTTTGTTCGATGAAAAGAATTAAAAAATCAAAACACTAATATAGAAATTAAAACCCAAGTCACAAATAATCAAATTTATTAATGGATTCCAAGAATGGAAAAGATTAGTCTTCCATGGATTGAAAGAAATGAAAAAGATTCCAACTTTAACAGAAGTAAAATAAATAAATAAAGATTAAAAAAGAAAATTCAAGAAAACAGGTTTAGAAATTAGGGAACCAGCCATATAATATATAATATATGTTTATATATACAATAAAAATGAAACGGTAATTAAAACCCATGTTGCAAATCAAGAAAACAGCTATACTGAAATATCATCATATATGAGATTTTTAACAAATTTAACTACAGAATCAATAAATTATCATATCACATTAACATAATCAAACGCATATGAGGAAGCTGCAAGATTTTCAATATCTCAAGAATATACAACTCTTTAAACACATAATCTCCCAAAATTGCATTATCATAAATAAAACCAAATATAAATAGAGATAATCTGAACATACATACCCTTGTCACAAATTTATTGAAATTTTATCACAAGTCTTGGGAGATGAATGTCTTTATAACAAAAGGGTATTGAAAGAATGATTATTGAACAAGGGTTTGGATTCGTAATGCATGAGATGTTTACGATATTGAGAGAGATGGAGAGTAAAAAGGATTGACTTTTTTCCCTCCAAAATCCCCTCCCCTTTTCTCTTTGTTTATCTCCTGTCTCTGTTTCCCACCCTTGTCCTCTTTTTATATATAAAACAAAACTGTTTGTTCTAAAAGTTGGTATTTGCCTTTTATACTCATTAAATTAGGATATTTACTTAAACAAATTAGTATCTTAAAAAAAGAAGTATTTCTTGTTTCATTTAGATTCCAACAATTTATATTCTCTGACACTACTTTTATTTAACTTATTGAATTAAATGTGTATGCTATCACCTTGATACACTATTAGATGTGTTTGGTCATTCACTTCAAAATTCATAGATTCTGTCCAGGATGACAATGGGCAACAAAAAAATATGTGGGTATCCGTCCCATTATAGGTGAATAAATTGTGAAATTTTATTCGAGAGTACAGGTATTGGCCAAAAACTGTACCTATCAATCGGTCGCAGGCAGATCGTGAATATGCACTATCCTTCCGGTGTAAAACCCGACCCACAACTATATCTTTACAATCATTAAATATATATTAGTTATTAAATGTAATAGGACAATTTACCATAAAATCATACATATAAGTAACAAAACAAGTAATGTTAATGTGTTTCACCTAAATTATTGTACAACGATATAGAAAAAATGTATCAATTAGAATGTCAATCATTTAGTTATTTGTTCGCATGTTTCAAGTTTTAAAAGCTAGCTCAACGTCTAATATGTGATTTACAGTGTTAAAAATGTTTATTAAATACTTATTAGAATATATGAATTTAGATAATCATTTATTTGAATGTCTTAATGATTGAAACTTGTGTAATTTTCTTAGAGTTTTGGATTATATAAGATCCGTGAGTAAAGTTGCATCGCGAGTATGGGTTTAAAAGTAAACCCACAAATGCATACCTGCAGGTTCATAGATTTAAGAAAAATCCTTCAGGTACAGGTCATGGGTCGAATGGATCTGCACCCACAATTTGCGGGTGCCATCTCTAATTCTGTCTTGTCCAATCTTATGGTATATTTATGTTAACCTAATCGTTGTAGTTATTTTAAGCTCCTGTGATGAATTATAAGGTAAAAAAAAAAAAAAAAAAAAAAAAAAAAAACTAAAATAAATTAATGTAGTTATCTAGATGCTTATAAGAAAATCAATCGATAACATTTAATGAAGGGATAACACAATCACTCTTCCTTCCTGATGAATGCTTTAGGCATATGTCTAGTATTGCTAAGAGAGGCTATGTCTAGTTGGAAATTTTGAATTGTATGCCTTTATGTTCTAGATCAATTATCGTTTAGGGTATTTAATTAATGATTTAATTCAAGTAGATCGTGATTTTTCAGGTTTATCATAGATTATGTTAGAGGTGTTGTAATTTGTTAAATGGACAAAAAAGTTGAACTAAAAACTTAACTTATCATATTAAAAATGAAATCTTAAGCCATTAAAATTAGGTGATTTTTCTTATTAACTCAGAAAATGTTGAGTCTTTTTCTCTTTTAAGTCAATAATGAACCAGAAAATTAAATATGCTTGTTTTACTCGGCCAAATTGAGACTATGTATCATCACCACAAATATAATTTAATACATGCTTGAAAAGTGTATTTAAAAATAAAGAGGGAAATCCTCCTAGTTATCATTTTTTTATCCTTTTGGAGGAATAAACATGACTCTAACATTACATGCATCGAAACTGTTATCTATAGTTTTTCATCCTTTAAGATTGGGCGACCGGCAATCAAACCATAAAAGTTTCTAAAAGGTGTAATTGCCAATTTTATGAGCTTTTTATGACTTAAAACAAGTCTTTGAAGCTTAACAGTTTTTCTGATAATGGAAATATTTGATATTCATAAATGATGCTTACAACATCAACTTAATACGTATTATCATAGTTTACATACATAGAGTTTAGATTAGATAACAACAGTATGAAAATAAATACCGATCCCAACCTTCTTCAATTAAATAGATTCACGGTTACTATGAGAGTTTTTCAAGTAAAAAATATTAAAAAGGGTAAAAGAAGAATTAAACGCATTCTAATTCTACCACGCCGAATATCTCTCTTTCATATAAAAAAAAAAAAAAAAAAAACTTCCTCTTCTCTTTATCTCCGGCCCCAACATCTTTCAATCGCAGTTGATTATCTAATTCGTCAAAAAGGCGGTGACTATCACTCGGAGTAATATACTGGAGATGCACTGACGGCGAAACTTCCGAGGAGCAACAAGAAACCCAATCGATGATTAATAGACGCAGATTCATAGAGGTTTAGATAATGTGAGGAATTAATGAAACTAAATGAAATTAAATCCTTTTTTAAATTTTAGTTTTTTGATCCACGGTGAGCAATTGAGCATCCATGTTATAATCAAATATGTTTTTGGAATTTTGTGTTGTTCATCTTTGACTTTGATTCCATACATTTTGTATTCGGAGAACGAAAAAGCACCATGTGTGCATCTGTTAAATGAAGTACAATCATGGTTCACCACTTCAATTTTATTCACACACATATGTTATATGCACAGATATTTCTGCTGCATTTGGTCATCTCTCCAATTTTGTTGGGATTTTATACGTATTAGATTTGATGAACAGCAAATAAAACTAGAAACCTATATATCGTGCATCTTCTATGTATCTTCAACTTTAAAACGAACATAAACACATACGTTTACACATGCTAACACATCGATTAAAATGTATTTTATGATCTAATTTTTAAGCATTTTTTCTTTTAAAATTAAAATTATATAAATATTTACATATAAATAAAGTTAATTATATGTGAATAAACACGTTATCTAATGATTCATACGTGATCGAGGTAGTTTAGCTAGAAAAAAAGGAATTCAGATTATTTTTCAACTTCTTTAGTTTTGATTGACCTTTTTATAAAATTTTATACGAATAAACAACTTTTATTGATGGGATAGCTTTGTAAATGTAATATTATTTGGACACTTTAATTTGTTAACTAGATAATAGTAAACAAATTAACCTTTGTATTTTTCACAATTTAGAAATCCCAAATAAAGTACATATAAATTTGTGAATCATTGTTTTATAAGTGTGAATTAATTAATATTATATTATAAAATAGTGAATGAATATTAAAAACTAGTGAATCAAAATCATACCATATTTAATAAAATAGTGAATCAATGGGTTATATTATTTCTTGAATCAGTTAATGTTAAAGCTTATTGTAAAATGAAATACCACGTATTAAATTAAATTTGTTAAATATATTTATACTTTTCTATCTAATAATAAAAGCATCTTAAATGTTAAATTTTAAATTTCTTGAGCATAATTAAAATTACTTTTTACCCCTATTATATTTATAAATAACAATAACAATTGTCTAAAACGATACCTTGATCTGGTCTATCATATGTTTTCAAATTTAGACATTAGGCAACAATCGAACATTTAATTCTAATTGTATATAACCATTTTAAAATTAAAATATGTCTTAAAGTTAAATTTAAGGGATAAAAAAAGTAAAATTCTTCATGAAATATTTAGTTATCTTCGTACATGATTATTATAAAAATTCATTTTATAAATTATATTATGGAGTGCTTATAAATATAAAATATATTGGGGAAGCAAAGAATTTATATTACATATATTATTGTTTGAGGACAAATTCTATTTTCTATAAAAAAATAACACTAGTGAGTTTAGCATAATTGGTGGTAATATATCTATACTATTTGTATAACATTTAACATATTAATTTTGACCAATTGCAATATTATCTATTAAATTATAATAAGAAATGATTATGTTACTATTAAGGATAACATTTTATTTTAACAAACATACTGTAGTGTATAACAAGAATAGATAATTAATTGTTACTGCTACATTGTACAGGCAACATGTTAATATGGAATTAAACAAATATATAAATGACTATGTGAGATGGGTTTCTATATTATAATAGAATAAATACTATGAACACACCCAAGACAAAAATAAAGCATTGGGTCAAAAATTTCTTTTGTATCAAGGGAACATACATATATGGAACAAGACAAGAAGTACAAAAAATAAACGAAGTTTATGTAACAAATCGATTCCTTATGAATGTCAAATATTTCCATCACCAGAAAAATTCTTAAGCTTCAAAGACTTGTTTCAAGTCATAAATGACGCTTACAAAGTTTGTAAGCTCATAAAATTGGCAATTACACCCGTTAGAAATTTTTATGGCTTGATTGCCGGTCGCCCAATGTTAAAGGATGAAAAACTATAGATAACAGTTTCAAATATATAGACAAAAAGATCTTGTATTTACAATTGATAGGATACCAAGATCATTTCAACACATGCAAATCAATCTCCACAGCTGCCCAGAAGTTTACCAATATAGCCTATCACAAGTACTTGAGTAACTAATGCCAATATCATTTCAATACAAATGCAAATTAATCTCCACAATTGCCAGAAGTTGACCGATATAGCGTATGATAAGTACTTCACTAACTAAACTACATCCATAGTCATTTAATTTGGGGAGCAGTGCTCAATAACGTGATCCACAAAAATGAAGCATACAAGAAACTAAAAAAACACAACATTATGATAGATTATACAGTGGCATATGACTCCACCCGAGATGTGCTTTCTCTAATGCTGCAAGATAATTTGGGATTTTGAACCGAAATTTGCTTTCAAAAAGTTACTAACAAAAACATTTAAGAAGTTAAAAAAAAATGAGACCATGATTAATAATTCTCTTTTACTTAAAACTATCCCGAAAGTAAGAAACTTTTTATAACAGGTGACACAAGTATCGCCAATAGCCATCGCACCAGGTTTAAGGCAAAGGCTAGTAACATTGGCTAATAAGCAAAAGAAAAATGAACCTGGTTTTCCTCTATCAGCTTTTAGCTTCAGCTTCAAAGCATTATACACCATTTTCCTGAAAGTCAAAAATCTATTGTTTATATCGTCAATTCAAATAAATCTTTCTGAAGCTACATGTTCTACAGAAAAGGCAAACTTGTGTAATTATAAGAATTCTTACCACTTTGACATCATTGGCTAGACCCAGGTCAGAAAGTGAATTTCCTGATATACAATTTACATGCACGATAACACCATTGTCGTTATTCCCAACTAGACCATTTGTTATATCTAGGTACACGGCTCCTTTAAACATCCATTTATTCCTTTCTTGACTGTAGAAATCGTCAAACATTTCGCCACATAAAATGCATACATATTGGCTTTCATCTGCATTAACCATCATCTCACCATTAATCTCCAATGCCTCTTCTGTACAACCAATCGGTGTTGTGCCCCCATTGATCCAATCCTCAGAATTTGAGAACCAACTTCTTGACGTGCTGGATTCACAATTCTTCAGTGTATGCCATTCCATATGTCTATCAAACCGTTCTTGTAGTTTAAACCTTAAACCACATATGCTGCATTGATGTGGAAGTTCATCAATGAGCTCACTAATCACAGCAGGATGAAACTCCCTAATAACATCAGCCTTAAAGTTGAAACCAATTAGAGACTTAACTTCTTCATTAATAGACTGAGGTATTGTGACAGTACTTTTACCTACAGTACTTTTAACTACGGTACTTTTAGTGACAGTACTTATTCTGACAGGCTTGGGGGGAGCTGGTTTACTGCTAGTAGATGAAACAGATAACACTGAAGAAGCTACAACTGGAGAAACTTCTTGTGAAGTTGGAGCTGGTTTACCGCTAGTAGATGAAACAGATAACACTGAAGAAGCTACAACTGGAGAAACTTCTTGTGAAGTTGGAGTATCATCATTCGGGCTCGGGCTCAGGCTCTTTGAATCATCATCTTTCGTTGCAGATATTAAGCCTTTCGCAACCAATGTACTCAGAAGACTTGACACAGGATTTGATGCAGCATTAGTGACGCTTGGACTCAGTGTTGAAGAAACGGGTTTGTTAGCAAAAATGCTGCTAACAGCAGCAGCTAACAAACTACTGGAGCTGGACGTTCCGAGTATATCAGAAACGGAAGATTTTGGACGGGCCAGTGAGGAACTAACCACAGGGTTTGCAACGGATTCAGACACAGGTTCGGGTTGATAAGATGGAAGAGAAGGAGCATGTTTTATTGGTAATGGAGGTGATGGTGGACGTAAATTGTGAAGCTGTGATTTTCGAGAGTTCTGAGGCCTTAATTGAAATGAATCTTGATGGGATTGACTAGAAAGTCCCGTGTTTATTTGACGTCGAGATCGAGCTGCTATACCATCTGCATCTGTTAGACCTTGGTCAGCTAAATCATGCAGTAACCTACCCGACTGATACTGTGAGTGTGGATGTTGACGAGGTGGTGCCTGAGTGGGTGGTGTTGCAATTTTACTTGCCTGTCTTTCAGGGTCAATATACAACCGCGGGTCTCTCTTCGAGCTAGGATTCACCGTAATGGAGCTCACATCATCCCACATGTATTCCTCTTCCTCTGAGTTCTTCCAGCTCCTACTTACTTCACCACCACCTCCTTTTTTAATCGGCTGTAATTTCACATCAGAAGCTGCAGATCTTGGAACCGAATAATTCGGCAATCCATGCTTAATGTCAAAAGAATTTCTTGCTAGCCTAGATATTGTCTCTGTACTATTGTTACCAGATCCATACCGAGATTTTTCAACTCCTTGCTCTACAACTCGTTCACTTGATATATCAGAACCAAAATCAAAATTGTTATATGATGCGGCACTGTTGTCATGTGTCAGATCGCTCTCCACATCTCTTTGTATCTGCTGAATATTCTGCAAATTTGAAAATGCTGTTCAGCATTTTCTTCAAATAACATTTAGAAATTATAAATAAAATTATCCGGTATCATACATGCAACTTTAGCCGAGGATCAGCACGTGCCCTCTGAGGATTAATATTAGCTGGCATTCTGTCCTGTCTCCCAGTATCTTCAGGTGAATGAACCAGATTTGTGGTTATGTCACTGGCTGCAACTTTTGCCTTCAGGACAGTTTAAAACAATAACTATAAAAACTTGATACAGATGCCTCCGGAAACATTCAAGTTTCAAGGGACAATTTCATATATATCCTTGTAAGAGTCAAAAAGATTCCTGTATATCCTTCTATATTTCATAATATCGTATTTGGAATTTAAAAAAACTAAAACACTCTTATTTATCCAATGAGAAGTCAATACAAAAATTAAATATACCTTAGTGAACAATCTAATTACAATTAAATTAAAATATTACATAAATATGGAATGTCAGTTAACAAAAGGTACATTTGATATCAATTGTATTACATTGGGTAAATATGAGATTTTTAGTGTTATGATATGACAAATATGATTTGGATGGACGTACACAAAATTTTGAATTTTTAAAATGAAAGATGTGAATTTATAAAAATTGCAAGTCTATATTTATATTTTTAACATCTGTAACGATACATACGAATTTTTTCCATGTTTTAAACACCTTACCCTGGTTGACTGTTGGAGTTTCTGTCTTGCTTCCAAATACTTCGGGTTTACATGAATGCTGCGGGCGGGACGTTGAGGCTGTGACTCAGGTCTAGACGTGGTCAACGCTGAAGAGGAACCGTTCCCAGCTGATTGGAACCCAAGTTCTCTCTCTATTGATTGAAGTGACTGAGGAGGAAATACTCCTTTCCAGGTCCCAAAAAGATGCCGCATACCAGAATGTACTGCAGAATCAGCCTGTCTATAGGCTTTGCAGAATACCTAAAAATGCAAAATAAAAAATGGCTTTATTTATCACGGGGACATGGTTATAACTTAGAAGCCTTCTATGGATTAGGATCTAACCTCAGGGAGTTTGGCAGAGAAGTGTTTGATGTAATCTCGTCCAATATTTTTCACAATACTGTCTAGAAGATACAGTGAAGGCAACTTCTGATCACTCGGAACCTAAAATAAATTCAGTATCAGTAACTAAGACGACTAATAAAAACTCTTTGAGGATGTGTACTACTCTAGAACAATAAACATAACCAACAGCAATTGCAGCAACAAACTAAAAAAGAAGTTGACCAATCCAACAACAGCCAATTGAATTTGAGGTAACAAGATAGTAATGATACAGAATTTGACCAGAAGAGTGCAAGTTACATATCATACACTTCCCCAAATATACAAGTACTCAAAATATGAGTACTGCTTGCATTGGCAGATCAGTTATCTCTTCAATCAACACAATACTTATAATAAAGTGTAAAGACTGAACAAAGATTACTCTCAACAGATCACAATGTCCACCCAATCAATGGAATTTTAGAGCAGTCCTTTTGCATGCAGATGATATTGAACTCACAGAAGTGAACAAACTCAATTACTGCGGGCATGATTCATTATTACATTCCACATGCCTTTTCACCAAGTCAGATGCCTTTAGGATTTCACCTTCATCGCATACATACTTTTGTTCTTTAGAAATAAAAAAGAAAAAGATAGAATAAACTTTTCTTTTGATTTGATTGATCAACTACAACTTACTGTTTCAGTTCAGTTGCAATTCAGGAAAACGAAGTAGCAAAGTTAAAGGGATTTAAATACGTAAAAGACGTCCTGATAGCAATATTAGTATCAGTTTAAGTATTCATGTTGAATCCTATAAACAGTTCCAAAGCGAGTAACTCGGTAGCAATTCCCTATGCAAGTTCTACAGTCACATCAAGCCAACATCAGAGACATAATTTAATTACTCCCTACACAGCAATATAAAAAAGGACACATACACATTTTCTTTATCAACAGTTAACAAAGATATCGACTATAATCAAGGCACCATTTCAAACCATAGAAAAATCTACTAATAACAATTCTTATTTACAAATTAGAGCTGTAATTACTTTTAAAAGTAGCCATTACTAAAAGATATCACTTTGTTTAATCTACTGTACATTCAAGCAATATACTCAATAATAACACAACTATATCTAAATTCTAAACAACCATAGTAACCAAAATCATCACCTCAACAATATTATTGCAGATAGTAGCAGCAATAGCTTTCGCAGCCTGCACGTTCTCTCCAGCAATGATAGTCAAGTTAGTTATAATCGGTTTTGAATTAAAAGTTAGCTCATCTAGAGCTGTCCTGTACTGACTCACAAGTTCCTGATGTTGTTGCTGTTTTATTTGTGATAATGATTGCGGCTCGTAACCGTCTCCATCTCCGCCTCTCTCCACCGCAGTTCGAAACCCTACCGATTGACCTTGAGCAATCGGCCTATTATTACCGTTTGAATTATTATTAATATTACTTCGAAGAATCGTCGGTTCTTCTGTTATTAATCGAGGTTTCTTCAGTGTATTAGGGTTTCTCGATGATCTATCAAAAGATCTACCTCGTGAATCGTTGTCCATCTCCATTCCAACAATCCAAATCACAAAAGAAAAAACAAAACCTATTCTATGTATACAATTATCAATTTACAATAGAAAGAGTGAGTTCTATATGAAGTTTATACAAGTTGTTACGACAAACATTGAAGATGAGTAAATCTGAAACCCTAGCCCTAATTACAATGACATAGATCGAAAAAGACAAAAAAATCTAAAAATTACAATTGAATAAACGATAGATTCAGTTAGAGTGCGTGCATATACAGAGATAATGAAGAGATTTGAATGACATCAGGGGTTGAGATCAAGGGCTGGTTTTGCCTTTTGGTACTTGATATTTTTGTTCAGAAATTCACCGGAGACTTTATTTATGTGCGTTTGATGTGTATTGGGACCGTAGATATGGATACATCATACATCACTTGTATGAAAGGATTAAAAATAAAGCCCAATTTGGTTGGGCTTTAAATTCACCATAAGAACTCGAGTACTCGTGTAGTCGTGTTATTTAATCCATTTTTTGTTTTTAATTTATAAATTTATAAATAATAAATAATTAGTTTATGTATTTATATGTATACATGTGGTTATGTTTGGGGACGGGATTTTGATGGTTTTTAAGAGATTGAGTTTCTACTTTATATAAATTTTAATTCATAAATATTATCTGTTAACACTGTAACTTTTTAATAGAAGTACCGATCAATTTTTAAAATAAAAACATTTTGAAATACTTTTTAAAATAAAGTTTTACTTTAGCTCCAGTTATAAATTCTAACCTTTAGCTAATTGTTGCCATATATACCCTATATCTATATGATTATATCTATATCTATATTTTATGCTCCCTTATAAAGGGTTTAGAAACTGTCTTATGTACCTCACGTTTCTAAAGACAATAAAATACAATTCTATCCTCTTGATTAATTAATTTGACTTCTATGTAATTGGAAACAACGTACTTTGTATAATTAGAAATAACAATTAACCACAACTTTAATAATCACACATTCAATATATTTCATATCAATTAGTCAAAAAATCATACATTTTTTAAAATGATTTTTCTAAAGAATTAATGATTTTGAAATCATAACTCCAACATCATATGAAAACAAATTTCTTTTAAAACAACAATCATATGTCCAAAACATTTATAAACATATCATCTTTATAAAAGATGGCAGCTTACACACACGCACATATATATATATATATATATATCATGCATTTAGTATGAATTCCGAAATTAAAATGTCATCTACAACTACTCTTGATAAGAAATGTTTGTTTCGATACTATAGTACATTGACAGTTTGATCTGGTTGAGAAGTTCAATCATGGTCAATAGGACTAGAACAATTAAGAAATCAAGTTACCCGATTCAACCCACAATTTAAGTTAGTTTACATGTTATTTACGTTCTAACCGACTGTATTTGTATTTTAATACAATTTGAACAAAAAAATATATGCATCATAACCAATAAATGTCAACATATATCATATACATTGCATTGTAATTAGTAATATCTAGTGTAACCATATATCTTGAATTGTTAGATACTTGATAATAAAAGCCATATTCGATCATTATTCTTTCTGTTTTTTCTTATTTATAGCTAGATTCAATCGGCGAGTGAAAATTATGTATTTATGAATGCACATATATCACCGCTATCTTCCTACATGTAATAAAATATCTACGATACTGAGTCTTAGTATAATAATGATGATTTAACCACTAATAATAATAAAATATATATAATAAAAATAATATATTTGATTAAGAATAGTATTAAATGATGGTAAAAACTACACACAACATACAATAATAATAATAATAATAATAATAATAGTAAAAGGAGAAAGAAAAAATGATAACGAGCCATTTAATATTTTAAGTATGTAAGTTTATATTTTATTTTCCCGATATACTAAGTGGGTTGCCCCCTAATTATATGGCTACTTTCTTATAATTAACCCACCATTTATTAAAACAAAACTTTAATATGAATATCAAGTATGTAGGTCAAATTCCTTTCTTATTGGTTTTTCTTTTCAAATTACATGTCTCATTTACAAAAAAGTAAGTTAACCAATCTCATATGTGATTGTTTGTTGAAGGATTATGCGGATCCTCTCTTCTTTTGCCAACTACGTCTAAATCCTACTTGAAAACTTCATTGATACCAACTATTAAATCATTCAATTTCTTCTACTTGATGTTCTGACTGAATATCGTTTGTAACTTTGTACATTTTAGCAAATTGATAACTTAAATAAATTCATCTACATGATCGCTCTTCTTCATCATATCATTGCAGGGTAAAGCTCCATTAAATCAAGCTTTGATTTGCGTACGTTCATTTTTTGAATTCTTTGGTTCATTCCCCATTAAGGTTTGTTCACTATTACGTGAATGTCTGAATGACGACAAGATTAACTGGATGTGTTTATTATTCACTTATAGGATGCTTGTAACATTTAGATTATTTGTGGGAGTTTTTGATATGTTTGCACCAAAAAGTAGTTTTACCCGTCTATTCTTTTAACATATTTTAAGGTTGACATGTTACATATGTACTTACATATCTTTTTAGAGGTGACAGAATAAATGGGTTGTGCGGGTTCAACAACGACACAAATAATAAATACATGTTACAAGTCTTGATGACTTGCCATTCTAAAAGATTAAGAATTTTGACAACTTTTAACTCATATGTTTCATTTGCCCTTTTTTACATTTTATTTTGCTTTTTCTTTTACAGGTGTATACTAACAAGAACATGACAACTATATTTCAAATAGTCCATGTGATATTCTTTTACTTAAATTCAATATTATTATTATTATTATCATTATTATATGATACTAATAAGTCAGTATTATTTTCCTTATTGTCTTGGTCCAACTAAAGATTTATCTTTGTATTTTATTTTAGTTGGACGTTTTCTTTTTTATGTTAAGCATTCATCTTTATAATTTATATTTAGTTGCTGAGAGCATATTCCCCATTTACATAAACATCTAATCTCAATAGTATTGATGAATATGTCACTAAACAGTTCTTTTACTTGGTATATTTGCTTCATTTTGAATGTTGTTGAATTTTGTTTTTGCAGTTTAGATATAGTGTTTCGTCAAACCTTAGTTTTATTTATTAATAACAATTTAATACATATAACTGTTATAATTTATAATGTCATGCATCGTACGAGTAATAAACTCATTTTTATAGATAAATGATTATCACTGCACAAGTTTGTAGTAAATGAATACATACACTAATGAATTAACTTGAATCTTGATATTTAAGTTATATTATAAACTATAACAGAACAAGATATATAAGTAAAATGTTTTCATGTACTTATGGCCAAATCAAAATTATTCAAACACTTCATTATTCGTACACTTCCTATTTGGCCCAGTAAGTTTTTGTTTGGTCGGTAACAACACAAGAATTAAGTTGTGTCACTGTGTCAGTGCCTCTTTTATCCCTCTTACTTCATCCATCACATAATAGGTGCATATAATTACATTATACAAAATTTAATAAAAGATATAATTGATACATTTTGTAAAATAAAATCTTTTGCACAATTGTCTATATATTAGTTTTGTAAAAAGTTAGATAGTTGATAAATTGATAAATTATTATATTTTTTTGAAGTTGATATTTATTTTAATACAAATAAAAATAAAAAAGTAAACACTTATTATAAAATGAATTAAGTGTTTATTGATCTCATGTCACTCTAATACTAAGTACTTTTTATTATAATTAATAATAATAATAATAATAATTTTGATTTATTTCTATTGAAATACTCGAATTGTGAGGGGGGAGTGTTGCCCTATTACTGCACCTACATAGATTGAGATCTCAAATTCACAAAATCATGGTCAATCTTACAAATTTCTTCTATCATCCAAGCTATTCAATATATATATATAGAGAGAGAATAGAGCGAGAATATGTATAAGCACTAATTATGTATCATCCGTCTAGTGGTACTATTTATGGAGTTGAGGTCAAGATTGTAAGTTTAAACCTCATCTTTGCATTTTAGGTTTTTCGTATTCATATTCATAGTTGGATATATAAAAAATATGTAAATTGAATTATAAGTATCTATGTATACATATATTTTTTTCCATTTATATATCTTTTGTATCTATATAAATATGAATTAATTGTTTGTGATGATGGATTTAATGAATGATTATAAAGTTTGATAGTCATATAATAGAGTTTTATATAACCCTATAATAATGATTTGATTGATAGGTTGATTAATGAGTATAAGTTTCACCATATGTATCATAAATTTCATACGCTTCAATTTTTATTGATTTTTATCTAATTTTGTAATAAATTGAAAATTAAACTCATCCTTCCTCTTCAACAGCTGATCAAACCATTCAATTTTCACTTAAATTCATTATCATATTTTGCAACAAATCAAATCCACTTTCCCGTAAATTGATTGCCATTTAATTTTGCAATAAATTAAAAACTAATTTCTTCATTTCAATCTCATTACTAAGTTGTATTGTTTTCTATAAATTTTCATTCATATGGCCTACAGCAAACTATCACATACAAACAAGGTTGATTCTCCAAATGGATAAATATACTAAAACTCTAAAAACATAACCTAAAGAAACTTCTTTTATATATGTTGTAAATGGGATGTTAACACTATTCACGGAGTATACACTATTTTTTACATTATATTAATATATATATGTATATAATCTGGTTCACATGAATTTATGCAGGGAAATGTGTGCATTGTACTACAAAGAACATTATACCGCATTGTTTCATTGATAGGCTACAAGACTGTTGCGTTTATTCTATGGGAAATGTTAACGTCCTACCGAACAAAGATGAATATTTGAATTCTGAATGATAACAGTCTCATGATTGAGCTACAAGGGTCGACTTATGTGAGGAAAGATACAAGTGACGCTGATGCTTTCATTCGATACTTTTTTCAATGCATTGAATTTGAAAAACTCGAACCTACAGACAGAAAGTTTAAAGTCCTACCAAACAAAGATGAATTTCGAATTTTGTATGATAACAATCTCATGATTGAGCTACAAGGGTCGACTTATGTGTGGAAAGATACAAGTGACGCTGATGCTTTCATTCGATACTCTTTTCAATGCATTGAATTTGAAAAACTCGAACCTAAAGTACTTGGTTGGTAAGATCCTCTATTATTTGTTCCATACGTTTTATTTGTTAAGATTATAATTTATCATTCAATAAGAAACTACGTATCGAATACCATGTAGATGTCATTGGTTATGTTATGAATGCTAACAAACTGACACTGAAAAAATAGGTGCAACGACCCTTGATTTTGATCTTAGGAACCAAAGGTAACATCTCCTCAAATCACAACAATTATTAGTAACTATTTTGTTGCTATGATGTTTATTATAAATGAATTATTTTATTATAAATGAATTGTTAAAGCGTTTCCCATTAATTTGGCTCTAAGCAGATTATATTTAATGGGTCAAAACATGTAAAACAAGTTGGTGGTGTAATATTCAAACAATGTAGCAGCAAAACGGTTTGGGTGGTAGGTCACTAACTCGAGCGGGTCAAAACGATTTGGTTTAGAGCAGGTACTCGAATACGTGAAAATAGTCTTGGTAAAAATAGTCTAGATCAATAACAGTATAAAAATCTATTAGTGGAGAACACTTTAACAGTTCATTCGTATTGAAATAACATGGCAACAAAACAAGTTGGGACATAACGGTAACTCAAATGGGTTCACAACAGTCTTGGTTGATAAGGTCTTGATTCATAACCATATCAAAAATACAAATCAATTCAGTATCCTAAAAACTTAATATGCTAATTCAGTAATCAATTTATGAGATCACTCTGTTTTCTAGTCCAATTAAGAGTAACAAATTAGTTATTAACTCTACATTGATTACGATGATCTGTAATCAAGAGCAACATTAGTAACTTACGTACTAAGGCTGCCTTGGAACCAATTTGTAACTGTATACAAACTCAAAATGTAATTCTATTATATTATCGCTAATATAATTCTTCTGGTTTTTAATATAAAATAAAGAAATTACTATTGATATATAGACATTGTCATACTATTGATTTGCCAAATCTAACTTTTTTCTCTACTTTTATAGGATAACGAGACAGGGTGATATATGAAATGGGTCAACGATAATGTAATATTGATGGTGATGACAAAAATAAACAATTTGGAGCTTTGGGTCATATCAGATACCTAATTCACTTCTTGAATATTTGAAAACACAATCTATAATCTTCTTTGATATATTCTTGGGTTTTTCCCATAAATAGTCATATGTTATGACTACAATTGCTTATTATATCATCCACAACCATACTTAACTACTTTATATTTCTTAATATTAATTATTAATTTAAAGATATAAGAAGTGGTATTAACAAAAATATCAAAACATAAATAATTAAATATTGAAACATAATCAAATATGTGCAATCGCACGGACTTTATTCACTAGTATCAGTAAAAATTATATTTGAGCAAATCACATTAACAACTTAAAAGAAAAACAATTCGTTAAATACTGAATTATATTTTGACCGATTTCACGACTAGCTCGATAGAATTTTTTTCTTCTGATTATTGATTTTTAATGTTTTATTACACAGAAGCCGAGTTTGGTTTGAATTGTAGCCGGAAATCACTCTAAGTCGGATCACATACACAAATCAAAAATTTTGTTTAACCAAAGAATTAGATACTTACGTGGTAAAGATATTTCAACCAATGATCAAATGCCACGTACTCCATACACCTATTTTGACTACGTAGCCTTTCTATCATCCATCATCTAGAACAATTTGCACATCAAATATCACTTTACATTATATTTATTTCCCTGGCCCCATAAACAGGCTACCCGATTTCTCTCGACCTCCCAAAATCTACAACCTTATTGGCTAATTTAAAGCCTTAAACCCCAAGCAACAAAACGACACCGTATCAAAACTATCAAACAGTTGTAAAAATCCCGTTCAACAAAAATATCTGCCTATTCTTCCTGTTCCAAACTTGTTATTTCATCCTGTATGCATCATAACAACAATGAACAGTACCAAATCTCCACCGCCTCTCACAAGATTTTTATCAAACACCTTGTCTGCATATACACACATTACCTATATATATCGTTATATTATAAATATATATTCATACAATTTATCTATCACTCCTCACTAAACATTTCTTCCCCTGCTTCCTCATTTCAACGCATGGATCATTTCTATCAAAGCCGCCCAAATTCGTATCAGCTGCCACTTCCCCTGTCCGTTTCCTTCGGTCTGTATTTTTATTGGTATTTTATATATTTATTCATGTTTAACTTATATTTTAGGATATGTGATCTGTTCTGCTAGCAGTATGTATGTGTAACGAACGTAAATCCTAACATAGATTTCAAGGTATCGTTTTCCGCTTCATTTTCTATTAATAATGTTATGGGACCTTGATCGGATTAAGCCATAGCCCTTGTAGTTCACTTGGTTTTATGGTAAGAAAACGTGCGGAAATGTCTAGAGGTAAAGGTAGAATGGTGAAAAGTTATAAACAAATTGAATGATAATGCTATTTTTTATGTTACATATTGGACCTGTACGATGCATGCCTCTAAGTTTATATTTTGTGGACTCGTAGCGATCCAACATGTAACAGTATGAAATATGCGTGCTGCTAACAACACTGATCATTTCCTGTATATTAGAGTTGATATGCTTTATTCTACATGTAATAATTTTTATGTTTGATAATTGATAACAGATGATGTAGATATTGTAAATGGCGAGGAGGGTGTTCTTGTTCCGCAACCACTTGATTGTTTACAAGGGACACCAGTTCCACCATTCTTGTCGAAAACTTATGATCTGGTGGATGACCCGGGACTAGACCCGATCATCTCATGGAGTGATACAGGTGCAAGCTTTGTTGTGTGGGACCCGGTTGAGTTCACGAGGATAATATTGCCAAGGAATTTCAAGCATAACAATATGTCAAGCTTTGTTCGGCAACTTAACACATATGTGCGTATATAATTGCTTTTTATACTAGACCTTTAATCACCAGGGTCATTATGTTAGTTTGTATGTCTACTTCCTATGTTTATTTTTTGTTCTTTGTCAATTATTTCATGTTTTTTTTCTTCGTATTATACATATGTAGCTTAGTTTTATCGGTGTTTTGTAAATTGTCTCTTATTCGTTAGCCTTTTGTATATTTATCAATGTAACTTCTATATTAGATGTAGATAATGAAGGGGGTTGTTTTCTAGTTATAATTTGAGTTGGTTACTTGGATACTCTGCTGCTCTCTTTGCTTATCAATACTGCTTACAAGAACTTCTGATTAGTAATACTACTACTACAATTGTGTATATCAAGAATTCTACTGACTTTCTTCACTGTATAGCATCGTATTAATGAGAGGTACTGCTTAAGGACCAGGTTGCAGATAGATTTCATGTATGGTAAAACCTTCAATTATACTTTTGACTAATTTGTTGTCAGGATTACGCGATTGCATATATTTTCGTATGTGACTTGGGTTGTTCTTGATGTGATTTTCTGACAATCTTCCTCCTGTTTATGGTTTGCATATGCTTTTGTATAATAATTTTAGTTTTACTATGAAAATAAATATCTAACTTATATCATCTTGGCGGTTGTTTAATATTTTTGTGGCCAAATGAGTTCAGGGATTTCGCAAGATTGATACCGACAGGTGGGAATTCGCTTGTGAAAGCTTCTTGCGAGGAAACCGACATCTTTTGAAAAACATTCAAAGGCGCAAGTCACTGCAGTCTCAACAGGTTTATGAAGAAGGAAACTTGCTTTCAATTGAAGCCGAGGTAGAAAAGTTACATAAAGATAAGATAGAAATGATGCAAGAAGTTATCAATCTACAACAGCAGCAACGTGGAACCCATCAATATATAGAATCAGTGAACGAAAAACTTCAAGCAGCTGAAGATAGGCAGAAGCAGATGGTCTCATCTTTAGCTAAAGTTCTTCAGATCCCACGATTCAAGAAAGAACAAGGACGTATTTCTTCTTCAAGAATGGTTCGCAAGTTTGTTATGAATCAACCCCATGATCAAGGATATGGTTTAGATCCAATTATCCCAGTTGATGACACGGTAAGCGATCTTGATATACGCACAGAAGTTTTACCATTACAACTTCATGTAGATTCACAGGAACTGGCTCAAAATGAAGATCCTATTATAAAAGAAGAAAGTGTGTTTGATTTGGATTTTGAAGCCACAACTGAATACTTTTTATCATCTCCAGTGAATTTGAGTGATGAGTGTGTGGTTAAACAGGAAGATATTTGGAGCTCAGAGTTTGAGACAATTGCTGCAATGCCTGGTTCTAGTAACGAGATGTGGAATGATGTTGGAAGCTATGAATTGCCAGAGTTTGGTGTTTGTGGTGACGAGTTGTATGATATCTGGAATTTAGAAGCTTCTGGTGCTGAAAATAGTCCAAGTGGTGAAACCAACCAATATGGGTTTTGAATCCTAAGTTGGTTAGGTTGATAGGGGTGTTATTTAGACTGATGAAACTATTATCCAATAATCGAATTGATAAATTTGTTTTCTTCTTATTTGATCTACTTTTTAATTTAAATTTCTGCACAATTACAGTTTACTCTGAATACACTTTTGTCATTAGAGTATTGGGCAACTTGTCTAACAAACACGTACAAGACATATGCCCTTTCATTAGATATTATACCATTTTCAGGTATATAGAAGATTATCACCCACATGATCTTGGTGTCGTTACGTTTGATCCCTAGCTATTCAGTGGATTTATTCGTTGCTGTAGGTACCTGTTTTTTTTTCTTTGTCTGTTGCATGTTTCTTCACATATTGCTAAGGCGAGGCAACTGCTGTTCATAAATATGTCTAATGGGTTAATAACTACTTCGTTATTATGTATATATGATTAATGATTCTAGTCTCACTGTTTGTTGTTCTTTTCCCAGGTCACTCATGAGGATTCAATCTAGGATCCATCGCTTTGTAGAATTTTGTAAGGAAGGACAAGTATGTTAATTTGCTGTTCTCCCATACAAAACAGGATTATGCCTGTAGTGTGGTAATAATACAGGAATAAAAGCACCGGCTATGACATATTTTTTTGGCTAGTTTGTGGCTTGCAATTTTTGCTAATTTCAGGGATATATCAAAACTGCATTATAAGCCTGCAGAGGCTGCAATCCTCAAGTCAGCTAAAGGTTTCCTTTAGGGGATATGGGCATAGGCAAATATAGAGTAAACACAAGCTTTGAGACTACTGATTAGCCACCCTGAACCTTGGTTACACGGTTTAAACTTACAATCTATTAACTTGAGATTAGTTCCATCATACCATCTTGTTAAGCCCTTAAATAACTCATAATGACACTTTCTTTCAGGGAAAAAACATAGGGTGAGTGGTTGAGGGTACTAGGGAGTGGGGAATAAAGAATGTGAAAAATAATGAATGATTGTGCTTGGTCTCATTTAATGTAGTGATTCATTACCTAATTATTAATGGGTAATCACCTATTCTTCAACAAATTAGGGATAATGGATATTATTACTTATAATCGTCACAGGTTCCCAACATAACGTTCATATATGCATTCCAACCTGTTACCACAAACCCTCTCAACCCTTTGAAATTTCGGGTGGGGCTCAATCTCAAATAGGGGTATAAACAAGGCTCGAGCTCGCTCAGTTCGTTTAAAATTCAAAGAGTTCGAGGTCGACTCGTTTCGAGCCTATTATATAAAGCTCGAGCTTGCCTCGTTTGATATTATATAAGCTCGGGCTCTCGTTCATTACATAACATTATTTATTTTATTATTATCAATTTATATATAATATTTATTTATTTCTTTTATAACTTTTAACCTCATATAATAAGATTTACTATTATCATTTTAAGTATTATATACATACTAGTTATTATGTAATTATATATTATATTATTGTATAAAAATAATTTAATGTATATAAATGAAAGGCTCGTTTAGACTCCCGGGGAACTCGATATAAGAAGTTCGAGCCGAGCTCGTTTACTAAACGAGCTCCAAAATATGTTCAAGCTCGGCCTAGATCTCATTTAAGCTCGGCTTGAATCAAACTTTTAAAGAGTCAAGCTTGAGTAACTCGCGAGTAGCTTGGCTCATTTACACTTCTAATCTTAGGTCAAGGTTATGGTTAACATGCCAATCCTCCAACCCAAAAGTAACTATTATATTTGATCATTTTGACCAGATACCAAATTAACTTGAGAGAAACATGCTAACCCATTTACCTAAACGGGTTGTGAAAATCACTTCTGGGAGTAAGGTTTTCTCTGGAAAAACGTGACATAATTGATCGAATATATTTTCAAGTTGAATGTTCTTACCAAGTATATCCTGTATATAATTATCATGGGTTTTTTTCTCATTAAATTCCGTTTGTACGATGTTTATGCGAATATAATATATAATGTAAGTGATGAATAAATAGTATATATATAATTATTGTTTGTTAAATAAACTGTCTGAATAATCAAAAATATCACATTATGTGAGGTAGTTAAAAGAGTAATTATGTCAAAAGTTCATGACCTAATATGAAAATTCACTTTCCTTATTAAAAATTCACATTTTGGTTACATTAATTATTGAAAATATCACAATTCAATCCGATAAAGAATAAAAAAACGTTCTATGTACCCAAAAAGACATGTATTATCTATACCACTTCTAGTAATAGAATCTTACTGAACATGTTCCTAACATTATTAGACTTAAAAGAGAGTAAAATAATCTTGACCCACATAGTTAAAAATAGTTGAGGGACTAAACTTATACTTTACTCAAAATACCGGATTGTATTTGTACCGAAACATAACATTAAATTTTTTTAACAATTTTTTTAGCAAAAACAAAATAAGAGGAATTCCAATTCCCAAATAGGGTAAATTACATTTTTCGTCTATGTAGTCTTTAGTATTCTTATGAATCGTTTATAAAGATCGTTTATTACAATGACCGTCCTTGTGGTTTGCATTTTTTCTCAACTTCGTACTTTTCAATCTGAATTGACCAAAACACCATTTTCCTAATTATTTTTTTTATTTTTCTTTGAATTTTTAAATATTAATCGATTTTCAAAATTATTTTTCCTTTCTGTTTATTAAAAAAAATAACTAGTTGTATCATCAAACATGAAAACACCACTGACAATTATCAATCCAGACTTCTCGATCCAGATTTTAAAAAACTTATGTTTTTAATTTCATTTTAAATTAAAAAATAAACATCTTATCATTACAACACCAATGTCATCTTCATGTATATAACCCCATTCGTTTATTATTACAAATTCATCATCAAAAACAAAAACAATATGGCAAAAACCCTAATTGATGTGACAACTAACTAGCTTGGTTCTTCGTCGTCGTTATGTTATTCCCATCAAAACGTCACCGGAAAAATTCCTCAAATACCTTCAGTGGCTGTCATTTTCCTGGCCGTCACTTGAACCAACATCTTTGGCGTCACCTACACTAACACAAATTTAATTTTTGTTGTTTGATGGTTTAACGGGTTGTGTAACTTAGGGTCGATCTATAGTTTTGACTAGGTTTGACAGTGATTTTAACTGGTACCTGGGTTGGGGTATAGTGGTGATGATGACAAGTGCCATGGAGGGAGGCCGACCAGAAGTCGCAGGTTTCGAATGAGGATGGAGGCCATCCGGAATAATCAAACACTCTTTTGTCATTCACCCCTTCGTGGTTGGTTGTGGTTATGATAAGATTTATGCTCATGGTTATTCATAGTTATAGTGGTACTAAAAGAGAAAATGAGTTGGTGGTGATGAAAGAGAAAAGGGTGTGAAAAGTGGTCCGTTAAAGTTGAAGATTTGATGAAAGAGAAGGATAAAGATGATAAGGATGTACAAAAGATAAAGGAATTAAGAACGACTATAATATTTTTCAGAATTATAAAATGAATCGATAAGGGTATTTTAGTCGATTTACGTGGACGGGCAGTGTAATAAACGATCTTTAAGGACAACACGTGCGAATACGAAAGATTACAAGGACGAAAAACGTAATTTACCCTTCCAAATATCTCAAAGCCAAAAGGCGGGAAAAGTTACCAATACAACCCAATCACAAATAATCAAATATAATAGCATTATTACAATCGCAAATCATCTCCACAAGCTTCGCCGCTACCCTCCGTCATTTTCCGTCAGATCACTGGTAAATGTTTGTACGTTATTGGCGTATCGATCTCAAGTAGGTACATTTATTGACTTGATTAACTTACGTTTCTCACAATTGATTAACTCTTCACGCGATTAATTCCGTTAAGCTTATATACTTACAGATTTCTATGTTATTATTCACAAATGTCATAAATGAAAGCTAGTGTATTAGATCATATAAGGGTTTTTTTTTAATACATTGTTGTGTACATTGATTTAGTCAATGGTGATTTATACATACAAATGTTGCCTAATGGAATTATCTATGATTATGTACCACATGATTGATAAATCGTACAAATAAGCGATTGACATAGATGGACATTTTCGTTAAGCTTATGCTTTGATTGAAGGGTTTTAGCGCGTATCACATAAGACAAACTTGTGTCTTTGTTAACATTAAAAAAAAAAAACAAGTACAACGGAGCAAATAAAAGATCAATCATATTGATTTTATCCTTGTAACCAAGATCATGATACTTGAAAAAATATGTAAAACAAATAAACTAAACAAGACTAGGTTTAGTTATGTACTTGAAGATGCTCGGTATGATCAAATCTTTAATCTTCTTGTTCCTTCTTTTTGGCTTCTAGAAAACAAAATTTTCCACTTGGATCTGTTAGGTATCCACCGGTGATAACACGCACCGGTGATAACACGGTTAAAAGAGCAGTAGACTCAAAGTATAAAGTTAATGTGTTTTTAAATCAGACTGAATCCGAACCGGGAATGCAATCAAATCGCATTAGGGGAGGGAGTAATTCGTTTTTGGGGTCTTGTTAGGGTTCAGGGATTGTTTCTAATTAAATATCAAGTTTAAATGAAATCCTTAAAAACCTTTATTTATAGTGGAGAACCCTAACTAGTTTTCTTATATGAATCTAATTCATATTTCCACTATGAATCCTTAAGTTTAATCTTTATTAGACTAACTCAAGTATTAATTGCATGTAGAACATTTTAGTTTAATCTAAATTAAACTAATTAATTATTTATATACTTAATTATAAATATATCGTTTATATATATGTTTATTAAATAAATAACCATAACAATTATTATTTATATTAATAAACCAAATATATTAATTACATTTAGCTTTGTTTATTATCATATAATAAATGCATAAATGACTTGTTACTTTATTTGACATATTAAACAACATCAACTTTCTATTTAATATTCGTCCCACGATTCATTTCATTTAAATGAATAATTGATTAATAATATCAAATATTATTAATATCATTAAAAGCTTTACACTACTTGTTCGGTTGTGCTGACTGGTGTGACCCTGCGGTGTTCTATTGAAACTAGTTGTAATGTTCATTCTTATATTGATGCACATAATCCTTCTAGGTTACGAAAAAAAATTAATGTCACTGTTTAAGATCATGCAAGATTTCGTGTATTTATATCAGTGATTTAGCAAATGGTGTTTTACAAGGCCACGTTGACGATTCATATTAGAGCAAAGGGAGTGGAGTAAGGTGACACAAAGTGATCAATAACCAAATTGAAGTGAACACTCCACACTCAAATTGACTCACAAAATAGTTGGATCAACATGGTGGCTATCACTTTGAGTGATATTCACATTTTGCTTTTTTGTTTTTATTTGTGTGTGTTTACTTGTATATAAAGGTAAAAAATATTCAAATGTAGGTCCAATTTTCAGTGTGATGAGTACAAGTAAAAGTTGATTTAAGTGTAATTTTAATGTGAAAATGATGTGACGATGGTGTGTCAAACTTTTTTCGAAGCAGTAATCACTCCCATAACTCTTATCTATGATTGCGTATAGTATGATCAGTATATCATATAAACCTGCAATTCACATATATATACATTTTCCGACTGCTTGCGGTGTACAATTCGTGTAACATTTCATAGAACAAGATTTGGAAGTGGAAGGCATATGCATTTTGCTACTGACCATATACTCTTTATTCGTATGCTTTGTAGATTATTGATAGGAAGGAGTTATGCTACTTCGTAATTTGTGTCGAGATCATGCAACTATTACAGTACTCGATGAACCAATGTTCAGTCTTTGCTTCTTTAGTGATTAATTTTTGATACTGCACGCTTAAATCATGTCTAATACTCGTTTGTGGTCATCCACGGGACTGAGTCGTTATTCCCATTGGTGACAATTCTGTGTAAGTTGTATATACTGTATCATTGATATTCTTTACAACGATTTAATATTCTGAATGATGGTTAGGACCAGAACATACTCCCTTACTGATGTAAGTTTCTAAATTATTTTCTTGGGGTGTCCATTGAAATTTTTTTACGTTAGCCAATCTCTTATTTGATTTCCTGCTATGATGCACTGAAATTTGATTTCCTGCTAGGATGCACTCTTTCAGTTTGATTTATCTGACATCCTGAAAATGAACTGCTAGGACATAAAGAACTCCCAATAACTCTAGAAGAAAAGTAACATTAACAATCCTATTATCTTTGGGTTGTACAAAAGAACTATGATCCCTAGACTAAGAATTATGTCATTTTGGTCTTGAACAACCGACATCATCCTTCGCGACATTTGTATGTCTGCCGCTATTGTACATGGTGCCCCGCCACATATATCTGTTACAGACTATAGAGACTACATTTATGTCTACTGCGCTAACCTCTCTTTTCATCAGTCTTTGCCTTTGATCTTTTTAACCTGCTAGCTGGAAAGTGTAGTCTGGCCATAAGTGGGCGTGGTGCTCGCGTCTCCTGGTCAAATCCTCTTACACATACAAACCCTAAAAAACATGGTCAAAACCAAGCCTGAGAAAAATGATGGAATAGTTCTACTAGGAGTATCATTCCTGAACATTTCATTAGTGATTGGGCGATTGGCTTGAAGTAGCTAATAACTGCTTCAAGCATTTGCAGTTAGGGTAAATTTCATTTCATCAGAGGAATGTATGAAACCCTCAAAAGCAAAGTTTTTTAATGGGAACTTCTATATAATAGTTTGACACCAAGATTGTGCATAGTTCCCCTTTGAAATCATTTTAGTTGATGTACCAGTTTGTCCTTGTGCTATCATTCGGCTGCAGAGTGATTAAGGTAACAAATCTGAAAATCAGAGTAGTAGGGATGTAAATTTCTACATACCTCTCCAGAAGCAGTATTGAATAGCTTCTGTTGTCATGCCTGGCATATAAAAAAATTTATGCAGTAAGTTTGGTTTACATTAAAGTTTGTTGTGAATATTAAACTGATATTATGTATATCAAATCATTCTTTTCCTACCTTTGAATATTGTCGGTATAGAAGTTCCAAAGTACACTGTTCTTCTTGGTAAATTCCATAACCAAGATCTTGGGACATCAATTGGGTTAAGACTTGATGTATGGTCTGCAAACACCTGCACCTCGATAAAAGTTCTTTTTGTTAACAAAATCAGGAAAATAACATTCTCGTAAACCTTAATGAACGGAAAAATCTGAAGAAGAAAAGACCGCTTGATATTTTAGCCAGCACTATGCTATACCTCATTAACTTGGAAATACGTGCCGTTGAGTGGAAAGCTCCCTCTCATAGCAGTTCGACATGGTATCTGTTAATAATATGCGTGTTAGATGTGTATCAGACATAGCAAGATCTTGCATGTGCAGGCTCATAAATATTAACTAGATATAATAGAATACTGGTATGTAATTACTCACCAGAAGTGTCCCACGAACAGTTTGGAAATTTGCCTCTCGTGTACTGTTGCAGAAGAAACATGTTTCCTCGTTGCATAGTATGCCAGATTCCTGGGAGCAACACTGTCCTTCTGGTGCCTTAATTGAATCTGCAGTTTCACCTGGTACAAAGGAACAGAATACGACAATTTTTCAACCAGCCTCTACAAAACAAATAATAAAATTACAAGTTCTTCATCTCATTACAGTTCCCACGTTTAATAATTGCAATTGTGGTTTTGAAACATGCATATGTATTTGGCTACTAATATTCATGATATATGTCTTACTTACCAGGTGTCCAAATTGCAAGAAGGTAAGGGCAAGGATCATCAAGTTCCCGAGTGTCCAGCTGGAATTTAGAAAGCATTGGTTGAGAAATGGAAATCTGATGAAGGCAATTTTATTTTTACTTGAGGTGTACTTACCCCTTCCAAGAGAGGATGTGAATCTGGAAGCTCATAGCTGCAAAGTTGACACAGAAAAGTCATCAGGATACCATTTCGAAAGTGATGTTACGCTCTTTTCAGAATTACTTGTGTTGTTGAGCTTAATTTCTCTATGGTGTTTGACAATGTGTTTACTGTTTTTCAACACATATTTTGCTTCATATATCTTACGGGTACATCATTGGTGATCTTGGGCAAGCCTAGAGGCAGTGGATACTTCCTTTCTGGAATGCCTCAGAAATGTTAAACTTTTAGATAACTACCAGTCTGATCTTGTCTACTTTCAAGATATAACATCAGTCTATATCATAGAAACCTAAAAATCTACTGACATGCCATTAGACACTGATTACATAGCATGATCTTGAAGTCCTCAGGTACCCAATTGATGCAATCCAATATCAAGCATTGTAGCTCTCTTTCTTTAATCTTAGATACACTTTGGCAAAATGTCCTCGATGTTTACTATTATTGTATTTTTGATAATTATAAACGCCAATAAGGAATAAAAGAAAAGAATGTACCAATCGGCATAGAATAGCAATCACTTACACTTGGTGCTCTGTTCTTAGCTGGCTCACGTTTTTAAGTTTAGGTGTGGGGATTGAGGCAGCTTCTGATGTTATGGCAACTAATGCCTTTGACATGTCACCTTCTCCAAGTTCCATATGCCTTTCCATGTAAGTTTGCAAGTTTTGAGTGAACTGTTCAATGTTGAGTTTGATCATCGGGATTTCTTCTGTGTCTTCACAGAAGTCCTCTATATCAGATACTTGTTGCATCTGTTCGGGTTCTGGTGATGCGGGCACCTCAACTATTGGTTCTGCCGATGCTGGTGTTGCTGGTACCTCAACTATGGGTCCTGGTGTTGCTGATACCTCAACTACATGCCCTGATGTTGCCGCTTCTACTATAACAGGGTTACAATTTTGGACTTCAGACGGGGGTTGCAGTTGGTCACTACCTGGAGGTAGATCTATCATCCCAACAGGGCTTTGACCAGTTCTGTTTCTTGTTAAACTTGCTAGACTGTCCTCTGGTGCTGGCAGCCCCAGTCTTGCACTGCAATGAAAATGGTCAGTAGTGAATCAATGCTTTTTATAACTGTAACATGGAAGTACATTGTACAACAGCACCAATTTTCACATTTCAAATGCTATTTAAATAAAGATCTTTTCTAATCAGGGTTACATTCTTTTCATTTCTCGTGACCATTGAAATTTTGACTTTGGGCATTATGATATGTTGTTACATCAACAGTAGATTCTCTGATGGATAAAGATTCTTGGTGTTTGTGTGTGTGTGGATATGCTGTAAGCAAAATGAGCTGCAGTTGTTTCATACCCTTTATAAAATGGGTAGGATTGGGTTTGACATGAAACACTTAATGTCCAAAGTTTTAAATTTATATAAGTAAATGGTGCGTCAGAATATGGTTAGGAAATGTTATCTTCAATAATAATCTAAATCATTAGAATCATTTATGCAGAAAGATTGCTACAAATATATTTGATCTGGGATGTGCGTAATGGTTTCGTGAGGATGTCCACAAGTTGAGTTTTGGTTCTTATATGTACCGGAAAGATTGAACGGGAGAAAGTGTGTTGTTTCTTGCTCATCCATGAAACAAGGTTATCACCAACAACTACAAAATACCCTAGCGTCGATTTTCTCAAAATAGGGCAACTGGCCCAATCTGTATTAGAGAATCTAAATATCTTTCCATCTTTCTACCTAAATGCACCTAGTTTGTACTGGATTTGGTCTTTGGTCTGAACAGATTATAATTGATGTGAAGGGTGTAATATTTATTGTATAATATGTTGATTTTTTATAAAGAAGCGAAACTAAAAAAATAGGTGGGTCTCAGATTTCAGTGTTATTGTTGCAAGGTGTAGTGGGTTCAGTGTTTTTAGTGTGGTGTTGACGTGGCAGGCCTTTTCTATGCGGTGCAAGTTATTGTTGCCGGTGTTCTTAGAGAAATAGAGAGAATTAGAAAGAATGTTGCTCAAACCTTGCAAATGCACTTGCAAAATGTCTGCACTCTCCTCTGAGTGGACACGCATTGCAATTTGGTTTAGTCTTTGTACAGAACACCTGCAATAATTACAAACTTACGTTAGCGTCAGTTAGGGAGATGCCTTACATTTCTCATGGATATGTATATAGTCTTGCCTTTCCAAATGTAATCATCTGATAATGTAATTCATACCTGTCAAAACAATTGATGAAAAGTTATTATGAATGTTATAATGTTCATCTATTATAAATTATGGTGGTGAGGATGTATATATTTATAGTATAAGTGCATGAAAACTGTTAGCATACAGGGTTCTCTGGTCAAGCTTGCACAGTCGTGGCCAGAGATACTTTTGAATTGTCTCCTGAACTGGATACCTGTGTAGAAAACTCAGTGTTAGTGTTTGTTTCAAAAATCAGAAATTTTGCATCATGTTTAGTGCTTACAGCTCCAAAAGATGCAATTGGAGAGACTCGGGAAGCGGTTGCAGGGGTACCCATCCAAGTCTTACAGCTATGCGTCCCACATTTGTGTCAACCTAGTTAGATTCATGCCAAAGAAAATATAATATGAAGACAATAATACCTTAATAGAATGATTGATTAACTCTCAAGTATAATTCTTACAGGGAAAGCAAGATGGTGAAGTGTTAGAAGTCGGATACACTCCACGCTTTTCAAGCCCAGGCCTTTAAAGCTTAACAAATACTCCCTAAATCAGAAATGTTAGTGCTATTATCAACAGCAAAAAGGGTCTGCGTTTTAGCATTATTCATTTCAACATTGGGTTTCAGTAATGCACTCAATCAACTAATAGTATATAATCTTTAAGGGCTTACTTGGCTTTGTCAGGTGGAACATCTCTTAACCATTCAAGATCGATGCTTCCATGGTCTCTTACTAGCCGGTCAAGCATGTCCTGTTCAAATGCAAGTAATATCAAATCCTGTATGTCTGTTTTTTGATTTGTTGCTAGAGTTCTACATGGCAAAATGGTGGGTCGGGTGGGTTGGTAACCGGTCTAAACAGGTTTAGGTGAAATGGGTCATTTATATGGGTGGGGTCGCCTTGAATTTGAAAATTAATTAATGTACTAAATAAGATTATGATAACTTAAATTCTAAACCACTACTATATTTTTTAGGTTATTTAAGAGGTTGTAAGCAGCTAAATACACTTACGTGATGTGTTCAACCAATTGACTGTATCATTTCTAATCAAGTCTTTGAATTTCCTCCATTTGAACCATTATAGGTAAATTTAACCCGTAATCAACCCACTTCTGTGTATATGGGTTGAAATTGCCAGTTACAGATATTATAAATTACTCATTTTGGAATGATATATTGATACCTTTATTCTTGCTGCTAGCCTATTGTTCATACCCCTTTCCTTGATGGAATCTGCAACCTCATCAACATCTGCAGCCCTTACTGCCTCATAGTCCAATGAATCCATTGTGTCTGGTGTTCTCTCTCTCTTCTGTTTGACTTCAGCTTGCAATCTTAGGTTATCCCATTCAACTTTAATCTGTTCCTTCCCAGTTTTCACCTTCTTAATTTTAGAACTACTCTCAGCCATATCATCAACTATTTGATTATTGCGATTAACATTCAAATTAAATTCAACAACCCTGTGCACTGTTTCTCCCGAGGCTTCAACAATCTTGTTAATCTTAGTGGATTTGGAAGTCTCTGCTGACACCTGTGTTATATTAAGTACTTCTTGCACCTCACAATTATTGCAAGTGCTGCAGGATTTTACTGATTCTTGGGAACTTATTGTCTTGACCATCTGAACCGTAGTTTGACTTGCAGATTCTGCTGATAGTCCTCTTTCTACACTTGCTGACTTTTCATTTTTTGTCTGAATAATATTTCTTTCTTCTCTGAACTCAAAGGATTCAACTTCCAAAGCTCCTAAACTGCAAGTGTTAGGCAACTCATGCTCTTTGGTTAAAAGTGTCTGTTCAGATGAATCATCTGCTTGTTGTTGACTATGAGTATTATTAACCGCAGTGGTTCCTTGCATGTGCAGTAACTCTACAAAAGAGGTGCACCCATCATGAACAGTAGATTTAGACCCATCCTTTTGTTCTTCAAAGTTGTGCTTGGAGGATGACTCTAATCTTTCAGTGATATGAACGAATGAAGATTGTACAGAACTTGGAGATGTATATGATGAGTTCTGTGAAGAAAGTATGTCATCAACTGCTGAGTCTTTTTCAGAGAGTTCAAGAACTTGACATTCTGAATTATCATTCAAGTCAACAGTACTGCCACTAATTTTAGAAAGTTCATTGGCAATGTCTTTATCTTCACATAAATAAGCGTCCTGCAGATTCATAGAACCGCAGTCTTCATCTTCTTGGGATGGTTCTTTAACAGACAAGATCAATTCCTCTTCATGGGGCGCTTCACTGTTGTTATTTGACTTGAGCGGATATCGTGCAGCAAGAGACATAAATGCTGAACTGCAAAGGTTAGAGTTTATAAGTATTTCTTGACTTGATGCCATAAAGTGAATTCCTTTGTGGTTAATGGCAATTGTATCTTACCTCGATAGATGATCTGACACATTCTGGGTAAGGAAAACCCCAACCACTGAATCTAAAACAGATCCTTTCCACTGGGAGAAGCGTCTATCCCCTGCAAAACTTACATTTTTGGTGTTATATATTGAAATTATTCAAATGGCGATCTCAGAATCTTGTAAAAACACACATTAAAGTCTGAATGCACAGAACCCTGACCTTGTACAAGATGCATTCGTGCTATGAACGAATCTGCGCGTCCTCGGAATACTCTGCGTTCTTCCTCCCACCATTTTGCTTTGGCCTCGTCGGTTCCATCTATTCCTTCACTATTTATATCTTCCAGTAGAAGCATCCATACTCTACTCGTCTCATCATCAAGGTCAACTTTAGGTCGTGGCTTTCTTCTCTTTACTGGATTGAAGACACCTTCATAAGGAACAAGACTCCCGTTTTGTTGATACACAATGAGAGCATTCTTCTCACGGTATCCCGACATGTATGGGACATGGTATCCCGACATAAATGGGACAACTGCATTCCTGTTTTCTTTCACCATCCGTCTATCAATATTTAACTGCTCAAATTGGTTAATCAGTGCATCTACATCATGTAAGCTTATGCATCTTAAGTGTGGATTCCAACCTGCAACAAACATCACGAGGAACTCAGAATAATTGACAACTGTTTATTTTTCAGAATTATAGATGAAGTAAATACCTATGTGGTTTGTTGAGTACCGGTGGCCTTTATCGCGAGAAGGCATCGTAGTTGTTTTCATTGTCTTTTTCTTGGTTGCTTTACCAACTTGAAAATCTGCAGTGTAGGCTTCTGTGTATGTATGCTGCTGATATTTACTGTCTATCCTTCCAGCAAACGCAACCGAGTCATGCACCATTGTGAAAGCTTCTGTTTTTTTCCTATTAAAATTCTGCATATATATATAAGATTGTGCATTACTGGCACTTGTAGCGGCTGTCACAACACTCTGATTCTTTCTGATTCTCTTGTTCTTGTTAACTGCAGGTAACTGCATGCCTTGCTTGCTACTACTGTTATAGTCGGTGTAAGGTGATAGAAATTCCTCCAAAGACTCGCGACTATTTTCTCGTGCATTTTTATCCAAATGTTTTATTCCATCTATTGTACTTGAAAATTCCACCTTTGAACCCTGTGCTTCTTCTCCCTTGCTAACACATATACTCGTGCTGCAGTTTGATTCATTTGGACTAGGTGCATTACTCGGTTCTTTATCACCCTTTTCTTGTAAGAAATTTATTCGACATTTAACTTTTACGCTCTTTTTTGATCTCCCCTGTGGTAGCTCAGTCTTGCTTGGGGTAATAGGGTTCAGGGACTCACGTTCAAGTCCTGGTTGACAATTTTCCACTTCACTTCTCGTGCATCCTTTAGCAACCACTTGCTCAGCTTGCGTCTCTTCAACCATTACTTCGGTCTGCTTCTCAGGCTCATCGAAGTTGATCTTTCTCTGACATGTTTTCTTGGTTTGTCGTTCTGCACTCAGATCTATGGTCCCACTCGCTTCCTCTACAAGTGGCTTTTCTGTAGATTTTTCAACCACCTTTCTTCTAACATATTTTCTCTTGCCCGTTGAGGAACCATCAGGCTTTGGGGTTTCGGGCTTTGGCGTTGCAGGTTTTCTTGCTCTTTTTTGCTGACCTTCTTTTACCACTTTTGGTCTGTGCTTTCTTCTTCTTTCTTTCGGTTGTGGTGTTTCATTTACATTAGTTTGTTCAGTCAGTCCTTTTCCCAAATCTTGATTCGCCTCAACAAGTGTAGAACCATCTGCCTGTGATTGCTCATCAAGACTAGACCTATCTTTGTTATTTGCTGCAACATTCAGATTCGTTCTTTCATCCGCATTTAAATTTACTATATCAGATGCCACCTGTTTCTGCTCTGCCGTTCTGCCCTTATCTGGAGTCACCGGTGTAAATTGAAGTGATAGGCCCGTGCTCACGTGTGCTTCCATTATTGTTTGTGGCGGAAAATTTAGATCAGATAAGCAGTTATTAACGTCTACCATCCCATCTGCACAAATTAAAGATTTTTTTAATGCGTTACCATAAACAAGGTGAGATATATTAACAAGATAAGTAGATGACCCAAAAGACGCATAATAGTGCTTACATTGTTGTGTACCGTTATCAGAATCTTTTCTGATTGTGGCATCTGCAAGTGCAAGCAGATCTCTACAAGACATACTATTCCATATATAAGGTTCATTCACAGAAACAGAAAACTCATTATACATTCCACCAGTATCATGAATTTGACTTGTTGACCTTATATTACTCTCCCAGGAATTGCAACCCTTCTTTATAGATGTTTCTTCAAAAATAGCTTCATGAAATGGACTTTCAAGCCAATTTCTGTGTATCGTATTCGGATGGGGTTGAGTCGGCTTTGCAGGTGTCACAGGAGCATGAACAACCTTATTTGGGGAAATCTGATGAGAAGATGAACTTTCTCCCCCTTCATCCATATTCTGAAAATTGCAAAAAAAATCTGTTCTTTTTGCTTATTTTCTCCCAAATATTTACCAGTACTTAGAATTTATTAGTATATTACAACAAATTGGAGAAAGAAAAAAAATCAGCTTTTATAGTGGGCTTCTGCTTCACCATCAATCCCATCTTCAAACATTATTCTGGAAACATAATATGGTTAAAAATAAAAAAATTATCAGAAAAAAGAATCAACATTAATTATTAATTAATTTAATACAAATTACAACAAAACTAGTACCTTAACCAACAGATCCGTAGGAAAAAAATAATAAAAAATTTAGTGTCAACAATTTGTGAGTAAAATCCAGTGGGTGGTGATCATCTTGACATTGTTTTTTATATCACCGGAAAAAGTGAAATACATTAACAAAAGTGTCTAACCTTGCTAATTGGAGTCGTCGGAGAGTTTGAATAATGATTGGAGATCTGATTCCGTCGGTAGTCGGCGAGCAAAATGAAAGGAGAAGTGGTTTGTTGTGGACTAAAGAGAGAGAAGCCAACAAAATAAGGTTTTTTATTCATGGCTTCTTTCCTCATCAAGTATATGGAAGGATTCGTTATAAGATGGGTTCGCTGGAAATAAGCTACTATCAAATTTTAAATCTGTACGATGTGTACCGTCGTAAAACGAAGAGTACATAAATATTTAATCTATTTCTCATTCAAAACATAAGATGATACCAAAAAGTGCATGTACTTGGACCCACTGAGTTGACATGGAATATATGACTTCCCTGTCTAGTATAATAATGATATACTAATAATGATAGTTTGAATAATGATATATATACTTAACAGATATACTATTTATACCAGATGAATGAACTACTAGGCTGATATAAAAAAAAATTATATAATAATTTAGTAATAATATAACATATATATTTAAAATACACATGGTTAAAGTACGTGTCTTATATTTATTTTATCCATTATTGACTGTTCGATAAGTTTTTGTATTTTTATTTATTTATTAAATTATAATATTTTATTCTAATGATATTTTCAAACACACATATAACGATAATCATCAGACATATCAATTTGATTTGTATATTATAATGAATAGTTTTTGTTAAAGTTATTTTATTTTTGTACAATATGCGATGAACAAATAAATTTAAAGAGGTGAATTCATTCAAATATAAGTTTTTTTGAAAGTATGGAAATATCAATAAAAATGCATCATTTGGCAAAAACTCCACTTTCCCCCACTTGTTTAAATTTAAATATCTCAAAAACCATTAATCAAAAAATTATATAAATCAACATTTTTTTCTCTTCGAATTAAAGTCCCACAAGGTATACTTTCGACGAATTTTTATTTCTTTATTTTTTGTGAGTTAAGATATGTGTTACCGTTGACTAACAAAAGTGTTACCAGCAGCTATCACATTTGTTACAATCGATAGTCAGTATTAACACATGTGATAGTCGCCGATAAACATGTGTTATTTGTTTATAACACATGTATTACCAATTTTCAAAACCCACCAAAAATAAAAAATAAAAAAATTCGTCGAAAGTATGTCATGTGGGATCTTAAATCGAAGAGGAAAAAATGTTGATTTTTATGGTGCAATTTTTATAATTTTTTTACTAACGGTATTTGAGATATTTAATTTTTAAGAATGTGAGAGTTTTGTTATTTTGATCAAGATGGACGGTTGAGATTTGTACTCCCATATTTCAAAAAACTCTATACTTGAATGAACTTTGATCTAAATTTAAAATATCTTCACATCTTTATCTTTATATATAATTAAAAGAGTATATCATAGAAAAATCTTAGCCCTTCATTGTTTTTCACCCTTTACGATCTAACGATCTTAATTTCTTTCGTATAATAACACACTTGACTCTTTAAAAATTTAATATGTTTATTTTAATTAAAAAATTATACTAAATATATTATTCATTTATAAAAATTAAAGAGGCTATAAATTATATAAAAAAATCGACCTCAATTTTATTCATTTTATCAAAATCAAATTTGTCCCGCATTATAGTGGGTCTATAAACTACATAAATATTTCGACCAAATAGAAATTAAATTCGACCCCCATCATTGCAGGTCTATAAACTATATAAAAAGCCGGTCACAATTACTACACACGAAATAAACGTACATAAAATGTATAAAAAACTTCATACCTTAAATATGATTTGCACATAAATACTTAAATTTAAACACTTTTGAATTATTACTAGGTCATAAACCCTCAATAATGCGTGACGAATTTAATTTTTATATTGTGGTCGATTTTTTATATAGTTTATAAACTCGTGATAAAGCACGACGAATTTAAGTTTTATAAATGAATAAGATATTTTATTGATTTTTTTATATTGTGACCAACTTTTTTAATTTAAAAAAATACATCAAATTTTTAAGGGTCGAAAGTGTAATTATACGAAATAAATGTTAATCTAGACCCACGATAAGGCCAAACGTATTTAATTTTTATAAATTAATGAAATATTGTGGCCATTTTTTTATATAGTTTTATAGACCCGCGATAACACGGAACAAATTTAATTTTTATAAATGGATAAGACTTTTTAATATACTTTATAGACTCTTTAATTTTTAAAAATAAATAAAATATTTGGTCTATTTTTTTAATTTAAATAAATACATCAAATATTTAAGGGGCTAAAAGTGTAATTATACGAAATAAATTAAGGTCGTTGGATCGTAAAGGGTTGAAAATAATGGAGAGTTCAAATTTCTCTATTGTATCCTCTTTTAATTATATTTAAAGTTAATTTTATTAATCATACAAAATATTCTTACAATATATGAAAAATTACCTTAAATTACAATTAACCCAACATATAACAATAGTGGCGGGTCAAAAATTGTTTTTATGTGGCGCTATCGATAATATTTGATAAAAGAAAAATGAGATTTTTAGTGTTATTTAAGATAATTTTTAAGTATTATTTGTAGAAAATGTCACTAATAATTAAAGATTATGGGGGTCTATAGCCTCATTATTCGTACACTCCCTCCGTCCCTGTATAACACACAAAGAAAAATATTAATAGCACATAACATAGCATACATTTAATGAAAACAAGTCACTAAAAGAAATCAAATAATTTGATAACGCGTCACCTATGAATCTTGAACAAACGAATAAGTAAAACGAGATTAACATTAATAAATCTAAAAAAAGTTAAATGTTTACCTGAATATCCCCAACAAGCGTGATGATTATTGATGTGAAAATATTATGACATTTAAACTTTTAATAATGGGTACTTAAACAACAAATATATCTATTTACGTTGTATTTGTAATAAATAAGTTAAACCATCCATGTAATTATATACCTCACCATCTCATCACCACTTAATTATTTATTTATTCTTTTGTATTAACATGTTGTGATTTCATGTATATTATTAGCTGTTATAGTACGACATTTTAGAATCATAATCACCATATTAAACACTCAATTGCAATCAATCAAAACTAATGATGTTACACTGTTAAACTTGATCATCAACCTAATACTATAAAAGAGTTATGTGGTTTAGAAAGACCCCTCCAACTTGAAGTCTTGAAGTGTAGAACTCAAATACAGAAGCCGTGTAATAATCGAAGAGGTGTTTGAACTCATTCTTCTCGTAAGGGTAAAATACATGTTCTGCTTTAGAATTTAGTAGTCCAAGTTCATGGAATTTTATTAACCTAAGATCTACACCTGCAAGAGATCTAAGAAGTGTCATATATGCTAGGCTAATTCAATACGATTAGTAACATATAAAGTTAAAATCATGGGATTGCAATCTCTTTAAATCTGTGGAAGTTTTTTGTCGAATATGGGATTCCACATACTATAAACAACAATGGTAAATTACAAAAGGTGAAGTACGAAACTGCGAACCATGTAAAAATATATGACCCATATGTGAATAAAAAAATACCCATTGTTCATGTTTTTATTCCTCTTTCTTGTTATTAGAACCCTCATAACTTTCAATTTATATAGGCTTTCTCCACCAGTGTCTCTGTTTAAGCTCAACAATTATCCATTTGATTCAATTGGTAGCAGGAGAATAAATCGGAAAAGCTGCTAGAACTAAGAAGAAATGGAAAAGCCGTTTGTAAGTAATATATAAATTTAAGAAAAATAGATTTATTGTAGAATATGGTAAAATCAGTGGGATTGACACGTGAATAAATGAGTGAGGTTTTTATTCTTTAGATACTAGTAAAGTTATAGTGTGCAAACGCATATTTCACATAAAATTACCTTTTATAATTAATAATTGAAATAAATATAACACGTACATTATTACAAGAGAATAATGAATAATATTTAGGCGATTAGTATGATCATAATAAGTTACGAGCATTATATTAAACAAGTTTTGTTAATAAATATATATATATATATTATGTGATTTTTGTTATTATAAAGACTTTAACTAATAAGTTTATAAAAGATTAACAAAATAATATGTCACTATGTTGTAGGAAACATAAAAAAAAAATATTAAAAGTTAAAAGTTTAAAAAAATGAAAAAGAAAAAAAAAAAGAAAAAAGGAAAGCAAAAAAGGGGACAAAGAAGGAAAAAAAGATTGTCATTGTTAGGGATCGAACCCAAGTAGCTAGCAAATTAAGCCATAACACACCTACCACTCCATTTGCGCGTCAGAGTTGTCAAATATTTCATTTTCATTTACTTTAAAGTTTAAACTACTATCCTGATTTGTTTGGCGCAATGTCAAAAGTTCACATGTCACCCAATGGGTTAGCTACAGTTAAAAATGGAGTTAATCTATCAAAAGTGCAACGTACTGCCACTAAATGTTCCATATATACAAATTACCCATTTTATGTTCTGGGTATGCAACAAACCGGAAGAAACCGTTTCCATATCTTGACAAACTTGAGTTTTACCTGCTGAAATATGCAATTTGGTGATTAAGCAACCACGTCACTCGACAGCAAGACAATTTGTTGCCATGTGTGTATGGTTAATTCATCAAAAGTGCAACGTACTGTTAGCAAATGTTCCATGTATACAAGCTACCCATTTTATGTTTTGGGTATGCAACAAACTGGAATATTTTGTATCGATGTATGTAAAATGATATTATTTCATCAAATCTATAAAAACCCACTTCTACCTCCTTGTCTTTTTTTCCGACCAAGAATCATTGTCGGAGTGTGATTGGGTTTGTCGGAGTTCGCTTGGGTTCACCGGAAAGAATATTTAGTGTGCTAATTCAATACGATTAGTAACATATAGAATGTTTAGTGGCAGTACATTGCATTTTTTATGAATTAACTCAAAAAATAATGATTTTTTACAATAGATAGATATAGGGAAAAAGAGCGATTTTTGATTCAAATGTACATGAGTCAGTTGAATACATCTGATTCTTTTTAGAGAACTTTTTTTACCACTGCAATATTTTTAGCTAGTGAATTTCGAACTCAGACATAAGCATGACATCATAACACATGTCGGTTAAGCATGAAAATAATTAATGATTCGACGACCTTTAATTGGGTTTCATATATTGACATAAGCATGACATCATAACACATGTCAGTTAAGTTTAGTTTGCTATATTTTTCTTCTTTCGTTATAGTTAGAAAGTCGTTGATCTTCTGACCAAGGATACTTGAGCACTCTTCATTTTAGAGGCGATGTTTCTTATTTCTTTTAAAAACATGATTTTTAATCTTAGAAGATTAGGGCGTGGTGTAATAAAATAATAATGATAAAAGATGGAGACGTGAACGTCAAAAAAATGAAAGGGTTGTTTTTGTATTTTGTCAGGACCGTTTTGGGTGGAATTGTTGTGTAGAGTTGTTGTATTTTCTTAAAGTTTATAAATTTTATCAATCTATATACTATTATTGCTTTTAAAATATTATATTTATTTATATTTTAAATAAATCATAAAAATTGTTACATATATTTAGTTAAAGAGGTTTTAACATGACATAACATGTGAGCATAGCATATGATTGCTTAAAATTTGTAAGTGTACAAGAGAAAAATATACATTAAATTAAATAGTTATTTTTATTTTGAAAATTATATGTTATTATTCAAATTATAAGTATTTATTTTGAGACGGAAAAAATATCATCACACGTGCAACTCGTCCACGAGTATTTGTCAAGTTGAGTGACATATTTCGGTTGTTGAGCCTTTATCAAATTTTCTATTCCGAAGACAGATGGGGATTGGTTTAATAAAATAATAATTTAATAAAATAATACATGGAAGTTATTAGGAAGCACCGGCTACGGAGCATAAAACTTCAAAGAGATAGGGTTGGTTAAATTATATATTAAGATGATAAGGGGTAGAATGGTATTTGAAACTTGTTTAAATATGGACAAGTGGATGTGAGTGAGTGAATGAACAGTTGAACACATGGCAAGACCCTAGCACACACATTGCACGTGTTAAATAGATTAAGTTATCTAAACGTATCATACTTAGTTGTTTCTTTTGGATAAGAGCTCGAGAAATTAAAAATAATGGCTTACAATTTTCGCTACATAACAAATCAGCTATGTTTCTTAATTTTGTTACACCTTAACTTCGGGACCTAAACTTTATTATTTTGTACAGGACTTCGAAAATATCAAGGACAGCCTGGATGCTACATGCTAGATTCTTAAGGGTTCTTTTATCAAGGTGGTAGCTAACACACCAAATTGGTAAGTGTACCAACTAGATGCTACTATAGCTTAAGTATGACGGCGGACAAAAATTGTACTCTGTTACTTAGACTTTCGCTATAATTAGTCACATGAAGATCCTAAGACTGACTATCAAAAGTGAAAATTATCTACCAAGCAGTATTTCAACTTTCAACAAATAAGCAAATTGATTGACGACAAATACAATGATATAATAAGTATCTCTTTATACTTAGACTACTTAATAATTGAAGATTGAGCTTCACATTAGTGTTATATCATCATGTGATTGAGGACTGATCCAGAATTGAACGTTATCTATCCTGACGCTTCAGAACTGATAACTGGACACCACGTCAGTGCTACATCATTTTTTAAATATTAATACAAATACATTTTTATTTTTTAAAAACACAATAATAATAATAACAATAAAAAGTAAGTTACACTAATAGTAAAAATTATATTAATTAAAAAAATGTATGTTACATTAATACTAATAATAAGAAAATATTTGAAATGGATCCATTTACAAGTCGATAAAAATAAAAGTGTTTTAATTATATAGGTTGTATGTATATATAGTTGATGTAATAACTAAAAAGAAAATGAAAAATTTGTGTGAAAGAAATGATAGTTGTATATATATAGGGTGTTTGAAATTGGAAAAAAAGTGTTAAAAAGAATTAAAAGTATTTTTAATATTCGAAATTAAGTCGCATGTTTTGTCCTACTCCGTTCCCTGAAGAACGAAATTACCAGGACAAAGATTGAAGACGGCTCCATGCCTATGCTTCGAGATGGAAGACGAGCGCCATGTATATTGAAGACGGTCAAGAATGGAAGACGTGACTGTCATACGCAGTGGTCTTAGAACCCAACTAAATGATACTAGAGTAATTTCAATCGATGCACCAATTAAATTATTGTTTTCAAGTAGTGTTTAATAATATCATTGTCTTCTGAAAAAAAATCGTTGAGAGAAGAATAGCTAGCCGTATCATGTTCACATTCATTTTCAATAATACCTTTTTTAGATTTGCAACTTGATTTCCTCGTTGTCCGGGCATAGCACTTGGCCTTTTCTCTTTCGTCTTTATATATGTTTTTTTATCTTCAAGTATTTTGGCAAATCCTTTGGGCTTTGTATAGCAAAGCAATTTAGGGACTTGCAAACCTTAGGTTAATTTTTTTACAAGGTGTAGAAGAGAAGAGGTTAGCTTTGTATACTAGTTTGTAATAGGAGCTAGAGGTGTTTATGGCCTTATGAGTAGGGACAATTGAGGAGAAAGTGATTTTGTGGGTGAGCTTTCAACTCGTTGGGTTAGAGCATTGTGAGAAGTCTCTTTCACTACACATTCTTTTCCGTTTAGACGGTGTAATCTCACATACTTAAAGAAAACTGTACGGAGACAATTCTCAATATTCTTGAGTTTTGTATTAAAATTGGTTGTTAACAAATTCCAAATATGAGGTTAACTTCTTTCATCGTTATGTCGTTGTAACCATATTATAAGGTTCTCAAATATTTCTAGAGTTAACAATCTAATCTAAAAAATATTCATTTTATACGTGTAAGTTCTCCTTTATGTGGTTAGTCAATTACGTAACTCAAATTACCAATTAAGTCTAACTACAGTTTGTCTCTATAATCTTACAATGATTGCTTGTTATCAATTAATCATTAATAAGCATCCTGATATCTAATCATAGAAATCTTTACAAGTTGATTTTAAGGTGTAGATAAAGTCAAACTATTAAAAAGTCAAAAATTCCATGACATTATAAACAATCAAACTATCAAATCTAACATAAACCTGGTCAAATTAAAAGCAATTTTTTGTATAAGAAAGTACAAGAAAACGACTCCATAAATCTAATAGAGAAACACAACATCAAGTCTTATTAAACTAAAGATCATGTTTTTAAAAGAAAAAAGAGGAACAAATAAAGTTAACTAGGAGATGAGATCATGTAATAGTCTTCAATCTCTTGATCTTCTACTTCAAAATCACCTCTAAAGTCACAATAGTTCTCCAACCTCATATTTAATTTAGACTTCAAACTCTTGGGTTGTTTTCGATACCGGTGCCATCAAAAATTGGACTTAATCTTCGATCCTTTTTATCTCTATCATTCTTTTTCTTATAAAAGGTTCCACAATGAGTAACTAACGGCGTTAAGCACGCCACTCAAAAAAGTGTCAGGAAATGGGAATCATAAACATGAAATCTGAGTCACCTTGGGACTTGCTATTTAGAGATTAGAGCTGTTACTGTATTCTGTTTAATGCCACTTCATGACTCATCACTTTTGTCACACTTGTCTTTGATTCTCCTTTCGAAGTCGATGCATCATGCATTTAATGTTAAAAGTTAAAATATTGACTTGCTCAATCTGTCAAATAGATACTAAGTTTCAGATAAACAATTAAAACTATAATGATATAAATAAATAATATATGTTGAAGTATGTGTTATGTTTGATAAAATAAAATGGAACTAATAATTAAAATGGGGTGTCTAAATATGTCCAGTTTTTTTAATTAGTTTAGTGGTCACTCATAATTATTACATAATAATTATATTTTTTCAAGTTTTTAATGTCTTATTTAGAATATGTCTAAATATACACTTTATCATTTATAATTTTACTTTTTCTTTTTTGTTAAAATTTTCAAATGATTATCCCAATCATTACTTATATTTATTGTTTTACTTATCCAGATATATATATATATATAAACATAAAATTCAAAATTATATATATAAAAATAGGATGCGGTTCTTTAGAGAAGAGCAAAATTTATAGGAATAGTGAGAACTCAATTCAAAATTATACGTTTTTCTTTGTTTTCTTACGTTTTTCCCATTTTCTTCGTCTTTTAATGTTTTTTCCCGTTTTTCTTCGTCTTTTTCCGTTTTTCTCTTTTTTTCTTCATTTTTAACGTTTTTCTTCATTTTTTTTACGTTTTACTTTTTTTTTTTTTTTTTTTTTACGTTTTATCCTTTTTTCTTCGTGTTTTTTTTACGTCTTTTACGGTTTTTTTGTTCTTTTTCGTTATTATCCTTTTTTCTTCTTTTTTTTGCTTTTTTCCATTCTTTTTCGTTTTTTTAATTTTTTTTTCGCTTTTCCCCTTTTTTTAAATGTATATGAAACGAAAAAATGATAAAAACATTAAAACAACATAGAAAAACGTAAAAAAAAACAAAGAAAACGTACAAAAAATGTAAAAAAAAGTACAAAGAACGAAGAAAAACGTAAAAATTGAAAAAACGTAAAAAAACAAAGAAAAACAAAGAAAAAAACGTAAAAAAACGTACATTTAATAGGACCCTATATTTATCATGTTTGTCTTACATTGTAAATTGTGTCAACTTTTAAAAAAGTTGACTATAAAGTTAAATTTTAGAAAACTAAAAAGCTGATAAAAAAGTAAAATTTAAAAAATCAAAAAGTTGACTATGGTACATTTAAGAAAATAAGGGTACATTTAATATGACCCCTTATTTATGGTTAATTATTATCATTATCAAATGATTATGTTGACTAATCATGATTATATTCTAGTTTTAAGGTGTAATTATGTATATAATAATTATTATGTTCATTTTTTTTTTCTTTTTTATATTCAGGTTTCATCTCAATATACTAATTAAATATTATTATTGTAATCATAGTGTCTTTTTTTCTTTTTTCTTTCTATTTAATATGTATTCTAATTGTTAGTTATTAGTATGTCACAAGATTTTTTAATATGTATGTCTATGAATTTATTTGAAATATTATTATTATTATTATATTAGTGTTGTTATTGACAAACATATACAAAAAGTCAACATTTATTCGGATAAAAATAACTATTTAAACAATTATATACAAATAAAGAAAAAATGGTTGCAAAACTTGGGTTGTTATTATTATTATTAAATCATATCATATAAGATTTAAGTATTATTTTTCATAAAAAAGTGATAGTTTTAAAATTTTAGTTGGGAAGAGAGTTTTTGACATTTTGACTGCATTTAATGAGTGTTTGACTGCATTTAAAAATTTAGTTGAAAACTTGACTAAAATTAATATTTCTGAAAACAAAAAAAAAATTGGGTAAAAAAAATTATAGGTAGATTTAAGAGGACCCAATTGAAATTTATGTTAAAGTTAAAAGTGAAAATTTATATTTTTAAATGTTTATTTAAAATTACTTTTGACTTAAAGATGCAATTAGTATAAAAGGACAAATAAATACATAATAAATAATTATATAAAGAGTATGTATATAACTTTTTAATTCATAAGTTTCTATCTTATTTCTAAAAACTACTTCAACTAGTTTTTTTTTCAATAAAGTCTTAAAATTTTGTCTATCGAACAATATTAGAAGTTTGAACTCATAAGAAAAAAATTATCATAATCTCGTTACTAAACACATCGGATATAAACATAAAATTGAACAATAAATATAATTTTCTCAAATAATCAATTAAGCTTTCAAGCTCGTTGAATTTTAATTAGCGTAGATTCCGATATACTATTGGAGTACGTTTAAATTTGATAATCCTACCACTAATATAACTCCAAATATCTTTTCTTGTTCAATGTTATTTGAAAATGATGATCGGTTATAAATATATGTTATTTATACGAAATAGTTATATTTTGAAAACTATGGTTTGTCACTAGCTGCTATACTTTCAGTAAGTTAAAAATATTTTTGTTGAGATAAAAAAATATGTTGAGTATGTTTAATTAAAAAGAAAAAATAAATTATGTTTTAAATTGAAAGTCAAATATATATATATATATATATATATATTATGCAGTACCATTTATTTATGTAGTTTTATGTGTTTCAGGTCTTACCAACCAATCAACAATAATAACTCTCAACCAATCATCATAGGTATATATGGAAATGACATGCATAAACTATGCACCACAGGTCTATCTGATTACAAGGGAATAAAATTTGTCAATGACATGGAAATACAAGGTTTACAATTACAATACACGGTATTATTTTTCTTCTAAAATTTATAGTTTATATTTTCATTTTGAGATGTTTCATAATAAAAATTTTTATTTTTAAATTTCAGACGATAAAAAATATTTATATGACAAAAATAAAATTATATTAGTTATGCAGTTTATAGTTATCGCATATGAACAATAAATTTGATACGAAATGAATAAGATCATATTACAAAGTATTTCGGTTTTACTTTTAGATATTAAATAATCATGCCAGTAAAACCTAACAGTGATGATCACATTTTTACAATATTCCTTTCATCTGTGTTATGTTTTTTTTACACACACATATATATATATATAGTAACAAGATCTAGAAAGAAAAAAAATTTGGGGAAGAAATGAGAGAAAGAAAATTTTTAAATAAAAAAAAAGTATGATTCAGCAAAAAAATAAATATGATTTCAAAAAATATTTTATGTGATTCAATAAATACTTATCTATGTTAATAAACACTTTTTGAATCAAATGGTTAATTTGATGAATCAAATAGTTAATTTGCATAATCAAAGGGTTAAAAAAACATTTCTCCCCTTTCTTCACAATTTTTCTTTCTCCCTTGAACCCGCCCTTATATATTTATATATATATAGGGTGGGGATCAAGAGGGAAGCAAAAAAATTAGGGAATGAGAGAAGCAAATCTCAACCTTTGATTTCATCATAAATGGATTTTAAAAATCACAAATAATTTAAAATTTTAACATTCATCACAAATGAATATTAAAAATATTTATTTAGAAAAAAAATCAAGGGCTAAGATTTGCTTCCCTCATTCCCCAAGATTTAAAGCTTCCCTATGGATCATTTCCCTATATATATATATATATTTTTATAACTAATAACTTCAAATATGAAATACGAATTTTGATTATAATCTGAATTATAACATATTCAACGGCAACAATAATAATTAGTAAGTTTATATGGAAACCGGAGTATAGAGTGATTGAATTCGACATTACATTTTCTACTTCATTAATTAATCAGTGTAACTGAAAGTTAGATAACAAATAATAATAATAATAATAATAACAATGATAATAATAATAATAAGTAAATCTTAAATATAATAAAAGAAGCGGACGATGACATCATCAAATTTTCAATTGACCAATAAAATTATTCAATTTTATTAAATTGAGTAAAATTAGGGATTTGATGACATCGTCAATTAATTTAATTATTTTGTGAATTAAGTCTTTTTATTTCACTTTATTCAAAATTACAGTCCTAAACTTTTTAAATTATATAACTTTTAACAGAAATATCATATTTTTATCAAAAAGAAGCGGATGATGACATCATCACATTTTCAATTGACCAATAAAATTCTTCAATTTTATTAAATTGAGTAAAATTAGGAATTTGATGACATCATCAATTAATTTAAATTTTTGTGAATTAAGTCCTTTTATTTCCCTTTATTCAAAATTACAGTCCTAAACTTTTTGAATTATATAACTTTTAACGGAAATATCATATTTTTATCAAAATTTAAAAAATCTATTTCATGTATTTGTATGTGTCCACAAATATAGAAGAATACTAATATCAATAAAAGTTATGTGGCTCACAAGCATAAAATGCATAAACAACTATGTTTGACCAATAGCAAGAAACAATTAGAACTTAAGAACTTATAGTTAAATTATATGGATTATCAATAAAAATGTATGCATTATCAATAAAAATGGCCTCGTCAATTTTCAAAAGATTTAAATTAAGTAATCAGATCCCTTTTTTTAATCAAGTTAAAATTATAAACCTTGAAAAAAGAATTATTAACTATTACTTTATTAATATGAATCGTATAATAAAATTGTACTACCCGTAATGAATTATGAAATAGTAGGTTTTATTAATGTTACCCATTTGTTCCACTACTATCACAATATTACATAAAGTATCATTAGAGAAACTATATATGCATTATATAATACCTACACGTTAATGAAAAATATATCTCCATTCATTCATTTCAGTTAAATAATACAACATACTTTTGTTATACTAATTTGTTATTTTAAATACATTTAGATAAAAAAAAAAAAAATAACTTCAAACACTTCCACGTACATCTCGAATCCTACAGGTAATTTTATTCAACTTTTTCAATTAAGAAGTTATAGGTTTAGGATAAGATTTGCGATGTCAAAAAATCTCCAACGTTTCAACGAATATATAACTTTAAATCTTCAAATTAGTAATAAGGATAAATATAAGTTATTACTCTATCATCTAAAAAGCGTATTCTTAATTAAAACTATCAATTTTAATGTGATTACATTTATCACCTTAAATTATTAATTAATCGATGTCCTAAGATGATTACCGAAATCTGTAATAAGTATTGATTTGAGAATCGAGACAATTGCATTGACAAAAGAATATAACTGTGTCATTTATAATTCTTATAAAAAAAACGTAATCATTGATTAACATAATTAGATTATGACATTTGAGCTGATGTGTCAAAAAAAATATGACTTCTTAATTTAATATTTATTTTAGTAGTTTAAACGACCCGTGTGTATACACAAGTTTGAACGCTAGTAAATATATAAATTACATAAAATTTCATTACCCCAATTTATGTCTGCAGAATATCAAAAATTGGTGGGGTTAATACTATAACCTTTTTATGTGACATAATTAATCGAATGATATAAGTTGGTTTATTCAATCCAAAATTAATTCGTACTTACATAAGGTTTGGTAAATAATGTCGTATTATTTATTAGTGTTTCGGTTTGATCTCACACGACTTGAATGATAAAGGTCAAAAACACAAGTTGATCAATGGTACGTAGAATAGTAGGTGGAATGGTTAATTGTTCTTAACCCTTGGCATGTTCAAATGTAGCGGCATAAGTTCATTTATGTTTTTAGCTTTCTATTGTGGTCTAGGTTTTACTTCTGTGTGTGTTTTGCTCTTTAATATAATATAATTTTTGACTATGTGGTTTCTGTTCCTAGCTCCTGCTTATTGAGTGGTGCTTTTATATAATATTCAGCCTTTAAAAAAAATACATGTTTAAACATATGTTTTGCCATCTATGTTTGGACATGTACCATTCTTTTAAGGGAGTTATTATGTGTATTAATTTTATTTTTTACTATTTATTATTAATTATTAATTATTAAATATTAGCTACTATGTGTTTATGTATTTAGCTATATGTATTACTAGATTAGTGTGTTTATGTATTTAGCTATGTATCACTAGACTATAATTACTAGAGAGTAGTCAATAACAGTTGCTGATTTTTTACTCAAACTTTTAAACTCTGTTTTTTTTTAACTATTTTCAGCTAACATTTATTTGCATTAAAATAATTAATAAATCAATATATATATTTAAACCCCCATTTAATATTTCAGACATTTAATAAAAATATTTTGACGAGTGAATAAATACTATTTATCAGTTTTTTCACTTGTAGATTGCAACAAAATTTATTTTTGTCAAAACTAATTAAGTTAAAAAGATGAAAAAAGTTAAAAAATATAGAATGGATAGATACTTTTATCTTTTATAATATTCATCACTAATTATTATTTATATTTATTTATTATAATTCTTAAATAAAATGTGATTTTACTGTTAAAAAGACAAATAATAGTAATATTAAAAGGGGAAATTATAACAATAATTATCATATAATATAGTAAGTTACATTATTAAAAATTAGTTAATATAATCATTATGTAATTATTGTATAAAGTTTGAGATAGTAAACTAAGAAATTTTTATGGGATAATCACAAATTTGATCCATTGACCAAGTCTAATTAACAAAATAATCTTTTGACCAACATATTTACCAAACTACTCCACCTTTGATCGACAAAGCTTCGATCATTTCGATCGACAAGTAAAATTTCGAAATCAAGCTTAGTCAAATGCTTTAACAATGAAAAGAAAATAATAATAATAGTCGATCACCAATTACATTGAGACACGTCAGCATACATGATCGACAAAGCTTCGATCATGTCGATCAAATGAAAATAAAATAATAATAATAGTCGATCACCAGTTACATTCTGACACGTCAGCATGCATGATCGACAAAGCTTCGATCATGTCGATCAATTGGTGATCGACTATTATTATTATTTTATTTTCATTGTGAAAGCATTTGATACTTGTCGATCGAAGTGATCGAAACTTTGTCGATCAAATGTGGAGTAGTTTGGTAAATAAGTTGGTCAAAGGATTATTTTGTTAATTAGACTTGGTCAATGGATCAAATTTGTGATTACCCCAATTTTTATTGGTATATTTAGATCATACCCTTTTTAGATATTAAATATGTATGTGGTAAAAGTAATCTTGATTAGATATTTTGAAATGATGTGACATTATTTTATTATAAGAAGATATATGTGAATTGTATGAAAGAGAAAAAAATAATTAAAAAGTTATTATTTGTCCATGTGCAAAAACACATGGATAAAATGATATATCTGTAAGAAAGAAAGTTAATTTTAAATTGATGGAGATATTTTAATAGAAAACTAATATCTATGTCTAAATTTATAATTTTAAAAATTAATATAATTTTTTTAATTAATATAATAAAATAAATAAATGTTAATTAAAAAAAAAAACATATAATAGTATATCAAATGAAAAATAAATTAGATTATATAGGGATGATCTCAAGAAAAGATGTAATTTATATAGCATTATTTTTTGATGTATACAAAACAACGTATAATACTTTAAATATTGATAAAGTGGTTTTTACGGTATGCATTAACATTTTGATAGAAGTATCAAATCTCTTATATGTAACGATGTATTTAATAAAGATAAAGAATTCAATTATATCTTTTTATCAAAGATAAATATCAGAAAAATGACTTATTTATCTCTTTTTCACAAGGGGGTCCTTGTAATGCACGCATGGTCTTTGTGGTTTATCTTAAAATTAGAATTAGAAAGTTTGTCCTTTGAAAGATTTCAACTATAACGATAATTATTTATACCAACGTCCGTTAGTGATGAATAGGTAAAAGAAACTGTTGCTATAACATGTCTTAAAGTAAAATATATACTAGTAATCAAATCTTCTAAAGGACAAATGATGTTGTTTGAGATAATCATATAAATCATCTACGTAATATCCTCCAACTTTTTATTACATCCTCATTAAACGTTTCTTTGGATGGTGAACAGAGTAGACAAATCAAGTTAGATTGGGATGTATGGATTCTCAGATCTCATGACCTTTTAGCGTTGTAACTTTGTAAATTGAGCACGTTTGAGGGCCAAAATAGTTAGATAGTTTAAAACGTAATTCGTTATCTCTACTTACCTCTAATGCGTACCTCTTTCTCTTTCTTAAAAACTTAAAAAAACTAAATATAATAATTATACTCGGTATTATTCAACTCTTGACTTATATACCAACAATATATATTATATAACAGTTACGCTTAGAATTAAAAAAAAAAGAAATTATAGAATACACAGTCACAATTACACCTTTTAATAGTAGTATGCTGTACTACAATCACAATTCAAAATTACATCCATTAGAGAATACAAGTAAATAAGGAGAATATCTTTTATATTGGAAAAGCTAAATCATCATAATTAAAAAAATATATTTCATATACAAAGGTCAAAACATATGTTTAACATTTTTTATATATCATTTCGTCGCATTACACGAATCAACTTTTAATACATAATAACCCATATATACATAGAGAGAGAAAGATGATCTAGAGAAAAGGAGAAGCAAATATGGGTTGTCCGTTAACATTCATCACGGTGAATGTTAATTTTGATCATGGTGAATGTTAACGGATAACCCAGATTTGCTTCCCTTCTTTCCCGAAAATTATCCATTTCATGTAGATCAGCCCTATATATATATATATATATAGTCATATGTAAAAAAGAGGCATGAAGTTAAATGATAAAGAAAAATAAAAATATAAACATGACTGCACTCTTTAAATTGTATTTTATGGTAACTGTTTAATAATGTAAGAAATTAAGTCTGGTATATAAATCTCGATAATATAATTAACCAACTACTTAAATCTTAAAATTAAATACAAAACAATAAGAATTAAGTGGACAAGTTTTGTTAGAAAGGAAATTAATTCAGAGGGAATTATGTTTTTAGTTTTATGGGAGGGGTCGAAGTATTTATAACATATGTTTACCCTTGACTTATAAAAAGAGTTACGTTAATGTCATCAAACTTTTTAAGGGGGGCCATGGCCCTCCCCTCACCCTTTAAAAGCTTGGTCTCTGTTTGTAAGTCTTTGTTTATGTTTGGCTTTTTTACCTTTTAATGGTGTTGTAAGTGTCCCAGGTGTGCTCCATCTTAGAGCCCTCGTCTTATTCTTGATCAAAGTTTATTTAAAAAGAATGCCGTTGTCCCATATTTTGATTGTTTCATCAGAGTTGATATTACTTTCCTTAACAAGATAAAGATATCAAAATTATATAAAAACAACCACCGTAATAATGTTGGGATAAAATAGATATTTTATGAACTTGGGTTTAATTAAGGAGCCTTAGATGTTACGTTATCTTCATTGATTGCCTGAATTAAAGTTTGGTGGTCCTATCCATTTGTCGTCCATGCAGATAATTATTCTCCCAGGCTAGGCCACGTTCACCAACCTCAGGAAACGAGAAAAAGTAATTTTTTCAACGGTAAAATCAAAACCAATTATAATTTGAAGATAGAAAATACGTTATTACGGATTTCTGTAATATTTAAGTTTTAGATTTTAGACGCCTATTTGGCTGTTTTTTTATTTAAATAAAAACAAGAACCAAGTATATTGGGCTTATCTGTAATTCATCAATGCTGTTAAACAGGAACAAAAATACTAGAATCCAGAACCAAAGCTCAAACATGTAAAAAGTTGGCCCATTTATATGATGATGATGACAATAATCAAAATAATAATTATTTTATTATTTTATTTATTTTTTGTAACTGGTAATTATAATTTGACAAATAAACCTAAAATTTCTGCTGAAAAAGTAAATGAATCGAAGTCGATAAACAGGCCAAAGGCATGTTGAAACAAAATAAAAAGAAATGAACAAAATGTATGGAGACCAATTAATCTAGAAAATATATACAAATGTTTTTAACTTTTTTCACATATAAAAACCTTCACATTTTAAGCCAGCCCCAGTTTTAACTTGTTATCGGATCTTTCTCAAGTAGACCAAAAGAAGTTAAGAGATTTTTAAGTTGTAACTTAATAAATCATCCGGTAACTAGAAATAGGCATGGCCAACATACTGATGGCACCATGCTTTTTTGGTGTCACTCCCTTTACCATTGACCACGTTTACAACTTTACGATTATCATCTCTAAACATCAAAGACCATTATAAACTTTCACCAATCGCCAATAACTACTTTTTATATCTATCAAAAGTAATAATATATTCTGCTAAAACAAAACAGTAAAACACCAATGCAGTTTTAGTAGTATCACATAGTATCATGAAGTCTCTTGGCCACCAAAATGATGAAAACAGTAGATGAGTAACTGAAAATCTCAAATTTTGTTGCATCAAAAAACTAATGTACATAATCTTTCTCCTACAACCATCCAAAGTTTTGACCAAACGGAAATGGCTGCTTACATGAATTCTAAAATTTTTAAAAAATGACTAGTAAATATATGGCAGAATCCTCCATGGGACAGCCCTGCGGTATTCGGCCCACACTTCTTTGTATTTCTCTGCACATCGAGCTTCGTCTCTTCTCTCTCGCCATATCAGCAGGATCAAAAGATATATTGGATAGAAGTATGGAACTGGAGAACTGCAATCATTTGGTCCAAATATCCGTTAAAAAGATCCGGTTGCAATTGTAGGGATGAGATTGGGACAGAACCGGTACCAAATCGGTTGGTATTCGTTTTCTTTTTGGCCCTAAAGTGAGTACCGAATACCCTACCGTTTGAAGCGGAATGGTACCGGTGCGGTAAAAGTGATACCATACCCGGTTTGGTACCGAAAATATAATTAAAAAGAATAACTAATACGTATATGAGTGAACCCTTGTGTACATATCTTATATTCGATAAAAATCAAAGGCGATATATATCAATGTATCTCAAATAAATAAAGTTCGTCATATACTATAGAAGTGCAATGACAAAGAAAAACGTATATATACAAAAACGTTGTTTTATACCATGTTATGGGATTTTGTAATCACACAAAGTCACGGGCAAGCAATATGCTTAAAATTCGATTTAACTAAGGTGTTAAAACGTGAATTTTTGTGTCAAAAGGCTAGCTAGAATTTTATAAAATTCCAATTGTATTCATACGTGCTAGTAACTCTATTTTTTTTAATCACTGAAAAATATCATTTTGTGTTCATATACACATAATATGATCATGAAAATAATATTTTACTCACTAATGTTTTCTCCCAATAGATATTATAATATACCGAAAGAACAAAACGACCAATAACAAAGGAATATATATATATATATATATATATTTCGTGTATGGTACCAAAACGGGAAAAGTGAGAAAATACTGGTACCGAACCGGAAGTACCGGCTCTCATTTTGGTCCGAAAGTGAGTACCGAATACCGAACCGTTTGAAATCGGCCGGTACCGGTACGAGAACGGTAATTCGGTACGGATCTCACCCCTATGCAATTGACTTTTAAGGTCAAACACATCACTTTCCAAATACATCATTATACATTATATTAGTTTTTATTACAAAAACAAGCCTAATAAACTAGTTAACCTACATTATCCTGCTACAAGATTAAGGTAATAATTACAGAGTTTGTCCAAAACTTGTGGAAATAATAGCAATTTCAAAATCAAACTTTCTAATTTGGCGTTTAAATCTTTTCTTTGAGCAATTGAATTGAACTTGAAAACATTCTACCTGATCCCACAAGGTAAGCTGAAAGATAGTGCCAATAACAAATCTCCAAGGTAATTGCAGTGCCTTGCTATTCCCCTTTATTAATTAAGGAAAAAATATATGATTGTTATGCATTCGGAAAATTAATAGGCATAAGAAAAGAAACTAACAGATAGTAAAATACCGGTCATTAAAAGAGAAAATACAAAAGAAAAGGAAAAGTTGACTGCAAAGTTAATGAGAGAAAGTTACCAATAGCCGGAAACCAGTAATTTTCCTGCAATAACCTTTGGGGGTTGACCCCATATTAGTGCTTTTGGATTCTTCTTAAAATCATGCTTTTGCTTGTTAGCACCTCTGAAGACCAGATACCTACCACAAATTCAAAAAGAAAGATGAATCATATGAAGATATAAGAGCCAAATCAAAGTCAAATTTCACTTTGTAAAACATTTACCCGATCACAAATACACAGCAGTTTACAACGACTGCAGCTATTGGCAACTCAACCTTGTTATTCAAAAGCCACCAACCCTGATCACAAAATAATTTTCAATTTCTCATTGTGTCACAGAAAAAAGATCTGGATAAAACTGAATTAGATACTGTTTGACTTTCAGGGTCAAATCAAATGCTTCTGAATCTTAAAATATTTTTAAGGAACGATTTTGCAAATCTTTTATTGTTGCTTATCCATCTTATAATATGTTTACCTGAATGCTAAATGTGAAGGGAATCCACACTAAATCTCCAAATACCAGCATGAAGCCTAATCTCTCTGCAATTATATCCCATCTAAAAAAATTACGTGAATAAGCATTATGATAGCAATAATGTAGAATCCATGACTACAGTAAGACCTACATAAAGGTGAAGAAAATATTAAGGTACCAAAAATATGATGACATCACCAGTAAAGAAGCTGATGCAAGCATGTATAGGAAGCATCAAGAAAAAAATATCAATTCAATACATACACTATAGCGATTATCAAGCATGCATTCCTAAGAGGAGTGTGGTAATTTATTAGTCGAATATGGGATTTAAAGAATTATATTGACAATCAATTTTCACCATTTATGTCATCCTAAAATCCAACTTTTACAGTTACATAAACTCTCTTGATGAGAAGAAAGCCATTTCCATTCTAAAATATAACAAAGGAAGTCATAAAAGTTATAAACACGGATCATTAGTGATCACAGAACTCTTCAAGGATAACATGTGATTTTGTGACAAAATATATAGATCAATAAATTAGTTTCATCCATCTTCAACAGGAGTAATTAGCTTACGTAGATGTCATGTATTCCTCGTAAAAGAAGTAGTCCATAATGTAGATCTGACAGGACACACAAAAAAGAGAGGAATCAGCACTGTCCAATAATTCTATAATTTTAGTACAATAACATAGGCGGTAATAGATCAAAAAAGGTTCATGTCAAAACAGGTAACTGTTCTAGTACCAGTCAAAAAGTGTTGGGTTGACCAGGAACACCTTTAGTCCATCCCTAATAAATTACAACAACAATACCCAATCCCACCAATGGCGGGGTACGGGGATGTAAGGTGTAGACAGTCATACCCCTACCGAGGGCAGAGAGACTGCTTCCAAGAGACCTCCGGCAAACATGACCGTATATGCAGCTAGTGCAAGAATGAATATAAGTAAATAAATACATGTAACTATATGCATTTGTATACTATACTATAAATATATAGGATGTAAATAAATAGAAATGTAATCTGTGGATATAATATATGATATAAGTCTAATATTTTAATACAATATAGTTATATATGTATAATATATGATATAGGCCTAATTTTTTTTTAATATAGAAGATATAAATATAATATAGATATAATGTATTCGATATAAATATAAAAAATAGAGAGTAAATAAATATAAATAGGTATATATATTCGATATACGAAAATATATAAGAAAGTATGGATGTAGTATGTATTTAAACGTAATATATATATATAAATATATAGGGAGTGATCAATGGGGAATGGGTAATCTTGAGGGAAGGAGAAGTAAATATGGCCGTCCGTTGTTAACATTCTCCTGAAGAATGTTAATTAACATTCTATGAATGTCAGTTAACATTCATGAATGTTAACTCCCCCTAAAGAATGTTAACCCAGATTTACTTCCCCCTTCCCCCAAGATTGAAGCTTCCCTCTGGATCATCCCTCTATATATATATATATATATGTATGTATAAGGGATAAAAATATAATATAAGTAAATATTAGTAAGTACCTAAATCTAACTAAATATATGTATATATTATACAAAGCTATAGAAATATAAAAATGTATGGCTATAATATAGGTATACATATAGTATTATAGTATATATACAAATACGTATAAATATAATATAGATAAATGTATATACGTAAATAAATATATCGAATATATACTGCTACCGCAGTATACCTAGGTAATCTAGAAGACCTTAAGCCGCCTACTCACCAAACTCCTTTATCCTAATTCTAAGCCTCCACGCGTTCCTATAAGACGTCATGTCCTCAGACAGCTGCAACTCGTTCATATCGAGTTTCAGTCTATCCTCCCACCTAAGTTTTGGTTTACCCCTCCTCCTCTAGCCATTAATTGTGATGGGTTCTACTCTCATAACTAGTGTTGTATGTGGTCAGTCTCCTCTTGACATGTCCAAACCATCTCAGTCGTCCTTCTCTCAGCTTGTTGGTAATAGTCGCCACTTCTAGCTGCTCCCTATAAACTCCGTTGGTATCATGTCAAACATGGTCCTACCACATGTCCACTTTAGCATCCTCATTTCTACTACTTCTATCCAAGTCGCTTGTACCTTCGTCATCGGCCAACACTCTGACCCGTATAACATAGTTGGTCTATAAGCCAACTTTTTTTACAATGCGATTTAGGAAATGATATGCATTATAAATACATTTTAGGTAACTTTCACCCCACTTGATCCCTATGACCCATCCAGTTACCACTTAATTTTTTATTATTACTATTTGACCCGTTAGTTAGAGAACATAACCCAAATCAGCCAATTCATAAACAAAGGGATTGAAAGTGCCAACTCTAATAACATCACAACAATGATAACAACACCAAATTACCACACAAAATAGCTGGTAGAGGATCATTGATTGGCTCAAGTTCGCATCCTGAACAGATTTTGCAAGCACGGAGAGATTGATTAGGAGCCATCCCATCATTCCAGCTCTAACGAAAAAAAATCTACACAAGTGAAGTGTCTCATCAGAAACAAGACACTTACAAAAATGAAATTATAACTATTAAACTGCAGAATCATAATAGGATAGAAATAGGTTGATTTGGGTTGTTTCAGAAGATAAATTAAGTTAAAAGTAAGAGATCTACTACATACTTGAGGTCAACACCCAAAAAGTTGGGATTTAGCTGTATTCCAAACCACCTGTTAAAAGTTATTGCAGGCATATCGAGGGAAATAAAAAATCAGAGCTCAGATACGTTTGTATGAAAGATTAGAATAAAAAATAAGTACCAATCATCAACTATGTTTCCAGTGATATGAGACTTCAGAGATGCACTTCGGGCATTAGATTTGCTGCCAGCCACATAGAGTAACAATGTAACCTGCCATTTACAATTTATATAAGTAACCACAAAAAGTGCCCGCCAAGGGTATTCATGACAAATAAAACTCCAACACCGCTTACACATGATTAAGATATTTAAGCAGTTGCCACTTATAAAAAATTTGGTATAGGAGTCATGTTTCCATTAGAGATCATACAATAAATTTGAATGTTGACAAATCTAAATAATTGAAAACTGGAACTTACAATAACACTGAAGATAAAAGTTGTTGATAAAAGCTCAAGCCCTCGGTCTGATATTGCCTGCAAATTTTATATGTTGACATAATTGTGCATGAAGATTGCTTATGGAGAATATTATTGCTATGCAATCGAAACGAGAAACTAGGGGTGTAAACGAGTCGAGCTATTATCGAGTTTTTCGAGCCTTAAAGAATATGTATATGTGTATATACATATTTTTGGATTTATAAACGATATTATTATTAAAGTATAACATTGTTAGACTATTTACAATTTTTGACTTATTTTAATGATTTATTTTAATTTTAATTTATTTTATATGTATTTGAAACTATTTTTGGTATTGACTTTAATTAGAAATAAAATAAAATAAATTTGAGTATTAAAAATTATTTTTATGTAAAAGTTCGAGCTTTTCGAGCCGAGCTCGAGCAAACATTGTGAAAGCTCATCAAGCTATCGAGCCGAGCTCGACTTTATCCTACATGAGTCGAGCCGAGCGTCGAGCTCGGCTCGACTTGATTATAGTCCTACGAGAAACATGCATATTACCTAATAAATCCAAATCATGCTCATTTTTGTATTGAATGAAAGCATTTCAAAGGGGGAAAAAGTAAACAAATATCTTTATCGTAGAAGGCCTGTAGCATATATGTATTAAATAACATACACATGGATTTATCATCAAGATCATTGCTTAATATCTGTACAATCATTTTGCAATACAATTTCAAGGTATACATACAGTGAGTGATACGAAATCCGTCCAAGCTCCAATTACAAGTAGTCCAACCAGCAAAACAAGCGACATCAATCCTGAAAACAAAATTTTCAATGCGGTATAATATCTTTGCCAAAAATGTAAGTACCATTCATACGAACTACTTTTTAAGCATAACTTCTCTTGATCAAAGAAGACTAATACTAACTTTTGTAAGTAGACTTCAAATCTGACACAGCATAATCAAATTGTACAAATAAATCAATTAACTTATCAAATGAGACATTCAATAATTAAAATTCTAGAAACAAAATTTGAAAATTAAAGCAAAAAAAAATACCATTACAACGATAATGTAGTCGAGTTCCATCTGATAAATTAGCTCCAGGAACAAGCTTTCCAGGTAAAATAGATCCAGCAATCCCCAAATAACCAAAGAATCCCAATAACAAACCAACCTAAATAAACAAAACACATACATTTAATGTAGTGACCTAAATCAAATAGTGCAAAAAATGCAGCTAATTAAACTAATTATTTAATTCAATTAAACACCGAAACCCTAATTTGCACTAGTGGAAGTAAATCTACGTATAATAATTACAGTATATATCCAGTAATTTCAATTTGAATGTGTGTGATTGAATGTACAAATCATATATCATATTTATATATATTTACTCACGTACAGAATTCCATGAAGGAATTGAAGAGATCAAAATGGAACTCAAGTCCATGTTGTTAGATGCAGTTTTTCAAGTAAACTCCGTCGCTGTCAGTTTAGATTTTTTTTTTCTTCTCTATTTCTACTCTTTTCACTGCTGCGAAAATTGGAAATTTTGAAGACGGGCAATTTTGTTACCAACCCATGCACTTTGAAAATAACAATTATAGTCCTGCTACTTTAAGTAATATACTACTCGTAATACATTGAGCAAATAATTCATTAGAAGACTTCTAAAAGCGGGCGGGCAACGAACTCCAACGAATTGTACTGTAACAAAATAACCGACCTTAAATAATCAAATCACAGTGATGATTCATATATTATCATATTTTCTTCGCACATCACTAAGTACGTTTTGTATTGTGTACACAACAAAATAAATAATAAATGGTGGTGTAAAAGAAAGTCTTAAATATTATTATTATTATAAATTATTATTTATTAAATATTATATATATATATATACTATAGGAACGGATATATGATGTCACCTTTAAACAAATTAGAAATCTCAAATTTTAATTTTAACAAAAATTATTTTGATAGCATCATTAATTTTTATTTCCTTCTGGGATTATATATTTGAAGGCCACCGGAATATATTATTTTGTTTTTGTAAGCCACCCATATTTGAAAACGATTTCGTAGGCCACCCAAGTATATTATTTTGTTTTTGTAGACCACTCATATGTGAAAACGATTTTGTAGGCCACCCAAATTTGTATATTGTTTCATGTATACCAAATTCGACTAAAAACTCATCAAAAAAAATGTGAAGGGACACAAATATCCATTTATTCGAATAAAACTAAAATAATAATTATTTGTGTCCCTTCACATTTTTTTGTGTCCCTTCACATTTATATCCATTTATATTATTTTAGTTTTATTCGAATAAATGGATATTTGTGTCCCTTCACTTTTTTTTTTGATAAGTTTTTAGTCGAATTTGGTATACATGAAACAATATACAAATTTGGGTGGCCTACAAAATCGTTTTCACATATGAGTGGCCTACAAAAACAAAATAATATATTTGGGTGACCTCTAAATATATAATTCCTTTCCTTTAATTAAATTTTTATTAACATCCAATAAATTTGACAACATCGTTAACTTTTATTAACATTTGATTCAAATATGTACAACTTTAATATATAAACATTCAATTTTTAAGGTAATCATCTCACTTTAACACTTGAATAATCTTTCCTATTGATCAATTATCAAAATCTATTAGAAAAATAAGAAGAATTAAATTAATCCTTATTCGATATTTTATTATTTTAAAAATCAACTATCTTTCATTTAACCTTTCCATCTGATTAAATTTATAATTTAATGCATTATATGCTTATTACCTAATTCACATTTGTGAAGAGTATTTTTGGGTCTAAAATCTACATGTATATGTATAGCAGTGAAACAAAATTTAATATTTATTTATAGTGGCAAATTAACTTAAAGTGACCTATAGCACAATTTTTTCATATTACTAAATAAATAAATTTCTAATGAACATATGTGATTTCAAAAAAAATATCTAATTAGTAGTTTTTAACTTAATAATATACAAGACAGACTAATCAATTATATAGAATACTATTTATTTGTGGCGAAAGGCTGATAATTGGCAACTCATATCGGTCCACAATCGACTTCCTATCCATAATATAGGTGGCATACATTACTCACTCAATGATTGTGGCTGTGAGAGTGTCCGGGCTCCAACCGAAAACCTTGTGTTATTTATGGGAAAGATGTCACTGTTAATTACCAGTTGATATTAATGTAAATTTACTGTAAAGAGGAATGTACAAGTTGTAAATTCATTATAGGAATGTGATAATAGTGTAGAATGGAAATGAAAATCATCTCCAAAACCACTTCTTTGCTTGGTTTTGAAAAAAAAAAAAAAAAAACCTTTATGTTAAAGGTTTCATTCCTAATTTTCAAAACTCATATCCCTTAGACACACGTTTTAGTATTCCTTCTCATTCTCGTTCTCATTCCCACACACCAAAATCCGCAATCCAAAAACAACCTACCTAGTTGAAAACTTAACTCACATCTTTTTATTCTTTCTTATAGAACCCTTGATGAATAGTAAAAACAACTTGAGAAGTCAAATGAAAACACATCTTAACACATGATAATTGTATACATGAATTTTGATATGCACCGATGATCAGTTAACCAAAATCAATTGCAAAACATACAAACACCACCACGTGAAGACGAAGAAGATGAAGGCAGCGACAAGGTCAATGCTAACTCGAAACAAAAAATAAAACAAGTTAAATGGCCCGACAATGAATGCAAAATATTGGCCGAACGAAGAGTCAACGCTTCCCAAAATTGTGTGCAAGGAAATTCGCAAACAAAGTCAAGTTTCTGGAGAAGAACAAAAAAGGCCTATAATTCATTAGTTGATGAGAAATATAATAAATATCAACTAACCGGCAAATGGAACAAAATTCAAAAAGACGTCAAGGTATTCACGACCATCGTCAAAAGTATATCGAGCCTCGGTCAAGAGGGTTCCAAGACGAAGACGTTTTGAGAGTGGCCCGTGACCATTTCAAGCAACAAGTCGGTAGGAACTTCATTATGAGCAAGTGTGGGTAGTACTAAAAGATGTCCCGAAATTCTATAACGAGCTCGGTGTCATGAACAATAAACGAGTATTTCAAGATGACTTGGAACCGATCAATCTAGACGGGGACAAAACCAACCTGAATCCCAACCCAACCGACCCACTTACGGCCACTATGCAAAGGTTATTCCAAGACGATATGATTTTAATGTCAATTGGTTCATAAGATGCAACTTTGGGATTTTTGTCAATACATTTTAGGGACGAGACCTGTGTAGCAAAGGTTATTCCAAGACGATCTGATTTTAATGTCAATTGGTTCATAAGATGCAACTTTGTCAAGACATTCGAGGGACGAGACCTGTGTAGCACTTTTGCATTCTGTAAGAATCCAACATGAAACTTTGCAAACTATTAAGGAGGCTACAAAGCAAAAAACTGTGTTAAAAGTTGAGAATTTTTCTCCAAAAACCAATACCGCCGGATATAAAAGAATCCGAACTAAAACGACTCGAAGAAGGTAAGGAGAATACGGTACACAAGTATCGATCGGATTTTTAAACGATGTTTTGTTCGGCTTCACGACAAAGAGAGTTCTCCGATGAAGACTAGATTATTGTAATGTTTAGTGTGTTATTTTAATTATTGTAATTTTTATTTAAATGAATATAATGTTTTATTTTAATTAATTAATGTAAGGTTTTTAATTTTAACAAAATTGTTTATTTAAATTTGTGTGAGACCTATAAATTAAAGTGACACAGTCATTGTTAGCAGTGTTATATCAGTTTAAGAAGTGCTTAAGTGGCGTTGAGGTGACGCAGTTATCACAGAACTGAACACTCACCGTTAGAAATGATCTAAGGTTTAAAACTCGCCCATTAATTAATAGTAGAATTCATATATTAAAACCTTTATGTTTCTTGTACACATGGAATTTTGATTATCAATGATATACATTCTATAAGTTGTTATAGTTTCTTAATAATTCATATAAGATGTACGTGACCCTCTGTTGTTTATATTTTTTCTATTATACATGTCAATGGATTCGTTCACCTTAGTTGCATCTTGCAAAAGTAGTATATCTTTTAACATAAATAAATACACTTATTATGGCCTTTTATGTTTGTTTTCCCCCCTTATTTAATAGACTTGGTTCAAATTACACCTTTTTGCTACCCATTATCAAAACAAAACTTTGGTAGTAGGTTTTGGGCTAACAAAAGGGATTTTGGGCCCAATGGTTCTAAACTTCTAATGTTTCTTAATTCTTGAATTCATTTATTTCATGCGAAGCATATTCGGTGAAGAGGTAACAACTAACAAGTACAAGTTAAATGTGTAGGGCGATCCAAGTAATTAATTTGATAATTTGTCACGGGATGATCCTTCAAAGGTGGAAATCATAGTTTCATCCGTCCATTTTACACTACCCTCCAACTTTACATCCACATTATCATCATTTCATATTTCACACTTCATTTTTCCCATTCATACATCCCCCCACAAAAATGGCAACCACAACACCTTCATTCACGTTTTCCGGCCTCTCATCCGCCACCAAACCCCACCGCATCTCCGCCACAACCTCGTACTCATTCTCCCTCCGTCCGACCACCAATCTCCGCTTTAACCTCTCATTCAAATCCTCAAAAATCACAGCCCTAATTTCAGTAGGAGACAAACTTCCAGACTCCACATTATCCTACTTCGATAATGATAACGAACTCCAAACGACCACAATTTCCGACCTCACAAAATCCAAAAAAACTATCTTATTCGCTGTCCCGGGCGCTTTCACACCAACTTGTTCACAAAAACATCTCCCAGGGTTTGTTGAAAAATCTAGTGAGTTAAAAGCAAAAGGTGTTAATACAATTGCTTGTATTTCGGTTAACGATGCGTTTGTTATGAAGGCGTGGAAGGCGGATAGGAATGTGGGTGATGAAGTGTTGATGTTGAGTGATGGAAATGGCGATTTTACGAAAGCGATTGGTTGTGAATTGGATTTGAGTGATAATCCAATTGGATTAGGAGTTAGATCAAGAAGGTATGCAATGTTAGTGGAAGATGGAATTGTGAAGGTTTTAAATCTTGAAGAAGGTGGTGCTTTTACTGCTAGTAGTGCTGATGATATCCTTGCTGTTCTTTGATATGTTGTTGTGTAAGTTTTTCTTTTGAGGAATAAGAAGATTGAGATCTACAATAGTTGTTTGATTAATGAGTTGTACTTGTGCTTGTATGTTTCTTATGGGTTTTGCAAGATGGAATTTGGTCCATAAGTATTTGGATGAGGTTCAAGTAGAGTTCTTATCTTGGTAAGAATGTTAGAAGTAAAAAACCAATAAGGTTGATTTACAATCTTATACCACGACTGGTGCACGACTAAAGGTGTTTAGTGTTAGATGACTATAAGTCCTAATTGTGCTCCCCATGACGAGATGAAAGTGTTGATGTTCCTTTTTCATTTGTTGAATAGCTAGATAAAGAAAAAAAAGTGAAAACAGCTATTAGTCATAACTAATAGCAGTTCTGGGGGCGTAGTTGTGGTCAGTCGTGAAGATATGACATACAGTTATGCACGATAGTCAGTCACAAGTACACATATTCTTAGCTCTCTGTCCACTAAACACATCAAGCAGAGCACGTACTGCAATACCAATAGAACGAGTAATTTCATTAGGGGTTATGGGGTTTATACGCCCTTGATGCGATATTTGTGTGTATGGATGTAATGATTGAGTGTGATAAGGATGTGACCCATATGTGTGTGAATGCAATCATTGGGGGTATAAATTCTAGGTCGAGAGTGCGTAAACCCTCAACCCCTTTCATTACTCTCTCCCAACCAATTGACATTAAAATCATACCTGTTCAAACAAAAGTAACAAAATAAGTCATATAAAACGGTCATAATGTATATAGACTGTACCATCCAGAATAGTTGCAAATCATCAATCATCATACCTTATCAATCTTATAAACCAACATTCGTACTACCATGAAACACAATAACTAATATTCAGTTGCAAACAACCAAGAATATAGAGAATGTGTATTCCAAGCATTAAAAATTAATGAATTTAGGCAATTGTTTTATAGGCTTACATACTATTAAATGCAAAGTGATACTTTCAGATAATTCTTTAGTCCTTGTTCATCGTGTCATAATTAATTACACTATTATTATTTTTCATTCTATGAATCATATCTTAATACTGCTAGGAGCTAATAGACACAACCAAGACATGTATAATTAGAAGTGATACTCATAAGCAATACACGGGTCAACAAAGTAAATAAGCACGCTATATAAAGATATACAAAAATGTAAACAACACAAAGAATTTTATGTGATTATATTCAATCTACTCAATTGATTTAATCTATAGTCAACTAAAAATAAATCTTATTAATTTTCGTAATTTAATTTACAGTAACAGAGATTATAATATATAGTGCAAACAAAATAAATAAACTATCCAAAAATCCCAAATCGAGCTGACATAGCGATCCGTCAAAATTCTTTAAATCCCCAAATAGTGATCAGGGAAAAAGAGATCCCACTGAGATCGTTCAGACCCCCTAGGAATTTTGACCACTGTCCAAAATTGCTTGCCTGATTGATGTAGACTAAAATTAAGATAACACAAATCGAGCCTGTTGATTCACTCGAATGCCAGGAACGATTCCTCCAACTATTGTTGATTCAAAAGAATGCCAATAATTAGGTAAAATTCGCCTCAAAAAATGAGAGAAAATTGAAATTTTATATCAATAATAACTAACTGTTTGATAATGTTCATGAAACCCTAAAAAGGAACCAGAAATTCGATTGGGCCTAAACGGATAAACGGGCCGGACTCTAGCCCAAAAACAAAGTCCAAAAAAGTATTAAAAAACATAGAAATGCCCATAGATCATAAAAGACAGCGAATTTGGGCCCGAAAGTTGGGCTAACCGCCTATGGCGGTTAGTCACAACGTTGGGCTCGGCCCAAGCTTTCTTTCGCCTGGTCATGGGCCTCAAACGGACACTCCTAGCCCAAGTTACGGCCTTTTTCGTGAGCCCCCTTTTGATACGCGATCATGGGCCTCAAGAAACGCAAGGGCCCGATCCTCCACATTTGGGCCCGCATCACTGATCCCCCATAAACGCTTCTCGTCCTTCAAGAATTATATGTTTAGTCTTCACACTCACAGTCGTAAATCTGAACGATAAGTTAAGATAATGGATCAAATGCTTAAGTCTAAATGTGTCCATATCAACACCAAACTACAAATGTATGTCAAATTAATAAATCATCCATTACTACTAAATTTCATCATCTGGTATTAAGAAAGTGCCTTTATTTGTCTCTTGTCTTGGTCTTTACTCTTTACCATACATACAAAATTTTGGTCAACTATGTCATAGTAACTGAAGACCATTTAATCGTTACTATTAGTAGTCTAATATTTGATTAAATTTCTTTTTCATCGTCATCCGACGCTCAAAACCGTCACAACTATTGTCATCATCACTGTCATCAACATTACATATTGTCATCGTTAACTGTCGCCAACAACACATACGATTAGGTATAAACTATATAAATATAAAATATACTAGTAGACTACTCGCACGATACGACAAAAATTTCTTTGAAGTCATTAAAGTGATGTGAATAATAAAGTTAGGTAGATAAGCACCAACATTAAAAAATGTAGGTTTCTCATAGCTTTTATTTATCGTCATAGCACTAAGCCAAGCCAACCATAACTTTTTATTTTTGCTTGAGTTTAAATATAAACATATCGTTTTATGACGAGAATAAAGGAATTCCATGTAACATCGGCTAATGTTGCATAATAGGATAATCATGCATTCATTTGTTAACAGAAGGAAATAAGGGGTAGACTAATGACATTTAAAGAGTTAAAATTTATCATCCGATATAAATTATTCTTATCATATTGAAGCTGCTGTAGGTGTTCTCCTCGTCACAAAATCACAGTAAGTTGATCATTAATCTCGTCAACATTATCTTTTATATAATTGATAATATCGGTCTGAAAATTGTAAAGCATGTTAAGCAGTTTCAAGAGAAAATGTAGAAATATGCAAATGGATAGGGCCGGCTCAAAACCGATTTGAAAATAAGTAGATTGGGTCGGGGTTTTTTGACCCGCAAACCCATCAACTCAAAACACGTCAACCTGCTATTTTGTTTGGGTCGGGTTTGGATCATCCAATGAGTTTTTGAATTGACCCGACAACCCCGAATAAATTGTAAATGTAGTTATAAAGTTAAATGTTTTATTTTAACTTAATACATCAAAGTGTGTAATGATGTTTTAATATTAAATTTTGATGAAAGTACTAGGTAATATGATCTTTTTAGGATTTTATAAACATCTTTATGCTTATCATTATGAATTATAAACTTAGAGATTGACTCATCTGACCCATTTGATCTAAAATTGACCTATTAGTTGGAGCTGACTTGAAAATATGTTGACCTAATTCGATAAATGATTTATCTGGGTTAGGTCTGGGTTAGCATGTTTTAAGTTGGGTTGAAATACTCAACTCGATTTGAAAATCAGATTGAGTTTAAGTCGATTAGTTCATTTGGCGATTTCATATGTGAATTCGGCAGTTCGTACCCATAGGAGCATTAACATGATCAAACAAGTCTAGGAACATATACATGAACATTATCAGTACGACGGGAAACATTGATTATTTCTTTCCAAAACCATTTTAATAGTTTTGTATGAATATTGAAATTAGATGCATAATTTTGTAGGATTTTAATTTGTTTATATGTTAGAATCATAAAAAAGAATTTTTCTTTCTTTTTGTATGCAAGTGATAGTGTGTTTTAAAAAAATATTATTTTCAAATAGTGTTCGAGCTATCAGTGTGTTAATTATCATGGAGGGAAGGAACTTGACTTTCCAAAAATATGAAATCTAGTTATGATTGATATAGTTATCATAGTTATGTTGAGAAGGGTATAAGAGAACTTTCCCATCTTTATAAGTGTAAGGTTTAAGTCAATATTGAAATATATTTTTTATAAGAGTTTAAGATATATATATTAAAAGATGATGAACTAGGTTTCGAACAAAAGCATTTGAATTACAAAAATAATCACGGTTTATTGGCTTATATACGTAATGTCATAATACCAAAATTGTGAAAGAATGCACTTAATGAATCTTTTGAAAGTTTGATTCTTGTGATAATTTAGAGTTTTTGTTAACATAACGACTAACGAAAGGAAATTTCTGAACTGGCCTTAGTCAACTTCAAAATCTGTCTTTTACATTTTTGGTGTTTGTTAAAAGTCAGAATTTGTTACTTACCTGCCAAAAAATAGAAACATTGATAGATACGTTAAATAGGCAACAACCAACGTTCCAATTGCACATAGTAAAAGATTTGTCTGATGGAAGAAATATATGATCACAACGTGAGGATAACCGAATACAAAGTTAAGCCCAAGTTTTCAAAATTAAATAGAACGTTTTAGTTTTGATTTTAATTTTAATTTTAATCTTGAATAAACAACTAAATGTCTATCAATTATTTTTAGTGTTTTATGAATGTTATTAATGCAATATCGAACGAGTTTGTATTTTAATGGTACGTGATGAACCTATCAATCAGAATGATGAATGGATAACAATATGTATATGTGTATCGTTTGTATATATTATTGTAAGGTTATATATATATATTATATAATATATATACATACATATGAAAGGGGCTTTTTTGTATTTCTTTTCACATGCAAATGCAAATGAAGTTAAGTTATCTAACTTTTTAGAAACTTTAGTTACCTTTTATAAAATTTGCTTGGAATATATTACGTCATTACTAAAATAAAAATAAAAATAAAAATATATTACTTATGTAACCTTCGACGACTTTTGGAGGGGACAACATTTGGAATAACTTAGGAGACGTGTTTGTTTCGTTTCATACAAATAACAGTTTTCATATTGTTTATTTTATATTTTGTACTAGTAAATCTCTAGGACAATCCTATAAACGAACTTTTTCTAAAATATGTATACTCATCGATAGATTGTTCCGTAAAGTTATAATTATAACATTTCATAAACATAAACATTTTCTGTATATTCTAAAAATATTGATGTCAAAAACAAAAATCACTATTTGGATTTGATGTCTAATTTAATAATAAAGTTAATTGTTAGATCAATTAAAATATGTTCAATAATAAGATTGTCTATAATGCCTTAGAAGGTGTTTAAACTCGACTTCAATAAAACTATCTATATAATTTATGATATCATTGAACGGTTTTAATTTATACCATTTATTTATAACCTCGAAAGTAAATGTATATGTTTCTAATATTGTAACTATATAGAAGTACAATATTTGAATAAAGTTTGTGTATGAAATAAATCTCAAAATATCAAAGTTACTAGTAGATCAATGAATAATCTTTTTAAAAATTAAAAATTAAAAATTAAATGAAGTAATGATGTGGAGGCTAAAGAGGTTAGGTTCATGTCGAGTTAACGTAGTTTGGTCGTTTTGTTACCTACTTACCTGTAATCTTGTCCGTGGGATACATCAAACAAAGATATGCAATTCGGTCTATATGGGACAAATTTCATGAAACAGGCCAAATATCTATTAATATTTCTTAATAGATTTAACATGATTTTCAGATTAAAACATGTTCATAGCGCTATTTTTCTAATAGTATTAAGTAATTTTCTAACTGTTAAATTGTGTATTTAAGTTCTAAGATTGAAGCAAATATACGTCATTATGAATGACATATATATTCGTAATCGTGAAAAACTTATATTTATGTAATCGTTAATCTTGTGAGCATTTACTTTTTTACTTAAAAATAAAAAAGAAAAAGGAAAAAGGAGATACTATGAGTATAATTTTATCGTATATATAAATATGATTCGAGTTCAATACTTAGGAGTTGCAAATTTGATTTTAACTCTTAAACACGTAGTTTAGTTAATTTTGGAGAAAGACTTTACAAAAGAATGATCACTGTCATAGATACACTTTCGGAGGTAGCTAAGTCAATTTAAATATTTGCCTTCACATAAAGAGCATCCGTAGCTATCAAGTGGTTTGGTGGGGTTACATTGGGGCCATTTCGGGAATGGTGTCCACCAAACAAAAATCTTCATCGCAATGCCATTTTCTCTCTTTTTTGTTTTTTTTTTAGTTTGATTTTTTTATTTCAAGAATTTAGAAGACTAGGACTTTTCTTTTAAATTTAAAAGATTAAAAAATAAACATTATGATTAAATTTAAATTGTAAATTAAAACAAATAATGAAATGCAATTTATTTTTAGTAATATGTATTTTTATCTATTTTTTTTAATATGTTGAATTAAAAAATATTTAAAGATGTAAAAAAAAAGAGGTTTCATTTAGTGAGAAAAAATTGAATGAGTATTCGCGAAAAGTTAATACGACACTAATGTATGATCGAAAAGGGGTGAGTTTGACCGTGCCCCGATGCTCTAATATCCACACAGCAAGAAGAAGATGTAATTCGGTCAACCTCGTTCCTTATCAAAGTTAAGTAAGAATAAGGTGAAAGTGTTTTCGAAACACCAAGTTTGATTATTCAATTAGATTTTTTTCTTTTTATAATTATACGACGTTCCCATTGATTGCAATTTTATATTGTACTCTTTCTGTTAACATAATATTTTGATAATTAGAAGGTTTTTTTATTAAATTTAGTCAAATCAAATATACATACAAAATCAGTCATCCAATCAGTCCAGTTATTGTAAGTTGAAACGGAGAAAAATGGTTATTTCGTTGTAACATATGTGATTCTACAGTATATCTCATCTAAAAATCCAAAAAAAGTGTTAAAACCTAAGGAACAGTTGTTAATGTGTATTCTAGTTCAATCCTAGTTTTCGCATATTTCACAACAATGATGATGCAAGTTCAATCCATTTTTGCCTCTTCAATGATAATACAACAACAATCTTTTTCCACATCGTTTGACACGAATCATCTCATCAACCCCCTTCGGTTTTCCCAATTTTCACCAAACAAAAAATGTCACATATTTGTCGTTATAACTCAACCGAACTCATTTCTTTCAATTCAGTTTCCATCGTTTCTCAATTCTCTTGGTGAGTTATTGTTTTTATTAGTGAAGAATATTTCATGTTGATTTTGCTGCATTGCATGAAGGTTTGATCGGGTAATTTGAGTATGCACTCCATGTGTTCGATCATATACCTGCTCCTTAAAAGGCATAAAGTTTGTGAGTTTGTTGCATACCGATAGTAATTTTCATGTTAATTTGCTGCATTGTTGAATTAAATTTGTTAGCGGGTCTTGATTTGGAAATATGAGTATGCACTCTATGTGTTATTATTTGCCTGCTACTCATAAATCTCATCTTTTGTGAGTTCGGAAACTATTGAGTTTTTGTTGAGAAAATTTAAATGAAATTTGAAGTTGAAAGTTGTTGCTTAGTTGACTAGTGGAAAAAAGACCGTTTATTTGCATGGATTATTTGTGTAATTACAGTTATTTTTAGTTCCTCATCTTGAAGGGACATTGATTTATTAAATGCAAAATAGTTGCAGCCCATATGGTTGCTAAAGTGTATTTTTTGATTCCCATGGTTGCTTCTTTTAGGATGAAAATTCCCGGAATATAATAACTCTCTTGTAAGGAGTGATATGATCTGAATGATATATCTTTGGTTTTGGCCTCCTTTCTTAGAAAAGTATCCTTAATCCATTTGCCTCAATTGCATCCAATGTTTTAAAAATCAGTTTTTTAACCTGACTAATCGTCCATATTGACTTTTTGATAATTTTTGACATTTTTTAAAATTTAATGATGATTGATGTTTAGTTACACCCCATATTGACTATAAATTTACGAATTTGAAATTAGAATTTTCCATAATTAGCTATGAGTGATTAACGTGCGTTTAAAACTCAAAATAGGTGTAAAATGCAACGAGTTAAAAACCTATCCGACTAGTCGAACCGGGTTTTGGGAGGATTCCCGTTCAAATTTAACCGGTTTTCAGGAGATGTTGACCAAGTCAACGACCGACGGTCAGACCGGATTTTTGAACGAGGTTGGACCGGTTTTGACAGCATAACTTTCTTTTTTCTTTTTAATTTTTTTTTAAAAGTCACATCTTTTCACTCGTAATTCGGATTAAGTCACCATTTTTTTTCTAATTTGTGTATTTTTCGAGATCTATTCGGTGGTTTGCCCAACTTTTCTTTTTGAAATTTGGCCTTTTTGCCATTCAAATTTTGACATTTTACACTTATTTTAACTTTTAAACGCACTGTGACCACTCATAAGTTGCTATAGAAAATTCTAATTTCAAATTCGTAAATTTACAGTCAATATGGAGTGTAACTAAACATTAACCCTCAATCAATTTTGAAAAAAGTAAAAAATTGTAAAAAAAAAGTCAACAACTGGTTCAGTTCAAAAACCGATTTTTAGAACATCAGTAAAATGTCAAAATTGAATTGCAAGAAGGCCAAATTTCATAAATTTTTAAGGCAAACCGCCGAATAGATCTTAAAAAAAATACATAAATTAAAAGAAAAATAAATTAAAAAAAGGTGACTTAATCCGAGTTATGAGTGAAAAAATGTGACCTTTTAAAGTTAACAAAAAAATGAAAGTCAAACGGTTAAAACCGGTCCAACTGGCCGGTTCCCGTTCAGACTGTCGGTCGTTGACTTATCTTCTGAAAACCGGTTAAATTTGAACCGGAATTCTCTCAAAACCCGATTCGACTGGTCGGACTGGCTTTTAAATCATTGATTGCATTGACCATTTTGAGATGCCCATGTTTTAATATTTTTTAGCAAACTTTGTTACATATTTACCCAAGTTCATGTTTATGAATTATTGATCTTTTTGATGTTAGTCCGCACGCTTGTTCTATTTCTTAAAGGGTATTATAGTTAATTGGCTGGAATATATTGATGACATTGCTACTATTTAACTTATTATCGATACTTATTTTTGGTATATCTTTAGGTTCATCTACATAGACTCGTGATTTTCAAGAAAGTAAGATCCACAAAATGAAGGAGACATCCTGGTTTCCAACTATGTTGAGGACTCCACATAAAAACAAGGGGTTGGAGCTAGAAGACCCTGTGATTGGGATCATATCATTCGAAGCCACAAGATTGATGTGTAAAGTAGCCAATATATGGCACTGTTTAAGTGACAGGCAGATGTCACTTCTAAAAGAAGAACTCAGATATTCACTTGGCATTCGCACGCTTATTTCAGATGATCATGCTTATCTCATTGATCTTGCATTAAAAGAGATCGTTGATAATTTAAAGTGTGTGGCTATATCAGTGGCTAGACTCGGGAAAAAATGTGTAGACCCCATATATCATAATCTTGATCATGTTTTTGATAACCCATTTGAGATTGACCTCAAATGGTGTGGATGGGAATATAGATTGAAAAAGATGGAGAAACGTGTTAAAAAAATGAAGAGATTTGCTACCATTATGTTGCAATTGAATGAAGAGCTTGAAAGATTGTCTGAACGAGAGATCAGGCTAACAAAAATGCAATTCAACAATGTGAATAAGGGTCAATTACATGAGTTCCATCAGAAGGTCATGTGGCAACGTGAGGAGGTAAGTGGTCTTCGTGAAATGTCTCCTTGGGTTCGATCCTATGACTACATTGTCAGACTATTACTTAGGTCTCTTTTCACTATTGTCGAGAGGATCAAGGTCGTCTTTGGAATTACAACCGGAATTGGATCTTCTGGAGTAAAAGATTTGCATCATGGTGGTTGTTTTGTACGCAAGAATTCCATGTGTACCCCTACACGAGCTTCAGTCTATCAAACTGAAAATTCTTTTAGACGATCCAATTCAAATATTGGATATACACCTGCCCTCTGTGGGAGATATCCACCAAGTAAATCGACATCTAGAAACGACCCGCATGTTAGGATTTTTCAAAATGGTGTGTACGACCCCATCCAGAAAGGTACTTTTACCTTGAATACAAAGAAAAGATCGGTGAGTGTTCAAGAACCGACCCTTGGTAGCGCTGCTTTAGCTCTACGGTATGCAAATATTATCATATTTATCGAGAATTTAGCAATGTCACCCCGGTTTATGAGTTCTGATGCAAGAGAAGACTTATATGATATGTTAACGACAAATGTTAGACTTTCACTAAGAGAAAAACTGTTTTTATCAAAAAAAGAAGCTTTGTTAGCGTACGATGAAAGTGTTGCGTCAGATCGAAGATCATCATTACAAAGGATTCTAGATTGGTTATCACCACTTGCTCATAATATGATAAAATGGTATTCTGAGAGGAATTTTGAGAAGCAGCCTATGGGTTCAGGGGCAAATGTGCTTTTGGTTCAGACTTTGTACTATGCAGATCAAGCAACAAGTGAAATTGCAATCACAGAACTTATTGTCGGACTTCATTACGTCTGCAAACATAGTCAAGAAGTTATTGACAAATCCTTCATGTGGTGTTCAATATTCTAATATTTATAACGCTTTGTAATGTTTAGATAGCTTCGATCACCAATCGAGTTCTGACGTATGTGTTCTTGGCAAGATGATGTATGCTCAGTAGCCGTTTACTTTTTGTTGCACTTCAATTCAAAAGATATGGTTTCTGTTGTTTTTAACTGTTACATGGGCGTGACAAAAAATGCAGAGTAATTAGTTAATTACACATGAACTAATTAGTTAATTACACATGAACTTGTAACTTGTCCCCATTATACGATTTCGTATAAAAAAAGTGCTCATATTAGGTGTTATGGTCTCTTGAAAATGATAACTTGAAGAGATATCCTATGAATGGTTATGGCCTTGTGGGTACTTGGTATGTGTTTATGGGGCTCACATGTGTTCTGTAATTTTCCAACAAGTTCTATTTTGTAAGTCAACCTGAAATCCACACAACCAGACCCGTTAGGCCGGACCAACATGGAGACAGGCTAGTTGGCTAGGACTGGGGAGGGACAAGAGAGTACACCAGTACCAGTTAGGCTCACCATCAGTCCCAAGCTTAGAAGCCTAATTGGGCCTGAGACCAGTTAGGATCAGATCAAGCCAAGACCAGCTGACCAGGTGTACAACCAGCCAACCAGGGTCCACTAGCCTTTTATAGTTATACTTATTATTTTTTAAATTTATTGTACGTTAAAGTTTAAAATTTGATATAAACTAGCTTGCCTTGAAAATTGAAATTACTTATGTGACTCAAACTTTTTAACCACGTCAATTTGCAAGTTGAATCGAGTAATACTTAAAGAGGTGAACATATTAAATTTTTATAGTGAACCACCAATTTTGTATTTTCAATACAAAAAATAAACATACCTAAATAAGAGTACAAGAGTTTAATGAATCTTGTTAACATCAATTATGCCTATGTCATGCTTATATCGTGCATATTTTAGTCAATATATCCCCTTGAAATTGAAAGATCTAAAATACAAGACTTCAATGAATAGATCTACTTTTTCTAATGTAACGTTATAACGATGTAATATCGTTGATGTTTATCACTAAATGACAAGGTTAAAACAAAGAGGCAATGTATCCCATATAGCTATCAGAGTTCATTGGTTTCTTGTAAATAGGCTAGTTCAAGCCCATCCTTGGTCCATTCTGCAGGCCCAAATTGGCGTCCATTCATATCTTTGGGAAACTGTATCATAATATCTATTTTCCTTGGCAAAATAAGAGATACTGATCTGAAATCTCAAAAGAGATATGTGAATATATAAGGGAGGAAAGGCATCTTTCCAAACCTTAGAATACATTACACCCATATTCCAAACTAGTGTTAAAACTCGTAGGATATATGATAGTGTGACATTATTTATTTATTGGATAAATTGTATGTAACTATTAAAATTGATGTATTAATTAAATTACAATTTGATCATACATTTAACTAATTAACAGTCAACTATATGATAAGTATAACATATGAAAAAATGGATAGTTAACTAATATACTAAAAGTTATTAATACAATTGATTCAAAAATTAAAAATTTTTATAACAATTAATGATGGTTATTAATTTATTTAATCATAGTCATTAATTTATTTTATTAATTTTAAGAATGAAAAAAAGAATAGCAATTAATGATGGTCATTAATTTATTTTATTAATTTTTTTTTCACATAAGGTTTTTTAGTCAATAAATTATATGCAAAGACACATCAGCAATTTACATATGAAAAAAACTTCAGAAAAATCGTATGCTTGACACCTCAATTTTTTACATACATGACAGCCTATGATTAGAGTCACATTAACAAGTTGATATTCTTTTTTAGTTATTAATAAAAAAAATAAAAAGAAGAAACAAATGAAAATCAACTAATTAACTGATGCAATTGCTAGCTAGTTGAATCAAAATCAAAATGACATTGAAGTCATTTAAAACTTGGATCTTGACATGAAACAAACTTGCTTACAACTTTTTTTCTTCTTCTTGGATATTAGGTTTCCCCAGTATGTATGCTATTAGAAAACTAAAATTAAATTTTTATTAATGAATAATGAGAAATTTAAGGTAATTGCCTAAAATAATTACATTGACCCTGATTCAAAATTCAACAAACTATAATAATTATGCCAACGCGGCAAATGTGACTTGATTGGGCAGATGTGCTCAGTATACAAATGAAAAACTCTATTCACATTGAAAATAAACACATGATATATATGTTGTTTTATTTTGAATTGAGAAAGGATACATAGTCCTAAAAATAGGCTAAAATTTGGACATGTCAACAATTAAATACTCTCTTTTGATATGACATGAGAATGAGATGTAAGCTAATTATACTACTTATATTTTTATTTTGATATCAACCAATTTTGTAAAAAATCTTTAATAAAGAATCTGTGTTACATAATGATTCGGTCGATGATTTTATCCTAGAAAGTGTCGGACATTTTATTCCAAAACAAATCTATGTCTTAAAAATATAATAAAATAATAACACACAGATCCAGAAACTCCCAAAGGGAATGCTGTCAGCTACACCCACCTTCCCCTAAAAAAACAAAAAATCACAAAAAAAGAAAAGTAAAAGAGATACACTTTTCTCCCGCCACCACCTACCACCGTGTCATCACCACCACTAACTGTCACGTTCTCTCACACACACTTGACAAAAACAACCGCAAAAATTTATGCATGGGAGCTTCGTTATCTGATTTAACAGAAGGCACTGGCACCGGACCAGGGCTTGGCGATATACCGGAGAGCTGTATCGCCGGTGTATTTATGTATCTATCACCGCCGGAGATCTGTAATTTGGCTCGGCTTAACCGTTCGTTTCGAGGCGCGGCTACATCAGACGCCGTTTGGGAATCGAAGCTTCCAGATAACTATCAAGATCTGCTTGACCTAATGCCTCCGGAACGGTATCAAAATCTTTGTAAAAAAGACATATTTGCCCTTCTCTCTCACCCTGTTACATTCGATCAAGGCAATAAGGTAAGCTGTCTAATTTACTCATTTCAATTTAATTTTAGGGCTTTTCGGGTTTTGTGTTTTCTTTACGTATTAAACTTCACTCGAAAATTTATTGTACGTATTGGACTTTAAAACTTTCTATCATACTTATTGAACTTTCTAATTATTGCCATTGGTGACTTTAACCAATACGATTATTTATGCCGATGTGATATCATATAAGTTGTCGAATCATTAAAAACTGGTGCCACTTACAAGAAACCCACAAGAGGTAAGATACATATGATAGGAATAATTGGAAGTTAGATATATACAAAAACAAGTTTAAAAGTTGAATACACACAATAGATTTTTAAGCAATGTTAGATGGGCAAATTACGCCAAAATGTATCCAACGTTACCTTTGTTGCTATTGTATGTATTGGACTTCTCAAAACTTTCTATTATATGTATATGATATGCACCACTTTTTTGTAATAAAGTTATGGGAAGTTTAATACATGCATTTTAACTTTTTTTTTTTTTTGGTTCAGACACATATAATAGAAAAAGTGGAAATTTTGGATGGTGTAATTTGCCCAAGTTAGATGCATTTAAAAAACTCTTAAGCCTAGCAAATATGTTCAAAATATTTGATATTATAAATTATGTTAGTCATATGTAAAATTTTGAGTATTCTATTTGTTTGTAAGTGGATTGTGTTTGTGTAGTTTAATGGTATGATGATGTTTTAATTGAAAGAATAGGTGATATTTTGCAGGAAGTATGGTTGGATAGGGTTACTGGAAGAGTGTGCATGTCCATCTCTGCAAAGGGAATGGTGATTACGGGAATAGACGATCGGAGATACTGGAATTGGGTTCCTACCGAAGAATCTAGGTCGGACCTTTGTACTTCCTTGTTGTTTTGATTGAATGGTTATGATGTGACAAGGCTAACGAACTATACATTCATAGGATTGGAAACTTGGTTACCACAGTGTTAAGTTTGGTTGAGTTTTTAGGTATATTAATCGTTATTAAGTAAAAAGAAAATGAGGAAAATTAAGATTCTTTTCAAGTTGTTGACCTATTGCAGTTTTTTTGTTCAAGTTTGTTGCTAAATATACACTTTGCTATTGTCTCATTGAAAAATGAACTCTTTAGCTATGGGGGAAACATAAGATCTCATTTAGGTATTAATATGTAGACCATAATGAATGGTGTGGGTAAAATGTAAAATGCTTGTGTCTCGTGATATGCACCTTTCTTTATGCCACTCTTTGCTGTATGGACTTCATTTTCGATATAAAGAAATATGTTTTTCAATTTGTCTGAGAGTACCTTGAGTTAGTATTGTGTTATATTGAACACGGCGTATATCCGTCCACGATAGTGATCTGTGGGTAGGATTGGTAGCCTACCATGAGCATACACTTGTCACTCTAACATGCCATGTTAATAAAGTTTTTTAACATATAAGCTGTTAAACTAGTAGTATTACTTTGGTGTAGTTATAATGGCTTATACATTATGATTTAGAGATGGAAATTCTGACCCATTTGTACAAAGTTGGGTCAATTCGGGTTGTATTCCATTGGTCATGGGTCAAACAGGTAAAATAAAAAGGGATAAGTGCTTGGAAATGTATCTAACTATAACTAATAGTTTATTGTGGGTATCCAACTTGTTTTTGGTCTATTGTGTGGATCAAACTTTCAGTTATCGCTATTGTATGTAGCCGATGACCTGTTGTAGCCGTTTTTTTATGACGTGACTACCGTATAAGTCGCCACGTCACTGGGCACGTCAGCACCATGTTATCAAAAACGAATGCCACATCAGCAATTACATATACTAACAGATCAGATACATACAATAGCAACAATTGAATAGTTTGATACACACAATATACCAAAATGAAGTTGGATACACAAAATAGACTTTGGACGATAGTTAGATACATTTACAGGCACTAATCCTAACAAAAAAATATCTAACGGTGAATCAGTCAAATTTTGGCCGAACATGTTAGATGGGTCGAAGTCGTCTAAAATTTAAATCAAATTCTTCACTTAGTAATATGCTCTTTTGTATTTAAATTTTTATTTACTTTTGGCTATAGTAATTATTACAGAATTTAAAAAGAGGACAACAAAATGTTGGTGGGTTGACTTAACTCTTTTTGACATGCACTTAAGATTAGCTGTTTTGACCCAAACCCATTTTCACCCGTTACCAACCCAAATGACTTGCCCATTTTGCCACTTTGAGTTATATTACATGCTCTTTAGGTTTTTCAGATAGCCTGTCTGTTGTCTCTTTAGGTGTAGCTGTGTATGTATATGTATATGTTATATGCAGTTTGCAATATGCACTAAGCATACACTACATTGTAAGTTAGTATGTCTGCTTGTGATCAACTCAAGTTTGTTCGATTAATATTACTTTTAAAACAAGGTGATCCATAAAATTTAATTTAAAAATGTGCATGCTCTTTCCTTTCTGTTCTTCATGGCTTTGTATACTACAAATGTCTTGACTCAACCTTCTTTTTTGTATCTTATTATATGTTGAAATTTCAACCCATATATGGGGTATATAGGTCATTTTAGGTTATCTTTTTTCACTGACTCAACTGGGTTAGATAATTCTTCTCTCTCTCTTTTTATTTTTAATTTTTTTAAATTAAAAACGGATCAAACAAGTTGAAAAAGTGTAAGAAGTCGAATGTTTCCCAAAGGGTTTTTTAAAAATGCTTAAAATCTCCTATATTATGTTATAAGAATATAAATTATTTTTGTCATAATAGAGTTTTATATGGTAATCTACAAATTGAGCATTTAACTTAAAAAAGAGGACAAAAGATTGTTTCGAACTCTAGAAAAGTTCTCTGTGCTGATCTTCTACTCAACCTGCCTTTTTGTCACCCCTGGAAATTATTGGCGATTTAAGACGTGAATCATGTACTTATCCTGCTACTACCACTGCAGGTTCAACATTGCAGCCTATTTACAGCAGATATGGTGGTTTGAAGTAGACGGTTTGGTGAAATTCCCTTTTCCAGCTGATGTATACACGTTATCCTACAGAATACACCTTGGAAGATTCTCAAAAAGATTGGGACGACGTGTTTGCAGTTTTGAACACACCCACGGATGGGATTTAAAACCGGTAAGATTTGAATTATCTACTTCAGATGGTCAAGAAGCTTCTATGGAATGTTTTTTAGATGATTGTGATAAAGTCGAAATAAATGGAAATTACAAACGTGGTTGTTGGATAGAGTATAAAGTAGGCGAGTTCAGTGTAAATGCATCTGATCCTGTTACTGAAGTCAGATTTTCAATGAAGCAAATAGATTGCACACATTCTAAAGGTGGCATTTATGTAGATAATGTATCTATAATCCCGAGTGATCTAAAAAAGGGAAGAAGAAGAAGGATGTTGAAGTAAGTCTGGGAAAATATTGTGTAGCTTTGTTAGTGTCGGTGATCCCTAAAAGTTTTAGATTTGGGAAATCTAAGGCAGTATAAGTTTCGGAAAGCATTTGGTACGTGGCTGTTATGGAAGAAATGCCATCTTGACTGATTTTTTGGAGATAGGTATGTGTTTTGTATGCCCATGTATAATTTTTACATGTGTAGTTATGATCCAATTTTGCTTATTACATGTTTGGTGGTGATAGCTAAGAATGTACTTTGTTTATTTCGCTTGTATATTTGACAAGTCAGTGATTACCAAGCAGGGATACATATATATTAGGTCTTAAAAAATTTCATTTCTAGAAATCAAATATAGTGATAGTACTTTTTTTTTAGAAACTCATTGTTTCACACCGACAAATTAACACAGATAACTTAATTTTTATACACACACTTTGTCTCGAGTGATACTTGAACACACAACCTTATAATTGTTTGATTACCCCGATACTGCTAGGCCATGGCCCCTTGGTTATACTATTAACTTTGATCTTTAACTGAACTTCCACATAGGTAAGGTTCAATGATTAATGTTCTTACACAAACAATTATAAATGAATTTCCGCGTGTTAACTGAAAACGGCATCCAAATGGATCTTTAGAAGGAAAACTTAATGCAGGTCAACACGCCTTTGAGGCTGAACCTTCATTAGATGCAGTTCTAGATGTACCAAAATATGCATGGTAAAGAACTAAGAGTAGGGCTAGTAAGTAAAAGAACGATGTTATTCCCGTGATGATAATAGGAAATGATAGTGTTTACATGATACAATATGTGTGAGACTTGCTAGCTAAACGTGGGACCTGATTGCATCGGTCTCCGGTTCAAACCCCGCATGTGTTACCAACTCACCATAAGGCGTAAAGTTTGTTTGGATCATGTGGAGTTGACGATTTTCATGAGATTAGTTAGGCAAAAAGTGCGAGACTATTTAGACCCAGACATGGCCGTCGAGCAATTTCATGTAGTGTTTATTAGACAAGTAGTTAATGGCACTATTTGTTAGATATATGTAACTTCACAAATAGGGATTTAGAGATATTACTCCATTCTCTTGGTCGACTAGTGAATTGGGGTTTATTGAGCATCTTAAGAGAGATCCTGTATTTGTGTTAGTTTCAAATAATTCATTCTTGTCCTATCAAAAGCATGGCATAATACAAACTTGAGTTAACTATTTCTTATGCCATTATTGTTAGACCCAACAGCTGAACGAAACACTGTTTTTATGGGTGAAAAATGAATAGATGCTTGGACTGGTTTAAATTGCGCATTGATGGTGCCTATATAACGCGTCTAAGCATTTAAACATCAAATTTCATCTCTTTCTTAGGAACAAAGCAACTATTCTTATAACTTCATTGCTAGTTACATTTCACTATAGGATTTACATTTTTTTCAGTTTTATGCCTCTATTTATGCTTTATCTAGGGGTAGTGAAATAGTGTAGTAGTGCATTATGAACACTGTAAAGAAAAAACACAGGAAGTACTTAAAATTCCCTTCATAATAGTCTTGAAGGCTTTTTATCAGTCTTTAAGCTACCTTATAAAGTTCACAATCCCTACCTAATTTTAGCAACTCAGAATTTAATCAGGCATATAACCAAATCCACAGTATGGTACAGACTTCCACACTTGTAGTGCAACTCAATACACTTTGATTTTTTAGATAACTTTCAGAGTCTTGTTTTTTCCATGGGAATGTTTCCATTTCCAATGATTTTAAAGAACAAGATTTTTATTGGAATCATCATTTATATCTTTCTTTATATCCTGCCTTTCTCTCACACACACATATGCACACACTAGAGGTGAGAGAGTGAAAAGATGAACAGGTTGTGGGGTTTGAGTCATAATTGAATGTAGACTATATGGATGCAAAAACTGCAGTTGAGTGTGGAATAGTAGGATGATGATATTTAAAATCTAGTACTTCTGCCTATCTGGTGGTGGTGAATAGAGCAATTAATTTTGCACAGCGGTAGTAGGCGTTGGTCTGCGCAGCTTGCATCATCATCATCATAATCTCTCAATTACCATGAACTAAATTTCTGTATTTATGGAGTTGTAGCTACTACTAAGTTAATAGCCCCAATGGTACAATACATATGCTCCTAATGAGCCTGCTGACAATTTATGATCAAAGCTACTCATTTTGGACCACTTCTGTTTCTTCAGAAAAAACTGTTTTGTGAGTGTTTGTGTTTATTTATTCTTTATATATTTTAGTTGTGGTTGTAAAATTGCTTATGGATTCACTTTCCAGCATTTGGTTTATGTTGGGTCAATTAGTTGACCTTTTTTTTGTGTATTTTCCTGGGTATGTCATTTTTCTAGAAACGGTCAGTCATGAATGCTAGAATCAAGCTTACAGGATGTGTGCCTTTTGCATGGGTTTGTAAACTTGGTGTGGTAAAATAGATGAGTTGGGCAACGGGTCAAAGTGGTCGAAGTGTGTACACTTTATTATTCCTTTGTCGATTTTGTGAACATTTAAAAGTGTTAAAATGATTAAATACTAATATCATTAGATTAATTATCTAATTCTTTTAATGAAGGTATGTTAAGGTTTTTGACTTCCAACTTGTTTGACCCTCCCAATGCATTTGACTATTTGACATTAGAGGTGCACAAAGCTCAGGTCGGGCTGGGTTTAGCCCGGGCTTAAAGAAGATCTGGCTTTTCTAGCTTTAGAAATTCCGGGGCCTAAAAAAACCATGGTCGGGCTAAGCCTGGGCATAAACAAAAAAACCAAGCCTTTTATGGTTCGAACGGGCTTAGCCCGAACTTTTTTATTTACAAATTTTCTTGAATGCTAATTTTTGTATTCCAAGGTATTGTGTTATATACTTATATACTTATGATAAGGTGAACAAAAACTATTATAAATATAAAAAAGCACATGATGTGTGTATTTTTTTATCTATGTTGCTACGTATATAGGTACTTGCGTATTGTGTGTATGTGTTTGTGTATGTCTTAACAACTGATCTGTGTTGAATCTAGCACCACCGATATGATTAGGTCATTTTGTTTCAGTATGTAACCGCATAATGAAAACCAGAACAACGAAAGTGGATATGTGCATAGTAATTAATCATTTGAGAACTATAATATATAAATTATAAAAGTATATTATCTTAAGAGATAGATTTTGTATATAAACTATAGAAAGATATGGTTATGTAAAAACAAGATAATGTTTACAAGATATATGATATATTATTATAAAAACTTGAACAAATATACCAAAAAACATTTACTTTAAAAAAACTCAGGCTTTTCTCCGGAAAAGCATGGGCTTTATTTAAAAAAAGACCGGACTTTCGGGCTTTTTCGGGTGTAGCCGGTTTGGCCCAGGCCCACACTGAGGGGACCCAGACCGTTTAGACTGGGCTTTTCCGTGCAGGGCTTACGCCCGGGCTTACGCCGGGCTTAGACTTTAGCCCATTTGTGCACCTCTATTTGACATGTTTCCTTTTCTAGTTTATTTTTATGCTATACACACCTTCAGAACTGAAAAAATAACCCAAATCGACACATCTGCAGATGAACGGATCAATACTCTCACCCTTGTTATTTTAGCCGGGTGAAAGATGACAAATACCACAGTTTTCAATAAATTTATGTCCTAGCTTTATGATTGGAAGTTGAGGTGTTTCTGAAATGAAACCTGGATGCATACTTATTTATATCTTCGAATTATTTTTGGTCAAGCTCAGTAGCAGGTTTTGACTAATAATGTTTTGTGGAAGCAATACTAAATTCAGCTAGCAAATAATTGCAAATTAATACCATCTCATGAATTTATGTTGTGATGTACAATAAAACAATGCATTGCTCTAGTTGACATCCTCATGAGTTTTGTCTCTGAATTTTACAGATTCTTTCAGAAATGATACCATAAATGCATCAAAAAAGGTAAAATATTTTTAGTAAATTGCACCTTGTTAGATGAAAGTTGTACACTGTTTTGTGGACACAATCTGAAACTCATTAAAATTCACGCGATATTGGCGTGGCTCAATCAAACCATAGAGTCGGGGATGTGTTGACCGACTAAATGGTGAGGTTGAACCGTAGCAATATCTCGAGTTTCATATACTATAATATAAAAACACCATGCAACTCTCACCTCATGGCGAATGTATAGTATTTAGATGTGCTGCCGTTCAAAGTTCATGCTTGAAGTTTTATGTTAATTTAACTAAGTTTGAACTTTGAATGTAGATGACTACTGTTATAGGAAATTATGTTTTATATGTACATTTCATGGTGGTATTTGAGGCCATCCAAATGGTGGAAAAACACAAAAGAGAATGCTTCCTGATTGCCAAAGAACCTATTTGATGTTTTCCAAGAGTTGCCGGCCTTTCCATTTAAAATATGATATAACATATACCCGTCTATGTAATTTTTAGGATTGAGGTCCTCTTACGTTCAAGTTAATATCAGAAGTCAAGTTCCCTAAAAATAAATAAAAAACTAGTGGATTCAAAAAGTAATAAATTAACTTAGGATTGCCTACTTATTAAATTTTTCTTTGTCAATATGTATATACTAGCTGGTAACTCGTGCGATGCGACAGAAACGTAGTAAAAAAGTAGTGAATAACCGTTAAAAATTTGAATCGAAATATACGTTTTAATTCACATTATAACAAAAACGTTTTTTAACTTTTCTTAAGTTGATTTTTCTTAATTCACATTTAGTACCCAATTCATTACCCGATTCATTACCCGATTTAGCAATATATTAATTACAATCTTCTTAAGTTGACTTTTAAGGGTATAATAGGTTTTTTCCATCTCCCATTTTTAAGTTTTAAGGTAAAAATGATGAATGATTAATAAGGGACTAAGATATATATATATATATAGTACCAGAATTTAAAAAGAAGGAAATTTTGGAGGAGAAGGGGGATAAATATATATTTAAAACTAAGATCTGGTAAAAAGCAAGTAATTCAATAAAAAATATAATAATTAATTTGTTGAATCAAAATGTTAACTTGCTAAATCAAAGGGTTAAATTTTTTTTTCTCTCTTTTCTCCATTAATTTTTTCTTCTCCCTTGAATCCACTCCTATACATATGTTATATATATGTGTATATATAACCCCCTGAAACATTTAATAATAATATTATGTCAATAACAATAAGAAAAGATGTAAAATGAACAGCAAATAATGATGAACAAAATTTACTAGTACTAGTGATATATGACCATGTTATGTGATACATAGATCTTCAATAATATTTTATAATGACAATAACGAAATTAGTAGTAGAAGAAAAATAGTAACTATGCAATATATTAAGGGTGTGGGGGGCCCGAGACTTGTGGTTAGGAAGACAAAACAACTGGGCAACACTTTTTAGGCCCGTAATTAGCATTTTTTAAACCCTTAATTTCTCCTGCATAAGCAAAGAGCAAAAACGTCCCTTGTGCCTCTCGCCTTCCATGTCGCCTGTTGGTCTTATTCTGCTGCTGCAAAGAGAGTCGAACGCAGTCAACCTGTGGTCTTGGAGGTGGAATTGAAAGTCATCCAAGGTGATTACGATCACGATCACGATCATGATCATTGCGATATACTTAAATGATGTAAGATCCCTAGCTAATTTTGATCATGAATACATATAATTAATTAAATGGCCAAATATGCCTAACTTCATATATGTAACTGTCTAGAAATTGATAACTGATAACCACCTAATTTACGTTTTGTAACACTTTCAGTTTGAATAAGTTTATATATTACACACTAATAGCTCTAATCAACTTGTAGGTTTATGAGAAATTATGAAATATGACAGAGGGTGTTCTATTATCTAGCATGTTATTATTATGTGAAATTTTATATTTGAAATGTTAAATGAGATAATGATGATTCACTAAACTGGAACCAAATAATAAGTCATCAACGTAACTTCCATTGATTATTTGGGGGATCAACTCAAATCAGACTAATAACAACAACTACAACATAAAACAATTAGTGAGCCATTGGTTAATAGAAGTAGTGGTTAGTTATTGTTTATAATTGGTCCGTTAACTACTGAATATTGATTTGGGCGGAAGTGAATTTGGATTTCTTATTAGACATCATCATCAATCGAGGTACAAATTCTAATCTTATTTTTAAGATCTTTTAAGATTCGATATGCGTTTCTTTGTTTATTGAATATGATTGTCTTCGATCATTTGTATGGATTTCTCATCTTCATTATAAGATGTCTTTGATCTCATTATCTATTTCTTTTGATATCAGTCATTTGCGTAAGAATTTTTGAATGCTTTAATTCCTATTTTGTATGTTCGAATAAGTTGTACATGTTGCATGGCATTCGTTTGGACATTTGTTACCATTTAAATTTGCTTGAGCTTTTAAATGGGAGACTATTATTTGATTATATGATTTGATCCGTTCTGATACCTGAGCTATTTTCTACCTATGGAGGTACCATAGGAGCGTCATTGTGGCACCAATAGCACCAGATCATTCGTGAGGGTGTGTTCAGTTAACGACGTTCTCTTTGTTCTCTTTGTAAGAGCACTTTGGCCATTAGGAGGCGTATAGGTCGGTCCTATGATAAATGATTTGTAAGTTTTGGTGGATGGTCGTGTTGTGCCCACACGCAGTCGCACATTTGCAGGGTACCTTTGAATTTGTAGATCAGGTGCACATTTCTATGTACATGATTTGTAAGAGCTTATTGGGTATCTATGTATGATTCGTTTGCATATTCATTTCTTTAATTATCTCATTTACATCTATTATAATCTGGTATGTTCGTTAATAACCAGGTTTGTTTGCAGCTTTATTTCATTCATATGTCTATCTTATTATTGCTTATTTATATGGTAGTCGTTCAGTGGATATTTGGCTCAACCTTAATTGCTTTCTCTACGGCAAGTAACCGTGTTAAGCATAAGGATAAATGAAGAGATCTCATGATTGGAGACTTGTTCTAGAAGATAATTAGAGACCAACTAATTAAAGGCTACCATTTATTTTAGGTATATCTTTTTTTATTAGTGTGACATTCTGTCTCGAGATTGAGGATTAGATGTTACAATATATTTGGTTCTTAAAACCCGTTTCGTGACTTCGTATACACACATAACTATCTATTTTGTCACTGCTAATGTTAAATTAAACGGAAAAAGTATAACAATGTGTTTTTATATATTCTTATTTTTAACATGTAAAGCATGGACAAATTTGCCAGCAAAATAAGAAAAGTAAACGTCATAATTGTGTTTACAAACTTGCTTCCGACTTGTACTCCACTTGTTTGCATATAACTCCCACGCCAAAATTCACTGCCAGCAGTGCAAAAGCATATGCATATGTATCATAATATAATAATTCTATTTATATAGAACCTAAATAATGAGTATTCTTAAAAATAAAACAATATAGGGTTTAAGGCAAGGGGAATGCACCCAACTATTACGTGATATCTATTGTGTGTATCTAATTTACATTTGCTATTTTTAATACATCCAACTTTCAAACGTTGTGTTTTAATGTATTTTGATGACGTGTCATCTGTTTAAGGTGCCATGTGGCATCCGTAGAGGTTGACAAATCATCAAAAGTACTACATAATACATTAAAACTCAATTTTTGAAAGTTTGATGCATTAAAAATAGCAAACATAAGTTAAATACACACAATAGACATAATAGTTGAGTGAATTCCCTTGCCTTAAACCCAACAATATAACCTTTTATAAGGTAATTCCAGTAATATTTTTAGACATTATACATGTAAAATACATGTCTCCTACCTAGGTAGTAGACACTGATATGTACTGAAAATGTCCTGTAGTATTTAGAATGTATTGACTCGGGTAAATGACAGTGATAACGTTGATTGATTCACATGTTTTGGTATTTTTTTATGCAAATTTGATCGTATATTTTATCTGATTTATTACCTTTATCCCGATGTGTACTTAGGTTTCTAATGATTAACATTCCAAGTGAAAATGAAAAAGGAAAAGTAAAAAACAAAGTAAAAGAAAGAGATCAAATTAAAGACAAAAACAATGATGATGAAGAGAGATGCATAAAAATTATGAATTATTTATGACATCGATATCAAAGATCAATTTTTAAATGCAAGAAGTTACTTTAAGTTTGTACATATAATTACTGCTGGATCTATTGTTACTCATGGCAAGGATAAAGTCAAACAGATCATGCAATTCCGTACTACAAATATTAATTCTTTGAATTAACTTAACGCAGGGAACGCTTCATCACAATTCTGTTTCTAATCCTAATACTGATAACACCATCAACAACTTACTCCTTTTCAATTTTGACGAATTTGTTTTAATATAAGCTCTGACAATTTTCAACCTTTTAGATTGTTTAGAATTCAAAAATGCAATTTTAACTGTTTACATTTTTAATTTTGAATTTTAAGATTTATTTAAATAGGCTTTGTTTTATCTTCCTTCCCAAGATATTTAAATACTTTTGAGATAGGATTTAAGCGGAGTTTGATTCAGATTAATAAACAATTTCGTGAATACTTTTTTAATTTCCGAATTTATTAGTGTTTAATTCGTGTTTGATCTGTAAGGCAATCATATCGTTTGGGCATTATAAGTGTCTCAAAGTATACAAAATTTTATGTGATATTTTATTTTGTGTATTTAAATATAAATATTTATATTATATATATCAAATTTCTAATTATTATTATTGTGTGCATTAAATAACTTAGCCATCAAGGTAACATGTAACTTTGATGAGGTATTAGCTATGTAAGTTATCACATTATTCGTCACTTCATCACCACATCATCAATATTGGTACTGACCACCGATAAAATGTATGAGAGGTCGAATACATACAATAAAAATAATTAAAAGTTTAATACATACAATATATAATATTATAGTTAAACACATAAAATAAATTTCAAATGAAGATTTGTCATTTTAAAACACTTAGGGTGTTGTGATTGTGTTTCAAAAATTATTAATTTTTTGCGTGTTCAAAACTTCTTTTTTCAAACAAAATTAAAATAATCGATCTTTTTCCAAACACTTCTAATTACTGGCGTTTTGCGAACACGTTAAGTAAATAACATATACAAAACTCAATCCAACACCTTTAATTCTAAAACTAACATTTGCCAGAGGTAAATAGAACTATTTAATAAATAGTTATTTACTTATTTGATAAGTTTAACAATTTGGTTATAGTAAAATTGTTATAAATTAAAAAAGAATCATTTAATATGAAATTTTAGTTTCTTTATTTTATCCTCAAAAAATAAGATTACAGATTGGTATATTTTATTTATAGTTATTGAATTGTACATATTGTAAAATGAGTATTTATTACGTTACATAAAATTTTGAACAACCGATTGGTAAATATATTATTTTTTTTATCAATCATCTAATTAATTCAGCGTAACAAACAACCTTTTTGACATTTGGAAACTGCTCTTGAAATTTAGCCATTTATATAATATAGCTCACGTGATGTTCATATTAAGAGGTTCAAAGTCAAAGACCAAACAATCCTACATTTCATATTAACAGTTCAATGTGCGAAAGAAAAAACATAGCTAAATCAAAAGTTGATTCGTATATGTATCAAAAAAGGTATTTTTTTAACGCTTTTATAAAATTAATTTATTAACAAAATATAATCTTATTTAATACATTAAATTTTAATAAAATAAAATAAATTAAAATAAATAAATATAGAAAATATTGATATGAAATAGAATGTTTCAATATATTTGTTTGATATTTGTAAAAAAGGTTTATATAAAGTAAAAAATTAGAAGTAGAATATCAATTGCTTTTTATTTTTATAGATTTAAATTTTAAGAAAAAGAGTGTAAAATAAATTAGAAAAGTTATAGATATAAATCATAGATATATATAAAATCATGTTATCAAACTCTTTAGCTAGGTTTGTCTAACATTTATGTAAATTAACTTAAGGGTGTGTTTGAAGAGTTAGAATTGAAAAATGAGTTTCACGTTATTTAAAGCGACCAACTCTTAGATCACTTGTTTTTTTTATGGGAATATTGAAATTGCGCTTTATTAATAATTATCTCTCAATATTTATATTTGTTTACTTAATTAATGGCTTATATATATGATTGACAAATATGTACAAAACTCACATATTTAAAATTTGTTAAATAAGTGAGTTTAATATGTTTTTTTCTAACATCTCTTTTAATTTTCTTTTTCATAATCCTATACATTTATTTATAGCTATTATCATAAAGATGAAATTTGAAAGTAAGAGATTTTTATAACTTCACTGAGTTTGTCAGGTCCGTCAAATGGTTTTTTCGATCTACATCTTTCTTTTACTAACATGATTTCTAAAAATATATATTATATTATATTATATTATATTCGATTGCAACGTGTAGGTAAAACATACTTGTATTATCGTGTAGTTACATACTTACATGTACGAATAATTTAAAATGGTTTGAAGTCACTACTACTATACTAGGTATTTAGTCTTATGATATGATTTCATTTGTTTACTTACTTCTTAATGCTCGGTTGTTAGATGTTTTAAACGGGTACTCCGATCCTAGACATGATGACTCTATATGGTTGTCGGAAAACAAGCACACGTGCAGTAGCCGGAGCAACACATCATCGGAAGTAATATTGAACATTGACAAAAATCCTAAAATTTGAAACGTCCATAGACACTGTGTTACTACAAGCTTCCTAATTGTAGAATTAACAGATTATGTATAAACTGAGTACTTTTCAAATTATCTTTAATGCATACACATGCCTGTACGTTGTGCCTTACTTATGATCCATGCTATAATGACTGACATAAGGGGACTCGAGCTTAATTGTGAGGGTGAGTTAACTTTCAAATACCGTCTTGAGTTTGGATTGTAGGAACTAATTTGGTATGCAGGACCATATCATTACCACCTCGTATATTTGGTTAAAAAGTAGAGATAAAAAATTGAATGCGTCTTGAGTTGATTAGTGTCAAAGTCCGAAAACTCTATAAATCTTGTGAAATGTCTATTTTTTTAATTCACTGCTACTTTCTTACGAGCATACTAGCATAAAGGTCTTTATATAATCAACGTGATTTAAAAAAAATTCTTATACAAGCATAAGGACCCGCTCCATAATTGAAAAACTGGATCTTCAATAGGCTATAACTGATGACTGATAACTGATGATTGATACGCTACACCGTGTTAGGAGAGCGTACGTCATACACGAACATTTGAACTTCGACCAAGGATCCCATATCTACTTTTATACATTGAACTTAATTAGTAACTAAATATTGTTATCTAGTGAATTGTTGGATGAAATATATATTAATCTCAACATGTTCTAGTCTTCAATATCTTCTCTAGTCTTGAAATTGGATAGAAAGTACCTCTAGTGGTCCTTGAAGTGCTTGTGTTAAATGTCTAGCTTACAAGTAATAATTATTTCACACAAGAAGTGAAAACTATAAAGGCCACCTTGTCCATCCATACATTTCATTATTGGTTTAGCATTAATTTTTACGGGTTCAATAATATATCATTTAACCAAAAACATGTAAGAATGTTACAATTTTTCATCCAATTCAAATAAAGGATGTTCCTTAATTTTTTGAAGAGGAAACATGCAGTTATGCCATAACAAAATACATTTTTTTTTTCAAAACCAACATCAAAATATCCTTTCATGATAAGATTATAATACGTATATATTTACATGCTACATAAATATTCGGCTTGTGTTGTCTTTGACATGTGGAAAAAGAAAATTGTAACTACCACATTCATACATTGATCCGTACTACTAGAAGTATACATCTTGCGTGTATACTGTTATCTAAAATGACCCCAGTTTAAATGTTATTAACCGTGCACGGTTCAACGTGTAACTGTCCAGTATGTGTACTGATAGCATCACAAATCATAGTTTTTTAATTAACATTTTTGAGTAATAACTAAATATCTATTTCATTTAAAATGAAACAATAAAATACTTATAATTCCATCTATCCATTAATATGTGTTCTGGAAAACTATAAATTAAGGCTATATATCATTAACTTTGCATTGATAGTTATAATTAATGAGTACCATTCCATTGCTTTATTTACCTTTTACCTATGAATGAAATATTACCGTTTTCACTGTGTGTAAGATTGCGTGTAATAATTAATGTACAATGCAATCGTTTTATAAAGAAAGCTTCTGCACTGGCTGTTTTCTTGTAGAGAGATTAGGGTTGATCATAGCTTTTTCTTCACCCTTTATAAGGGACCAATTAATATGATGACAAGGAGAGAACTCTCTCTTCATCTGTCTGTGTTGTCAATTAAACAAACACACACATATTCAATCCAATTCTCTTTCTTTATATATAATTATAATTATATATATATATATAGATACATATATATAAACATACAAAAAAATACATATGCATGTATCTTTTATAGTAGGCATTTAGTGGTAGCCGTAAGTTGTCAGTTTGGTTGGTACTCATTGCATGTTACCATCTTAAGAAGCCACCTCTATACATCTATCCCCACCCCTACATAAACACTAGGTTTCGAGTCTACACAAAACGTAATTTTTTCTATATGATTCAAACAAACGTCAAGCGGCAAGACTCGTAACATGTCTAGTAGGTACATGCACGTTGTTACAGAACGAATAAATTCAATCAGATTAAATAAAAAAAACACTCAACATTCTATCGATGTAACAGTAGTAGTGAGTCAGAAGAGGCGTGAAAAAGGTAAGGCATGTTGTCAGTTTGTGTATGATCTAAACGTGTATTCACTCCAGGACCAGATTGTGACCTTCCTTTTAACTTGACACATTCTTCTAACACTAGTACTATTGTTTACTTGTCCCACCTTTCATCAATTCAAACATACCTTTACTTCATATATATACATCACACCTTTCTTGCACCAAAAAGCACCACCAAATACACACACTACTATACTTTGCTTGCTAGGTAAATTAGTCTTTAAGGAGACAGTCAAAGGATAAGAAGGAGAAAGAAGGTGATACAATGGACTGGAATGGTGGGAATCCTAGACCATTTATTCCTCGCCCAACAGCGCAAAGTTCGTTCGCTTTTCTTTACAACTATAACAATGATCACTACATGTACCCACCTGGTAACTCATTTCGATCTCACTTATTTTACTCTTTGATTCTTTGTTTCATTAGATCAATTATGTGTTGGCATGTTCATGCTGAAATAAATTAAGTTCTTTTGTTGGAGCTAGTTGATTTCAAGAGCTAGCTAAACGTAAATAACATCTATTTTGTGTGCTATATTTGTCAAATTGTGTGATTGTTGTTAGCAAATAAGGTATATAATCCGTAAGGTTTGTAATGGCCGGGCATCAAACTGTAATTCGTTCATGGGTGATGGCTGGACTCAGGATTTTCAAATCTCGGTTTCAAAGTCTGTGAACATATATTTCTCATTTATTTGTTAACATGATTTTATTGTTTGTATTATACAAGATCATTCATGCTATACTTTCATAAAATAATTGCATAAATGCAAAATTTCATGTATCTAGGCCGAAATTGTTTTCTTCACAGGATCTCATAAGCTATACACACACACACACACACCTTACACACACTTATACACTATTCACACGTTTTAAACATATATCTTGAAGTGCTGAGAAAAAGAAGCGCAACTGCTCCATCAAACTTAGATGCAAGTTTGAATATAAATGATCGATCCAAGAACAAATGGTCACCTATCGGATATACATGTGTGCACACACACACATGTTTGTTAGAGACGAAAAGTTATATGGTACTGAATCTATATAAAGTATCACGCGAAGGTTATTATTATAAAGGACGTAGGATCGTGCATGTAGGCAATAGTTTTCCCCATGTTTAAGATTCGTCACGTTATATAAGAAAGATCTCTAATAATGATTAGTTCATAGATCTCCATGATTTACACATTCAATCATGTGTACTAAAAGTCACCATTGACAATGTGTCTTTTTGGCATTATGTTGAATTGTGACCCCATGGGTACTTGCCAAAATTCAAGTGCAAATAGGTAAATCTATCCTTGTTAATCAAAAAGCTTAGCTAGAACTACATCTAGAAACAAGAAATTTTTGCACTTGGTGTTAAAGTTATCAAAAATGTAAACAGGAGTGGGGGAGATGAAGCATCAAATGATGCAAACACCATTAGCAATGATGGAAATGAACCAAAATGAGTATGAAAACAACAATCAAGATAAGAAGAAAAGGTTAACAAGTGAGCAGCTAGAGGCACTAGAAAACACTTTTCAGGAGGAGAAGAAACTTGACCCTGATACGAAGATGAAGTTAGCACACGAACTTGGTCTGCAGCCCAGACAAATTGCAGTGTGGTTCCAAAATCGACGTGCTCGATGGAAGACTAAGCAGCTTGAGTGCTTGTATGATACACTTAAACAAGAGTTTGATGCAGTCTCCAGAGAGAAACAAAAGCTTCAAGAAGAGGTACATAAAATACCCTTACATGTAAGATTATATGTTCCAAAAATTAGTGGTACTTTTCAAGATTTACTTCTAATCATCAATTATTCACCAACTTATAGCTAGTTTTATCATTTGTAGTCTTTCATAATTTTTCATTACTTAAATCTCTAGTTTTGATCCCTTAAAGGTTTTAGCATTGAGAACTATACTCAAGGAACAAATTAGCAAGAGGCAAGGGGCAGGATCTAGCACGGGGTACACCTACATGTCCGGTGAAGAGACTGTGGAAAGCACATCGGTTGCCACCATTGGCACCTCCAACAACCACCCTCATCAGCTGACACTGGGCCAACATCAGGCTGCCACTGCTACGACTGCCCCCATTGACAGTAACTATGTGATGAACTATGATCCCGCCACATCAGCGCGCACTCCGCCATCTTACTCTAACTGGGCGGTTCTCCCGTCTTATCCTTAGAATTAGTAGATGTATTAGCTATTTGTTTATGCGACTATGTGATCTATCAAATAATATTTTTTATTTATTGCTTTAACTAGTTAAAAAACATGATTTTGATCCGGGCTATTGGCATTTCAGAATTTAGAAGTTTTTCATAGTTTTTCTTATTCGTTTATGTTTGATTATTTTGTGTAGATTACTTTTTTTTTAGAGTTCAAACGATTGATATAACTATCTTTTGATATGTTTGTTAGTTCTCGGTATGGGCGTACACTTGTCGTTGAATCAGTATAGCATCTATGCTCAGCATTACCTTTCACATATGTCCTAAGGATGGGATGTGTAGACCGGCCAATATAAGTGAGTCGTGTATGGAACCGGATGCCCTTCATCTAAGTATCAACAGGTGAAGTACACGACTTACAATTGAGCATATTAGAAAGCTCAAAGATCTCATTGGCATACTTCTGCGTAGATAGGTCCAAACAGCAGTTTACAGCACCCATGTAAGTCATAGCAAACTCAATACAAAGAGAAGAAAGTGCGGCCAAGCAAGGACTGCAAGGAGACCAGCTATAATTAATATCATCAAAATATAGTTAGAACGCCTCGATCTGCTGAAACCCAATGGAGGCATGACCAACAAATCGCTGGTACCAAGCCCAGGGTTAAACAAACCCGTTGATACCATGCACGGGTGCATGTTTCAGACCATATAATGCCTTCTAAAGATAGCAAACATAACTAGGGCGAGAAGAATCCACAAATCCATGCGGCTAATGCATAAACAGTCTCATGACGAGAAATAGATAGACCAAGAACAGTCTGGGCTGATGTTGGCGGTTATTGGGCCAGCCCGAAGAACATTTTGAATTCAGGTGGCCCAAAACTGATGGGGAGGAGGACCCATTTGTAGTACGTACCAATGTACCATAGATGATTGGGTAGAGTGCAAAGTCTTCGGATTCAAAATTGTCTTCAAAAAGAAGCATAGAAAGTACTTGTAAAAAGTCAAAAGAGGCTCACAATGACGTAGGAGTAAATCAACTTACTCAAACTCGTTGGATAGCCCATCGATAGTACATGTAAAGGTTCTTTTTTGGAGATTGCAGCATCGGTATACACAAGGACAATGTTTTAATTTGTAATAAGCCGTAATGGATTGATTGCCAATGGAAACGTTTCTGAGTTCATTGTCTAGTTGTATGGCACGTACAGACATCTTTATTATATTAAAACCTCTCGAGAAGTAACATTCTTCTTGATGATGATCTCCGACTGGGATTTTTGGGAATGGAGATGCTGTCAAGTAAAACTCACACCAAAACGCACACAATGAGTTTTAAATAGTTCACGACAAGCATCATAGTTAAACTCATTTCATGGGTTAATTACATATTTGCATATGATATGACAACTTCAAAAAATAAAAGTAAAAAAATTCTTTTTTAGTTGGGACTTTAGATAGCCAACCATCTATAATTTTGCTACTCAGATAACTCAACATTGTGAAATATCATATGAAAAAACATACGTGGATCCCTATAAAAAAGGTTACTAGGATATGGATTGCCAACGTGTCAATGCCAAGTTGGTGGTGTAGAACTTTTCAATTCCACACCATCGTTGATGGTTTGTCACCCCTTTATTGCAACAATGAGACCTAAGGGATGATACCATTAATTCCATCACACCCATTTTCAAATTCTTCTTTTGTTATGTTGTGATGCATGAGCAGCACCTCCTTCTTGTGATACATCACTATGTTCTTCACAAACAAAGCTAAAGCGCTGAGAACATGGTGAAGTAGCACAAGATGGAGGTAAAGCTGGTGATGACACATGACATGAAGCAATAAAAAATTCTAAACATGCGACTGAGGGAATTACTCAAAGCATCTATGAACTAGGTCTCAACATTTCGACATATACCAAACATGGACACATGGTGGTGGAAGTGGCAACAACTGGTGTTGCTGCCTCTAAAAAGTGTTGTATATGGGACCCATTAGATTAAAAACAGTAAAATATCTCATATTGTATATTTAGTTAGAAAATCAATGCAACATGTCAGCAAAGCGGGTCCTAGTAAGCTTTTTTAATAGCGCAGCATGCCTCAATCAACGAGTGTTGATGCAAACAGTAAACAGAAATCCATATTGTCATAATCGAATTTAGATATTGAACGTAAAAAAAACCAAAACTACCCTACCTGATGATGGTAGAAAGAAGGAAAACCAGGTACATTCTGTACATGAACACCAAATGTTTGATCCTCTTTTGCCCTAATTTCCTGTGCGTTTTCTTCAATATGACTTCACATTTTGACATGTTTTTCTAACGATATTGACTACTACAAAACTCAAAAAATCCCATGAACTCATGGTTGTGTATCATCTTGATGCTTCTGTCAACACCAATAACCCCTGCACATAAATCCAAGTTTATCAATATGTATACCTCCTAAAGCACAACATACACCACAAAAATGGAGTTAAAAACTTACCCATTGTAAGAGCACTGGCAAAAATGACAGCCGAAAGAATGAAGACTATAAGTGAAGCTCTCTTAAGAAACGCAACAAGTCTTCTTATAAAGAACTGACCCCAGAAGCCAGCCATAACTGATACTGCCATGAGGTATAAAGCTGCAAGTGAAAAAGATTTATTATGTGTATTCATTAAAAGTGAAAAAAGAAGCGGGGCGGATTGGTAGAGTAACGGGTCGAAACAGAGTTGCATCATATAAATAACTAGTGTGCCGTATATGATTAATGGTGACGGAGATCATACCATAAGGAATCGGGAACCGCTTCAAAAGGTAAAACTCGACCACGGATAAAGATGATGAGAACATCATCACAAACGTCGCTGTTGCACTTGCGACCTATACAATACCATGACAGTTTTTTTTCCCGACTTTGTTAGATAGCTAACAAATACAAGCATAGATTAGAAGCACGCAGCTAAAGTTCATGTCTTCAGGACTCCTTCAAATTGTACATTTACACCATGAAAGATTTGAGTTACTACTTATTGAGTACAATTTCAGTTTATAGCCACTTATTAGTAGATAAACTAAATAAGCAGTCATCCTACAAAGACATACGACATACTTTGAGACATAGTTTCATGTGGTACAATCATATCATGCATAATTAGAGAGAACAATGATTAAAATTCGTGCAGTGACTACTTTGCAGCCGGAAAAAGAACAGCAATGTGCACAAACACTTTTTTACATAGTACAATTGTATCATATAAATTTAGTTGACTGTTAATTAAATTGAATGATACTTCACCTGTGGCATAATACCTTCAGCAGAACAGAATAAAAGAAAATAAAGTAAAAAAAAATTGTTTACCTGTGGCATAACACCGATTTCAAGTAAAAGGGGGCCAAGAATGAACCCACCACCTGACCCCAAGAGACCACCAACGGTGCCTCCTAAGATCCCACAAAATGCACAGAATGTAAGGTGGGGTGCAGTCCAGTCAATTGCAGCCTCACATACTGATTCAGGGTTCCCCATGCTTTTTCTCTTCTTGCTTTCCTTGTACAGCTTAACACATTCGTACCCAAACACTGCCAGTGCTACTGGGAACTGCAAAAGACACACATAGACTTATAAATAATGCCAAGTTATGTACTACCACCAGGTGATGCATATTGAGAATTCTAGAGCAGACGATTTCAACCCATTTTGCGTTGTATTTTATCTCAATCAGGTCAAACCCAATTCAAATGGGTCAGGTTAAATAGGTTGAAAGTCTCAAATTTTGGTTTTTGATGCATATAGCCTCATATATTTCTTTATTTGAAGCAATAGATTATTATTGTAATGCTATTGTTTTTGTAAATAATAATTACTAGTAAATGGTTTGCAGGTCAATCTAACCCAACCTGACCCATTTCGACATGTACTAAAAAGACCCGTTTTGGCCTGACCTCCCACCTAGACTCTAGCAAATATTATCATTTTACTTCAAATTACCTGTATAATGGTAACTACCCAATATGATGTACTGCATACATTTAAGCTATTCTGTGGGAAGATAAGAAAAGAGTTGCTGTCAGCAGTTAGCACAGATTTTGAGAAGTCAAACATATCACTAGACGAATTTGAATTTCCAATTGGTGAACTTTCTTTCTTAGTTCAAAAATCAAAATGCTTCCTAATGTAATAGTTATTATTTATAGTTTAATGTAGTTATCAGTCTTTTTCTCCAAAATCATTACAATTGTTGTTTAATAATAGGAAAGAATATGTTTGACACATGAAACTCAAAAGTATACTCAGATTATGGGATAGAGATTATAAAGGATGAGGAACTGCTTGCCTTAATGATCTGAAGAGTTAGAAAAGCAACCCAAACGACTATGAGGGCTGAAAGCATCTTCCAGCGTATATTAGACAGAAAAATTTGCTGAAAATTTTGGTAACAAAATATTATACAAATAGAATAACTTGATTAAAAAAGTAAAAATCAAAATTCTGAAGCTAAAATGGTCACCGTTGGTGTTTTCTCCTCTTTAGGGATAAGCGGCTCAAATGTGTCAATCAGCACTAACAAAATAAAGTGTACAAACAGTAACAAATAATACAAGTTAACAAAGCAAACCAATTATGGAAGAATAAAAAAAGTTGCCTTTTAGCACTAAAAACATTCAAGGGATATTCTTGGGACATACATTCTCCACGAGAATTGACGAAGTCTCGTGGCCTTTCCAGTTCTTTCTGCCATAATATCAGCAAGAATAAGTGTACTAATAAGATTAAATAACTTTTGCCATTTTCTTATTTATAGATAAAAGTCAATAAAATCTTTCACCTTCATTATTGTCTCTTCCTTCCACATTGCAATTGCTTTTAAGAAAGACCTTGCAGATGTTCCTATCAACATTATATCATTCCAATTGCCAATGTTCAAAAATCATCAACAGAAAATGATCAAAAAAAAATTATATAGAGTTCTGACAGAAAATGAGTATTATAATCAATAAAAAAATCAACGAACCACCTTGGTTTTTAGACCTTTTTTGAAAAAAAAAACCCAACAGGAAGAATTGTTAAACGTTTAATGGGTACTATATATTGCAAATTTGCAATAAACCTATAAGAAAAGACCAAAATTTTTAATAATAAAAGATGAAGAAACTTTAGTGTTGTTACCTGAAAACAGAAGAATGATGAGAACAGTGATAAGCCAATATGGAAAAACAACACTAAGAGCCACACCAAGAGTGATTCCTAACATAAGCATAGGTTGAAACAATAATGCTAAATCATAATCAAGAATCGGTACTTCTCTACATGGATGTGGTACTCTTAGATTATACCAAACTGATGAAGCGGATGCCCCCATTATCATACCTTCAATCATAAACTCAAATCAAACTCAAAACTTCACACCCAAATTTTTTTTTAACACAAACTACATACAAAAATGTATCCAACTATCTCCGTTTTTCTATAACTTTATTTTACCTTTAATTGTAACGAATTCAGTTCTTGTAAACCGATGACGTGACATTTGTTTTGATGACTTTGGCAGCTTATATAGCTACCACGTCAGCAAAAATATATTACAAATATTAAAATTTAAAGATGAAGAGGTCACCGGATACATGCAATAAGAAAATAAGGATAGTCGGATACATTTATTATGTCCTTTGCACCAAAATTGATATTAATTATTATAATAAATAAATAAATTCACTTATTAAAGAAATTCAAGAAACAGAGTAAAATGTGATAAAGAACCTACATTTAGAAAGAGCAGCAGCAGATTTAGTATCAAAACCAACAATTAAAATAAGCATTGGAACAAAAATACCACCACCACCAACACCACCAACTGTTCCAAATGCAGAACCCAAGAACCCTATTACAGTTGCCAACACAATTCTCCAATTGAATTCCAATTCCTAAACCAAAACATTAAAAAGTTTCAAAACCCATTTTCACAAAATAATAACGATAAATATATATCATAGTGAAGAAATTACTCACAGGCCAAATTTTGTCATCTGATTTTGGGATGAGGGAATTATTGGGAGAATTGAGAAAAGGGTGTTGATTATAAATGTGGGTTATGATGTAAACTGAGAAAATGACGATGATGAAGAAAGGTAATAATAAAAAGAAAAGAAACCCTCGTGTCGCCATTGTTTTTATGTTTGTGTGTCTGTTTGTTTTTTTGGCTTAATGGCGTCCGTTTTATGGAGGTCTGGAGAAAGAGGAGGGCGGTGTGTCACGTATGTTTTCAAAATAAAATATATATATATCTTTAACTTCAATCAATCAAGTTATTAGATAACCAATTAAAATTTCTATTTACTTAACTATCAACAAGAAAACAGCTTGTATTAACCAATCACAATCTTCAATTCAATTTAAAAAAACATTTTATCACTAGTTTATCCACTCGAGTTACGCAGATAACACATTGTGATATTTGTACTACACGACACATACATACACGTAATATATATTGGATATGTTCAAATGAGAACCAAATAAAAAGTGAGAACTGCAAGAATTACTAAATTATATAGTATTTCACATGTGATTGACTTTGTTCATATGCGAACATTCATGTATATTTGATTTATAAAAAAAAAGTTAAAAAACTCTAAAATTATATCTCAAAACACAAAATAAGAAATACATATTCACATGTGAACCATAATGTGAACAAATCGGTAAAAAGTATTTTAATACATAATTTTTGATTTTTAGCTTCTTTTCCTTTATCAATAAAATGTACATGAATGTTCACATATGAATAAAGTCAATCACATATGAAAAAATGTGTAATTTAGTAGTTCTCGCGATTCTCGCATTTTATTTAGTTCGCATTTGAACCTGAACCTATATATATATATTAATAAAATAACATATAATGGTCATATTATAATTCTCACAAATTACTTTACTATTAATTATTATTATTAGTTATTAGTTATAATATAATAATAAAAGATGATAAGTTATAACGTACGCATCTTTTTATACGATGCCACCCTGTCACACAGAAATAGATATGTTTTAACGGCAATACTATTTGTATAAACTTGAATACATAGTAATGAAGTATAAGTTAGATGACATGGACTCGTGGAGTATAAGTGTATAATCAATACCTTTAGAAATTATTATAGTTGAAAATTAATAGGTATAACGTAGACAATTGAGAAATATAGGTAATAATTAAACAATTGGTTACTATTAAAAACAAAAAGTAGATAATGTAAACATAATTTGTTATAACACTTTTGTTACTTAAGTACTTTTTCAATGTGAACTTTATAAATGTGCACACTTTTGTTTATGATCCTAATTGCATTGGGATGCTATAAATGTTTACTGTACACACGTCATATTTTCAGATTGACTCTTTTCTTCTAATGTTTGCAAACTCTTTCGCACTTTGTATATCTTCATCTCAACTAAATTCCAATAACTCGCCATTTCACCACAAAAATTTATAATGACTCGCGACTACGCGAGAAAATACATTGTAATACTTACATCAAAGACTACTACCATTATCAATATTATCAATATTGTAATAAATCTAAATGACAAAATGTTAATACTACACGATCTAGCAATATATCAATCAATCAGATTCTTCTCCTAAATTGCATCCAAATCTGTAAGTTGAATATATTTGTAGTCAACTTGGTCTTGAAAACATTATGATCACATTGAGTTTTCATTCTTAACATTTGCACTTTATGATCCATTTTTCCCATTCTGCCCGAACCTCTATGCCATTTTTAATCTATTTTTATACCAATATCCATCACTTAGTCTTCCAAGTCCATTACATTCTTCAAATCGATGTTCAAAACCACACCTTTGTCCTCCAAATCATTACAAAAACCAGAATTACATGAAGATTTACCAGGATCACAAATTTGGTCCTTAGCATGAACATTGGTCAAAGTGACCCAATCTGCCCACTTTTCAACATAAAAGTTAGACCAAATTGAGACCCTAATTTTTCCCATATATTTAAAATATTCATATAACATTTCCTATAGAAGTTTTAGACCCAATTAAGTTTTCCTTATTTCAGTTTTCCTTAAGACAAAATACACAAAGATTGACGTTCTTTGACTCATGAAAGTTAACCCTTTAGTATACTTGTGGGATTCTTTCTTGAATGCATCATGATCACATTTCCATCTTTACTCCCATCCAAGCAACATCCGACATATATTCCAAAACACAAACTATTAGTACACCTGTTCTTCAGTCTACAAGAAACATAAATACATCCAAAGCTTTCCAAGATCGGAACCACTTAGGCACATTATCCTCTCTTTTCCATAAGAACCAAACCAACCTGTAGTCTTTTACATATGTCGGACAAAGGCACTCTACTTTCATTACGATTAGTAGTCATTGTTCTAGGACTAACGAAGTTTGGAACAACGTTTGATATCAACTAAAGAATTAGATGAAGATGCGGTACATATACATTAAAGTAAAAAAGATTAAGAACAACCAACATTTATGATATGACAATTTCAAACACAATATTATAAATAAATATATGAATGTAATTCCTTCAGTATAAAATATTCAATGGAAAATTATTAAACTGACTGACCTAAACGATTCACTTGAACATTTGACCTTAACATAAGATGTAGTGATATAAAAAAATGAAATAATTAACAGTGTTTTACAGATTTAACCTCAAGTCTTCAAGTCCTGAAGTTCAAATGTTATAAACCTTGACCCTTTACCACCCTCATTGTGTATAATGTGACACATCCTCACTAAATGACCAATCAAATCTGTGTATAACAATGTTAAGTAATTATACTATCTAACAAAATGAAAAAAAATAACAGTGTATGAAGAAATGTACCAAATGCAATCTTAGTGTTGAGATTTGAATTGATGATATCAGCAAAAGCAACAAACGAAAACACATCAAAGTCGTTCTCAGAAGCTTGAGACCTCTTCACTCTTGTGGTTTTGTAGAAGTTGATCTTGCTTTGGTGCTCCACAAGAAGGTAATTTCCAGTGTTGGAACCTACACCGAAGTTCGAAAGTTTAACAACTGATCACTCCTCCAACAAATCTTCAAAGTCAGCAATCAAATTCTTCTTTATCGTTGCTTGTATCTTATGACCCTATGAAGCAATATAGTATAAATTTGAAATACATTTTATGGAGGTTGTGTGGTGAGATGCTCAGATGCGGTGTGGTTACGAGCTTTCATGGAGGTGAGACGAGTAAAGAGATAAATAAATCTGATTGGGTTTGGGTTTGCATTGGGGCGATTGTCCAGGTGAGGCTATGGAGAGTAAACGAGGGGAGAAAGAGAACAAATGAAGGTAAGAAGGAAATAAAATCCGTGTGCATATTTCCCTATAAATTGCGTTTTCATTTCCGTTTGGTAACATATGTTACAAAATTACAGCAAAAGCTAGACTCACCGGAATGTAATGATCCTTGCTCATACTTACTTGCAATTTGGACACCTGGTAAGTTTGAAATAGAGAATGAATATCAAGTATCCAAACTACACATGTTACATAATCATCTAATTGCAATTAGAAACCATTTTTTATAAGAAAAAATATAACACCCCTCTTTAAGTCAAAGAATATAATATTAATAAACACGGAAGCATGAATTTAAAATACAATACCTTAGTATAAATCTTAAACATTATCCATAAACAGTTTACATTTTTTCAATATTTACACAACATTTAAACTGTTTAAGACTACCAAAGGCGGGGTATTATAAAATTCACAAAACAAGGTTTATTACAAAAACCATATCAGAGACCAAGACCGCAGTCAAACATTCCCGTAATCAACCAATCACCTCCCGCACCCACAATAATCAAAACATATCATGCAGGAAGTAAAATGAGGGGTTAGCACAAAGCTAAGTGAATAGATTCATCACAATCCATTCAACTTAGCATAACTAGCTAATTACACCAATTAATCGTGAACACACATAATTCAATGAGGATCGGTGGCTCTGGGGATATCATAATACCCGGGGATTCCCCCAAGAACACTTACCGTCAATCCGTATGGCCAATACAGAATAGACCGATAACTACTGGTTATTAAACACATACACAGGTCTCAAACACAAAAAATGAATCAAAACCTGTGTAAAACACATAATAACCAGAAGTCCAACTACACGTTGACCTCAATAACATAGTACACATAGTTCACATATCACGTAGATCAATATTCAATAATCAAGACTAAACAGTCTAACACACATCTACGTTTACTTGTTGTAACCAAATAGTTACAACTAAATCAAATGATGAGTTCTGAATCCACTCACCGATACCTCTGACGTCTCCACACTCAGGATTCTAATATCACTGAGTCTTACGTTGATCTGAAACAGAAAATCATACACAAGTCAGAAGTTCGTTCCATAAACATCATTATAGCCTATTTATCAAATCAAGTAATCCCTGAAGTCTAGGCAAACAAAAGTTCAATCAAAAACGAAATTAGAAAATTCCACAATGACGTTTAAAACTGAAAAATGCCATTTTCGGGTCCTAGATGACCCCGGATGGCCAAAAACTGCCTAGGCTAATAGAATATAGCCTTGATTACTAGGTCGTTTCTGATTGACCATGCGAATTTCAATTAAATCCGAGTTAGTGATATTTTCACAAAACCGCGTCTCAAAACACTTACGCATTTTCAAAATTTGCAAAACAAAATCTCTTTTATAAACTTAGCGACACAACCATTGTGTCGCACCCCAAACCCTTGCGACATTGCCACTGTGTCGCACAACAGAATCCTGCGACACTATCACTGTGTCGCATAACAACATCCTGCGACACTATCACTGTGTCGCATAACAACATCCTGCGACACAAACATTGTGTCGCAATACCCACTATGGCCGCCTTAAGCGACATAACAACTGTGTCGCAGAACATTCATGCGACACAACCTGCGACACAAACCTTGTGTCGCAATGAAGAACAGACCAGATCCCAGATTCAAAATTCACGAAATCAAACATAATAATCAAACTCTTACCTCGAAATCACTGTTTAATTAGCTCAAAATGAATCAAAACCCAACTTCTCACTTTCTCTCTCAATTCTCTCTAATTCTCTCTGTTTTTTACTTAAAAGTTAGCTTAGAACGTATAGAAACTATCTGGAAGTCTTTAGGTGGTGATTATATATATATAATTTCAAATTACACTTAAGCTCCTTACTTAATTTCAGTTCAGCCCGATTTGCGACACAGTCCTGCGACACAACCATTGTGTCGCACAGACAACCTGCGACACAGTCCTTGTGTCGCAGAAAATCAAAAACTTACAAATTTTGAATCTACTAATATTTCACTAGTCGCAAATAAATCTAAGGAATTATTTATCTACGTTTCACTACGAAACACATAATATTAAATAATTTCTAAAACAAATAGATAATCAATTAAAATAATAGAAATTATCATACCGAATGATAGGAAGTTACAAAAAATGGCATGGTAATAATTGGTTTTGTAAATACTGATGATATAAGTTATTAAGTCATTTTTCATTCTTTCACACCAGGTGAGACTGCAAATTTGGTTCAGCCACCAGAAGGACAATGTTCGTACCAAGAATCTGGCATATTATGCACCAAAGAAACATGTTACATCTGCAATAGCACACGCGGGACAGTCCTGGTGAGTAATCATACACCAGTAGTACCACCATCCATGTTATCTCTTGGTAGATGTGACCCATCACATATAATTTCATTCTATATCTGATTTAACTTTTAAATGCATATGATGAGCAGATCCCGTGCATGTCGAACGGCTATGAGAGGCAGCTTTCCGCTCAACTGCACGTATTTCCCAGTTAATTAGGTATTGCATTAATAAACTTGAAACTGCTAATTTGAGATATTTCTTAAATGTCCCATAGACCCATAGTATAGTCTTTTTTTTAGCTTTAGCTAAATTGAAATAGCTTTAGAAAATGAAAAGGACAGGTTAACCCACTAGACTACCATACTCCCTTGTAAGTTGTAAATACTACAGTATAGTTTGGCACTTTGGCACAAACTTACAAAGTTGGGTCATTTGGGTTTTCATTTGGGCTTTGTGCTTTATAGTTCTAGTAAGTAGTAATAACATAGAAGTTTTGCTTACTTTGCATACAAAGCTAAAGTTCGAACCATCGCCAATTCTCTTCCACGAGGACTATGGTCCTCTGCTGGCAATTTCTTCATTAGACAATATAGAACATCAACAATCACAGCATAGCATTCACATTTCACATCAATAGGTTAGGTAATTGATTGAAAAAGTAAAACTTTAGGGAAAACGTAAAATGGGTCGAGTTGGGTTGACCCTCCATAAAATCTCTTTCTTAGGTTGATTGACCCTCTAAATATATAGAATATACACTTACTTAATTGCAGTCATTTCTAACTTAAATAATGTTATAAACTAGGAGAAAAACATGGCGCTTCGTGTCGAGCAACCGTATAAATTTATGTAAATGGTTATAATATTAGTTTACAAAACCATATTATCTATTTGTACTGAAAGTTTAACCCTTGAAGTTCCAATAACGATATTAATTTTTTTCAAAGATATGAAAGTTTAATTTTATTAATAAACGAATTTTAGATTTTCCCTCATAAAAATTAGTCAAGTTCAAACATTTTAATCAATAAAAGGAATTCAACAAAACCGAGGGAAAGTCGAATTTTATCAACAACAAAAAAAAGGAAGTAGAAAACATATATAATATCAAAATTTGTTTATCCATATTGAAAAGTATATTATATTATTTTGATATTTCAGTATAATGTTTCATGTTTGTTTAATAATTTAACTTATAACATATAGAGTATGAAATGACTTTTTATTATTTATATTGAGGAATTTTAAAACCTACGCTACATAAATATCAGATTAGTCCTTAAATTTATAAATTAAAATAAATCATAGTAACTTTTTAACCCTATATATTAAGAATAACTAGTAAGTTATCGCTTGATGCAACTTAATATTATTTGAAAATCAATGAAAAAGAAGTGATTGTAAAACTGATTAAGGCTATTACGTTTGAGATCACACGTATAACAATAAATATGATGTAATATTATGAACAACACTTAAAATATATAAAATCATAAATAATTATAAGCACTTGAAAAAGAAGTATTAACATTCAGAATATAAAAAGTTAATTAAATGTAGCTGAAAATCGCAAAATTTAAATATACATTAAAAAATTAGTTTGCTAACGTCGATAATAATATCATTTACCATAATAAGAGATAATGGGTATTAAAAAATATACAAACCAAATTATATCAAAACAAGACACATTTAAAATACATATTTATTAAATTAACGGATATTGAGATGTAATTATGTTTTGAAAAACTTCTATATATATAAATTAAGTTTTAAGAAATGAATGTTAAATGAACTATATGTTTATATCGATAACAATAACACTAACAGTAATATTAAAATAGGAATAATGAGAATACATAATAAAAGAATATAAATCAATATCACCCTTCGATTTAGAATACATAGAAAAAGAATATAAACCAATATCACTGTTTAACTTTATGATTAGAAAAAATAAAATAAAAAGCAATAAAATAAAGGGATTATATATTTGGAGGCCACCCAAATATATTATTTTGTTTTTGTAAGTCACCCATGTTTGAAAACGATTTTGTAGGCCACCCAAATATATCATCTTGTTTTTGTAGGCCACTCATATTTGAAAACGATTTTGTAGGCCACCCAAATTTGTATATTGTTTCATGTATACCAAATTCGACTAAAAACTCATCAAAAAAATTGTGAAGAGACACAAATACCCCTATATTTGTTAATTAACATCATTTATATTATTTAATTTTATTTAAATAGACGGGTATTTGTGTCATTTTACACTTTTCTGATGAGTTTTTAGTCGAATTTGGTATATATGAAACAATATACAAATTTAGATGGCCTACAAAATCGTTTTCAAATATGGTGGCCTAGAAAAATAAAATTATATATTTAGGTGGCCTACAAAATCATTTTCAAATATGAATGACCTAAAAAAATAAAATGATATATTTGAATGACCTCCAAATATATAATCCTTAAAAGAAGTGAAGTTTGAACTGCCCCTTCTTAATACCCTTAGATAAAACAACTATTGAATTACCACATAATATTATATTTTAGTAAAAAACAAAAAAATAAAACATTATTTACATTCTTGCCGAGTTGTTAATATTGGTAGTACTATCAAGCTTCATCAACATGTTTCACATTCTGATAGCCAAATTACACTTGGCAAAAAATTGTTAAAAATAATTTATATTAATATATTAATCTTTAATTAAAATACAGTTTTGTTATCATTAAGAAATGCGGTGGTGTTATGATTTTGTTGGATAATGAAATGTGTTGTTAATATATTTGTGGAATGAATTTACTTTTAACAAGTTGATATATTTATGACTAGTAGAAACACATAATCCCACATTTTTGTTAGGATGTGGTTCTTGACCTTACTTTCAATTTCATTCATTATATTTAAAAAAAAAACATATATGTAATTTAAATTTGTGTGTTACATTTTTTTATAACTTTTAACTGTAATACGCGTTAAAAATTTATGGTGTGTATCACATTTTATTTAAACTTTTTATCACATATTAAAGATTAAATTGTTTTATTGTCAAGATTATTATTTAAAAATCTCATGTTAGTCATAAAAACTTTATTCATCTATTAATTCTTATTACTTTTATGTTTAAATATATTTATCATTTAAAGATATAAAATTTATTGAAACTTTGAACTAACCTTTAATAGTTACAAAGAAATTGTTCATTTTTAAATATATGAGGTTATTATACATAGTTTATGTTAAGCTATAATATATTACAACATATATTGATAATCTAAGTCATAATCAATCGCAATTGAGTCTGTTCATTAGCTAAATACAAATAACTTTTAGTTTATTATAATTTAGTGGGGATTGTTGGGTTTAAGTAAAAAGAAAAAGAAAAGTGTTTATGTTAATGTAAAGTGAGACATAGAAAGCAAATACCCAAAATACCCGTAAAACTATCATGAGAATTTCATTTTGTCTCCTTTTATAATTATATCATGAAAATCAGTTGAAAATATCATGACAAATTACCAATTTACTTGATAAATTGATTATAAGGGATAAATTTTGAATGCATATTACTACAATTTTTCGGATAGGCCCTCACCCCGTATTAAACAGGCTCACGGTTACTCAAACGGTCATATTCATTATGTAAACCTGCGCGCTAGATTGTTTAGTTTAATAAAACGAATCAAATCATTGCCCCAGTTAAAACGTTATTTTCTAGAAAACTAAGACACAATTAACAACAAATGAGACGTATTTCAACAAACCATTGCATGATTGTAGAATCAAACTACCCTAAATACAATATATGAAACACTTCAATCAGAAAGAAGTACATCTAACACAAAATAAAAACCACAGCATACACAAAATCAAACGAACCATTCAACCCTATCGTCGTTTCCGATCTCCTCCCGCCCATCCCCCTTGAGCTTGTCTCAACACCTCACCTGTTGTACCCAACAACGTATCGTCCACATCCATCGCCGCCAGCACTCCCGCTCCCAACGGCGAGTGTTCGTCCACTTCCACAGTTGTCAACGTTGTGGCCGTCACTCCCTTGCTTCCACCTTGCTTTAAGTTCGTACCCTCCATTCTTTTTCTTGTTTCCTCTCTCGTTTGATCCTCAAACATTTCCTACTTAAACAAATCATTCTCATAAAATTCCACAAAATTCATTTTAAATCACAGAAACATAAATATATACCAGTACTAGTTATTATTTGCAAACCGATAGTATTGATAATAGTACTTTATTACACTATATATCATGAAACATTTAATTTGGTCACATTTTACTAACCTTTGTAGTATCACTAGTTTGAGACAACTTCTCCTTAGCCTCCTCTTTCTTCGCAGCCAATAAATCCATAGATTTTCTGGCAGCACCAGTAGCAGAATCTTTCAACTCGGACATTTTCCCTACCGTTGCATTTGTTCCTTCCTTTGCTACCTCTGTCGTGTAATCTTTCGTGGCTACCGCCTTATCCGCAGTGTAATTCTTGGCACTATAAGCTTTCTGAGTTGTATAATCGGCATACTCCCCTGTTTTGTTCATGGTTGCATCTTTGGCTTCTTTCGCCTTGTCCATTGTGTAGTCTTTTGTGGCTGCCGCCTTGTCCACAGTGTAATTCTTGGCATCATAAGCTTTTTGAGTTGTGTAATCAGCGTACTCCCCTGCTTTGTTCATGGTCGCATCCTTGGCTTCTTTCGCCTTCTGCATTGTGTAGTCTTTTGTGGCTGCAGCCTTGTCTAGAGTGTAGTCTTTCGCAGCCGCTGCTGTCCCAACAGCATAGTTTTTAGCAGCAGCCGCATTTTCAAAGGTGTAATCTTTTGCTGCTGATGCCTTGTCAAAGGTGAAGTCTTTTGCAGCCGCCGCTGTGCCAACTGTGTAGTCTTTAGCAGCAACTGCCGCGTCAACCGCAGAATCCTTGACGGCCGCTGCCTTGTGAAGGGTGTAGTCTTTTGCAGCAGCAGCCTTATCAACAGTGTAGTCCTTAGTAGCTGCTGCCTTGTCAAGGGTGTAATCTTTCGCAGCAGCTGCAGTTTCAATAGTTTTGTCTTTGGCAGCAACTGCCGTGTCGACAGTGTAATCTTTGGCCGCAACTGCGGTGTTGACAGTGTAGTCCTTGGCTGCAGCTGTCTTTTCTGCTGTATAGTTGACGGCTTCTTTTGTCTTCTGGGCAGTGTAGTTCTTGTACTCTCCCACCTTCTCCATTGTAGTATCTTTAGCTTGTTTTGCCTTGTCCGCAGTTACATCAGTGGCTTCTTTCGTTTTCTGTGCAGTGTAGTCCTTGTACTCTCCGGCCTTTTGGGCCGTCTCCCTGCCTTTGGCAGCCGTGTAATCCTTGTAATATATAACATTAATTACATTAGCTTTTTGTTTAAGTATTTGTAACAGTAATTACTGTATAAAAAAATGATTGAATGCACTTAAAACAATGATCAACGAGTATGATTGAGATTCGAGACACTTGAAAAAAACTAGATGTACTCATAATGTTTACATCTTTTACTCTTACACCTCAATTCTAATGTTCATGTTACTATTAGGATGTGTTTTAAAATTACTGCCTATTTTCAAAATAATAGTTGACCAATTACTCTGATCCACCGCATGGCTCGCGAAAAGCTTTTAACGGTCTAGAATGCAAGGAATAAATACGTAAAACACTTAAAAAGAATACTGCATTATTACCTTGTACTCTCCAGCTTTCTCCATTGTTGTGTCTTTAGCTTGTTTCGCCTTTTCCGCAATTACATCGGCAGCCTCTTTCGTTTTCTGAGCAGTGTAGTCCTTATACTCTCCGGCCTTTTGGGTGGTTTCCCTTCCCTTCGTAGCCACGTAATCCTTGGGTTGCATAACATAAACTGTGTTAGGCTCGTGTCAAAGGATAAGATATGAACTTACAGAAAATTAATCGACCACGGCATAAAATTCAATCAACAAATATTATTAAGAATTCCTACGAGAACTGTACTCAGAAAATGTTCAAATCCTGTACTCCCCGCTGTGCAGTTTTATAGTCGACCATTACTACTTTACTATTTTAATTTTAGTTTGTTGCAAATTATTGTCTATTTTTCAAAGCAAATACTTAGTTACTACCAATATCTCTATTTCACCCCTGTAAGTTTCACCTTTATCTTTTAAAATGAATAGCTAATTGATACCAATATTAAGCTTATTATCCCTGAAATTTGACCGTAATAACTATATCATATGGCTCACTAGAAGGTTTAAATGGCGTCTATAATGCATGGATAAAATTGATAAAATACTTAGAAAGAGTAATGCATTTTAGTACCTTATATTCTCCAGCCTTATCAGCAGCTTCCCTTTCCTTCCCCATAGCATAATCCTTATACTCACCGGCTTTCCCCATTGTCGTATCCTTCGCTTCTCGCGCTTTTTGCGCCGCGTAATCTGTATACTCTCCACCTTTATCCGCGGCCATCTGTTCTTTTTCCGCAACATAACCTTTTCCTTCTTTCGCCTTATGCGCCGTTACATCTGCAGCTTCATGAGTCTTTCCGGTCATTGCATCTTTGGCTTGACCAAATGCACCAGTCACGGTCTGAAAGACGCTGCTGATAATTCCCGGCCTCTGTTCATCGGTTCGACCCGTTCGAACTGTCTGTATCTGCTCACCGGTTCGACCAATTGGACCGGGTTGTATCAGCTCGTGTCGTTCGACCACAACCGCACTACCGCCGCCACCACTACCTTGACGATTAATGCTGCTGAGTTCATCAGCAGCAGCTCTTGCAGCCTTCTCTGCAATCTGCTCGTTTTTCCTAATATCTTGATTTGAAGCCATTTCAGATTCTTTCTTGTTAAAAGACGCGAATTGAAAATCGAAAAGTTTATTATATGAAAGTTGAAGTGAATGGAATTTGTTTTGGATGATATATAGAAGTTAAGTTTGTGAGTTGTAAGTAGGACGTGGATGTCTATATATAGGACGGTATTGTGTAAAGAATTGAGGTTCAGTTATTTTTAGTTGAGGTGGATTGAATTCTGCAGGTGTGCTGAAGATGGAGGTACGGTGATGATGTAAGCTATAGCTGCTTGACACGTAGCATGGTAGAAATACACGCGGAGTTCATGCCGGGATGTTGAGTAACTTGGGGTGGCAACGAGAAAATATACCATATATATACGCATATTTAAGTTAGCGTCACAATTGTTTTTCCATCCAATTGAAATTGGGTAGTGTAAAGAAGTATAAAATCACCCGATAACACTCTCTTATTTGCAGCTTGTCACTTTTGGTCCCTGAAATTTATCTTTGGTTATACAAACACTAGACTTCTTTTTCCTTCAATTATGCCCTGCACACACAAACTTATACAAACACAGTCCAAATATACAATATTCCAAGTATAAATTGCAGAACTATATATATTTCATTAGATAGGATAAAATTATCACAACTCATAATATGTATGAAATAGTACATACAACTAAGCAGCGTATATAAATTGTTTTAGTCGTGAAAAAAAAATTCTACTAAAGTCTCTGTCTTAAATTTTCGAGAAATATGGACAAGGTCACTAAATCTTTGAAGAAAATATTGACGAAGTAGGAAATATGTTCAAGTCATCAAGTGTGCTTAGGGGGCTCCCATCTGTCAGTCGGTTGGCTCGTCACTTTGAACCGACGAAACTGACGCCAATGGCACTGTTTCGTCGGTTGGTCGTCGCTGAATTTTCAATTGGATTACCGACGTTCGTTCGTCCGTTTTCTTTTTCTCTCTTTTTTTTCTTTTTTTTTTTATTTTTCTTTTCTCGTTTGTTTTCTTGTCCAATAGTCACATTCATTTTAAAATTTCAAAAATTTAGGAAATGTAATGTTTTCTTCTTTTTTAGGAAATGTAATGTTTTTTTTTTTTTGGAAATGTAATGTGTTATTTATTTATTAATGTAATGTTTTTATTTTAATGAAATGTGTTTTATTTTAATTATTGTGTTTTAGATAATTAAATAATGGGAAAAAAAACTGGCCGTCACTGATGGCAGTGGGCAGTCAGTTGTTAGTCAGTTTCAGTCAGTTTTGAAAAAAGATGACGTGGCGCTGAGTTGGCAGAAACTTACCAGTCGATTTCAGTCACGAATGGGAATGACCTTATATATTCATTTTTGAAAAACCAAAAAACATAATAATATGTAACTTTTTTAAACTTTTCTTTCATGTCTTTTTTTAATCATAATTATAGAAAAATATTATTATAATAAAATATATCACGGTGATAATGATAAAATAGAAATTGTTATTTTGATTTTGACATATTTATATTTTTCTATAAAAAAATAATATTATAATTATTATAATTTTATACTTTGTAATATGAGATTGATTTTTTTTTAAAATATATAATATATAATTTAAATTTGTGTATCATAACTTTTAAGTATAATATATACTAAAAATTTTATATCGTGTATCACAAAAATTAGTTGTGTACCACATATTTTTTTAAAAGTATTTTACATCATATTAAAAAGTATAGAACTCTAAGAATTTTGTCATAACTTTTTTATCAAAAAAATTAGTTAATTCTAAAAATAAAAATATTCATTCTTGTCATTACTACCGCAAAAAACTTTAGTATTTGAAACTTCTACATAATTATATTCCGACAATTATTACCATCTAAAAATTTTTACAATTTGTAAGTTCATATATTAACATTTCTCTACACTTATACAACTTTTGTGTTTTTCAAATTGAGTTGGATCCGAATTTTAAATATTAGACCGGTTAAAATCGGAATGTATACTGTTAAGACAAGTAATTTTTACTAATTGCATCTCTGGCACTGATCGAACCATTTTGAGCCCGCTAGACAGGATACCGAGCTAGCTCAAAATCGGTCCATCCCAATCAAATAGTTGGTTCATGTTTCCGATCAACATGACAACGTGAGTTTGACAACAACAACAACAAAAAGTTATAAGATTGTTTAATATATTTATGTGTATAATAATGTAGAAATAAATTTGGTGTGTTAAATTTTGCATTATTATGCTTTCTAGTTGTAATCATCAAATAAAGATAAAAAAGGGTTTTAATTTGTGTACATCCTATCATCAAGTTAGGTACTTACCATTACCAGTTTGTTCTATTAACAACACCTTAATCCAAGAATTATATACCAAATGAGAGTATCTAGAAAAAAGGGTTGAAAAAAGAATTTCTTATGTGCTCTTTAAATAAAATATTAGATAAATAGAGAGACATGCTATATGAACACATCCCCAAGCTTGAGGACTTGGCCTAGACCTAAATAGAGGCAGAAGCACATATATATTATTGATGTCATTCATTCAGTAAATTATTAATTTGAAACACCAAAAAGTTAGATGAGAACCTAGGGACTGCTCCAATGATCTCATGGGATAAAGATTACACAAGTCTGGTCATCATCTTGACGACCCGGCATATCATGTAGCAACTATGTTCAGTAGTTCTGTTTGCATGGAATTGGAAAAAAGCTCAAAATTGAGATCATGCAGACATTTGATTAAGAAAAGACCATTTCATTGCACAACTCCTTTTTATAGAACAGGATACCTTTGTAAATAGTATGTTAGTGTATCCTTGGAATCTAGTACTCAGATGAGTAAATAAATTAACACACCCTCCATTAAACCTTATTGGTAATAAACATGCATTGTTTATAAGATACATTGAATAAAATTACACAGAACACCATATCTACAACAAGAAGATATTTCAGGTGGAATAATGAAGTTGTGTCAAACCGACTGCTGAATCTGAAAACTTGACGATATCAGTTGTAATCATATTGCTTCAACGCATTAGAAGCTGGAATGCTTCATTATCAGTCTCAAGTTGATACTCATATCCAAGATTGTTGGCATGATATCTAAACTCATTTAATTCACTTGATGAAACTTGGATACCAACTAAAACATTTGCCCCCGCTTCTCCCTGTAAACAGGGGAAACAAGCATTATATTCAAGATCCAAAGAGTAAGAGGCATATAGCTATGTTGTAGAACTCAAACCTGTGCACGGTAATGAAACAAACTAATATTCCAACGTGGACTAAACGTGTGCAAGAATTTCATCAATGCCCCTGGCTTCTCTGGAAAAATAAACCGACAAAGCAGCTCGTTTTCTACATTAGTTCGGCCACCCATCTAGAAATTCAGAATAGGTTTAGGTTAGCTTTCAATACATAAATAGGTGCAAGACTGCGTAAATAGATGAAAGGAGCATCCTTGTTCTTTGACAAAGGGTAACATTATTCAGTTTAAATCGAATTCTAAACTGGGAGGGAAATAAAAAGCAATTAAAGGGCATCATAGGTAAAACAAGAAAACTAGAAAAGAATGTTACCAGATGCCTTAAATGATCTTTAACCATGTCATTGTTTGTAAATTCAATAGTTTTTAGTTGATATGACTCCATTCGCTCCACCATTGATTGGAGTTCAAACTTTGTATGAAGGCCAACACTGTAAACAATCAGAAAACAACTATCAGGGTATACGGTTTTCTTCATGTAAACTAAAGTGTATTTTGACCCTTTTCCCGAAAACTATTTGACTTCTATTTTATCTCTCACGGGTCAAGTGGGTAAAGCTTTAAAACTTACTTGAAAACGAAACAAGAAAACTTGGTCCAGGTCAAAAGTCACTCATAAAGTTCTCGGATAGTTAAAAGTTAAAACCGCCTAACTAGATTTATTATTAGATTGGATTATTTCCTTAACAACAAAATTTTCTCTCTTATTTAATACCTTGATTGTTTATTACGAAATTGATATAAAAAGTATCAACAGGTAAACCAATCCTAACCGTTTTGACCTGTATTATAAAGTTATGTGTCGACCCATTACCCCATCCGCCCATTTCACCATTCTAAGATGAAAAACATATATATACACATATATATATATATATATTTTTTTTAGTACAAAAGGCTCTTGTTTTTGCCTGTACAGAACAAGAGCTTGTTTTTCTCCATAGTCATATCTGTACTTGAACTCAGTGATATTCATAGACCCAACCTGTCAACACAAATTATAGTTAGTCTAACTGTTAAGAAAACTGTAAACATGATTTGTGTAATGAGCGAAAAGATTTATTGTAGGACACACTATATCACTACTAGCTTGATCCCCGACAAAATAAAATTTATAACAATGACAATACACGTATATCAACTTTTGGCATGTGTTTCTGTCCTAATACTCACTAGTTCAGCAAATTGTTTAAAACTTCCAGCTTCCTCTGGCAAAAAAGTTGCAAGCACAGCCTCTCGCTGCCTACCAACATTTGCAAGCTCAGTTACCAATCTCAATCTATCAAAGTTCATGTTCGCACCACTAGTAATTGCTACAACATTTACATCCTTAAGGTTATAAAACTTGCAGTATGCTTCTGCCCCGGCAAGGGAAAGGGCACCTGCTGGTTCAAGAATGCTCCTTTTCTCCTCAAACATGTCCTACAACACAAAAAATTATATCATCACAATAAAAAAAATTTATAGTGATGAAACGAGACAAATTTTTCTGTACTCTACAATGATCCAAGTACCCACCACAAAATAGAACATAATGTAACACCATAAAATAACTAGATATTCACTTGAAAAAAGGATTCAACACAGTGGTTCAATCTACTATCACAATAATTTGTTTATAAAATACAGATATTGTGTTATCAGGAGATATGATGAAAGTTTACAAAGAGATTCCAGGACTGCAGTTCAAATCATGTTTAGTTTATCCCACAATTTGCCCTTCGGTCATCTAAGTGTTGCAGAAAATAAGTTAAAACAGAAGTTTATCAAGCGACATAAAATTCATTCTCCATAGGTCATCTCTAAATATTAATGATTCATATGCCCCATTAGCTATGTGCACACATATACGAAGATAAACATTTAGGAAAATAAAGATGAGGACTATCCACAAAGAATGAAAAGAGACTCACTTTAATGGATGCACAGATAGCATCACGGCTGACAAGAACTACTCCGTCTATTAATTCCCTGCATAAACGGAAAGTTTCCAAACCAACCTCCTTTACAGCAACACCATCTGCAAAACCTCCCACTTGATCAAGCATTACCCTTCGACCATGATGTAACGATAAAGCCATTGCATTTGCATCAGCAGGCTCGACACCAATGATCCTTACCTGCATAAAAGATTCCAACAAGTGAAAATCATTTTATATGACTACATCATTCACAAAGCAATATATACACATATATGAAAAAATTAAAATGTATAGATTTGTAATATTAAATAATGAAGTTCTGCATACACATATTTACCTCTGGAGAAACCCTCTTCACATAGGCAGCAATACCAGCTATCAAGCCACCACCACCCACAGGCACAAATATAGCATGAATTGGACCTTGCATTTGTCGCACAATCTCCATTCCAACAGTTCCCTGGCCCATTATAATATCTGGATGATCAAAAGGCGGAACAAAAGTTCGATTCTCCTTTGCACCTCTTTTTTTAGCATAAGCTTGTGCTTCATCATAGGAATCGCCTTCAAGAACAACTGTTGCACCTAACCTCTTAACCGACTCCCACTAAATACATCATTCAACAATCAAGAAACCACAAGGTCAGCTATTTAACAATAAACTATTGTAAACTTCTATAAGCAACAGTGCAACACATAAGCATACTTCATCAACCAAACCTTGATACGAGGCGTGGTAACAGGCATAACAATCACAGCATCACAACCAAGTGTCTTGGCTGCTAATGCAACTCCTTGAGCATGATTACCAGCAGACGAACAAATAACACCTTGCGCCAGCTGTTCCTTTGAAAGTTTTGCCATCATATTATAAGCTCCACGAAGTTTGAATGAGAACACCTACACACTCAATCACCATTCACTACATTAACCCAAACAATCTCAATATATATATATATATAACCAAACATAAATATAACACATTCAATTAGATGTTCGTAAACAATTATCTCAATTATCTCATATATGCGATTAAACGTGTGCTTACAGGTTGAAGATCTTCTCTCTTAAGCCAAACATTCACTCCTAACCGTTCCGAAAGCTTAGGCGCAAGAGATAATGGCGATTCAATCGCAACATCATAAACTCGATTTGACGACAATATGTTCGTTAAATACTCCATTTCACTCAACGCACCGTTTCCTTCTTCCACTATATGATCCGGTACAGCTCCTAATTTACCTGATTCATACTGCAACGACGACGGAGACACTCTGAGCAACGCCGGAGATTGTTCCGGTGTCCGTAACACCGCCGTCATTGATCCACTCTCCGTCTCGGACAACGAATCGACCTCTGCCTTTAATCTAAACACGGTGTTGGTGACGGTAGGTCTCCGGCGTCTCGTAGTGGTGACATTGTGTAATATAACGCCATTGTTAGGTATTCTGATGTACGGCGTGAAACATAAGACTTCCATTTCAGGTTCGTTAGGTTTTCGGCGACGGAATCCGGTGCCGACAGCGGTGACGGTGAAGATGTTGTCGGAAGGCGGGATTGAGAAACACTAGCGGCTTTTGACAGAGAAACCAGGGTTATTGGAAATTTGTTAGGGTTACAGCTGGGTGATGTGTTGAGCGAATAGGCTAGTGCCACGTCATACGGGTGATGTTGACAAAGACTGAACGAAAACCGCCAATGCATAAGTTATGTTTTTTTTTTTTTTTTTTTTCTTTTTTTTTCTTTTTTTCTTTCTGGATTTAGTCGAGCTCTATGTATTTAAAATTCGGTATTTAAGTAAACTTTGGCGGGCTAGGTAATAGTTAATGGGCCCAACTTAAACCCACGTTAAATTAGTCAATAATCACCTTCCAAATTTTGTTTGGGACTGAACTTAATCATTTATATTTGATGATGATGATGATGATTTTCTTAAAGGCTATATTTAACTTAATTTAATATATTAATAGAAACAAGAAGATACGTTATGAGCCCAAGTGAATCTCCAAGAGGCAGACATCGTACACTTGGGTATCAAGTTGGCCAAGTACATACGTCCAAGAGATTGGAGACCTATTGCTATCAATAAGAATTAGATAAATGGAAAATGCATATTGAGGGTGGTGAATTGTAGCATATCACTTTTGTTTATATATATATATATATATATATTATAGATCTTGTTATAAGATGTTGTACATGTGAACTGTAATGTAGAATTAGTAGTATATGATTAAAATTTAATGGTTACAAATTACAAACTTTTATTAAATGAACCATTATTGCATATTAATTAGATTACCAATATTTATTTAGATTTTGATTGAAGTTTCCCGCTTCACCGTAAACTATGTTGACTCGACCTTCAGTTCCACCAATAAGCTTCTTCACCTTTCTCCCCCTAAAGAAACTGAGTCATTAGTGTTAAATTGAGCAATCTAATTATGGTTAAGTATATATTTGAATCTTATTACGTTTGTTTATATTTTGTAGTTTGTTAGTGGCCAAAGTACAAATTCTGGAGCTTAATATCTAAAAGTTGGTGGTCAAAGTGTGAAGTCAAGAACCTTTGTGTAGTCACAGGAATAAAGGTGTGGTCATTTTATGGAGAAAGAAAGTTTAAGGGCTAATCTTGCCATGTTCAGAAAGCTGCATGTATATATACATCATATTTAGGAATCCTGTCATTATTATTCACACAAAATACGATTTAGGGTTTGGTCTTTGTTGTTCTCTGTAATCTGTTTGAATCTCTTGTTATTGTGTTTGTATCGTCTTGATAAACCACCAGTTTTAGTTGCTTCTGAGTGTAAGAGGTGTAGTGAGGATTGATGTAAACAATTTGGTTTGGGTTAATTCGTTTATGGTATAAAATATAATGCAATATTATAATGTTTCTATCATGTCTTCGCATAGTCATTAAGTTAAGTTAGAAATCCATATCTACAATCAGGGTGTGCAGCACAGGGTATGCACGTGTATACCTTGTGAAAAATATTTGCAGTGTTAAATTAATAGAAAAGAAATGAAAACCTTTCTATGAACACCACTAGTGCATAGCCGTTGTCAAAGGAGTCCATACCCGTTGTTGAATGAGTGCATACCTGATACCACTCCTCAACAAAAAAATGCATACTGTGAGTAAAATTTGAACTTTCAAACTTCAATTGTCACCAATTATTAATAGAAAATATGAAGCAACAATGAGAGAAAATGATGCTTAATCGGCCTTTGCCACCACCGCGAGCCCCCCACGCTTGAATTGTATGTTCTGTGGTAGGTTTGGTTGTGGTTGTGGAAAATGAGAAATAGGAGTGAACATTAATTATTTTTCTATCTGATTTTTATGAGAACCATTTTTTGAAGATGATTATAGTAAAATGAAGAGTTAAGTGGGTGATTAACTGGTCGATAATAAGTGAGTAGAAGGATAAGTCAGTTATTGGGAAGTGTTCAATAATATACTAGTACTAGTAGTTAAGTATATCTTTATTTTTATATTATATTATATTATATATAATTAAAAGAGAATACGATGAAGAAATTTGAGCCCTTTATTGTTTTTCACCTTTTGCGATTTAATGATCTTAATTTTTTTTGTATAATTACACTTTTAGCTCCTTAGATATTTGATGTATTTATACAAATTAAAAAATAGCCTAAATGTTTTATTCATTTATAAACATTAAAGAGTCTATAAACTATATAAAAAATTCAGCTACAATATTTTATTCATTTATTAAAATTAAATTCGTATCGAGTTATAGCGGATCTATAACCTATATAAAAAAATCGACCAAATAAAAATTAAATTTGATCCGTGTCATCGCAGGTCTATAAACTATATAAAATATCAGTGACAATATTTTATTCATTTATAAAATTAAATTCGTCTAACATTATCGCAAGTCTATAGACTATATAAAAAATCAACCAAATATATTATTCATTTGTAAAATTAAATTTGTCTCACATTATCGTGCATTTGTAAACTATATTAAAAAATGACCACAATATATTATTATTTTATAAACATTAAATTCGTCCGACATTATTGTGGGTCTATAAACTAGCAACGATCAACATCTTTTTCGTATAATTACACTTTCAACCCTTAAATATTTGATGACATTATAAAAAATCAACTAAATATTTTATTCATTTATAAAAGTTAAATTTGTCACCCCTTATCTCTACTCTATACACTATATAAAAAAATGGGCTACAAATCAACCACAATATTTTATTCGTTTATAAAAATTAAATTTGTCCTGTATTATTGCGAGTTTATAATTTAGTAATAAGTTAATACAATAAAAACCTTGAACACAGCAACTTAATATAAATTAAAAGTTTGAACATTGAAGACTTGTTCATCTATGAAAATATCGGTGACTTAATTACTCTAGAGATTATTAATCAATGAATATGTTAGTTTTGTGGCAACGATAATACTCTTATTTGAAGAATTGTTTTTGTTTTTTAGCTAAGACTAAATGGTAACAAATATAATTTGTTTTAAAATTATACACACATTATTCCATACTTCCTTCAAAATAATCAATGTTTAAAAGTCGCTGAAAACATATATGAATGTGGTGTTATTGTCCTCTTTCTTTGTTAAAAAATTGGATCTCTATTCAACTAATACATCTTAAGATTGCACTTGAAAAGATCCGTAAAAAAATTATGGGGAAATTTTTTGTAACTTGGGAGGATCTCAATTATTCATTAAGATTATTTTGCACCATCTCATAAATACCTATTGGACTAAGAATTTTTCATCAACCATTTCTCTATGACAATTGACAATCAATTTCCACTGATCATTTATTTACCGCCGCCATTCATCCTTTTTGAGAAACATTAGGATTGAAATCGCGTTGGTATGTGTGTATTGGCCAAATGCGGAAATGCTAGCGGCGGCAGAGGCAAGGAGAATCGGGAACACTTATGTTTTCCGACAGTGAGTAGAACGGCGGTGAGCACTGCTAGTGAGAAGTGCATACCTTGATTTTGGTGGATTTAGAGGAATTTGTAAATAGTCCAATATACCCCTCCTTTGACCGTTGATCTAATGATATATATATATGTTCTCCCATTCTCACCGTGAAATCCATTTCCAATTGGATTTTTCTCTATTCGATCATATTGTAACATTTTCACGTTTGATTTTATTTTAACATGACTTATAGCATATTGATTTTGAAAGAGAAATAATAACCTCAATTATTTCAAACATGGATATTGATGGAAAACCTTGAAGTTCATGTACCCATTATTTATTTAATTACCTTTGGATTCTACCTCTTTAATTCGTGTTACACATGTTTTTTTAGAGTTGGTGTATGCATGGTCACAAATCAACTCAAAGGTTATGCGAGACTTGAGTTAGTTAGATTCTTTTGTGGATGTCCGAAGTATGAAAAAGACTTTTATTCTGCTAACCTGCTTGAATTATTCTATAAACATGATTCAAATATATATAAAAATATATATATGTATATATATAATACGAACCTCTTATATAATAATGAGTCGAATCTTATCTATACTTCTAAATATATACTATATATTTTTTTGAAGAAAAAATAAAAAAAATCACTCACTTGAATTTATGGGAAGGCTTATTTGAATCTACATTTCCAAGGTGCTGTGAAATTGGGTAACTCAGAATAATCCAATTGCACCACTTATATTATGACGAAGGTGGATGCTTGATCTATGAAGGTGATAAAGGTGGATGATTGGGTAACTCAGAATAATCCAATTGCACCACTTTTATTATGATGAAGTTGGATGCTTGATCTATGAAGGTGATAAAGATGGATGTTTCAAGTTTTAACCGATAATTGTGATGAATGTTGATGCTTGAACTATTATAAGGATTTAACGATAGAGATTATTCACAACTGACTGATTGTTGATCCTATTATATGTAGGAATCATTAAGTTTTGGTATTCTTTCACTTCTTCTCCTTGAGTCTTTTTATTTCAAGATCAATATTTAAGTTGTAGTTGCAACAGTTTCACACTAACAATGTTTGGTAATTCATCTAAGAACAAAATTTTAAAGTAATCTGAAGGGAAGTTCAAACTATTATATAGAAAAGCAATATACTAATTAATACGTCACCTAATACGGTTAAAAGTAGAAAGATGAAATTTTAATTAATACAGTATATAATATACCTCAAATTTTACGAGTATAGTTACTAATAATAAAGGTACCAAATAATCTATACATAAGTAAAATACTAATTATTATAACATTTTGTAACAACATCCGAATCATCGTGGGTCACTAATCTATAACTTTTATTAATTATTTCACGCTCTCTTCCTTAATCTTTAAATAAGGATATCGAAAATTACCATTTTATCCCTTTACGTATCCCTCCACTTATTAAATATATAAATAATTCAATTAATAGTATATTTCACACAATATATCACATTTTTGAATTTACAATTACAATTACAATAATAATTTAAACTATTATAAAAAATCACTTTCATTAAAGAAGTAGCAATCATTATTGCATTAAGGTACCATTAAATATTTGTTTCTCAGTATCAACATGCGACATTTTCACCCGCTGTTGTGTGTGGGGTCCGACGCTAGTATGCTTATTATATATACATCGAACTGTGAAAATAAGTCCCTAAGGCTGTCACAAAGAATTTTAGACAAATGTGTAATACGCAGTAGTATTATTACGTTACATTTTTAAATCTCGTTCTCAAGCATACATTCGGGGTGTATTATTCTGTAATATGGCTATGGGAAAATTAAAATATAAGGTTGCGTTTGGTTCGCGGAATTTTTTTAAAGGAATTGGATTCCTTCAAAGGAAAACGAATTTCAATTTTTTTAATGAGAGGAATTTGATTGATCTCAACTTTATCAATTACTCAACCAAACAAACTTAGGAATGAAAGAAGATATCCATCATAGTATGAATCTCGATTCATTGGCTTAAGCCCAATTCTACTTGAATATGTAACCCAAAAGGTTCATCAACCAATAGTCTAATTCATCTCTGCTATGAGTTTTACATGTTCAAGACTAGCACCAAAACTGTACTTTTCAATAATTTAAGAAGCATTCATATTTATAGACATTGATGCAGACATATCTTCCCTTTTTTTTTAAAAGGCAAAAAATCCAAAAAAGTACGATCAATATCTAGTACAAAACCATTCATTCTATAAGTCTATAATGCACCACTATGGTTTTGGTGCCAATCTGTATAACGACAATTCAAACCCACGATCAAGTTTTGAAGGACAGAACAATGTATACCAAGAAGTATTAGATATATTTCACCATAGGGTATATATTACCATTCACCAAACGCTAAACCATTTGTAAAGCAAGAAGTCGATGTAACTTCATTTCTTAGTTGACTGCGACTTGAGCAGATAGCAAATTCGGTTGAAGGCTCTCTTGGGTTGATACTTTGGTCTGATTGGCGGATAGCTTCAGCACCTGCACAGCCTCTTCCACTCTTGCAGCTAAAGCTGTTGGTGATTCCAAAATCAAAAGCAACTCCCAGTTGTCCATCTCTAACAGCATTCCCGTGATCTTTGCAGCAAGATCAGGCTGAAAATAAAGGAAATGAGTCATTATATACATGTAATTACAAAGTATCACGGGATGTATATATCACTAGTAACACACGATGTTAGAATCAGTCTGTTTGGTTCGTAAAACATACACACGTAATGATTTTCATTTATGTTATGGATCATTTTATAGCCTTTTCTTTTCTTTTCTTTTTTTTACTTTTACTACTTTTTGAAATGATTCTAGTCATTTAATCCTGTTTTTTAGTTTTTTATAAAATGATTTATCTTGTATAGTAATATACGAAAGATCCTAATTTAATATAAATTTTACAACTGCAATTGACTCACCTTAGTCCCTTAAATAAGTAACTAGCATCGACCTCAGTCTGGTTCGTTATATTGACCATGATAGACATACTGAACGCCTAGGTAAGACCAAACCATCGATGCAAAAATCAAGGTCAAAGCTAGAATTACAAAGTCAATGTCCAATATTTTCCTATATTGAGTTTGATAAACCCACATTCTATGTCAAAAATACTAGTTACTTTTCAAGATACTCTAATTATCAACCGTCAAATTAGTGAAAGTTTAAAAACAAAATAAGATGCAACTATTATAAAGAATGAGAAAGTCACCTCATGTTGGTTGACAAGGGGGTAGAGACGTTCCCCTAGCATCTGCTTTTGAATATCCGGTGAAGTAACACCACACATACTACTCAATATCTCAGATCCATCAGCACTGCGTCCAGCAGAACTTGCTACTGACCCATTGATTCTTCCTCTATTTTGTCTTTGAACTCTTGGAGCGTTAAATATCTGAAATACATACTTCAAAAATCAACCAAACTTTATGCAACAAGAATCCAACCCGAAGTAAAACTACTATTGCAGGCGGTATAGTTTTTTGTGGAGAAATCATGGAACTTACAGAATAATAGGACGATGTGTCGACTGGCCTAGTTGGAGGGGCAAAGCTATAAGGCCTCCATCCTGGACTTATTCCCATAGGCTGATACATGAGCCCAGGTCGTTGAGGTACTTGTGAATAAATGCCTGGAGATGATGGATAGTAAACAGTAGAATATCCACCAGGGATGAGAGCAGATGGGCCCACTATTCCCGCTATTCCCGCCATACGTTGTGCATAGTGAATTTGTAAATGTGCTTGTCTCTCTTCCTTCCTTTGTGCGATAGCCACGTATAAAGGCTTCCCATGAAACATGCATCCTGTAAATTCAATGCTAATATGAATTAAACCTATCTTTATGAACAAAAAATTCTAGAAAGCTTAAACATAAACACCAAAATATGACATATTGAGTATAAAGTTTTCAGTTAGTACTAACTACCAGAATACTAGATGTGTAGTAATATTATCTCACCATGAAAGGTGTTCACAGCCTTGTTTGCTTCATCCGGTGTGGAAAAACAAACAAATCCAAACCCCTTACTCAATCCTTTTTCATTAACCATCAATTTTGCAGAGGTGATTGTGCCACATTGACTGAAACATTCTTGCAATTCATCTTCTGTGACATTATCATCAATATTCTTGACATAAACATTTGAACCCTGAAGTAAAGAAGCCGTTATAAATGTTCAATGAACTAATAATCAACGATTAATGATGTTGCTAGAAATAATATTGTGGGAAATGTACCTGGCATTTTGATATTTGTTCTTTCCTCCACTCCTCAAACTGACGCCGCAAAAGTTGTTCTCGCTCTGATTTCTTTTGTGCACGACCAACATACAGAACCTTTGCACCTGTACTTTAAAAAAATGTGTCAAAACATGTAATTCAGCTAAATTGATAGCATTAAGTTTAAATAAAAAATTACCAAGACTCATTCCATTCATAGTTTCTGTAGCCTTCTTTGCATCATTGGGGTTCTCAAAATTCACAAAGCCAAAGCCTCTAGAAGCCCCATTTTCGTCTCTCACTATAACCAAGCTAATAATATTCCCGAATTCAGAGAATTTCTCCTTGAGAACGTCTTCTGTTATATCTAAGTCTAGATTCTTGATATACAAATTTGTGTACTTATCAGAATAGGATAATATTCTATCACTCTTCTTCATGAACTTCCCTACATATCTGCAAGAGAAAGAAAAAACTAACGCCAATGTTAAAACATGAAAAGATGTTATAAAAAAAATAAATTTAGGGTGCATGTGTCATACATCTGTTTGCCTTCGACATTAGTACCATTAAGATACTCAATAGCAGCATTTGACGATTCCTCTGACTCAAACTGAACAAAACCATACCCTTTGCTCCTGCCATCCTCAAATGTCGAAACTTTACATGACAATATGTTCCCAAATTTCTGAAACAATTCTTGAAGTAAAACATTATCCATTGACTCATTCAAATTCTGCAACCAAAGAACAAAGACGATTATGTTAATACATAATACACTTATAGATGCATGTTAATAGAATTGATGATTATCGAGCTTACCTTAACAAACACGTTCCCAATTCCACTCTTTCTAACATCAGGATCACGATTTGCCCTTGTCACCCTTATCATTTTCCCACATAACATGGTGTGGTTTTTATCTTTGATAGCACGTGTGGCTGCTCATATTTAGCACCAAGTTAGTTATAAATTGGGGGGAAAACTAAGAACAGTACTAGTTACACACAAATCAATTCAATACAAAAATCAACATATGAACTGAACAAGACTGCCTTAACAAACAACTATTAAGACACTAAAACCTATATAAATGCGAGTACTATTTAACAACGAGAACATTAGCATAGAATTAAACCCATGTTAATTACAAAAACAAATCAGAATTACCACGGAATGAATATTTTTAATCATAATAAGTTACATTTTTTGTAATGTTACATAATCAACAAAACGATGCTATTAATAATATAAGCTACATATAACATAAGTATATTCTTAGACATGTCAATCATTTTTCATAAATTCATAATATAATAATATAATCATTTTATACGAATTACATAATCATAATCAAAATAATAACCTAATCAAAAAAATCGATTACACAATTTCCACAAGTTAATATTTTCTATTAGTTCCATAATCATAATAACAAAAAATCGCACATTTTTCTATTAATCAAATTTAACACAATCTAATCAAATTATTAATAATTTAAATGATCATGATCAATAAACTTATAATATAATAAACTTATAATATGATGTAAACATGCAGTTATTATTATTTATTATATACTAAAAAAGAAAACATAATATAAATTTGGCATGCAAATTCATAAAACAAGCAACCATAAACACAACACATAAATTGATTATAAATTTTGACATAAATGCATATATGCATATAGATGATGATCATATACCATCTTCTGGTGACAAAAAATTAACGTAGCCATAACAAAGCGATCGGCCAGTGGACGAATCACGACAAACCCGAACGGACGACAAACTTTTGTAATCTGCAAATGCATTATTTAAATGTATGTCGTTAATATCGGGATGCAAATCTCCGACGTACAACGATGCCGGAACAACCAACACCGGTGATGCTGACGGTGATGCGGGTCCCGCTGATGCCATAGTTTCGATAAAAACGTTTGTAAGATTACAGAGAAATAAATTCTGTAGAGATGAATGATAAACGATTTACGTTTTGTTAATGGAATTGAATGAATTTTGGGATTTAATTAATGAAAGAGAGGAATAAATTTCTTTTCAGAAAACATGCGTTTTTTTAGGGGAGATATTATTATATAGAATTTGAAAAATTAACAAATTCATTAATGGGAAATTAAATGTAAGCCGGGTTTTTGTATGGAAACGGCTATTTGTGGTTTATTGTACAATGTTGGAGGGTCAACGCGTTGACGTTTGTTGACAAATTGTATTATATGAAAACATGTGTATTTTCTTATTCTAGCTAGTGTTGAATTAAGAGTTTAGTTGGATGTTTGAGGGCAAATTAGTTGATTAATGTTATATGATGTCTTCCCTAATTCTAAAGTTTATAATTGTGTTGTGTAATTTGATGATTTGAAGATAATAGAATAGTTAATATGAAGATATATATAGTTTTATAATAAATATTTATATATTATTTATATTTAGAGTATAACGTAATACAATATTTTGTTTAAATCTAAATTTTATGTGAATTCTTTACATAAATGGAACTAAATTAAGTCAATGAAACAAATAAATATTGAGAAATGAAGAAAAATATTCTACATTGATTAGTTGATAAATCGTACAGTAGCTTATTTTTCTTATATAATAATAATATCATATATCATATAAGAAACTATATAATTGATGGATAATGAGTTTACGAGTGAACTACAAATTTAAAAGTTAAAACCCAAAAAGTATCAAGATGAATAATATAGGGAAAATTGTTCGTTTTTGTCTATGTGATAGTCACGTATTAATAGTTTTATTCTTTTTCGAGTTTGATCAATACTTTTGTCCCCGTAATTGTCATTTTCGCGAGATTTGTCCATTTCTTCGCCAATATTATCCATTTCACTAACTTTTGTTAAGTATCTCAGTTAATTTATACAAAATGACCAAATTACCATTTGTCTTCTTCAAACTCACTAACACTTAACCCTAATTCAACATCAACTTCAAAAAAACCCCATCTTCTTCTTCAAAACCTAACCACTAGACTTTCTTCAATATCATCATCAATTTCAAACCAAAATCAAACCCAAAAACCAAATCAAAATCACAAACACTCATTATAAATCAAAATCGAAATCACAAAATACTCAAACACTAAGAACTCAAAATAAAACCAAAACCCTATATTCATTTTTCTTTTTCATCACCATCATCCTCAAATCAAACCTGCAACTAGCCATGTTTTTTCTTTTACTACATCGATAAACCTGCAATTTCTCAAACAAGAAATACATCCATTACCAAAAACCCACTTTCAATTTCCATTTGATAATTAATTCACAGCATTCCCTGCCACTTTGGTCACCACATATATTCACGTCATTTATAAGGATTATAAGTGTAAAATCAAGATTTTTGTTTGTGTTTGTGATTGTGAATCTGGATAGAAGATGTGTTTGTGTAGGTGTTAGTGTCTGAGGTAGAAGAGAAGATGAGGGCATTTTAGTCATTTTACATGATTTAACGGAGAAACTTAACAAAAGTTAGTAAATTGGACAAATCTGATGAAAATGACAATTATGGGGATAAAAAGATTGATCAAACTCGAAAAAGGATAAAATTGTCAATACGCGACTACCACAGGGACAAAAACGGACAATTTCCCAATAATATATTATGTACATTGAGCTGCTCTGTTTTTATTAAAATAAATCCAATGAAAGTTTTTTTCAAAGTTTTATACGAAACTAGGAAAGAAAACACTTTTTTATATGATTGAAGTTAAAGGGTTTTTTCAGTGAAAGTTTCACAATTATAAGTCTTTCATGAATATTTTTTTTTTTTTGAGATTATTTATGTAAAGTTAAAAGGAAAAAGGTTTTGAAAAACCCTTCCTCATTGGAGACAAAAAGTATTTTACTAGTAAAAGGTGATAATATTTGTCAAAAAGTTGTGAATATTTTTTTTCTTACGGTGAATGCTTTTAATATTATAAATATTAGCAATACTTAAGGATAGTAGTATCTAATATAATTATTTGGATTAGATTAAAATTAGTATTAGACTTATATTAAGATAAGGTTCTATGGAAGCCATATTCTATAAGAATGATACATCCTCATTTCTATAAAAAGATGTGAGAGGATAGTTAAGACATTCTTCTTTGTGTATTCATAGGATTTAACTTAGCTATTAATAAAGTTAAATGGTTGAGAGAATATTCTGTGTGTTCATATGTGTCAATTTTGTTCTTGTTTCTTATGGTCGGTTCGTGTTTGCTTTGTATGTTTGGGTTTTATTCAACAATTGGTATCAGAGCCTTGTTCTACAAGAAGGAATTACACAACATGGAGGGAGCCAATAGAATAGAAGCGATAAGACAGTTTTTGGTTCGTCGATTTCTGCACAGTCATGGAAAAATTGGTAATGCAGATTCGTTAACCGTTGGATCTTCATGAAATTTAAATTGCAAGTTCTAGACATAGATATAAAATTTGAAATGAGGGATCTTTGATTGGAGATTCTAGTAGGGAGATACATCTTTTCGAAGTTACTACTCGAATATGGTGTTTTCGTGTTGATTCTCATTTCGGGTATTCTTTAGTTATCGTTGTGGGGATTATAAGGCAGTGAAGCAAAGTATCGACTTTAAGGGGTTTTAAAGTTATTTTTGTGTTAAATCGATTTAAGGGTTTTCTTGGGGAAATCGGTCCAAATTTCTTGAGTTATGGCGATTTCCAGGTTTTCAAAGTAGTTCGGTTTCTTGGGTCTCAAGGTAAAGTCGATTACTTGAGATCCAAGGAAATTCGACATCAAGGGTTATTGCAGTTTCTTGTGGTTCAAGACTTGGTGTTTGCTTGTAGATCAAGTAAGGTGTAGGTTTCTTGGGTTTAAAGAAACTGGTTACTTGTGGTGCAAGGTTTTAAGGCTTGATAGAAGATCGATCTTCTAGGGTTTTAGAAGGGTAATTCGATTTTTTAGCAAGGTTAAAGGAGAGAACATGTGGCTTGTTGATAGGTTGATACTATATGGTTTTGAAAGAGGGTAAATCAACTAAGAGGGGAAAACAAGGGGATAAAGAATGGTGAATACTTATGGTGTACATGGGAATGAAAGTCATGCACAAGTTGGGTATAAGCAACTTAGTCATGGTAATGGAACATGATTTCATGAGGTACATAATAAGAAGGGTGTTTCATTTTAAATAGACTACCAGTAGTTTATCCGTGCATTGCAATGGAACTTAAAAATAAATATGTTCTTTTGACATAAAGATATTTAAATAACTTATAATGGTAATACTTAATAATAAAATGTGATATTATAATTACTATTTGTGGAATAAATTATTGCTTATGATTATGACACAATAAAAAGTTCATGATGATATAACATATTAAAAATAGTAAAGAAAAAACATATTAAGATTTTAAATAAAATATTTAATGCAAATCATATAGGAAAAGTTGATTCTAATATAGGGATATATTAACTAACATAAAATATATTTAGAGCAATATATAACTAAATGTTATTTGAGTTTTAAATTTACAAATACAATGCAAAAATAATTAAAAATGTATAATATTTAGAAAATACAATGAGGTGATTTAGTTTTGTTTAAAATACGAAGTATTAAATTATTAGTTAAACTTCTTTAAATGATGTTAACGTATCCCATTTTACGTATTATGTCATTTTTCTGTTTCATCTTCAACCGAAATTAGTTTGAGTTTATTCTTGGAACATTTATATTTTAATGAACCTTATTGTAAATTGTTGAAATAAATTTATAATATCTTATATAAATGTTTTCTAATTTAGACTTATATAATACGTAACTTTCTCTATAAAAAGATCAAAATATTGAGACATATAAATTTTACTTTCAAAACTTATTCGTCCATCTTTATCATTCAATATATTACTTTAAAAAATTCATTTTTATTTACGATATTTAAAATCTCCAATTATTTCTCCATCTTCCTCATTCAGTTTATTACCTTCAAAATTAACCCTTTCTTCCGTTTTAACAACTCATAATTAACATGTTAGTAGTTCATATCTTCCAACTCAAAATGTCGACACACTTAATAGCAATGAAATCATTCAAATAATCTAAGCCCGGATTAAATTTAATTGTATATGTATGTCAACTTAGTCGATTCAAACATGGTGTGTTAATCTCGACATATACTTAACATAGATCTTAATATCTTAACGAAAAAAGATATACTATTAAGTTGTTTTTAACTAAAGTTTTAAAATATTCATAATGTTAAAAGTATTTATAATTAAAGTCTTAAAATCTCAATATATAACTAACAAAAGAAAAGAAATAAAATAAAAAGTTAAATTGATGGAGGAGTGTGGCTTAAAAAAATAAAAATAAAATAAAAGAAATTCTTATTAGATCTTAGTATTTCTTTTTTATTTTTTATTTTAGAACGACAATCCTATAACCTAACTCACATATTATGTACGACCATGAATATAATACATTCACCAATCCAAATGAGACTTGAACTCACAACTTTTTGGTTAATGTATTCCTCTCATATCGCTAGGTCAAAATCATTTGATTTAGATCTTAGTATCTTACCGAGAAAAGATATACTATTAAGTTTTTTTTTTTAACTAAAGTTTTAAAATCTTCATAGTGATAAAAGTATTTTTAATTAAAGTCTTAAAAAATAAAAGAAATAAAATAAAAAATCAAAGTGATGGAGGAGGGTGGCTTAAAAGGAAATAAAAAAATGAAATAAAAAAAATTCTTACTATTCTAATTCCGCCAATATCGTCAAGAAACTTATTCATTCATTAGTAGATTTACCAATCCCCTGGTAAATGTAGGACCTAGAAATGTTTCTAGGATATATTTATTTACGATCATCCTATATTGCCGATAACATGTACGGAGTACTTAGCTATTTTACTATTAAATAAATGATATAGTAACTACACCACAAAGGGTGGGAGAAACCAAAAGGCATCCTCAAGAAATTGCTCACACAACTAGGCTATCATATATATTGAACAATCATACTCAACAAAACATTTATCTGTAATTGCTCTTATGTATAAGAAAATTATATGGTGGACTGTGTCTCGTCCATGGCACAGGTTTATATTTTATGAACTGCAAGCAGTTCATGCCCGCAAGTTCATTTATTATGGATTGTGGGCGTTCCAAGATATGACAGTGTGTAAGATGCGTACCGCTCATAACACAAAATCATTTCCTCTTTAAGTTGCGAATTAGGGACATATACTGGGGCTAGAACAAAAGCTGTGAATAAAACATGATAACTAAATGGATATACGTGTTCTTTAGAATACTTTACATATGAGATGAACACTAAACCTACATAAAAAGATACATAACTAAAAACACAAATTAACTTTAAAACCCAGAAACCTTTAGGCCAAAATATCTAAAAATCCTATACTACACATCCATCTCCCACCAGTTACCAGCTGCTAAACAATCTGGACCCATAACTTGAATTTGACACCTTAATGTGAAGACGGCCACATTTTTCATCCATACATTTGCAGCATAGTGTCAATTCTCAACAGCCGAAGACCAACCGACACAACCAATGTTTCAAAAACAATGGAGTTTTCGAGTTACCGAGTTTTTATATAAATTGCCATTGTAAACAAATCATCATTTTATAAGAAATACAGAAAAATAGTACAGCTTGCAAAAATGAACAATTTTGAACAAAAAGTGCAAAGAACGATCTCTGTTTTTTAATGTACATTTTCATAATTTGTCTAAAATCGTTCAATCTCTGCAAAGTATAGTGTTTTGAATTTCCGAAAGAATGATGGTCAATTTGTAACGCAAAAGCAAGTAGGATTGTGGAAAAATCAAAATCTTTAGATTATTATTTATATATATATTTTTTGGTTTTTTACCATAGAGAAAAATGAAGAATCGCGGCAAATATATGAAGCAGAATAGCTTGAACAACACTTGCTGTTCTTGATGAACTGCTCTGACTCAACTCTCCAGCATTTTGGAATTCATCCTTACCGGAAGTTATTGACACATTTACATCATTTGAGCCTGGAGAATGGATATGATAAAGAAATTCAAGAGATGATTCTATATGATTTATTGAAAAAGAATAACAAAGGAGAAGACCATGCTTACAATCATAATCAGTCCATCCAATTCGTTTCTTAGATAAATCATAAACAAAGATCTTATCTTTAAGAACAAGATCTGCAGTGAAATCATATCCAATGAGTCTAACAAACAAGGCAACAACCAAAACAGCTGTATGTTAAGAAAGGTCATGTTTCACAAGAATTGCAGCATTTTCCCTTAGAGGTGGCAAGATGTGCGGCCGGCTAGTGGGTCAAAACGGGTTCTTATAAAGAATTAACGCAGTGACTATGATCACAGCCTATATTAGTATAAGAATAATGATCTAAATTTCTGAATAAAGCGATTCAGGAGATTGAATGCATTGAAAACACACTTTGGGCGACTTGAACATTTAACCCATTCGACCAACTTAGCCCTTTCCCTTTTTCTGGTTAAAATATTTAGTTGACTCAATTCAGATGAAAAATAACCCAAGTCCCATTCATAAGAAAAAGTGTCAAAATTGCCACCAATATTTCCCCTTCGGATCCTAATGGAATGTAATTCTTCAATATTCACTCATAATGTTATCGTAGTTGAAAATTAGTGATTAAAAGTTACAAAATAGTCATGGAAAAATTATAAATTAATTATCAAGAAGTTAATGGTCGACTGATTTCCTTTATAAATAAATAAATAGTGGTGAGATATTCAAAACTTCGATTCCTCTATGTGTAATTATGTGTAATCTTGGTGGAATTTCCTTTATAGATTATAGCAGTGGGTTAAAGTGTTTTCTTCGTCTTTAATCTTGGTGGATTATGTTCCTTTACAAATCAAAGTGGTGGTAACTCTATATTTTATTTCCTATTTGTGTCTTGATTAATCAGTTCTGTACTAGCGTTGTTACTAAGAAATTGCATCACACATGGTCAGTTTCAACTTTCAAGTGTAGAATAACCTTTTACGACGTATGTAAGTGTAAGCCATAACATAAAAGATTTGAATACTCAACAAGTACAAACACTATTGCAGTATCAAATACAGGCTAGTTAAACTAACCTCCAAGAATCGATACCCCATTCTGAACTTTCTGGAAGCCGATGCACCATGGTGTACCTCCCTCCTGTAACCATTTGGTTCAATCGAGATTAGCATAGTGCCTTATGATAGATATTTGTTCTCAAGAAACAACACAAGAGAAACTCAATATCTTGTACATGAAGCCAAGAGGGGTAATACTAGGGTAGTAGGTATTTAAAATGTAGTATATAGAAGAAACTAAATAAACTTTGCATCCTCACCCTACTACCCCCTTTCTTTTGTAATAAAACTTCCTCTTTTCATAGATTTACACACCGCTACTAGGGCAACATAAGTGTGAGATCCAAACTCAGGACCTCTAGGTTATCTTACCAAGTTTCAACCACTAGCAAGCTTAGTTGGGCGCTTAATGATTCACCTTTTGTCAAACTGACCACATATATCGATAAATTATGTAAAAACTAGACAGGAGCACTCACAACGGGATCCCCATGTACAAGATAGTTCTCTGGTTTAAGGATCATGGCTGCACCGCCAGCAAAGCTTAAGGAAACCTCTGGGAAAATCCCAGTTATGCTGTTATAAAAATTAATAAATAAATAAAAGATCAGTTGGAAGTCCAAATGGCTTGGGAATAAAAAGACATAGCTAAGATAGACATTTGGAAGGTACCTTGATGAAACCAAATAACATTGGGTGCCCTTTGAGATGACTGGTGTTGTTAGTTGTGAAACTGCAGATGTTATCTGCAATCAAAAAACGCATACTTAACACAAAGGTAGGCGCCCAAGGTCCGAGAATGAACAAGAAGGGACACATTAATTTCTAGAGTAACCAACTTCCTTACATTAGAAGGAGACTATTATTTTGACAAAAAAAAAATGAAAAAATGCAGAAAACCAAACACAAATTTCTGTAGGAACAAGCTATTTTGGAGTGACGATTTTCTCATGCTCATGCATGGCTATAGAAACACCACACCACAACTTTTACATTTTTGTTGCATTTTTGGTGGATGTGGATTTCGTGCAGTAAGTTACAAAACGTTTCATAATCCCACCTTTTCCTCTTCTTTTGTTTGACGTGGTGTCGATTGCAAACGTCGCCACTTTTTTTTTAATGTCTTCTTTTTTCATTTTAATTTTGACCACTAAAGATCATCTTAGCTCAAGTTTGTCCAAAATTTTATTTTATATTTTATTTCAAATAATATGTCACAAACTATCACCAAACTTATATTTTTTCAATAATAATCCAGCTACTTGCATAAAAATACACTATGGTGAGTTCCTTTTTAAACTAGTTTAGTATCATTATTATTATCCATTAGACTTGCTACTTGCTAGAGATAAAACATAACATGAATCTATCAGTAAATCATCATTTACTGATAATGTTGATACGTAACATTTCTGGTATGCCAAAATCATTCAGTCTTACGAACCATAGAAGATTTATAAAGCAATATGTCAACTTTTGGATAATTTGATCCCACAGACTGCAAACTAGTGAAGTTTAGTTTGAACTTTGCGATTGTACTCTTGGAACACTAAGGTGTGTCACTACTTTGAAAACAAATTACCTAAATGCTGAAAGACTCGGATACAATGACTCATTTGGCTACAAATTTAAAAACATAGGGCATGTTCTGTCATTATGTGGCCCAAAATGAGATTTATAAAGATGCAAGGTTTTTTTCGACAAAGTTATGGAAATGGCAGTAAAAACATATAACACTTACAGCATTAACAAAAGGCTCAAATGCTTCTTCAATGAGGTATGTCAAAGTTGTTCCAGTATCAACAATGGTTCCTCGGTTATCTGTTGTGGTGAAAACGGATGCGTCAATTGGCAATATCTGCCCATTGACAGCAATATTCTGAAGATCCAGATTGTAATGAGGCCTGAAAGTTCAAGATCAGAAGCCATTATCTAAATATATAACCAATAATAACATTATAAGGAGACAAAAAATTACAACATATCCTTTTTTCACAGATTTCCAAGTTAGAATGTTCTATCATACACAAGATTCTCATCCTCTGTGATTATTGAAGGGTATTTCGGCAATAGACTAACATCAAACAATTTAGTAACATACGTTAATAAATCGTTCAATATAATTTTCATGAGATTGAAGGAGTATCAAAAAAATTTAGAAAGCACCTCCTTTATCTCAAAATAATTTTAACAGTTAACTGAGGACATAGTTCAGCGTTTGACTTTTACTGATATATCGGTTATCACATGTCCATCAATGACAAAAAAACAAATCATGTGGACATTTACTAATGCACGAAGACATCATTTAGAACCAAAATGTAGCCAAAACGGAAAATGTTGCATTTCCTTTGGACAGAGAAAACATTCTTTATGTAATGATTATGCCAGTTGAAAAACCTAATTACCCTAAACCTAACTACCCTCGATTGGGAAAAGTTAAAAAGCTTTTATATTCCAGGTAATACGTACTGTGATGGGACAAGGGGACTATAAACCATGGTGGGGTCCAAAATCTCACCAAGGACAAGCTTGCCACCACCTGTTCCATCTCCTTTCAAGCAATGTGAGAAAACCTTTGGGGTAATCCCTCGTGATGAAAGTTGTGAAACAATAGATAGACCATGTTGCCCGAAACCAAAAATCCCATCAATTGCCTTATCAGGTTTAGTCAAGCTACCTGTTTGATAGGTGCTACACCTATTACCAACACCGAGATACACATTATTACATAAATTCATGAGAAAATAATAAAAAATATGTAGGTACTACATATGGTTAGAACTTAGAACAGAACAAGTGAAGGAAAACTTTTAAAAGTGGGACAAGAAGCACACCCGAATGTAATGGAAGCAGAAGAGTTTGCAATCATAGAAGGGCCCACAATTGTGTCAAAGTACAACAAATCCGTAACATAATGACCTGATGTTCCACTACCATCTCCATACCGAAACTTATAACCACATTGATTCCCTTCCAAACATGCGGCATCTGCAGTTTGCACAATTGAAGAGCATATCGAGTCTGAACAGGATACCGAACTAGCTGTTGACGAGCTTCCAGCATCAAAGAAATTAAGTTCGATCTATAAACAAACATAAAGCAAATTTAGAATGCAATTACTATGCTATTCAATTTATATAAAGCTAAAAACAAAAGAAGCGTACACCGAATCCACTTGATTGAGGGCAATTACTACAAGAACTGCAAGTAACCCATAAGATGTCACTTCCCGTATCAATCTGAACATTAAACTCTTTTGGTGGAGAACCCAACTTCACTTTTGTAAAGTACAACCTACAACACAAGACAAATGTTATACATTTTGACTTTCATAGTCAAACAATATCTTCTTAAACTTCATAATTCTTCTGAATAATTCTGTATTTGTAAAAAATCAATAACCACGTTACATTTGACAACCACCAACACAAATTAAACAATGCAGATACATAATTTAGTAGCAAAATCCACATTATTTTGTCGTTGAAGACCAACATGCTTTTATAATTAAAAGGTCAAATTTTTATATCCATCTGTCAGTAATCAATATGTCACAATCTAATATTTTATGTTTCTTTGTAAATGTACGATTAAGAAAATACATATATACAAGACACCCAAGAATCATAAACACTCATTGTCTTACCTAAAATGTTAAACTAAGATAACCCTCTAAAAAAAATTCCAGACAAACAAGCCCACAACATATTCACATGAACATGGTCACCGACAATTATACATATTTTATTACATCATCAAAAATTTCCTACATTAAATTAAACTATTAATTAATGGGCATAAAATAAAAATCATAAAAAAGAAAAATAACATTTTCTAACTTTAATATGACCCAAGAATTAAAAATAAATGGGTATTTCTAAAACTATATAAATAAATGGGAATAAAAATTACAAATATATAAACCTATATGGGTATTTTGTATTTGACGAAAATTACCCGCCGTAGTAAGGATCGGAGGTGCCGGCGACGTTGAAGTCAACAATGCCACCGGAGAACCGTTGCAACATCCGGGCGTGTCTTACACGGTCACGTGCTCTAAGAACTTCAAGGTCGACTGTTTTGTTCAACGGAAAAGCCCTTTCTAAAGTCAAAACCCTGGACGGAAAACCACCGACACCGCTGTAGACAGCTGCGGCTGCCACCAATAAAATAATCAAGAACTTCATGCCAGTGTTTACTGGCGTTCTTCAATAAATAAAAACCGAACCAAAAGAATGTGAATATTGATTGATATTATTATGTGGGTGCTGATGAAAATGAGAAAACCCAGCTAGAAGAATGTGAACTTTACAGCATTATTGTAGGGAAAATTGGGAAAGGGAAAATTGGGATTATAACGGTTGAATGGGGTTGTGTACATACATACATATCTATATATTAGGTATATATATACACCGTATATGTAGGAGGGGTTAAGGAGGGGAATGAAAAATCGGAGAAAGAAGATATCATTTTTTTTAACCCTTTGATTTAACAAATTAATTTTTTACTTCATTAAATTAATCATTTGATTTAAGAAAAGTATTTTTAATGAAAATATTTTTTGAATCATAGATAAGTATTTATCGAATCATATAAAATATTTTTTAAAATTATATTTATTTTTTTGCTGAATTATACTTATTTTTTATTTAAAAGTCTTTCTTTCTTCCTTTTCTCCCTCAAATTTTTTTTCTTTTTAGATCATGTGACTGTATATGTATATTACTATTTAATAAAAGTCAGTTTCACTCTCGATTCCAAGAGAAAACGAGCCGAATTACTTCGTTCAAAATATTACTCCCTGCGTTGCAAATATGAACGTTTACTATTTTATTTTTTTATTTAAAAATAATTTACCTGTTTATAAAACTGTTTTACTAAATATTATTTGCAAACAATAGTGATAAATTATCAATCTTTTTTTTACACGATGTACTAATTATGTATTTTTTAAAATTTTATATAATTTAATTATAAATACTTATTAACGAAAAGACTAATGTATTTAAATAGAATTTTTAGCCTGGCGGAAACATTATTTACCACTATAGTATCTATTTAAAATTATTTATTAATAAAGTATTTTTCTAAAAAATTTCTATTATTTTTCTCTTTGTTAACAAATTTTTATTGCATTATTTGAACTGAATTATTTTGTAATTAATCTTTAATTTTTTTTCTTTCTTCAATTGATCATCTTTTATCAATTGGAACAATGATAGTGCTCACAAATATGAAAAACCTATTTGATTACAATGGTAATTTGTGGATATGAAAATTACTTTGCTGTGATGTTGATCTTTATCGACAAAATTAACGCAAATACTGACGGAGCTAGAAATTTTAACCATAGTAGCAAAAATTATTTCGATGCACATTTAAGTTTGCAACTCAAATTCTAGTTAAAAGTTATAAGGTAAATTCAATAGAAACATACCATACATTGATTAACTAATATTAATTTCATATTAATAGTTATTAATAAATAATAAATAATACTACGCATAAGATATGGGATTTAATTACAAATAATTCTACAAGTAAATACCGATAACTTGAAAAAAGGAAATAAAAATTGAGCAGCAAGAAAGATTTGAAATGTGACCCTTCTTCAATTGTTATACAACGTTCTAGTCAGTTGATCAGTTGATCTTAGAAGTGATATTTGTTAAATTTGGTGAATTCCACTACTTAAATAGACTCTTAGCATCACTAAATACACTTTGTCGGGAAGTTTCGTATGTAGCACGTGCAACACTATACACCTACATAAATCTGCCCCTGAGCGTAATACATTCAGTTGATTAACTCATCAAACTGCAATTCGCAAATAAACTTTGATTGCTTCTGATCTATAATATAAATTGCCACTCCAATAGATAATTATGTAAAAAACTTTTGTGCTATACCAAAATAAATAAAAGAACTCAAAACCTATAAATAATCATACATGTCAATATCATATTAATTGATATAGATATCAAATTACCACCTATGTAACAGTAGAAGTTCGTTAGTAGTTTTTGGAACATTCGATATATTTACTTGACAAAATCTGATTGAGCAAAAAGGAATGATAATGGGTTTTAAGAAGAAAATTACAACATGCTCATGAATCTTAAAATGGTTTAAATAGATTACAACATATTGTACCTTTACGGAATTAATTGGCTTGGGAAATTAAGAAATATCAGAAAGAAAGAAAAAAGTATGGGCAAAGTGTTTTAAAACTCAATGAGTAATTAATTTTGAAAAACCACCGTATAGGTAAATAGTTTATTCTCCCCTTCACTTTAACTAAAAGTTATGTGTTTTAAAATAAATCTCTATCTTCTTATTTTACTTTGTTAACAAAATCAATATATTAATAATTAATCTATAATTTACTTTTTCTTAAAATTGATTTTTAAAAGATTATGCACAAAGTAAAAATAAGACTGACATTATTAACAATGTACTAATTATGTATTTTTTTAAATTTTGTATAATCTGATTGTAAACACTTATTATAGGACGGATAAAGTACTACTTTAGGCTTTTATCTTTCAAAATACTTACTTCCTCTGTACCCATGATAAGTATTCGCAATTACTATTTATATTTGTCTAAAAATAAATGTCTATGTTATATTTCAACTAATTAAAAGAGACTTTAGAGGTGCAGATGATATTTAATTGTTGAAGAATATAGTTAGTGAAAATTCCTAAAATTGTATGTATAGTTAAAGTGGACATTTTAAATGTGACAAAAAAAATATATAATTTTAATCTCAATCAATCGTAAAACATTTAGACATAAAGTTTTATCGATTAAAAACGTAATGATTACATTATTTTAAAACGACGTGCATTTATATTTTGATCAAATCTAAGTAGAACGAATGAAATAATAATTAAATTAAATCAATTAAAATACTTTTATATGTGATTATTTTATAGGACTAACTGTGAAACTTAACAAACCATATACAATATTTCATTATTGGGTAATTGTATTAAAATATAATAAAATATAAATGATAGTTTGTTGTGTGTAATGAACTAAATATATTTTTGTATTTTATGGCTTGAATATTTAAAAATATGTTTCATGTAACGATAATTTACGTATACGGCTTGTTTACCGACTAATGTGTAAACAAGCCACCAACTACATGATATATATACTTTTAAAATTTAGGTATATGCAATATATAAGCTTCTTGAGTACAATAAATGGTTAAATGAAAGAAAAATAATAGGCGTTAGGCACAATTAATTCTTTAAAAAATTAGTGATAAATTTAAGATATGTGAAGTCAATAATACGCATAATTTCTTCACAAATAAAACACCAAGAAATGATAAAAAGATGACACATATTACTTGATAGGATATGAGAGTGCTAGATATAGAATCACGCTTATTAGTATCATCATTTGTGGCATAAAGAGAACAAGATGGATGTACTAAATATTACTACAAAACACGTAGTTTTCAAAAAAATTTAATAAGAAACAAACAATTTATAATGTTTGTATCTTGTATCATCGTAACATAACTTGAAATGTCAATCTTATTTCATAGAGAAACCTTAATGTTTTACTCGTAGTACGTTTATATACTATGAATGAGCATGAACAGCTTAAGACATATTTTAACAACATGCTCTCGATAATGTTTTTTTAAACGACAACATAAAACGTATAGATAACATATGCATTTAAAAGATTAAAATATAAAAATGAATTAAAGTATAATATAATTAAGATATATCCATCTCAGAGACATCGCAAAAAGAACCATTAACACGCATTCACAAATGACATACTTTTCAAATGTTAAACCTTAATCAATCATTAGGTAACAACTAGTATTTTATAATGATTTTTTATGCATCATAAACGTTAAATTTATACTGGATATATGATATATGGTTGAGGCGAAATTATTAATTAATTAATTTTGTTGGGTGATAACTTGAAGTATGGAAGAATATAAATACGTGAAATTAAATGACAATATTGCCCTTATGTTTAGTACTCCGTATTTGGTTAGGGTCAAATGGGACGATATCATTGTTAGTGAGCAGGGTAATTTAGACTACCTCCTTAAATAATATGAAGTGCTTAGTTCATACGCCTGAAGTTTGACTAAAATTAAATCATAGCGTAGTCTACAAGTCTTTGTTTTCATCTGACATATTTTACTCCATCCGTCCCATATAAAACACATTTATTTCTATGTATTATTGTTCATTTTAAAAAATAAGTAAATATAATTAATTAAAATTTCTATATTGAACATACTTCATATATGTCTATATGTCATAAAAAGTGAGTAAAAAGTTAAAGTAAAAAGATCATCTTAAATAAATGTATAATATAATGATTATGTTTTCTATTTTTCTTTTAAACAATAAATTTGAAACTAAAAAGTACTATGTATAAATTCTAGTTTGGTAGTCATCTGTGTTTTCTTATTGTTTACTCTAAAAAGTAGAAAATTGTTTTCATTATTATAACTGATATTGCATCGTTTTGTAATTTTATTTATTTTATTGTTATTATTTTTACAAAATAATTTTCTTATACTCTCCGTTTAAGTTTTGATTGATTTTTCTTAGATACATGAAATTTCCGTTTGAGTTTTGATCGATGCTTCTTAGACGTGAAATATATCGATACAAATATTAAAACTAGAAGATTGAGATTTGAGGCAAATGTTTATATAACTTGTATGGTTGGTAATAGGTGATCTAGGTTATATATGTGAATGTTACTGGGTTCTAGATAAAGAATAGTGCAGAATTAAAATATGATGTCTATTATGTATATTTAATTTCATCTTATTCTATTATATGTATTAACTCCTAATAATAAATGTTGACATTATATTACTTGTAATTGATAATGTGATACGTGTTTTTGATGATGTGGCAGTGACATGTAAGGTGATAAGGTGACTTATATGATTGTCATGTCATAAAAAATACCTATTACCAAATGAATAAGTCACCGGATACATATAAAATCAATAGCTACTAAAAGATTGATACACAGAATATTGAATTCAGTTTCAATTTTAATTGATCCGACAATTATTTTTTTTAATTTGACTTTCTTTCTAAAACGATTTTGATTTGGTTTAATATTCGGTTTAGATGGTTTCAAACCAAATATTAAACACCACTAGTTACAAGAACCTTTCAAATTGTATAAGCGTTAATTAATATTATATTAAACATTCACACAAAAGCACGATGGAAGTAGAAAATATGTACTTATGGAGCCTGCAATTTACATGTTTTCTAAGGGCAGTCTCATCCCTCCCATCGGTTGTCTGTCGGTTTCCACCGACGGAACCGACGCCGAAGTCACGGCATCGTCGGTCGATCCGTCGGTTGGAAATCTTCGGATTTCCGATGTCCCTTCGGTTTTTTTTCTTTCTTTTTCTCGTTTGTTTGTATGTTTGTGTGAGGGCAACGGTAAGAATTCAAAGAAACCCAAGCCAACGGCTAGTTGGCAAACAAACAAAAAGAAAAAAATTTAAACTTTTTCATTTAACTTTATACCTAAAATTACTCCTATATATATACCTATACTCCATACAATTATAATTCACAACATTCTCAACCAATTCACTCTAAAACTTCTACAATTTATACACCCATTTTATCTACAAAAAATACACACAATGTCTGATTTAGATTCCGATCTTGAAGAATTGCAAGATATTACGAGTATTTTCGATACGAGTGCCGCAATAAATATGATTAATTCGATAGACTCCGATTCGAACGAAGACGGAGAAAGCTCATTTCCTCCGCCAAGAGCACCAAGACGATTTATTCGTAGAGATCGTGACGCGGCGGGCGAACGTTTATTTTTAGACTACTTTGCCAAGAACCCAACATTCCCGGCGGACTACTTTCGACGACGTTTTCGAATGAGCTGGCCTTTATTTATCCGTATATGTCAAGGTATACTATCGTACTCCCAACTTCCACTACCTCCATATTTTGCATATTTTCATCAAAGTCGAGACGTTATCGATGCACTTAGTTTTAATGTTTTTCAAAAGTGCACTTCCGCCGTACGCCAATTGGCATACGGTTGTGCCGCCAATGCCTTTGATGAATATTTACATATGGGTCAACAAACATCATACTTGTGTCTGGATGACTTTTGTAAATGTATTTTTCACCTATATTCGATCGAGTACTTAAGAAAACCAACACTCCAAGATGTGCAACGTTTACATCAACGTAATGTCGAGTTGCATGGTTTTCCGGGTATGCTCGGGAGCATCGATTGTATGCACTGGCCTTGGAAAAATTGCCCAGTGGCATGGCAAGGTCAATACACTCGAGGTGATCAGGGATGTCCAACGATCATGCTCGAGGCGGTAGCCTCTTACGATATATGGATTTGGCATGCCTTCTTTGGTCCTGCAGGTTCAAGTAACGACATCAACGTTTTAAATGAATCGGATTTATTCACTGATTTACTACAAGATAGAGTTCCTCAAGTAAATTTCACCATTGCCGGACAACAATTCACCAAAGGCTATTATCTTGCCGATGGGATATATCCAGAATGGGCTACTCTTGTAAAGTCGTTTAAATTTCCACTAACGCAACAATAAATATGTTTCAAGAGATATCAAGAATCCGCAAGAAAAGATGTGGAACGAACTTTCGAGGTGCTTCAAGGTCGTTGGCAAATCATCAAAAATCCGGCAAGACAATATAGCATCAACAAAATAAAAAGAATCATGTATTGTTGTGTGATTTTACACAACGTGATAACTGATGACAATGGCCGAAATATGTGTCAACTCGAAGCAGATTATTTGACAAACCCGGTAAATGTACCCCGACGTTCTTGGCAAGAAAGGGTTGCAAGTCAACTACGTATGGACAAGGAATTACGCAATCGAACGGTGCATCATCAACTTCGCAATGCGCTAATCGAACACGTTGCGCAACTCCCACCATATTTCCGTCAACGTTAATCGTATATTTTTTTTTTGAATAAATATAATGTTTTTTATTATTGTAATTATTTTTTTTAGGAAATGTAATATTTATTTTTATTAATGTAATGTTTTTATTTTAATGAAATGTGTTTTATTTTAATTATTATGTTTTAAATAATTAAATAATGAAAAAAAAATGACCGTCACGGATGGCAGTGGGCAGTCAGTTGTTAGTCAATTTCAGTCAGTTTCGGAAAAAGCTGACGTGGTGCTGAGTTGGCAAAAACTGACCAGTCGGTTTCAGTAAGAGATATGACTGCCCTAATTCGTCGTAAAGTGTTTAAAAAACTAGCAAATTCGACTCATTCTAAATTAGTCAATCCGACTCATTCTAAATCGAGTATATTTTACATCTCGGGTTTAAAATGAAACACAGTAACCTTAGAAGGAAATGGATAATTGGTCCAATGGACCCAAAATATAGTAGTTGTTTTTTTGTTTTTTTTTTCAAATCATAGCCTATGGCCCTATGTTGTATATCGGGTCAAATAGGGCTAATAGAGTCATAGCACTTTCAAAGCCATTTCTGTACTCTTATATTCGTAGAATAATTATTTCGTTATATGTTTAATTTTTTTTTAAAAAGTTATTATATATTTTTACTTCTAATTATATTTCATTATATGTGATAAACTTTCTAGACCTCTCCATTGTATATTGATCTGTCTTTTTTGATCTTAACAAAATATAAAAAAAGTAAAAAAAAAACTTTTCTTTCCAGAATGGCCAAAATAATAAATTTTCATACAATAGAAAGGTTTCGAAGGTTTATTTCATACAATAAAAAATCTTAAAGTTGAAAGTATACAATAGAAAAAAATTTAAGTTGAATTCATAACGAAATAATTATCTCTATATTTCATATATGGTGTACTAGCTTTCAAATTTGCGTATATGCACAAAATTTTTTACTTCTATTAATTAGTAGTTCAATAAATAGACATTATAAAATGCTCGTAATTGCCATTTTTAATGACAGTTGATGGTGAATTTTCTTGTGTATGTTGTGGTGTATTGGTGTGTATTGAATTTAAGTATATGATTCATGATATTACAGGTATGGTGGTAAAATTAGCATTAAGTTAAAACTCACAGTTGTAAATGTAGCTTTCGATATGAATCTATATTTTTATATTATAAAAATGTATTTGATAAGTTAGTCCTAATTATAGTTAAAATGTGTAAAATGTCAGAAAGGAAAAACACTAATGAGTGATATTTTCGTATGCATGTATAATTAAGTTTCATTGTTTATTATTGTTAACTGTCTAGCCAATAGTTTCTATTGGTATTTCTTTAGAGTTCTTATTTTTCTGGTAATACAAGTATGTGATATATTTATAGAATAAGAAAATAAGTAGAGAAAAATAAATAAAAAGAAAATCAAAGACAACCCCTAACAAAACCACCCCAACTTAACTATTAAAAGAAAAAGAAATTACCTTGAAACCAACCATGTACGACTCTACATGTGATCATTAATTATTAATGACGGTATCTGTGTAAACAAACAGACTAAAAGCTCCTGTCAAAATGTGAACGCATCCAAACAAAACTTTGTTTTTAATTGAAGTTGAATTTTCAAAATTGAAAGCCGAAAGTATTTAAAATTTTTAAATTTTTTTTACGAAGTATATTTGATTAAATTAGTTGAAAGTCGAAGATAGTAGTTGTAAGTTATATCTTTATATTATAACAACTAGTTTATTGTATGTGACTTCGCGAGTTTTAGCATGTAATTTTGTTTCAAAGTCGTATTAAATTTGATGGGAAATGTTAAATTGTTATGCAATAAAGAAATGAATATCCGTATCTAGTCATATTGGGTTTATTTTCTTTTGAGAAGTTATGTACGAGTAGTATACAAAGATACCTTAAATTTGGATGATTTAGAAGAAATTTAGACATGTGGGTCACTGGGTTGTGCGAATTTAGCCGACTAAAATGGATCACGAACTTGTTTTAACTATATAAAAGTACTATTATTGATGGACAATAGTCTAGTCTAGTGTTTATTTGACAAGTTTTATTAATTTTTAACGGAAAAAGAAAATGTGAACGCATTTATAATAAGATATATTTATGCATACATGATGTGTTCTCATTCAATTTGTACTATGTAGTAGTTGTATCACTGCAGTTTGCTGTCTGAATTACTTCTTTTTTTGAATTTCCAACACTGCTTTAAAAACCAAAGTTAACATTCATACACATATTCCTTGGTAGGGAGTTAAGATCAAGAGAAAAATAAACAGCCCAAATAGTACTTATAATGGAAGAAGAAGCAAACAAGCTGGTTGTTTTCTTAATATTAAGTGGCTTTAAAGATTATGTACCTAAAAATATGATCAAAGTGATCAGATTGGTAGACTTTGGGCAATAAAGATTGATTTTGTGATTTTCCCAACACAGCAAGTCCTTTTGGGGGCCTTTGACTCTCTAATCAATCATGGTGATAATCGTTGTAGTTTGACTTCTTGATATGCAATTAATTATATTTTGCAAATTAATGAGCTCAAATAATTTGAAATTATGAGAATAAGGTATGTGCAAGCAAGCATGAGTTGATTTTTATGTCATTAGTCATTAAGTCACTGTTCACCACACGATCATTGTTGTTCTTGATCAATTTAAAAAACTTGGAATAATGATTTAACAATACGGTTCATTGATTTCTCAAATAAAAAAAACATAGCAGCAACAATAGTTTCTGCAATATTATTCAACATAACAAGCGTTTTCACTTTTCACCAACCCTCCAACTCTTAAAAAAAACATAAGTACCAAATTTTAGAAGCAAAAATACAATAACATTTTCCACCATGTACGAATAAAGTGGTAAAAGGGTAGTAATATAATAAATCATATAGAATCAATGGATTCGTGAACTCGTACATCCATTTCAAATGCATATCCCACTTTTGCACAGCATGGATGCCACTTGAAACGTCTCACTCAAGGTCATTCCCTCGGAATGAATATCATGTAAAACCACTTGAAAATCTTGCACTTGACTCATTACGGTCTTTGTATCGATTATCTTAAACTCCAAGAATCGGGCAACCACATGTTTCTTTGATCAGGCATCCTCAGTTTTACACTTTCGGTCCAATGATTCCCAAAGTTCCTTAGTCGTCGTTGCCTAGTAATAAACGTTATAGAGAGGATCAACTACCCATTCAACACATAGTTACGGCATAGAAAATCATAATGTTTCCATGCATCCACGGCATTAACGGCTTGATTGTCGGCCTCCCCTTCAACAATTTGAGTAGCTACTTCAGTTAGGAACCGAGCCAAGTTCAAAGTAGTGAGATAAAAGAACATTTTCTGCTGCCATCTTTTGAAGTGCAGCCCAAAAAATTTATCCGGTTTGTTGGCATGATTAGCAACTGTGTTCGCTAACAGTGCGGCGGTTGGGTTCACGGGTGTTGTACTCCCGGGTGGGACACTTGAATCAACCATTTTTCAGAATTGCAACAAAAAACCCAAGTTAAAGAATATGTTTAATCAAGCAACAAATGCTAATATATTTACACAAAACAATAAAAGCAGAAAGTTTCAGTCCACTACAGCAGAAACTGGACAAAACTAATCAGTTTAATCAAGCATCACGTGAACTAACTAAACGGGTTTTAACCCAAAGCAGAAAGTTTCAGTCCACTACACACGAAACTGGACTCGAACAGAAAATGTGTTGGCAACACACAAACTGTTTTTAAAAAAAAAATAGTGTTTGGAGACAAAAATCGTTTGGTCCAAACAATTATACTTCCTGTTTCTGTACTGAATATAATATGTGAACAGAACAGTACAGCAGGAAACTGAGAGTTTTAATCCTCACTTTCTTTTAAACTGATAAAAAACGAAACTAGTAGATATAATCTGTTTTAGACCTCACTTTGTTGTAAAATGATATACACAGAAACATGTAAAAATAATCCGGTTTAAGTGAAAATAATGAATTCATAAACTGAATGCTGTAACAGTGTTGTTTCGATACAAAACTGGTTAAAACAGAAAGTGAGTAACACAATGCGTTTCAGGCAGAATCTGTTATATAGCAAGCTTTTATTTCTTTCGCTGTAGTATTATAACTGTTCTGAATAGGTTCTGAAAAAAAATTATGAAAAAAACTGTTAAGAATAGGCATCACGAAAACAAAAGCACTAAAATGACTTTGTTTGTAAACTGTTTGAACCCGAACAGAAAATTGTTCCGAGATAAAACTGGTTTGGATCGGAAGCAATGTTTTGTTTGCAAACTGATGTCAAGAAAATTGATTTAACAACCTGCTCATAAATAACAACAAAGAAATTCCCTTTGCTGGATAATCTGCTATGACACTCTAATCAATACAAAACTGGTTCGCATTGATAGTAGAGTGTATCTTCAATAAACATGGTATAAGCAAAATAGGTATTATAATCAGTTTCGTTTGTATCTGTTTTAAGCTGTAGGAAGTACTAGCATAAACGAAACTAAAATTATAAAGCAAAACAGAATTCTAAATACAAAATTGACTTTGATTAGTGATCTAATTTACAAGAAACAGAAGATTAAAACATATGAGTGTTCGTAAAAAACTGAAATGAATAACAGTAACGAACTATCGGCCGGAGCTTGCGTTAAATGCAATTCTCTTAAAAGATACGGGCCTATGTCCCAGGGTACAACGGCCTAAAGCTGCGTAAAGTCAGAGTTAAGAACTTGCCTGAAAATTGCAGTGAGCCAAAGTGTGTATGTTCGATGTGTATGATTCCCTTTTTTTGTGGTGTCACAAGTGGTGAAGGTAATGGTCTATTTGTACAACAGAAACTATAACTGAAGCTTTAATATCACATGATTAAATTCATTAAACTTGATAATCAATTAGCATCAATTAGAGTTTGTTGATCACCTCCACTTGTTAACTGATGGAGATGCGATGGAACCAGGTCAGGGGTGGGATTTTACACGTCGTGGGTCGGGTACAAAACTGTTCCAAAATCGGACCTACTTTTGTTCTTTTAGTTCCAACATCAATCACCTATCATTGAAGAACGATATCTCATATCACTATAACATACTTTTGAACGCATAGTCTACCGTTACGAAGACCCTTTCACAAGCTGTATAATCATATAAATGTCACTCTTAGGTCAAAGTTTGAAAAAATTACACATAAAACCTAATTTTTCCAACCTAAGATATGACGTGGCGTCTCGGATTTCTGAGAAAGCCTACACGTGACATATTGGGAAAATGATTAGTTGTCAAAAAAATATAGGACTTTGTATACTTGTTAAGTTATATTATATAGAGGGAAGAAAAAGAAATAGAAGATAATTTTTTAGAAAGGGTATTTGGGCTTTTTTGAAAAAAAAGAAGAAGAAGAAAGATTCGGGAAATTTTCCATTATATATTGGGTTACGACGTGGGCAAAATTGGGTTCCTTTTGCTTTTGGGTTGGACGAGTATTGGACTAACTTACGACATCCATCTTTCGGAAAGTTAACGAGCAGAAAACATGTCTTCAAGACTCGAGTTGGTAAGCAAAAAAAAAAAAAATTGGTATCTTATTCTTTTATTTATTTTATATTTTATTATTATTTATTTATTTTTACATCAGTAAACATGCGATTACTTAAATTGTTGCAGTTTCTGATTGCATAACTATATCATGATTTTAACTCGATTTATATATGTATACCTTGAACGAATAAATAGATGATTACTAAAAGAGAAATGTACATTATTTCACATATTTGTATTTCATTTGCTAGATAGAAAAGTAAAAGGAATGCATTGTATCCAATTTTTCATCAATCATTATATCATCATTAATGATTAATGATATATAATATAATAGATTAAATAAATACAATCATAGAAAATGGTTTGCACGTTACAAGTAGTTCCCAGCCACTTCTTTTGGTCAATGCCATACTTCTGTATATATACACACAAATGCAACTTATATCACCCATCTTCATATTTTACCTTCAAATTCAATTTCTTTTGCTAGTTGAAAAACAACAACAAAACTAACAATGAAGATGGTATGGTCAATGGTGTTGCTTCTTGCCGTTGCAGCGCTGATAAACGTAGCCAAAAGTTGGGAAGAAATCCCCACAGGTGATCTTAACGGAGTCATTCGTGTTGGTGGAAAAGTACTTTGTCAAGATTGTACGGAAGGATGGAACGAATGGGTTAATGGTCATAAACCTATCGAAGGTACATATTATACTACACCATACCACAATAAAAATTACATGTAACATGTTAAATGAAAAGAGCCAAATTCCTTGTTTTATTCGTCTTATTTTTTAGGTTGTACGGTTTCTGTGACGTGCTTGGATGAGAGAAAGAGGGTCATTTACTACGGACGAGACAAGACTGATAAAGCCGGAGATTTTGAGGTCAGCATAAATAAATATATCTACGGAAAGAAGATAAACCCCGAATCCTGTTTCACGAGGCTCGTTTCTTCACCTGACCCTGTGTGCAACATCCCAACTGATTTTGCTGGAGGCAAGAGTGGGGTGAAGCTTGGTCACCCAACATTGGTGTATCGTGATATAGTCAAGCATGTTCTTGGCCCGTTTTATTACACCACACCTATGTGTGATGAACCGGATACTAATGATAACGATGATAGTTCGTATGGGAAACAAAATAAGTATTGAAGCCTTGATGTACTTTTCCTGATTTTCTTTTTGTTATGCAAAAACCATGTAAACTTAAAGGAAAACTCTAGTTTTGTTACTACTGTTATATAAATTTTAACCCAAAAATGATGTACATTAACGAGATAGATAACCTAGAGTAAAATGATCGAAAAAAGTACTCTTCAAGTTTTAAGACGGAAAAGGTGTTTCACTATGACCAATTGAAATTTGTCTATAGAAATATCGACAACTAATGTACCCGTTAACCTAATTGCAGATTATTGATTGTAACGAGTCTAACACACGACGATTGGTTATCAAACTCGCTAAGCCACTACATCTGGCTGAAAATCATCAAAATATGAAACTAACAAGTAACAAGTGTAATATCCAGAAAATGATTCATAGTTTGAGAATACATTGAACTCTACACCTTTTACTATTTTATACATCCAACTTCTAAACCTTCTATTGTCCGCATTCAAGTTTTAAAACTGTTAATTCTATGTATTTATTTAATTTATTATTGTATGTATAAAACTTTGCTATAGTATGTATAGAACTTAAAAAAAACGTCACTCTATGTAGCCAAAAACATACAATAGACAGTTTTAATACTTAAATACATACAATATGAGATTTCAAAACTGAATGTATACAAAAATAAAATATGTAAAGTTTGATACACTATCAAAACTATAAACCCTATAGAAAATGCCAAACGTAAAAATAAAATAAAAAATGAACTGAATAAGTTAAATATGATGCTAAAATCAAAGGGTCCACTTTGTGAAGAAAAAACAACCTTCAGCCACACAAAAAACTGAAATAACATCATCTAAATTTAAATCCATACGTATACTACTACCACTACTTCTAATGTCAGTTTTGCTCGGCCACCAAAAATAATATGGCTGCAAAAACAGCAATACCTACACCTTCACTGTCTCTCCTACCGGGAAGAGGCGGCACCACCACGTCCACCACTGTATCATGGTGGAAACCGGTGAGTCGTGTTGGTGGCAAGAGCATTCTACGGGTGTATGCAGTAGCAGGAGGAGGAGGAGAGAGGCAGAAGGGAGCACCAGGAGCTGATACCAGAATTCATTGGGAGAATGAAGACGACGGATGGGTCGGTGGTAGCGGAAGCGCCACCCAATCGGTAGAAGAAGAAGAGCAAAAGAACAAATTTCTTGGTGAAAAATTCTCCGAGTTGCTCAACAATTCTACCGATTCTCATTACCAGTTAGTATTCTCCATTCTCTATATCTCTTAAGTGACAAAATTAGATAACTAGTGGACACTCCACCCTGTGAGTACGAAATATTTTTCAGATGATTTTGGAACAATGTTTAAAGCAAGATGATCACCAAAAGTGCCAAAAAATTGACACAGATCTAAACCAGACATCATGGTGTGTTAGTAGCTGACAAAAATGACAGATCAACTAGGTAAACGACATGCAAAAACCAAACCAGAAATACTAAACATAATATATCGTGATTATAGCAAACAGATAGATAATAAAGATATGAAATTATGAATATATAGATATAGTCATATAGATAATAAAGATATGAAATTATGAATATTTCGGCTTATCTACTTATATGGATTGATATTGGCCATTTTGTTTATGTATTGCCTAAAACGAATGAATTAGGTCAAACAAAAAAACTACGGAAAAAGAAATATGTCAAATGGGTTGAACAGGTCCAAAGTCTGCTAGAGAGAACTGTCAATGGAAACCGACACATACTAAAGTGCTACTTGTTTTGACTGTTACCCAGCCTGTCTAAACGGCCCATTTTGCTCCCTCCAATATAAATTGTATAAGTTGTACATATTGACTGGTTCGCTTGGCTCATTATTAAGCTAAGCTATTTTATGCTCTGTATTTTGGCTCGTTTAGACTCATTAAACTGTCAAGCTAGAACCAAATTATGGTTAAAGTTTGTTCAATTGGTCAAACAAGCCTCCTCAACTTGGCTCACCCCAGGTTAGCTTATCTTCTTGACCAATTGCAGGTTCTTAGGGGTGCCAGCAGAAGCCGACTTGGAAGAAATCAAAGCAGCTTACCGACGGCTATCAAAAGAGTACCACCCCGACACCACTTCTCTCCCACTCAAAGCTGCCTCAGAAATGTTCATGAAACTAAGAGAAGTTTACAATGTATTGAGCGACTCAGAGAAGCGAAGGTTCTATGACTGGACCTTGGCTCAAGAATCCGCGAGTCGTGAAGCCGAGAAGATGAGGGTAAAACTAGAAGACCCATACATGAAAGATATAGAAAATTTTGAGTCAATCCCAGACATGGTTGACCGGCTTGGAGGAAGGAACATGGAGCTGAGTGACCAAGCCAAGTCGGCTCTCACTTTTGATATTGCCATAATTCTTTTCTCAATTTGTTGCATCATATATGTGGTTCTCTTCAAAGAACCTTATTATTAGTCAGTGTAATGTGTATACCCAAAAAAGGAAAAGTTGACTTTTAAAGTCAAACATAGTAACTAATATAGTTTGAAACAAATATATACATCAGAAAATCTAAACCAACATTGTTCAAGTTATCATGCTTTTTGCAAATTTGCGTGCTAGTTAGTATTTTCAAAGCTTAAGGTACAAGCAATAATGCAATATATACAGAAATCACGAAAGCCCAAACTGCTTTAACTGACCAAAGACATATTGGTTGCGAGATGGGTGAGGGCACGTTTATGGTACACATTCTGTAGCCTCTTGTAGTTGTGCACAAAAGTTGTGAGATCAATCTCTCTATTGAGAAGCTGTTGGTGGAGAGCTTCTGATTCCTCTTCTGTTGTATGCATCGACTCTGCACATAACCATCACCATCATAATCACAATCCTTAAAATGTACGGGGGTAGAAATTGTACTATGGACCCATTGAGTATATTTAAGTACTATAAAAATTTATTTTTGGGCATTTTACATCTGTCCCGACAATTTTTAGCTTAACATCCTGCTTTTGGCCAAAAGAGAAAGTGAACTTCATTGGTTTAACCTAGAGGTGGTTATTGCTAACTTATTCACCTATGAATGAATAGTTTCCTGTTATGTTTTATCTATAACACCTCAAACTCGTATAAAAATATAGGCTTGAAATGAACGGGTGAAATGGGTCAAACAGTGAAATGCGTCAAAAGTCGCCCAAAGTGTATTATAAATGCATAACATCTCTTAAATAATATCATTAAAAAAACGTAGAGTATTATAGAAATAATATGACTTATCTAATCATATATTACATAATAAATATTTCAAAAAAAAAAAAAAGGACATAATGTGTTTTGGGTCAAATCAACCAGACCTCTTACGTTTTGATCCACATCAAAAATACACATTTTGAACGATTTCCCAACCCTCCTGCCATGCTCATTTTGCAACATCTCGTTTTACCTTTCTAAAACAATGATCTACCATTGCTCGTTAACGGGCAAAAATGTCAAAAAAAGTTGGCTTTTGAGACAGAAAAGAGTAGCGGGAAAAAGATGATTGAAATGTGAACTACAACAGCCAAGTGAATAAACTTGATAAAGAGAAAATTTACCTTGCAGACGATGAAGCAAGGATGTGGGAGAATAATATCTGAGGATTTCTTGTTTTTGCTTTTCAAGATCATTGAGTTTCTCTCGAGCAGCAGCTAGTTCTGTAGCACAAATTATTTGGCACTATAACCAAAAAAGAGTAAAAAAAACTCTAAGAATCACTAGCCTTTAAGTAGAAATAGATGCGTCAGGTGGATCACAAATGGAAATATTTTGGTACAGGTCAGGTCGGGTTGACCTGAAGCACTTTGTCCAAAAACATTTATTTTCATCATAAATTAGTGTGTCAAATGTGAATTCAAGACTCATTATTTCAGTAATTATCTAAATTTTCAAATAACGTGATTCAGAAGTTTTTGTTCATTATGCACTTTTGACAACTTTCGACCCATTAAACCCAGAAAAGTTTAACCATTTAACCAGTTGGAAGATAAATAAAAATGCAAACTTACTCATTCATAAATAAAACGAGTCAAACATGCCACCTCTAATTTAGAAAGTTTAAGTTTTGAAGGAAGACTGGTACACGGCACATGAAGTACAAACCTGGTTTCGAAGCTCCCTGATGTGTGGTTCTTTTTCCAAGTTGTGATCTGCATAAAAGCATCATTATGTTGACCAAAATGTAAATTTTTCATCCTATTAATCCGAAGATGAACTTATGGCTCAGTTTTTTTAACACGATTTAAATATAGAGAATACTGGAGAACTCACTTGCAAGCTGCATAGTTTCATTTCGCAGCTCATCCCTCAGCTGATATTAAGAATAGAGAAAAGGTCAATCAAGAAAGTAATATAGTCCATAGTTGAAAGAGCCTGGTTATAAGTAGAGGTGGAAAATGGGCGGGTTGTTTAATGGGTCAAACCAGATGATATTTTAGTGCGTGTTGGGATGTATAACTTGAAATATTTAATGTCCTTTTCCTTTTACCCTTTCAAGAATAATTAACGCATTATACATGATTACAAAACTTTATCATTATAAGAATCATCCAAATTTTGGAATAAAGCAATCTAGGAAGTTGTATGCGTTAAAAATACATTTTGGTCCATTTGTGACCCATTCAGACGCCTTTCCAGTTTATATAGATGTTTAAACTGTTCCATTTGAGATAAACCATAACCCTGAGTGAACTATTCATAAACAAATAGCCGAAATGATCTTATGAATGAGATGCCTTACCCGAATCTGAGTTTGGACCACGTCAAGCGAAAGTAAAAATTGTTGATATGCATCTTTGTTGGACAAAAGCCTCTGCAGCTCATTCGTACTATAAGAATGTCACATGCAAAACAAGGGATCCAATCAATACAAAAGAACTAGCAAATGTGAATATGCTCACATAAGCAATCAGTTCAGAATAAATTATATGACACGAAACTATATAACACATATCTCACATGACAGAACACTATATACTTGTTTTAACAATATGCCAATAATTTAAGCCGACGAGCAAACCTTTTGTCTTTTAATACATGGACAATCCCTGCAGCCTCAGGTGGAATTCGGGATACAGGTCTTTCCCCATACGTATGCGTATTATGCTCTTCTTCAGAACCCCTTCAAGAGAAAATAAAAAGTTTTAAAAAGGCAAACGATCATGTCCTCAATTGGATTATGCACATTTATACAGTACCAAACCATACTACCACATCTTCGACGGATAATAAACAAAAATCATATGACTCAACCAATGGTATAATTCACTTAATTTAGGTGATTTTTTGCTGATATTACATGAAGCATCCAATTATGATACTGATTCACTTTCCTCCTAAAATATGAATTCATAACTTCGTATCTAAATTTTAAGTGTCATATAAGTTACTTGTTCAAATTAACTGATGATTACAATTAACAATAACAACAATTACAATAGCTTTAACTCTTCCAGTCCATATAATCATGATCAATTATGCAAATTACTAAATTTTAAATAAATATAAAGGTTATAACAAGTAATACTTCGTACAACAATTAGAGATATATCAAACCCTAACAAGAATTGAAGAAATAGAAAGTTACCGGAATGATTTGAACATGATTGAAATCGAAGGGGGTTGATTGAGTGAGGATCAAAGATTGCAAAGATGACTACTTTTAACTGTCTTCATTTTTTGAAGTTAATAATATTCCAAAGACAAACATCATATGATGAGAAGTCCCAAGAACTTGCTTGCACTACGATTTCCTTTTTTTGCTTGCTCGGGTAGAGAAGAAGCACTTGCGGGTCCCATTGAGAAAATCTAGAAAGCAATATTAGAAAGTGATACGACAGTTTTGTTTTATTATTTTATAAAAACAAAAATAAAAATAAAAATAAAATGACATGCTATAAAATCATACAGAAATACAAAAAATCCTAAATACTAAATACTAAAATTAAAATATGAGAGAAGAAAAGTAGTTAACATAATTATATACCGCAACGTGCTGTAAATATATCACTGGCTTCAATTACCAATGTTATACGATTATAACCCAACACAACACCCTATGACATTGACTTCTTGTACGAATGAAAAAGAATAATCGTTCGGTGTTTGAGATTTTTATTTTATGTTTTGCGAAGTTTTGATAAAACACATTCACATCTGTTTCTTTTAAATCGTGTTTTTCCTCTATGAAAAAGTGAAGCTTTTTTCTGATTATTTATCTTTTATATACACGATAATCAAATAATCTTTTCACACTTAAACACCTCAACTACATTTTTGGTGAACTCTCTTACACTTTTCTCTAACAATTTACCATACTAAAAAGGATAAGCCAGTTAGTAATATATGAACTTACAAAAATTTTGGTATAATAGATTGATAAAAAATCTATACCAACAAATGAAATCCACAACCCAGAACGGTATCATGTGTATAATTACATGAGTAACACAAATATTAAGTGTCTAACCTTACCAATCATTATACATCGATACTAGATTGTATTTACGGTATATGACTATCTCACAAATCACATCCTATGCAAGAAGCTCCTATATTTATGCCAAAACTATTGTATCTTCCATGTGTCTCTGGACTTAGTAACGGGTAAGAAAAACTCTCGAACGGATTAACAATCAAATTTACTAATGTTTGTATTACAAATAGCAGGTTATTTGTTATTACAACAAATTTACAGTAATGTTAAACTAAATTACAAAAACAGAATAATCGAAATTAGTTGTCTGCGTTCATTTGACCCCACTATATACACATTGGCTACGTCCCTACCTCTCATGAGTTTTCACAAAGTACCTTGTAACTCAACATGGCTACATTATGAACCTCATCTTGATTGTCTCGACACCTAGACAATCAAACAACTATGGATACCCGTAGACATATACATAGCCGAACATCCTAACCATCATTAGTTAAATGCATCATATGGTATGGCATCCACAAACACTCCCCAATAAGGTCCAATGAAGCCCTGCTATATCCTAGTTGACTAAATAGTTCTCGCGCTTGACACAACAAGAATGCGTACAAGTAAATGTTTGCGGACCTATTACACATAACCTCAAGAGGAAAGAACAGCGCATGGATATTAAATCCTTACCAGAAATCTCCACAGTTACAACTTCCATCTTTAAAATGGTGAAAACGGATTGTATCCCTAACAGTTATTACCCTCTTTATGATTGTACTCATATACTTTAAGGCTGTATGGCAATCAACACATACCCGTAAATTTTTGGTCACTAGTATAGGCTTGCCTGGGCTCAAACTAACATCACTTAAGGCAACAGCTAATTTCTCGCTGTGATAAAGAAGAATACGCTCCTTCTCTTCCTCTTCAACATCCTGAAGGACAAAACTGTCATCTTCATCATATCCCAATAGCTTCATTGCCACTAGCAGTTCGTCCAACCGTCTGTTAATTATTGACCATTGTGGGTGTGACCTATCTCCGCCAACAAATGTATGCACGATGCCATTTATTTCAACCCAACTGCATCCTGGGCTTTTCGCAAACCCCTTTTCCCTCTGCAAGACTCGGGTACGGGCTGCATCATCCCATCTTTTTGCTGTACAATAGATATTAGATAAAAGAACAAAGTTTCCAGTACTTTCAGGTCCAAGAATCTCAATATTTCTTGAAACTTCTTCACCTAACTCAACATGTTTATGTATCCTACAAGCACCGAGCAATGCACTCCAAATACGAATGTCGGGCTTAAATGGCATTTTAAGAATGAACTCATAAGCCTCCCACAAAAGCCCAGCCCGCCCCAAAAGATCAACCACACACAAGTAGTGTTCCGTCCTTGGTACTATCTGAAAATTTTCTGTCATGGCAGCAAACCAATGTTTCCCTTCTGCAACGAGTCTTGAATGGCTGCAAGCAGATAATAGGCAGATAAAAGTGACATCATCTGGATTGAAACCAACAATTTGCATATGTTTAAACAATGATATTGCCTGTAACCCTAAACCATGTATGCCATAACCCAAAATCATAGCATTCCATGAAACTAAATCCCTTCTATTCATTTGATCAAAAACTGTCCTTGCCATCTCTATCTTGCCACACTTTGAGTACATGTCAATAATGGCATTGCAAACTTTAGTTGATTCCGTAAATCCTTGTAGTATTGAATAGCTATGGCCAGATGCTCCATGTTGTAAAGCTGCCAAATGCGAACATGCAGGAAAGAAACCGATCATGGTTTCCATGTCCGGTTTAATATTGAATGATCTCATTTTGTAGAACATATTAAACGCAACCCATGCATCACCATTCTGCACACAACCAGATATGATCGAATTGAACGATACAGTGTCTCTTAACTCCATTTCACTAAAAAATCTCATTGCATCCTCTATAATCCCACACTTGGCATATAGCGAAACAAGGGTGTTACCAATAATTAAATAAGAAACAAACCCTGATTTAATTGAATAACCATGAATCAACCTTCCTCTTTTAACATCTATAAGACTAGCACAAGCACGAATAACGGTTGCAAGTATAACTGGAGATATATTTACACCAATTTTTACTACATGGTCAAATAGGTCAAGTGCCTCCCTGGTTGAATCACTAACAACACATGCTGATATCATTGCACTCCAAGTTACCTCATTTTTCACATTAATTATATTGAAAACTCTCCTTGCGTAATCCAAGCATTGACATTTCGCGTACATATCCAGTAACCCGGTTCCAACAACCACATCACCATCATATTTCCTCCTCAAGCAAAATCCATGTACCGCTTTTCCTTGCATTAATCCACTCGCTTCTCCAATCGCTGGAAGAATCGCCACAAGAGTCGACGAATTAGGACTCAATCCCACCTCGTGCATTACCTTAACCAACACCATAGTTTCGTGATACATTCCATGAAGAGAACTTCCTGCTATCATCGCATTCCACGCGACAACATCTCTATCAGACATCATATCAAAAACCTTTTTTGCGTCATCTAACAACCCACATTTGGCATAGAAATCAACTAACGCAGTACAAACATAAACATCATCATCAAGACACTCACTTTTCACACAATCATGTATCCGTTTACCAAGTTCAACATCCCTAACTGCAGAACAAGCTTTCAAAGCGAATGGGTAAGTATATTTATTAGGTGTGACCCCAGACTGCAACATTTCAACGTACAAATCGATGGCATGATCAAAGGGTCCTTCCCAAGTATAAGCTCTAATCAATTGGTTCCATAACAAGATATTGGTCTTTCTTTCCGGGTGAGGAATTTCATCAAACACTTTGTGGGCAAGTTTTAGTTGGTTAAATGAAATGTATACACGAGTGAGTTTGTCGAGGATAATTGAACTGTACTTGAGATTGTTCTTGAGAAAATGCTGATGAATTGTCTTGGCGTTAATCAGTGACTTTGATTTAATTGAGTTCTCGAAAATATGTAAGTAGAAGGATGTGTTAGTCATTACCCAATACACTCACCTTTGTTACTATCAAACTTCAAACCACTGAAGGGGTTGGTCGGTCTTAGAAGAACGTTCAAGCATTATATAGACTCTTTTTATTTTATTTGTTTTAATCGAACCGAAATAGTCGAACAACAATAAGATGGGCTTACCATGTACATATAACAAAGATGAAATATAGTAAGTGTAAAATAAATATGATTTTAGAAAAATTTTATGTGATTTAATGAATGCTTATTTATGATTAAAAACTATTTTTAATAATAAATATGTTTTTTAATTAAATAGTTAATTTAAATTTAATGAATTAAATAATTAATTTGATGAATCAAATGATTAAAGAAACTTTTCTCTTCTTTATCTATTAATTTTGTTTTTTTTAAATTCACTCTACATATATAATATATATAATATATATAATATATATAATATGTGTGTATGATTGTAAGTGAAATATTAATGCTAGTGTTGCGGTAGTTATTATTTTGATATTTTCAAAGTGAGTTTTATATAGCACTAGGCATTGAGCCCGTGCGATGCACGGCCGTTTAAAAAATACGGTTTTAAATAGTTTAATAAATAACTAATGTGTCAAATATAGTTTCAACATATTAAGGTCGATAATGATTTAGGTGGTTTTAAGCATTATAATATCATGTAAACATACAAACTTTATACACTTACAACCTTTAAACTTCAAAAATCACAATTAATCTAACATGTTAAGATAATGCAACATTGGTACTGTTACTATTAAAACTAATAATTTACACTTATTAAAGAAATTGTGAAAAAGAAGAATCACTTAGTATTGAAATAGTTCAACAATGTGGAACTTATACTTTACGATCAACCAAAATTTTACCTAAATCAAGACATATAAAATTTCATCTCAAAACTGATTTCTCATTTTCAATAAAAACAATTACTCGTTCTCAACGGTATACAACAGGTATGTCAATAAAAGTAGGTGTTTGTGACCATGCCAATAAAGAAAATCAAAAGGTTAATCATATTACCAATAGGCTGTACCCAACATCAACATAAAAATATGATAGGATTGCATAGCTACTGATAGTAAAACCCATGCCTTGAAATTATTACGTAGTAAATTAAACATAGGTTGCAAGAGTTCAAAAGTCACATGCAGACAATGGCTGACAACATTTAAAAAACCAAATAACCAAAATTATTCAGAACTCTTCATCATCAGTTTGGGTTAACCCATAAGGGGTGAGTTCAAATACGAATGACAAAAAATCTCAGGAATCGTATGTGAATAAATTATAAAAATTACATATTCAGAATCAGCGTTAAAAATAGGAAGAAAAAAAATTCGTCGAAAATATATCATGTGAGATATCTAATTAAAGATAAAATGACGCTGATTCTAATGATGTAATTTTTATAATTTATTAATGTATAGTTTGTAAGATATTTAAATTTAAATAAAAAGGAGAAAGTATGTAAGATGAGGTGGCATGGAGAATTAAATGACAAATAAGCCTAGTTCTTAAAAAATTGACACATAAGCTTAAATTAATAAGAGATTGACACATAAGCAATCCAAAACCTTGTTTTATATATATAGATAGATCCTGAATTTCATCCTACAAGTTCCTTAAATTGGCGGGACTCAACATTAAATATATAAAATGATTGTCGATGCATTAATAGTTCCTAAAAACTCCATGCCAAATAGGTCTGTTTGGCATGGAGCTTTTAGGAGTTTTTCGGAGCTTTAGCTTTTAATTTTTGAACAAAAAGCTCCTATAAAAATAAAAGCTATGTTTGTCATGTACAAGTTGTAGCTTTAGAATCCAACAAAAAGCTCACCCCTTCATTTCTTCTCCTTATTTTTTCTTAGGAATTTGACATCAATAACCGTTAAGACTACCAATTACGTGAGCATTAGGAAAATGAATACCATCATTCAGATATTTATATAAAAAGCTTTTTGAAATGAAATAAATCTGATGATATTTATCTCACGTATATTTAGTAAATTTAACATCTGATTTCGTAATAAAATTAATGTGATAATTAACTTTATCTTTTTAAGATTTTAGTTATACTAAAAGGTTGTATTATATATAAAAGTAACGTCTTTATATTTTTTTATGAATGTCAAAATGTATTATTATGATATAACGATATCAAAACATATGAGGTAATATATATTCGAATAAAATGATGATAGACAAGAATGCAAATAAAATGAGGTTTTTTATAATTAAAAAATAATTCTCATTTATAACTACATAATGAATGTTATTCTAATATACTAAAGTTAAATCATTAACTTCTTATTAATTATACATTATTTGTATTATTATTATTTTATATTGAAATTATGATTATTGTTATAATTGTTATCCGCCGCAACGCGCGAGATATACCCGTACAGGGGATATATCAACATAGCTATCACCTGTATGAAAAACTTACATTTAAAATAATAGAGTTATGCTTGCTTTTAAAGTTTGTGACCACCTTACCGGCTTACCCTAGTCTACTTTACATGTGTTGACAGCCAATGAGTCCAAAAAGGTAAGGAAGGTGATGCTTGGAAGGTAAATTATGGAGCGGAATCATGACTCCAATAGTGCTTATGGTTAGGCTCCTATAACTTTGTTGTATACTCTATTTAGATAGATATCTTCTTGGATTTGAATTCTCTCACGAAAAGATAAATTGAGAGGTTGTGTTTATCGTTAAAAGTTATTATATTAAATGAAAAATATGATATAAATTTAATAAAAATCTAAGATTCAGTTATCTGTATCTCTCTCTCATAATAATCAAATTATTTAGTTGTTTTCATGATAATAGAAATTAAACTTTTAACTATAGCCGCTAAATCATTTTAATACTATCAGAAATCTATTATCATATAAAAAGTAAGAATAAAATATAGTGTTGTTAGAAGCTTTTTTGCAGTTAAAAGCGCAAGTAATAGTACAATATAAAATTTAATATAGACTTTAATATTATAAATTATTTTTAAAGAGAGTAGTTCAGCGTGTAATATAATATAAAACTGAACTCGCATATTAATATTTCCTCTTAAAATAGTTTTTACTATTTAACAAAAAAACTTCTAAAAAGTATAAAAGGAAAAAAAGAGGTGACTAAATCTTCACCCCTTCCACTCAAGCGATACAACCCCTTAAAAAGTCATCACCGATTTACTCCCTCAAGGGATACAACCCCATTGTAAAAGCGTCAATATTTCAATCCGATCCTTGAAAGTATTAATTATTAATTTTACATTTATTAGAGAAAAACAACTAATAAAGAATTTGAAAAGTTATATTTTGTGCTAGATAAAAACAAAGCTAAGGAATTTGCGTCGTCTTTGGACCCTTGCCAAATGCAAACTAATGAAATTTCACAAATAAAAGGACTCTATGTAAAAGAAGATAAAATGCGAAACACCCCTTAAAGAGTTTGATAAATCTAGAGACACCCTTGGGTTTTCATACAACACATACACCTCTTTCCATTTTATCTATAGAGGTATTGATGTACTGACTTAATATCTTTTGGTTCCATAAGAAAGTAATTCACGTGTTAACTGTAACTACTTAACGTACTATTGAGTTGCTTAAGAAAAGTCTAACTTTACAAATACCACATGTTTTTCCTTGATTCATAACTTATTTTTGAATGCTTAAGAAAAGTCTAACTTTACAAATAACACATGTTTTTCTTTGATTCGTAACTTATTTTTGAATTATCTGCTAAAGAAGAGCTCAAAATAATTAAATATTTATTTATATAATACTCCCGGCCTCAAAAGCACAATATATAAAAGACAATAATAAATATTGACTCGACTCAACAGCCCGACAAGAGAATGTCCCCTCCTTCAAAATCAACTAACATGCACGCCTGCAGACTGATATCAACGCTGTAATTTGCAAAGTATTGAACTTGTGTCATCATTAGCAATTTTCAGTCTACCGAACATCTTTATCTTTATATATAATTAAAAGAGAATACGATGGAGGAATCTGAACTCTTTATTGTTTTCCACACTTTGAAATCTAACGATCTTAATTTCTTTCGTATAATTACACTTTTAACCTTTTAAATAATTAATATATTTATTTAAATTAAAGTAGGTCAAATATTCTATTCATTTATAAAAATTAAAGAGTCTATAAACTATATAAAAAATGGGCTTCATTATTTATTCATTTTATTAAAAATTAAATTCGTCCCACGTTATAGAGGGTGTATAAATTATATAAAAAATCGACCAAATAAAAATTAAGTTATATAAAAAAATGACCAAATATTTTATTCATTTATAAAAATTAAATTCGTCCCGCGTTATCGCTGGTCTATAAACTATATAAAAAAATGGACACAATATTTTATTAATTTATAAAAATGAAATTCGTCTGACATTATCGCGGGTCTATAAACTAGCAACGATCAACTTTTTTTTTCTTATAATTACACTTTCAGCTTTTAAATATTTGATGTATTTGTTTAAATTAAAAAAGTCGGTCACTATAAAAGGATCGACTAAATATTTTATTCATTTATAAAAGTTAAATTCGTTAATCCTTATCGCGAATCTATAAACTATATAAAAAAATCGGCTACAAATCGACCATAATATTTTATTCATTTATAAAAATGAAATTCATCCCGTGTTATCGCGGGTTTATAACCTAGTATTTCTAGAAACCAAAATTTACACTCAATATAGTTAAAGTTATGGGGGAAAATGTCAATTACCAAACCACAAGGGTGACTTTGTTGTTTCTTACTTCGATCACGAAATATTAACTAACATAACCTGTGCCGGCTTTTTTTTTGTCCTTAACACCCCCATCTCTCCTGTGTTGAAAATGAAGTAACAAAAAAGAAAAAAGAAATAATATTAACAACCATTTTTGCATTGTTAATATCACTGCATTGTGATCAATCATTTTATAGCTAATGACAAAAAACAGTTGGAAGAAAAACAAATTCATTGTCACGTAATGTATTCTGTTTTTGTAAGCAGCAAGTGATTTTGTTGTTGATCATACTACTGCATTTCGCGATATTATAGAACATCCTTAATTAGTGGAGTTGTCGCTCGTTAACGATGTTTCAGGCACAAAGAAATGGGAAGTCGCCGAGTTCAGGGGAAATGATTGATTTCAACTTTTCGAATATTCAAGCTCTTCAGGTAAACAAATGATAAACTCATCAATCATCTTAGTGAATTGTGATCGGCGTATAATTTTCTTATTTTAAGATTAATGAGTTTATGTGTAATATATGTCGCTTCTTTTGGCAGTGTTTGTGGTTGATTAATCTTACTATTCTATTTAGTGATTTGTGTACCTTATGATGTTTTAAAGATTCATATGATCTTTATTCTTGTCCTGCAATGAGAATTTGATCATATGATATGATGATTCACGGTAAGTAATTACTATTTCGGTTGGGAATTTTATTGTCTTAGGTACCGAAAGTGTGGGACAAGCTTTTAGTGTCGATAATCTCTGTGGAAACAGGAAAAACAGTTGCAAGATCAAACAAAGCTCTGGTGCGAAATGGGAATTGTCAGTGGACAGAAACTTTATCGGAGTCTATTTGTATTTCACACTATGACTCTTCTAAAGAGCTCGAAGAACATCTTTTCAAATTCGTTGTTTCTATGGTATGAATTATCTTGATCCTAAAAATTTCTAATTTTATCATTTGACTGTACTAGTACTTTTTTTACTACAAGTATTATTTTATTTTTTGTAATTTGAGGTTGGTTAAATATATTTATCTATGTTGCAGGGGTCTGCTAGATCTGGCATTCTTGGGGAGGCAACCCTCAATATTGCACAGTACTATACAAGTTCAAGATCATCTGCACCAGTTTCATTGCCATTGAAGAAATGCAACTATGGCACAATTTTACAGGTGGATTGTACGTTATATATGGAAACATACATTTAGAATGTGAAAATTATTGCAGTAATGTATGGACAAGATAGAATATGAGAATTCTATAAAATCATACTCACTTCCTAGAGCTTCTATAAAATTCAGTTTCTTCTTCAAAAAAGCTCAATAATTTGATACATAGAAAATTCTAACGAGACTTTATCTCATAAAGCGAAATTTTTGTATGGGTTACATTGGCCCAAAACAATTTTTTTTTCCTAAAAAACATGATTCGTGAGGTTTTATAAAATCATGGTTTTAAAATATTCTCATTTTTCAAAAAAGAAAAAAAAAACGACTCATGAGCCTTTATGCAGTAGAAATACATTATGGCCTTATGGGTGATATTCTACAGGTTCGACCCATTTGACTTGTTTCTGATTATAGCTAATTTTCGGTTTTACTCATTTGACCTTTAGAGGTAAAAACAAATTAAAAATATCAAAGACAACCAGTTATGCATGAATGTTCTGAATTCATTCTTTGACTCTATGTTTGTCAGGTCAAAATCCAATGTCTAACCCCAAGAACAAAAGTCAGGTACACTTTTGTGATTATTTTTTGTTTCTAGTGTGTGCTATTTGTATGTTTTACTTAATGTTGGAAGTTATTAATACATACTGAAGGGTCGAAGGATCAAAGTACTCGGGATCCAACGCAGAACCTTTGGACGAAGATTTTGATGATGCTGGTAGCAGATCACTTGAGTCTGCTGCCTCACTTAACCTCAGTGCTAAATCCACTTCAAGTCAAGACCTGGCTCCCACTTCACTTCTTGGAAGAATTAAAATCATGGTATGTTTACAATGATCTTGAATATCCAAACTTTGACCTATTTGGTCAAACATATTAATAGCTATGGTTACTTCATTTGTTCAAAAAACATTCCCTAACTACAAAAACTTAACAATGAATACACTAAATGTAAGACTTAAGTTCTTACTTTCTGAAATGATCCATATTAAGTTAAACCAAAATGTAACTTTTATTACTTTGACCTCAAAAGTCCATCTGAAATTTTGAATTACCCAATGATCTGTTCTAATCAGAGGTGTCAAGTGGGTCAAATTAGTTAACGCTGTTATCTCTAATGGGTTGAACAGGTAATTTTTTTGTACCATAAAATCAAATGGGTCAAATGTAGCCATGTAATATATTATTACAAAATATATTATGCAAAAGATAATCAGATTTTTTTTATTAAAATGATCTAGGAGGTTTTAGAAATATACAAATTGATTTAGACAAAGAGTGTACCGGGTCAACCAAAGCCGGCCAGTCAACCAAACCCGACCCAGCCTGTTTTAGCCTATACAAAATATTGATCTGTTTTGACATGTTACCTGACCCACCCGACCCACTCATTTACCACCACTAGCTCTAATGTTTGCATCTTATTATCCTAGAGTATAGAGGCTTGTTTATATTTTTAAAGATGTTAATATGGTTCCATTTTCTTGTTTCACAAATGCAGGAACCAACTTATGAGCCATCTGGTTCAATTCAAAACAACGATTCTGCTGACTATTCTTTAGAAAAAGAGAGATTCTATCAAAAAAGTCATATAAGCGGAATCAAACATAATCTCAATGGTAGCTCCAGAAATAGTTCACCTCGAAGCAATTTCCCAATTGAAGAAGATCTATCTGTTTCAAAATCTAACAACTCATCTTTCAAATCAAGAATAACCCATGATGAACAAGAACAAGAACAATCGTACGAAGAAACCCCTGTGGCCGTTCTTCCCATATCATCTCTGATGAATGTAGGTTCTTCAAAGAACCTTCTAGAAGCAGCTGAGGACACCATTGAAGAGCTTCGGGGCGAAGCCAAAATGTGGGAAAGAAATGCACAAAAGTTAATGCTTGATTTGGAGATATTAAAAGAGAAGTTCTCCGATCAGTCGAAAAATCTTGCAGAAACCCAAATGGAGCTTTCAGAAGCACAAGCAGAACGTGATGGCATGAAGAAGGAAGTTGATAGTATAAAGATGTTACTGGAGGAATCAGTAATCAAACAGAAGGCCACAGTTGAGTCAAAGTCATCGTATAACTCTGAAGGTCAAAGTCAACTTGTTAAAGAACTCGAAAACGAGCTACAAGCTCATAAAAAGTCAAATATCAATTTGTCTCAACAGCTGAAGAGAAATCAAGAATCGAATATCGAGCTAGTGTGTATTCTTCAAGAGCTGGAGCAAATGACAGAAACACAGAAGGTGGAAATTGAAGGACTTCTTGTGGTTAAGTCAAAGTTCAGTGAGTTAGAGAAGTCTTTTAATAACAATTTGGTTGAAACTAGAAGCTTACAGCTTAAATTGCAACAAATGGAGGAATCAGAGAAGACTTTACATGCAAACCTGCAGATCCTTGAACAAGCTTTGGAAAACAAAATCAGCGATTTAGAACATGAAAGAAATTCGAATAGTCAAACTTTGACAGCTCTTGAAAAAGAATACAAAACTACATTATCTGTCAAAGAAGAAGATATAAACAACTTGGAGTCAAAACTATCAGAAGAAAAAGAAATTGAAGAAGATCAAATGAGAGAGATCCAACGGCTGAAAATGAAAGTTGGTGAGGTAGAAAAAGAATGCATTGAGGTGACGAATGAAAACTTGGAGCTTCATTGTGAGATTAAAGAATCAAAGAAAGTGATCGAAGACAGAAACAGGACTATTGAAGAACATCAGAAGCTTCTAGAAGGTTACAGTTTGAAGATTCGGGAGCTAGAGAGTTTGAAAGTGGAACACGAAGCTTTAATTTCTGATCTTGAAAAGGAGAAAGAAGAATTACAAGAAAACATGGAAGTTGCACTAAAAGAAAGTAACATAACTTCTAAATGTTTGGATAATTTAAGAAACGATCTGATCGCGCTTAGCAGCAGCATTGATTCACAAGTTTGTGCTAATAAGTTACTTGAGCGAAAAGCAATGGAGCTTGAAAAGGTTAAGGGTGAAATGGAGCTTCGGTTGTTTGAAATTGAAGAAGAAAACATCAAGTTATTGGACCGTGTGTCTGAATTAGAAAGTCAACTAAGTCTGGTGAAACGTGATCATGAAACCACCCGAATGGAGTTCGAGAAATCTGAAAAAGAAAAACTCGATCTTCAGAATGAAGTTGAAGCCTTACAGGATGTGGAGAAATTACTGTTGAAAGCTCAAGAGGATTGTAAATTTGTGAAATCTGAAAAGCAGAAACTGCAAGAATCTGCTGAGAATCTCATTGAGGAATGCAATACTCTTCAAAAATCATATGAAGATATGACAAAGGGAAAGGCGGAATTGTATGAACAATGTTCACGTTTGGAGATCGAACTAATGGGAGCTAGGGAGAATTTGGTCATTTCTAATGAACAGGTATCTCATTTAGAAGAAAAGTATTCTTCAATGTTGGAAGAGTATATGTTCAAAGAAAAGAGTCTTTCTTCACATTTGGATGAACTTAATCAAGAAAACTGGAAATTAAAAGAAAAGGTTACAATGGAAGAAAGTTTGTTGAACCAAATGTACTTAGAGAAGACAGCCGAGATCGAAAACTTCCAAAAAGAAGTAGAACATCTCAAAGAGGAAATTTCAGAAGCGTTACAGGAGATCAAAAGTTTAACTTCTGAAAAATTCAAATTGGAATCTTCTCTTAAAAAGGTTAATTTAAGAACGGAAATGATTGAAAATGAGCTTCAAACTGTTCGTGAGGAGTCTGAATTGAAAATTCAAGATCTTACAACTGAGCTTGCTTCCGTTAAACAAAACCATAAGAAACTGATGGCGGATCATGAGAAAAAGTCAAAGTTGTTGACTGGTTACAGGATGAGAGAAGAGCGGAGAAAGACAATGGAGAACGATCTGGAGCTTAAACTTACGGTTTCAGAATACGAACGCCAACAACTCATTGAAGAATCTGCAAACTTGAAAGATAAGCTGCATAAAAGTTTGAATCTTGAGAATGAATTAGTGGATTATAAGCAAAAACTTGATAAATTGAAGAATGAAAAGAGTAACCTTGAAGCTTCGCTTCGTTCAGTTTCTAGTAGTTTTGAAAAGCTTAAAGCTGAGAGGATGTCTGAGTATGAGGATTGTAAAAGTCAGAGAAATGCATTAGAAGAAAAGTTAGCGAAACTAGAGGGTGATCTAATGGTGAAAAATACATCACAGTCGCAGGATGGTGATATGAAAAACGAGATTAGCAGGATCAAGAGTGCTAATTTGCAATATCAGTTGAAAGTTCAACAACTTGAAGGTGAAAAGAACCAATGTTTGAAGAAAGTCCATGCTCTAGAGGAAGATCTAAAGCTACTCTCAGCAAAAAATAAAATGGTTTGTGTTCTCATCTCTATGTTTTAATTGTATATCAGCGAGTTTCACAAAAAAAGAAAAAGAAAGAAATTATTTGATACTTTATGTCTTTTGTATCAGGGTGTTCATGAGACTCGTTCTCAAGAAGATTTTGATTACACTACAAAGATAGAGATGCTTGAAGCAGAGCTTGATGAGGCACTAGATGCAAATAACAAGTACAGACTTCAACTTCAAAGGTGAGTATGATGAAATACTCCACTTGTCTAGTGAAAATTTAACTTTTAGGAGTCAAACATCGACACAAGTTCTCATAGTTGCAGTGACAATATGTAGAGGTGGCAAAATGCGTGGGCACACTATAAGGGGTCAAAACAAGTCTGGATCAAAAGGTTAATTTTTGGTATTGGTCCAAACGGGTTGGTTGGGTTGCCCGAAACACTTCTATCCAAAATATTGAAAAAATCTTAAATATTTAGTGTGGTTACAAAAAAATAATGCTTAAGATAATTTACGCATTAAAAATACATTTTGGGCCACTATCGACCTGCTAGACCCATTTGGCTCGTTTTCTATTGAGATATCTTCTAATTTACCTTTCATAAATAAAGATAAAAGCATGACCCAAATCAACTCATTTAAATCATAAAACTTGAGCTAATAACTAAAAGCATCACTTTGTATACACCCATTACTATCATGGTTAAAACTTCTAGCTGGTCTGCATACAGGCTACAGACGGAGGGGCGTAATAGTCTTTCATCACCTCTTGGGAAATTAAAAGTTGAAAATGAAGTAGTAACAAAAGAAAGATTTGAAAAGACAAAGTCAACTTTGGAGACGGAGCTAAAAGACCTTCGTGATCGTTTCCTTGAGATGAGCCTGAAATATGCTGAAGTAGAAGCTGAAAGAGAAGATCTTGTAATGCAGTTGAAAACAAACACCAGCGTGAGGAAACGGTTCCAGTTACTTGACAACCCATGATAAGTACAAGCCAATTGTTGTAGTAGTATTAACAATTCATACATTATTAGTACTTATACCCAAACACTAAATAATCATCAAGCCACGGGCTAAAATGAGTGTTGGCCCGTGACTCGTGAGAACATGTTACCACACAACAAATACAAGATGTTTACTTTAAGTTTGTTCTGCATTGGTATTTTGAGTTATATATTGTATAAAAATAAAACATAAGTCGTCTTAATTGTTGAAGAAAGAGTATTAGAAGTTCTCTATATAAGTCATGTTGATTGTTAATTTCACCAAGTGTGTTGTTTTTTTGGGAGAAGTGATTTGTACACTATCAATTTTTTATAATGCACCACTAAATATGCTTTAAGGTGTTGTACATGACATCACCTAAAGCATATTTAGTGGTAATTGGATAAAATTTATAGTGTACAAATCATCACATGTTTAGTACCTATTGTACATTTGTATTATATTATATTGTAGGTATCAAATTGGTGATTGGTGACAGCTTAAATTGAATAGATTGACTTCATCCCTTAACACATTCAAAATAATAGAGTAATTTAATATGATTTAGAGAATATATTATTAATTATTAATTAAATATGATATAGTAATTGATTATTGTAAAGCAAATCTCAGAATAAAATAAACAAGAGTACTTTAAAGGGGGACCCGGACAAGCCTTCCTCGATGCAATTACTATACACATACAAATATTTCAAATGGGAGGTGATCCTCGTACACCAAATTTTAGTCCATTTTACACAATAACTATAATAAACACCTACTTTACTCCTAATATACATAATATTATCATCAAATTAAACGTTTTCTTGTTTCTTAATAACTCCACCTTCGTTCCTGCTCGTCTCCTCCTTGTAAATCATTCCACTGACTAGGGTGTTCAATATTTGGTGTGAAACCATTTAACCCGAAGACTAATTCAAATAAAAACCGTTATAAAATCAAACCAAATTTAAAAAACGATTTTCGGATCGATTGAAACCGAAACCGAATTTTGATTTCGATTTTCGATTTTGAAAATTTTAAATTCAATTTAATCAAAAACCAAATTCAAATTAATATATATATATATATATAGTAGGGGGACCTAAAAAGAAAGAAAATAAGTGGGAGAAAGGGGAGAAAGATTTTAAATAAGGGTAATTAAGTAAATTAGAATTTAAATAATAAAATTCAAACAAAAGAGGTTACAAAATAATAAAATGAAAATAGAGGAAGTTACGTTTCATTATCAGTTAGATCCTAAATAATAGGAATTTAATTATCATCTCATTCTCAAAAGAGGTTATCATCTAACTATCTAGAAACGTTGGAGTAGTATCATCTAGGAGTTCCATCAAAAGAAGCAGCAGGACACGATAGCTTTAGTGAGTCGGTTTTTTATTCCAACACTCACATATATTCGAACGCATATATTCAAAGCTTCTTGTTGGTATAATTCTCAAAATCTGAATCAATGTCAAAAAATAATATGATATGGAAATGATAGATGACTCTTCTACGAATGAATCCGATGGTATGGATGATACAACCGAATCACGTAAGTTTTCAAATGTTTTATTCTCCACGTTTATTATTTAAAAGAAGACTATTGATTCGGTAGTTAATATTAGTTGCAAACGGAAGGTGGAAGACGATGCTAACAAGAGAATCAACCAAATGATTGATGAGGATTCTATGTCTAGTGAATAGTCGGACAATTTATGTGTAAACACAATTTTATTTGTTCTTCATGTATCAGTTAGATAAAACGTTGTTTCAGAAAATTAATACTTTGATTTAGAAAATTTACACTTTGATTCAGAAAACTTCCACTTTGATTCAAATGATAATTCCTTTGATTCAGAAAAAGCTAAACTTTGATTCAGAATGGTCATTTCACTTTTTTTTGTTGATTTACTCATTGATTCAGAAAATTGAAATTAATATCATATACTGAAACTTCTTCAAAAAACTTACATATTGTTGAATAATTATACAATTCAATATTTGATAATTAATACTATCGTATTGATTTAAATAATTAACATAGATACCATAAACAATAGATAACTCGAAAAATTGACACTTTGATTAAGATATAAACATAAATATCATATACAAGGGCTGATTCCAAAATACATTGTACTATAGTTTATTTACCAAACACCTTTAACCTTTCTTCTCTTATCATATCCGCTTTGAGATTTAACTGATTCTTCTCTTCATTGCTAAGTTTATGGTGCTCTTATGATTCAAATTGCACTTTGAAACTGTGATTCAAAATATAAATAACTAATATAACAAATACAATGATTCATAGAATATCGTCTGAGGTGTATTGTACGTACGTATCAATCAACTAAAATTTAGATAACACGGCAATTCAGTAAATATACATTGTGGTTCAGTAAGAATAAACACTGTGATTTAGTAAACAAACACTGTGATTCAGCAAATGATAACATTGAGTCAGTAAATAATTCATATGATTCAGTAAAAAAAACTATGTGATTCAGTAGAAAAAATCATTGTTTCGGTATATAAAACTTTGTGATTGTTTTGATTCAATTAGGTTAATTGGATTGGGAAACTTCTTTTACATGGAAACTGATTCAGTTTTCTAATATGGGTTGGGGTTTTTGTTAGGAGTATTAAATAATTGATTTTTTTTTTATTTTTTTTATTGAATGAAATGTACACTTTCACCCTTCAATTGGTAAAGTTAATCAAAACCATTGATGATAAGATGTAATAAACATAAATCTTTCTCCCATTTCTCCGCTATAATTTCTTTCTCCCGTGAACCCAATCCTATATATATCTATATATATACTAAAGGAGAATAAATAGTTGTTCCACATTTTGCCACATAGGTAAAGTGCCACGTGGCGACCTATAAATTTTTTAAATTAAATAAAATAAATAATTAGAGTTAGATAATATTTAAATGTAATTAATTAATAAAAGAATCTACAAATCCTATTCAAACACTAATTGAAAAAGAATATTAAATTATTAAAAATAATTGATTATATTAAATTTGATAAATCAGTAGATTATAATTAGAATATATTTAGATCCTTATAACTTTTGGCTCGCCCCAACACCTCTATGGCTATTATTCCTCGCAACCCCAATTCAAATTGATCAAGTAAGTAGCCAGCTTAATGCAAAACGATTTGTTCATGCTAAGTTTTTAGTTTATGCGAAGTTTTTAATTTCTATGTTTATGCAAAAGAAATTATTATGAATGACAGATTCTTCTTAATTCATCTTCGCAAAGCATTGATTTTGGTAAAGAATTTTGAAATCAAGAATCAACTGTGATTCTTTAAAGTTTTGATATTACTAATTTCCTTTTTAAGTTAACATTATTAAGGTGAGAGTCCATGTGCTAAATGGAATTGGCAACATTGGTTTGAGATGATCTTCTATATTATCTTTTAGTAGGTACCTATATCTAGGTTGGAAGATAACTTCTACTCCCCTCTCAACTCTACAAATATCAGGTTATTTATTTGTGCAAGGTGTTACTTCTTTGTGCTAGGTGTTCTATTGGAACTTATGTTTGTAACATATATTGCCTGGCTCAATGTAAACGTACTGTGTTTGCAGGAGGTGATTGGTGTAGCACAAAGGTAGCGTTACTAGCTTTTCATTGATTAGAATATCTTTAGAAAAATAGGCAATTGCTAGGTAATATATGCTAATAATAGAGTGTTGTATAAGATATATGATTGCTTGGACAATTGATACATTTTCAGCTGTAACTGATGATAAATTGCAATCAGAGGTTTTTAAAGTTGGGAAATTCAAATGGTAAATTAGTGTTTTACAGTATTTAATTTCAGTGATCGATAGTTGCCTCTTTCTTTTGTCATATTTCTTATATTGCTTTTTTGTTTTGTTTTGTTTTGTTTTTATGAAGTTATCACTATATCATAAAGAAATTAAGGATGGATTGGGTACACACATGTCATTCTTTTTAGGTGTACATGATGCTTTTTTCACTTTCTGATGATTGGAAATTAAGCAAAAATCTCACGTGGTAAGCTCTTAAATTTTTTCGTTAATTAATTAAAATTAGAATAACTAATATATTTTATTATATGATAAAAATGTATAGGTCAATTCTATTTAAACACTAATTTAAAAATAATATTGAACTTTTAAATATGAATCTATTAGAATATTTAAATATAAATATAGATATAAGTTTAAAATAATTATTTAAATTTAAAAGATAGAGTAAAAAATAAATTTAGATAGAGTTAGATAATATTTAAATATAATAATAATTAATTAAAAATTTTATGACTCCTACTCAAACACTAATTTGAAAAATAATATTAAACTATTAAACCTATATCAATTGTGAATATAAAAGTTATTTAACTTAAATTGTCATGCATCGTACAGTTTAAATCTAATTATAATATAAAATTAAATAAATTATTCAATAAACAATATCAGTGTTCGTTAAACACGACAACGAAATATAGTCGAGATACTTTCATCTTTAAAATATTTGATCCTTTTAAGTTTTCATTTGAAAGACGCTACCTATATTATTATATAGAATTTATTTTTTAACTTTCATCCAATAACTTTTTTGCTATTTTTTTATTTTATGTATTATAACATTAATCTTTATTTATATAATTTAACCTTCAGAATCTTATATAGTTGAATTTAATCTTCAAATTAAATCATGATTCTTTAAGGCATTTTCATATCTAGATTGGAAGAACCCAATGACCTTATGTATGTAAATTATGATTAAAATTTATTTATTTTTTTAATTAGTGATCTTTTTATTTAAACATAATTGTGTATTCGTATGATTATTTTTTATTCAGGTAAGTTGATTGTGATTTACCAATAGATTAACATTTACCTATAGACTATTTGTAGATGTTTGTAGAATACAACTACAAGGTTAATTGATATTGTTTTTATATGCATTTGAAATTCTTTTTCATTCTTTTTAGATAATATTGTTTTATTTACATAATAAATTACTTTCAAATATTGATGAGCATATACGTTGTAGTGATCAAAAGACTTTACACTTAAGTTTTTGATATTTTATATTAATTACAATCAAACACATAAAACAACATATGTCTACTAGATTTTGGGAGCTTATACGGAGTAAATGATGTTTTCTTTCACTCATTGCTTATAATTTGTTCACATTGTTATTGCAATTAGTAAATTATAATTATATTTATAAGAATTATACAATCTAAAATACCGTGCATCGCACGGGATTGTAACTAGTATATATATATATATATTAAATTACTAAATAAATACCGATTAAAATTAGAGCTTGTGAACACATTTGGGCCTCCATCTATACACGCACGCATAGGGTATTTGGGTTTCTCAAAATCTGGGTTTCTCAAAATCACGCACATAGACACAAAATCACATCACGGATCGATCTGGTTTCTCAAAATCGCTCACGAACATATTTGGGTTTCTTCAAGGTTTGCTTTTGTTTTCAATTTTGATTTTTGCTTATGTTCAATTGTTCATTCTCTAATTTCGAATCTGATTTTGATTGTGATGATTACAGCATCTGGGTTTCTCAAACTTGTTCAATTGTTCATTCTTAATTGTTACATGTTACATGATCAAACATGTTTACTGATTGTTCGTGACTTCCTGTCACTTCGTGTATATATGTTCCTGTTACTTTCATTATTGATTGTTTAGCCCTTGTTGTAGGATTATTAATTGTTACATGATCAAAATGTATGTTCATGACTTCCTGTTGCTGACTTCCTTTTATTTATGTTGGGTTTATGGTTACTTATTCATGTTCCTGTTCGTGTTCCAGTTACTTGTTTATTGTTGACTTCCAGAACAAGTAGGGGCTTATGGGTTTTAATTTCTACACTTGCTGACTTATTGTTACTTGTTCATTGCTGATGACATAATTAATGTTGGGTTTATGGGTTTATGGTTACTTGTTCATTGTTGACTTCCTTTTACTGATTTCTGCACTTGCTGATTTTTTTATGGTTTTTCGGTTTTAACCGAAACCGAACCGAATTCGAATTCGGTTTTCGGTTCGGTTTCCAAATTTGAATTCGGTTTTCGGTTCGGTTTCCAAATTTGAATTCCTCCTTGTTCCCACACAGCTCATCTGCGCTAACATGAACAACACAATCGACGGTGTTCATTTGTTCCGTCGATTAATTCAACGGTCAATAATTCACTTTCGGTGGAATTTGCTAATGGCAAACAACATCGAGTTGCACAATTTCGGTTACCAGGTATACATACTTCTTACTAACATAATCATAATCATAAATATGATTTAGTTATCTCTTGCCTGGTATATAAGTCATAAAACCGATTATAAAAAGTTATGTGATCCTATTGACTTAATTATGGGTTTAATTTTTGGTGCAGTTGGTTATGTTACTCCATGACATCATACTACAACACAAGTCGTCGCACGACAATGAGGTTTAATTTCTCAAACCTTTTAGTATTATTCGTTTTTATGTATACTTTGGTGATTTACGATGTGCTTCTATATATGTGCGTTTATAGCTCTAGACTTGCCATATTGAAAAATGTTCGTCACATATCAATTATAATGTTCACGGCCTAAGATAAACATGCTATAACGTAGGTTTCTTTATAGAACAATAAAATTAAAACGGGTTTAAATAAGTCAAGGTGTAGTTACTTTGGAGATTTTGTTTTGTTTTTTAAAGGATTTATTGCTTTTAGTATTTAATAGATGTTTCTTTAGTTCATTAATTGTTGGTTATTGATGATTATTGTATCGAAGTGTTGGTAGTAGTTATGAGTGTGTTGTCACTTGGTGAATGAGTTTGATTATTCGTATTTTTTACTTGAAAAGTGTGTTTTTCCTTATCCTTGTCACCTATTACACAAAGAGATGGACGTAGATTATATTTACTATTGAAAGATAGTGGATGTGTGAGGTACATGTTTAAGGTTTATAAGATAGTGGAATGTCAATGTTTTAGTTGCAATACTGAGATAATCGATTATCAAGTCTTAGACATATTGCACAGATGTCTATATAATTCTATTATGTAATGCCCAGTTTATTTCCATAATGTAAGCCTCCTTTCTAAAATATCAACTGTTGCATTTTTGTTCCATTGATTATTGGAAGTATCAAAAGGCCCACAAGAAGTTACCCAAGTGCAATGTATGGTATGATTTATATGGTTATTGATTGAATTAGAGCTCAACTTGTATGCTAGTTTTTATTTTCTTTTCATTTTAAAGGAAGGGCAACTGGTTGCATTTTTGTTGATCTCGATATAGAAGATTTTTAAAGATAAATTTCATTTCGAAGAGAATGCTAATTTTTGCGATCATCAAAGTCTATTAATCGAATATGGTCCGATGAGAAATTCCAAACTATCATTCACTTTGTTTCTCGTTTCTAATCATCTACTTGTTAAATAATAACATAGCATGCACAAAGGTAAATATCCTGTGCGTCTATGCATGTTCTAACTTATCAAACGATAAACAAATGCATAGGTTGGTATTTCCACGAAGGAGGATTACCTGATGGAACATAAGTAACTTATATTTGTCATGGAGAGGTGATGGATCTGTAAAACATGTTTAAATAAAGGTGTCTTTTATTTGTCTAGATTAGCAACATACTTTCAATTTGTCTCACTTAGGATACCGTACCTTTGTCCAATTGATTTATCAAAGTATGTCAATGGCCCAATTTGATCATTCTGGTAACCTAATTACGTGACAAATCGATGACGTGGTGGTAACCTGAGTTGGCAACTGATGTGTTATCTTTTTTGTCTCTTGTATCTTTTTTTAAGGCCAAAGACTTGTAAGCCCATTACACCATTATATGCACCACCTATATCATTTGAACCCGCAAAGTCTTTGCTTATAGGCTAACTATATACTGCTAAGCTAATGTCCTATTGGGTTGTATTTTATAAATGTTGATTTTCTCAGTCGCCAAGTAATATACAAATGTCACACCACCCGTCAAATCAGTATATTATAGACAATAATGTCCTAATTTTAAAAAAGGAAAATTTCAAGAAACGGTAACAAAAAGTTCAAATATTGAAATAGGTAACCAAAGATCATATCGCACAATAAAGGACTTGCTCAATTTTGTTACAGAAAAGGTAACATTTGACATTAACATGTTACCTTTAAGGACAAAACAAATATATGTTATTCTAGACAAATAGCCCTTAACTAAAGTTATTTCAATGTTTAGGGGTCATAAGAATGTTGGTAGATTTTTTTTTTGGTAATAATATTAACTTACTCTCTTAGAGCTCTCACTATGGAGAGTGTCCTCCTCCATTCTCCATTGCCAAGACGGGGTGTATCCATAGGCATGCCCATATCTTGACTCTGGCATCCTCGGCCATGTCCTCATATGGACCTGGATCTTTCCTTTTTCTTTCCTTTTGCGTATAAAACAAAGAGATTAATCATAAATGCAGGTCCCAATTGGTAAGTTATGGGTATGTCTCCGTAGGTAGTAAAAATGAGGTTTCAAGTCCTGGGTAAGTTCTTGTGACGTGGCGCATATGTGGCACTCAAGACAAAAGTCTTGGGTATCTTGATAGTAAGTGCTCTTAACTCGCCTACTACTCTTATCATGAATGCTTGTGCAGTCTCTTATAGTTTGTCGGTAGGCTAGTACCTTGTATCTTCTAGTTCCCATTGGCTAGTTTTTTGAAGCCGACGACTATTATATGAAATGAGTGAATTGAAAATTAAAAGGTTATTTGATGTCATATGACAATGCCATGCTTTTATTGCGCGTATGAGTTCTCAATCTCATTATATCCAACTTTCACCCAACTCTTTGAAGCCATGTCTTAGTAATTCTTTCATAAAAGTTCCAGCGTGTCTTGTTTTATGGCATATGCTCTAAATATGCTCTAATGCTGATTGTTAACTTTTAACTTTTCTTTGGTGAAGAATAAGTAGTTTAAATGATACACTTATAATATTTGGACGTGTCTTGCACTGTTGTCAATAGGGCCAAATAGCGCCGCTATAGCGAATAGCGTTAGGAAGCGTCAGATGGCCACTATTGACTATGTAGCAGTAATGGGCTCAAATTGACGACTGCGGATCTCCGGCGAGTGTCCCTGAAATCCGGTGACTCAAATTGACGACCGCGGACCTCCGACGATTGTCCCCTGGCCTCCGGTGAGTGTCCCAGAACTCCAGCGAGTGTTTATGAACTCTGGCGACCCTCATTCTTTTATAGTTTATTTTTTACTTAAGTTTTATAGATTACAAGCATTCTACTCTTTAAACACATCACTCTTACTTTATTTTTGACTTAATTGTTTAAGACATATATATTTCATTCTACCGCTACATATGAAATAGCGGTCCACTATTGCTATATAGCATATAAGTAGGTCATCGCTATTTGTCGCTATTCGCTACCGACAACTATGGTGTCTTGTATAAGTCAACTATCTTGGGCACGAAATGTAAGTTGGGTCATTTATTTAGGTAATGCTCGTATATCTTAGGTAATCCTCCTTCCCTATAAATCAACCGGTAAGTTTACCGGTATGTTTTTTGATTGTTGGTTAACGAAAATATCAAAACTCAAAAGGCCATCAAAGTGTTACTTGCCGAAAGTTGTGGTAGGATTTACAAAGCAAGTGATTAAGTTAGAGCTCAACTACATGCTAGCTTTTGCTTTCTCTGTAGTATCGAGGAGAGACACATTTAGTTGCATTCTTTGTCGACTCAGTTTAAGAGATGTTGAACCTAAGTTATCATTTTGAGGAAAGTGCTACTATCTTTGGGTGATAGAGGTCATCAAAGTTAGTTAATCGACCCTTGTCAACTATAGATGCCACTAAATCCGCCTTCTAAGAGATGTTAAGAAAGTCTAATCTGACGTTCAATTAGTTCTAATTTTAATCAACTACTATTTCCATCATACTGTAGCATGCACCAAAGAAAATATGTTGTTTGTCTCAAGATGTTACAACTTACCAAGTGACCAATAAATGCATTGGTTGGTATTTCATGAAGTTTAATTACTCGTTGGATCTGAAGTTGCTTATGTCTTTATTGGCGATGTTGTTAACTCAGGTGACACATTCATATAGGAAGTTAAGAGAGACTATTGAAGTGTTAGAAGTAGCTTCATGGAATATTACAAGGTACTTTCTTATATAAATCTATCATGTCTCCACATGAAGTATAAGCTGCTTTAGCTTCATTAGGTAAATGGCAACCATTGCCATAAGACCTGCAAAACTTACCTGCCTACATGTTATGGTATGATTCACAAAGTAGTTGATTAGTATAGAGGTCAATTTGTATTCTAGTTTCATCTTCTATTAATTTCCAAGGGGGCACATTTAGTTCCATCATTTGTTGTCTTTGGTCTTGAAGATTCTCATCTTAACTTATGATATTGAGGAATTTAATGTTATCTATGGGCGATAGGCGCACAAAGCTTGTTTGTTTAAGGTCAACCAATAGTGTTATGAAAAGCGCCTTCTTATAGGTGATGAGACAAACCAATATACCATTCAATTAGATCCATCACATTTCTTTTGATATTCTAACTTATCAAGGGACCAACAAATGCACAGTTTGGTATTTCGTGAAGGAGGATTACCTAATGAAACAAAGGTGGCTTATAATTGTCATGAAAAAGTGGTGGATCCATAAAATGTTCATTCGAAATATTTCAATGATCTATTACCCTCATACCAAGACATTTGAAGGTTGTAGACTCTCCAATATTGTTTTATGTTGAAAATATTAGGGTACCCCACTCTCTATCATCTTTGCTTAATTCACCTGTGTATGGGTTTAGGGAAAAAAATGAGGCTCGTCATTATTAGCTATTTTTTCTGTCAGGAAACCTTTCCCGGTGTATGCCAAATCTACTCAGTGTCTTTCCCGATCCCAATAGGGCCTGAATTGGATTAAGGGAATTTACAAGAACAAAGAGGTATATGTACAAGTTGAGAAGCAGGCCAAAAATCCACACTTGCCATGCCATAGTTGAACTTTGCTCCCATGGGTGTTGCCCCTTGAATACCCCCACGAGCCCCCATACTGAGTCGCCCACCCTTATACTCTTATATGTTAAATTTCTAAATATGCTTTCCACTTATTCTTAAATATTAATATAACTGAATCAATTTTTAAGAGTACAATGTGATATATTTAAGGGCTTAACTTCTCTGCCTATAAGATTGCATTTCTATTGCATTCATAATGGTGTTATATGTTTTTATATTTCATTGTAAAATCATAAGTCTCACCTTTTTTTTTGGTTTTTTTTTATGTTAAGGGTAAATGAGTGGGTCATTATGTATATGTGAGAACGTAGATGGTTAAAAATGTATTTATTTATAGCCTTAACAGCACCAAAGTTATCCCCTAAGGTTAAATTTGTAACCAATTATGGTTGTTTGCTATATTTTGGGTATTGCCTTTTGCATTAAATGTAAGGAGAATGTTCTTGTTTTGAAAACTTGTAATTGTTAAAACTTGTAGCACTAGAGTAAGAAACCATTTTTTTTTGTCATTCTATATTCCAAAAATTGAGATTTGAATTTTGAAAATGCAAAAAGTAATGCTTTACAAAATATTGAAAACCGAAAAGTTGGTTTTGTGATATTAATGTTAAATTTTCAGTCTTCGTAAATACATTTACTCAATAAAGTCCGTGATTGATTTTTTGGTTTAATGGTTGCTATTTATTAATGCTTTTCTAAGACAACTTCTCTTCATTGAATTATTATTAATAGTCGTTTTTGCATAATTGACTTCGGTTTTACCTCTTTAGGGTTTGTATTGTATTTGCCCCCTTTCGTCCTTCGCCGCTGCTCAGTCCTTTCAGCACTACTGCCCGCCTATCGCCCATTTCTCTTTCAAACACACACACTTCAGCTACTCGTTCGTAAGCATTAAAGGTATGTCAATCCTCTGCTGTGCTGATTCATTCTATATATATCCTGTATTTGGAGTCTTTATATGCTACTCGATCTCTTGTAGTAGATGTTTTCTAAATCTAGATGAACCAGCAATTCAGTTATGCTGAAACTATTGTAGAAATTATCGACAGAGAAGGAAGTTTTGTTATCGGTTTTGAATAAATGTTGGCCCTTTTCCGTTTCACTCTTCATCTGTTTACAAGTGGTTATTTGCACTTTTGAGTTTATTACTCTTTAAACAAACTTGATCTGGATTTTGTTGCTAATTTAGCAACAATAGTTTTTTATGTGTATTTTTTTGTTGTCAAATTATCTGTTTTTAATGAAAATGTCTAAAATTGCTGTTGATTTTTAGAGAGGGTCAATCATTTATGCATTCTCACTCTTGAATACGTTGCGTCTACATTTATCTTATTTTATGCTTATTTTAAAAAACACTAACATTATCTTTAGACATCAGAGCTAGATTTTGCAGTCAATACACTAAAATTTGTAAATCTTGTGCTGTTTCAGAAGAAAATAAGAAAAACATATGTCAATTGTGTACTAGATATGTAGCTTCCAAAAGTCACTTCTTTTTCTTTCTAATTAGCATATTTGGTCCAACCTCTTTTGCTCAGGACATCATGAAATGTGTGGTTCCCCAGTTAATTGCAAGTACTCACTTGTCAATTTCATTCGTAAAAGACTCACCAATGAATAACACAATTCATGCCTCTTTTGACCTGCTACTATCTGTTCTCATATTGTTGAAAATAACATGAACTGTAAAGCTTTTCTGATACTTCTTTTCATATAATTAATCCCCCGGTGTATATACAGTTCCACAGGACTAACATTCGTGTATAATGGATATGGAATTACAAGAAGACCAGAGTCAGACAGAGGTGGTGACAACGTGGGTTCTCTTCTTTTATATTCTACTGATTGTAATTCATGCCTCTTTTACTGGTTATAATTTGATAGTTTTATGATGTGAGTTTGCAGGTCAACTAGGTTGTATGGGAAGCCCCCCAAAAGTCTGGCCGAATCTACCTTATCACAACTTAAATTGAAGGGGAAAATATCAAAAAAGTAGGTATTTGTTTTTGGACAATTTCTTAACTGAATCCCCATATCTATCTTTGTTCTTGGAATATAGTAAATGCTAGATGTGTAAGATGTTGTTCCTCTTTAACACATACCTTTTGATGTTTTTATTTAATAAGGGCTCCAAAGAAGCATCATTTTTTATTTGAGGAAGAAGGGTTACGTGATGGAACTCCATTAGTTTATCATTTCCGTGGAGAGGTAGCGGAGTTTTATAATACTTATGCCAGATATTGATCACTATTGTTTCAGTCATCTAATATCATTTTCAATATAGATACTGAGAGTGGGTCATAAAAAGGGCCGTGGAATATTGTGTAGTTGCTGCAAGAGTGAGGTACTTTCTTTGTAACCTTAAGACTTGGTGTAGAGCATCAAATATCATTTGGTTGAAGTTTTTTTTGTTATATTTTGTCAATAGGTCAGCCCCTCTCAGTTTGAAGTTCATGCTGGCAAGCCCTCACGCAAAAAACCGTGAGTTTTATCATCAGATACATGACATAGTAACAAATTTGGTTGAAGTTTTTCTGTATAGTTTATTGACTTTTATATTCACTTATTGCCAGCTATGAAAATATTTTTCTCTCAAATGGAATGTCCCTCCATATTTATTCATCCTCTCTAGAGCCAAATTGTGAACATATACAAAAGAAAAATGATCCAATCTGCGCAATTTGTGGGGAAGAAAGAGATGAAGCATCCTGTGCTGGATGCCTTAGGTCCTTCCAAGAAGGTAGAGTTTTAAGTTACATTTTAGCTTTGTTGTTTATCTGTGTTTTAAAATACCCTTTGCTTATGTAATAAGTATTTGGCGTTTATAGCTTGAAACATATTTCCCCACCTTTCTCTCGTGTCTGGTTTCCATCATTATGTTAATTTAGTTTATCAACGGATGTCTAAATATTGTTTTTCTGGGTAAAGGTCATGTCATTGTTTTAATTATTTGATCATATTTTTCATTGTGAATCAAATGTGTAACGCAAGAGCTCTTATGTGCATATGTGGATTCACGGAATGTATATGTGAAAAGTGCATTACTCTCTAGATAGGGAGAATTTCATATATCTATCATAATGGGCCAACTTAATTTCATAATACTATCATATATTGCTATATGTCATTGTTAAGTTTAAAATTTATCATACATGTTTAAATGATTCACAATACAAAGTCAAAACTTATTCAAACATCGAGATCGGTTCCCATTAATCATCCATTCTCGCCTTTTCTTCTCTAATCATATTCTCAAGAAGGAGGCAACTCCGACAACTCATATGTTTGTGCCTACTTTTTGAGCCGATGATTAGAGAAGAGAAAGTGGGAATGGATGAGTTGCGAAAATAGATCTGGGTTTTGGGATAAGCTTGACATGGGTATAATTCTTAATAATGAGTTGATTGATAATTAAGGTTTTTAGAGTTTTTATTATAAATAAATCAATCATTTGGGCATATATGTGGATATATTTTACACTTCGAGAATAGGTTGGGCAAATATGATATTATGAAGCTTAGCAATGTAATATATGAAAGATTCTCCCTTCGAGAAATCCTTTTGGAAAACTTGATTTTTTTTTTAATAAAGCTCGTGGGACGACATTCTATTGTTGTGGCAGGTATACAGATTGAGGGACGTTGCGTTAGGATTGTCGAAAAGCCTGATAGTAGTGCCGTTGTTGCATGCGTGCTATGCAGGTAGTACCTTTATACAATATACGGCACTCTTATTTTGCACTGTATTACAACATATATGTTTATACAATAGTGATGTTATTATATCATATCATGTGATCTTTCTGGAATAACTTTGTTGTCTACAGAGACTGTGATTTCAGCAAAGAAGGCTTCAATGATCGCACTGTTATGATCTGCAACCAGGTATGTAAAATCGTTACTCTTCACTTTTGATTATGGCTTCTTAACTTGATCACCTAATCCCTTTTCCATACCTCAGTGTGAGAAAGAGTATCACGTTGGCTGTTTGAGTAAGCACGATATGGCCTATTTGGAGGTGGGTGAATAATTGAATATGCATTTGTTTCTCTTCATCATCTTTTACAGCAAGTTTGACTTTTGTGGAGAAGATGAATATAATATAACTTTCCACGTGTTATAGGAATTGCCACATGACAATTGGTTCTGTACCGTGGCTTGTGAACGACTTTATTATGTCGTTAAGGGTTTGGTTGTTTGTAGGCCGGAGAAGGTCCCTGATTTTATTATTGATTTAGTGAGGAGGAAATTGAAGGATGATCTCACTGAATCTGATGTGAAGTGGACTGTATTCCACAGCAAAGATGCTTCTCAAGAGCACAAATTGCTTCGTGAAGAAGCTGTACATATTTTTCATGTGAGTTATTCTTATATTCTAGTATATTACAGTTCAATGGATTAATTTCTGCAAATGATTTATTTCGTTGTCTTGATGCTAATAGGACCGCTTTAACCCTGTTATTGATTCAGTAACCGGAAAAGATATCATTCGGTCAATGGCATATGGGTAAGTGTATATTGAAATAATTGCTAAGTAGTTAGTTATCTTTGTTCTTTAATATCTAATTTGATTTATCACTCATTCCCCGAACTAACTAACAGAAAGAGACTGGGTGACTCGGATTTTTCGGGAGTACTTTGTGCAATTTTGACAATAGGGTACATAAATTTACACTTCTCGTGTTGTATTTATATTTATTTTCCTTGGTGATTTAATATCATTTTGCCTTTGAGATATTTCCCAACTCTAAGGTGATGCTAGTAATAATTCTTATGCTGATTGTGTAGCTCAAAAGTGGTTACAGCTGGGATGTTCCGTATTCTTGGGCACGAAGTTGCAGAACTTCCAATCGTTGCTACTAGTCAAGCCAAGCAGGGGAAGGTGTGTATATTATTCTCTTCTAATTCATATGCTCATAGCCTCATAAGCCATCTAGTTTAGCTGTTTTACTTGCCTATTTATTATAGCTCTGTTAGCGTTTCTTGCATGCTATCTCTTTTCTAGCTACGTTGATTTAAGTAAATATGTCAAATTTACGTAGAAGCGCACTTCAATCAATCAAATATGTGTAGGTATTAAATTAAGAAAGAATAAGTAGATGAATCTGTTTGTTTTGATATGTTCATGGCCTCATGTACAGCTATCCACACACTTTCTTGGCTAAATGTTTATCAAACTTAGTTTCAGAAAAATAGAGGTGGCAAATTAGGCTATTGGGTTGGATAACGGGTCAAAACGGAAAATCTTCTCTAAATGTTGGGCCGGGTTGACCTGCTACAAATAATGGATGTACTCATCTATTTTAGCTATATTAATAAACTAATAACTAATGGCTGAAATGTTGGGCCGGGTTGACCTGCTACAAATAATGAATGTACTCATCTATTTTAGCTATATTATTAAACTAATAACTAATGGCTGAAATAAATCACTTTAGGGGGTTGAAAACAGTTAAATAGCACTTTGGAGCGACTTCTACCCAACCAACTTGTTTTTTTTCTTTGCTAGATTTTAAATTTGACATATTGAGTTGTGTTATGACCCAAATAAATCCATATAAAATCCATATAATGATTGAAATAAATCACTTTAGGGGGTTGAAAACAGTTGAATAGCACTTTGAGTGACTTCTACGCAACCAACTTGTTTTTTTTCTTTGCTAAATTTTAATTTTAACATGTCGGGGGTTGTAGTATGACCCAAATAAACCCATGGAATATTTTTCAGATATTGTAAACTTTTTGACTTAGACTGTTCTACATTATACATAAGATTTCTGCCATATTATTATTTGATTATTCTAAAATTTGTCTGGCTACATCTTCAGGGCTACTTTCGGCTGTTCTTTGCACGCTTTGAGAGACTACTCTCATGTTTAAGCATTGAAAAGGTCGTGCTTCCTGCAGCGAAAGATGCCAAATCCATGTGGATAGAAAAATTTGGTTTCAAGGAAGTAACACCTGAAGAAGTAAGTGGTTTTTTAATGTGTTTTCCATGAAGTTTCATTAATTTTCACTTACACATAAATGATTTGTTGTTTGGCGGGGTTTCAGCTTAAGGAATACCATCAGATTTATACAGCAATGGTGGCTTTTGAAGGAACCACATTGCTTGAAAGAGAGGTCCGTAAAATGTCAGGCTACTAGTTGAGATAAACTTTGGTACACTGACGATGTTATTCAAGTTGCTAAACATCTTGGGAGTTTCTTGTTTCGTGCTAACTGGTTAGAGTTTTGCCAGACGGTGAGCTTTTAGCTAGGGATGTATTTGGTCGCTAGTTCTTAGAACAAGAAACACCTTTTGGATTTATTAAAGTTTACCCTGTTTGCATCGAAGTTTTCTGTTGTAGTTTATATGATTTTATTTTATTGTCTTAATATTAGGGGTTCAATGAATTTTGCCTGATATGTGACATTTTTGTTTTTACGCCTTTCTTATAAAAGTTTGATGAATATCATTTTTGGTTATTAATAGCTAATGTTCACAAGTTCTCTTTACTTCATGAACGTTTAATCAATATTTAAGTACTTATATAATTATATGGTTAATTGTTTTGTTATTTTGACTATTGTATGTAACCATCTAAAACTTATTATAGTATATATCGAACTTTACAATTTCGTATATTGTATGTAATGGGTGACTAAATGACCGGAAATCATCGGTATTGATACATTCAATAGACAGTTTTACAAAGTTTGATATATACAGTAGACATTTTTTCAATAAGAAAAAACTAGGCACATGTTTATCCGATTACACGTTACATATAATACATGAAATTGTAAAGTTCAATACATGCAAATAACACTTCTAAAAGGTGGTTACATATCATAGTAAAAAATGTGAAGTTAGATATATAATGAAATAATTATATAATTATATATCAACTAGATGTGATACATTAAAGCTTAAAGTTTGAATTTCATATTTCCTATTGTTTAATAAGTTAATAAAAATGTATCAGACTATTTATTAACGGTCTACTAAGAATTTTCTTTTTTCAACTAAGATTTATTTAAATTTACAACAACATGTCTTTTCCGTCATTAAAGTTCAAACATAATTCCTTAAAAATGCTTTTTGTCTTGTAATAGCGAAGTGAATGATTGATCGAAAGCAAATTATGTCAGATTTGATTAAGCAAATCCTATTTTTTGAAATTTGTTGATTGGACATTTGAACTTATTGGTTGTTTCATGAAATGATAATTATGAGAGGGTATTGAAAAAAGTTCTTATAAAACAATATTGTGGATTGCGAAAGGGATTTATTTTTTGAATAATGGACATTAAAACCAACTAGCAAGAAGTTGGACATAGAAAATCACAAGAGGGTAGATAGGGATGAACTCGGGTCACAATTCCAATGAATCTACACGAGACAAACATTTTAAAACTTACATGAGATCCAAGTAAACATAGAAAGATTAAAATCGTCGGCTCATACCCAAGTGTGTTTCCCCTCGTCTTATTTGAAGTTAACGTCATTCATGTGCCTCAAAATGGACCAACGAGCCCATGAACGTAGGCTCGTACCTACATGCATTTCTTTAAGTTTTCCTAAGGAAGAACCAAAATTTGAAATACGAATGACGTTTTCCAAATTGAAAAGTTTTGGTCAAGAATTTCACAACCAACTAAAGATGTCAACTCATAATTCCTCATCAACAAAACTATCCCATTCGTTTTGAGGTCTCTATCACATACCGAGCAGGCGAGCATCTAATGGAGTGTAAATTGATTCGCCGTTAGTTTGTTTAAATTCATTATCGTCGAGCGTCCAAGAGAATATATTTACTTTAACAAAGAGTGTAAAACTCCACCAGTAAAGTAAAACTTACATATTGTTCTTTATTGAGTTAATGTAAAGAAAATTCTTTATAGTCAGAAGCTTAACAGTAATTTGGTTCGGTTTTGACAAATCCAATATTTCAATTTTTTAATAATCAGTATTGAGTTTCCATTTAATATATCAGTTCGAATTTTTATGGGTTATTTCAGTTAATAATGAAATTTTATGTTATGACCCAATTATAACTTGAGCTATAGAATGTATTGTGAAGGTCCAATGATAAAGCCCAATTTGCAAGGCCCAAGATGGAAATTAATTCTATTAGCTCCTTAAATTTCTGAAGTTCTGGGCCGAACTAGGGGTACTTCTAATTGACCAGGTTCAAATGTTGAATACTTGAATGCATGAGACCACCTTTTTTGAATACTTAAAAAGGTAAATACTGTTATGGATAAATATGGAATGGATATCCATATCTATTAGATAGAGTTTGTATTATACTAGGAGATGAATTACTTGTAGATTAAGTTATCTTGTAACTATATATACCTCCTTGATGAGATGAATAATACAATTATATTCTTTTCTCTATATCTTGTTTTTACTTTCACAACACGTTATCAGCACGTAACTCTCCTTTGAATTTTAAATTATTGATTCGGTAATCTTTTGTAATCGAATAGAGTGGCCGGCAATTAATTTGAGCATGAGTTTCTAGCCTATAATTTGAGTTCACCGACTCGAATTTGAGGTACGTACAATCTCAACCATTTTTTTTAAGCGATGGCTCGTTCATAATATATTTGAACTAGATGTTATATTATATGTGTTTTAAATTGCATACGTTAGTCCTACTTAATATGTGTCAATCTGTTATGCATCCAACACATGTATGCTACATATTTATTCTTCTAACTCCGTTGAAACCTCCGAAAGTGTGATTTTACATTCTAGACTATCGATTTAAGTGATTATTTTATCTTATGTCATCGATATAATATGTAAGCTTCAATTCTATGTTAGTATTTAATTATATTATAACTTTTTACTATAATGAAATATGTGTTGTCGAATATTGTGTTACAATTTGATTATCGATATGATAAATTGCAATATGCGATTTTAATTGTTTTGGACGGCTTGATAAGTTATTATACATCATATACATCTCTTCTCTTTATTAAATAAAAAAATCTACTTTATATTACTTCACATGTTTGATTTTAAATATATTTATTTGTGATATTTATATGATTTTATCGTAGTAAATATATATTATTTATATATATATCTTTATCGTGATGAACCGCATATTTCATTGACTACTTTTATTAAACCTTCATGTAAAACTAATTGTTTTATGCTTAGAAAATTTTGATATAATAAGTTTGTTTATTTATGTGATTATTGCAAAAGGGTACATGCTTTTGAGTGTGTCTATATGTTAGATGTAGAACTACAATAAGATTGAGAAAGTTAACGATTGACTTTTATTCTTAAAACTATTATTATGACTAACCTTGAGTTATGGCTTATGTACTTGTATATTATCTCCTATACTGTATATCTAAATATAGATATAAATACAATTTATAATTATATTGTTAATTTTAAATCTTAAAATTGCCTGAATAAGACACGGGATGATTTGTTATGGATAAAATTTCATGACTACCTTTTACATTAAAAGTGAAAGTGAACGATTTGGAGATCTGAGACGTAATATATGTTCGTAACGTGTCATTTAATAAACTTATGATGGTGATGGAACTGACTAGCGATAATACTACCATCTGATTTAGTTAAATTACTGCAAACTAATTTATTAATTAAATTCGACACCTCGTCATAGACTCATATATCTATGAAACCATGGGTTCAAAGAGAAAACACCTAGTTAGGTGACTTAATATCAAGTGAATGAAGATCTAACATGAAGATGCGAATAAAGTATATATCGGCTTTGACGATACTAAGTTGTTATCATAATTGAAGGTAAAACTTGTAAGCTTTGATTATTCGCTATTAAGATCACATAAAATCCTTTTTTTAGGCGTATGATCTTATTGTTATTATAAATTTATTTGTCAAAGCACCATATAAATATAGTACAAATAGAACTAATTACTTTATAGATTAGTGAAATAACGAAACGATAAGTATGTCAAATGGTTATGACTCTTAATTTGTCCGATTTAATTTTATACATCTACAAATTTGATTATTATTTGGATAAAGTTAGAGCATCTTGATCCCTACGGCACAGTATAACGAGATATATAATTTGTCTTATAGTTTTATGCTACCCTAAAAATGATCTATGAAAGGATTTGGACCATGAATGAAGTATGTCACAGGAAAAAGCGAACTAGAATGAAGAAAATAATAAATCACAGTGTTATATGCAATATATACTATCATTCTGAATGAGTGCTATATAAAATTTGCTATATATTTTTTTTATATTTATCTCTATTTGGTATTATTATTAGTAGTAAATGATGGATGCTTTATTTATCTTGTATGATATGACTTATATTCAAAAGTCAAGTGCAATTCATATACATATGATCATTGATGTATGTTATAGAAATTGAATTTTAATTCGGCTCAACTACAATATGTTCTCTATTCGATCTATATGCTTAAAAGATTGTATTATAAGTTTTCCTTATAATTCTAGTATATCTATTGTTTTATCTTTATGAATTTGAATACTACTTGGACAATATTAAGTATTTACCGACCATTGCATCTAGACCTTCGTGACATTAGACATACCTCTCATATCTTTATACTAATCACACTAACTTAACGGTTTAATTAAATAATTATGTCTTGTATTTTAATGCTAAAAGATACTTCTATGAAATGTGAAATTAGTTTGTAAGACGTGATCAACTAGACAACTATTGCATCTAGTAGAACAACTATTTAGATATATGCTAATCAAATTCAAGAATTTCATTGTTATTATATCTCTCGTATTAGTGATATATACTGATTGTCATGCATGGTTATAATACGCTCACTAGTATATTGATTAATTATCTCTAAATAAATTTTTGGGTATGAATATGTACTTGATATGCATGTGATATATCTAAGCTGGTTATGATTTAAAATTGGTATTGCATTTTTATGCTATCATACGAGCTTGCATAATTTGACTTATGACTTTGACACTATTAAATGGAAGTATGTTCTGTATTGTAACGTTAAATCTTACATATATAGAAATAATAATTGAGGACTTGAGTAATAATTTTATACAATATTGCCATATCTGTGTGCCTTCCTCTAGTTGGTATTATTGCTCACGATAATATGTACTTTGACAATATTCATTTCTTTTCTCATTAAATGTACATTATGAAAACTCATATAAATATCACTTGTACTAGAAATATGTTTTCAGTGAGATATTGATGATGATGCATGCATTATTTATATTGTGATATGATTTATAAACAAGTGCAATTGATGCATGCATGGTCACTTTTATTTTATGGACCTTGATTATTATTGTCATGACCGGTTAGATCATCCCGAGTCAATGATGATGCGAAATTAGAATCAAGAGATTCTAATGGTGATGACTTTTCATTTATTGTATGATCTCAAAGAAAGGTAATGATTACCGATTAAACTTGGTATCGAATTCTTTACGATTTTGAATATGATACAAGGGGAAGGGGATATATGTGGGTCTATATATCCACCTAATGGACCATTTAGAGTTATAAATCGATGCATCGTCTAAAATGGTCATGACAATCGCAACTAAAGTTTGCGTGATTGAGTGACTCGGCTAATGAGATTGCGAGCACGTACTGCATATTATCATATTTATTTAGAATATGTTGGTAAATATAACATATATTATGCGTCTTCAGTTGATTGTAATAAATGTTGAATGTCTATTAGTTCATACATAAGATTACTTTTGTTGAAACGCTTACCGAGAGTGTGAAATTGATTGAAAAATTATGACTATGATGAGAGCAAAACTATTAATGATATGCTGGGGCCATGTAAGTATACATGAACTAATATGAATTCGCATTGAGCCAAGAATGTTATAATTCCTCCCCATGATAATTAATTTTTGGTCATGAATAAGATATATCCCATCTTAAAATTTTTATTTGTTTGTGTGATATATATTTTAGTTGCTCCACCACAATGCGCAATGTCTAGATGTGACAAAATATTGGGAATATGTATGGGGAGGGGATAAGCAGCTTCAATTGGAATTATCACTATGACATTGATCCTCATAGTAAGAATAAGAACTCAAAGTTCAAATGATAATTCATATCAAAGAATTGCCAGACATGTTCGTTGACCAAATTGAGTGACTTGGTCACCTATATAAGCTGCACTGCTCCAAATTTAGATTGGTAATAAGTACACGACACGTGTAACATGGTAGATTTATCGATTCCAAATAAAATCCTCAAAGTAAAAAGGGAGCAAGAAATTGAGATGGTCAAATTGAGGTAATAAAGACCCCATGAGAAGTTAATAAAGAGATACTAGACATGAAGATTATAGAAAAACCTTGGGTACTCGAGAAAGATCGAAAAGTGAAAAGACCTCAATAAATTCTATGATGTCTAGAAAAGTGTGGAATCGAAATGATTGAAATCGACGTCGTTAATACTATTGTATTATGTAACGCTAGATTTGTAAACGAGGATCGTAAAAATATTGATGCCAAAGAGTGCATATGTAGAGGTTATTGGCCAATATAAAAAGACGCAAGAAACTTATGAAAATGAAATATCTCAATGTGAGATGGGTAGGCTTAAAATCTATACACGTGGAGGTGTAAAACATATCTTATATTATTCGGTCTTAATGCAAAAGTCCAAAGAGTATAAAGCTAAGAGATATAAGGCAAGAGTGATGATACAAAGATTATTTGCAAAGACTTATATTTGAGGAAACATTGTATTTGGTGGATGCAACTATCTTACTAATGTATTATAAGTTGGTTTGGCTATATAAGAAAACTTGAATCGCGTCTATTGAATATTATGAGAGCTCATTGAAATTACGTGAATGATATGAAATGCTTAAAACCTACGTCATGATTTAAAAGGGCCTTAAGGTAGAAAGATTCTCAAGAAATTATTTAATTATATTGAATAAGTCCTTATATCGAATAAAGATCATTTGGGCACATATGATAGAAATCGTTCTTGAAAATAATATACTTTATAAAATGATTGTGTTAGCCCATGAATCATTTGGGTATAAATATATTGAAATTCATAGTATTTGGGAGTTTCCAAAAACGATTGAATACTCGTAAAAGAAACTGAATTGAACGATTTTGTAAAGACAAGGTTTTGTCATTCGTTAAGGTTTTGGATTAAACATCTTGATGATATAGTTTTTGTATCTATATAAGAAGAAAAATTATGGGCAAATGACATTTACTAAGGCACTTTTAATAGTTGTAAAATTATTTGATGTTGATATTCCTTAAGGGATATAAAATGTATGAAGCATGTCTCATGATTACTATGTTTAAAGCATATGAGTAAAGTTCTCGAGAACACTACTTGATTGTATTGAATTAATCACGATGTGGGATAAAAGGTTAAAGCAAAATGGGCATGTGTATTATAATCGTCTTAGTCTATGAAGGTATTCCAATTGAAATTGTGCAATACAAAGAATTATGTTTGCCACAAACTTTTATGATAAGACCTGAAGTTAAATATGGTCAAGTTTCATACAGTTTGATTTTATAAATATAAAAGAACTTATTGAAAGATTCTAAAGGCAACTAAATCCTTACCAAATGATATTGAAATAGAAGACAAAGGTTGTCTTCATTGGTATACGTATTGAACATCTTAAGAATGAAATCCTTGTGCATCATGAAAGATGAAAATGGTGTACGATCTATATGGATAAATGACGCTCATGGTTATGAGGTCAAATGATGTTGAACGACCCCTATTGACTTCAAAAGATGATGATCACAATATTCATTTAAAAGTGTCATACTTAAATGCATATGAAACATTGTTAGATCTCGCTAGTGGTCATACATGATATAATATATAAATTATTTTGAATCTGTTGGTATTGTTTAAATTGTGAAGTACTAGGATGTACTAGAATGATATGTATGACGTATGTATAATACTTTTGGATATGTGAACAAGTGAAGGACATTTGTTCATGCGAGAATCTCGCAACTTTATTCTATCAAGACACTTACAAATGTTGACTAAAGAAGTTGGTTTAAGATATTGGATTTCACGACTAAAGGGTTCAAGTGATGTGATCATCAGGGGGAGAGAAAATACGCGTTGCACTCTTTTTCCCTTGATTATGATTTTGTCCCACTGGGTTTTCTTAGCAAGGTTTTTAATGAGGCAACATCCCCAAGTGTATTGAAAGAGTTATGTACTCTTTTTCCTTCACTAGATTTTTGTTCCTTCGGGTTTTATCTAGTAAGGTTTTAATGAGGCATAATCTTTATACAATGGACATCCAAGGGGGAGTGTTATGGATAAATATGGAATGGATGTCCATATCTATTAGATAGAGTTTGTATTATACTAGGAGATGAATTACTTGTAGATTAAGTTATCTTGTAACTATATATACCTCCTTGATGAGATGAATAATACAATTATATTCTCTTCTTTATATCTTGTTTTTACTTTCACAACAAATACTGAATAGCTTATGAATTTTGGGTGTAATATTGTAAATTTCTATAATCTCCAACACTTAGAAGCACCCGTAAATTTATGCCAAATTAATCTCGTGAAAATTTTGAATGGAGGGGAAACATTCCATAAAAAGATACATATGATATATTTATACTTAGTTTTTATTTTTATTTTATCAAATACTTATTCTTAACTTCACATCATATTTTTAAGGAACTTGTATACGTAAAAGGAATTGGAATTTGTAAGTAACTGAAATGTTCTTGTGTGACCCACAAACCCATTATATCATAATAGGGTTGAGTTCAAATGAGAATAGAAATTTTAGTGAGAATAAAGGAATGAATTCTAGTCATCAATTTTGCAAAATCCAATTTTTCCCCCAAATTAAATATCTCACAAACGGCTAATCAAAAAATTATAAAAATTGCATCATAAAAATCAACATTCTTTTCTCTACGATTAGACATCCCTCATGATATACTTTCGACGATTTTTTTTTTTTTTTTGGGTTGAAAACCGGTAACACATGTGTTAGTGGTTGGTAACACATGTGTTACTAGCGACTAACACATGTGTTACCTAGTTGTTGGTAACACTTGCGACTAACACATGTGTTACCTAGTTGTTGGTAACACTTGCGACTAACACATGTGTTACCAGTTTTTAAAACCCACCAAAAAATGAAAAAAAAAAATTCGTCAAAAATATACCTTGTGAGATATCTAATCGAAGAGAAATAAATGTTGATTTTTATGGTGCAATTTTTATATATTTTTAACTAGCCACTTATGAGATATTCAATTTTAAAAAATGTTGGGGGTATTATTATCTTGATGAAATGAATGGTTGAGATTGATTTCTCTATTCTCACAAAAAATTTCATTCTCATTTGAACTTAATTCTATAATAATAATAATTTTATAAATACTTTTGCCGTTGCATAAAAAAATATATTTAAATGATAAAGTGTATATTTAATGTCAATCAATAATCATGACAAAATAATGTTATAAATCAATACCTACTTATATAATAGGATTTTAGATTGATAATTAGAAATGGTTAAACAAATAAACAAATGATATAATGTTAGTTGATATTGTTAAATAAGTTTTAATAATATAAATAACACACCATAAATATGTTAAATAATAAAATCCCGTATATTATTTTGTATTAAACTGAGCGTTACTTATAGAGTGCATGAGTTACATAGAAACACTAAAAACTCTAATGGACTCGATATGACCCCATCATACAATCAGTTTGGGTCATACTATGCAAAACATATTGTTTAATACTTTTTCACGGTCCAGGCGATTAATTCGCGAAAGCTCAGGACTGTAGGAAAAACTCTTAATATTAAATAACTAACTACTTTGTTGATAAAGATGGAAAGCTCAAGACTATAAGAAAAACTCTTAATATTAAATAACTAACTACTTTGTTGATAAAGATGTTTGATAGCAAGTGAAACTCTTAATATCAAATAAATAATTAATATGTTGATGAAGATATCTGGTAGCAAGTAACATTTCTTGGAAGTCTTCAAAGTCTTCATGTCGTATCAACAAAAAGAAATTAAGAAGTTTCAAGAGAATTGATTGAACAGAAACGAGAGGACTTTGCTAGAAAGGAAAGGATTTTGAAGGTTGTTTCAGGAGACTTAAGATAGGAAAAACATAGAAATGAAAATAGATTTTTGTCTTTTTTATTTTTATAGAAAGAAGGAACAACAAAATTATGTTTAAAGGATGACCAATAGGTAAATAAGACTTTGAGGTTTAAAATCGGCATTAAGGGATGGTACGTACGAAGCTGTTGACTTTTGCTGATAATTTGTTGTTTTTTAATTTTTTTCACTGCGAACCAGATCGAAAAGAAGTGCAAAATAAATGAAAAGAATAAGGTTTAAGATTAAAGAACAAAGATGAGGTGTTTGCAGGATCAGATCTATTTGATAAGTACCGATGACACATGATAATAGTGATTTGGATAGATTAGTGTAATTTTTTTAGGGCTCTCTATTAGTGATACTAATGACTTGGGCCAAGTAGTGTAATTTTTTTAGTTATTATATTTGTGCCACCAGTGATCGAAAGTCCTGGGTTCGTCACTTGGGGTTCGGTCACTGTATAAAGAGTTGAAGATTTCAACAATAGATTTGCAAAATTGTGGTGATGCATGGCAGCTCCAACTACGATGGTTTTTTTCTCTCTTCTAGAAGAATAGATTAATAATGACGGAAGCTAAGATTTGGCCACAAATCGAAGAAAGAGATAGAAGGAGAGAGCTTGTAGAGAAGATAATTTTGACAAGTATGGTTAGAGGTGGTGGCTCATGATGGTCGACTAGGTCGGAATCAAACGCGTTCTGATATCATGTTAAATAATGAAACAACGTAGGTTATTTTGCATTACATTGAACGTTATTTATAGAGTACATGAGTTACATATAAACCCTAAAAACCCTAATGTACCCCGATCCTCACTTAATATTGACGATAACACATTGTAATGTTATAGAAAATTTATTCAAAATTATAAATTCTATATTAAAAACGTAAACATTCAACATATTTTGCTAAGAAATTTGAATTTCTTAATTAAGAAGATTTCAATACCTCCCCTTTCTTAAACCAAACACCTAAGGGATTGAACCAAACATTATGTGTAATGAATTCATATTCAAAGTCCATTAGATTAAAATAATTATTAAGAAGCAATTGTGCCTTAAACTTTAAATTTCTTGAATATCATCCCCATCATTTTTCCAAGGCTACTTATAAGCTCGTAAATATCTGATTCAAGGTTTTAAGCTAATTAAGAATCACTCAATAGCTAGGTAACATTTAACTATTTATTGAATCGTTGTTGTATGTAAATAGTGAACTAAAATAAAGCTAATTAGATTTGTGTTCCTAAAATATTAGCAAATCAAACACCTATTTGAGTACAAACTAAATATAATCTCGCCAAATCTTGTGGATCATTTTGACTAATTTCTTCTATTTGTAAGATTTAAAGCTGATGGCACTCCAACACACACACACAAAGAAAGAAGAAACTATAACAATAAATCAAACAATGAAATTTGAGTGCAATCGATGAATATTTTACCATCATATGATTGCAACTAACCATTCAACTTCTTATATATAGTAAAATGGTTGAATAGTTGAGCTATTCGATCGGTGAGAGGGGTCAGAAGTTGAGTTGATATGCTATTAGGCTAAGTTTACGTTTATAGCTTTGCACTTATTGAAATTTATAGAAACCCGATAACTTTTCTTTTGCAAATAACGTACATAAAGTTCAACTTATAGATTATTAAAGCATGTATGCTCAAGCTGGTAAGCTTATAACTCGTAAAATGAGCTTACCGGTTATTCTAAGTTTTAACAAGTCTATAAGCGGAAAGAATAAACTACCTGAAAAACCCTCACTACAAGAAGAATGGGCATTCAACGTTATCAAATTAATTTCAGTAAATGCTTTAGCTTATTAAAAGATTAAACTAGACTTAATTAGGTAAATTTAACTAGATTAAGTTGCATAACGATCCATGATTCGTCAATATTTATGAATTTCATGTATCTTAGAACTCTTTTCATATTTGATTGCTGGAAGAATTATTTCTTTTGTAAAAATTGAGCCTCCTACATATACAATGTCGACAATATCATTTATTTACTTTTTATTTTATTAATTATATCATTGTAGTCATTTGTTGTTAACATTGACTCGTATTTGCAGATTTTAGAGAATACACCGACAAAGATTTGAATTAAAGATGAAACTCGCAAAAAATAAAATATAAGGACTATTTATGTAATTTACTCTTTGTCCTAACCCTAACCCTAACCTTAACCCTTATATAACCTACGTCCTAAAAACTTTCAAGATCGTGTCAGAGAGCCCTAGCGCCTCATATAACCTACGTCCTAAAAATTCGCATTTCAAATTTGTGTCAAAAAGCTCTAAATCATATAAGTTGTGCAAAATCCTGTTCTTGTTCCCACGCACATACATCTTCTCCTGATCATTTTAGATATTCTTGCTGTTTCCGTTTTCTTGTAACAAGCGCAAAAGGTTGTGTAAATTTGTTCTCTTAATTAATCATGTTAAGGACGTGTTCAGGTATTTGTTGTCTTTCTAAAAAATAAAAAGATTCTTGTTATGCTTCTCTGGATGGTTGCTGAATCTATATGTTATTTTAATTTTATGGTTTTTAGGTTCTCACACTTCCGTTTTCTGCACGTAATCACACTTAAAAGTGTTTTATATAGATCGATTCCTTGATGTGTTATTACTTTTATATTGGCACTGTAATGAAAATTAATTAGTCCTCAAAAAGTGTTATGTTAGGTTTCAATTGTACGTGTCAGTGTATAGTAGTAGATAAACAGTCATAGATCTGTGCCATATATTCTTTAAATGCTGCCAATCTGAAATTTTATTATAGATTTCTCTCTGGCTATCTTGTTTTAAATATGTCTGGAAATCGGATCCCAACTGGTTTAGATCTTATTGACGTTTCAAATCTTTTATATTTGCTTAAATTTACCTTAGCAGTTCTTAAATTCATGTTGCACTCGATTAATGATGGCGCATCAATTGTAATGAATGTGAACCTTGGTTAGCAGTCTCTATTGAACGAAATCTGAAACCAGTATTTTTATTTGCAGGGTTTTCTGTTTCAAGGTTAAGAGGTCTATACAATGTGTAGTTGATTGCAGGGAATGAATTATGAATCTATAAACAATAACCGAGAACAAAAGGTGTCAAGGTATGAGTATTTCTATAATAATTTACAGGACTGGAGGACCAGTTTCTATAAGACTTTATATTTTCTTTAATACATCGCATAATCTAACGTCAAACATATATATGCTAATGTAATTCTCCTGGCTCATTGTAAATTTTGGATGCAGTTGTTTTTCCCCCCTCTATGTCGTTACTATAGAATACAAGTTCGAGGACTGCTTGTGCTGCATTTGCGGCTATGAGGTTTCATTTCTTAAACCTTTTGGTATCTTATGTCTCTTTAATTATTTCTTCTTTTTTTTTTTAACATAACTTCTGTTGTTTTAGAATAGAATTTGGGGATTTATGTTCCTTGATGAAGTGATCAGTTTTTCAACAGTGTGCTATATGTGTTTATATATATAGGTCAAGATTTGTCCACTGTATCCATTAAAAAAACTTAAAAATTAGAATTCTTTATGATACTTACTGACTAAAATAAGTATTGGTGTTTAGATTTAAAATAATGACCCAAATTCTATGATACTGATTTAGAATCATATTAGTTGAAGGCACTTGTTTTGTTTTGAAATGCATGTGGGTTTCTAACATAATTCTATAAAGATGGTTGATCCGAATAGATCACACTGGATATATAATTTTTCAATATTGGTCTAACTATCCCCTCATAAGAAATATAAGATATTTTACTTCTTTTTTTTAAAAAAACTACGAATTTGTAAATGTTTTCATTTTGTTTATCTTAAGAAGAGAAACGTGGGGAAGTGCGTTTCTACATCAAAGACTCGTAAATACATATTTCTTTCACCAATGTTTTTGTAATGTATCATTTTTTATTTCTCAAAAGTGTAGCTGATTCTAGCTTGTCATAACTTGAAATAAAGGGGAAAATATCATTAAAGTTGGTATTTGTTCTTTGACAAATTTTAACCGATTGTCTTCTCCAACATTACATACATGATTATAGTTAATAAATGTTAGCTGTGTAAAATGTTGTTCCCCGTTGGAATTAGATAAAAGATTGTGTCTGACGTCAAGTTAGTGTTTAATTTATGCATTTTAACATAATTGCACCAATAGACACATGAAAATAACAAGTCTTTATGTTTTTATTTAATAAGGGCGTCAAAAATCATCTGTTGTTAGTTAAGGAAGAAGCTTTACATGATGGAACTACACTGGTTTATCTTTTCCATGGAGAGGTAGTGGAGTTTTATAATACATTAATGATCTAGAATCTTATCTTTAAAGATATTACTAGAGGTCATAAACATGGTCATGGAATATTTTGTAATTGTTGCGAGTCTTGAGGTCTTTTTTTTGTAACCCTTAATACTTGGCAAAGAGCATCAAAAAGAATTACTGTTTCTTTTGTTATATTTTGTTGATTAGTCATCCCCTCTCAGTTTGAAGTTCATGCTGGCAAGCCCTTGCGCTAAAAATCTTGAGTTTCATCACCGGGCATGGACAGATATATACGTGTTTTTAAACAGAGATAGAAAGTTCTTTTTTCGTATCTTTTTTATTGGGGATTGAATTTGTATCATAAAGAATCTGATATGTATTATTTCGCTCATACATAATGTGTATTTGAAAACCCAAACTCTCTTAATAAATGGTTCTACGAACATTGTGAAAAATCTACAAGGTTTGTGTAACAAATGGCCGTAGATCAGATTGCATGCGCAATATGCAAGTTTCATTTTTACTCAATATACTGTTCTGCACTATATTATATCAAATTGTGCAATTTCCATTGAAATAATAACTTTCATGTATACAGAGCATATGATTTGACCAAGCTATGGCAGTACGATCATCGAAGACATTTTTCTCTTCCTCAAAATCATATGCTCTGTATACATAAAACTATTATGTCAAAAGGATTGAAAAATTTGATAAAGTATAGTGCAAAACACAATACTATATTGAGTATGAATGTTACATGCATGTTGCGCATGCAATCTGCTCTATTGCCATTTGTTCCACAAATTTCGTAGATTTCTGGCAATGTTCGCTAAATCATTTATCAAGAGAGTTTGGATTCCCAGAAACACATGTTGTATGAGCGAAATAATACATATCAGATTCTTTATGATTCAAATTCAATCTACAATAAAAAGGATACGAAAAAATAACTTTATGATCTTTGTTTAATAACATGTATATATACATGTCCATGTCTGGTGATGAAACTCACTTTTTTTGCACAAAGGCTTGCCGGCATGAACTTCAAACTGAGAGGGGATGACTTATCGACAAAATATAACAAAAAAAATAGTAAATCATTTTGATGTTCTATGCCAAGTCTTAAGGCTTACAAAGAATCTACCTCAGTTTTGCATCAACTACAAATTATTCCACGGCCCTTTTAATGTCCCACTAGCAGTATCTATAAGAAAATGATATTGGATGATTGAAACGATAATGATCCATATATATGATATATATGCATTATAAAACTCCGTTATCTATCTGTGAAAATGATAAACTAATGGAGTTTCATCATGTAACCCTTGTTTAAGAACTGATGCTTCTTAAGAGCCCTTTTTAAATAAAAATATCAAAAGATAGGTGTTACTTCCACGTGTCTAGTAGAATGTTAATATGGAATGAAAAAAACTATGGACTAACTTGACTTTAGATACAATATTTCTCTATTTCAAACGAGGAATAACATTTTACACATCTAATAATCATTATAACTATTTACATAATGTTGGAGAAAACAAAGATAGATATGTGTTAGGTTAAGAAATGTCTAAGAACAAATTCCAACTTTTTTAATATCGTCCCCATTATTTTAAGTTGTGATGAGCTAGAATCAACTAGACTTTTGGGGGCTTCCGAAACAATCTCGTTGACCTGCAAAGTCACATCATAAAACTATCAAATTATAAACCATTAAAAGTGGCATGAATTACCGCCAGTAGAATATAAAAGAAGATAACACATGTTGTCATCACCTATGGCTGACTATGCTCTTCTTGTAAAACCATATCCATCATACATGAATGTTTGTCATGTAGAACTTTGTATACATCGGAGGATTACACCAAAAGAGGTATCAGAAAAGCTTTACATTTCATATTTATTTTGACAATATGAGAAGAGATAGGCTAAAAGAGGTATGAATTTTTGTTTTTCGTTGTTGAGTCTTTTACGAAAGAAATTTGACAACTTGATACTTGCAAATAACTAGGGAACCACGCATTTCATGATGTCCTGAGCAAAGGGTCGGAGCAAATATGCTAATTAGTAAGAAAAATAAGTGACTTTTGGAAGCTACATGGCTTGTACATTATTGACATGTATTCTTTTTTCTTTTTTTGGAACAGCACAAAGTACTCCCGAAAAATCCGAGGCACCCAATCGCTGACTGTTAGTTCGAGGAATTAGTGAGAAAAAATTTTTAGATGTTAAAGAACTAAAAGATAACTAACTACTTAGCAAGTGTTTAATTACACACATAGCCATATGCCATTGACCGAATGATATCTTTTCCCGTTACCGAATCAATAACAGGGTTAAAGTGGTCTTCTTAGCATCAAAAACAACAAAATAAATCATTTGCGACAATTAATACATTGAACTCAAAATATAACAATAACTCGCATGAAATATATGACAGCTTCTTCACGTAGCATTTTGTGCTCTTGAGAAGCATCTCTGCCGTGGAATACAATCCACTTCCACATCAGATTTAGTGATGACGTAATGAGGGACCTTCTCCGGCCCACAAACAACCAAACTCTTAATGACATATAAAGTCTTTCACTAGCCACGGTGCAGAATCAGTTGCCTCGTGCGACTTTATTCTATTGTTATGAGTTTGGTAATTTGTGTGCCGTGAAGGTGCTTGATTGTGAGTGAGGATGAAAGTGAAGGATGATCTCACTAAACCTGATGGGAAGTAGATTGTATTCCACGTACTGCAAAGATGGTATTCAAGAACACAAATTGTTACTTGAAGAAGTTAATATATTTCATGTGAGTTATTATCATATTCTGTGGTGAAATGGATTAATTAGCGCAAATGATTTATTTTGTGAATTTGGTCTAACAAGATTGCTTTAACCCAATTATTGATTCAGCAAGGGGAATCGATTTCATTCGGTCAAGGGCATACATATAATCTTTGCCAAGTTGTTACTTCTGTTTTTGCTCTTTAGCATTTAATACTATATTTCTTTCTCCTTCCTCGAACAAACATGAAGCGAATGGTGCCATGGATTCCTCGGGAGTATTTTGTGCGATTTTAACAATAGAGTACGTAAGGCCACACTTCTCATGTTGCATTTATTTATAGTTCCTTGCTGAATAAATATCACTATTCCTTCAAGTTTTTTTCAAACTTCAAGGTGATGTTAATAATGATTCTTAAATAAATCACTTTAGGGGGTTGAAAACAGTTAAATAACACTATCAGAGAAGTGCACCTGACCAACTTGTTTTTTTCTTAGTTGTGATATGAGCCAAATAAACCCATGGGATATGTTTCAGATAATGTAAATATTTTTGTTTAAGACTGTTCTACATTAAAGATTAAGTTCTGCCATATTATTATATGATTCTTCTAATGTGAGTTGTTTTAATTCTACCATGCTATAGGTTAAATGTTGTCGTCGGTCTTTGATGAGGAATGTGTTGTTACTGTGCACATATATTGATGAGACAGTGATGCACGTCTTCCCTTTCCAAGAAACTTGAAAAACCTTCAAGAAAAATCTACAAACATTGTAAGGAAATATAAGAGAATATATCCTGTAATGAAATAAATAGATATCACTACTGGACATGGCAAGATGGGTTGGGGAACGAATAAAAACGTGCTCTGGTTAAATGGGGTCATTTTTCTATAAAAGTCGAAACACGCAGGGTTGGTTGGGTTGACCCGTATACTCTTTTCGTTTACGGTTTAAATTCTTTTTAAAGCAATCTGTGTTAATTATGATTTTGGAAACAAAGTTATCACGAGATTAATATTAATTTTTGAATAATGGGGAACGGATTCCGTACAAGTCGAAACAAACGCCCTTGATTGGTTTGACCGGTAAACTCTTTTCCTTTTTAGTTTAAATTCTTTCTAAAAGCAATTAGCGTGTTAATTATGATTTTAATAACAAAGTTATTCAAAGATTAACCTAAATCCTTGACTAAAACAATCTAGGAGGTCGTATGCATGCAAAATAGAGTTTGGACAACTTTCCACCCATTTGACTAGTACCCTATTTAGCTATTTATTTATGTATTTGAACTGTTTGAGTTAAAACACAATCCAATTGAGCAAATTTATAACTAAATCAGTCGAAGTTGTCGTCACTGCTCACCGTTTCTCAACAAACTATTGGGAATTTTAATTCTACCGTACAGAGCATGATATTCAAAATTTCCCTTGCTTTCAACGTGTAATGTTTCTTAATGTGGTTTTCATGCTCAGAGGTTTACTTCGACCTGATCATTGATTTGGTAAGGTAAGCGATTTCATTTCGTCAATGGCATACAGGTAATAATAAAGCTTAATTTAAAAGCGACACGTTGTAAGTAATATATAACCCCAATCTCCATTTTCTAGTAAATGGTTGAAGTTGCCTGTTTGCCACCACTATGTAAAACCATTGTAGGAGCAAAGTATATTTGAGAAACTTACATGAATGCAGAGTGTATGATTTTGAGGAAGATAAAGATGTCTTTCAAGGAGCGTACTGTAATGGTTTTACAGTACGATTTTACTGTTTGTCACAACTATGTGAAACCATTGTAGCAGCAAAGTATATTGAGAAACTTACATGAATGCAGAGTGTATGATTTAGAGGAAGATAAAGATGTCTTCAAAGAATATTGAGAAACTTACATGAATGCAGAGTGTATGATTTTGAGGAAGATAAGGATGTCTTCAATGAGCGTACTGTAATAGTTTGTGACCAGGTATATAAATGTATATTTTATGCAGTTTTATGGTTTATAAATTTACACGCTAATCTATTTTCTGTGCCTCACAGTGCGAAAAAGAATATCTCATAGGCTGTTTATGGGAAGAGGGGATAGCTCAGCTGCAGGTGGTGATTATGCGCTTGTTTTTCTTCATTAGTTTCTACCAAATAAGAATTGAATCGACTTCAACTTTTGAAGTACGAAAACTATGATAAATTTTGTTTGGTTTGAGGTTTAACATCTTGACATATGTGGTATAACAATTTAATGCTTACCTTTGGTTTCATCTGTCCTGAATGAGGGAATTAAGGTGGGTATAGTCGAACCGGTTAATTCAAAGGTGGGTAACACGCAGCCGTGTTGGTGGATATGAGGTGACTAAGTAAAAAGTCGAACTTTTTTACCACAGGGGATGCTTTACCAACGTGATTATTACAAAATAGCTTGACAGTGTATCCCCAAGTTGGTTATATATTGTTTGGATACTTTTCTAACGGTTGGTAACATTTTATCTCTTCCAATAAAATTCAGCATTTGACAACTGTATTCTTGTTTTTTCTTCAAAATAAAATGAGAACTCAAGTCATAACCATTGTATTTACTTTTTCCTGATCAATTTCATTAATGATGGGATGCTTATTTGCGAACCAATGTTATGAATAGTCAGAACTCAGAAATTTGTGAATTATGATGCTTTATATTCATATAAAGTTAACAATTTTTTTTTAAATTATTTTCTTGATACTACATTTGCCCTAATATTAAGTGTCATTAATTTAGGGGTATCAAAATGACTTTACAACTATTGATGTTATGTCCGTTCTAGATAAATATATATATTTGTGAACAAATTTATATATTCGTGCTATGAACTATTACAGAAAAGGTACTCCTTAGGCTACAAGACCTGCGTTATGAATTGTAATAACCCGTTCCACATCAGTATGAGATAATAAATTTGAGTCCCTTATAAGTCTAAAGTATTAGGCTACTAGTATACTTCGACCATGTATTTTAGTTGATTCTGAAGGATATCTTGAGTAGTCTATCCCTTTCGGCTTTGGGGGTTGTTACATATGGTATCAGACCCATAGCCATCCAGGGTGTGATGGGCACGCGGCTCGTGCATCTCCTGAGGTATAGATCATGGTTATTGGTTATATTTCAGCCTGACGAGGACGTCAGAAGTTTAAGTGAGGGAGTTTGTAACAACCCGTCTCACATTGGTATGAGATAAGAAATTTGAGTCCCTTATAAGCCTAAAGTAGTGGGAATTGGTTATATTTCAGCCTGAAGAGGACGTCAGAAGCTTAAGTGGGGTTGTTTGTAACAACTCGTTCCACATTGGTATGAGATAAGAAATTTGAATTCCTTATAAGCTTAAAGTAGCGAACTACTAGTATCCTTCGACCATAATTTTTAATTGAACTTGAAAGATACTCGAATAATGTATTTGCTTTCAAGGCGTTTTACATGAACTTACTAACACACATGTGAAAGCTTGACTGAAATAAATGATGTCCATGTTTTTTACTTTATCTTTAGAACTAGTCCTCTACAAATAAATTAGTTTAGTCGAGTTTGTTGGCTTTAGTTATCGGTATCAAATTTCTCTCCCTTTCTGTTTGTAAACATCTACCTCTCTTTTTTTGAAAACAAAGTATATGAGATAAACAACTGCTTCAACAAATGTTGAAGAAAAACCACAAGAAACAATGATATAAACTGAGAACCAAAGTTAGAAGCTCTGAAACTTAAAAATTGTGTTCCTAGAACCTCATTAATAGAGTTTCAATCTTTGAGTTTCCCCTTCTTATTTCAGAATTCCTAATGAGTTTGAAATCATCCCCCACAGAATTCACTCAAAGTGCATACATGCCAAACCACTGATACACTTAGCGGAGAGATGGATGAAAAATTGTGACTCTACTTCTGCTATTTTTCAATACAATAACGTTTAGCTAATCAAACACGCACAAAGTAATCACCTTTAAACCATTAACCAACAGCTTTTACATTGTCGTTTATAATCTGGTTTTCAGAATTAACCTTAATCAAGAATCTGAAGAATGAATGATCAATAAATTTAGGCTCCAAATGCCTTCAACTCAACCACTCGAGCCCATATTTATATAACAAATACCATCTTACAATTTGGACATCAAGTAAACCTCGTGTCAAATTTGTCATCACGTATGAGAAGATATAAGAACAAAACCAATTAGCTGATATCATGCTAATCGAAGTTCATTTTTCTATAATTAATCAATTAAACTTGACGTAAATAACAAGGAAGTTAACATGAAACTAGTAAACTACTAACTGTATGCAATTTATACCACATACATAAATACGATCAAAACATTTGTGAACCTTTCTTCCCAAAAATTGCTTCCCAAACCAAAGGCAAGAATGGACCTTTTTTCTCCATGAATTCCCTAACACCCTTCTCATCAAACCCAAACCCTTTATCTTTCAACTTACTAATCATAACTTGAGCAGCTTCCAAACCCCTTTCCCTACAAAATCCGTTAACCAAACCCGTAAAAGTAACCAAATTAGGGGAATGACCCGCTTCAATCATCTCCAAACAAAAGTCGAACCCATCGTCTAACCTCTTCCCTTTAACCAAACCCTGAACCAAAACACCATAACTATATGCATTTGGTACAATCCCATTCTTCTGCATTTTCCTAAATATTCTTATCGCTTCATCGGGCTTATTAGACTTACAAAACCCTTCAACTACTGCTGTATATATCACCACTTCAGGTATCGAACCTCTCTCACGCATGGCACCAAACAGCTTCATGGCATCTTGAACTAACCCATCACTACACAAACCATGAAGCATTGCAACTGCATTTGGTATTAAACCGGTTTCTTTCATCTTCCTGAATATCTCATCTGCGTCTTCCGGTGGTGTCGGTGGCGGCTCCTCCGCTGCCACTTCTCCGCTATCACTACCCAAATTTTCAGAACTTAATTTACTTTTATCCTGATCGAATCCAAGTTTAAACCGATCGAGAAACACGTCGGCATCCGGACTCTTATCGTCCTTAACGCTTCGATTACGCGAAAATTGGGGCTTTTGTTCATCATCATCAAATGCGAAATTCGAGCTATTACCATCCGATTTTCGACTCTCATTTCTATTAAAATCGAATGATGCTCTGTTATTCTGTCTATACCTACTGTCCCTATCAAAATTAGGGTTCCGATTTGTATCAAAATCACGTCTTCTTCTTTGACCTCTATTATCAACGGCGCTGCGGTCATCGTTGCCGTCAATGAATCCGGAGAGACGTGACGACGAAGGAGCGCGATCGGATGTGATGAATCCGTCGCCGGAGCGGCGGCGTGGTGGTGGCTGACGACCGCTGGCGTAACCGTCATTGGACCTGTTATTGTATGATGAAGAAGAAAAAAAGCTTGACAGCAATGGTGAATTTACATGACGGCGAAATTGGTGAACAGAATGATGGTGATGGTGATGGTGATGGTGATGATTTGAAAAGGTGAATGAAATTAGGTTTGAAATGTTAAACCCTTTCTTCATTGTACCTATTTTGCTGTTTGTATAAACCCTAAACCCCCAATTCAAGTTATGGAAACGGAGCACAGGAAATTGTTGTACGCTTAAATGAAAATAGCAATAGAAAAAATAAAATAAGATTATACCAACAATAAAAATAACATAAAATTATATAAGAGGAGTAATAAATACAACACTCATCTTAAGATAAGATACTCAATGGATTAATTGACTTGGCCGAATTGTTACATACAAATTGATTTGATTGCTCTAAATTTAAATAATTAATTATTTATTAATTTTTTCCTTTAGTCAATCGTAATATCGACTGAAAAAAGAATCATCTTAATAAATCAATTAAAAATATACACCAATTTATATTGTACAAGTAATAATACAAATTTTTAATAAATTTATTAAAAGTAATAATAAATTTATGATTGTTGTAAATATAGATACACCGATCTCAACAAAAATGATGTTATAAAGATTTGGAATCTAAATAAGTTTTATTATATTGTTTTTATGTACTAGGATAGCGAGGACGGAGTTTACATAGATGTTCACATTCTAGCCAATGTTCAAAGATTACTTTGATGGGCTCAAAATAAGTTTTATCATGGTGAATCCAACTATTTGAGCTAATCATATATTACTTTAGCTAGCAATGTATCCGTTATGTACGGTAATAAAAGATAAAAAAAAAAAAAATTATAATAATTGACGATAATAGTCAACAATAATATGAAACTGTGATCGATAGATATAGTGATCATATGTTTTCATGATGATTATTATTAATATTGATCGATATCGGTGGTTAGCAACGATGATATTGTACATAAAGTAATCAATTTTAATTTATACTTTTTAAATTTTATGTTACGTTATCTTTTTAACAAATGTTAAATATCTAATATGCCTATAAATTTTCTATGTAATCATTCGCATAAAGTTTTGGTTAAAACAAATATTATCACAGTTTCTTAACCTGTCATTTTACTCTAGGAAGCTTCTACACTTGCTATGTGTTCCTTTCTATTGCCATGTAAGACTATGTAATCATAAAGCATTTCACAGCTCACGATCATTAATTGATTAATTCATCTTTCAATTTTTCTTTTCTCCGTTTCACGATGATAAAAATTAAAAGGTAACAAGCTTTTTTAATGTCTAAATACTTAATTATTTGTACCAAAGTAATTTTGCAATTCTATTAAAAATATAATTATCAAGATGATTTATACATCATATTTTTTATTCATACACCAATAAATACATTTTGTATGATTATATAATATAATATCATAAAATATATTTAATGACACTACACAATTAATAAATTCACTCTTCTATAGACACATCACACACTAAAAAGTTAAATTAAATTATGTGTTTTAGTGACTTATGATATTTGAATGTATCAAATCAAAATCCCCGAAGAAATAATTATATCATCACATCCGTTTGACAAAATATAGTAATTTATCTATAAATACTCCATATCATCTTGACTCATGGTAGATGAGTATTTTAAGGGGAGAGATCAATAAGGAAGTAAAAAAAAATTAGAGAATGAGGGAAGCAAATCTCAACCATTGATTTCATCATAAATAAAATTTAAAAATTACAAAAAATTTCAAAATTTAACATTCATCACCAATGAATGTTAAAAATATTTTTTAATAAAAAAATCAAGGGCTAAGATTTACTTCCCTCATTCCCTAAATTTTGAAGCTTCCTTATGGATCATTCCTCAGTATTTTAATTACAAATTGAATAGATCCAAGATACTAATACGGTATTTATACATTCTATATTGCCCTTTTGTTACTTCGTTCTTGACGAGATCAGATATTATTATTGTTGTGATATTGTCCCTCTTTTTTTCTCGTAAATTTTGTATGACCATGGAAGACTGATTAAACAAGCAAATCTCTTCACGGTGTTAGATTTATCTTCTCATACTTTTCAGAACATAATACACTCCAAAAACGTTGACAAACTAATTAATAGTCTTCTCCATCACAAATAATGATCAGATTCTCTGCATACATACACATACTCCAATTCCTAGGTCTATCAAGAATCAATCAAATATAAGCCTCAAAATTCTCCAAAAAAACACCAACAATAATTCTAACCAACAACATCCACTTCTTTTTAATTCCTCACATAGGTCCAGGCCACACAATTCCCATGATAGATATGGCCAAACTTCTGGCAAAACAACCTAATGTAATGGTTACAATAGCTACAACACCCCTCAATATTACTCGTTACGAGCCCACTCTCGTGGGCCTCATCAACTGGTTACGCTTCCTTGAGCTCCCGTTTCCTGCAGTTGAGGCTGGATTACCTGAAGGATGTGAAAGCATGGATAAAATCCCTAGTTTAGATCTAACACTGAACTTTTCAACTGCGATTGACATGCTACAACAAAAGTTAGAAGAGCGTTTTCATACGCTTGAACCTCGTCCGAATTGTATTATTTCTGATAAGTACATGTTGTGGACGGGTGATTTTGCTGATAAGTATCACATACCTAGAATTATGTTCGACGGAATGAGTTGTTTTAACGAATTATGTTACAAAAATTTGTATGAAAATAAGGTGTTTGACGGGAAGCATGAAACAGAACCATTTGTTGTCCCTGGTTTACCTGATAAAATTGAGCTAACAAGAAACCAGCTCCCACTTGAGTTTAATTCGAGCTCAATTGACACAAGTGTGTTTCCATCCCAGCATTACAATTCCATTGATGTCTAAATTTCGGAGTAAATGGACTTCGGGCAAGAGATGCTGAGGTGAGGGCTTATGGAGTTGTGATCAAGAGTTTTGAGGAATTGGAATGAGAATATGTTAAGGAGTATAAGAAGTTAAGAAAGGGTAAAGTTTGGTGCATCAGGCCTTTGTGGCTATGCAATAGTGCGAGTCGAATAAAGCTCAAAGAGGAAATATAGCGTTAATCGATGAAGAAAAATGTTTAAAATGGCTCGATTCTCATGAAATCGATTCAGTAGTTTATTTATTGGCTAAAAGATAGAACGGATGACAGTGAGATTTAGATAAATACTTTAATATTTTATTAGATAAACTTGCAATAGTTAGTTACATAGGAAACTGTTAAATATATATACATATCCAAACGTGGCAACCATTCGGGAAACGGTTTGGAACATAACCAACTAAATAGACGCACCCTTTCAGCGGTGCCGATCTAAATACAATCGACACTATCTAGCTTATACTTCAACATTCCCCTCTAAGCTAGATAGCCATAACTCCCAACTCCTTCTTGAAATGATTAAAACTTCCCACTTGTAAAGCCTTGGTAAATGTATCTGCTAGTTGATCATTAGTACTGCAGAAATCCACTTCAATCTCATTGTTGTTAACGAGATCACGAATAAAATGATACTTAATTCTGATGTGTTTACTCTTTCCATGAAAGACAGGATTTCTTGTAAGGGCTATCGCGGATCTGTTATCACAGTAAATCTTTGTTGGTTGAACTTGTTCCCACTCCAATTCTCTTAAGATGGATCTTAACCACAAGGCTTGACAACCTGCTAGAGACAAGGACATATATTCGGCTTCAGCTGATGATAAAGCCACTACACTTTGCTTCTTCGATTGCCAAGAGATAGCACCTGAACCTAAGTTAAAAACAAATCCAACAGTACTCTTACTATCATCAGGATTCCCGGGGAAATCGCTATCACTGAAACCTTTAAGAGTTGGTGTTTTGGTTCTAAAATATGTGATCCCATGATCAAGAGTACCTTCTATGAACTTGAGAATCCTCTTTCCTGCTTCCTAGTGACTTATCTTTGGGGACTCCATAAAATGACTAATGAGACTTACAGAAAAAGTTATATCGGGTCTTGTTGCAGTTAAGTACATAAGACTGCCAACCAGACCACGATATAAACTAGGTTCTACATCATCCTCTTTTGCATCCTTTGACAACCTTAACCCAAATTCCATAGGAGTAGAAATAGATGATGCTTCACTCATGTTAAACCTGGAAAGTAATTCTTTTGCGTACTTCCGTTGACTGATGTTAATCTTGAAACTTTCTTGTTTAACTTCTATACCGAGGAAATAATGTAAGAGACCTAAGTCTGTCATCTCAAACTCCAGTTTCATTGATTCTTTGAACTCTTTGATCATATCAGAACTTCCACTAGTGAAAACCAGATCATCAACATATAAACATAGGATTAGTATGTTACCCTCATGCTTCTTTATATATAGAGTATGTTCATGAGAGCACTTGTTAAACCTGTGATCTGAAAAGTATTTATCTATCCTGCTATACCAGGCACGTGGTGCCTGTTTTAATCCGTACAAAGCTTTCTTCAAACGACACACCTTGTTTTCTTCTCCCTTCTTCAAGAATCCTTCCGGTTGTTCGATGTACACTTCTTCACTTAACACTCCATTTAGGAATGCAGATTTGACGTCCATCTGGTGGACTTGTGATGTGTAAAAACTAGTTATAAATTTATACTAAGAAATACCGCAAATTGACTATTACACAACCGGGCAGTGAACCCTGTCGAGTAGTAGTATAGTTTGGGTAAGTCCGAGTCGAACCAGAGGACTGTGCAATCAAGAATGTTTAACGAATTTAGTTAATCTAAAACAGGTAAGTAAACGTGGGGGTTTTGCAACCGAATTGTTGCTTTGCAAATATCGCTAAATGTAAATAAAATAAATGACAGGCAAGTGGATACTGAAGTATCAGATATAAAGATGAACACTCATCTTGACTAGCTCACTAATGGTTTCGGGGTGTTTGTTAAAACCAGTTTTTATGTTATTGTTCCTTAAACTAAATCGAGTATGGAATTCGTGTTCACTTCTTCCAAAAGATTAAATAGAAAAACCCTTTCGTGTTCACTACGGGTTTCTAACTAACTAATCTCAATTCAATTCAATAACTAATGATTTAATCTTACAAACCTACATTCGTAAGTATGTTAAATCTAAGTCGAGTTCTCTTCTTAAGTTTAAAACCACCACAATCAAGTTAAATCAATCTATCCATTCAAATCTTGCGTTCGCGTGGATTCGGTAATCATTCATAGACAAATAATCACAACAAACCATAATAATGTAATAATGGTCACTAAAACATTAAATCTTTTCTTAATAGATAGATTAAACCAAGTAAAACTTAACCACAATTGGATTTCTAATTAAACATTAGTTAAACAATAGTAAACATCAAAAGTTAACACCCCTAACCAAAAGTTTGCATCATCTACATGAGTGTTAAAGAACTTAGCTCATAACTATACAAGATTCAACAAATGAAACAAATATAATCAAAGTAAACATTGTAATCAAAGGGAAAGATATAAACCGAATGATGTAAATGGTTACTAATGTTGAATCCTCGATTTTGGGTGAACAATATGAACAAAACAAGAAGAAATCTTCAAAAAGCTCCAAAAATCGCCCAAAAGTCGGTTGTAAAAAGCTGGGTTGCAAGCCTCCCTTTCATTCTTCATTAATTAGGGTTTAAATGCAGAACTGTCAGAAATAACACTTCACGCATACGCGTGAATCAGCCTCCCAGACGCGTGAATGCTTTTTGGCTCCCGGCTGAACAAGGGTTACTCGGACGCGTGAAGGACTCACGCGGACGCGTGGGAGGTAACCCGGACGCGTGGTTTGGAAGGCCAGACTTTCTGTTCAACTTTACACGGAGTGCTCAACATCACGTGTACTACTAAATGAGTCACACGATCAGACTAATCTACCTGGACGCGTGAAGGCCTCACGCGGACGCGTGAGGTGTTGTTTCAGCATATTCCACCTTTTTCCATATTTTGCTCGTTTATCCTCGCAATCGATATTCGTTTCCTGAAAATATAATATCATCCTTTTAAGTATCACAAGTCCACTAAATTAACAAGAATCGTTATCAAAATGAGGGATATTGGTATTAATAAACATGTCTAAATCGAGCAATATCAACTTGCCATCCTTCTTGGGCTGCTAATGCCAAAACTAGACGGACAGTTTCCAAACGAATCACAGGGGCAAAGACTTCATTAAAGTCAATCCCGTACTTCTGTTTGTAACCCTTGACAACTAGCCTCACTTTGTATTTGTCCACTTCGCCTTTTTCATTCAATTTTGTCTTGTATACCCATTTCACACCAATGGGTCTTTGATTGACAGGAGGTTCCACGAGATCCCAAGTGTTGTTGCGTTCAATGGCTTTAATTTCAGCATCCATTGCTTCCCTCCATTTACTTTCTTTGCTTGCTTCATCAAATGATATTGGATCTGCATCTGAAAATAAAACGAAATCTGCCACATCATCAAAATCCAAACATTGAGTATTTGAGAGAAGATGTCTCATGCTTCTGAATTTTCGAGGAGGAGTTTCAGTAGAATCTGATGCAGTTGTGGGATTTGTAGGGGGACCTTGACTTGTGGGTGTAATCAGAGAACTTGAATTTGGTGAATGTGGTTCTTCTTAAGTTGAATTCGGACTATTATTGTTTTTTTCTTCTTCTATTGTCTTCGTGTTTGTTTTTTCTTTCCCAGAGGTGTCATCCCAAGCTTTGCCTTCATCAAATATTACATCGCGACTCACTATGATCTTTTTTGTGTTTGGACTATTAAACTTGTAACCTTTTGAACTGTTGCTGTATCCGAAAAATATGACTTTTTCTGATTTGTCATCTAGTTTTCCTCTCCTTTGCATGGGAATATGGCAATATGCAACACAACTAAAGGTTCTTAAGTGAGATACATTTGGTTTCAAACCATACCATGCCTCATGTGGTGTCATGTTTGATAAGCTTTTGGTTGACCCTGTTTTTTCTTTCTGCCACCCCGTTTTGTTTGGGTGTGTAACTAGCTGTTAATTGATGTTGTATCCCATTTTCTTTTAAGAACTCTTCGAAGTGGTTTGCAGTGTACTCACCTCCTCGATCTGATCTCAAAGTTTTTATACGTTCCCCACTATGGTTTTCAACGTGAGCCTTAAAGGTTTTAAAATATTCAAATGCTTGGGACTTTTCTTTGACGAGATATACCCACAGCTTCCTACTAAAATCGTCTATAAAGGTAAGGATGTACCTGTTTCCATCGATGGATAATGTTCTCATGGGTCCACAAATATCTGTATGGACTAGTTGCAGAGGCTTTGTTGCCCTCCATGTTTTTTCTTGTGGAAAAGGGTCTCTAGAATGTTTCCCGAGCACACATCCTTCACAGATTTCTTTCACGTGATTCACATTTGGCAAGCCTCTTACAAGGTTATGTTTATGCATATAACTTAGATAACCAAAGTTTGCATGTCCATAACGATTATGCCATAGAAATGAGGCTTGGTGTATTGAATCATTAGTAGTTAAGAAAGCATTTTCTTCAAATTTTAAAGGGAACATTTTATTATTTGACATACTGACCTTTGCTAGAACATTGTTGTTCTTGTCCTTGATCTCACATTCTTTGTCTCTGAAGTAGATAGTGTAACCCTTGAGTAGGAGCTGTCCCACACTAAGTAAGTTATGTTTGAGACCAGACACTAAATATACATCTGGAATTTTCTTGTCCCCATGCATCGTTCTTACAACAATTTCACCATTTCCATGAACATTTAATTTTTTGTTGTCACCAGTTCTTACTTCTCTTTTGACAGAAGTATCAATGTTAGTGAACAAGGCCTCGTTTCCAGTCATGTGATTACTGCATCCGCTGTCTATGTACCAAGTGTCGGTAAATAATTCTTCTTGTGTGCTAAACATCATAAACAATGTATCTCCATCATCATCTCCTTCTTTGAGAACGAAACTGGAACCTTTTTCTTCTGCGATTCTTTTTCTACAAAATTTGATCGTATGACCAAACTTCTGACAATGATAACATTGGATTTGTGAAAGTGGTTTGCCTCTTCCTTTTCCCCTGTTATCACTTTGATCATCATGATTTCTTGATCTATCATGTGAATTCCCAGAGGATTGCAATTGGAAGGCTTGTTCCTGTACCAGGGAGTCAAAATGTTTCATCCGTAGTTCGTGTGATTGTAGGGTACCAACCAGGCTTTCAAGAGAAAACGTCGCAAGATCTTTAGATTCTTCGATGGCCACCACCACGTACTCAAATTTTCTTGTCAGGCTTCGCAGGATTTTTTCAACAACTCTTGTGTCTTCAATCTTCTCTCCATTCAATCGTAGTTGATTTAATAAGAGGATGATCCTGTTGTAATATTCTTCAACTGTTTCAGATTCACGCATCTTGATATTATCAAATTCACAGCTTAAAGTTTGCAATCGAACTATCTTCACTTTATCGTCACCCCGATATGTTTTAAAGAGCGTATCCCAGGCCTCCTTGGATGTTGTTGAAGAAGAAATTCTTTCAAAGATGATGTCCTCCACCAACTGATATATGAGGAGGAGTGCTTTCTTGTCCTTTTTCTTGAGTTCGTGAACGCGATTGATTTCTTCTTGGGTCGGAGCGGTTTGTTCGGGTTGAATCCTGGGTTCTTCAATACCGTTTTCTAGAATATCCGAAAGATCTTGGGATTCATAGAGCACCTTCATCTGGATGCTCCAATGAAAGTAATTTGATCCATTTAATTTTGGTATCTGCGGGTGAAGAGTGTTTCCTGTATTAGACGCCATAAAATATATGGCTCTGATACCACAATATTGGCTAAAAGATAGAACGGATGACAGTGAGATTTAGATGAACACTTTAATATTTTATTAGATAAACTTGCAATAGTTGGTTACATAGGAAACTGTTAAATATATATACATATCCAAACGTGGGAACCATTCAGGAAACGGTTTGGAACATAACCAACTAAATAGACGCACCCTTTCAGCAGTGCCGATCCAAATACAATCGACACTATCTAGCTTATACTTCAACATTATTGGGGTCAAAACCCCACAACTAATTGAGCTCGGTTTAAGCCTAGAAGCATCAAATCTCCCGTTCATTTGGGTGATTAGATTGGTCCATAGAGAAAAAGAAGTTGAAGAATGGCTAGTGGAAAGTGGTTTTGAGGAGAGAATTAAAGATAGAGGTTTAATAAATCCGAGGTTGGGCCCCACATGTACTAATCTTGTTGGAGGGTATTTAACGCATTGTGGCTGGAACTCGACCCTAGAATCAGTCTGTTCAGTTGTTCCAGTGATCACATGGCTTCAATTTGCAGAGAAATTTATTGACGAGAAGCTAATAGTGCAAGTATTGGGGATAGGAGTGGGTGTCAGTGTTGATTCTGTTGTCCATGTGGGCGAAGAAGATTGTTTCGGGGTGAAGGTGAAGAGGGAGAGTGTTAAAAAGGCTATCGAGAAAGTCATGAATGATGGGATCGAGAGAAATGAGAGACGGAGGAGATCGAAAGAGTTTGGAAAGATTGCGATTGCGAATAGCGTGATAACAGAGGGAGGCTCTTGGTACCTTAACTTGACTCTGCTAATTCAGGACATAATGCATCTAGCAAATGCAGATGCTTTAAACAAAAAAGTTGTTACATAGATTTCAGATTGTAACTGTATCAGTATTAGAGGTTGTATACGGGTGCGTCGAATGAGTTGGGTAAAATTTTGAAATAATTTTTGTAACATCCCAATATAGAGAATAAGTAGAAAATAGTAAAGAATAGAAAAATATAGAAAAGACAACCATAGTGTAAGGAATTTTTGAGTTAGAAGTGTAAGGCTCGAAAAATGTTGGTTGCAAGTTTGTAACATGTCCTAAATTATAGAGATCTGTTTTGCAAGTTTAATTAGTATCGAGACTTTGATACGTGTAACTTGATGGCCATACGTGGTCTTAGTTTGCAATGCATTTGTTATTTTGTTAACATGGATAAAGATCCGGCAACAAGAGACAATTATGTGAGAAAAGTTTTGGAGCATTGAGAAATTGCCAATGGCTAAAAAACAAAAGCTAATATAAACAAAAACCAATGCACAACATAGATAAACAAGGATGGTATATATTTCCGTTTAGATTGGTACTTTGTACTTGACTACTTGGCATCTTGATTCTTGGCCGTCTTTTCTGTCTATATCTACAACTATTTTAGTGTTGGAGTTTTCCTATTAGTCAAAAGTTCTTACGATTCACACAATCGTTTCCAACGTTGAGTGGTTCATATTTTGACTTATAAATAAAGTAAATCTTCCATTATTACTTATACTTTCAAATTTTCCATCATACTAGCAAACTGTAAAATGGCTTTACAAGAATCACAAGAACAAAACCAACTTCATTTTCTTGTTATACCCTTAGGATCACCAGGCCATTATATTCCCACTATTGATATAGCCAAGTTATTAGCTCAACATGGTGTTAAAGTCACAATAGTCACCACCCCAGTCAACGCTATCAGATTTGGGTCAATCCTTGATCAAGCAATTCAATCCGGTCTCCCAATCACTTTTCTTGAATTCCCATTTCGATATACCGAGTTTGGCTTACCAGAAGGCTGCGAATGCATAGACGATCTCCCTAATTTGGGCTATGCAAAGGGACTTATGCAGGGCTATGATTCATTACAAATATTAGTTGAACAATATATCGAAAAGCTTCAACAAAAGCTGGATTGTATAGTTTCTGATACATTTCTTTTATGGCCAGGTGAAACAGCTAAAAAATTTCAAATTCCGAGAGTTATATTCGATGGAATGAATTGCTTCACTCAGATGTGTAACCATATTTTATACCTCTCAAAGGTGTATGAAAGTGTGGGTGACGAGGAAACGTTCGTTGTGCCTGGTTTGCCTGATCGAATTGAACTAAAAAAATCGCAACTACCTTTTACATTCAATCCAGGATCTAGAGATCGAGGTGATTTTAATGAAAAGCTTCGAGTATCTGAAGCCGAAGCATATGGAGTAGTTGTAAATAGTTTTCAGGAATTGGAAAAAGAATATGCTGATGAATATAAGAAAGTTAGAGATAAAGCTTGGTGCATAGGGCCATTATCATTATGTTATAAAGATCCATCTGAGAAGGTGCAAAGAGGTAATAAGTCTTCGATTAACAAAAACGAATGTATCGAGTGGTTAGATTTGCAAGAAACAGGCTCGGTGATTTATGCGTGTTTAGGAAGTATTAGTCGGGTTGAGCCTGATCAGCTAGTAGAGCTCGCTTTAGCTCTAGAATCGTCTAAAAACCCGTTCATTTGGGTCGTTCGAGCAGGTCATAAGTCTGACAAAATAGAGAAATGGATAGACGAAAATGGGTTTGAAGAGAGAATTAAAGATAGAGCTCTATTAATCCGTGGGTGGGCTCCACAGCTTCTAGTCTTATCGCACCCAGCAATCGGAGGGTTTTTGACTCACTGTGGTTGGAACTCGACTCTAGAAGGGATATGTGCTGGTGTCCCTATGGTGACATGGCCTCAGTTTCAGGAACAGTTTTATAATGAGAAGTTAGTTGTACAAGTGTTGAGAATTGGAGTTAGTGTTGGTGCTCAAAATGTCGTGCATTTGGGTGAAGAAGAGAAGTCGGGAGTAGTCGTAAAGAGTGAGGAATTTAAGAAGGCTATAGAGATCTTAATGGAAGAAGGAGAAGGTGAAGAAAGACGAAAAAGAGCTAAAGAACTTGGTACGATGGCGCATAAAGCAATAGAAGAGGGAGGATCGTCCCACGAGAATATGAGACAATTAATCGAAGATATCAGGAACCAAACTAGTACTAGGAATTAAGTTTAGCTAAGATTACATTCACTCTTGTTAATTTGAATTCGCACTTTCTGTTATCTATGTCGGTAATTGCGATTTAATAAAGGCAATACGGATTTCTTCTTTTACTGGTAACGAAACTTAAACACCTTATTTCAAAGACGAGTCTTGGATCAGATGGCGCAACTTAGAACAATTATATAGCAGGGGCCGAAATATAGTATTTTATTTTTAGAGGGGCCAAACTTGAATTTTATACTAAAAGTGTATTAATTTATTATGAGAAAACAATATAGGTTAAGTAAGGATTAGAAAATTTTAGGGAGGCTAGGACCCAACCTTCCGCCAGATCCCCTGTCCCTGCCCGGATCAATGATGATGTATTTCTTTGGTAAAGGGATAAGTTAGTACTAGTTTTATGACGGTCGCGAAAGGAGGTTTAATGGTTTAGGTAACAAAAGTGTACCCTTAGTTAATGTTACAAAATGACTCACCCAAATTTAGATTACATACATAAACAGTCAATGACTATGAAAGCTAGCTCACCCCACATGATCTTGATCCTTAGTGAAGCAGCATATGGCCTTTGATAATGACTCCTAATGAGGTAAGAGCTCAGGTAAAAGATATTCGGCTGAAATCTGTGTTCTTGTTTTGTTTCAACATGGAATACTAGAAACGACAAAATAGACTAAATGCTTTGAAAGAAAAGTAGTAGATATTGCACAATGGGTTGCCAAAATATATTGAAGTTTCTACAAAATAATTAGCTTGTGATCATATATAGTTACATATTTTATTTTAATTTTAGTAATAATCTTGTGGAACATAGTTAATTGTCATTGGCGAGAAAACAATACTGTGGAAATGAAGAAGAAAAGATGGCCGAATGGCGAGCAGACGAAAGCGACGTACATAATGGGAGTAGTACCGAGTACAAGGATACCAAAGGACCAATGCTTTAATCTTCTATTCGTATAATTCTGTATGTAGGGCCAATGTGTGGAAATTAGAAGGGGTAATGTTATAAAGTAAAAGAAAAAGCAGAAAGTTTGTCCATAATGTGTTTCCGAGTTTTAACAAGAAGGAAAACAATTGAAGAGAAATTGATAATATCGACGGAAAAGTAGAAAAGACAATGAAAAATTATGTTTTCAAGTTGTTAAGGAAAGAAATGATGACTAAAAAAATCATTTTATTTGTATTCTCGAATTAGAGAGAGTACGAGAAAAATATATGTTTTCAATAATACCTACAATTTAAACATAGGAGGGATATGTTAAAAAAAAAAGTATTTAAGTAATTATCATCATATTATACTTTTATAGTTATATATATATAGGGAAAGGTTCAAATACAATTATATATTATGATAGTAATGATAGGAACCATTTAAAATTAATACATATCCTTTTTACTTATCAATTTAAACCCTAGATCTAATTCGCAAAATCCAATTCTTCTTACTTTCATCTCTTTCTTACCCTCACCTCCTTCCTTGTTCATCCACTAGCAGATCATCAACCCACCACCACCGACCATCCATCATGCTGCCACCACTAAAAATAACCGTCAAGCTCGAGATCGACGACCTTTGCTACTAGAGGGGTGTTCAAACTGATATAGATCTGAAATATAACTCCCCTCATTTCAAATACGAATATTATATTAATAAACTCGGAAGCATGAATTTAAAATACATTACCTTAGTATATATTAAACATTAAACATAAACCGTTTACATTTTTTTTTTTCAACATTTACACCACATTCAAACTGTTTAAAACTACAAAAGACGGGGTATTATAAAATTCACAAAACAAGGTTTATTACAAAAACCATATCAGAGACCAAGAGCGCAGTCAAACATTCCCTGATCAACCAATCACCTCCTGCACCCACAATTAATCAAAACATATCCTGCAGAAGTAAAATGAGGGGTTAGCACGAAGCTAAGCGAATCGATTCATCACACTCCATTCAACTTAGCATAACAAGTTGTTTACACCAAATAATCGTAAACACACATAATTCAATGAGGATCGGTGGCTCTGGGGATATCATAATACCCGGGGATTCCCCCAAGAACACTTACCGTCAATCCGTATGGCCAATACAGAATAGACCGATAACTACTGGTTATTAAACTCATACACAGGTTTCAAACACAACAAATGAATCAAACACTGTGTAAAACACATAATAACCAGAAGTCCAACTACACGTTGACCTCAATAACATAATACACATAGTTCACATATCACGTAGATTAATAATCAATAATCAAGACTAAACAGTCTAATACACATCTACGTTACTTGTTGTAACCAAATAGTTACAACTAAATCAAATGATGAGTTCTGAATCCACTCACCGATACCTCTGACGTCTCCACACTCAGGATTCTTATATCACTGAGTCTTATGTTGATCTAAAACAGAAAATCATATTCAAGTCAGAATTTCGTTCCATAAATATCATAATACCTATTTATCAAATCAGGTAATCCCTGAAGTCTAGGCAAACAAAAGTTCAATCAGAAATGAACTTAGAAAATCTTGCAATGACGTTTAAAACTGAAAAATGTCATTTTCGGGCCCTAGATGACCCCGAATGGCCAAAAACTGCCTAGGCTATAGTATATAGTCTTGATTACTAGGTCGTTTCCAAGTGACCATGCAATTTTCAACTAAATCCGAGTTAGTGATATTTTCACAAAACCGCGTCTCAATACACTTATGCATTTTCAAAATTTGCAAAACAAAACTCTTTTATAAACTTAGCGACACAACCATTGTGTCGCACCACAAACCCTTGCGACACTACCACTGTGTCGCACAACAGAATCCTGCGACACTAACATTGTGTTGCAACACTCAAAATGGCTGCCTTTAGCGACATAACCAACTGTGTCGCAGAACATTCATGCGACACAACCTGCGACACAAACCTTGTGTCGCAATGATGAACAGACCAGTTCCCAGATTCGAAATTCGCAAATTCAAACATGTAATACTCAAATTAACTTATACCAATCCGTGCAATTCAAATATAAACAACTATAACACAATATAATTGGAACCTTACCTCGAATTCACAGCTAATTAGCTCGAATTTGGTCCAAAATACAATTTCTCACTTCTTTCTCTCTTTTCTCTCTATTTTACACTTTAAAACTAGATTATAACGTCTGGAAACTATCTGGAAATGTTTGGGCGGCGAATTATATATATAACATCGAATTACACTTAAACTCCTTAATTAATTTCAGTTCAGCCCGTTTTGCGACACAGTCCTGCGACACAACCGTTGTGTCGCACAGACACCACCTGCGATACTACCCTTGTGTCGCAGAAAATCAAAATTTTCAAATTTTGAAATGACTAATATTTCACTAATCACAATAAGTCAAAGGGCTTATTTATCTACGTTTCACAATGAAACACATAATATTAAATAATTTCTAAAGCAATTAGATAATCAATTAAAATAATAGAAATTACCAGACCGCGGGAGAGGATGTTACATGAAATGCGTCGCCGGAGTGGATCTAGATGAGATCTAACCTCAAATATAGATTTGAAAGTCCGGTTAGATCTAATCTCGTTCTCCAGTTTGCCAAAGTCGAGGGTTCCGGCTAGATCCCTCATGTTCTCGGGTTAGATCAAGCAACGTCTTAATTTTTTTTAGTGTTCTTTGTTAGATCTAAAGTTTCTGTGTTTTTTTTAGTTAGATCCGAAATTTCTAATGTATAGCCGAAGTTTTTTACTAGGATTAATGGAGTTTTTTTTCTTTATTGTAACCAAATTTGTTGTGTATCAGTTTGTTATATTATGTGTGTATCTGTATGTTAATGAGTTTGTTGTGTATCAGTTCGTTATTTCATAATATAAGTCTGTGTATCAGTAACAAAAAATTTGAAAGTGGTTCTCAAATTAAAGAGAATGAAAAGAGTGATTTTTTTGGTGAAAATCTAGTTATAAAAGAATTTTTGTAAGTTGAGAAAGATTAGGGTTTAAAAAATTCAAATAGAAAATAAACCACAAATGTTTATTAACGTTATTGTTACAAACTGAGTCACCTAAATTCAATTATATGCATAAGCAGTCAATGACTATAAGCTAGCTCACCCCACATGATCTTGATCCTCACTAAGAATATGCATATTTTGAATTATTAGTTGTCACTGTCACTTTCACATCATTAACCCATAATACAAACCTCTTACCATATGCAATACTATACCCCATTTCTTTGGCCCCACTTAATTTGTACTAAATTTTGATAGATATATTATGTTTGTTAATTTATTAGAATGATTATAAATTAATAATTTTTTTCGACGTTTGAAATACTAAAAATATAAGAAGCTCTCAAAGATTACACAGTTAAGCTTGTATATATATGTTTTTCTCCTTTTAGTAATTAAATCGATTGAAGTTTATAAATGTAACTATTATCATTAGTATCTGACTAAAAGTAATAAAGTGTTTAACAATTAGAATATGTAGGTTTTAACATGAAAAGAATTATTCGTTATCATCGATAATTAAAATAGTTATAACTGAACATATATATATGTAAAAAAGCTTTCTATATAATAAAAAAATGCTTTACAAAGTGTGGCTCCCATTTTCCCCCGTGGGTGCAGAAAGCCTCGAGGTTACAATCACTCCTCCACCTCACCGGCTCCAATACTTCCCCCCTTATTCCCCCTTTTAACGTGGAATTAATATCCCGACTAACCCCCCTCCTATTCTAGATGCTCTTAGTGAAGTAGCATATGGCCTTTGATAACGACTCCTAATGAGGTAAGAGGTTAGGTAAGAAACATGTGGCTGAAACTCTGTGTTCTTGTTTTGTTTCCACATGGATTTTTAGAAACGACAAAAGAGACTAATTGTCTTAAGAGAATAGTAGTAGAGATTGTGAAATGGGCAGATTGGGTTGCCAAAATATATTGAAGTTCCTATAAAAACAATTAATTAGCTTGTGATTATATACAGTTACATATTTTATTTTAATAATAATCTTGTGGAACATAGATAATAATTGGTATTGGTGAGGAAATAATACCGTGAAAAATGAAGTAAAAAAAATGGCAGAATGGGAATTAAAAGGAAAAGTGGGAGTGCTTTAATCTTCTATTTGTATTAGGCTACTATATGAATATCTCTATACATACATACTTATACAATGGGATTCATATATGCATTTACGTGAAAGTGTTCACAAAGGAATTTTAGAATGTCCATATATAAAAATCCTTTCTATTATTGTGTACGTAGGGTCAATGTGTGAAATTTAGATGAGATAGTGTAAGCGTAACCTCTAAAGCAGAAAATGACAAATATCATATCAGAGCCGGCCCACATCTTGAATTTAATCATGTGGACTTTGGTTATGATTTCTAGTGAGGTAAGAGCTTAGGTAAGAGGCATGGGACGTTTGTTTCTGAATTATATATGATCTTCTTGTTTTGGTTCTACGTGCATATTAATAAATCGAAAATATAAAGAACTTAAAGTTTCTTTATAAGTTTACAGACTATTTCTTCTATTATCAATTATTTTTAAATTGAAATTTCGAGGTCAATTTCGAGGTCATACATGTTTATATACTGGGTTTTAGACCCGTTAGTACCATTAAATCATTTAATATATTACGAATTTATAAGACCAAATGAAAAAAGGAAAAAGAAATCATTCAAAAACTGGTTAGTACCATTAAATCACTTAATATATTACGAATTTATAAGACCAATTGAAAAAAAGAAAAAGAAATCATTCAAAAGTATATCATGTGAGATTTGCAATTAAAAATAAAAAAACATTGATTCTAATGGTGTAATTTTTATAAATTATAGACGTACAATTTGTGAGATATTTAGTTTAAAAAGGTTAAAGTAGTTATTTAAAACTGAGGAATCATATTGGTTTCTCCACTCTACAAATATTTAATATTCTCCATTGAACTTTTATCATAAATATTTACCTATAAAATTTTGTCAGATTTCTTAGTTACGAACAGCAAATACATGCAACTAATTAATTTGGCTATGTTCTCCAAATAATATGTAAATATTTTTCTGATTCTAATTCTGTTCATACATAGGTGTCATAATTTCTTCTTGGAGAACTTATTATGTTACAGTTAAAATATCGAATTGTATGAATGATAACGACTATAACTTAAATAAAACATTAGATAACTTCACAATGCATCAACTCATCTACTTCATCTTGAGACCTGTTTTGGGTTTGCTGATTCCATCCAAGGCACTAGCAAGCATGTAAGATGCTTTGATGTCGTTGTGCAGATCACGTTTTGGGTTCTATGGAAGTATAGAATCGGTATCATCGTATCTTCAACAACATTGCTCCAAGAAAAGACACTCTCTGTGACAAAATAAAAATTCTTTCATTTAATTGGATCAACAAGAGGAGTAAAATTATCAGTCTTAGTTGGTTTGATTAGATTAGCCAGCCACGCTTTGTAAGCATGTTCTCTTTGTAATTTTGTTGTTCTTTTTCCTCCTCTAGTATCTTACTAGTGAGTTGGGCTTTATTTAATGAATTCAAGCGTTCAAAAAAATAGACCTGTTAAAAATTGTTAAGCTAATTTGATGATCTACGCATAAGGGGAAAAAAAAAAAAAAGAAAAAAAAAAGAGGAAGAGAGAAATTGATGAAGGAGTTGAAACACAAAAACACATTAATAATTTGAAGTTATTATTGAATTTAAAACTAAGAGACGAACAAATGAGCCTAGTCAATTAGTCATTTTCCTTACATAAAGACACGCTAAAAAGTGTCAAAGTTTATATAACTTCATCGTTATAATATGTATACGACACGTGACATAAATAAACCTGATGCCTTAAAAAATTGAAGTCCTAAATTCATAACCTTATTTGCTTTACCCTTTCGTCACTCCGATCCAATATCTATAAACTAGCGAAGCTGTTATAAATCCTCTTAATCTGTAGCGACATGGAAGTTGTCACAAGAAGCACAAAACTCTTTTAGTGTTAACGGTTGTTTATGGCATGGTACGTAGCAATATCTTGAATCAATGATGATACGTTGACATAAGAAGACCCCCCTTCATCCATTGCTCTTTTAGCCATTTTCGCAAGCTCGCTCGCCCTTTTTCTTCTCTGTTTACCTTCTTCGCCATCGCTCATTAACCGTTCCACAACTGTCTTCACATCTTCCTTCAGAACCAATATTTTCGTCTTATCGTCAATATCCTCAGGAATCTCCACACCAATCCTAACTCCAATTTTCAAATTTTCGACAATAAACGTTTCGTTTAGAAACTGGTCTGCAAAGTGTGGCCATGTAGCCATTGGCACTCCAGCACTTACGGATTCTAATGTCGAGTTCCATCCACAATGCGTTAAGAAACCCCCAATTGCTCGGTGTGACAATATCAACACTTGTGGGGCCCATCCATAAACTATCAACCCTCTGTGTCTTACTCTTTCTTCAAACCCTTCTTCCAAAAACCATTTTTCCAGCTTTTCATCTTTGTTTCTTACACACCATATAAACGGTCTGTTCATGGACTCGAGTCCTAACCCGAGCTCAATCGCTTGTTCAGTAGAAACACGAGCTAGACTTCCTAAACAAACGTAGACCACGGACCCTGATTCCTTTTCATCGAGCCATTTCAAGCACTCGTGTTCATTAATTGCACTCTTGTTCCCTCTCTCAGCTATATCCATAACATTATCTTTATTACATAATGAAACCGGGCCGATACACCATACTTTTTTCTCTTTAACCTTTTCCAATTCCTTAACATACTCTGCTTCCAACTCATCAAAACTATTAACCACAATCCCATATGAAGCTTTCTCGGCTTCTTGAAAACGTTCCCGAAGAACATTTTCTTCATCTGATAGTGTTTTAGTTGTACCCAAAACTTTAAGTTTAGTAATTTCAAATAAATCAGGCAAACCTGGAAACACAAACGGTTCAATGTCCGATCCAATTTGTTCCAACACATTAGTAGTGGACAAGATATGCCTGCACAAGAGCCATAAGCATCCAGGTCCATGGAACACAATTCGCGGAATGTTTAGCCTTCGAGCCACATCTGTAGTCCAAGAAAAAGGAAGGTCTGAGATTATACAAGAAGGAAAAGGACTTAAACCGCGTAGAAGATTTTCGGCGGGTTGTTCAAGCAAGTTCATGGCTTGAAAGAATTTTACTTTGACATCAGTTGGTGGAACTTTGTCAAAGTTTTCAAATCCTTCGGGTAAACCAACTTCAGCTAATGGGAGTTGGAGTTCGAGTAGGCGAATTTTGAGGTTGGATTTGGTTGCTCGGGTGATAATTTGTTTAAGTTGATTTGCGAGAACTGGTGTGGTGAATATGGTGACTGTTGCGCCGCGGTTGGCTAGTATTCGGGCTATGTCTACCATGGGTATCATATGGCCTTGAGCTGTTAGAGGAAATAACACAAAGTGTAGGTTATTGGTTTCAAACGTAGCCATTTTGCAGTGATTTTCTGAGTTGGGGATGGTATCAAAGGATTTGAATTTATATATGGTACAATATTTGTTCACGTATGTTCAATAGTTAAAGAACTGCACGGATAGTATACTATATCACGTTCTTATTTTTATTTTTTCTTTTTCTTAAAAGGATGAATAATACACCTGAGGGCAGAGGATATATCATAATCAAGCAATTCCAAAAACCTTAAATTTCTATCTTCAGTACTTCATAATCATAACTTATCTTTGATCAACAAGGAACGTTCTTTGATTAAACTTTACATACATGTAATATTTTATTTAATTTTATGTAAAGGTAGTACTACTAGTAACGTTCTGTTCTAGTTATGTCCACGAATATGTTACCCTCATTAATCAGAGATTATAATCGAAAATCAGGATGTGTTTAGTTAGAGAAAAATTTATTATTTTTCTAAAAAATTAATTCAATTAAAATTAGAAAGCGTGTTTAGAAATGAATATTTTCCGAAAACTTTTTCAAAAAAATAAATGTATCTTCATTGACAGCCGCATAAATAATTAAAATTTATTTTTCAATTGAAAGTGATGCATATTGTGATTGTTTCGGTACTTCTGTAAGCCTTCACCTCTATTGACTCTTCTTATTTTATTTATATTATAATTATAATTATAACTAGAAGGTAGATCCACTTTTATACTTTTTTCTTTTGTAACAATATTTCTACCTTTCTAACATTTTTCAAACAACTGCTCTCAACAATAATTTTTCAATATAAAAGTTACAACATTTAAATATATTTTTTAAAATTAAGACTTCTAGATAATTATATTTCTTTTCAATTTTCAGAAAATTAAAATTGAAAAGTTATGGAATTTTTTTCAGAATTAAACACGCGAATACGCGATGCGATCACAACTGGCCCAATATCGATGTTTTAGTGATTAAGTAGTGGTATTATGGGCCCAATATCAAATGGTGATGATGTTTTAGTCGGCTGAGCTCTTTTCATATGAAAGAGATGAGTCCATTAAAGTTTGAATATATACTCGTTTTCTTAAAATTTTAAAAAGTTATTAAAAATCCCATCTGACATTGTATGCCCTACCTCTTCTAGCCAACTAAAGACGACAACATGTGCGGGTCCCTTTCCTTGTGATCGGCCGACTCCAGAACCGATTCGAGTTTTATCTTCCGTCAGCGTAATGTTTTTAAATTCTTTTTCCACTATTTTATTTTGTTGGTTTATTTTAGTTTTTATTAGATTAGATGGTCTTGTTAGTTTATGTTATTTAGCATTAAAATATTTCATTATGTGGCTCTTTGCTTTAATCCTGATTTTTTCAATATGATCAGATAACTTTTGCACGAGAGGTCTTTGCGGGTGCTTGTGATAATCGTTTTGGTCGGCAACTTCTTTTTGCTTCTTGTTAGGCTACTTGCCCCGGTAAGATTAAGTAACCGGTAATATATAATTTCATTATAAAAGTTACATTATTATGTCAACCATGAGCGGTAAATTATTTTGGTGGAGATGCTCCAGAGTTACAAAAGTTTGCAATTATTCTGGATGTAATTAGAGTGTTTTTGAAAGAATCCATACGAAAAGGAGAAATAAATTAGAGCATCAAAAGGCTAAGTGGTTTGGTATATGTTCATGATAACATAGGTCTACAAAATAGGTATGATATAGCATTCTTAAACGACATGTATTTGTTATCTTCTGGATGATTATTTTTATTTGTGTACACTATTTGAACTTTTTAGGGGTCAGGCTCAAGTATGATCAGGTTGGTTATGTAAGATTTGATAAAATCGAGTTTTGGGTGGTTGAAGAACTAGACAATAACTTAAAGAAATATATAGTTCATCATTTCAGTGATAATCTTATCTCATGGACCTTAAAATGCCAACATGTTGCATCTCATTATACAACACAGACGTACCAAATTAACAAGTTAAGATTAATTTACGCTTTGGTAGAGAAAAAGTTGCCATTAGATATGTTCCGAGTGTTACATGTACCGTTAGCTCATTGGTGAGTATGCTATTTTTACCAAGGGTTTACTCTCTCAGCTGTTCTTTCATTTCAGTCCTGAGTGTTCAAGAACCTCCCATTTGAACTGCAGGGGTATGTTAGAAAAAAATTGGAAAGTTATAGATTTAGGATATATGGGCTTGAGACAATCGTATAGCCGGGTCAGCTCATTAGTATTCTGAAGTATGATCAACTGAAAAGTGAAAACTAACTTTAAGGAATTGAGTAATACTGTAAATAGCTTATATTTAGTTAGTCTGATAAACGCATAATGAACGTTTGTTTGAGTCATTATCGATCTAATGTTGCATGTTAACACATACGCCTTTCAGCTATATCGTGAATCAGCGATGATACATTGACAGAAGAAGATCCCCCTTCCGCCATTGCACTCTTCGCCATTTCTGCAAGTTCGCTTGCCCTCTTTCTTCGTTGTTTTCCTTCTTCATCTTCTTTCATCAAGCATTCAACAGCTGTCTTGACATCCTCCTTCTTCACAATCACTTCCATGTTATCTTCCTCCCAGAAAGGAACAGGAACCTCCACACCAATCCTAACTCCAATCTTCAGTATTTCCACGATAAAAGTTTCATTAATAAATTGGTCTGCAAAATGTGGCCACGTAACCATTGGCAATCCAGCACAGACAGATTCTAAAGTCGAGTTCCATCCACAGTGTGTTAAGAAACCTCCTATGGCTCGATGTGACAATATCAAAACTTGTGGGGCCCAACCATAGACGATCAATCCTCGGTCTTTCACTCTTTCTTCAAACCCTTCTTCTGAAAACCATTTCTCTAGTTCTTCGGTTTTGTTTCTTAAGCACCATATAAATGGTTGGTTTGTTGACTCTAATCCTAGCCCGAGCTCAATCGCTTGTTGTGTAGAAACACGTGCAATACTTCCCAAACAAACGTACAACACGGACCCAGGTTCCCTTTCATTGAGCCATTTCAAGCAATCGTGCTCGTTGATCGCAGCCTTGTTTCCCCTCTCAACTATGTCTTGATTATCTTTGTTACATAGTGACACCGGACCTATACACCATAGTTTTTTATCCCTAGCCTTCGAGTATTCCTTAACATACTCTGGTTCCAATTCATTAAAAGTATGAACCACAATTCCGTATGCAGCTATGTCTGCTTCTATAGCATGGGCAAAGAACCCATTATGATCATCCTTTGGTTTTTTAGAGGAACCTCTGATTTGAAGTTTAGTAACTTCAACTTGGTCAGGCAAACCAGGCAGCACGAACCGCTCTGTTTCTGATTCGATCCCTTCCATGATGTTGCAGCTATAGACTATGTGCATGCACACGAGCCAGAAGCATCCTGGCCCATGGAACACGAGTCGTGGTATGTTAAACCTTCGAGCCACATCTGTCGTCCATGGGAAAAAGAGGTCCGAGATTATGCAATCTGGACGAGGAGAAAGTTCCCGAATTAAATCTTCCGCTGGTTTTTCTAATAAGTCAATGGCTTTAAAGAGCTTGGTTGAGGATTCAGATGATGGAAGAGTGTCAAAGGTCTCACACCCTTCTGGTAAACCAACTTCAGTAATGGGGAGTTGAAGTTCAATTAGTTGGATCTTGAGTTTTGCTTCAATTGCTCGATCAATCACTGGTTTAAACCGATTGGCAGTAAGAGGTGTGGTGATTATGGTGATTGTAACGCCACGTTGGGCTAGTATTCGGGCAATGTCTACCATGGGTAGAATATGGCCTTGAGCCATTAAAGGAAACAAAACAAAATGAAGGTCATGAGGTGCAACCATTTCTCGTGAGCTACAAAAATGATTCTTTTTATGAACAATTCTAAGAAGGGGTTGTCACTTAAATAGCCAAACAGAATCAAAGGTAACAGCTTTATGTGAAAGTGAAATAAACCAGATCCATGAGATTAGTTTTATGTGCTAATCATATGTTATCTCAATTATATGTGGCTCTAGAGTGACTCAAGTCTCTTTTGAGAAAAGTGTAGGTAAAGTATCCTAAATTCAGTCATTCTTGGAAACACAAAGTTCACTTTTTCTTAAAAGATTGTTGGGGTACGTTTGATCACAACTAACTGGAGCTGGATTGGAAATTATGATTAGAGAATATTTTTCAAAAGCTAGCTAAACAAGTTTCTACATCCAGGGAATCTATGAGATTATTTTTCCAAAGAACCGCTCTACTATTTTTTGATTTTCAAACAATGATTATTCAAATTATATAGGTTTGAGCTTATTAAAACTAGAGTCTGAAGCCTCTAGAATCTCATAAAATCCCATCGCTAACACACCCTTGGTCCATCTCAATAATACACTTTAAAGGAAATGTCAGTGTTCATGATAAATTTTATACAAGTGGAATCCCGTGTGAATCAGCAAGGACCACCTTGCAAGGCTTCAGAGCCTCAGTCCCTACCATTTTTTTTTAAGAAAATGAAAATTAAGCGGCAGCGAGGAGGTCCGGTTCCATAGTGATTTCGTCTGCTTTTGGAACTTAGATTCCTAGGGACAGAGAAAGTGGGGTATATAATACTTTTCACCGCGCAAAGGCCTATGGTAATAGTAATTTCACAACAAGCAAAACGTTACATATTAGAAAATCTACACTACAACATGATCGTGTTGGTTATCCGTTTTGGCTAATTGTTTGCCAATATCCTGAATCAATGATTTTGTGTTGAGATGGGAAGATCCTCCATCTTCCATTGCTATCTTTGCCATTTTCGCAAGCTCCTGAGCCCGTTTCCTTATCAATTCTCCTTCTTCCCCTTTGTTCATCAAACACTCAATGGCAGACTTGACCTTTTCCTTCTTCACCAACGGGCCAACCTTATCTTGCTCTCCAATAGGAGCAGGGATCTCAACACCAATACTAACTCCAATTTTCAAAACATCGATGACAAATCTTTCATTAAGAAACTGATCAAGAAAATGTGGCCATGTAACCATTGGCAGCCCGGCACAGACTGCTTCTAGTATTGAGTTCCATCCACAATGAGTTAAAAAGCCACCTACGGCTTGATGTGATAAAATCAAGACTTGTGGAGCCCAACCGTGTATTATCAACCCTCGGTCTCCCACCCGTTCTTCGAATCCTGATTCCGAAAACCATCTTTCTAGTTCCTCAGTTTTATTTCTTATGCACCATATAAATGGAAGATTAGTCGACTCCAGTCCCAACCCAAGCTCGATCAATTGTTCTGTAGGCACACGTGTAAGAGTCCCCAAGCTAATGTATACAACTGACCCTGATTCCTTCCCATCGAGCCATTTCAAGCAGTCATGCTCGCTGATTGAAGCCTTGTTTCCCCTCTCAGCTTTATCCAAATTATCTTTGTTGCATAGTGAAACCGGCCCTATACAGTATACTTTTTTGTCTTTTGCCTTGGCTAATTCCCGGGCATAGGTGGGTTCTAGCTCATTGAAAGTGTTAACCACAATCCCATATGTGTGTTTTTCTGCTTCTTGGACTCGTGAACGGAACCCCGTTCGGTCGGTTGTTTCTACTCTTGTGGTGCCCATAATTTGAAGTTTAGTAACTTCGATTCGGTCAGGCAGGCCAGGCAGGAGAAATTTTTGTGAATCGGATTCAATCCCGGCTAACACATTGGTTGTAAAAACAATGTGCATACAAACCATCCAGAAGCACCCCGGTCCATGGAAAACCAGTCTTGGAATGTTAAGCGTTCGAGCCACATCTGAAGTCCATGGCATATAACTGTCTGAGATGATGCATCTGGCAGCTGGAGATAATTCCCTGATCGCAATTTCAGATGGTTCTTCTAACATATCCATGGCTGCGATAAGTTTGTAAGCAAGCTCGGGTGATGGAAGTGTGTCAAAACTTTCGCATCCTTCGGGTAAACCAACTTTAGCCAACTGAAGTTTGAGTTCAATTATTTGGATTTTGCGCTTGGTTTCAACTAATCTGCCTATAACTGCCTTATAACGATTTGCATTAAGAGGGGTGGTGATTACGGTGACCGCTGAGCCATGGTTTGCCAGGATTCGAGCGATATCGATCATGGGTATCATATGGCCTGGAGCCGGTAGAGGAAACAAGACAAAATGGAGACTATTAGGCAATGAAGCCATTTTTAGTGATTATAGACTCTTTAGATTTTTCGGTATAGAATGTGAAGAACTGGTATCAACTCAAATAAAACTGTAACGGAAGGAGCCAAAAAGCAGGGCAATGATTCTAGCAACTCGTTGGACCCACTACATGTTATCTTAGCTATGTGGTCAATTTTATTTCTACTTTTGGTACAATCACCAGTTAACCAAAAAAGTTGTATGCTTGATTGCAAAACGTTGAATCTAGAAACCAACTAGTGGCAGAAAAGTAGGACATGTCAAACACGTAATTGATGGAAACATTTGTGCTTGTCATAACCTGGAACCCATTATCGAGAAAACTGTAAACTCTACTCCGTACATCATTTGACTATAAAAGTTGAGTAATATCGCTGATCCAAATTTTAAAAAAGTAATTTAGCAGTACTCCCTAAGTTCCTATACCGTACGGCGTTGAAAAGATTCAAAATATCAAATTTGTCCAACTTAAATTTAAAATTTCATATATGTCACTCTTAAATTTAAAATATATCATATATGTCCAGAAAATTAATTTAGTCAGTTTTAAAGCACTACAAAACTTAAAAATGATTTATAAGATTGAGGAGCCCTAAAAATTAATTTAGTCAGTTTAGTCATTCTTCAACAACTTTATCTATAAAATATACCTCATTGTTCGGATCTAGACCGGGTCCGAGCTCCCGAAGCTCTATGCTGTCGGGGACAATCAAACTTTTAGGGCCTCATGCAACTTCCAAGATTGAAGATTGAGGAGCCCTATTTCTACTTCTTAGTTCCTACTATACCGAGATAAGTTGCCAATCCAGAGGGCCAATTAGTAAATATTTTACCCTAAATATATGAATAATTACACATTAACTCAAACTTTTGCCATAGAATCCTCCCTTTAAATTGTGCAATGATACAAAATCGTCCAGTCCCATACCATCCATATACCGTCATGGACACATATAATAGTAAAATGTGTAAGTTCCATACACTTTAAAACTATAAACTCTTATTAATACATGTGGCTACAAGTTTCAAAGATTAACCGGTTGCAAGTCACGCAGTGCAAATTTTAAACACCATTAGCAAATTTAATACAAAGAACTTCTGAAACACGGATACATATAACCACAAATATAATAAACTTTAATCATTAGGATACCATTAACCGTTTTTATATACGGAGTATCATGTTTCAATTCGTTGAAAACTTGAAATATTGAAAGGCGTTATTAGAAGATGATAGATAAGAGTGGTATAAATTTCAAGATATTAAAATTACGGTTAAATTCTTCGATTGTACATGGACGGTAATAGGATCATTAATCTGGTTGTATGTAAAAACAGTCCAATAACCGAACAGACAGACATTGTTTGTTGCGTTAGCTTCAGGAAATGTTTTTGGAATGTTTCCTCAGGGAGACAATGTTGGAGATGCGTCTATTGTGATGATAATCGAAAAGAAAGCAATTAATTAATTAATGCTCAAATATATATGTGGATATATATATGATACAGGTAATTTAATTAATGCTCAAAATAACATATTCGTTAAGTTATTTATTTAACAAGTACGAAACTGAATAGGATTAATTGATCATTAAAACTAATATCAATTCTACCATAAAGTACTTATGAACCGTAAACAGGTTGCAATAATGCTAGTTCATCGAAGCTGACATACAAATGATACATCATAATTTCAAATACGTGGCAACATATTAGAGCAGCCTTGGTAAAAGACGTTCGCTTTCTAAAAGTTGCATAAGTTTATATCGGTAAAAAGCGTGGGGAACTTTCACAATTCCAAAAATTTATGGTTTCAGAACGGAAAAAAAAAATAAGTTGAAAATTGGAAAGTTTTAGAGCGGGAAAAAGTTAGCAATATTGAAGTTTCAAAATCATGAAATGGTAAAATAGGGAAATTACTATGAAGGTGAAAATTCAAAAGTTTTAAACGGTAAATACAGGAAGACTTTAAAACAATGACACTTAGAGAACCTCAAAACTGTAAAACCCGAGTGAACTTTGAATATTCAAAATTATAGATGAGTCAATTTTCCTTGGTTTATTGTCGACAGCTTACCTTACTTCATCTACATGAAACGTCAGATTGAACATGACTCCATAAATATCGGGAAATTTTTTTGATTGTGAAAAACTATGGCATTTTGAAATGATAAAATGAGGAAAATTAAACATAAATAAAACCAAATAATTGAAAAGTGTGAAAGTTTAAATATACAAAACCTGGACTTAAAAAGCTTCAAAAAGGAACGATTGTAATTGTTGAGTGAAAGTCACTCACTAAGAGTTGAAACAAGATCCACTGGTGCAGCAAGTACAAGAGCATGCTGAATCTACGAACTTTCCATGATGTATCTAATGGGCAGCTGAACTCTTAGAATTTAGATCAAAAGAAAGGGTCAGCTTACTTCATATCAACAATTTTAAGATTGAATGTATAAGATGGACCCCGTTAACTCATGTCAAAATGCACTTGTCCACTGGTGCAGCAAGTACAAGAGCATGCTGAATCCACGAACTTTCCATGATGTATCTAATGGGCAGCCGAACTCTTAGAATTTAGATTAAAAGAAAGGGTCAGCTTACTTCATATCAACAATTTTAAGATTGAATGTATAAGATGGACCCTGTTAACTCATGTCAAAATGCACTTGTCCACTGGTGCAGCAAGTACAAGAGCATGCTGAATCTACGAACTTTCCATGATGTATCTAATGGGCAGCTGAACTCTTAGAATTTAGATTAAAAGAAAGGGTCAGCTTACTTCATGTCAACAATTTTAAGATTGAATGTATAAGATGGACCCCGTTAACTCATGTCCAAATGCACTAGTCGTTTGCTTCATGAGTTATCATCTCTTTCTGATGGAATACATAATTAGTCTAAGATAATTAACAAAAGATATAATGGCTCGACATTTCCTCATTTGAAAGATTGTCAAGATGGAAATTACCTATTTGTTCACTGTCATGATCATCACTTATTGATGTTACTGATATCGGTGAACAAAATTTTATTTTCTTCATCGTTTTTGAAGAAATTGATAAAACTACGTGACCAGTGAAACTATAAAATTTGAATAGGACAGAAGGGGTACTAATATACATATTAATAAGACCACTGATATACGTACATGAGATGTAATTTTACCTTAGATTTTTACTCCGATTTTTAAGTTTATTAAATCAATAAATTATTATGACACCATTTTATAGCAAAACGAGTACATACCTTGTAATTTGTCACCTTAATTTACACGATCAGATCCGTCAGGAGAACTAGACGAATTCTTACATGATCTCGGCTGTTTCTTACAGTGGAATTACTTCATTTACAACAAATTTTACCAAGATATACCAAATCCAGATTTCCAGAAATTAAGAAATTGTGAAAGAGATCTTACTTCACAGTCTTCTGTCAGTTGTGATCTATTAGGAGTGGCCTCCAATGCCTTAGCACTGTCATCTCTATCTTCAATACTTTTATTTCACACATAAAAAACTGCAACCTTTGAGATACTGTAAATATAAGAAGACCAAAAGGATGTGAATACGAGAAGTGGACAACAAGGTATAAACGAATGTGTTGTACCTGTTACTGCAAGGTTGAACATGTGCCATGAACGAATGTGTTATACCTGACAGGAGCTTATATGCCATTTGTCAGAGTTTTTGGTCTTCTACTTTCAAGCTTGGTGGATCTAGCAGAGGCTAGTCAACCACTTTATGGTGTCATTCGACATATCTGACACCTCATGGTGACACTTGATTAGATTCGTTGGCTCTTGCCCAGCTGCAGCTCTATATCTGTAACAGAAAAGACCACAGGACATGTATATCAGAAACATAAATAAAACAAGAGTTCAAGAATATTCTTCCGTCAATATACAATGTCCCTCTAATATGGCCAGGATACCACAGCCATAAAAAGAAGAAATCATCAGCAACACATTATTCTTTCTAATTCACTTTCTTGATAAGCAACTACCGCAACCAAAACAAGAATAAAATGATACATATGTAACTAAAAAATGTAGTTAAATAACAAAACATATATTGGCAATACTGGTCGTAAGGACACATAAAGTTTTCGGGTTACACCATTTTTGGGAAAACATACATCGCTACAATAATAAATAAAATAAGTCATCTTGAAACTTTTGAACAAATACTACTTGTAGTACATTTTGACACTCATTTTCAGATGAAGGATGTAACAGTTAATATTTTTGCTTTCTAGATTAGCGATGTAGTAGACATAAAAAACAGAGTCTCTTAAATATCTGTGTACGCACATAAGCTAGAGTTCTGCCACTACGAATTTTTAACTTTCATATAGAGCTTTAGAATAGTTTGCTCTCATACCCTAACACTTCCCATAATTCCTAACTAATTATTTCAAAAGTTATAGCTGATACGTTCCTTGTCCCACACCACCCACAAACATGGGAGATACTGGGTATGTAATTGCAAGGCTACTCTTAGCTGTGGGCCGGTATCAAGAGCAATCCCGTGAGGCAGAGGTGCCAAAACCACACAACATCTTTACCAGAAGAGGCTGGTTTGCATCATTAACGTCTAAATAGCAACAAATTACCTACCACTTCATCCAATAATCCAACCTTTTGAGCCTTTTTGGTGTCTTTAACTTTTTACATTATCTTACGTTATCATCAGATCAATCATAAAAAAACTCATATCAATTGATTTGTTTTATTGATCAACATACATTGTTTATCACAAGGCCACAAGCATCAAATCTCTAAAAAGGTGAGCACCTAGTATAAGGTTACCCTGTAGTGACCAAAAGGTTTTTACAAAATTAGCCTTTGTGTAGGATAATGGGAAGATTTTAATCAAAGGAACCTTAGAGTGGCCTTTTTTATGAATTCTTTTCTAGATAAAGCTTAAATAATTACAAACTGTACCCTAAATAGATGATAGTAATTTCAATAGAAGCATGTCAACAGATTCAATTATTATATACAACACTAATAGACAAAGTTATAAGCAAGATTCACATTTTGCTATTATCATAAGGGGAAACCGCTGTTAGCAAACAAATTAAATGAAAACAATATCTCTAATTAATCAAGTGGATTAATACACAAATAACAAGATCATAAATGATAACCTAGTAATGAATGAAGAAACAAAAAACATACAGAGAAGAAGAAACCCTAAATCCACAGGTTTTTTGAAAATCATACTTAATGCTTTAGGTCTTAAACTAAAATAGTATTATGTTTTTGTTTTTTCAGATCAAGTTTCAATTGTTAATGCGTTGTGTTGTGATGCAAACTAAAAAACAACATAAACAACAACCAGAATAAACCCTAATTAACAGGTTAACTTAAAAACATATCTTATGCTTGACCTCTTTCAACTGTTCATGCATTTTGATTGTCATGGAACATTAATGCATCCACATAAACCCTACATCAAGAAGAAACCCGAAAAAGAAGCTGTTAATAACACCAACCCCTAAAATCAAAATTAACATAAATTCTATAAGAAAAAGGATACACTTACAATCCTAATACGGAAACTTAAATTGCTGTCGGAAAAACTAAGGTGATGTTCGCCGGAATCGGAATATTTTGTCATAATCAGCTCACTGACAGTAGTACGTTTAGCCAAAAATCACCGAAATAGTCGGTCCACCGGTGGTGCATCTTGAACGTAGGCACTTGATTGTTGTATCAAATTATTATAAGAAAGAAGATAAAATTTGAACAAAGAGTAGAAGAAGAAAGATTGCATTTACCGTTAGCCGATAAGGATGTAATGTACATTTGAAAAATGTTATCTAGCCGTTTTTTTCATAACGATAGCAATAAGCCAATTTTTAGTTTAATCAAGTTCACTCTCTTTCAAATATTCTGAAACCCTAATTCTGAAGCTTCAAAACCGCCAACTGAGAGAAGAATCGCAATCAGCAACTTATTTCCCCCTTTTCAATTTGATCTTCGCAATTTGCTTTTATACGGAACAATTAGAATCTGAGAATGCGAAACGCAACTCTATTGACCGTTATATTTGGAACGAAACCGTGATCATTAAGACGTAAATCTGTTTTGTTTAAGCGTATCTAATATGTTTAGATTTTATATCCAAATTTAATACTCCGTATCTATTTAATCGAGTCTGAAAGATTTTCATATTCAGCTTTTATTTCATATACAGAAAATATATCAACATTCAAGACTATTAAAATGAGTTATCAATATATATTTTTACCGAAAATTCAGTTAAAATTATCAAATAATAATTAAATTTCATAAAAAATTTCATTTAAAATTACTAATACGTTTATTATTTTTATTTAATCACTCGAATTTTATAGAGTCTTTAATTATTATCAAATTAGACCAACTTTTCAAAATATCAATTTTTAGACCGCTCCGTGTGGTGACTGAAGCAAGACTCAGGACTGACCTCCACATCTACGCCACGTCAGCCTTAAGACTGAAGACTAACTCATGACTGAACGCTCCCTATGGTGACTACAAGACTGAAATTTTCAGTATCATGTCAGCGCCATGTCATTTCTTAAATATAATACACATACATTTATATTAACAATAAAAATTACAATAATTAAAAAAAAAATGTTACATTAATAATAAAAACATTACAATAATTACAAAAAGTCTATGCTACATCAATAATAAAAAAAACTTTACAATAATTAAAAGAAAAACTACGTTACAATTACTCGTCGTCTGAATTTTAAAAGTGATCAATTTAACGATTTGATAAAAATATAAAGTGTTTGAATTATATAGGGATATAATAAGTAGAAATTTGGAGAATTGTGTGTAAAAAAGTGTTGGATAGTTATATATATATATATATATAAGTTGGTTGAGATTTTAAATTTCTTTTTCCTTTTTATGTTTGTAGCTGTTGGGAGCCGGTGGCATGTATTCGTTGCCATACGGTCCCACTTACCTTCATCCTTCGTCTGTTTCCGATTGCACGAAATAACGTAGGACGATCTCTAAGCCGAGACCGTACCTATAGTGATAGTCCAAATCTAAGCTTAGGTGACTTCTAAAACGGATACGGAGCTCCCTAGAGAGAGTGCTCTTATAAAGCAAGATGATAATTAATTTATATAAAATGCTTGCATGATGGAAAATTTATTATTTATATAATGAAGAAAACTTGGCTGCATTTTTATGAAATCAACTTGTTACACTGACATTTTCGCACCTTTATTTTCAATAAGTAATAAAAGCACCCAAGTTTTATCTATTTTAAGTTAGTTATAAAAATAATTAACGCTATTGTCAACGTTACTAACAGATTATATTATTGTCATGTTAATCTATATATTTGGATGGAATGATAATATTTAGAAGATAGTATGCATCAAAAGGTCAAACTCTCAACTCATTTGACACGTTTTCTTTGTTTACGGTTTGTTTTATCTTATCATTTGAGATAAAATGCAACCGCATCTGATCCATTCACGACTAGATGGGTCAAAATTATCATCTATATTGCCAGGGGGTAAAGATTTAAAAAAAATTGCAGATTCCAGTTGCAAACTTCTTCAATGTTTCCTGTTCATTAAACAAATTAGGGTAGCACATCCTCAAAGATTATAAACAAAATCATTCTACTTTTCCAATGTTTTCAATATAGATCCTTAAAACCTATGAACTCATTTTTGAGTAAAATATGCAGAACATTACATGCCCATATTACGTATACTCTTGTTCATTATAAGTCAATTAAGACGTTGTTCCCATTCTCAACTTAGCGTAAACCAGAACATGGACTTAAAATGCTTCATAAAAGATCAATTGTAATTGTTGAAAGAGCATTCTTGAAACTCGCTCATGAGGAGTTGAAGGGAGATCCGACTGGTGCAGTAAGTCCAAGAAAACGCATAATTTTGAATCTACGAACTTTCCTTGATGTATATAACGGGCAGGTCACCTCCTAAAATTAGATTTAAAGAAGGGTCAGTTTGACATATATCGAAGAATTTAAAAATAAAACAAAAGGTATAAGGTGGACCCAGTTAACTCACATCAAAATGAACCTTCCGTTTTCTTTCACGCTGGCTTCTTGCTCTAACTGAGGAACCAGTTCCAGCTAGGCTTGAACTCGATGAGTTATCCCTTTCTGAATGAACATAAAATTAGTTTAAGATATTTAAACATATGATTAAATGACTCAACATTTCTTCTTGTAGAAATTTTCAAGTTTAACATTATTTATTTCTCAATTGTCATGATCATTACTTATTGATGATACTGATATCGGTGAACAAGATTGTTTGTTTCATCATCATTTTCGGACAAAGTTATGAAACTATGTGACCCGTAAAACTATAGTATTTTAGTTGGACAGCAAGGGTACTACCGTACTACTCAACAAATAAAGAATAAAATTGATAAATACATCAACAATTCCACTGATATATGTAAGGAAAAGTAAACTAATTGATATAAGAATAAACAGCATTTGTTTGTCGTTGCACACACAAATGACTGTCATGTACATACTAGTTTTGCCTATGTTGCAAGGATGTGGGTGCTGAAATGAGTTGATGAGACCAAGTTATGTAAGTCTTAAGAGTGAATTGCATTTTTTTTTCAATTTGATTTGAACAAGTTTTATCACTCCAATTTGTAGAAAAACGAGTACATACCACAATCAGGTCCGTCAGGAGAACTAGACGACTCCTTGTATGATCTTGGCTGTTTCTTATAGTGAAATTCCTGCATTTAGAACAACTTTTAACACGATATAGCAGTTCTAAGTTTCCAGAAACTAAAATATTATGAAAGAGATCTTCTTACTTCACAGTTTTCTGTCAATTGTGGTCTATTAGGAGTGAGCTCCAATGGTGTTGCATTGCCATCTCCATCTTCAAACATCCTATTTAACACATAAAAAAGAATGCAGCCTTTGAGATATCGTGATTGCAAAAAGACCAAAAGGATGTGCATATGGAAAGTAGACAACATGATATAAACAAATGTGTTAAACCTGTTACTGCAAGGTTGAAGATGTGCATTCTCCTCAAAGGACTTGAGATTTGTGACTGGAATTTTGGTGCCGTTCGTCAGCGTTTTTTGTCTTCTCCTTTTAGGCTCGGTGGATCTAGTAGAAGGAAGGTCAACTGTACCCTTTATGGTGTCATTTGACATTTCTGAGCACCCAACAGTGACGCTTGATTGGATCTCTGTGCTGCTGTGCAGATCCAGTTCTACTGTTACAGAAAAGACCACAAGATATGTAAAACAAAAACAGAAATCGGAAATTTAAAACAGAATTTCTAGAATATTCATATGTCAATACACAACCGATATGGCCAAGATCCCACAGCTACAGTAACCAAAACAAGCACAAAAAGATACATCCGTAGCCAAAAAGTGTAGTTATATAACTATATGAAAAATGATACGTAGGCCTAAACTTGTAGTCCTAAATCTAGACCTAAAAATGTGATTGGTAGATATGAAAATGGATTGGATGAGATTAAGAGAGAGAAAAAATTTAACCAATAAGAAAATTAGGTTTAGTTTTAGGTATATGTAAGTAGGCCTATGTAGCATTACTCTAACTATATATAAATTGGCAAGAACTATCTGGTTACACCTTTTCGTGAAAACTTATGTTGTTATAATAAACAAAATTCATCTTTTCTATTTACTGTAAAGCTTTTGACCTAATATTCTGGCTTTCAAGATAGGCGATAGACTAGACCTAAAAACCAGTCTCTCAAATATCCAAATGCCGATAAGATAGAGTTTTGTCAATAAGGTACCATTTAATTTCACATAGAACCTAACAATGGTTTGTTGTCACACCCTCCCAACACTTCCTTTATTTGCTAAATAAGTACTTCAGAAGTTAATTGATACATTTGTGGTCCCACATTGCCTACAAATAGAGGAGATGCTGGGTACTTATGTACAAGCCTACCCTTAACTGGTGGGCCTGTATCAAGCAAAGACGTGGCAGAGGTGTCAAAGCAAACAATATCTCACCAGAAGAAGCTGTTTTGCATCATTAACGTCTAAATAGCAGCAATCATTTGATGATCCAACATCACTTCAAATTTTAGACCCTTCTTTTGGTGTCTTTAACTGGTAACATTATCTTAAGTTATCATCATATCCATCATAGAAAACTCATATCAAATCAAGAATCGCTATATGGTACTATGGATCAACATAAATTGTTTATCACAAGAATCAAATTTCCTCTAAAAAGAAGAGGCTAGTTTGCATCATAAATGTCTAAATTGCAACAAAATATACACAACTTTATCCGATGATTCAAAATCACTTCAAACTTTAGACCCTTCTTTGGTGTCTTTAACTGGTAAAATTATCTTAAGTTATCATCACAACAATCATAGAAAACTCTTATCAATATAAGATTAGCTATATAAATCAACGTACATTGGTTATCACAAGCATCAAATATCCTCTAAATAGGTGAGCATTCGAGCAAGTAGCAAAAGGTTACTCCCTAGTGACCAAAAGGTCAATTTTGCAGAATTAGCCTTGTATAGGATACTGGGAACATTGTATACCAAGAATTGCCTAATCAAAGGAACCTTAGGGTGGCCTTTTCTCATAAATAATGTTCAAGATAAAGCTTAAACAATTACAAACTGCACACTAAATGGAATATAGTTTCAATAGAATCATATCAGCAGATCCAATTATATTTATATATTTATATATAAACATCAAAAGACAACCCTATAAACAAGATTCGCATTGGGGAAAAAAAGCCCTAATCCTATCATCCTAATAAACATGTAAAAGTACCCAATCTTTTGCAAAATTCACATTAATCAATAACACAAATACTTCAAATATCATAACAAGTCACAAATTCATCAAGTTCCAATTCTTACGAAAAATTATAAAGAATTAAACAATACCCTTGAAGGAACAGATTGGAAGATTGAATTCAGTGCGTGGTTTAGATGCATATGCACTTCTAGGAAGCTGAAAACAGTTGGGTATATGATCAATTTGTTGGGCTTTTTTCTTTCTGTAATACACTTTCACCTCCATTGCCATTGACAGCACCAAAGTTGTTGTGTGATATAAAGAGAGAGAAACAATGAATGATGAAACCCTATTGATTTTTTTTGTTATGATTATTTGCGAAAGAACAGGTATCTATATATATTGTACGGATTGACAAGGCGAAAATTGGGTTTTTGGAGTCTTGATTTCTTGAATGGGTCACATTAGATCAATCTGACCCTTTTTCTCACAAAGATTCTATGTGACAATTTCTTTCTTTGGGTGCAAACTCTGAATTCCGAGTTTCCAATGTTATTCATGGAGCCCAAATCACTGTAGTACATTCTAATTAATAATAATATTATTGGAACTTGGAAGGGAAAACAGCTGCACCTAATGTAGTTGTTGTACTTGGCATATATGTCGAACACTTACGAGTCCAGTAATATTATGATTCAGAGCATAATAATTTTTAAATGATATAGACTTTTGCGAGTCATTCGTAGACTCTTTCCAATCGTATCGACTCGTGATTTTTACATATTTGAAAAAGTAAATTTTTTAGAGTACTACTGGTAAAAGGAAAACGTAAATTGACTTGCTTATTATCAGTGTGATCTATTTAACAAACTGATAGCTTTTTAGAGCTTTGAACAAAATTAAGGTTACCATGTAAGCTTACAGTATTAGTTAAAGTTTCACTCATTAGACCATTTTTTAATAAAAATTGAATTATTTGTTCAATGTCACGTCAATATTTTTTTTTTAAAAACCGAATAAAAATTAAACACTGTCAATAATAAACTGAAGAACTGAACTTTTTTAAGACCTCACATTTATCGATAATAATTATACACTAAAAAAAAAAAAAGAATTTGCCTCACACTTTTATGGTTTCCTCCGTCTCTCCCACAACCTTTCCTTTGAAAGACGCTCCGTCTTTTAGGTGGTGCCAACGGTGTCTTTTCAAAAACAATAGGTCTTTCTCCAAGACGTAACTGCTATGAGTTATCTCATAAAGTGATGCAGTGTATAAATAACAAATACAAATTAAACGCACGTTGGTTCAAAAAATACCACAGATAAGATTGATTTCAACTCAATTTATGAACACAATTTAAGAGAAAATTCAACTTTCATAAAAATGTCAACTAACTCTTTCATGAGTACAACCAAACCCTTAAAAGAAGCAGAAATTCGAATGGGCCTAAAATAAGCTATAGGCCAAACACAAGGCCAAAAACAAAATTCAAAAAAAATCATAAAATAACATATAATAGCCCATATCACCTCGATTTGACAGGTCATGGGCCTAAAATGAAACCTCATAACTCAAGTTATCACTCGATCATGGGTCTCGAGAAACACAAGTGCTCGATCCGTAAAGCTGAGACCCACATCATAAAGGTACAAATCATATAAATTCGTTGCATGAAGATAACCCACTTGGACATTATTTGTAAAGAAGTGTAAACATCACCTTGAATAGTAATAGAAGTGGTCAAAGAATTAACATGAAAATAACAAAGTTAAAGTGTAGACTAAGGGTATGTTTGGTGAACTAGCTGTAGGCTGTAGCCGTAGCTGTAGATTGTAGCTGTAGGCTGTAGGCTGTAGCTGTAGCTTTAGGTTTGGAGCTTTTCGCGAAATGCTACTTCTAGTAGCTTTGAAAATTTGAGCTTTTCGTTGGATTCTAAAGCTACAGCTTGTACATGACAAACAAAACTTTTATTTTCATAGGAGCTTTTTGTTCAAAAACTAAAAGTTAAAGCTCCTAAAAGCTCCACGCCAAACAGACCCTAAAACTTGAGACCTCACTTATGAATGATCAAACTTTTTATTTTTGTCAAATTGTTATGATGTATTTAGTTGTAGAAAAGTGTACTTTTTTCTAATTTCTTTTTGTTGAGAAAAACCTAATCGTTGCAAGATACGTTCAAAATAAATGTTATTTAGAAAAAATTTCTAACAACATTCGGTTTTTAAGATTATAGCTAAAAGTTGAAAGATAAGCATTTTTTTTTCCCACTTTTTACCTTGGTGTTACAAGTTTTTCTCATGTATAAATAAAAGTCAAAAATAATATTAATTCATCACAATGGTACAACACTAGTTTCCAAGATGTTTTTTTGTTAGAAGGTTGTTTGGTATTCGATTTAGATTATTATCAAATCTAAACTTATGTAGTTGTAATTTTGTGTTATGATTAATCGCATCTTAATAATTTCCCTTGTTTCATCCTTTAATAGAAATTTGTTATTTATATACTACTTGACAAAATAACACTAGCTAATATATCCACTTAAATATTCAAATTTAATTCTACAAGGTAAACTTTACCATAGTATAGTTGTTTTTTAAAGAATGATATTAAAGAAAATTGATAGAAAATAGTTGCATCGTATATGTTATTCGGTCTCTTAAAATAAATAATACGTCATTTGAACATGCTTTTTATATTTTCAATGAAAAATGTTGAAAGTTTTCCACAACTAAAGACATCATCGATTCTTCTTTTTAGAACTTAATGAATAAGCTAGAAGTATCGTTAGTGATGTCTTTATGAAGTAGCGAATGAAGAGTTGGTTCGGACAATTGTGTTGTGTTTTAAGGTGAGATATTATAATTGTTTATGTTTAATGACATCTTACTTATTATAAATGTGTTGAAATTTATACTTTCTTATTATTGAACGTATCTAATATTTGAAAGTTTGATCATATGTATAAAATTCTTATGATGATATTTAAAATATATGCTTACTGAGTAGCTATTCCAATTGCCAACTAAAATGGGTAATGCAATGGAACTTCAAAAACTATACTACATCCAATATTACAATTAAATTAATTTAATACATTCCCCTAACAATAATTTTCTAAATTTTTATATACGTGCCGGGTGACGAGGACATATATATCACAAACATGTATACAATGTTTCGGTTATTGGGTACATTAATTATATACATTATCAAAAAAATTACATAAACAATAGAACTTTAAAAACATACAATAACAAAATATGTAAACTTTATAAATTCTTATTCTTATAATATTAACCCTATACAAAAAGCACACGTCACTTTGAAATCTTGACACCTCAACGCCTCGACACATCGTTCTCCCCGCCCCCACCTCCCTTTTTTCTTTTTAATTTAAAGGTTGTACTTTCTTTTAAACAAAACGTATTTAATCTCTTTAAAAACTTAGTCGTGTCTACTCTTTCGACATCTCTACATTTTCAATTTCACCAAGTGACTGAAAATACGAGTTTTTATAATCTAAATTAGTGTCCAGCCAAGAATGATGATGAAATGTTAGTAGAACCGTTAAGACATAGTTGGATGATGTATCACAACAACCTTACTCCCTTCATCATTATGTACGTTGAGGAAAATTAAGAGATCTATCATCTATGAATATAAAGAAGCTGTAAACTTGTTCCATGAGAGAGAGAGAGAGAGAGAGAGAGAGAGAGAGAGAGATAATAAACCTAAATAATAATAGCTTAGTATCTAAACAAACGAGTGTCCAAATTATCGGGACCCAAAATGTCTCATACATATTATGTTGTGCTAAGGAGAGATGTGATTTACTAAAATTTATATGCTTGATATAAACCTAATTAAGTAAGTAACATAGTGTTCTGCAAGATAGTCCTAACACAAGGTATAAGATTTCTTGCCTTTTGCAGCACTCTTTCCTTTTCAATTGTGGTGATGAGATGCAGATACACGTTTAGCAGGTGTTATCCAAATGAGACTGTCAACGTATCGAACAATTTTGGTTTTTCCATACAACCTAGGTGTAATCTCAAATGATCTAACATTAGATTCAATCCGGTCGTACAACACTAAAAAAACTCAGAAGCTTCAAAAAGGAACTTATTATTCGATGTGAATCCTAATGGTCTTTGAACACCACAACGCAGTGGAATTACCTGATGTTTTACCCAAGACTTATCCCTCTCCCAAACTTCACACTCACGGTTTATAGCAAGTGACATCATACAAAGCTTTCCAGACATAAAACCCAAAGCATTTAAGCGGTTTACATTATAATATTGTATCGAATCTGGAAGAGAAATCTCACTGAAAGTCTCTGCACCCAAATCAAATGCCACTATCGTTCGTCGGCCCATATCAGCATAACAACCAATAAACATAGCCATCATGTCCATCTGTACAAACTTCATCTTTTTTGTAAATCCTTGTACCTTTAGTCGGTTTACAGTTGATTACTCTCCAAGAACCCTTTTTCATGCTATAAACCTGCACTTACAACCATCTTTTACGTTGATGATAACCAACTAATGGAATGATAGCTGAAAGCTTAACAACCTTGTAATCATCCGTTTTGGGATCAAACCCAAACCCAAATTGGACATCATAACCATGGATAGAGGGCATACGATATGGTGGGAGAGTTGACAAGGCTCCTAGAGAAGGGTTCCATATTAAATGATAAACATATTAATCCGTTAACAGAACCAATAACATAACAGCTACCAATTTCATGTGGTATATTAACAATTAGGTGTTTGATGAAATAAGTGAGTTTGAGATGAGGAGATCGAGTAAATGTGTATGTACTGTGAGCTGTGAGCCGTTTATCGATATTTCTGTTAAACGTAAATGCGCCCTTGAATACTAAAAGAGTTTCTTCGTTGTTGTTATGGATTGAATGATCAAAGTGAGATTTTATAAACAAGCGTTGCGATAAAAAAGCATTCCAGGGTTTAGAGAGACACCTCATTTGAGCAAGCTATTTCGCAGGTAACCGGATGAAAATGCTGCATAAAATATCGTCATGGATGTCTGCCAATGGCCGTTTTCGTGAAGCCATTTTCGAACGTTTGTAAAAGGTAAACCGCAACGTATAATATATCTAGCGTTTCCAGAAAATGAGACTATTTGATATATCTTTCAGAAGTTCAAAAATTTTCATGTATATCATATCCTTCTAGATTTCATATATTAATGTAAAATTATAAATACGTATTTATTAGTTGGACGATTTCCATCGATACTCTTGGAAAACTTTAAAATTACATAATATATTTGCAAAGTTTAAATAACATCCTTCAAACATACATAAATATATTTGCAAAGTTCAAATTACATCCTTCAAAATTTCAAACATACATAAATATCTTTACATCCAGATAATTAAATAAGTACTTTATAATTAACAGATTTTAATCTTTAAAACACTTGTCTTAAATCTAATGATATGGCCAGTTTAGCCTTCTCTCCAAATTACATGACAATAATCCTTGAAAAGATACATTGAGATCGCCATAGTTGATTTAATGAAATATTTGTTCACTTTGAAAAGAACAACTACACTGTGAGTTTTTCTGTGCCGAATAAGGGAGAAAAAAATTCATACAAAAGCCCAGAAAATAACTTATATAATTTCATCAAGACTCACATCAAGAACTACAAAATTTGGAGGAAGATAATGCGCAACACTGTATTCCGTTATCCAATATGCAACTAGAACATAATATCACGACGTTAATAAAGTTTAACTGAATCTGAACTTTTATACATTTGTGTCACAGAATGATGATAAATATCGTCCCTGATTGTTAATTAGGAGCAACCAACTTTGCGAATCATTGAGATATGCAAATGATCCTGGCTGCAGAATCAAGACCATACGTGTCCATCATCCTTCTTTTGCTTCTTCTTCTTCTTCCTGTCACCTTTCGTGTCTGCTCTTGCTTCAACACGTTTTGACTGCTGTAATCGTATTTCTAGCAACTTAGTCTTAGCATCTCGGAAGGGTACATCAGATTTTGAAGCCATCAGTTGCTGCAAATAAGTGAATTACATAAAAGAAAATTTAAAAATAATAAATTGTTAAAAATGTATATTCCATATTTTCAACATTTTCAAGGGAAAAAAACAGACCTTGAGGTGATCCATGGCTGCCAGATTAAATCCAATAGTATCCTTGCATTCCTGAAAAAAAATCAAAATATATCATTCACACGTAAGGATACTTTAAAGCCATACCAATGTTAATTCAAGTGAAAGATGCAAAATTGTATGAATATGATTAGAATATGTCCATTCGAATTCATGTTTTCTGTACCTTAACTCTAGCATGAAGTATGTCTCTGAGAAGAGACAAAAGAGGTCTAGTAGTTGCGGTGGCGACTAGCTGATTATGATGCAACTGCAAACTACCTCAACCTAGAGATAGATTAAGCTACCAAAAAAGTCAAACACTGAGACATGTTGACAATTAAGAAATCATGTATAGTAATATAATAATGTTCGTGAATAACTTCTTTACTTGAGTTATAAGACGCTGTTGAAGTGATTCCTTTTGCATCAATGACTACTAACAAATTTCTAACTTTAAAAAGAAACACTGTCTGACCTTACCAGGATTCGAGGACCAATCTTTTAAATATGATAAAAGCTTCAAAGCATCGGAAAATGGTAGAGCCTGCAAACAAGATACTATTATTCATGGGACTTGTATATGATTTATCATTGCCATAAAAAAATAATGAAATTCTTCACTTACTAGTAACGTCTGCTCGAGGTCATTTGTATGAACTTTCGAGACTGCTTGAAGAATATAATCAGATGGAGAGAGCCCTCGCATAAAAATATTGCATCAGAACTCTGCACCCTTTCCACTTCTCTTTTCCTCCTAAGAGTTGCAAAACATTGACATACAAATGATATTGTGAACACACACATGGACATGTATATATATTTACATATATAATAGAGAAATACGGACCTCATGCTCAGCAATTCGTTTCAATTCATCTGCTGCAATGTCTAGTGCTTCATTAATGGAATCAGTGGCTGATAAAGTTTCCTGTGTCTTCTTCCCAGCAACAGTTACAGCTCCCTCCTCTGGAAGTTCTTGTCGAGGCTGTTGTCATGGTCAGCCTCGAACATTTCTTCCAATCTTTTCTCTTTCTCTTCCTTAAAAATATTAAAATGAACTTTAAGAAACTGCGAATCTGAACCTGACTTGGCCTATAAATGTAGTAGAGATATGAAGCAGGGAAGGACACATGGGTTGGAAAATGGGTCAAAACAAGTTTAGGTTGGGTTGACTGGCAAACACTTTTTTGTCAATCTTTTAGAATTCTTTTTACAAATAAGTAAGGTGTTGATTATGATAACAAAAATAAAAATTAATAATAAGAATATAAATTTGTAATTTGTATGACCAATTTGATTATATTTTTTATATGACCAAATGACCATCTTGATATAGAACAGTAAAACACAACCCAAATTAACACTTTCATAAGTAAACAGGTCACAATTGCCACCTCAGATAAGGAGGAATAAACCTAACTGTAACAGTCTATTAACCTCAAGAAAAAATGGCTCTTCAGTACGGTCCCAACGGCGTATTGATCGATCATGAGACCCTGTGATGAGAAAATCACCACGATTGCTAATAGAGAGACACCGAACTTCAGCATGATGGCCTTCTAGGGTTAAAAGTAGCTCAAATTTATCAGCATCCCAATATTTTACCAATCGATCTTTCCCAACACTGAACATGTAATGGGTGTTACGTACAAATTTCACTGCCGTTACACTGCCAAGAAAAAAAACAAATTAAAATTGCTCAATAGATTGACTTGTAGGATGGTTAAATCTTAAATGGCAAGGAAGTACCTATCGGCATGAGCAAATATGGACTTGTGACAGTCACCAAAGTCCATGCCCCAGATTTTCAAATTTTTGTCAGCAGAACCGGTAACAACAAGATCCCCATCAGATGAAATATCCATACACAACACTGGAAGCTTGTGGCAATACAATGAAAAGTGAACTTTCAAAGTATCCATGTAATAGACCTGAAAGTTTTTAATCAAAGAATTAGAAACTAGTACAAAAACAATATGATCTACCAATCCGAGATCATAGTAAGATCCAGATATAAACACATGACGTAACGTACTAACGTCCTTGGCTTTATCTTCGAAATCCTTCTATGAAGCTAAGATTAAGAATTTAGCTTTGAGCTCCAAAAGTAATATTAATGTCAAAAGTAATACTAGATTCGAGAACATAGTACACCATGCACACCGTTCAACATGTATTTGTCATGTGTTCGAAAATTTCGGGATTTAAGTATACAAATTTATTTCTGCAGCAATCAAGCAAATATTATTTGCTCCGCAATGTACGAATTGAAAGTGATCAAGTATGCAATTTAACTTCAATAATAATAGGGATATATATCTGATAAAAAAAAACAACCTAATTTGCATCAACAGAAACACACAAAAAGAATAATAAAAAAAATGACTATATGGTAGTATGGTAGAACAGATGTAACAGAAACGAATCTGACCCAAATTTTGCCATCCAATAAAGCAACGGCAATATGCTTCCCATCAGGGCTTACAGCAACCACTATAACATCATCATTCATTGGTAGGTCCTCACGTCGGTTACTGTTAGAATTACTGAATCCTGGTAACCCAAAAAAGGCATGGACATAAATAAAAAAACAACTATATGAAGTCCATCCAATTTAAATGTTGAACGAAAAAATAAAAAATAAATAAAATTTAAAAATAAAATAAAGATGAAAACAACACACCTGACTAGGAACTTCTGCTGTTTCATACTCCCAAAACTTAACATCATGATCTATACTCCCTGTGACAAAACCACCACCATCTGGAGTGGGAACTATTAATTGAACAGAGACAGTATGAGCTTTCACTACTTCAACACAAGTACCACTTCTCACATCAATAATTTCAAGAGTCCCACTCTTGGTACCAATAACAGCATACTTATTACCAGGAACAAACAAACTACACAGCACATATCCTGAATCAATAGTACGAAGACATGAACCAGTACTCGGGTTCCAAATCTTTACAGAATTATGACTTGTTGACATCAAAAGAGTGTTGTCTGAACTAAGTGTAACACTTCTTACATCAGAACGATGCCCTTGAAGCTCAATAGCACTCATTTTTGTGGTTGAACTACTATCTATTGAATACACCTCCAGTAAATTATTGTTCAATGACAATGCTAAAGTAGCCAATGAGTTTTTGGAATTAACGGGAGAGAACGAGATGGAGCAGATTTTCTTGTTAGCTCGTACAGTCTGTAAAAGCTTAAATACATCAGGAACTGTAACCATGGTTAGGTTTCCATCATCTTTCAGTTCATGATCTGTGTTTCCGTTTTCAGAAGCGTCAATCATTTTAGAAGATTTTTTCTCCTTTTTCCTATTGATTCTCCTTTTTGCTTTGCATTTTGAGTCAGCCTCATTTAATACACGATAAATGTCGACCGTCTTCCCTGTAACTTGACAAGCCAGAAAACTACCAGATTTATTAAATCTCAGTGTGGCAACACGGTCTTTTTTTTTTTCTTTTTTTTTCTCTGCCTTTGAATTTCACCAAATAGTTTCAAGGTTTGCCATTTGTTTTCAACAGAAGAGTCTTTACTGTCTGTTTTACCATTTTTTTATATGGATTGACCATCTACAACCTCATGGTTTATAGTATAAAATCGAAGCTCTGCATCTGCTGACCCAGTGACCAAATACCTCTCATCAGGATCAACATCTACAGACCAAACTTCACTGTAATGCCCCCCTATTATTTGTGTACAATGTTGTGTATCAAGATCCCAAACCCTTAAAAACTTATCCTTGGAGGCACTAACGAGTTTTTTACCAGAGTCCAGAAACACAAGATCAGTAACCTACATTCCAAATAAAAATCCAAACAAACAAGTGTAAAACTTTAGCTTACAGACGAAAGAAAACATCATATAGATCAGCTAAGGAAAGTATTGACAGATTTTTAGAATAGATACCTGATCACGGTGGCCAAGGAGACGAAAAAGTCCAACTTCGCCAATAACATCCCATAAAACAATGTCATTGTTCTTGCTTCCGGACGCAAGTAATGATCCTGTCTTGTTAAATCGAAGGATAGTTGTAGCCCCTTTATGCCCATTCAACGTGGTCTCACAGGTTTTCTCTCTCACAATCCCAATTTCTTATACTTCCATCAAGTCTTCGTGCAGAATATATTTTACAGTAACTTTTTTCTGGTGTAGTGAAACGCCTTCAACTAATTTCAAAGAAGTTTTAGCTACTTCCACTTAACTCATTTATGGATATTAATTGATAAGTAGTTAACTTATAGAAATTCAGTAATGATATTTGAGTTTTAAATAGTACTAAATTAGTTACTTGTGTATATTCAATATTAAATTAGTGGAAAGTAAACGTGTATATCATATTACTAAAGTAACAAGCTTGTGTATATATGAAAATTTTATAGTTTAGGAAGGGTTATATGAAACTAGGCAGCTATTAGCGCAATGAGACAGAAAACGAATAGTTTAACATCAAAAATCACCAACTCTACGTAATTATGATAGAAAGTTTTTAACAAAAAATGACCTTCAACTTCACTACTACTTTCTCAATGTTCAAATAAACTTAAATATCTACATGTGATCATCTTAAAAATAACTATTTGAACAATAAAATAAAGTAACAATCCTTGTAAATTCACGAACCCAATGATACGATAGTATACCATTCAAGCTAAATAGAAGTCAAAATTTTCATATGTTAATAATTCCAAGATGGTTGTCATGGCAGTTTGGTCGGTTCGACAATGATTTCATTAGAAATGTCATCCTTAGAAAATACAGTTTCATCAATTGTTTTTATTGTTGTCAGCTTTATATTGTTAGGGAAGAAGAAAGTTAATTATCATTGAAAAAGAATTTAAGAATATTATAATAAGAAAAATATAACATGAAATGATGAACCGAGTGTACAGAATACATTGAGTAATAGCATATTTCCGTTCTAATTTAATCTTGTTTTTACATTTAATTTAAACTTAAAAGAATTAATCAAACTCGTTTGATTTGGTGGAAAGATGATAACATTTTTATTTTTCCAAAAAGGGAGAAAACACTACTCCTAATATATATCAACACTTGCTTCTAAAGTACATACGAAAGGGGTCAAAAGTCCGTAGTGACTAATTTGGTTTTATTGATTTAGTTTCCATATCTCATTTATACAATTAATAGATTAATACATTTTACCTTTTTATTTTAAATATTATATTAAATTTTGTATTTCATTTCTATCGTAACATGTGGATGTTACAAAATTATAACAATTTCCATAAGTAATCACATGTATTTAATAGGGGTAAATTTGTGATTTTAGTGTAAGGGGTATTTCGGGATTTTTCCCATCTCTCTCATGGTTAAGTTTGAACACAAAAGGGTAAAATGATTTATAAGTGTTTTAGATTCATTCTAATTATAGGAAAATAAGTTTTCTTATTGATTAATTAAAATTATTTTAAACCCTTATAAAACATTTAACTATAATTCTTAATGTTTAAAAATTGAAAGATCAGAAATTACATTTATACCACTTTCAATAAAACTTAAATATGAAAACTAAAAATCAAATCAATTTATACTTAATAACTTCTTTTAGTTTATAAAAAAAAAAAAAAACAATAATTAAAATACAATTATTATGATAACATTAATACATGAAATAGAGACAAAATATTACAATCATTATCATTAAGACAACTATCATTATCGATCATTATCGTATTTTTTATTTGTAACTGCCGCATTGTGTGAGACCCGACTAGTAAATTTTTAATTGGTTGATTAATACGTTGATTGATGTTAAAAAATAGTTAATTTTATTTTAATAGGGATTTAACAAATCAGAAATCCATGTTGGAATTATCTCAAAAATTACGAAACCATAAATTTTAAAAGAATTCTTTTTTTTTCATATATTCCACTCTTAAAACTCACTATGCTTAAATATGCATAAAATTGTTGTATTTTATGCGTTAAAAATTTATGCGTAGGGCACATACGACATTTAGTGGTTTAGGAGTGCTTACGAGTGCGCAAGATTAAGAAAGAAAAACTCGAAGATTTCATAAATAGTATAGTTTCTTCAAGACACTCAGCTAGAACTACAAAATTTGGAGGAACACAATGCATAACATTGTATTCCGTAATCAAATATGCAACTAGGACATAAAATCACAACATTTATATATTATAATTGAATCACAACCCTTATACATTTGTAAACATGAAGACCAACTATCGACCCCGGTTATTATGACTTATGAGACACCATTTTTGCAAATCATGGCTGTGGAATCAAGACCATACATGTCCATCATCCTTCTTTTGCTTCTTCTTCTTCCTCCTTTCACCTTTCGTATCTGCCCTTGCATCAGCACGTTTAGACTGCTGTGATCGTATTTCTAGCAACTTGGTCTTAGCATCTCGGAAAGGTGCATCAGATTTTGAAGCCATCAATTGCTGCAATAAGTAAATTACATAAAGTTTTTGAAAAAAAGATCTATTGCTAAAAAAAACATATATACCGCATTATCAAGGGGAAAAAACAAACCTTGAAGTGATCCATGGCTGCCAGATTGAATCCAAGAGTATCCTTGCATTCCTGAAAAAAATTAAAATACCTTTCATATGTCGGGATACTTAAAACAATATCAATATTAATTAAGTGAAAGATGCGAAAGTGTAGTTACATGCTTAAAATTATAGAATGGCAAACTAACAAAATATTTATGTTCATTCGAAAGTCATGTCTAACTGTACCTTAACTCTGGCATGAAGTATGTCTCTAAGAAGCGTCAAAAGAGGTCTGGTAGTTGTGGTGGCCACTAGCTGATTATGATGCAACTGCAATAACACCGTGGTGATCCTGCAAACCACCTCAACCTACAGATAGATTGAAGTTACCAAAAAGGGTCAAACTGTGAGACATGCTGAGAAGAAATAATATTGTTCGTTAAATAAGTTCTTTACTCATAAGAGGTCTCTGAAGTGATTCCTTTTGCATCAATGAAACAAAATAAAAATCTAAATGAAAAAGAAACACCATCTGACCTTATCAGGATTTGAGGACCAATCTTTTAAATATGACAAAAGCTTCAAAGCATCTGAAAATGGTAAAGACTGCAAACAAGAGATTATTATTCATGGGACTTGTATATGATTGATTTTTTTTGTATATGATTGATCTATCATGGACATTAGAATTCAAAAATAATAAAATTCTTCACTTACTAGTAATGTCTGCTCTAGGTCATTTGTATGAACTTTTGAGACTGCACGAAGAATATAATCAGATGGAGAGAGCCCTAACATAAGAATATTGGACTGGAACTGTGCACCCTTTCCACTTCTCTTTTCCTCCTGAGATTTGCATTGCATTGAGTTATAACCAATGATATTCTGAAAACAAGCACCTAACGCACGCCACTATACATACAATATTATATTAAGAGAGAGGGAGAGAAAGAAATACGGACCTCATAATCAGCTATTCGTTTCAACTCTTCCGCCGCAATGTCTAGTGCTTCAATAATCGAATCAGTGGCTGATAGAGTTTCTTGTGTCTTCTTTCCAGCAATAGCTACAGCTCCCTCCTCAGGGATTTCTTGTTGAGGCAAGTATCTGTTTTCTAATGAGTTGTCAAGGTCAGCCTCAAATATCTCTTCCAGTCTCTTCTCTTTCTCTTCCTGCAAAATGTTAAAATTAGCATTACGTAGCTGCAAATCTGAACCTTACTTAGACTATAAATGTAGTAAAAACGTCAAGATGGGAGGATCAGGTTGGGTAACGAACAAAATGGGTTCGAGTTGGAAGAGGGCAGGACAGGTTGGATTGACCCCCAAACACTTATTTATTCATCTTTTATTTTTTATAAAAAAATGATGTTGACTATGATAACAAAAGCAATAATCAATCACAACATTAAATCTGTTAGTAAAACCATGTAGGAGATTATGTGCAATATATATTTTTCGGCAACTTTCAAACCATTTGACCCATTTTACTTGTTCCCCTTTCGGCTATTTGTTTATTTGGCCCAAATGACCCATTCAATATAGTAAACAGCCCACATCGACCGTTTAATATAATACACACCCCAGATTGACCCATTCACAAGTAAACAGATGACAACTGCCATCTCTGAAGTGTAGGAAAAAATCTAACCACAACTCTTTGTATACCTCAAGAAAAAACGGCTCTTCGGTACGATCCCAACGGCGTATTGATCGATCATGAGACCCTGTAACAAGAAAATCACCACGATGGCTGATAGAGAGACACCAAACTTCAGCATGGTGCCCTTGAAGGGTTAAAAGTAGCTCAAATTTATCAGCATCCCAGTATTTGACCAGGCGATCTTTCCCCACACTGAACATATAATGGGTGTTACGTACAAATTTCACTGCCGTTACACTGCCAAGAAAAAAAAAACAAATTAAAATTGCTCAATGGATTGATTTGTACGATGGTTAAATCTTAAATGGCAAGGAAGTACCTATCGGCATGAGCAAATATGGACTTGTGACAGTCACCAAAGTCCAAGCCCCAGATTTTCAAATTTTTGTCAGCAGAACCGGTAACAACAAGATCCCCATCAGATGAAATATCCATACACAATACTGGAAGTTTGTGACCGTACAATGTAAGAAAAAATTTAAGAGTGTCCATGTAGAAGACCTGAAATTTTATAGTCTCACTATCAGCAACTAACACAAAAATACTCTGGAGTCAGATCTACCAAAGCCGAGAACATAGTAAGATCCAGATATAATAAACGAATCAAATAACGCCCTTAAATTAATCATCAAAATGCTTCTACGAAGCTAAGATTTGAATTTAAATTATATCTCCAAAGTTATATTAGTATATCAAAATGACTTCAATTAAAAGCTATTTGCCTATGTCATGGTTGTCAGTAGCGAATGGCGACAAATAGCGATGACCTACCTATATGCTATGTAGCGATAATCGCAGACCGCTATTTCATATATAGCGGTAGACTTTTAAAAAATGAAACAAAAATGTCAATTAAAAGGTAATGCATAAACCAAATTAGAATCGATGTATAAATAGAGATGCATAAACCAATTTACAATCAATGGATAATATATGTATAAGGATTAACTATTAAGTATACAAATACATATGTATGAATTATTTTGCCCATATATCTTACAAAGTATGGATTATAGTCGAAGTATGTATAATAAAGTAAGAGTAAAAAATAAACCTTAAATTAAGTCAAAAATATATTGAGTCATCTATTGTAGAAATATAAATTTCTCTGTAAATTAATTTCAAACCATAAAAGTTAAATTAAATAAACCTTAAATTAAAAATTAAATAAACCACAAAAGTTAAATTAAGAATTAAATAAAGCATAAAAGTTAAATTAAGAGCGAAGTAACCAATTGAGAGAGAGAGAGAGAGAGGCCCGGGGAGTTCAGGGAGCCGGAGTTCAGGGGACACTCGCCGGTGTCAATTTCAGAAAGAGAGAGAGTGGCCAGAGATAGAGAGAGAGAGCTTGCGATATTATAAAACAAAAATGGAGAGATAGAGCGGCCTGCTACCGCTAATGAGTCAATAGCGGCAAGATACCGCTACGCAATACTATTAGCAATAGCTCCGCTATCTGTTGCTACTGACAATAGTGGCCTATGTCTGATGTACACCATGCAAACCGTTCAACACAACATGCATTCATCATTGAGTTTGAAAATTTTGGGATTTAAGTTTATAAATGAATTTCTTCCGCGAAATAAAATTATTTCACCAAAAGTAACATTGATATCAAATTGACTTCAACTAAAAGCTATTCGCCTATGACTGATGTACATGCATCATTGAGTTCGAAAATTTCAGGATTTAAGTTTACAAAAAAAAATTTGTCGCGAAATTCCTATAGCTAAATGTACGAACAGAATGTGATCAAGTTAACTTCAATAATTACAGAAATATGTATCTGATAAAGCAACCTAATTTGCAAGAACAGAAAATAAATATTAAATTAAAATAAAATAAATAAAACAAAAACCAATTATATGGTAGAACAGTTGTAAAAAGAAAGTCAAAGAAACGAATCCGACCTTAACAGTAGAATCCAATAAAGCAACTGCAATATGCTTCCCATCAGGGCTTACAGCAACCACTACAACATCATCGTTCATTGGTAAGGTCCTCACGTTGGTCACTGTTAGATTTACTGAATCCTGGTAACCCAAAAAAGGCATAGACATAAATAAAACAATTATATGCAGTCCATCCAAAAGTATACGTTGAAGGGAAAAAAGAAAGATGTACATGGAAAAAAATTAAATAATTTCTTTTTATAACACACCTGACCAGGAACTTTTGTTGTTTCATACTCCCAAAACTTAACATCATGATCTGCACTCCCTGTGACAAAACCACCACCATCTGGTGTGGGAACAACTGATTGAACAGAGCCAGTATGAGCTTTCACTACTTCAACACAAGTACCACTTCTCACATCAATAATTTCAAGAGTCCCACTCTTGGTACCAATAACAGCATACTTATTACCAGGAACAAACAAACTACACAGCCCATATCCTGAATCAATAGTACGAAGACATGAACCAGTACTCGGATTCCAAATCTTAACAGAATTATGACTTGTTGACATCAAAAGAGTGCTATCTGAACTAAGAGTAACACTTCTTACATCAGAACGATGCCCTTGAAGCTCAATAGCACTCTTTTTTGTGGTTGAACTACTATCTATTGAATACACCTCCAGTAAATTATTGTTCAATGACAATGCTAAAGTAGCCAATGAGTTTTTGGAATTAACGGGAGAGAACGAGATGGAGCAGATTTTCTTGTTAGCTCGTACAGTCTGTAAAAACTTAAATACATCAGGAACTGTAACCATGGTTAGGTTTCCATCATCTTTCAGTTCATGATCTGTGTTTCCGTTTTCAGAAGCGTCAATCATTTTAGAAGATTTTTTCTCTTTTTTCCGATTAGTTCTCCTTTTTGCTTTGCGTTTTGATTCAGCTTCATCTAATACACGATAAATGTCGACCGTCTTCCCTGCAACTTGACAAGCCAGATAATTACCAGATTTATTGAATCTCACTGTTGCAACACGGTCTTTGCTCTGTCTTTGAATTTCACCAAATAGTTTCAAGGTTTCCCATTTGTTTTCAACAGAAGAGTCTTTACTGTCGGTTTTACCATTTTCTGATATGGGTTGACCATCTACAACTTCATGCTTTATGGTATAAAATCGAAGCTCGGGATCTGCTGACCCAGTGACCAGATACCTCTCATCAGGATCAACATCTACAGACCAAACTTCACTGTGATGGCCCCCTATTATTTGTGTACAATGTTGCGTGTCAAGATCCCAAACCCTTAAAAACTTGTCCTTGGAGGCACTAACAAGTTTTTTACCGGAATCCAGAAACACGAGATCAGTAACCTACATTCCGAATAAAATCCAAGAATAAAGATTTACACTTTAGCTTACAGATGTAAAAACATTATAAAGATCAGCTCGGAAAACATACCTGATCACGGTGACCACGAAGACGGAAAAGTCCAACCTCACCAATAACATCCCATAAAACTATGTCATTGTCCTTGCTACCGGATGCAAGTAGTGATCCAGTCTTATTGAACCGAAGGATACTTGTAGCCCCTTTGTGCCCGTTCAAGGTGGTCTCACAGGTTCCTCTCTCACAATCCCAAATTCTTATACTTCCATCAGCATGCCCACTAGCTATCTGCGACAAAGATACAAATATCACTACATACAAAGACCTCTCACTTGAAATCGATTGGTACTCTCTGTTTGCTTTCACTTCAAAAAACAATTCATTGTTTCTTTTACTTTAAGGTAAACATTTCCAAACTGTATGTCCCCGACTCACCGTAGGGTGTTTGTATGGGCTTATTTGATTGCTTATTTGCTTATTGTCACCTAGTAAGCACTCCTCTAAGCGTTTGGATAAGCCCATTCTATGGAGCTTATTTGCTTATTTGTAAGGAGGCTCACAATAAGCTACGATTTTCTAGCTTATTTGCTTATAAGCAATAAGCTTGGCAAATAAGCCCACCCAAACAGCCCCATAGTTCATTTAAGTACGAACGAAAAAATGACCAGCATAACACGAACAAGAAGCAGGTAAACGAACCAACAATAGACAACCGACTTCTAATTCTATTCAATTTTCACCCCTAACTGACTAAACAAAACATCATTAAATATATCTACAATAAACACTATAATATACATTATCATACATTAAAATTACTCCAATACCGAAATCGCAAACACAACAAGTGCGTGTATTATAAATACAGAAGAAATGATCACCAGAGACGATGAAGACGGAACGGCGGCAATTGAAGTAACGGCGATAGACGGACCGCGAGATTGAGTTACCGGCTTGAGCGTTTGAGCGCAAACGCCTTGACGGACGTGCCAAACGCCGATCGTCTCAAGTGCCGGAGCTAGTAAATGTTTACCGGTGGTATCGTATGTGATATTAGATTCCACCGAAGAAATCACACCGAACGCCACTGCCGGCTCGTACCGGAGATACGACTTTACCATTTACGATTGTTTTGGATTGTTTTCAGTTTCACTACTAGTGATTTGTCCGATTGTTTCTGTATATTGTTTTCGATGCTAGGGTTTAACGGTGTTAGGGTTTTTCCGAATTTGTTTGACTAATTTTGACTTATTAGATTCGGATAATTTGGGCCTCTTTAAACCCGAATTAAATTGGACTATACTTGCAAACTGGGAAACAATCTAAACTTTATAGTTTATCTCTTTATCTCTTATCTTAATTCTTAATTCTTATTCTTAACTACATATAATGTATTTTTATCATTATATTAAAATTATTCTCAACACAAGAAAATATCTAAATTATCCTTAACTTATTTATAGTATTTCCATTAATAAAATTATTCCCTATTCATAATTTTATTATATATAGCTATATAATGTATAAATACAACTCTTTGTTATATAAAATAAGATAATAATTCATACAAAATATATAAAATAATTAAACAATTAATAATTTTTCACTATCACCATTATTACCTATCATCATTATTTCTACTGTCGCATTTATAACTTTAAATTGACCTGCATAACTAAAATTATAAGACCATACTAATTAATTTAATTATAAAAAATGGAAATCAATATTTGGCAATTTGGCTACTAAAATAACGAATTAGCAAAGGAAAATATATCCATCCATAATGTGTATTAAAGTAAATTGCAGTTTATGATTGTAAATACTAAGATTCAAATTCTATAAAATACACTTTTAGTAATAACTAGAGTTGGCAAAAATGGCCTATCTAGAATATTCTGAACGATTTTGAACTAAAAAAACTGTTTAATGAGTGATTTTGGACTTCATTTTTTTTAATTAGACTTTACTGGATTGAACTATTAAATACTTCAAGGTTCATATGAACATATTTACAAAACTTAACGGGCATATTGGGTAATCAGTGACTGACACCGCTCTCATTTACACACAACTATTTTTGTCACGAATGCATTTAAATGTTGCAAAAATATAATTTGTTTAGACCTGGAAATGGAAGCAAAGTAATTGCTAGCTTGGATCAAAATGCTTATACACCATACCAAATAAGAATGAAATTACTATAATATTTTAATGAACACTTATTTTTCATGTTTTAATGTATTCTAACATTATATTAACATAAGTTTGGTATATAGTATTTGTACAAATATGGAAAGTTTAGTCACTACATGCCATTAGCGTAGTGGTTAGCTTAAATAAAAAGGTTATAATAGACTACTAACCTAATTACTTTTACCTAATAGTATATTTTATATAGTTGTTGATTTTTATAATTTTTGACCAATAGAGGGTAGTTCCAAGCGTTTGAATATATATATATATATATAAAGTTATTATAAAACATTGTTCAATATCTTACTGTTTTACATTTACATCAAAATATAAACGTCAATTTCATAAGGATTTTATAATTTAGGATAGACCCAAACAATAAAGCAAGTACACATTTTGCAACTTCAGAACTGTTGTAACAATCTTGAAATTATTATAAATAATACATGTTTAATGTTTAATGTTTAATAAATATTTAAAATATGCATAGGTGTGAATTTCTACCATATGAGCCAAACATGACTTTATTTTATAAGTGTGAATTATAATTATAAATTTTAAAAAAAAAATTGTATGCATAAGGAAACATTGTCATTGGTGGGTAGAATCCAAGAAAATGACAATATAGTGGAATAAAATACGTTAGTTGTTTAAATGAAATGGGTCGTCGTAGGGATGCATATGTAAAAATTGCATAGCATCACTCTTCAAATGACGTTTAAACGTTTCATTAATCATACTCTTACGTATAGCTTAGAAAACACAAAATGTAATTTTACATGCCTTATTATCAAAATTTAAATTAAATACAGTATGATTTTACCTTTTGTAGGCAACTTTCGATTTTAATATTTTCTTAAATATAAAAACCTAAATTTAAGTTTTTATTTTTATATAAGCAAGAAAATTTTACATAATCTTACTTATCAATATTGATAACTTGTTTACTTTTTTAACAATTTACCTTTATATTTAATTAATATTAATTAACATGAGGTCGTTGTTTTACTCCACTCAAGGTGTTGTTGATATTAAGTAATTGCATCATCATAATGTATAAAGTAAGCCAAAGATAAGAGTAGGTGATTAATTATAATAATGATTTTTATAATTATCAGGAAAATGGTTGATGTCTATATATTTACTTACTTTTTTAATTTATTAGCAAGCTAAAATCAGATACTCGATTTCTATCGAGACAAATATATCTAAAACAATATATTGTCTATCGTGATTGTGATATACACTTTTGGTCTTTTTGGTACCCATTCCAAATGAATCAAACAAAATTTCTTCTTATGGAGAAATGAGTTGAAAACGTATCCGGTTTGACCTAAAGATGTTGAGCGGGTAAACTTGTGTGGACTAAACCATGCGAAATGAAGTGAGCATCGTCAATCCGATCCACACCTAATCCAAACACAACATAGAAGTGAAACATACATACATAGAGAGACAACCATGTCACTTCAACATCAATATATGACATCACAATATCAAATGGGTCAGACAACAATAGTATAACACCCCTCATTCTATTTAAGAATATAATATTAATAAACTCGGAAGCATGAATTTAAAATACATTACCTTAATATATATTAAACATTATACATAAACAGTTTACATTTTTCAATATTTACACAATATTTAAACTGTTTAAAACTACAAAAGACGGGGTATTATAAAATTTACAGAACAAGGTTTATTACAAAAACCATATCAGAGACCAAGAGCGCAGTCAAACATTCCCTGATCAACCAATCACCTCCTGCACCCACAATTAATCAAAACATATCCTGCAGGAAGTAAAATGAGGGGTTAGCACGAAGCTAAGTGAATAGATTCATCACACTCCATTCAACTTAGCATAACCAGCTGTTTACACCAAATAATCGTAAACACACATAATTCAATGAGGATCGGTGGCTCTGGGGATATCATAATACCCGGGGATTCCCCCAAGAACACTTACCGTCAATCCGTATGGCCAATACAGAATAGACCGATAACTAATGGTTATTAAACTCATACACAGGTTTCAAACACAACAAATGAATCAAAACCTGTGTAAAACACATAATAACCAGAAGTCCAACTACACGTTGACCTCAATAACATAATACACATAGTTCACATATCACGTAGATCAATAATCAATAATCAAGACTAAACAGTCTAATACACATCTACGTTTACTTGTTGTAACCAAATAGTTACAACTAAATCAAATGGTAAGTTCTGAATCCACTCACCGATACCTCTGACGTCTCCACACTCAGGATTCTTATATCACTGAGTCTTACGTTGATCTGAAACAGTAAATCAAATACAAGCCAGAAGTTCGTTCCATACATATCATTATAGTCTATTTATCCAATCAGGTAATCCCTGAAGTCTAGGCAAACAAAAGTTCAATCAAAATTGAACTTGGAAAATCTTGCAATAACGTTTAAAACTGAAAAATGCCATTTTCGGGTCCTAGATGACCCCGAATGGCCAAAAACAGCCTAGACTAATAGCATATATCCTTGATTTCTAGGTCGTTTCTGAGTGACCTTGCAAATTTCAATTAAATCCGAGTTAGTGAGATTTTCACAAAACCGCGTCTCAAAAACACTTCCGCATTTTCAAAATTTGCAAAACAAAACTCTTTTATAAATTTAGCGACACAACCATTGTGTCGCACCACAAACCCTTGCGACACTACCACTGTGTCGCACAACAGAATCCTGCGACACTAACATTGTGTCGCAATACTAAATATGGCCGCCTTTAGCGACATAACCAACTGCGTCGCAGAACATTCGTGCGACACAACCTGCGACACAAACCTTGTGTCGCAATGATGAACACACCAGTTCCCAGATTCGAAATTCGCGAATTCAAACATGTAATACTCAAATTAACTTATACCAATCCGTGCAATTCACTTATAAACAACAATAACACCTAACAATCAAATTTTTACCTTGAATTCACGGATCAAATGCTTCAATTTAGAGATTTAAAGTTAAATCTCAATTTCTCTCTCAATTCTCTCTAATTCTCTCTCTAAAACGATTTTAAGAGTTTTGGAAATGATCTGGAAGACTTAGACGGTGTATATATATATATATATAAACTCGCAATTACACTTAAGCTCCTTAATTAATTTCAGTTCAGCCCGTTTTGCGACACAGTCATGCGACACAACCGTTGTGTCGCACAGACACCACCTGCGACACAAACCTTATGTAGCAGAAAATCAAATTTTCAAATTTTGAAACGACTAATATTTCACTAGTCACAATAAGTCAAAGGGCTTATTTATCTACGTTTCACAATGAAACACATAATATTAAATAATTTCTAAAACAGTTAGATAATCAATTAAAATAATAGAAATTACCAGACCGCGGGAGAGGATGTTACAAATAGCCAATTATATCTCGTATTGTCAACATCGCGATCGCATGATCTACCATTGCCAGCACCTGTTACGCTTCATATAGCGAGTTAAGTGAAGAAAGATGGAAAAGGAAGTGCAATACCTGATTAAGGAAGGTGGGCTGGAAGAAGCTTCCTCAAATACGTTTATAGCCCAGCCCAGCACCACTCTAAATACCCCTCAACAACCAAGTTGTAAGTCAATCAATTCACTAACATTCAATTCATATTTATTAAACTCTTAAACAAACCCAAACTTAGCTGGAAATAGAGGACCCCCTTCTCTCCTTAATAAGACAAATGGTATTATTCATCTTAGATGATTCATTTATCCATTTTACATTGGGTTCGAAGTTAGCTCCAATTATTTAAGCTTCAAATATCGGGTTATAGTTATGTTGCAAATCCATGTAGCAACAATTGGCGCCATCTGTGGGACCGAACGGTACAACCCACAACCTCTAACGCTTTATATGGAAAATCATGGAGCTACCCCCGAAGAAGAAGGGTTAACCTCGACGGATAGACCAGGGCAGGCAATCCCAACTTCAACAGTGGCATTTGGTGGGGATGAAGGAGGTCCAAACCCGATAAACGAATGAAGATGAATGAGGTCCAAACATGACTCACCTATGAGTCGCCTGAAGAAGTGTTTGAGATGTTAGATACTTCGGATACCTCCACATCACCAAGAAAGATTTCAAACAAATCCTCCATTGTCACTACACAAAAATTAAAATCTCGGTGAAGGTCAACTTTAGGATTGAAAGATTCTCGGAATGGCCTGGATATGGGGGATGAACGAAAGAAAAATGAAAGAAAGTAGGCAACGGATCCTTTAAAAGGAAATTCAATAAGAAGAGAGCTAGCAGTTATAGTGGGGAAGAGGAGTCAACTAATTCCAAAGAAATGGGAAATGATTTTAGTTCGCCATATAAGCCATCTATTTCCATGCGCTTCACTTGGAGCATTGCCAATTGTAAGAGGCCCCCAAAAACCGGACGTCTCATGTGAGTATGTACAACGGAATTTGGGATCCTAATAATCATCTAAGACTTTCTCGGGGGTGGCAGAAATGGAAAAATGGTCAATGCTAGTCTGGTATCATGTGTTCGTACAAACTCTTACTAGCGCAGTTAGGGTTTGGTTTGACAATTTTCCAGAATGGGAGACAGATAGCTTCAAAGAGCTTCAAATAAATTCTTTGCGTATTTCATGTAGCAAAAGTGGTATACCTGTCATGTAGTGGAAATACATAACATCAAACAAAGACACAACGAAACTTTACAAGACTTCATGGATCGCTTCAAGGCGGAAAGTTTAGAGATCAAGGAAGTGAGAGACTTGTTCCGAGTTTAGGGGTTCATGCATGAGGTGAAGAACCAACGACTCATTGAAAAGTTAGATAACCAAGTCCCTGGTACCACCGAAGAAAAATACGATAGAACTAAAGCTTTCATTAGAGGAAAGGAGGCTTCGTCTCAAGTGGGTGAAACAAAGAGTAAGAGGGGGAATTTTCACGAGAAGGTAACCATTTGGAAACCTAATTCATCTCCTAAGGGTCGTCGCACATATGGGAAGTCAAACCAAGTGTGCCGGTAAACAACTTTACACCGGCATCAATTCAACCCTCTACTTCTCTTTACCGAAAAAACATGCAATTCGCCGCCCTAATCAAAACAACAGGAGAGGATATATTGGCCACTGAAGAAATCATGCACACATTCACCCAACCACCTCCCGTGGTTGGCAATCCAAAAAGAAAGAACATGGAGCAGTACTGCGAATTCCATAATGATCGAGGAGATAATACGAATGATTGTTTTCAATTGAAGAAGCAGATCGAGGATGCGGTTAAATCTGGTAAATTGGCACACTTGGTGAAAAAAATTAAAATTGGTAGGAGACAGGCTACAAAGCATTTTCCCGGGTAGAAAGATGGTGCTTATAGAGTGAAACATACACACATAGGGAGATAATCATGTCACATCCACATCAGTACACGACATCACAATATCATAATGGGCCAGACAACAATAGCCAATTGCATTTCTTGTTGTCAACATTGCGATGGCAGGATTTGCCATTACCATCACCTGTTACGCTTCATATAACGAGTTAAGTGGAGAAAGTTGGAAATGGAAGTGCAATGCCTGATTAAGGAAGATGGGCCGGAAGAAGTTTTCTCAAATACGTTTATAGAAGCCTATCACCACTAAGAATACCCCTCAACTACCAAGTTGTAAGTCCTCTAGTTCACTAGCATTCAATTCGTATTTATTGAACTCTTAAACAAACCGAAATCCATCCTCGCGCCAACACTAGTCAAGAGAGGACACTGTCTGCTCATTGACGAGACTAATAGTATTGTTTATTATAGCATATTCATTTAGACATTTCACATTGGGTTCAAAATTTGCTCTAATAACTTCAGCTTCGGATCTCAAGTTCTAATTCTGTTACAAATCCTTGTAGCAACATCAGTGTTAGGTCATTCGTTGTAATTGATCATGAAATCTAAAGTTCGTGTTAGCTCATTTGTTGTAATTGGTAATGAAATCTAACGTTTGCCCTAACACAAATGTATTGAACTCTAGCCACGAACCAAGTGGATTAAAGACTTATCTTTGAACTATATGATATGTGATATTATATTATCCATCAGTAACGTAGTGGTGGCGGTTACCCATTTGCTACAAAGGAAATTTTAGTTAAGGTGCCATCGAAAGGGCACATGGAATGCACCAAGAAAAGTATATCTTATTCATTTTGCAGTTGGATTTCTACATACCAAATGATGTTGACAAATCATAAACTTTTAGAGCTGGGCATTGTATTTGCAAAATACAAATCACATTGAGACAATGTTACATAAGGTTTTGCAAAACCAAATTAAATTGCTTTGAAGAAATTAATGGATGTTATCAACTTTATATTTGATAGTTATAGTTGATAAATATCTCATTAGTAATGTCATATCAGAAGAGCACTCGTAGTGGGTGATCATAGGGTTTGTCATTGAGCTCACCACAACGAGCATCACTCCAATTCTTTAGTGGCGGATGACTAGATTGGCTAGTCATGGTATATATGACGGATAATAAACCTTCTTTGTGGTTCTCTTTCCTTTTTCGTTTTCTAGTGTAAAACTATATAATTAAAAAGAAGTATAGCACAATCAAGTGATTAGTGAATAATCACAATTAAGGGCAATTGCGATGGTTAGTCGTCGTGAGTCAGTCGCATTTATGTGACATGCATCGTACACAATCACCCCATGAGCACAAGTGCTTTGAAACGTTATTATCCCCTCACACACGAAATTAAAACTACAAAGATAAAATATAAAGTAGTGGTCGTCAAATGTCTTTTTCCTAAATGTTTGAATACAAACAAAAACAAAAATATGTTCCTAAATGCGACTTAAGAGCATGAATTTGCAAATTTGAAATTTTCTCTGATTACTTTAAACATCATTTTTTCGTCGCTAGTTTTCAAAATCAAGGTGACCACTGACCACAATATGTGTCACTTCTTCCTTACCGACCGAGATTTCAAAACATGGCCCAATCATTTAGTACGATGAGCGACTAATGGAACAGTAGAACATGTGTTTCAAGTATCGTTTTATAAAAAATAAAGACAACTACCATCCAAAAATTCAAAGAAAAACGACCTATTTATGTTAGTTACAGTTGTCAAATCAAATAAAAAAACAAATTATGAACTATAAGCTAAAAATAAGTTTTGAGAACATTCGTAACTATATTTGTTTCTTCATGTCGACAGACAGTACGTATTGAAAAAGTTTCATTGTCAACATTTTACACAGTCAAACTCCGAGATTATTAATTATTTTTAATAAGCTTTAAATGTGTTATTCGATTAGATTAATCTCATTTTTATATCAGAAATGCTAAATAGATTTAAAATCATAAACTTCAAATTAAGTTTAACTATACAATTTTTAACATACAAGATTTTACTTATTATTTTTCCGTATATTCATCGAAGAATTTGAACATTCATCGAAGAATTTGAACATATGCATCAAATAAATGTTTAAACTTAATTTTAAATCTATTTGTTGAGCATATCTAGCATTTTTCTTTTTTTTTGGACGAAGACCTAGTCCATGTCAGGGTTTCTAAATGCTATACAGGGAAAATGGGAGTTGCTTGTCACCAAATCAAACAAATGTTTTGATCATTTGAAATCAAGATCCTGTAGCGGTCGTAGCCAGTGCCGGTTCTGAGGGTGGGCGGGATGAGCAACTGCTCTGGATCGCACTTTAGAAAGGGTCTCAAATTTTTTATGTATAGTATACTAGGTTAGACATTTTTACAGATGTGTTATTCTCTTTTACAATGTCGCATCGGACTTCAAATTGATTTTAACCGACCCTGATCGTTATATATATAAGTATGTTCTTTGAAAACTAAAAATATAACGATTGTTACGTGCCGCAAATGTTTCTAGCTTTTATCTATCAACGATCATACGGCTGTAGGCTCGTTGTAAAATCAATCTTACAAAGACGCAGTTAATGATCATGTCCTAGAAGTTGAAGAAATGGTCAAGATTTTCCCAATGGAACAAAATCTTGTCGTAAGAACAACAAATCGATAGGCGCCCATATGAGATGTCACGTCAATATAAGCATTCCCAACCGCCTTAGCTTATATAAAATGATGAGATGATATGCGACAAAAAGGTTGCAATTTGATTTTTGTATCTCGTCCGTTCAAAATAGTAACTTATTAAGTTGAGTCGACAATCATCTTTACTGAAACCTCATTTAAATCCAAATAATATCTTTCGGTTGCAATTATTTGCCAATTAAAATTTGCTTCTTTTGAAAAGACGTATTTGTCTGTTTTATAATACATTTTTCTAAAATTCAAGAAACTGACATTATTATTATTATTATTATAAATAAAAATAATTCTTAATACTAAATTCGAAACGGCAGTTATTTAAATTGTACATGATACTTTGCAATATAATGAGTATTATGAGAACTTAGATAAGTGGTCATAATTGTATCTAGAAAGTCATAATATAATGAGTATTATGAGACCATGATACTTTTCAATAATATGATGATGACTAGAGACTTTGTTTCGAAAGTGTCTGTAGGTAAAAAAACAAACGACTGAAAATACATATACAAACATCTTGTATAAATTTCTCGTAACTTTTATTCAAATAGTTGTAGGTTGCCAAAGTCCGTAGTGGACAGAAGCTTTTAAAATTAGTCTAATTTTTCTTATCCCTAAATCATAACTTTAAATTCAATTTCAAAGTTTCAAATCGATTACAATCATAGCAGTTTAATCATTTTACTTGGCTGTTGGATGTGAACAAACCAAATGGAAGTGTATGCGGCGGTGGTGAAACCCTGGCTGCCGCCGGCAAAGTGACAGCAAGATTAGGTTGCCACAAGAGGTGGAAAGTGACACCTGGACGGTTAGGCCGCCATTTGTAGCCCATTCATTCATTTCAATTTAGCTTAACTACTCTTTTTCACATTTAGGGTCTTTTTCTCATAAAATTTTTATAAGCTTTTCGAAACTTTAACTTTTAGTTTTCGAATACAAAGCTCATATGAAAATAAAATTCTTGTTTGTCGTGTACAAGCTGTAGCTTTGAAATTCAACAAAAAACTCAAATTTTCAAAGCTACTAGAAGTAACTTTTTACAAAAAACTCCAAACCTAAAGCTACAGCTACAACTTACAACCTATAGCTAAAGCCTACAGTTACAGATACAACCTACAACTACTTCACCAAACATACCCTTAGAATTACTTAACTCAATGCAATAATACATTTATTTATTTTATAGCCCTCACACAATAAACGTTGTACTGGACATTGTTCCGGAAATGCCCAACTTTTAGTTTTACTACCGAACCATGTTAAATATCTTCTTAATATACTTTTTAAGTTTTTATAATTGTAATGTATATACACAATCACTACTTCATTTTAAATTTTCCGTAGCTAGATAAGGGAATAGAAAAAATCAGCATGGATTGTTATTCCACACCGAAAATATTACTCTTGACAGGTGTAAAACACGTAGGATTAGTGTTGAGAGATCAATATTGGAGTGAAAGAATCTATATAACTTCCACTTACTTTTATGTTTTTTACAATTTTATCGGTAAAAGTTAGATTGTGGCCTTGTGGATTATTTTTACCCTATGTTCTAGAAGTAACCCCTATTCAAAAAATGAAGGGTAAATTTTCTACAAATATATTATTTTCTTTTAAAATTTCTATTTTATGTATTTTATTTTCACAAATTTTATTACGTATACTGAATCTACTTAACATTATTAATTTACCGGATACATGGGTTACCGGTCAAGAAACACATGACGTGATTTGAGTAGCTAATTTGACACTTTCATAACATTGCCAGGTCACTTAAAGTTCGATACATCTCTTCCACGTCATCATCTTCATCAATTTCATCCTTTTAAATTTTGCGGCAACATCATTTTTTCTGGCTACACCACCATAACCAATTTACACCTCCCTAATTACCAACCACTATCATCTCTACCTCACCACCATCTCCAAACCATCATCATTTACGGCAACACTACTATCTCCATCAATTTTTTCGGCGACACCACCCCAACCCATTTACACCTCACTAACCAGCAATCCTTATCATCATCTCCACCACCATCTTTAAAACATCACCATTACTGACGTCACCACCATCTCCATCATTTTTTTCAGCGACACCATTTTTCTTGCGATACCACCACAAACAATTTACACCACCTTTAACACTAACATTTTTATCTCCAAGACATCACCATCTCCGACTCGACACCATATCCGACATTTTTTCCAATAACACCATTTTTTCCGGGGATACGACCACCACCAATTTGCACCATTTTAACGACCAACTCTTATCATCTCCACCTCACTACCATTTTCAGATATCATCACTATTTCCGACATATTTTTAGACGACACCATTTTTTCCGGCAACACCACCAAAACCAATTTACACTATCTCGAACATCCCCATCATCTTCGGCGTCTCTACCATTTCAGCATGGTCAATTGTTGACATAGGATCTCGTAGAAGATGAACATGGTAGTGAGAATGAGTGTGAAAGTTATGAGTTTTTAAAAATAAATGATATAAATATAAGTTAGATACATTTAAAATAAGTTGAAACATGTCACAAGGCTTACATGTCTTCTAAGTGGACGCTGACATGAAAAAAAGAAGAAGGATTAACTGTCTAATATAAGCAAACAAACAATTTCAAGTTAATTACTACATATAATATAACAGATTAATAAGTTGAGTATACACAATATAATTTAAAAAAGTAGAATGCATACAATAAAATTTAAAAAGAAAATTCAATACATCATTGAACCATTCACTCAAAAGTTAATTCATGATATTGAACTTAGTGTTAATGTCTACACCATTTTTTAATGATGATTAGTGTGCAACAAAAATAACCAGGAGAGCTAAGATAACTATATTTCATAAAAATCTTCTTTCTGTATAAAAAACTATTATACGTACGTGTAACCATAAACACTAAGAAAGAGACAAAAATATAACTCAAGAAGATTCATAAGTTATAACTCTACTGTCATTAATGATTTATGAATAAAAATGCAATAATATGGTGAGGATGATTTGATAACACACATATATCTGTAACATTAACTCGATTTGTATGAATACTTACAATTTACAAAAAATAAGATAGATTGACATTTCAAAAATTAAAAATTTGGCAAAGAATAGTCTATGTGATAACCTGTCAACGTGGTAGAATATAAGTTCACCGTTCAAACTAAATTATATATGTTACCACATGTTTTCTCTCATTATTGATGATATTTTTATATAAATCCGTATTAAACATGTAACGTCTATTGTTAATTTGTCATGCTTTCCATTATCACGTACTATATATGCGCCCATATATAAACATCACCTCAGTCCCAAATGATGACTACACTTTTGTCTTTGCGTTTCAAAGTATCTATCACCGTGTTTTATTATATAGATTTCTATTTCTAGCTATTTGCACATGTGGTTGATACAATTATATTATCTAACTAGCTAGATACATCAAATTTTATAAAAAGTATATCGTCAATAGATATCTTGTAACCATGAGATGCTTAGAGCAACCCTTATGGGTTGGCATCGGGCCACAACGTCTCATTGACATGGCCGGTGCGGCAATCAACGTCATGATTGTCATCGGGCTCTCGATGTTTAAACGTGTCGATATTTAAATCTTTTATTAATTTTTGTTTTATTGAAGTCACCACACATTGCATATTTAGGTAAATTAGACACGTAATTTATTTTCATAAATCAATATTTTTTCCGTTTCAATTTAAATGTTTATATAATAATTTTAAGTTATCTCAAACTAAACTTCTACTTAGAGTGGTCCCTATGGAGAAGATTGTTCTCCATCTTAACCTCAAAGACAGGCGTCCTCCTCGTCCTGCCATAGGCACGGATCCATATTTAGGGGCTGTAATTGTGGCTGCATTTTGTTGGGGACAAAGGAAGAACGGTTAAGGTGGGCCCAAAAATATGCAACGCTCAAATTTTGTTAAAATTTAAATGGTAAAAAAACATTTTTTAAACCTTTTTAACACATTTTTCCAATTCCAAGCACCCTATATATATACACATACAATTACCATTCTTTTCGTACGCAATTCTCACCATGTCTAATTATTTTACACACAAATTATATCAAACAATAATTACTTTTTCACATAAAATTCTAACAATCTCTACTTACTTTACATACAAATTATCTCAAGCACATACCACTTTTTCATACACTATTTTCAGTATTTTTACTTATTTTACACACAAATTATATCAAACCCATGAACGAAGACACGAATGAGGACTAAATGTATTGTTTATTATTAATGTAACGTAGTTTTTTAATTAATGTAACGTACTTTTTTATTATTATTACGGTGGTTTAAAAATGTAAATGTATTTGTATTAATAGTTAGAAATGATGTGGCGTTGAAAAGTTTAGTCTTGATGTTATTATAATTTTTTTTTAATTATTCTTCAATTATTTAATCTTTGTATTAATATAATGTTAAAATGATAGTCAGTTCTCTAATTTTAAATTGCCTCACAGTGAACGTTCTCATGGAATACAATCAATTAAAGAGAAAAAAGATAAATTTTTGTTAGCAACATTATAATGATTAAAATATTTTTTAAATAATGTGTATTTTTATATGAACACTCATATTGCAACGAGTGAAACTATAATCAACAAAGTTGGTCGACTCACGTGCCTCATCCTTGCTCGTATACAAAAGACAATAATAATATACATTCAGCACTCCATATATCTAAAAGTATATTGATTGATGCATACCTTTTAATATGCTATATAATACTAGCTTATAAAAACCCATTTATTTATCCACTATGGTCCAAAGATATGGTCCCAAAATAGATAAATGACATGTCCCCTTCCCCACTCTTCCATGCCCATCTTTACGAAAACGAAAATTCAAAGATTTGCTCTCGAGTCAAATAGTGTACCTATATATATATATTAGATATAAGTCCGTGCGAGATAATTTATTATATAATCTTTCTAATAGAAATTAATAAGAATATCACTATTAGTATTAAATATTACTAATTAGTGTTTTAGTAGAACACATTTTGTATAAGTAATTTGTTATATTTTAATTTGAATAATTATCTAAACTATTTAAATTAAATTTATTTTTTTAAATTAAAATCTAAACTATTTAAATTAAATTTATTTTTTTAATAAAAAAATTTTAAACCTTGTCACATGGCATTATGGTCTACATAGCAAATTCTGATATATATATATACTAGATTTAAACCGACGATGCACGACAATTTAAATTAAATAATTTTTATATTCACAATTTTATAGGTTTAATAGTTTAATTTTATTTTTTAATTAGCGTTTGAGTATGATTCATAGATTTTTTAATTAATTATTATTGTATTCGAATATTATCTAACTCTATCTAAATTTAATTTTTAGTTTATCTTTTAAATTTAAATAATTATTTATTTTTAAATTATAAGAGGCCGCCACATGTCATTTTATCTATATGGTCAAATATGGAACAATCTTTTATTCTCCTTTAGTATATATATATATATATATATATGAAAATGACCAGAGGAAAGTTTTAAATTTTGCAAAAGGAAGCAGATCTCAGCCCTTGATTTCATCATAAATGAATATTAAATTGTAATTTTAAGTAAGATTGATCACAAATAAATGTTTACATCCTGAAAATAAAAAGCTTAGATTAATTTTCCTACTTCCTTCACTTTTTACTTCCCTATTATACTTCACCTTATATATATATAAAGTATATATTTATGATTATTTTACTTTATTTCAGTGTCGAATTATATGATATTTTTTAAATACGGATATGATTTATGAATTATTACGTTGTATATTTTATCATAGAGTAGCATGACAATAAGCATTAAACTTGTGGCTACAAATTTCTTGACAATATCTTATGATCGTCAAAGAATATGCTTCTTTCTGTGTTTAGTTTTAACTTTTAACCACGACAATTAAATATTAGCTACCTTTTCATTTATAATGATCGTAAAAGAATATGTTCACAATGTTATGAAAAAAATACTACTAATTAAATGGAGCAGAAAACAAGATAATCTTGAAAGTTTAAAGATAGATAGGATTTGAAGGACAAGCTAAAAGACAAATATTAATAGTTAAATACTAGCGGCCATAAAAACATATAAAACTGGATAATGTTACCATTTTCAATGACATGTCAGCTTTAAAGATCGATCAAGATTTGATCTTGATTTTGAAATTAATCCAACTTTGATATTAAAAAAGTTTTAATCTAAATTTTGTTGCACAAATGTTTCTCTAGAAGGGTGCTCTTCAAACAGTTTTACTTATAAGGCAGGTCTTCTTATTTTTACATGAAATCAACGTTCAAATTGGGGAAGTTAACTGTACAGATATTGCTGTAAACATAAAATGAGAGAAAAATCTTACTTATATTGAAATATAGTCAGGGCCGGTCCATTGATTTTGAAGGCCCCGTGCGACAAATAAAATTAGGTCTCTAATTTTTTTTTCTATATAAACAAAATCCATTATAACTACAATAAGTCGATAATTGTTATAAAAATAATCAAAACAAATGAACGATTGTACAATAGATCTGCTCAAAGTGTATGTTCCATTTTACATTAAGTGATATATTTTAACATTTATTAACATATACTATATATAGTGGCTAAATTTCGGCCCTATTTTTTTCGAGGCCCTGTGCGATCGCACACTCTGCACATCCTCAAGACCGGCCCTGAATATAGCTATTTATATGAAAAAAAATCATTTGTAGATATTTAATCGCTTTAAAATAATCTTATATAATTCGATAATAACTCAAGTATACTGTATTGTTACGTGTTATTCATTTTATCCGTGGGGCTAGATAGACAATTGTGTGTGTGCACGACAAATAATAAACAACATTATTCTTTTATTGTTTATATAATATAATATATATATATATAGAGAGAGAGAGGATCTATATATATATACACACATATGCATCAACTATCTACCGTGAATTTTTTTTTAAAAAATAATACAATAATTTCGTCGATTAAAACAAATTCACTCGCAATTCTATGGTACACCAAGGAACATGATCGAAAAGTTAACTTTGATATGTTTGTTAAATCTTATATATTGGTCTCAAGTAATCTATGCCGTTTTGTTAGAAGTAATGTTACAGTTACATATTCTTTTAAAAATAAAATATAAAATAATGTTGCAAAAAATAATTATATTAAAATTTATTTCCTTCCTTGTGTTTCTTTTGTTTCATTTCATTGTGTAGATAAATTTTTGTAAACTTTTTAAAAATTTATCACTTCTCTTTAGTAACAACATTCGTAATGGTGAATTTTAGAAGCCTTTTTTAAAAGATTTTTTTAAAAAGTATTTTCAAAAATATTTATTGCTCCAATAAAAAAACATTTTGAAACGTTTTTTTTTTTTTAATTTAAATGGGTTAAGTTAATAAAGAAGAGAGGGTAGATTTTGATTGAAAGATTTAAAAATTAAAAGCTTTTGACCGTTAAATCAAAAAGTTTTTTAGAAAAACCTCGATTTAAAAATATTAATATTAATGACGATTAAATAATAATAGTAATTTTTTGAAAAACATAAAAGTAAACAGGACAACTCGCAAAATGTTGGTAAGATATCACGTGGTTAAGAAAGTAACGATGCAATGCAAATTAAATAGAACAACTCACAAAATGTGTTAGAAAGTTGTTTAATTTCAAATGATTAAAGAAAATGAAAGTTACAAAGTTACAATTAATTCACATAAAAGAAATATGAGTAAAACAGTAAATTCAATTAGAATATTTTTAAGAAATTAAAAATGATGAATGTTTTATATAGTAGTAACTAGTAAGATAAGACAAGCTGGTAGTGCTTTATTCCTTTTAAAAGACAATTTTGAATGTATAATTTTTTTAATTAAGATCTATTTTATCATACCACAATAAGCAGAAGGATTTTTATCGCGGTTTACTGTCGAAAATGTCGTCTAAACAATGTTCCGCTACTTCGGGTTTGTAATTCTGATACTGTTTCAGCTACAGCGTCCCCCAAGGGACGTTGCTCAAGCCTTTTCTTTTCTCCTTTTTCTTCTCGTTTGTTTGAGTGAACCTGTGAAATGTGTGCGTAATGTGTATGTGTATGCAGGAGTTGTGTACATAGAAAAAAGGAAGAAGAAGATGACCTAAATGGACTTTTTAAAAGCTAATTAGGATTTTTAAATGGCCTCAATTAGATTTTTATTTAATTTTTTGTTTACTTATTTTTGTTTATTCAATTATTTGAATTTTTTGACAAAGAAAATATTAAAAATAAATTTCTGAACGCTGTTTCCATTCCACTATTTTTCAGTAACAATGTTACCACTAAGCCTGTTGTTTAACACTGTAATACAAATGTCACCATTTCATATGCTCTCATTATCCTTAAATTTGTGAAAACAATATAAGATTAAATCAATATTTCGATCGCTTGGAAATTATCCACATATTAGTACAAATTTTGTAGCTATTATTAAATACATTAACTAGTGAATGTCGAAGCTAAATGCAAACCGACATTTATTATACAAATGCAAGTTGTCTTTTGGGACAAAATCAAAAGGAATGGCAACACTTTGATTACGACTTGATTTATATATCTTCTAAAGAAAAAATTGTGGATGGCAAAATTTCGGAAACGGGCGTTTGGTCAGAGTAACTTAAAGTGTCGTTTTAGTTTCTACCTATTTGTTTACTTATACAAATTTCTTTTTACGAGTTAGTCACATTCTACATCTATCAAACATCGCCTCATGTTATTAGCTAAATGTGGTCCTTCCAGTTATTGTTGGAAACCCTTTTGGTGCATCCGATCTTTGTGTGGTCATGCTAATTTCACATACCAAGAACTTTATCTAGTTTCGATTCGTGTGATAGTTAACTTGAAGTTCTTACGAGTCAAATATCAGACATCAGGGTTACTAAATTGGCACATTTAAAGTATTATATATATAATATAGAGTGGGGTTCAAGAGTGAAGTAAAAAAAATAAGGGAATGAGGGAAACAAATCTTAATCCTTGATTTCATCATAAATGAATTTTAAAAATCACAAACACTTTCAAAATTTAATATTCATCACAAATGAATGTTAAAAACATTTATTTATAAATAAATCAAGGGTTAAAATTTGCTTATCTCCTTCATAAAGATTTGAAGCTTCCCTATGAATCATTTCCCTATATATATATACTAGATTTAAACCGTGCAATGCACGGCAATTTAAGTTAAACAATTTTTATATTTATAATTTTTATTGGTTTAATAGTTTAATATTATTTTTCAATTAGTGTTTGAGTAGGATTCATAGATTTTTTAATTAATTATTATTATATTCAAATATTATCTTACTTTATCTAAATTTATTTTTTAATTTTTCTTTTAAATTTAAATAACTATTTATTTTTAAATTATGAGAAGTCGCCACGTGTTATTTTGTCTATGTGATAAAATATGAAGCAATTTTTTATTCTTCTTTAATATATATATATAGATAGATATAGATTCCCACGTGTGTTGGAGTTTTAATAAACAAAAGCTTGGTAATTTCACTTATTACACTTCTCTTGGATTATACATATTGTACATTGCAAAAATTCCTTAAAAACATAATGAAATAGTTAGGATTACAAAATTCTAAAAATATAATCAGTCAAAATTGAGTTTTGAAATTGAATATTACTCCATAAATTTTTTCATAAACTCATTTACTGGCAAATATGAAAAATTGAAACATATTACAAGTTGATTGATTAATTTTTAGTTTTTTATGTTAATATATGTATATATATATATATATATTCGTATAACAATTTTAACCACTAAATTATTGAAACAAATATCATTGGTCCATGGATGTAAAATTAAAATACATGGCACTTTTATGTAAGATGACGAAACTACCATGCTTCAATTAAAAATACAAGACCTTAATATATATATAATATTATAATTATATGTTATTAATTTGAAAAAAAAAACCCCATATACCTAACACTTTTAGAGCGATTAAAAAAAGAAAGTTGAATGAGTGCTTGATAAACGAAGAGCTTTAAAGGGTAATAGAAACCAACATTTGTAAGGTATATTTCTGGACAAAAAACTGCTTATAATTCAATCCAACATCATTACCATTACCATATATATATGCAACATGTCAAGTGCTTCAATTACAATGCACTTCTAACATAATCAACCTTCAAGTAAACAATCTTTCATACCTTTCTCTCTCTCCTATTTTTCAGGTAAACTCTCTCTCTATTTACTAATATTTATTTTTAAATTCTGTATTATTTTTATTTTGAAGTATTTATTTATGGTTGGTTATTGTGAAACTTTTAGTTTAGATGAAATCTTGAAAAAAATTGGAAGCGAATCTATGTTTTTTGAGAATTAAGTGGTAAGAGTTTGAATGAAGCTGTGGTCAACAATATTAGTTGACTTTTGATGATATTATTTTAATTAAACAAAATGAAGCAATGTTTCATATTGTTAAATTCGAGGCTCAAATTGGAATTAGAGCTGGTTTTGTTTGCAGATAAATCTGAACTTGCTCCATGCTGTAACCATTATCATCAGAGAATTATAATTATTATATATATATGTATATGTATGTATTTGTTGTGATTCAAGTATTTAAAAAGTTCTTTTTGGAAATTTCTGGTAATAGTTTTTCATCATAGAAGTTTATGATTACTAGAGTTCATATACAGGTTTGTACTGTATGCTTAACAAGTTGTACTATCATACTGTGTCATTTGTTCCTTTTAAACAATTTCATCAGATTGTTTTTATCCTTATTACGGAGTATGTTTTTTCTGTTTCACATCATTGTCATCATTTAATTGTTTTCCTTTTTGGCAAACTACATTGCAAAATTATTTTTTTGTATGTGTTTAAACTTGTAAAACTTACCTTTAATAGTTTAATGTATCAAGTGACCCATACTAATAAGGTCACCTTCCAAATTTTGTAATTTAGCTTACAAGTTGCCACATCATTAAGTATGTCAGAAAATTTTGCCACGTCAGCGACGAATTGATATTAGGTAATCGGTTGCATTAAAGAGTTAGTCTAAGGCTGTTTGGCGTGGCCGATTGGGCTTGCTGGAATTTTAACCTTTTGGAAATAGTAAATTTTACAAATTCAATACATACTAAAGGAAGTTTTATAGTATGATACGTACAATAGTAAAATGACTAAAATTTGATATATTTCTATGTAATTTCCCCTGATTGTATATATATAACTTGTACCTAATTGGATACTTTATTTCTGTTATCTGTCTTTCACAGTAGGTTGTTCGTTAGCACATCTGATATGTGCTAAAACAATTTGTAACAACTAAAGAGGTATAGAGCACATACCAATTTTGAAGGTGTACTGAAATCCTATAGACATTATGCATGTCTGGCCCTGTGGCCATAGCCGACAGCATCGAACCATCACTATCTTATTCAAATAGAACAAGATCGCTGGATTCATATTACAACAAGGACATCAATAGTTCTTTGACGAATGGAGATACTGCGCGTTCTTCAGCTGAAAGTGTTGCCTTTAGAGTAGGAGAGCTTAAACTCCAAAACGGGGAATATTACTCCGGTTCTCTTCTTGGAAATGTACCCGAGGGTTCAGGAAAGTATGTGTGGTCAAGCGGTTCCAAGTATGAAGGAGAATGGAGACGAGGAATTTGGCACGGGTATGGAAGGCTTCATTGGCCTTCTGGGGCTAATTATGAGGGGGAATTTTTGGGTGGGTATTTGCAGGGGACTGGAACGTACATTCGGGCTGATAAGTTAGTTTATAAAGGTAGGTGGCGGTTGAACCGTAAACACGGGTTGGGGTATCAAACTTTTCCAAATGGAGATGTTTTTGAAGGATCTTGGATTCAGGGTTCACCAGATGGGCCGGGTAAGTATACATGGGCTAATGGAAATGAGTATTTGGGAAATATGAAAGGCGGGAAAATGTCCGGTAAAGGTATTATTACTTGGACTAATGGCGACTCGTATGAAGGAAGTTGGTCTAATGGAGTTATGCATGGTTTTGGTGCATATACGTGGAGTGATGGTGGTCGTTATGTCGGTACATGGACATGGGGGTTAAAGGATGGTAAAGGAGCTTTTTATCCAAATGGTTGCAGGCTGCCAGCTAGACAAGAGTTGTACCTTAAAGCATTGCGAAAGCGAGGGTTGTTGTCTGACTTACAAAAAGTCAACCAAGTTTCTCGTATTCAACACGCTTCTTCAATCGATATGGGGAATTTTAAGATCGGTGGTAGTCAATCATCTCATCGTAATTCGACTGATAATGTTTCATTAGAAAGAAGGTGGAGTCTAGAGGTTGCGATTGAGAAAGTTATGGGAAATGATTTGGCGTCGATTATGTCTGATTCTGGTTTGGAGAATGATACACAAACTCCGATTCTGGAACGAGAATATATGCAAGGGATTTTAATCAGTGAGCTTGTGGTAGACAGTCGTTTTTCTCCGGGTTCTAAAAGAGAAATGAGGAGACAGAAGAAGCTAGTGAAAGAGGTAAAGCGGCCCGGAGAAGCGATTATTAAGGGTCATAGAAGTTATGATTTAATGCTCAGTTTACAGCTTGGTATCAGGTACACTTTAGTATAAATGATCTTTTTTATGTTATTTTGCATTTTTTATTTTGGGCTGATGCACACTGTAACTAATTTGAATTATGGTTAGGTATACCGTAGGGAAAATAACACCAGTTCAAAAGCGAGAAGTACGGACATCAGATTTTGGCCCTCGAGCTAGCTTCTGGATGCACTTCCCTAAAGAAGGGTCTCAACTGACGCCTACTCATCAATCGGACGATTTTAAGTGGAAGGATTACTGTCCAATGGTTTTCAGGTTGGCTACTCACAAGTTACAAATTTTTCTCTAAAAGTTCAGATTAAAATATTGAAGTGTGTATTCGTTTGGCCCGTTCTCATAGTTATTTGTTCAGTGTTAGTATCTTCATGGTAATATATTTGTGTTAATTATTGAAATGATCCCTTTTTGTTTTGTTTTTGTGTGTGTGTTTGTTATTACAATAGGAACTTGAGAGAGATGTTTAAGATTGATGCTGCTGATTACATGATGTCGATTTGTGGCAATGATGCTCTTAGAGAACTTTCTTCTCCTGGGAAAAGTGGCAGCGTATTTTTCCTCTCTCAAGATGATCGTTTCATGATTAAGACATTGAGAAAGTCTGAAGTACAGGTATCCAAATAATATGGATATTCGTCTCATATATTCACGACTGATCTTTTTTGTAACCTTACACGTACATGTTCCTTATTTGTTTTTTTTCTTTTTAAATTCTTTTTATACTTCTGACCATCTTTGAGTACCCACTGACTTGTGTTAGTGTATAGGTCCTTCTGCGGATGCTTCCTGACTATCACCGCCATGTGCGGACGTATGAGAACACGCTGATAACTAAATTTTTTGGTCTCCACAGAATAAAACCATCAAGCGGTCAAAAGGTAACATTATGTTTTTAACATCTGGAAATGAGTTTCTTTTTGTGAACGTAACATCGACTATTGCTTTATCATAATTTTCTTGACCTTCCTAATATATTATTATGACTATTTCAGTTCCGGTTTGTAGTGATGGGAAATATGTTCTGCACAGAATTAAGGATCCATAGAAGATTTGACTTAAAAGGTTCCTCCCTTGGGCGATCAGCAGACAAAGTTGAAATAGATGAGAACACAATACTTAAAGATCTTGATTTAAACTATTGCTTTTATCTAGAACCTTCTTGGCGTAGCGCTCTACTAAAGTAAGTACTGCATACTCATTGCTGATCAAGTTGAATCATTGTACTTGAGAAGTAGAGGTGGCAAAAATGGGCAAGTCAGGCGGGTGGGGTAACTGGTCAGAAGGGTTTCAACTTGAAATATTTTGTTTTTAGTACAGTTCGGGTTGAGACACATCCATAATTTTGTCCATGTCTATATTAATAATATAGTTAGGGCGTCAAATATGTTAACAAAAATTGTGTTATTACATTGATGGTTTAACCTGTTAGATGAAAATGATTTAGAAGGTTTTGAGCATTAAAAATGCACTCTCGGCAACTTTCAGCCAATCCAACCCATTTGATCAGTCAGGGATAAAACATAACCCAGATCCACCCATTCAAAAGTAGATGAGTCGCAATGAGACCCTTAATGAGAAGACATTTTCAGTTGGAAAATTTCAAGGCATTCATATTTTTTTTGTTATTAAGCTAAAGATTTATGAATATTCTAGTTTCAGGTATACTTTTAAAACACTAAGCGTCATTTTAATGTACATTCTTTCCATTTAAGACGACATGACAATAGTAGTCTATGTGTATGCAGGCAGATTGAAATTGATAGTAACTTTCTGGAAGCTCAGAATATTATGGATTACAGTCTTTTGCTTGGTGTTCATTATCGAGCGCCTCAGCACCTAAAGTCTTTGATGTCTTACAATCAAAGTGTAACAGCAGATGGATTGGGAATCGTTGCAGAAGAAGGTGTGCTTCACCTTGATGGCTTGATGCATATTTTCTACATGTTTTTTTTTGCCTTTTCAATTTTACATTTCAGGTGTCTGCACTTAAAAACATAACTAAACAATAGGAATTGTCATTCCTGATAGAAAACCCTAACTTTTTCTGTTGGCTCAATCACAGAATCTATGGATGATGAGATATCACCTCAAGGACTTGTTTTGGTCCCACGTGGATCTGACGATGGTAGTGTTGTTGTGGGCCCACATATACGAGGAAGCAGTCTACGATCATCAGCTACTGGTGATGCAGAAGTGGATCTCCTTCTCCCCGGCACTGCAAGGTATCATAGATTAGCCATAAACTCATTATTGTGGTAATGCTGGAGGTGGCAATGTTGACCCATTTACCCATGAATGAGTCGATTTTGGTTGTGGTTTATCTCAAATGTAAATGGTTTCGTGGGTCAAATCTAACAGTATTAAAATGGTCCATTTCAACCCAATCCGTTTTGGCCCATTTCAACCCAAGCCGTTTTGGCCCGTTACCAATCCTGCCCATCTTGCTACCTGTAGGTGAGTCGGTGACTACATTTCATCGAGTTCTAGAGTATCCATATTTAGTCTACTATACACCATGATACACCTTAGATATGGTTTTTATGTGCAAATGCATTAAATGAAATAAATTAACCATAACGACATCCAGGCTCTATAGAGCTCCTAATGATCAATAAACTCGGTGTTAATTACAAAAGATACAAACTTTCACTTACCAGCTCGCCATTTGACATTTTACCATTTCTTTGGCTAATTTGACAAACAAGTATGGTTTGGTCCTCTAATTAGACATTTTGGACAATTGAAGGACCTTATGATCTAATATGGTGTAGCACATTGACTTAAAGCTTTCTATAATGCAATCCAAGTAGGCTACAAAAAGTCAATGCAATAATTCTGTAATAAATATATTAATTTATATGTTTTAGGAGAGAACAGTGATTAAAAAAAGAAAAGGTTGCATAAAAGAGTAACATACTTATGTCAAAGTTCTATTTGGGGTAGTGTATTTTTTTCTCTCTAGTAAAATACAACAAACTTTACAATCCTTCTAAAAGGGGTATCTTTGACATAAGTAAGTTACCCTTCTATTTTGACATAGGTACATTACCTTTTTATGTTACGATGAAATCCATGTGGTATGGCAAGTAAGCTTTACGTTACTGGCTCACTTCCTTGTAGGACCAACTTATAAATAAAGCTTATTTAATTGCATAAACATAATCTAACCTGCAAATTTCTAATAATAAGTTTTTATTTATTTTGTCCTAAACTTTTTTTGGCAGGTTACAAATACAGTTAGGAGTGAATATGCCAGCAAGAGCAGAGCTTCTTCCAGGTGCAGAAAAAAAACAAATGTTCCACGAGGTATATGACGTCGTATTATACCTGGGAATCATTGACATATTACAAGAGTACAATATAACAAAGAAGATTGAACATAAATATAAATCATTTCAATTTGATTCTCTATCCATATCGGCTGTGGACCCCACATATTACTCCGAACGGTTTCTTGAGTTTATCAGAAAAGTATTCCCTCAAAACAGCGCAGCAAACTAAAGAAGGCTCTACATTTCAAAGTTCTAACATTCGTCTTGTGGTTTGCTCTTCAAATTTTTCCAATCTGCAACGAAATGATATAAGTAACGAAGATTGGAGGGAAAAGGAGGATTAAAGAGCTAAATGCATGCAAGATACAGAAGTTGAAAAATATGAATTTTGGATCTACAAAGAATGCTTAGCCAAGAACTTGAGTTTTCTTATGGTGCTGGTTGTTTTCCACGTGTTGACTTTTAGTTCTTAAACCCTTTTACTGCTTACAGATTGGTTTTTCTTCTTGCATACTATTGTGCATATTTGAAAAGAAAAAATCCATCCATCATGAAAAGTATCAAACATTTTCTTTTTGGTTGTGTTGAAAAATAGGCATTTGTATATTTTGGACTTTGGTTTCTTTTACTAAGGGATGCTGAAACAATCTACTTTATTAGAGTGTGAAATTCTATCATTTATCTTAATCGGTAAAAACGTCTATTTTCTAACATTCTCTAACATTATTGGGTTATCTTACTGTACACTTTAATCCTTCATTTCTTATTCCGAGTTACAAAAATTTAAAAACATTTTGGATTAGCTACAGAGGCTCGTGAGAATTACGGTTTTCACATAAAACATTTATAAAGATTTTCTATATAAACATTTAAGCAACAATTTTCAGTACCGTTTTGTCATATAAGAAATCAAATATTCAATTCAACAATCTCTTTCCCATTTCAATTTTCACATTTTTTTTTTTTCACAATTTGATGGCAAACAGTAGTTTTACACAGCTCACAATTTTTCACCTTTAGCCACTTTCTTTTTATACGATTTCATTATTGTTGAGAGATTGAATAATCGATAAGCTTACAGTAACATTCTCATATCACGTGTTCATAATATCAAAATATTTATAAACCAATAAACAATTTTATAAACAAATCGTAACTTAAACAATTTATAAATGAAATGCAACGCAGTTTAAAAGTCATGTGAAACTCACCTTGCAATCTCTTACCAATTTTCTATTTCAAATCGATCTTGCTAACAAGGATTTCTTACAAATTCAATAAAGTGTACTAACTTTTATAGAATACCAATTAACATCTTTTATATAGGATTCCCAGTCGATTGGTTGAGTGTCTTGTAATGACTCAAGAAAACATTTAACATAATTAGTTTTTCAATAATCTTTCTTCGTAAAGAAAACATTTAACATAATTAGTTTTTCAATAATCTTTCTTCGTAAAGAAAACATTTAACGTTATATAATAAAAACCTTAATGTTTCTTGTTCGATATTCCTCTATATTTAAATATGTTATGAAAATACATTAACTAGAACCTTCGACATGAATCCTATATATTGTTTTTAAATTGCTCAGTAGCCACCATCTTTCACCTGTCATGCGATTTGTTTAATTGGCCAATCCATGAACCTATGTAACTAATTAAACCCATATGTAAACATTTAACTATGTTCATGCCATATAATAAAATATTAGTTTTAGAGTCATCTTCTCCATTTACTGAACTCAATCCACCATTCTAGAAATAATGCAACTTTGCTTTTCAACTACTAAAATATATGTATCAATTTCTCACACGTACATAAACATATATATGTATGTATGTTCAATTCTCTGCCAAAAGTACTTCATCTAACTAATTAAATACTCTATATATGTTTGATTTAAAACGGCATAAACGTTAGTTATGAAACTATAATACGATGAGGTACCTTTCGGTAACAGAAAACACGTTTAATGACATTCAAAACTCAACCAATCTACTTCTCTAATGTAATCGATATCAACTACTAGACTAGGAATGAATTATAACTTCCAATAGTTACAGAAATATACACATAGGTTGCAACCGAACTCGAACTCGAAAGCTAGGACTCGAGAACTTCTTGATGGCTTAACTCTCCGCTTCTCTTTTCAAACTGTCTTTCTCTCCCTCTCTCTTAATCATGGTTTATTTTATTTTTCTTTGATGTGTGTATCCTAATGATGAGATCCTGCGTAGCATTTATCGGTACAGTAACCGCAGTCTGAGTCCGATTCTAACGGAATTGTTCGACACGCTCTTTAATCTCTTATTTCCAATTAATTAAAATTACAATCCTAGTCCAATAAGTTTATGTATTAACAATATGGTCGTTTCTTAACTTCTAATAAAATTGCATAACATATATTTTAAGTGGGTATTACAAATGTGCACAAAAAGAAAAATAGAAACCGATTAGAAACAGTGGCTTTAGTTTTTTAGTTTTTGGGATTATATTGTGTGCTCACGTAATTGATAGAAATGAAATATGATCTCTCTTTAACCTGTTTGGTTGGAAAACCCCTTTTGCATGATTCATGAACCCTAATCATAAATTTAAGATATAGCAGTCAACACTTAATTGATAGTGGGACATTTATTTTTAGAATTTGATACTAAAGCCTGAACCTTAAGTTGTGCCTTTAGCAGTTCTCAATTTTAAACCATGTCCTTAACAATATTTTGCTAAAATTCATATTGTGATTCTATAGTGTACTAAAAGCCTAACAAAACCTTTATGTGATTCTAGTTTTTCAAGTCAGTAAAGGGCACTTAATAGGGGGTATCTATGTATTCATTTTTCCATTTTTGCCAAAGAAAAGTATAGGGCACAATAAATGTTGCAATTTACCATTAATTATTGAATTGATGGGCTTTGGTTCTCCTTGTATTACTATTCTCTTTAAAAATGCGTTCCCATAACTCATTTATAAAGGCTAACTTAGGCCTGCATTAAATAGGCTATTATAGGACTCATTTATGGCCCAAAAACAATGTGAATATGTCAAAAGGGTAACACATGAAAGTTTAACTTATACTATCAAGTTTATTTAATTAATTAACTTATATTTTTATAAAATATAATAATAAGATATAAATTTACAAAAAGGTTGTGAATTCAATGTTCGTTTGAAACAACGTATCTGTCGTAGATTTGTCGTTTGAAAAAAATTATAAACTTTACAAAATATGTTATTATGCGTAAACTTTTAGAAAGAAAGGGGAAAATGAGTCAACAGAAATGTGTGACTCACGTAGAAATAATATCGAAAATGGAGCCCCATTTTCAGTAAATCATTGAATATGCAGAGCCCTACATGGCTACATGCCATGATACTATCACTTCATAACTCTCCTTTCCATCTGAACTTGTGGGGTTTGCCCCTATCATATTTTACCCATGCTTCATGCTCAACTTTTTGATGCATTTGATGTGTAAATTACCAAGAAATACTCAATTATTTGTCAAGAGTTTTATGCAGACAAACGTCATCGTTTTGAGTATTTTCAAAGCGTGATATATATTATGAATTATGTTTATGATTGATAGGATGTAAATTGGTAACGTTCCAATAGCACGGCATAAGGTTATGAACTCATGATCCTTGTATTATCTTTATAGATATAAATATATGTGGTTGAACTTTCTAGTACCTTCTTTGGTACACTAAGACGATCCGTGACATGAGAATTGACTAGGAGGTACACTTAGACTAACGTATGTTGCTTTTAATTTGATAACGATGTAACTTCTTGTAGTGTCATGTACGTTGTTCTTTCCCAGCAATTATTTAAATAGTGGGAGTAAAGAGCTGCCTGTAATTACTAAAGCTTTTGACTAAGCAATACGTCGTTATCAACCCATCAACAAATTGGTTATTAGTTCAAATTTAATTGAAGACAACGTATATAATTTGTGTGACCGTACACAAGTGAGATACAAGTTTTGCCATTTTATATAAAAAAAATACAAACTATAAACAAACTTATCTTTTATAAAAAACAGAATCAATGACAAATTAAAATTATTTTTACGAAAGTATTTCAATACAAAGGCCTGTCTTTATTTATTTGGAGCCGTTGAATTAATAATAAGGTTTTAATCAAGCAGCTTACTAATGAGCTAAGAGCATCACGGTTTTATACACACACTAAATGTATTTTTACGATAGCTAGTGCAAAAAGTACAGAAAGTCTATTTTTCTAACACCCCATTTTCAAAGGCTAAATTAGTACTTGCAAAACGGGTGGGCGGACAGATTTAGACTGTCAGGTTAAAATGAGTTTGGGTATAAACAAGTTCGGGTATAAACGGGTTTGAGTTTAAACAAACAAATTTTAAAACAAAAAATATAAGAAAAGCTAATCTTACACATTTAGTAACATTTGGATAATATGTACTAGTTATCCCATATACTATTCAATATATACTCATACCGTCACCAATTTATATATGGTAAAAATATCTTATAAAACCTTTTTTTCAAAAATTTTAAACAAAAAGTTTTATACTATGTAAAAATCACCATTGTGTGTTTTATAAATATTTCACAAAACAACGTGTGACACCGGTGCTACACCACTGTCGCTGACGGTCATCGCAATCGTAGAAAATACAAAAGAAAACGAAGCATGAAATAGGAATCAATTTTTAAAAAAAATTACCGTTGTCATAGCGCAAGCAACAATTACCAATCGTCAGCAACATAACTCGTCAAATGCCACAGAAATAATAATTCTAGTTTTCAAATTGACACATTTTCAGAAAAAATTGTAAAAAGATTAAATAAAAATACGTAAAAATTTGAGCTTGATTATTATTATTAGTGAAATAATAGTAAAATGTTGAAAAACGTTTTTCGAAATTGTAGAAACACAAGAAAGAGATATCTTTTCTTACAATTCTCAATCTTCTTAAATTTTAATAAAATGTTGAGTCGGTCACCCATGGATCCTGAAGAAGTGGATGACCAGTTGGCAAATTGTTCAATGAGTACTCAATGTATAGTCCACCTTTACCCATATAGATCCATTAATTTTCTTAGTCCACCCAGCAAGACCCACTTTAAAAAAATCTTGAGCCCATAATTACTCATAAATATGTTTTAAGAGTACAGAATAGCCCAAAATTAAGCATTTGGGCTTATTTTGCCAGCAATAGCTAAAATCAAAGGTCATCTAAACGATATACAACGGAGCAAAATTCATACTGTAAATTCTCTAATAACAAAATCTCAACAAAGCCTCCAAAATCACCAACTGAAAGTACATTGTAGAGTTCTCAAACGAAATTGACCAATAGCAATGTAGAAATAACTAATAGTCTAAAGCCAAACTCGAACTAACTTCCTCGCTGCTTGGATTCACTTCCTTTTGCCACTCGATCACCTGCCGCACGAAAAGAAAATGCGGCTGAGCCAAAGCCCGGTGCGGGATAAAAAATAAAGCAATACAAACAAAAAAATTTTATGATGAGCATAATAGCGAGGATTTATCATGATGTCTAAACAATGAAAGAAAAAGTCAAAAGGGTACGTCAAACACAACTTCTAAAACAAAATCAAACGGTAAATGAACCTGTAGATCCGAATACCCACAAAGGTTAATGAAGCATTGGTCAATACACCTACATCCACAGTCAAACACAAATACAAAAACTATGTTTAACCAATACACCTCCTAAAAATTCCTTATCACACGACAAAGAGGAGACGCTGCAAAATAATCACACCATCACAGAAAGTGTGATGTCATCGGTGCCACTATGACACCCCTATGGAACCCCGTAGGTAGTAAATAACTCACATACTTAGAGCAGAATAAAGGTCGCTAAACAAACAAATGGCCTATAGAAAAAGGTTCTAACATAAAAGTACTAACAACGAAATCATAGGGCGGGAATCATAGGCACTAGAAAATTGCAAACAATATCACTTAAGGTAAGTCATTGTTACTAGATGAAGTAGAACCCCTATGAGACTTTTCCCTTGAAATAATTGAAAAAACAGTTTTGACCTTTGGAAGAGGATCTCTACTTAAAATATTACTCATGATAGGGACATATACATCATTGAATTCCATAAGAAAGTGCATCAACTTTATCAACTGAGCATGCTCAAAAATTCCTTTTGATGCATTACATGTAAAAGTAAGTAGTTTAACAAGAACATCAAATTGTTTCCATAAAGAATTTCATATGTGATAGTAATATGAAATAGACGATCCATTTTGTGTAATGCATTAATTTTATGATGTAAATTGAAAGTTACAGATCCATCAACTTTTTCATAAGTCTCTTTGAGCTCTTGCCAAACCACAAAAGCAATTATAGAAATAATTTGACCCAGTTTAACTCTTGAGTTACAAAGTTCAATATCCAAGTCAAGACAATTGTATTACACCTATCCTACTATTTGGCCAATACCTCATCATCCTCATATTTTAAACATGTCCCATCTATGAACCCCAATTTATTCTTGGTAGCAAGTGCCAATTCCATAGCACAAGCCTATACTCTATAATTTTTAGTTCTCTTTAGTTTAATTCCAATTAAAGGATTACCACTTGTATCACTTGCATACAATGGATCACCAAAATCTAACTCACTAATCAAAGTAACATTATCCTCAGACATTTACATCAACTTAGAAAAAGATCTTATGTTTACTGGTTCTAATACAAAAAACACACAAATAGATTAACACACAATATATGCAGAAGTGTGAACCCTAGTAAAGTAATAAGAGCAGCCCAAGATGCCTGAACTCTCTTAGGGAGTTAGATCATGTAGCACACTCATATACCTTCTCTTACACCAGAAAACAGTTAGAATGATGACAATATAACGAAATAATAACATGAACAGATAATCAACACTTAGAAATAAGTCACAAAGCAAACCCTCAAGAAATAAACCAGAAAAATACACAAGAACCTCAGCTATAATCCAAGTATGAACCAAGGGCCAGTTGATTCATGTACCTTTACAAAAACTCCTTGGCCAATAACTAGCTACAACACGGGAGGGATTCATAATGACTTACAGAGTACTCCGTGCAAAGCAATTTACCAGAGATTAACATGTATCCCAGTGGAATAGAAAACCCACAATTTGAAGAATTAGGGTTTCGATTTTGAAACCCTAGAAAACCACAGATCCAAATATAGCCTGAACAAAAATACTAGAAATCCTTAGATTTCTTTAATCCACACCGATTTAGTCTCTTGAAACCCTATGTCGCAACAATTGATGAAACCCTAACTCTAGAGTCAAGATTCAACCAATAAACCCATTTTGTATCAAATGTATCGCTCTGATACCATGTAAACAATCACAAATTGCACAAGAACACCAAGAATCACCAGAACTAACTAGTGTAAGGTCAACTTATAAAACAACTCATAATACAAAATATGAGAACAGTTACAACAAAGAACCTCACCTACATCATTCAAAACTCCAACACTCAAAGAAATCAATATGATGAATATTGTTATACAAATCATACACCAGAATCACCACTAATTCAGTTGTGGGAGAGGAAGAACAATACAGAGAAAATAGAATGTGTATGTGTAGTGTGATATCTGCAAGTGCATATCCAGCCCTCTCAGGTTCCTGCAAGTATAAAATAAACATCATAATGAATTCAACATATTCAACAAGTACAGTAGTGAATAGTGTTACAACGTAACTATAAAATTGGCCACAAAGGAAAAAGATGAGAGGAGGCAGGGTCTAAATACGGTAATAAGGAGAGTATGGAGTATACATTTAAAGATTTTTAAATGATAAAATAAAGTCGACAACATGATCACAATTTATGATTTTTTAACATGAGCTTAAAACAAATTTATTATAAACAAACATTAAATTAAATTTAATGAACCACTTTCGTAACCTTAAGTTCATAAATAATTATTCAAAAAATAATCAAGTCAAATTCAGTGAAACAACCAAAAACCGAAACGTGCAATTCGGACACCGATCCGCATCTCACTTTCCAGTCTCTCCAGAAAGTAACAACTCATCTTCCCCCAGGTATCTCTCTCTCTCTAAATTCTCTCTCTAGATTCCATTGAAACGCATTTTTGCTCTCAATTTCTAATTGAATCACTCTTGAGTTGCAGTAACTGATAGTATTACACACACATACGTACACACTGTTGTGCGTGAGAGATTCTATATCAAAAATATCTGGAGAAATTGAAATTGACAGCTAATATTCGGATTCAGAATAATGAGTTCACCATCAGGTCCGTACGATCTGTCATTTAAGATCTTATTGATCGGCGATTCAGGTGTTGGTAAGAGTAGTCTTCTCGTCAGTTTTATTTCAAATTCCGTCGACGATCTCGCGCCCACTATCGGTAATTTTAATTTTATTCAGTTTTAGTATATAGATTTATTGAATTTTATATTTGTTTTTACTTTATGTGTACGATTTTAGCATTTGTATATGTTTCACTTTCTGATAATTAGTTATATATTAAGAATGCGTGTACGATTCATGTACTTACTAAAAATAATTTGATCACGTGTTATTCAAAAATAAAATTAGTTATATATCTGTTGTTAGTATATACCTACCGTTCTTTATATATCCGATTTTTATTCTTGAAGATGTTTAATACTGTGTTAATTAGTTATGTATCAAGTGTACTAGTGGTGAGATTTATGTATCTATCAGATATGTAGATTCATTTATCGTTTTAAAATGAATAATAGAATATAGAATTGCTTGATGTTTAACATGTCTGATGTGAAAATGCCTGGCAACAGTATTCCTATTTATGTGAAGTGCATTTGGAAACTGTAGACATTAATGGCAGTTAGGATATATGTTTGAGTGTTCATCTTTCTAGCTTAGTGCTAGATAGTATGAGTGTTTGAAGGAATCGTCTGGCAATTACCATAAGCTATTCTGGTTTTGTTTCTTTAAGAATGATGGTTGTTTCAAACAATTTGTAATTTATCTGGTGTTAAGAGAAAATGAGACGTCTATCCCTTTCTTTTCATATGTTCTTTAGAGATCCCTATGTAAATATTATGTATAATTCTATTTCTTTAAATATCGGTTTGTTTCCCTTGCCGTTTGCTTATTGCCGCAATAATTTGAAATAAGTAGCAAATCTTCCCACATGGCTGAGAAAATAATGAGAGATAAATAAACTTTTTAAGACACTGCTTGGCTCCAGAGTCACATGAACTATTCTAATTTCTATTATGTTACTCTTAATTTGTTGAGCAGGTGTTGACTTCAAGATCAAGCAGTTTACAGTTGGTGGGAAAAGATTAAAACTAACAATTTGGGACACAGGTATGCATTCACCATTAACTATTTCATCATTATTCTAAGGAGATGGTTCTAGATAGTTGCAGTAGTACCTTGTTTGCAACACTTTATGATATGTCATTTTCCCCCACAAAGTATAGAATCGTGCAAATGAAATCATAGGAAGAGAATACAAATATAACATGAAGGTTGGTCTAGATAGTGCTAACGCAGATAACAATGTCAAATTAAGTGCCACTGATATGTGATGATGTGTGTTGCAGCCGGACAGGAGAAATTCAGGGCAGTGACCAGCTCTTACTACAGAGGAACCCAAGGAATTATTCTTGGTATGCAGTCGCTAAATTCACTTCCAAAATTGTCAAATACCTTTTTCTTAAATGACAGATTTATTATGCAAACTTAGCATAGATGCTAAATGCAAAAGGAACAAATTACTATTACTGCTTTGAATGAACAGGCCACACACAGGTCGGATACCCAGTCGACTTGATTTAAAATAATTTTCTGACTTTGACTAATAATCCACACCAACGAATGTACTTGAACATTTTCACTCAGAATACTTTTTTTGAGGGAGTTAAGAGTTCAAGGTAACTGCATTACGAAACTTCCAAATGTACCAAACTGATTGGATACCACATCCAAACAGCTCATTTGGACTTCATTGAATCCTACCTTATCTGTTGAAGACAGAAACAATTTAATGTCACCAGCGGCTCCCAAACTGATATCCTGCCATCTTGAAACCTCTAAACCTAAACCAGCCTGCAATTATAAATCATGCAGACACGTTTTTCTTTGCTATAGGAGTGTTTATCTTTGAAGCGTATTTGGAGTTGTAGTTATTCATATCATATGGATAAAAAGTAATACATGGCGTTGAGTATTACACTACAACTACTATCTAGTGCCTCTCTAAATAAAAAGAAATACCATTTTTTCAAAATTCATCTAGTGCGCAAACCCATGGAACTTTTTTCTAATGGTTGAAGAATAATCGTGTATCCAACATATTCAGGAACCACATAATTCACCATGGATGCTTGTCAAGATATTTAGTAATGTTTATCCTTTGAGTGGGTGGTTTTCCAAGGTTTTTAGTGACATGTTGAAAATTGCATGTGTCACAGTGTATGATGTTACAAAGAGAGAAACCTTCACAAACTTGTCTGAAATATGGGCTAAAGATGTGAATCTTTATTCTACTAATCAAGACTGTGTCAAGATGCTAGTTGGAAATAAAGTTGACAAAGTAAGCTACTCATTATATTTTAATGTATCATAAGCTTTTGAACCTATTTTCATTCTTGGAGTTTCTTCTACTCCGTAGTAATACGTAAGATGTAAATATAAATACTTATGTGTGTGTACTATGGTGGGTATGAATTGGATATCTGTTCTATACGATCTTCTGCTTGGGTAAGTTCTAACAAGTGCTATTTCAGGACTCTCAAAGATTTGTGAGCAGAGAAGAAGGTGCTGCTCTTGCAAAAGAGCTTGGTTGTTTGTTTCTTGAATGTAGTGCTAGAACTCAAGAAAAAGTACACCAATGTTTCGAAGAACTTGCATTAAAGGTAAATGTAGAGTTCATAATTCCTTAGATCTTGTCGAGATCTTCCTTTCCTTGAGTCCTCTTTCCTGTTTCACGTTGCTACTATTTGGTTTCATAGACATCTAAAACATTCATTGAAGTTTTATTTGAACACACATGTACTCTTTTTTGTTTTCATGATTGACAAAAGGGTTGACACTAGAGGAACAAAACTGGGCTGAACCATATAATTAAGAATAATGGAACTGAAAAATGTGCCCAATGTAAATCGTTTCGATACCGGTGCGGTTAGAATCTATTCAGTCCTAATTCCCAAACCGGATCACAAAGCAAATAAAACTCAGTGTTTTATAGTTAAAACATGAAGTTGTAGGGAAGAAAAAACTAGCTCGATTGCAATTCTGCACCGGACCAAACTGGCTTTTTAAAATATCGAACTGAGAACCAGTTAAAATTTTAGAGCGAATAACTTGACAAAATATACTTGATACAGATACCCATTTGGTTTTCCATTTTTTATGGTTTTCTTGAATTGTTGCGAACGTGGGAGGCTGGTCTGTGATTTGATTTTCCACATCATTGAGGTCTCGCTAGAGGAGACAAAATGGGAGGCTGGTTAAGGGTCAAAACAGACTGGGTTGAATTGAGACACTTTTTGGCCAAAAAAGTTAAATGATAAGAGTGTGAAGTATATGAGTAGAAAATTATATTATTAATCCAGTTTTTCTGACTAAAATGATTGATGTCTTTTTCTGAACATTACACTTTAGGTGACTTTACTTTTAAGCTATCATAAATTTATTTGTTTGACCCATTAGAGAGAAAACATAAACTCAATAGGAATCAACCAAGTCATAAGTATATGGTCCGAAAGTGGCACCAGGTGTTACACATGATGCTCACCAGTCTCATCTCATTTGACAGATAATGGAGGTTCCAAGCCTTCTCGAAGAAGGGTCTACAGTGGTGAAGAGAAACGTATCGAAGCACAAACCAGAGCAGCAGACGCATAATGGCGGCTGTTGCTCATAGAAGATGCTCCCAGATACACCTTATGGTTCCAGTCATAGAACCTATGTTGGGGGCTTCTTGACAACTCTCAACGCACATGTAAATCTAAATCTTTTGTAATTAGGGTGTGCTTGAGTTATCCTATCTGGGACAGAGTAATCCCAAAATATAAACAAAAAACATATGTTTTCTCGTGTAAAGTTGTTTGCCATTGAATCTGCTCTGCTTGCTTTTTGTTGGAAAACCGAGTTGGCGTAATCTTAAGAAGTCAAGTAGCAATATTTTTCATGTAAGTATGATTTGTAAATAACTCGGTACTCCATTGGTGATGTGTTGTGGATTGTTTAGTAATAACAAGTGATTTGAGGTAGGATTGATTGGATTCCTTGTACATCGTATTTGGTAACTTGGTGTAAGAAAATGCTTCAGCCCTGTTTGATTGAGTTGATGTGTTCAGGTTGCAGTATTTGCTGCAACTGGTCCTTGAACCAAAATATAAGGCCTATTAGGCCTACTAGTCCTAACGATCTAAGACAGGTCCTGACAGCCGGTCCGTTAAACAGGTCCAAGACCTACAGTGGCCTGGTTTCAGTCATTTGAGCATTTCTACTACAAAATTAACTTAAGTACCTGCTCACTATTTCCTCAAAATTAACGTAATTGCAGTCACAGCTCCAAAGAATACTAGACAATGACTTAACTAGTAGCGTACTAATAACAGTGAGCTTCAGCTATCAGATTTGTTGCACAATTATTTCTAGAATATCAAAATTCAACTTCTTACTGGACATCGCACCAAAAAGACCTCTTTGTTTGTATTTTGGTTTCAACGTGTTTTTGATCCATTCAAAATAACCTGGTTGCCTAAGAACTTGAGAAATAGTCCATCCTCCATCTACATCGTTTTTTCTCAACTTCACCTCCATCTATTGGAACTCTTTGCAACATATTTTCTAATTGCACATTTTAACATGGTGTGGCAGTGAATCTGAAATTTGCCATCAAACTTGAAAGATGAAGTAGTTCATTCAAACCTCAATGTGAGAACCAAACTTGCAACTAACTGAAAATTTTAATCCAGAGTGAGACTTTTCTTGCTAAAAGGCACGCTATAGTGACATTGCAAAACTATCATTACGATCAACAATACCAAAAATAATCCGTTCAATCATACAATCTTTTGAGTATAAAAGAGAACCCCTTCTCAACAACCAAAAATATAATTTATGGGTGTTACCATTACACCGCACTCGGTCTAGTTGCAGCTTCTAAAATTGTCCAAGCTACTGTATTGGGTTCAGCTAGCTCACCTGGGGTCTGACAAATTTAGCAACAAATTAACACCACATGGCCATGAACAACAAAAAATATAAAGATTGACCAAACCAAATACACCAACCATTCCATAAGCATTTGTCTTAGGAGATGATGCCCCAATTGTAAGTAAGAGTTGAACGATTTCCTCATATTCCCCTCTAGCCGCATGATGAAGAGGCTGTTCAAAATGAAATGAACCTCGTCATTTACTATTCTCAAGATTTTTTTATTTTATTCTTTTAAAGACAGAAAGAAAAAAAGTTATATAAGAAGGTATTTTTCAATAGAAGCACTACTGCTTTATAAAGAAGTTATGCAGAATTAGAAAAAAAAAAAGTAAGAGTGATGTGCAATTAACTGCAAGTCACTTACAGTGTCGCCTTCAATGTCAACTGTATCAAGCAGTCTGGAGAATCGGCTTTACCAATCAAGAGTTGGACTATTTCCATAAACCCTAGAGTTGCAAATGAACGCAAGTTTTAGGCAACAAGTACATGAATATTATGTAAAAGGTAGAGTATATAACTAACCTCCAGCACATGCATCATGCAGAGGGATCCCACCATCTTCATCCTTAGCCTCAATCGAAGCTCCCCTTTCCAACAATAGCTACATGGAAAAGGTAAAGGTGAAATGGTGATTTTGGATTTTTACTTTTTTATTCAGGGATAGTAGATAATTATACTCCCTAAACATTCGTCAGCAATCATATATACTGGGAACGTTAAAATGATGGTAACTCACCTGGACACAGGATAGATGGCCATAGAGACACGTGAGGTGACGAGCAGTATCCCCATCCTCAAGTGGTTCATCAATGCTACCATCCAAATTATCTATAGTTGTTCAAGTTTAAAATAATAACAAAAAAAGGTGGTGTCAGCTTTGCATGGGCATAAAGCAGATTAAGCTGCTGCAATTCTATATAAAAATAAGAATGGATATCAAAATTTCCAAATAAACTATTTGATACAGCTAAGATATTAGATGCTGGAAAAGATATCGCAGCAAATGTGCCAGAACTTGAACCACAATACGATAGTAAAACTCAAATCTTCTCAACTTGACCAACATTGAACTTTTGACTTATGTTGCCTCATCATAATTTACTTCTGAACTGCCCATTGATGATTTATCAGTTTAAACTTTAAAGTCTCATCACAGCTTTTCCGAGTCTCATACACATATATACTAGACTTCCCATTTCAGACACAAAATATGCCAGGTCATACCACCTCAACATACCAAACGTTGTCTGCGATAATTAATTTGATCATCAAAGAGACAAAGACCACTCCTGAGAAAAACGCCCTTGGTGGCTCTAAACTTCTAATGCTTCTCTAGGAGCTACCAGATTTCGAGACTGGTTGTTTTTCAAATCAATGAAGCTGATGTGCACGATTATGGTTTTTGTAGCATCAATATCTATTACACCGAATTTAATTAGTTGCGTGTTTATCAAAATGCCATGGATTAGAGTATATAATGACAAGTGACCTTTTAGCTAATAGAAGTGAGCTTAAGCTTTTTAGCTTAAAAAACCCTTTTCAGTAAGCCTCAAATTCCTAGCTTCACAAAAATGGGCTTTTTACCATGAATAAGCTAAAAAGCTCAAAAGTATTTGGCAAATGAAAAGAGCTTATTGCATTATAAGGCAAAAAACTACAATTGTCTGTTACTCTTGACTCTCGTATTACATACATACATACACACACATACATACACATACATACACATACATACATACATACATACACACACACATACACACATACACATACATACATACACACACACATACACACATACATACATACATACATACATACATACACACACACACAGACACACATACATACATATATACACACACACATACATAAAAACATACATACACACCCACACATACATACATACATACATACATACACACACACATACATACACATACATACATACACACACACACGTACAGACATATATACATACATACATACACACATATACACATACATACCTACATATACACAGACGTACAGACATATATACATACATACACACACATACATACATACATACATACACACACATACACACGTACAGACCTACATACATACATACACACACACAAGTCTCAAACACACCCTACTAATAATAATAATAATAATAATAATAATAATAATAATAATAATAATAATATCAATAATAAAACAATACTATTTAAACCAAATAATCTGCTTTATATAAATAAATTAATAAAATATATATTCATATAGATGATAAAATTATACATAGGGCTAGACGGAGTCTGTTAACGTCGCCGTGCATTGCGGCGGCGGCTAGGTCACGAAGGTGAGGAGGTGTATCTTCAAAATCAGATTCCAGCAAGGCTCCTTCTTCAACCAACAGGATTCCGTCTTCATTGTCATCGCCGTCCATCATGCCGTTGTGTCTTCCGGGAACAGCCATTTTTTAATTTTCGCCTGTGTGATTATAACACCCTAAGATTCCTAGATGTATATAATGTGTGTACGTGCATGCGTACCAATTCCATCACCCATGTATATGTATGTATCAGTCACGTCATACTCACTAACCCCTTAAATTATATTTTTTGCTAAAACCCCACACGAAACAAAGAAAGCGAATAGGGAAAAGAACGATGCTATATGTTTTGATTGATTAGCAAATTGCTAAAAGAGACCCTTATTATTTAGGTAATGTGCAAAAGAAGTCCTTTAACTACTACATCTCTACTCAAAATAGCTATTTTTAAGAATGCAATTACTCATTGGTCATTAGAGCATTAGAACTTTTAACTATTTTTTATTTATTTCGAGTGACTTTTCATTGAAATTGAGAAATAAGAAATCAAATAAAATAGTAAGACAGTGTTTGATTTGTACTAAGATTTTTGTTAGATATTTGAAAGAGAATACATGATTGGATGACTGATGCAGGCTTAAGTGTGGAAGAACGAGTCTTAATGTTTCTAGAGGTTCAAGATCGCGTGATAAAAGGGCTTTTATGGAAATGGTCATAACTTGAGCTGTGATGCTCCGTTTTAAGCCCATGATTGGTGAATCGAAGCTTGAGCCGAGGAGCACATCTAGATAATCTGCTGACGACGGTTTACCCAACTTCCGGGGTCCAAAAACGCATTATTGTGGGAGCTATGGGCTATTTTATGTTTTTTTCCCCATTTTGTGTACTTTGTTTTTGGGCTAGAGTCTGGCCCATTTATCTTTTTTTGCCTCATTTGAAATTTACGGTGTATTTTAGGGTTCCATTGAGAACTTGGAACATTCAGTTATCAAATTATTGAAATTTCAATTGTTCTCTCAAATTTGTACTTTGCATTTGAGTTGAATTACCATAATTATTGGTATTCTTTGAATCAACAATAGTTAGAAGAACCATTCATGATATCCCAGTGAATCACAGGTTCGATTTGTGTTATTTCGTTTTTCAGTCTACATCAATGATGATATATTATGACAAGTTTTAATAAATTCATCAAAACTGAAAGTTTGTATTGTACATATACACAATACATAATTTTAATAGACTTATCAAAAATATGATAGATATATCACTATTTTGTATAGTTTGTTTGTCCGTGAATGTAAACGAGAATTGTTTGCTTTACAATAAAATTCATGTTTTTCTTAAATATCTACAATATAACATTGTCAGCTTTGTTTGATCATTTCAAATCCATCGTATAATCGTCATAATTTTGACACATTTATAAAGTAAGTATAAAATGACAATGTGATTGCAGATTTTACCATTTGTAACTATTAAATTACATTATTCCACTGATTGTAGCAACAAATAACTTTAAGATCTCGAATAAAACATATATATAAGTGTAAGAAAGGTAAATTATAAAATGTAAAAAGAGAAATTATACAACTTACTTGCTATCAATACAACTTTTTAAATGCAAGGTTTTCTGAAGATCTTTTGTGTAGAAAAAATCTTTCGAAAGTTTTCTAAAAAATAATTAATATATATATATAGGATAGGGATTAAGAGGGAAGAAAAAAAATTAGGGAATGAGGGAAGCAAATCTCAACTATTGATTTCATCATAAATGAATTTTAAAAATTACAAAAAATTTCAAAATTTAATATTCATCGCCAATGAATATTAAAAACATTTTTTAATAAAAAAAATCAAGGGCTAAGATTTACTTTCCTTCTTCCCCAAATTTTGAAGCTTCCCTATGGATCCTTCCCCTATATATATATATATAAGAAAAGTTCATTTAATTACAAATTTAATCGAGCTCAATATAAAATATTGAGGTCAAAATTCATTTATCAAACGAGTTCAAACATACCTCATTTAAATTCGGCTAACTCTCAAAAGCTACAAGGGCTCAACTCCTTCAAACCCCTAATCTTAACTTGTCTATTAACCACCGTACCCGTTTCAACGATTTTTGTTCCAAAGTGACGGTTTATGATAAAATCACGTACTTTTCTGACTTCAATTTCTCCGATTTTCCCCTGGTATGCTCACGTATCTTCAGTTAATGTACACCTGAATTCGTTTGATAAATTCTGTGATGATTTAATCGTTGATGAGTACAAAGCACCAACTGTTTCATGAAATTCCCGAATGAAGGGTGTTACATTTTAATGTTGATTTTTTGTACAAGTTATTTGTCATCTATAATATTTGGTCAATAAAAAATAACGAAGGATTCTTGGGGTTATGTTAAATAGTTTCATAGAATGTCTATATGATCTTTTTTGAGAACGAGGTTCAGTAAACATGTTGACACCTCTAATGCACTTTGAACTGTTTGATGAAACGACTCAGGGAAGATGTAATATGTATGTGGATTGTTTTTGATGACATGAATAGTCATTGTAAACATGATGTTATTACACGTAGCCAAATATTTGTATAATGATTATGTATTCTGATCGCCTTGTAATCTTCGGAACTAGTTATAACGTATAAAATTTCACCCTTTAACACCTAAAAAACAAATACCCCCTTGTGTGTCGTCTCAGAAGCTACACAATTATCACAGAATCTCGAAACCTCTGTTTCTTTCCACCCTAAAAACTCTTACGTCCTATGCAAATTGTAGTCACTCGTTGAATACAGTTTCAACATCAGCTTTGAGACCCCTCATACATGTCAAATCAGATTTATGACATCAACGTAAAGATCCTTTTAAGATAAAATAGATATTACAACTGAATTCCATGTGTCATCTGCATGGTTCAACTAATGTAATATTATCTAACCTAATGAACGAGTTTTGGTAGGAAGATTCCTTAGACCTCTCACTATGGAGGCGTTCTTCGTCCGTTCTCGTCCTAGTTGGCTCCATTCTTTTCGGAACATCATAGGAACGGTCCCGGGGACCGTTCTTGGTGGTTTCATTCTCGCGCAGACAGATGAAGGGACGGGAATATGTGTGGTCAATTAATAATTTTTTCTAATAATATATACGTACAACTATCATCATTTTTCAAACGCAACTCTCACTATCTCTCATTATTTTACACATACATTATACCAAATAAGTACCATTATTTTTCACACATAATTCTCACTTTCTTTTTAATTACTACATCAACAATATATACATACAACTTATATAATTCAAACACTTTCTTTTTACACACATATTATATCAAACGTAATTCCTTTAATTAATGCAATTTTTTATTAATGTAACGTACTTTTTTTAATTAATGTAAAAGCTAATTACAGTCCCTGCCCCTGTGTTATTCCGGATTTTAACGCCGCATCCCTAGACTCTCATTTTCGCAGTCCCTACCCCCATAGTTGGCATTTTCGTAACAAATCAACCCCTCCCCCGTTAAATCTAACGAAATGTCCATTAAGTCATACAAAATGACTAAAATACCCTCGTCTTCCTAATTCCTTTTTCTTCTTCTTTTCTCATATTCTCTATACTAACATCCAATTAACCTCATGAACAATCCTTTGTAACCTATAGATTTTCCCTCAAATTCAGAAGACTACCACCCTCCTCAAAAAACACAAAACAAAACCCTAGATTTTCCCCCAAATTCACAATTAGTAAAGCACAAAAGTGGCAGCAAACCCTTACGCCACCATCGCCGTCACTTTCCACCACCGTCACAACAACAATAACAACGACAACGACGCCAAATCTACAATTTTGAAGCTAGGGTTTGAAACCCACCAGATCCCGCGTGCAGTGACCAAATCGATTATGTTCTTAAAGAACTAACCGATCGAACCGCTCTCAAAGAAACCCAAATCGATTTTGTTCTTAAAGAACTAACTGATCGAATCGCTCTCAAAGAAACCCAAATCAATTATGTTTGTTACCGTGTTCGTCGGGGTCGAAGTGGAAGCAGTAAAGAAATGGTCTGCAAGAGAAAATCGATTTTCAGCAAGATCGAACTAAACCTCAGCAAGATCGATAGAATCATATCTGGGTTTTCGATTTTCGTGACCTTGGCTAGCAGTGGTTGCTTCAGATCTAGCGGGTTTTTTTGTTTTTCGTGAACCTGGCCGGCGGTGGTTGCTTTCGATTTGGTGGGTTTTTTCATTTTTCGCGAACTTGGCCGGCGGTGGTTGCTTCAGATGTGTTGGGTTCGTGATTGAAGATCGGCTTTGTGTGGCCGTAAAAAACATATTTAATTTGGGGTTTGAATTTTTGGTTGCTTACGATTTCATGTATCTGCCCATTGATTTCAAGTAGGTTTTTAAGAAAACGCATTTAATTTCAGGTGGTTTGTCGTTGATTTTGTGGGATTAATTTGGGGTTTGAATCTAGGATTAATTTGGGGTTTGAATTTGTTGTTAATTTGGGGTTAATTTCAGTGGGTTTTGCTGATCTTGTGGTCTTGCTTGTGATTTTAGAAATTTGGGGTGAAATTAGGGTTAAATAATTGGGGAAGAAGATGAGGGTATTTTAGTCATTTTGTATGACTTAACGGACATTTTGTTAGATTTAACGGGGGAGGGGTTGATTTGTTACGAAAATGCCAACTATGGGGGTAGGGACTGCGAAAATGAGAGTCTAGGGATGCGGCGTTAAAATCCAGAATAACACAGGGGCAAGGACTGTAATTAGCCCTTAATGTAATTTTTATTATTAGTGTAACATATTTATTTTAATTAATATAATTTTTATTTTTAGTATAACATATTTTATTATAATTATTGTGTTTTTAAGAATATAAATGTATCTGTATTAATAGTTAAGAAATGACGTGGTGCTAAAAAGTTCAGTCTTCAGTTATTATAAATAGGATTCAGTTATTCAGTTTTTGTGTTGATGTGGCACTGAAGTGGGAGTTAGTTGTCTAGTTTTAAACTCCACAATTTGTCTAGTTTTAAACTGCTCAATAGACGGTGATTTTATTCCATATTCGAGTACATGCATGTCACACTGCTATACTACCTCACCTGCTAATCTTTTCGAATTTGCAGTTTTCCATTGGAAAAACAAAATGAAGATGGACAAATATTCCAACTTTCATTTTCTATTTTTTAGAGTTGTATGTTAATTAAAAACTATTGGAAATAAAAATGTGTTCAAATATAAGAGATAAAATTTTTATTTTCAGAGAAAATTTTCTTAAAAAATATTTAAATTGAAAAAAAATTCATAACTAAATACACTCGTATATTTCATTTATGATCATAATATATCTATTAACAGACATGATATTGACACCATTAAAATTAATTTATATAACACTCGAACTATTACCTAGTAATATTTACAGCTTTCATATACCCTTTATTTCTTTCGTATTTTCCTTTATTTCTTTCGTATTTTCTTGTGATGATATAACACATTTGTAATTTAAACTTACATTATTTTTATACGAGACAATTTTAATTTTATAAGAATCACCTCTTATGTATAAAAGATTGCAGAGTTACATATCCCGCTCGCATACCTAATCTTCTCTTTATAATCGACGTTTGAAATTTGAATTAATCACAACGTTGTCGCTATTCTTTTGAATTCTCATGTATTTTTCTTTCTCCTCACATAGCTACGATGCACATAAGATTTTATTAAAATTAATTATAAATAGTTGCATTTTCGAGTTGACTAAGGAGTTAATACACATACGAGTATACTTTAATTACATTCGATATTCATTTTTACTAATAAATCTTTGGAAATTAATGACCCATATAAGGTTCAAACTTAAAAAAGTAATGCGATATAGACCTATTTACATAGACCTAAACTAGACCTAACTCTCTTATTGATTGAATTTTCTCTCTTTCCTTATCTTATACATTGAATTTAACATGTGTCATAATCATTCAGCTTCAAGTGTTAAAAGTAGTTGCTCTATTATTTGATCAATCATTAATTCATTGTAGTCCTGGTAGTAGCAGTTTGCGTACATATAAAAAGAACTAGTAGACGAATATTAATTCAATTGGTTTATATTACGGATTATATAATAATTGTTAAATGAATAAATATACAAATATGTGTTGGAATCTCTTGTAACATATGCTCAATCGTGTATTCATGTCACATATGATCTTTTGAAGCGATCAGACTCTAATGTTGGATCGATTGAACAATGTTTTATTGAGTTCTAGTTCAATCTCGAACTTAAAAAATTAGCTCGAAATATATAACGAGTTAAGTTCGAGCTTATTAGGGGATGAATGTGAATTATGATCTAGCTTTAAGTAATATTTATGTATATACATAACTTGAAGTTTACCAATGATGCAATTGTTTACACTTGTTCTCATAGGAGTTTTATTCTCTTATTAGATAATAAAATGTTTTTATGAAGTTCGAGGATTAAAAGGAGATAAAGGTCTTAAAGTTGAGGTGTTGATAGCTGTGTTCGTGATAGCTAGAGGTTCTTATCGTCAAGATGACAAATGTAAGGGCTAATGTTGACATTTAGTCTTTCACATGTAAAAAGGAATAACATGCTGGAGTTAACTGAGTTGTTATTTTTAGTCATATTCTATTTCTTAGGTTAACGTCTCCTTCATTCTTTTTGTCATAGCCGATATCAAACTTGGGGCTATTATTCTGGTCTTGTGTCTTGAGTGACTTTTGTATATGATCGTCATCTTGATGTTGTTCTTTGAGTGCTATTTCATTTTGAGTATGTGGTAAGGATTAGAGTGACATAGTCAGATTTTCGATTGTAAGTTTGAGGTTTCTTTGTAACCTTTGAGTTTTGTTCCTTTTGATCATTAAATTGAAAGTTTCTGGGAATTTATGGTGTTCTTCTCGAGTGGTTTTAACTATTTTTACAAAGCAATACAAAATTTCATTAACAACCAACAACTAAAACTAGTAATCCACAATCATTTAATTCTAATTTCAAAAATACAACACTCCATTAATCAACAACAAACCAACTATCAAACAAAGTTTTAACTCTTAACACCAGTCTCAAACTCTCTAATCGACTCGGGATCAACATTTTCTTCTGGTTCCCAAGTTGCTTCTTCTATATCCGTCCACTTAACTAAATACTCGTTTTTCCCCCCTTCACCCTCTCGTCTTCCAACAATGCCTTCTGCAACCGCATACTCCAAACCGTCTTCAAAATCCTTAACCAGATCTTCTGCAATCATCGCGGCTTTAACCCACTCGTTATCTCCCCCGTCTTTCCATTTCACCAAATACTCGACGTTATTCCCCTTACCTCTCTTCTCCAAAATCTCGTCTACCTCCACGTACTCGTATATCGCACCTTCTAAATTTTTAATTACACTTTCTAACCCTAATCTTCTAGCAAATTGCACAGGGTTTCCTTTAGGTGTAGAATTTAAAACCTCACGTGCTAAATCTAGTGGGGTCCGCCCACGGTCATCTGGGGCTTCTGGGTCCGCCCCAAGCTCCACTAATACCTTTGCCACCCCCGGCCGGACATACCCCGCCGCCATGTGTAACGCTGTCAACCCACCGCCGTTATCGCGGTGGTTGACGTCGGCTCCGGCGCCCGCCAACGTCCTAACGCAAGATTCTGACCCGAGTCCAGCAACGAAAAGTAACGCCGTCCGGCCATCTGGATCCACGGCGTCAACGTCACGACCGTCGCCAGAGTCAATAATTTCTATTAATTTCTGATCGTCGGCTTTTTTAGCGGCGATCCACCACGGGTTTTCGTACTCGGCGACAACGTCAGCAGCGATTAAATTCCCTGGAACCCATGTCGGCGCGTGATCGTCTTCCCATTCGATTAAATACTCCATTCCGGAACCATCCTCAAGTGCTCTACTTCCGATTATTGTTTTGACTTCCCCGTAGGTTTCATCTTGGTCGTAAATCGAGAACTGAGATTGGTTTTCTACGGCGGATGCGGTGGCGGAGATGGTGAGATTGTGGGGGCGGTATGGTGGTCGGAAACGAAAGTGGGAATAGAGGGAAAGAGGTGGTGGTGCGGTAGTGGGGTGGAGTTTATAGGAAAGTTTGTGGCCAGAAAGTGATGGGTTGACGGAGAGAGCTTCCATTTGACGGTGGCGGAATGACGGAGGAGATGGTGTGGTTTTTGATGATTGTGTGGAAAGTGTAACGCAAGGAGGGAGATGATAGGATAAGAAATGTCATCTCATTTTTGGATTTTGAAGATAAGGCTAATTTTGTTATTTCATGTTATTTTTATGGCTTGAATTTTAATTAATAAATTAATAGATCTTATTGCCACTGATTCTTCGTTTTTTTGTCAAACATAACTACATTAGTATTTTAAGGGAATATTTTGATGAGGTGAAAAAAAAAGGAAGAAGATTTAGGTGACAAAAGAAGAGATTTGTAATCAAGAGTAACAAAAGAAAGGGACGTTGACTGATGGTTTGATGAAAACTCTTAGGGAAAGAAAAGATATGTAATAGCAAAGAAGCAATACTGGATCGGTCACCGATCTTCACAAAGTCCAAACATCAAAAGCTTGTTAACTTTCGGTTTTCATTGAATATTTTGTTACTAACCTATTTTTCCTTGTTTTTTAGATCATCGTTCTACTTTTAATATTAATGTTATTAACATACCTATTTAAAATATCTCAATATTATCAATCGTTAACTAGTTACGGGACAATCGATTACTTTCAAAATTTTAAGTATTTTTCATTTTATGTTTTTTCCAACATAGAAATACATTGCACACATATATTAAAGGGTTAAAACATTTTGTCACCAACCTACTCTCCCTCATTTTTCGATATCACTATCCTACTCATTTTAATAGTAATGTTACCAACATACGTGTTCAAAATATCTTGATGTCACCAACCTTTAATACTTTAAAACAAATTGGTTGCACGTATCAAATATCTTACGTGGCAATGCTAAATCATCTTTTATCAAAAAAATTCGGTAAAAAAACAGTATGTTTGTGACCTCAACAAGTAACTAACAAGTATGTTAGTGACTTTAGTATTAAAATGAATAGGATGGTGATCTCAAAAAATAAAGGAGAGTAGATAGTAACAAAATACTTTAACCCTACTTTAAATTTCATATAAATATAGAATGTAATATGAATATTAAATGAAATTACTATACATAAATAATATGTTTACTTTTTGTGTTGAATATATTATCTCAATAATAACAATAAATATTTTACCTTTTAACCAAATAATTGTTTACTTTTTACTTCATAATAAACCTAGTATCATTGGGTCTGATCCAAACTAGTTTGGTCTCAACTTGAGTATTCTTACAATCTTACGTGCTGATAGAAATAATGGACTACATAAATTTTATTTAGATAACACGTAAACTCTGTAGCAAAACCAAAAACCTTTGCTCACAATTGACAATACTCGCAACTCATATAACTCTACAAACTTTCATGAAGTAACACGTTAACATATCACATTTCTATATAATTTTATTATTATTGGCAGTTTATAATTCATACAACTCGTCTAATAAAAAAATTATACAAATTGTCTTTTAATTTTATTTCAAATTTTACTGACAGTTCTTTACGAACTTTAATTACATAAGTCATCAAATTTTTTTAAAACTATTATGACAATAATCATTTATATTAATGATCGTAAACTATTATGTTAAAAAAATTATGTGTAATATTTTTTATTCGTTTAATATATTTTTCTTTAAGTAAAATATAAATTATAAAATTTCAAATATGTATAAATACATTATTAGTGCACATAACATCATTTTCATCTTCCCCATTTCACTTAGCAAATTCATCACCATATTTGATACTCTTTTTCACTTAAACATTAAATTTTATACTTCAGCACCCAAAACCATCACCATCCTTCACCATCCAAACGTACATTTGCGGCTTAAAGATTACGAGTCACATATTTGGTTCACATTTTTCGACGTCGTTTTACTTTGAATTCATGGTTTTCGTTTGAGATGTTTTTCGAGTAAGGAATAGATGCAAAAGAGAAAAGATGGTGACCACAAAAGTCGTGACCAGATAAGATGACTGGGTGATGGAGAGTCACCAAGTGGTGAAAGATGATGGTAGATTTGGATGGTAAACTATAAAATTTGATGTTTCAACGAAGAAGGGGACTAGATTTAGTGATGGATTTTTCAAGTGAAATGGGAAGAAGATGAAAATGATATTTTGTACACCTGATAATGTATTTGTACATATTTTAAATTTTATAATTTATATTTTACTCAAAATAAAATAAATTAAATGAATAAAAAATATCACATAGTCTTTTCTAACAGAATGGTTAACGATTGTTAGTCTAAACGACTATTTGCGTACCAAGTTTCAAAAGACAAGATAATTAGTGTAATAAAAGTTTGTAAAGAATTATCAGTGAAATTTGGGGCAAACTTAAAGGTGATATGTGTAATTTTCTCAACTAAAAATAAACTATATTCAATACTCCATTCGTTCCAAATTTATTGTTCTCGGACAAAAAACATGCATTTTAAAAAAACATAATAATTACACTGTATTTTTATATAAGATGATATTTTTATCTTTACTTTTTGTAATATCATATGTATAAAGTAGAAGTAATATAGGAACTTTTATTAATTACACTTGTATAATTTAAAAGTGAACAATTTAATTTAAAATGTCAAGAAAAGATCACGAACTATTAATATGAGACGGGGAAAGTAACACATTCAAAACTCGAAAGTTACCAAGCTTTAAATGAGATACTAACTTCTCATAAATATTTATAAGGGTTAATGCACCAAAAGTGCAACGAACTGCCACCGTTTGTTCCATATATACAAGCTACCCATTTTATGTTCTAGGTATGCAACAAACTGAAAATTTTTGTATCTATGTACGTAACATGGTAACCTGTAACCGGAGTAACCTGTAAACACAATTACGTGGCATTTTTATATTTAATATAATAACTTATTTGGCATTTTTAATTCTACGTGGCAGTTCGTAAACCACGGTTTAAAAACCTCCGTTTCATTTTCACAAAAACACCACAAAATTATACTGCCACAAAATCTCATGAAATTGAACTATAGAAGATATCTAAAGAAGATTTCACCTCAAATTGTACTGCCTCAAATCAGTTAAAAACCTCCGTTTCATTCAGTCATATCGTCGATCACCTCAAATTATACTATAATTGTGAATTTTGCGTTTAATTTCAGTTACATTTCATCATCATGATTATATAATTTATTATTATATCTCGTAAATCGTAACTTTAGGGATTGATAAATCAAGTTTGTTGCGGTTGAATACATTTAGTGTTTATAATTTTGTGATAATTTGTTAGAATTTTAGTTCTGATAAACTAGTCAACAATTAGAAATCATTAATATTTTTGGTATGATATATTGTTTAAGCTTGTATATATAGCTATATTAGCTTATCTCATGAATACGTGATCAAAAATATTGCTCGAAAGTATATCGATTTGCTTGTGATAGTATTATATATTTCATGGTGAAACATGTGTCTTGATGAACAAGAGAGAGTTTGACTTTCGGTGTTTGAAGACTTATAGTTGACTTATATTATGCTTTTTTCAATTATCTCATGTTTTGTATACATGATCGAAATTATACTTTAAAAGTGTATCAATTTTCTTGTGATGGTATTGATTTCAAAGTGAAACATGTGTCTTGATGATCAAGATTGAGTTTGTCTTTTGGTGTTTAAAGACTAATAGCTGACTTATGTTATGCATTTTGAAATGTAAGATAGAAAATGATATTTTAATTAGCTTATGTTTTGATACATGATTGCTAATATAGTTTGACAGTATATCAATTTCTTATGTTAGTATCATGATTAATAGTGAAACATGTGTCTATTAAACTCGTATAGAACAAGAGAGTAATGGTAGAGTTTTTTTGAGCTGGTTGAGGTATTTGAGGATTGGGATATGATATAATATATTTGTTTGCAGGGTTTGCAAGCTGAAATTTGGGGATGTTATGAAGGAGCTTAGTGTAATGCTTTCTGCTATTATATGATTTCAATAATTTATAAAGCGTTTATGTTAAAATGTACTTTAGGGCATGGAACACAGCTATAGGTGATATGGGATATGCTTTGAGTAGATTGGAGATAGACCCAGATTTTTCGGATAGTGAATCTTCTCCTGTTGGAGATGATAATGACAGTCCTCAACCTTCATCACAGAATGAACTGGATCATGAAGTTGCTCAGCTTACGAAGCTGGGATCAACTCCCCATGATAAGTTGAAACGGGTTCTTCCACAAAGGAAGGAGTTTCCTGTTTCGCCAGTGAAGATGTTAGCTGGTCGAGAAGGGAATTATTCGGGTAAAGGGAGGTTCTCTGCAGCAGATCGTTGTCATATTTTGAACAAATATTTGCGCGTTAAAGGTCCTACTGTAGTAGACCGATTGACTACCCGTGCTTATGTTTCACAGTTTTCAAATGATGGTGCCCTTTTTGTTGCTGCATTTTAGGTATTTGTTTTTGTCATATCATTGAAGTTACGATAATCTAAAAGATTAAATACAATTAAAATGATTATTCTTTCTACAATCTTACCTCATTAAAGTTTATAGATGTTCATCCTTTTCGGGTTAACATTAACCCTGTCCAGAACAAATTATATTCTGGTTTAAGGGCAGTAGGGCACTATGGTCTTCACAATTAGGATTGCTGTATATTATTGCTCCAAACAGGTGAAAATTATCCTCGGTAACAGGGAAGCCACATCAAAATCTATAATGCTGAATTGGGGTGGAAACTTCAGAAGAATATTGTTGCCAGAAGGAAAGCCTGCTGGAATCCTAATGATAATAAAAAAAGATGGATACGGATCGAGAAAATGTGGAGAAACGAGTAGCTGATTATAAAAGGGGAATGAAGAACCGGACAAAGAGTCAAAGATGAAGAATTCAGGTTACACTTGTGTTCTTATCCTTTTGGGATACTTTAAAAAAAGTGTAAGCATGTGATGTTGTTTGTACACCGTAGGTATGGAATTTGCAGAAGTTAGTGTAATTTCTAAGTCTGACAAACCTCTAAAGGCAAGAGAAATTGTTAATGATTACTCACAGCAACTTCAAGGGGATCAGGTGTATACCACCGCAGGGGAACAAAATTCAGATGGTCAAGATCTGAATAGTAGTCAAAATTGGGAGGAACTGTATGAAATGTCTGTGATTTTACTTCGATTTTACAGAATGAGAGGAAGAAGAAGACAAGAAGATATAAATTCTCGATTTCTGACGTGGCAATGACAAATAGACAGCTGACGTGTCAAAATACTTAACGTGGCATCCCACGTGGCTGCATTGTCAGCAAAGTGTTTTTCCATCAGGTCAAAATCAAGTTTGAAAAGATACGTAAACGGTTTCTTCCGGTTGATTACATACCCAGAATATAAAATGGGTAGCTTGTATATATGAAACAAATGGTGGCAGTTCGTTGCACTTTTGGTGCATTAACCTAAAAAAAAAGAAATGTACAACGAAAAGAACAAAAATGAAAGAAGTCAGAAAAGTAGTTAAACTTCTAGAGACATCTCATCGCAATGCTCCATTTCAACTGATAATGGCGACGACACACATCACTCACTCTCACTTCTTCTTTCCTTCTAACAAACTCCTCTTCTTCACCGCCGTTCCGCAACCTCTCCGTTGGCAATTCCGTCATCTTCACGGCGGCGCTCTCCTTGCCGGAGTTTCTGCTTCCTCACCGAATAAAACTAGGTTAATTTGTTGCTTCGTTTTTGAATTTTAATTGCATGTGTTGTGATTGTGCTAATTTTGCTATTAATTGATGCCTTTACAGAATAAATAAATAAATAAATAACTTTATGTAATATATTGAGTTTTCCGGTTTTAGTGTTGCTCGAAGGAGACGGGGAAGGAGCAATGTAGATCTGTGTAACGATTTACGCGAATTTATATTGGAGTTCGGGCTTCCTGATGGTCATGTTCCTTCTCTCAAGGAGCTTTCGCAGCACGGCAGGTTTAGTTTTTGTAGCATATCAATGTTTTTATGATTTTAGTTTGATTCCTTGTGTTGTGTTGTTTTGAATTCATGTTTTTGAATATGATTGTTTTACTTATATGGGAGAACGTTTTAATATGCTGATTAACAATACTGTTACTAGAAATTGCGTGAAAACTCAGGGACAATGATCAGTAGGAATCAGTCACAAAATTATGGGAAGTTATAAAGAACACACAGAAATTGACTTCCGTACCGTGAGTCTTATGAAGGTCCATATGCATGATTGATAGTTATAATAGGATGAGGTAGGTACTAGCAATTGAGGCCTTATGTATTGGTGTCCGTAAATGTATCAAACTTACCCAAATTCTATTGTATGTATCTGAGGTAAAAAGTTGCCATTGTATGTAAAAAAGTAGTTCTATTGTATCTGACCTTTTATGAGTTGTAAAGTGTAAAGTGGTGATGTGACACCGGTTTTGATGATGTCACAACTTATATGGTTGCCACATCCGCTAAAAAACTACGGTAACCTGATGAAGAAGCCATCGGATACATACTATAGCAACACTTGAACGTTTGCTACATACAATGGGAACTCTTAAAGGTGGATACATACAATAAAATTTTGGGTAAGGTTTGAAACATTTTCATACATGTAAACTTTAGTATTGAAGGCAACTAGCCTACTATCATATATCATTTGAGGTAAGCTAATAATGAAGAACCATAAAATATTACAACCATCAAAGCCACATAGTACGGCTCTGAATGAACAGGTCAACTTGATTACTTTCCATCTTCTCACAAAGGCAGATTCTTTTCGATCTCCAATAAGTTAACTATTTGATTACATATTGCATGCACATGTTGTTCTACTCCAACATTCTCATGTGGTTTTGGTGGTACAAATATCCCCTCTAAACTAGAGCATCTTAGAGATGACCAAACCATCTTAAAACAACCCTCCATGATTTTGTGTTCTCTATAGACAGCGCATCCCCATCCGTCTTAAGAATATGCTCAGTGCTAATTATGTATACTTTCGAGCTGCAATTGTATTACAATATAAATGACCACAGCCAAATGAAGTCACCTTAAGTAAATACTCTTCTTTGACAATTAGATATAATTGACACTGTAAGGTAGTTTTTTCCGTTCATAACAGATCTATTCTGGATCTTGATTCATGTTGCATCACCATCCATCCTGCATAGCTGCACTAATAATAATACAAATGCGTCTTCCCCCCAATCTTATGATAACAAATGACAAATGATGTTTTCCTTAGAGACAACTTGTTTTTAAGGCAAATGGAAGATTGATAATGAGATATTGTATGAGCACGACTTATTAAATATAGAGAAGGGTTACACAATTATCACCACATTCTGTCCTATAAGCAAAATGATCCTATACAGGTTGGCTACTTATGATGGATATCGTCACCCTATACAGGACATGCTAATTTTATGCTAGTGGAAATGATCGGTGCTACTAACAATATTGCTTGAATTATTCATTTTTGTTTTTACATTATTGTATAGGCAAGATCTTGCATACCTTGTGAGAAGGAGAGGATATAAACTTATCAGAGAGCTTCTTGCAGCCTCACAAGAGATCATAGTCACTGATTCGGATTTAGATGGGAGCTTGACCGGGTATAAAGCTATCAACAAAGAAGATGAAACGACAGGTGCCATTTCCTGTTCCTTTTTCATTTATTTTCTGTTCTTTGTGCCATTTCTAGTTAAAATCAAAACGTTTTGAATTGAAACATACATACTGTAAAGGTGTGGATGAGGATGAAAAAGAGTTGGCTGAAGAAGTATTATTGTCAAGTGAAGATATCATCATAGAAGAGACTTCCAGTACCGAGACTTTTAATGATTATAGAAAATCTGATGTAGAGAGCCACATTTTAGTTAATGATTCAACCAAATCATCATTGCAGGAACATGAATTGACAGGTGGTGTTTACTGTTCCCTTTTCATTTATTTTTTGTCATTTGTGCCATTTCAAGTCAAAATCAAAACTTTCTGTATTGAAACATTTATTCTTGAAAGGTCTGGATGAGAATGAAAGAGATTTGGCTGAAGAAGTATTATTGTCAAGTAAAGATAACATCATAGAAGAGACTTCCAGTACTATAACTTTTGAGGATTATACAAAATCTGATGTAGAGAGCCACATTTTAGTTGATGATTCAACCAAATCATCATTGCAGGAAAGGGTGGAAAGATTCATTCAGACTGGAGAACTGGAAGCAATTATAGGCAAGTCACCCTAAAAGTTATTTTTCTCTTGGGAGCCCATTAAAATAATGTCTCCTTACATTTGTTCCATTAATTTTTTAAAGAAGAATTCAGCCTTTGATGCTTCTTGATGTTCAGATGATGGCTTGGACATTATAATTGGTGAGGAAGACAGTGGATCACCGAATTCAACAGAGCTTGAGTTAATTTCAGCAAGTGAAGAGTCAAGCGGTCAAGTGCTTTGTGTATCTGATTCAGAGAATTCAGCAAATGGAGGTATTTTGACATTCCAGCCTGTAAATTCAGCTTCTCAGTTGAGGTTCGCTCCATCAATTCTGCTACATTACCTACATCATATGTATATTTAAAAGTCAAATCATAATGTTGAATGATTCATGAATATTCATTTGCATCCTTTTAGGAGTATCACGTCTGATGATCAACTAGAAAGTGCCACGTCCACTATCACTGATGAAGAAGTGGAAGTTGAGGTCATTTCAGTAACTCATTGTGTATTTCATATGCAAATCTACTCCCTCTCTCACACTTCCTTTTCCTGTAAGATAGATTAAAAGAAAGGAGGATGAAGCTGAAATCAATCGCATCAAAGTTATGCTGGTATGATATTCATCAAGTCATTTCCAATCACCAGGAGGCGTTTATTGGATCTTTGTAGCATTTGTTAATCTTTTAATTGTTTATTGTGCGCCTAGCATCACAAGGAGTTGGAATTGTCGCAGTTGAAAGAACAAATTGAGAAGAACAAGGTAGTTTTCTAATGTTATACCTTGTCATTTTGTGGTATATTTTTCAAAATATAATATGAGGTCATTAAGTTTTGCAAAGGTTTTGGGAGCAATCATCATAAGAAACATCCTTGCAAGCAATGGCCTTTACGTTTGTATTAGATAATGCTTGGTACTTGAAGGGTGTCATGTATTCTTTGTCTTTGGCATTTTATTCCCATGATGTAAATATGTGTTTTGCAAGTTTTATGTTAACTTCATTTTATGCCCTACTTTCGACTATCACCTAATAATTGGTTATCAACCTGTCATACTCCTCAGCAAGCTTTCTCTGAATTACAAGCTATAGCTGAAACAGAGATAAGCAAAGCACAGAAGCTTGTGTTGGATAAAGATGCAGAGTTACTTGCGGCCAAAGAAAGCCTTTATGGATTAAGACAGGTAACCTCTTTGGCTCTTCCTTTTTACTAGTAATAACGCCAGATATCATATAGCCCAAATATGAAGTACTTCTTCAACTTCTTTGAGTGTTTTGTCATATATTGTTAATGGACACAAAGTTAAGAAATACTGGTGAGATCAATAATCCGAGCTGATCCCGGCAGCTGTGGCACTCTCTAAATGAATGATAAGATGGATGGTCTGTATACTCTATAAGTTTGTTACAGTTAGTTCCATTTATGAACTGTAGAGTAGTTTTTTTCTTGCTGAAACTTTTAGCGGTCATTGGTGGCATTTGCTGCTAACGGAAGCTTCCACTTTCGCAGGTTCAATTGGAGTACTGGGGAGATGGTGAGACTGTAGAGGTGGCAGGCAGCTTCAATGGTTGGCATCACGGTGTAAAATTGGATCCACAGCCTTCTTCAACTATCACAGACCCTGTTGAATTGAGGTTTCTAACTCTCTTTCTTTCTTGGAGAGCTCGTCTTTGACTAAGTTAGCATTGAATTCCATTCTTGGATTCGGTTCACAAGCATAATCAAGTTTAGGAAACTATCTTACTTTTCATCACTTACATGAAATGTTTTGAAATACGGGATGGCATCCTGAACAGAAATTGAGGTCTTTCAAGGACTTATGTGGCCAACTTGGAGTTGGTTCAGTCTCAGCTTTGGTGAGGAGGTTCACAATTAGAGGTGAAAAAATGGGCGATTGGTAATGGGTCAAATGGGCTGCTCCAGTCATTCAGAAACACATTTATTGACATTTAAATTACTACCAATATCCAAAATATGATTATAAAAACCATATTATTACAAAAATTATTATACTTATTAGTTAATTCAAGCCATATTATTCAAGCCATTTCCTTATTAGTTAATTCCTTTAGCTTAACCGATCTGACCTGTTAGAGATATCACATAATGCAAATTGACCCATTCATACGTAACTTGATCGATGTTAGAGATCGGGGATTATTAATAGGATTTATTTTCTGTTTATTTACTTTCCACGTTTAACTAGTTTTCATAGTTATATTGTTTCCTGTATTGTGTATATAGGAGTTTTGCCTATCAATAAAACAGAACTGAGAACACGAATATTTTCCTTGAATCTGTCGCATGGTATCAGAGCCCTCCCCACCAGAAACCTGAAACTCATAACCTCTGCCGAAATTCAGTCCGCCAGCGGCGGCTCTGCCGTCACTGTCACTGGTGGAACCCTGGCCACTTGTTACAGCCTTTCTAGTCGGTCCTGATCCCTAATGGTGTTGTTCCTGTTTTAGTCTGCTGCTCTAAATGTATGACCATGTGAAGCTTGTTTCCTGTATTTTAAACATGGAAAGTCCTATATATACTAGTCATGTTCCTGTGTCGGTCCCTGTTTCTTGATTCAGCCTTTCCATGTTTAACTAGTTTCCATAGTTACCTTGTTTCCTGTATTTTAGTATATATAGGACTTTTGCCTATCAATAAACAGAACACGAATATTGAATCTGTCACAGTCGAAATTGCCACCTCTAAATGTATGACCATGTGAAGCTTGGTCTTTCTACGGTCCCGCCTACACGCTATAGAAATAAATCATGGCTATCAAAAACGAAAAGAGGCCGTTTAGTTCCAACTTCTGAGTAAATAATCCTTCCTAGATGTCTTTTGATTTTCTTGTTGGAGCTCTTTCATTTTTGATCTTTGTGACATAGAGGTGTAGGAGTAGCTCAGTTCCATAAACATCAATCTATTGGCTATTTGAATAGAGTGTTCTCTATCTATTCTGATAATAATGGTCAGAGCTAGGGAACAGTTTAAAAAATCTTGTTCGTTGACTTCAACTTGAAAAGTAACAATTGCAAATACTGGTTATGTAAGCCTTATATTCCCACACTTATCTGCACGCCTGGGCTTTAGATTTTAAAAGAAGCAAGACTGTGTCAGGCAATTTTTCAAAGTCTTAAATTGTTTGTCAGTACTCACACAAATTCAAGTTAAATGACTTTTTGAAAAGAAAAAAGAAGCTATTTTGATAGAAATAATCCCAAGGCAACACAATCAGGATATATTTTTATGAAATGAAATACATTTTGTCTCTAAACATCTGATAGGTTAAGTTTGACAAACTTTGGAGGAGAGACAAGCTATTATGTAAGAAAGTTAATTTGAAGTACTGTCTGAGTAAAACTTATTTTATCCTGCCAAGTCAATCATCGTGAGAAGAATATACTCGAGAATAATTTATAATTTATATAAGTAGATGTTACAGAACAATTTTTAGCATAGAAAGGTAATGAACTCAGAAAGCCAACTTAATACAGGGTCGAAATAGTAACTGAAACACTTTCTTTCTTTGGGATGCATCTAGTTGACGTGATCTCACCCTCTCCACTGATTCTTTTAGTTGTAGTTGTAGCCTATACCTTGTAGGCATGTTACCATTTTTTAAAACCTTTACTTGCAAATTATTGGACGAGTGTGTCTATATCATTCCCCAGTCAGGGATATGATATCCTCGGAATGTTTTTTTTTTTCTTTTTCATAATTACTTTCTCATGACAAATTATTTATTTATTCATAATGCTTCTACCAGGAATACTAAGCTCTGGAGGTCTATGTTGTGGCTATATCCTGGGATTTACGAGGTATGGAAGTCAGTGCATCTTCAACCAACTTATGCATTGCTTGTGCGTATTCCTGTTAAGAACAGTGTATACATATGCCTAAAACATGTGTCTACAAGTATTCGTAATCCTTCATTATTTGACACGTGTTGCCTATCTTCTCTTTCCTCATCTTTACGTTTGTTTTTATCATGTATCACAATTTCTATGTTAGGCATACATTTAGTCATATGAATCATCTTCCATACTGTTAAGTCTCTGAAAACTGGACTTATTGATATTTTGCAGATGAAATTTATTGTTGATGGAAAATGGATGATAGATCCCATGAAAGAAGTGGTTTACAGGGGAAGCATAGCCAATAATGTCCTTCGGGTTGATAGATCATGATGCAGCTAGTCAAATGTATATACTACCATTTAAGGTATCACATGTCTTTTCTTATCTTCTTTAGGGTGAGGGTCTCCAAATTATTTGAGAATTGAGATGACTTATATTTGGCTTCTCAGATGTTCATGATTAGGTAGGTGAGAATAAACAGATGATGTGCCCACAAGTGGAAGATCAGCGATTAAATGATCATGCAGTAGAGTTGAGATTCATAACGCCATCTTGTGCCACATGCAGTTAGGATTTTACATGTAGTGTTCATGAAAAGTTCATTTCTATGTTGCGACTAAAACCCCGTTTTATATACAGATCGACTATAGTAAGACACCTGTAAACATGAGTATTCATTCCACTCAGAACTTAACATTATGGTTCAGCAAATTGAAAAGATTAACATGATCCGAAAAGTTCATTTTATTCATGGTCACACCTGGGAAATTGTTGGGACCTTTTGGCTCATGTTCAGAAAAATATGTACTAAACAATAAAATGGATTTATGATGTTATAATTATAATTCAAACTTACTCAAAAATATGCTTAAACCACTCACTATTCTGACACCCCATAACTAAGAACTAAACGCCACATTAGCGTCACATTACACGAATACTGAAGAACTGACCCATAACTGAACCCTGCATATCCTGACACTGGAACTGAACTTTTCCGCACCACATTAACGACACGTCATTTCTTATATATTAATATAAATGCAAGAAACCAGAAAGTGCACAAATGTGCAGCTTATTTTTAGACCAAAAACTAGTGGTGGCAAAATGAGTGGGTCGAACACATCAAATAACATGTTAAAACATGTAAACTTTTGTTTTGTTCCAAATCAAGCTTCATGGCAAGACTATTTTCCAACATTTTTAGATTTTTCCATTTCAAATATGATTACATGATTATATTATCCAAGAATAACCAAGTTTTTTTTAAAGGAAAATGATTGATAGATTTAAACACATTTTAGGCGACTTCTAAATTATTAACTTGTTAGACCCATTTTCTTTTACGCTTTTTCATGCCTGACATTTAGTTTGTTTTCTTTTAATTATGACTAGTTAGAGATAGAAATATCCCTAAAATTTAGAGTCAGAACATGGAGTTTTAATACACCTGGAGGCATAAAGCTGAATTCGTTAGGATTTTACATGTGTTTTTAAATAGTTCATTTCTGAATGGCGACTAGAACCCGGTTCTATACACGATTACAGCATGACACCTGTAAACACAAGTATCTGTTCCGCTCGAACTTAACAGTATACTTCAGCAAATTTAGAAGATTAACATGATCGGGGATTTTCATTATCGTGCATGGTCATATCCTGGGAAATTATTGGGACTTGGGACAATGGGACCTTCTGGCTCATGTTCAGAAAAAGATTTATTACACAAAAAAATGGATTTATGACCGTATAATTATAAATAATTTCAAACTCCCACAAGAGTATGCTTGAAAAATATCAAGTCGATCAACTTTATAATAAAAGCTTCATCCCCTTTAGCATATAGACATATAGTATAGATTGATCATGGATTTAATACTTTATCTTCGAAAAAAGTTCGTCATTGTAAAAGTTGAAGTCTACATATATTACATTACTATTATATACGAGTAATAAATAAGAATACAACACTTTTAAAATTTATAAACAATATACATATGTAGCTTTTAAGTTGCACAAAAAGGGAAAACTTTTTTTTACTAAGTAAGGCCGTTAAGGCTATGTTTAATAGGGTAATCGACATAAAAAAACTTGTCGAAGTTAATATTTCAACCGCTATACAAACTACCCATTGAACTTTCCTCCCCCAACAAGGTTCGACTTATGTAAACGCATGACTAGTGTCAAGTCTTGACAACAGAAAGTCCCTAAAGCATAAAGAAACAAGGAATATCATGTTAGAATTAAAAAGTATATAATGATTTGCATGACTCGTGTCAAGCCCTCGAAGAAACAAGGAATGTCGTCTTAATCTCATAAAAAGTAAAAGAATGATCATTTAAGGATATAGCATGAAAATAATAGAACTTATTAACTCAAATGTCGTATTTTGACTATTAATGGTCATAAACAACTTATGTCATAACGTTATAAATTTGCTTATTTAATTAGCATTGAAAAGGTTAACATAGTCGTAACCTTTTTTAGTCGGTTTCAATACACTACTTGAGAAACTCGAGTCTTTATATCCCTCCTCGCATTATTATAAAACCTGACATTGAAATGTCTCTCATATTCAAATATGTAAGAAACATACAACAAATTAGCATAAAAGTAAACTATATGGAAAACAATACAGTAAAGCTAAGAATAAATTATATATTTAAGATGATGGTACCTTAAAAGCCCATACAAAATTGAGTAACGTGTATGCCATCTCAAGATGAATCTGACTGCTCCCTTTGGCCAACCAATCCTCCAACTGGTAATAAGTCTGCTCCCAAAATACTAGAACCCAAAGGGTACTCGTTAACGACACTAAAATCTTATGCAAAAATTGGTCGTCAACAACTTGCTTAAACTGCTTTCCCACAAAGCCCAGCTCCACGAGCATACTTAAATGCACATAATCCTCATCGCTTAGCTTTTTATCCCCAACAAATGTCTCATTCAATTTTAATTTGGCTACAACCTCATCTATAGAGATGCACTCCCAGAATATGGGAACACCCGATCTCTAAATGTAGGGGTCGTCTTACGGAGATCCTCGGGAATCTAATCCATCATACAAGTCTTGGAACTGAATCGAAATCTGGTCACCAAATAGAACTCCCTCCGCCCGAATCTTATCGCATAACTCAGGATGCCCCTAAACTACAACTCATTGCCCTCCTCAATAGGCTTATTCAGCTTTGGACACGGACATTGTCTCTGCAATATCTAATGTACATAACTCAGCTCATTGTCCGGACACATCAAATCCAACCAACTGCCAAAGCATGTGCCTCTAAATATATCCACCTGCGCAGGTGTCAACATCCTATTAATCTCCTTAACAATACTGGGCTGACATCGTAAAGTTAAAGAAACTTAAAAAAACTCCTGAAAGTTTATTAACTAAAAATGATTAATCATAAATAGTTAAATAAGTCAAATTCAGTGAATATATATCAAAGAAGGTCACAAGCTGTCAACTTAATCAGAACAAGTCAATCATAGGTCAAACATAGTCAAATTAGGTCAACGTACTCAATACTAGTCCACAATAGTCCTAAACAGGTCAAGGCAATCAATAAAAGTCCACAAATGATAATACAAGTCAACACGCGTCAAACACAACAAAGCTAAAGTAAAAACGGGTCAAAACCAGTCAATACAAGTTAAACACAGTCAAATAAAGTCAAAGATGGTCTAATTAAGTCAAACCTAAGTCAACAGGATCAAACTAAAGTCAAAACAGGTCACGACCCACAAATGGCCTACATTTGCTAGTCGTAGCCGAGACTTGTGGGTGATTACCGAGGTGTACCCGCAAATCTCGGTCACGACCCGCATATGGCCGAGGCTTGCGAGTCCGTGACCGCAAAACTCTCGGCCATGGAGTAATTGTGCAAAATCAAGGCCAAAGAAAGCAACACAAGACCGTATTATGCAACAACATCAAACATACATTATAAGTGATTTGAAAATTAACAATTGGAATGCCCAAAATAACAAAAAAATCGAATTCACACCAAGTGTTCGATGAAATGCTTCAACTAAAATTTGAAAATTAAACTTAACATTCAAGCTTAAACGAGTTAATACCTGATTACTGAACATTGTTAATGTTCTATTTCACAAAAGGGAACACTGATTTGTGTTAAAACGTAGTGACATGGTTGCGTCTGATGGTGGTTACCATTGGTTGTGGTGGTGGTGTGTGTTTAGTTGCGATTGGTTGCATATTTGGTTTGTAATATTATAACTTTGACAAGCAACACGTAAACATGCAGGCGCAAAATGCAATTTGTGTGTCGTGTGTCCGTATTTGCATGTTGATTTCCCGGCCACCAAACATGCATCCTCGAACACGAGCCCAACCACAAACCCATGTCCTCGGACACGCAACTCGCAACGTCGGTCATGCAACTCGCGAATTTGCAGTTGCCTGTGAAGGGTAATTTTTTTTTATTTCCCATCAATCACTCATTTCATAATTTATACGAGTATTTGATAGATTAAAATTAATAATATAAATACAACGTATGTTTAATTGTTTACCATTAAAAGTTCTATTTGGAAATTTTCTTGAAGTCTTGAACATTACAACTTCTATTTGGCCTTATTTTTCAAGTCTTCAAAAATAGTCTTAACCGGAGTACATAATACTTACATACGGAGTAATTTTTAAGGTGTTTTTGTAAGCAAAAAAGAGCATTTAAACCCTTTTTGTCATGTTCACCTATTTTTAATCCATATCTAAACTATTTAACAAAACAAATGTTACAGTAATAATAGAGTCAAAGTAGAAGCCCCGCACTTAAATATATCATGTTCACATGGCCAGGACTACGATTTCTCCTACTTAAAGGCTTTATTTTGTCTTTTAAATCGAGTCCCACTAACTGTTCACCTAAAAGCAATAATTATTTTATACCAATAACCTTGTCAAGGGTTAAATTATGTCTTAATTGATACATTTTACTTCTCATTTCAAAAGTACGAAAAATAGTGTCCCAATTTTTAAGTGTTATAGGAAACGTAAGTTAGGATGCACAACTATTAAAATGTTGCATTATTAGCAACTATTTCTTATATTGATTCAAAGGAAAGTTAAATAAAAAAAAATACATGTTACTATTGAGATGGTGTTTGTTTTGTGAGTTTGTACAGGGAATTGGTATGAAAGTATTTGTAGGTGTTTGATTCGAAAGTATAAGTATGTGTACAAAATGCGAGTTTAATAAAACACATGCTACATGATTTATTTATTTTTTATTTCTCTCACACATACACTCCTTTATTTTTTTACTCTCACACAGACTCTTACCACAAATTCTAACTTGGTATTAATTATATATGCAACTCAATTATAAAACCCATTATTAAATTAAAACTAATTATAACATTTAATTTTATCATTTAATTTCATATCCATATCCATATCTATTATCATTCTCATTTACATTTTCACGTTTAAAACGAACACCTCTTTGGTGTGTGCTACCATTAAGGATACCAAGAGTGTGATTTTATATTTAAAAAAAGGTCAATTTTCCGATGATTCCTGACAAATGGATTCCAACTAAACCAACTAGTTAGATTCCTTAATGAAAATACTTTATTTTATTCTCATTGCATTATTTAATTAACCACGATATGCCATTTTTACGTAAGTTATTTGGTCCACATAGCCAAATTCTAATTTTAAACTTAAATCTGGAAGAAGTAATAGTCTTTTACAACTTAGGATTATAATTAAATTAAACACTAGTATACTTTATGTTTAAAGAACTAATGATTTCTATTTAAGTTTTAGAATGAAACATTTGTCTTGGGTGTACGGGAAGTACACTCTAACTCTCTCATGAACGTTTTTTCGTACATATATATAGGGGTACAATCAGACAATTCTTTGTGTTTAGTACAATATGAAACCAAGCTATTTAATTCGGTTTGCAACCATAGTTGTTATCTCATGACTTGACTCGTAACTCGAAATCTTGATTTTTAACTCGTGATTCGATTCGACTCGTAATGTAAGAGTCACTATTTTACAATATATATATATATATGTGTGTGTGTGTGTGTGTATGTATACTATTGTTTAACTTTTTTTTCCTTAAAATAAGTAAAACATGGTGATAGTCGATAGTTAAATCGTTGACCGACAATCAATAGAAGAACTTAATTCAAAACAAATTATAGTCATTTCTTTTTCTATGCTGTCCTTTCATTTTTTGTATTACATGACACTAAAAGTTCGTCTGATTTAATGACTCGGAAGAGTCAATAAACGACTCGTAAGAGTCAGAGTCATTTAAAAGTCGAAATCTGAATCATCTCATTTTTTAAATTTTTTGACTCAACTCATAAATCGTAAGAGTCTAATAACTATATTTGCAACCACAACAATTAATATGATGTGATTTTTAAGAAATTGTTTTTGAGTATTTTATTAACAACTTTTCTTACTCCCTATGTTCCAATTTTATAGTTCAGTATTTTCTTTTAACTAACATAAATTAATTATTCACCTTTTCAAATAGATAGATATGTTAACTACTTCTTCCATAATACCCCTAATCCCATTGAAAAACACAACCAGTTCTTTACTGTAAATTAAAGAAATGCTCACAAATTAAACAAATACAGCGACTAAAACGTACTTGTCCATTAGCCTTTAACGCTACTTAAATTCACATGCAAAACAGATGATACAAAAAATACAATGATTTATTATTTTTCCATGTCATCACATGCAGGTACATGCATGCAGTACCAAAACAATTCAAACTTCAACACCAAAAAATGGGAAGCCATACGTAAACTTTAGTCATCTGTTTCATGCTTGAATTCTTCAAAAACTTAAACGCTTCTTCAATTTCTTTTCACTGAGCCAAATACGAAACAACCTCATCAATAAGGTTTTGACACACCCAATTTGCAATGGAAAATTACCTTGTCTTTCTAATCGACCCTTACCAATATGTGATATTTGGTAATTGTTGTCACTGTGAACTTTCAGTATTCCCTTCATACATGTTTGAAGAGTTAGAAAAACGTTATTTGCACCATGGAAACCAACCCATCGATTGAACCCAAAAACTCTTATTCTTGAAGTGATTGAAAAAATCTGAGGTCTAACACATTTATATCGGGACTATCTGGTGGTTGAAAACAAAGTCAGATATCGAATCCATCTTGAGATGATGCTTCAAGGAACTCACTATCCTTAACATCAATATGAGGCTTTGCATTATCTTGTTGAATGAATATTGGACATGTATGATCTTGTGGTCATTTAACTCTAATTGCCGGTAAAACCTTCTCTAAAAACATTGTTCTTGTAACTTTTTAGCGGGTTCTGATGTTGTAAGCTGGAATATGGCGATCTTTGCGAAGAGTCACATCATGTAATAAACAAACATGATGGGTTTTGATGTTTGTTTAGTGATGATGTCCGCCCTTCAAGGTGCTTATAAATTTGTAAGTTCAAAGGGTAAGTTTTCAATAAATATAGGTAATAAAAATATGGTGTGTTTGACGACAAATTAACTTAAAGTTGTAAATTGTGAAGCTTCTTGTTATGATTATACTTCTACTCGTTTAGGCGTTTAGCAATTGGTTTATGAAGCTTCTTGTGATAATAACATACAGGGGGATTTTCAGATTGGTATACAACAACCTCTAATTTATATGTAGTTTGCATAGGCTTTGGATATTTCGAATAATGGATGTGATTTGAATGAAAAAGATATCATTCTTGAAAATGAAGTACCTATATGGCTATATAGAGACAACTGATCATATATTTGCTTGTCTTTCAATATACACATTTTGATTTCATTTCATTTGATTTTGATAAAACTATTTCCACTTTGTCACAAGACTGATTATTGGTTTAATTAAAGAGAGATGATAAGACAAGGATGTGTGCCTTTTCTTCTAATAAAATATATATTACATGGTATATTGGCAATAAAGGGGATACTTTTCTTAATTTTAAATCTATAATTGCTAAAGCATCATTTTTACAAAGATTTCATAATTAATTAGATTTCTATAATTTTGTCATATTAATAATTAAAGTGGAATACTTGGTACACTTAACCACAAGCAAGACAATGAAAGGACATAATTGAACATCACATGCTTCAGTTTTTTTCTTTAGTTGAGCATTTGATGAATATTTTGTTTATTTTTGTCACTTCTTCAGGAGAAGTGGTAACTCAGACTTATAATTCAAATATTATAAATGATAAATATGCAAGAAATGTCGACTTGTTTAATGTAAGATATAGAACTAACTGAAAAAGAGAGTCAAAAACACCATATCCATTTAAAAATTAAAGTCATGAAACTAAAAACAATACTATAAAAATTGGCTTTCATATCATCTGATTATTAGCTTTATAGATCACAATTTTTGATGCGGTAGTATTGTGCTACACAATAAGTTTTGATTAATTTTGAAGTAACTATTATATATAAATATGAGTAACTTAAAGACATTTTTCCTTCTTTTAAAAATCTAAATAAACCCAATAGAAAAACTATTTTCCTGACATCTATATATATATTATAGTATAAAAGGTTGTTTCATATTTTGTCACATAGGTAAATGACACGTGGCAACCTCTCATAATTTAAAATAATTAATTATTTAAATTTAAAAGATAAATTAAAAGATAAATTTAGATAGAGTTAAATAATATTTGAATATAATAATAATTAATTAAAAAATTTGTGCTACTCATAACTAATTAAAAAATAATATTAAACTATTAAACCTATATAAATTATAAATATGAAAATTGATTAACTTAAATTGTTATACATCACGGTCAAAATCTAATATATCTATATATATTGAAAAAAAGACTACCAGCTACCTATCAACCACCAAATATTTTACACAATTTAAAAACACAACTATCATAGCATACCTTATTTACTTTTATCTTTGTGATAATTTAATAATTATACTTAAAGAGTATTATACCAACTAATTTTGATGAAGTTGACAATTTAACCATTAAAGTTTATTAAATAAGAAGATAACATGGATAATGAATCCAAGTGTCACACCAATTAATTATTTGGTTTTTTTTTTCTTTCTAAAGTTAAAAAGCAAAAAATCTTTTATCGATCGAGTTTGGCAATATATTTTGTTTTTTCAACGCCAACTCGTAATTTCATTACGTTGCGTCTTTTCGTTTTGTCACACCCGAGGTGACGTCAGAATCAATGAGTATAAAAGCATACGGAATTGTCAAATTTTTGTCTCCGTTTCGCATCCGTAACATACTTGATGACGTTTCACCACTCAATAATGACGTTTCGGCACGCGTCACTATTTTATTAATTTTTTATTATTCTTTAAACCTTTAAACGGCTAGTTTTGTTTAAGAAAATAAAATTAAAAAATTAAAAATTAGACCATTATCTGATCTTTTTTAATCATTTCATGTCTATAAAATCACACTTTGAACACAATTCAAAACACATTTTCATGTTCAAACACTTAAAAACTCTATAATTCACAATAATAACTTCCGATTCTTTTTACGACGACGAAACAATGTTGAAAGTCTTCATTATAGCTCGTAATTATCATAATGAAGTTTTAATTCCTAAAACTAAGCTAAAAGTTCCAACTAGTCATGTCGGTAAATATAATAATAATAATAATAATAATAATATGAATAAAAAGAAAGTAAACATGAACTATTTATCAAGCTATTGTTTTTAAATACATTTTAAACTAGTTAACATATTTTGCATTTTAAACTATTTATCAAAGAATAGTGATTTACCTTTGGTAAATGTTTATATATACAATATAACAAATTAAATATTGCCTATTATATTAAAATATTAATAACTAGATTAAATCCGTGTAATGCACGACAATTTAATTTAAGCAATTTTTATAAGTTTAATAGTTTAATATTATTTTTCATTTATTGTTTAAATAGGATTTATAGATTTTTTAATTAATTAATATTATGTTCAAATATTACATAACTCTATCTAAATTAATCTTTTAGTTTATCTTTTAAATTTAAATAATTAGTATTTGAGTAGGATTCATAGATTATTTTATCAATTAATATTATATATTGAAATATATCTAACTTTAATTATTTATTTAATTTAATTTAAAATTATGAAAGATGCGTGACATTTTATATACATAACAAAATATAAAATAATTATTTATTCTCATTTAGTATATATATATATAAATAGATGTCCAATACAATATAAAAATGAAAAACTTACATTTCTCTACTGCTACATCAATATTCAAGCATTAATTAATTAATATTTCTGAAATTACCTAAATTGTTTTTATATTATGTACGTTAACCGAAAAGACAATATTTAATTGAGTTTGCTAACATGTACACACATGTTAAGAAGCATTAATTGATCTTAAATTTCATTTTAAAAAAGAAATTATATTAAATACATGTTTTATTTTAAAAATATTTATGTTTATTAAATGCATTTTAATTTATTTAAGAAAAAAATTTCTTTTATAAATGGATGGTTGTTAACCTTGGGAGTACATTGTAAAAAAAAATCATATTTAATTTAATACATTATATAATAAGTTTATATAGTTTTATAATTATAATTGTTAAACTCTTACGAGTCATTAGTCAATTCTTACGAGTTGAGTTAAAAATTCAGAAAATAAGGCGATTTCTATCTTAACTGTTAAATGACTTTGACTCTTACGAGTCGTTTATTGACTTTTACTAGTAAGAAAATTAGGCAAACTATTAGTGTAATGTAATACAAAAAATAAAATAACAAATTAGAAAAAGAAATTATTATAATCTCTTTAAATTAAATCTTTGTGTTGATTATCGATCAACGACTTAACTATCGACTTTCACCTTATTTTACTTATCTTAAGAACAACAATCTTAAATAATAACATACATAATTGAACCAAACCTAATAAGATTATCGTATAAATTAAAATACCTGAGCAATTATAGTATAGTGATTATTACGAGTCGAATCGAATCACGAGTTAAAAATCAAAAACTTCGAATCACTTAGTTAACATTTATACTTATATTAATACTAAACATAGTACGGTATACTGAGCGAATCGTACTTTAATGAGTTATAGAATACTCTGGTTTGGAGTTATACGCACTTGTCAGGTTATAGGTTATCAGATTACATATATTTTACACGTTAGCAGCATAAATGATAGTAATAAAAAATAGATACGTGAGTATATATTTCAGAGTCAAGTAAGTCAACTAAACAGTCAAAGAAACTCGAAGACTCAAGATTTTGACAGTTTTAGTCAGTTTCTTGTCTGCCTTCTAACTTCATCATCATACGTCACTTTATCTTTCCCAACACAACACTTGATTTTTGCAAACACATTATAGTACCATTCATGTTCAACAACATCTTGCATTCAGTTCATCCAATGCACTGAAATCACTAAATCTTGCATTCAGTTATACCAAATTTCTTGCAGGTAGAGAATATTTTTGTATCAAATTTGGTTTTACTAGAAGTGTGTTCTAAATATATACAAAGCAATTTAGTTTTACTATATGTTAATTCCAATTATCACTTATGAACTAAGTGGTATGAAGTTACAATGTATAGCTTAAAATGTAGTGAGAGTAGAGGTGAATACAATCTAATCCTTAATTGTGTATTTTAAAGCTTTTAACATAATATTAGTAAGTTTAAAACACTTGTTCAATTAATAGAGTATGAATTGTGAGTATGACAGCTGATAACAAAGAGTATAAAAATCAATAACTTGGATGACGAATTTATAATCACAAATTACACTAAAGTATCGAATGCGGAATAATCTAGCCAAGATTTAGATTAATTCAATACAAAATTACAAGTTACTATAGCACTCGTTGTGAAAAAAGTATAATCTAGTCAATGTTGAAACTATTACTCAGTGACTCGAATTTGCACTTAGACAAACCTTATCACTAACTAGCAGATGATAGATCGGTAACGTCTAAGTATAATATGTCGCTCTATTTACAGACGAGATATTTCTTGTAAATATCTCCCGAATTCTAGAAAAATAGATAGATACGTGTCGTTGTGTGATTGATTTCTTTCTAACTAACAAACAGTTAAAAAGAATATTCTGTGGTCCCCTTCTAATCATGTCTCTTTCATCTGTTGATTTTTCACCAATCACAATTAAGCTTGATGTCACACATTTCATCACTTCAATACTGAAGGTTGCTGATGCAAGATTGATCAGGGACATCACACTAGCGAGTTGTAACTTGAACGATGTTTTATTCTTTTATTATTGAAGTCGCTGGATGAGTAATAAGCTTCCCCACTCATTGCGAGTTAACATGCTCTTGTAGAGTCACTTGACTTGATATCTTCCAATGACTACCTTTTATTATTTAGCAACGACTGTTGTATTTATTGATTGTGTAAGTAAATAAATCTCTTATGCACACCAGGGAGCATAATACACATAGTTGAGATTATTTACTTAGCAGTGATCTTAGTTTTTTTGTAATGAGAGCTTGTCATTATCTTCAATAGTAGTTACTAGGTTAACCAACGGCCAATAACCCAACTTATATTTCAAAATTTTTGACTTTGTCGTTTATTATGATAGTTACTCCAGTGACTAAGTTTATCAATGAGCATTGATCCAACAATCTTCTACTAATGACTTTATCATTTCTAAGATATTACATCTTCAGTTACTCGTTTAGATAGCGACTAGTGAACCAAACATAATAATTTTTTTATTAGAATTTTTTTGAAACTATATGATCATATTGATAGCAACGAAAATAAAAAAGATAAAAATATTGGGAAGATGGTTGGCGGTTTCATGCATACATCATGGTCTAAAAGTTATAAGATCAATACAAACGACACCTCTTTTTGGCTGTGGTTGGTCAACCACAACGGGGTTACCATAGCGACATGGGTTGTGGCTTCCACTTTGCCTTTTCGAATTTAACCTCTCCCTTTTTCTATGCCTCTATGGTTTAAAACAAATGAAATTTTTTTATTGGACCGAATTTTCAATGTATTCAGAAAAGATAATTATAGCTTGAATGTGATTTCCAGTACAATGCTAATGTGACTGACATTTTTGGTGTGGTGTATGTGACCACACTTATTGTTATAAGAGAATGAAGAGATCCATATTATAACTTCTGTAGAAGTACATTATTATTCGAGATATGTATCGACTTAAAATTGTTGTGTATGCATATGAAATGTTAATTTACATAACATAACTTTCTTCACAACAGCCTAGCTATAATAGGCTCTAACTGATTCCGTGAACCGATTTTTATTTGTAGTTTTAGGGTAATTTTCCTAATTTAAGTTATAAACCAGTCGATATCCACTTAACTAATTTTGTTATGAACTGTTTTAAGAATTATCTACTACCCCTATATTTTGAGGGGAAAACTTGATTCATAAACTTGGAATAAGTTGTTAGAGCCAATCATAGAGGTATAATATAACTTATCACCTTAACCGTTCCTTGTAGTCGTTGATGCTTGAGACACTATAATTTTGAAAATATTGTTAGCATAGTTGTTAGACTCTAACGAATTATGAGTCAATTCTGACAAGTTGAGTCAAAAATCTAAAAATCAAGACGATTCGGGCCATGACTTTTAAATGACTTTGACTCTTCCGAGTAGTATCTGACTCTTCCTAGTCGTGTGTGATTCTTTCAAGTCTTGTGCGACTCCTACGAGTAAAAAAATCAGATAAATTTTAGTGTAATGTAATACAAAAAATAAATGGACAAAATAGAAAAAGAAATGACTATAACCTGTTTTAAATTAAGTCTTTGTGTTGATTGCAGGTGAACGACTTAACTATTGACTCTCACCATATTTTACTTATCATAAGAACAAAATATTAAAAAATAATATACATATACATATAAATATATATATTTATTTTAAGATAGTGACTTTTATAAGTCGAGTTGAGTCGCGAGTAAAAAAATAATTCCGAATCAGATTAAGTCACGATTTAGCAAGTATGATTATTAGGTGTTTAGAAAGGTAAAGTTAAATCAGGAAACAAAGAGTAAGAAAAAACTTATATCCGAAGTCTTTAATTCTATTCAAGGAGAGAGAGAGCGAGGAAAATAGTAAAATAAAGGAAATGCCATCACAAGAAGAATCCCAAGATGATATAATAAACAAAGGCACAGAGCAGTGGAGATGGTCTGAAATGCAAGGTCTTGAACTTGTTTCTGAAAACCCAATTTCAACTCCATATTCAAATGAAAACCACAACTTAGACCCGGTTACTGAAGAAGGATTGAAAATGGAAGAAGGTGAAGGGCAAAATGGTAAAAATGATGGAGATATAAAAGATAAGAAGAAGAAAAATGTTCCAACTGTTGGGTTTGGAGGGTTGTTTAGATTTGCAGATGGACTAGATTATGTATTAATGGGTATTGGAACAATTGGTGCTTTTGTTCATGGTTGTTCTCTACCTATTTTCCTTAGATTCTTTGCTGATCTTGTTAATTCATTTGGGTCCAATGCCAATAACATTGATAAAATGACTCAAGAAGTCTTAAAGGTACCAACTTTATTATAAATATTGATTCTTTTTGTTCAGGTTCTTATCTTTTCTTGATGGGTTTTTGCAGTATGTATTCTACTTTCTTATAGTTGGAGCTGCAATATGGGCTTCTTCATGGGCAGGTCCGAACCTTTTTTTTTTTAGTTCAATTTTGTTTTTTCTGTTAAGGATTCTTGAAAAAGATTGGAAATTTGAAATGAGTGTTTTGATTTATTATTGCAGAAATATCATGTTGGATGTGGACAGGAGAGAGACAATCAACAAAAATGAGGATCAAATACTTAGAAGCAGCATTAAGTCAAGACATACAGTTCTTTGACACTGAAGTCAGAACATCAGATGTTGTATATGCTATCAATAGTGATGCTGTTATGGTTCAAGATGCGATTAGTGAGAAGGTAAAAATCAATTCTTTTTTGGTTATTTTATGGTATTTATGGCTTCTAACTAACAGTGCGTGTATGCCAGTTGGGGAATTTCATACACTACATGGCAACATTTGTTTCTGGGTTTGTAGTGGGATTCACAGCAGTTTGGCAATTGGCACTGGTAACACTAGCTGTGGTACCTATTATTGCAGTAATTGGGGGTATTCACACCACCACATTAGCTAAACTTTCTTCTAAAAGTCAAGAAGCTCTTTCACAAGCTGGAAACATTGCTGAGCAGGTCAGCCACTATCAATTACTCTGTTTTTTTTTTTTTCTTTTTCTTGAAGAGACTAAATATCTAGCCTTTTTTCCACCTTTGTAATCTGGTTTATAAATCAGTATCCATTTTCTCAGTGTTCATGCTATGGGTATTGCTTCATTTAATTACTCCATTTTTGACGTATAAATTTCTTGTCGTCTGGGTGGATGACAGAAATTTTGATGAAATTCAAGAAATTAGTTACTTCTCTGCTCTTTTACTATTTGGGTTGTGATGGCTATTATTTTTCTATTTATGTTCAAGATAAAAAACAAAAGTATTTTATCTGTCTTTCTATATGGGTTTTGATAATCTTGAGCTAAATCAAGGAAACGATAATTCTATTTTGATAAAAATGGTTTCTTGGTCTGTTTTTTCATATGGGTGTTGTTGAACAGGAATTAATTCATGAAATAATTGGTTATACTCCGTAAAAGGGACAAGTGTACTTTTACTATCCGGTAGTTTCTTAATTTTATTCAAATTTGCAGACGATTGTACAAATTCGGACTGTTTTTGCATATGTGGGTGAATCAAGAGCATTACAAGCTTATTCCTCTGCATTAAAGATCTCGCAAAGACTTGGGTACAAAACTGGATTTTCCAAAGGGTTTGGGTTAGGAGCAACATATTTCACTGTTTTCTGTTGCTATGCACTTCTTTTATGGTATGGAGGCTATCTTGTTAGACACAATCACACCAATGGAGGACTTGCCATTGCCACCATGTTCTCTGTCATGATTGGTGGACTGTAAGTTCTATATTTCAACAATTGTTCCACTCATTCTCCTTAAATACTACAAGAAATAGCATTTTTCTGATAATCTTTTTTGGTCTTTTCAATTAAATTTTTTACAGTGCATTAGGCCAATCTGCCCCAAGTATGTCTGCATTTGCAAAAGCACGAGTTGCTGCAGCGAAAATCTTTCGAATAATCGATCATAAACCGAGCGTTGACAAGAACACTGAATCTGGTTTGGAGTTAGACTCGGTTTCGGGATTTGTAGAACTAAAAAATGTCACCTTTTCATATCCTTCAAGACCCGATGTTAAAATTCTCAATAATTTTACTGTAAGTGTTCCTGCTGGGAAAACCATTGCTTTGGTTGGAAGCAGTGGCTCTGGGAAAAGCACAGTGGTTTCCCTCATTGAAAGGTTTTATGATCCTACTTCTGGTAAGTGACAATGACTCTTCATTAACTCAGTCCAACCAACATACCAATGTACAACTTTCTTGGCACTGTCAATACCATGTTTGCCTTTGACACTTCTTTTATGACTCTGACAGTTATGGTCGCCTTGTTGTTTGGGGCAGTATAGTAGGATTTATATTTGTAGAAAAATTTATTAGACACATCAAAAGGAGTAATACATTTGTTACTTTTTACAGGGCAAGTAATGCTTGATGGACATGACATTAAGGGGCTTAATTTGAAATGGTTAAGGCAGCAGATTGGGTTGGTTAGCCAAGAGCCAGCACTCTTCGCTACAACCATTCAAGAAAACATACTTTTGGGTCACCCCGATGCATCTATAGTCGAGATCGAGGAAGCAGCTCGTGTTTCCAATGCTCATTCGTTCATTATCAAATTACCAGACACGTATGATACTCAGGTAAATCCTTTTTAGTATCAAGTTAGTTATTTTGGCAACATAAGGGTACTTTAGTCATTTCAAACATGGTCCCATTAGTTTGCTTTTAGTTCATGTAATTGCTTTAGTGAGGGTCCACTTGGATGTAGTATGTTGGGGGGTAAAATATGGTCACCTTGCCTAGAAGGTATAGAAGATATGATGGATAGGAAGAGGGAGTGGCTTTCTTTTGACAAAGTGGGTTACTTTTTGGTTGCTACATTATTACATTTTACTATATGGATGAATGGCCATTTAGTCAATAGAAAACCCTAGCTTTTGGTTGAAAAAGTCAGACTGTGGGGAAGTGAATCTTTCTTCAAGGACACACACATTAATGGAGATGATACAACATGGTTGTTAGGTCAGCAGTGCATGTGTAGATTCATGCTACCAAGGATGGGAGTAGTTGACCAAAAAAGTCAACAACACTAAAATGATCTAGGAAGTTATAGTAAACAACAACTAATAACAAGCTTTGAGATTTAGTTTGACCAGGAGCATGTTGGGAATCATTTGACGATCACAAATGAAGGAATTGATGCATGAATAGATGCCTACATAAAATCAATTAGGAAAAGAAATGTGGGGTCTTGGTCAAAGTAGTAATTTCTGTTATGTCCCACTAATTCCAGAATTTATGGTAAATGTTGGATTAATAATAATAATATAATAACATTTGCAGGTTGGGGAGAGGGGATTACAACTATCGGGCGGGCAGAAGCAGAGAATTGCAATCGCAAGGGCTATGCTAAAGAATCCTGCAATCTTGCTTTTGGATGAAGCAACGAGTGCTTTGGATTCTGAGTCTGAGAAGTTGGTTCAAGAGGCATTGGATCGGTTCATGATTGGGAGGACAACACTTGTAATTGCCCACCGTCTCTCCACCATACGGAAGGCAGATCTCGTGGTAGTTTTGCAGCAGGGTGGTGTTTTAGAAATGGGAACTCATGATGAGCTCTTTGCAAAGGGCGAAAACGGTGCCTATGCTAAGCTCATAAAGATGCAGGAAATTGCCCATGAAACTGCTATTCATAATGCCAGAAAGAGCAGTGCCAGGTAGTTCATGATCTCATATGAAATGCCTACTACAGTTTGACTTTTTAAAGAACTTATTAATAAACTTCAACCTAACCTTTGATAAAGATCCTCTTTACTTTCATAAAAAAAATCAATACATTGGACTAAATAAATATATAGTATAATAAAGGTTACATGTTAAGTTCGTGGCAAGATTCATATCGTTATTATTATATCTACTTGAAACCTAGTTAGTTTGACTTTTAAGTGTAAATGGACCAAACTTGAACAAAAAATTGAATTGAGTTTTTTAATACATTGATAGCAAATTTTCAAAAAATAATGAAATTTTTGTTTCTAATTTGTGAGAATGTATTGTATCAATTTATTATCTTGTTGAAAACTGTTTGCTTTGACCTCAAAAAGTCAACTGTACCAGTTATAACCTAGATTTTTTTTACTTTCTTGACTTCTTTTCTTTCAGGCCTTCTAGTGCAAGGAACTCAGTGAGTTCACCTATAATCACCCGGAACTCGTCTTATGGTAGATCGCCATACTCTCGACGATTATCAGATTTTTCAACATCGGACTTTAGTACGTCAATTGAAGGTGGATACCCAAGTTACCGTCATGAGAAGCTTCCGTTTAAGGTGCAAGCAAGTTCCTTCTGGCGCCTTGCAAAAATGAACTCACCCGAGTGGACCTATGCATTGATTGGGTCGGTGGGGTCCGTGATCTGTGGATCCCTCAGCGCCTTTTTTGCTTACGTCCTAAGTGCTGTCCTCAGTGTCTACTACAACCAAGACCACAAGTACATGATTAAAGAAATCGGTAAATACTGTTATCTGTTGATAGGAGTTTCATCGGCTGCACTCATTTTCAACACTTTGCAGCATTTTTTCTGGGATGTGGTTGGAGAAAACTTGACAAAGCGTGTTCGAGAGAAAATGTTGACTGCAGTTTTGAAGAATGAAATGGCTTGGTTTGATCAGGAGGAGAATGAGAGCTCCAGAATTGCAGCTAGGTTGTCTCTGGATGCTAACAATGTTCGCTCAGCAATTGGGGATCGCATTTCCGTGATTATGCAGAACTCTGCACTCATGTTGGTAGCCTGCACAGCAGGTTTTGCTCTTCAGTGGCGTCTAGCACTCGTTCTTGTAGCTGTTTTCCCTCTGGTGGTTGCTGCAACTGTTTTGCAGGTCTGTGTGTTATTGCAGCATTGTTTTAGGACCTGCATTGCATTTCCATTGCTTACTGTTTGGCTGTTTTTGTATTTTTGACAGAAAATGTTCATGCAAGGATTTTCGGGAGACTTAGAAGGCGCTCACGCTAAAGCAACCCAGCTAGCAGGGGAAGCAGTGGCCAATATGAGAATGGTGGCTGCGTTCAACTCTGAGGCGAAAATCGTCAACCTTTTTACGCTAAGTCTCAAGAGGCCACTTCGTAGATGCTTCTGGAAGGGTCAGATAGCTGGGAGTGGGTTTGGGATAGCTCAGTTTTTGCTCTATGCTTCTTACGCACTCGGGCTATGGTATGCGTCTTGGCTTGTAAAGCATGGTATCTCAGATTTCTCAAAGACGATTCGGGTTTTTATGGTTCTCATGGTTTCGGCCAATGGTGCAGCCGAGACCCTGACTCTTGCTCCGGATTTCATTAAGGGTGGCCGAGCTATGAAGTCTGTTTTCGATCTGCTTGACCGGAAGACTGAGATCGATCCTGATGAGGTTGAAACTATCCCCGTTCCTGACCAACTTCGAGGCGAAGTGGAACTCAAACATGTTGACTTTTCTTATCCGTCTCGCCCGGACGTCCCAGTTTTTTGTGACCTTTGTTTACGAGCTCGGGCTGGAAAAACTCTAGCGCTAGTCGGGCCAAGTGGTTGCGGGAAAAGCTCGGTGGTGTCATTGATCCAGAGGTTCTACGAACCATCATCAGGACGTGTGATGATCGATGGTAAAGATATCAGGAAGTACAACCTAAAGTCGATAAGGCACCACATAGCCGTTGTCCCACAAGAACCATGTCTATTTGCCACTACTATTTACAATAACATTGCTTATGGACACAAGTCAGCAACTGAGGCTGACATCATCGAAGCAGCTACACTCGCTAACGCTCACAAATTCATCTCGGCATTACCCGATGGCTACAAAACATATGTCGGGGAAAGAGGGGTACAACTTTCGGGTGGTCAAAAGCAAAGAGTCGCGATTGCAAGGGCGTTTTTAAGAAAAGCCGAGATAATGTTACTAGACGAAGCTACAAGTGCACTTGATGCAGAGTCTGAAAAGTGCATCCAAGAAGCTTTAGAGCGAATCTGCGCTGGGAAAACAACGGTTGTTGTAGCACATAGGCTATCGACTATACGAAATGCTCATGTGATTGCGGTGATCGATGATGGGAAAGTGGCTGAACAAGGGTCACACTCGCACCTGTTGAAGAACTACCCTGATGGGTGTTACGCGAAAATGATACAGCTGCAAAGATTCTCACACGGGGAGGCTGCGAATATAGCATTGGGGGATTCGGGTTCAGGTTCGAGTTCTAAACGTCAAGTAGATCGCTAGTGAATTAAAATTGTCACATTTTAACCATACAACAAACCTGATTTTTGGATATTACTGGTATTATATCATTTGGTATAGTGATTTTATAGAATAGATAGTACTTGTGTATTGTTTTGTGTTTTTAGCATGCTATATATTTGGTTAGAAAGGGTGAGATGTTAGGTTCCAATCCGATGATCACTCTTTACAAAAAAAAGTTAAATTATATTTTAAAAATCTGTTATTGTTATAGTGTGCGCATATCTGAAAGAAGGGTTAAAGTTTCATGAATAAAGAAATTCAAAAAGTATATAGTATCAGTGTTAAATGAGGTTGCATAATTAGATTCATATCTTATAGTTCTCTAGTAAAAACAAGACAACATAATCATAATGTCCAAAGGCAGTTAAGCTAGCGGTTAAAAAGTTGCACCAAAACTCTTGTGACTTGTTATAGTAATTAAAAGCCAATGCCAAAGAAAAAGAAAAAGAAAAAAAGAAACATCAAACGTAGTTGTGGAACCTGGAAAGAGATATGCAGGCCCCAGAAAAGTGAATTTTTAAAGCTTGCAACTTCTTTGACCACTAACAAATAACTCATCACAGTCACTGTACACCCACACGTGCTTTCTACATGTAACACGATACATATTCGTATTCAAAGAATCCATATAACTGTTTACAGAATAGTGGATTCATAAGTTTTCTTCATTTTGCTACACTAAAGAGTACTTTAGTTTTTTTTAGTTACTTATGTATATTTGATTTTTTGATCGAAATTCCAAGTTTTAGTAATTGGCTAGAATAGTCTTGTCGTTTTCAACTTTATTAATATTCTTAAATAAACTTTCTATTGTTTTGTAGCTTGTAACCTATTTAAAATATGGTCCAATATAGAAAATGACCTTATCAACATGATTCATTATTATGACTTTATTTATGTAACATGTGCTACTAATCTCAAATTGAAGTAAGGGTCATCATACTTTCCATATTGCTGGTAATTGAAAGAGGGACCCCTGGATATTTATTGTGCCATCACAAATTTTTGGACCACAAGAACCTCATAAATCTCGAACTATTTATGGATTTAAATGTTCAATTACAATATAAACTTTGATCATACAAGCATGCACTTCAAATGATTCAACACCCATAAACAATATAAGTATTATCATTCGCTCTAACAAACTGTGATATATTTTAAATCAGAAGTTGAGACTTTGCTGAAAGAAAGGACTATTCATAAGGTCCCATATAGTGAAAAGTGACTTGCAAGTCATTTATGACAAAATCTTAGTATTAGTTGTAGGAACCCACTGACGAATGGTACTAATGAGTCGTGAAAGACGTCGTTATGCATGTAACACTCGCTGAATAGACCTAGCTACGACCGTTTTCTACACGAGTACAAGCACACAAATGTGATTTTAGGCGATGAATATATCCTATCACAAAAAAATAGAAACATAACTACTGAAACTTAGATAGATATGTTTGGTTTTCATGCGGTAGTAATGGTCATAGTAACTGGCTGGATGGTGATTGTGAGCAAATGAATCATGAGCCTTACAACCGCGGTGGGGAATGGAAACATATATTATAAAACAAGATACATCTCGGGAAAATGACATGAATTTATTATCATAATGCTTCATAAGGGCGTGCGACAAACGGTTCAAACCATGAGAACCGGCAAACTGTACCAAAACCGAACCGGCCCGGATCAAGTATTCATATGACTGTTCGGATCTTAATTTTAACTATTTATGGTTCACGGTTTGGTTCGATTCTAGACCGGCAAAACCGTTGTAAACCGGTATGAACCGCAAATAAAATTAATGGTTATATTCCAATGAATAATGAATTATCATTATACGTAAATATATAGTTACACTACAATGAGCTTAACTGACTAAACATCAATATGAGCCTATACAAGCTATCCTATATACGTACGAACTATACAAACTATCATATATATATATACGTACATACACTATACAAGCTATCCTACATACATACGTACCCTCAACTTGAGAGCAGCCGACGGTATCGTGGGATTGGGAGTCAAACTAGGTTACCATCGCACTTACAAATAATCTTTTATTTAGAGAGACACCTCCTTGTTACTAATGACAGTTTCTTATAAAACTGCATGCAATAATCTTTTATTTATGTTTGATTTTCTTTTTTCGTATATTTATTGAGAAGCTCAAGGAAAACAATGTACCTATAAGATAAATTAAAAGAGAAATAAAGATGTGAAGAGAAGCTTACGTTGACAATTTTAAAATAATTTTTGTTACTCTACTTGGTTATATAATGTTTTGTACCTCTTTTTTTTTATGTTTAAAATTATTTTTCTCTAGTGATGTTATGAATCTTTATTTTATTTAATGATGTTTTGAATATTTGTGTGGTTGACTGATGTTGTGAATCTTTATATTTTGTTTGTACGACGTAATATAATTATAGAGTAATACTATAAAATGTTGCAGCAAACCGGTTATTCGGTAAATCATAGAACTGAACCGTGAAAAACCGCAACCGAACCGTACTGAACGGCTTCTAAACGGTTCGGTTCGCCGGTTCTAATATTTGTAGCTTTTTAGTTCACTGTTCGGTTTGGGTCAGTTCTAGCACTTTGCACAGGCCTCTTAAGGTTTCAAATCTTGTGCAATTGATAAGATCGTAAGACTGAATGGTGAGAACATCATTCTATCGGTTGTACAGAAAGGGAAAACAACATGATACATGTTTAAAATTAAGTAATTTTGGACAAGATAGTCAAATACATTTACTTTTTTAATTAGTATACTGTGTTATGACAGCATGCTTTATACACTGTCAAAAATGTTGACCAATCCTTTGAAACCAAATTTAAATCTTCATAGGATCACTGTAATTTGTTTTCAGAACCACTTGAAACTTTGTGTGCTGTGCAAGTATCAAAGCACAAAAGGCATATGTATCACATTTTGTGCAATATATAAAAAATACAGAGCGGGCATTTTGTTAATAGCTGGTTAAGGGTCAGTTGAACACATTAGTAGTCAGTTAGCTGGCTTCTTAGTCTGTAATATTTCATTTTAATTCAATCAAGATCTTAAGAGATCTCAGTTTTATCTCTCTTTCGCCTTAATACATTTGCAACCCTCAATGGCCCAAAAAGGACAGCACGTATATATTGCCCTAAAAGTAAGAGGTGCACTTAAATGGTGTAGGACTTCTAACACTTTAGCAACCTAAAGACATGTTCTTTGACTCTCATTTCAACGAGTTTGCTATCAATCACTAGTGCTTACTCTCAAGCCTGAGGCAGATTAAAGGTCAAATTTTGGGTATCTGTTGACCATTATCAAGCTACAGATACAAATACGGCAAGACTTACGTTTACCATAGCCTACTAATTACGAATGAATAAAACTAGAACAGCACTTTGTCAATCTGTCATAAGGAACCATATACCTTGATAACAGCCCAGGTTCTGTTTTCTTTTTCCTTTTAAATAATCAAGAGCGGGTGATAGTGATTATTATAAGTGAAATATGATTCAACCAGATACTAGATTCATTACCAATTACTATTAATTCTCCGTTTTGCAAATATTAAAACAATACTTTCAATGCCAAATTTATATGAAACTTGCAAATTTTCTTTTGAAAGAAATTGATAATTACATTTAAAAGATTAATGAAGTACTTTAAATAGAGAAAGGGTCGGTCTTTAAAATTTGAAAATAATCATAATATAGAACACACTGCACACACGTACTTTTGACATGAAAAGGCAAATGATGATACTTGACTCAAAAAACAAATTTAAATATAGCAAGTTTGGAATGCACCGCATTTGTGTCTTCAGATGTTCTTCTGTCACTGTTGGCTTCGCAATTACAGACTGAGCAAACAACAAAATTACAAATTTAGAACACAATGAACAAAAACCTAATCAGTAAGCACTTCTAGTTCAAATCAACTATAAATTAACAAATCAAGTTACATTTTGTGCTGAATTTGCCTTCCGTCTCTTTTCTGCAGCTTCCGATCGACTTATTACACTGACTACCGAATTTGTTTTGAAAACCCTAAATCTAGGTTTCACCAGGAAAAGCTTGCGCTACGTTAAGAATTTGGGGGAAAATTTTAAATTGACTTTTGATCGGGTAAGTTTGACCCCACTGGCCAAACATTATTTTTATTTTATATCTTTTTTAATACGAGTATAACAAAGATATTATTAAAATAATTATCGATGTTTCACTATAAGATTTTTTCCAATGGAAATTCTAAACTTCTTCCGTGTCACTTCAGCACTTCTTTAAAAAGAATGAACAAAGATTGAACCTTACCAATGAAATAATCTTCTTCAGAAAGATCGGACCCCACACATTTGCTACACACAAAGAACAAAAAATAAAAAAAGGAAAAAATTAGTTAGGCCCACATTCTTTCCGTCTTTGAGATTCTTCGCTAGGATGGAAATGGAGAACAAAAGTTGAAAGACGCTGGGAAGACGGGCCGTGCCAACCCAAGATGGGAAGGACGGCCGGAAGAAGCTCCAAAGACTGAACCATTGGCACCACTCTAAGCATAATTTTGAAAATGAAAAATATATGACATTTCACCAACTTCGCTCTTACAATAAAATATTATTAATATTTATTAAAGTATTTTTTTTATTGGTTGAAATACAGAATGAACAATTTACATGGGACAATCCAAAATAACAACGTAGACATTTATTATGGGACGAAGGTAATAGTTATTTAATGGTATAGGGTTATGATCATATACAATAATTGTTAATGTAAAATAAATAGGATAACATTTAGAGGTGACACATGGCATTGATGTTTAAAATGAGTCAATGAGCATTTTGAGTATTTCCTTCATGAGTTATTATTAAATTAAATTTTTTTATCTCAACCGTCCCCAATCTCCTTCCAAACCCTACAAACCATAAAATAAAATCTCAACCGTACATTTATTTTCTTCCCCACAAAATAAAATCTCTGATGCTTTGTATCTCTATGACTTCAAGAAAAATCATCGCCGAAAGACCTTACACATCAAACCATAACATCATGTCCAACATCAATTGTGCCTCCTCTAATCCTTGCTATTTCAGTCTGACAAATAGTAAAATCTTTGATTGGTAGCCACAATTTGTTCTTTCTCGGTGTCGAGTTTTTTGATCGTACGACATAAAGAGCAGTCATACCAAAAACATTATTCCTGCCAAAACAAAAAACAAATCCCGTGTAAGATTAAAATTTTCGTTGCCACCGGAAATCATATCTCCATTATTCTTCTTTTTTCTTTTTCAGAATTTTATATTATATTTTTTGTTTGACATCAAATTCTATATTCTTAGGATTTGTTTGTTATTAATTTTTGTTTATGGAGTTGGTTGTTCGAAAACAAAAAGAAGGTCATCATATTCATTTGATTCAAAGTGTGCACAAAGTTTTGGATTTGTGAATCAAGTATGTAATTTGTGAATCAATGTATAGTTTATAGATTGTGAATCATTGTTTGAGTTTCTAAATTTGTGAATCAAGAATTTAGATTTGTCAATGAATTTAAATATTGAAAAACTTTGTACATTAACTGTTTAAGACTTGTGCATCAAGAAATCGTTGTGAATCGATGTTTTGAAGCTATGCATTTCAAGTTTTAAGGGTTTGGATCGGTTTGGATCAACTCATTTGAGGGTTGTGCATCAACTCGTTTTATGCATAATCATACCAGGTATAATCAATGATAATTTTCGTCCATTTATGTGCACCAATTAAGAGTTAGATTTTAATTTTGTTATAGCATAAATTATTGATGGTGCAATAGAATGTCTGACTCAAAATAAATAACGTTGAAAAAAAGAGATGGCAAATGTAACTCAATTGATTATCTAACGTTATAAAGGGTTTCCCACTCTCTTCCTTAATCCTTAAAAAAGGAGATAGGAAATTAACAACTTGTCTCTCCACTTATTAAATATATTAAATCATTCAATTAATATCATATTTCACATAATATATTTAAATATCGTCTCTTTTCTTTTATATCACATTTTTTAATTTACGATTATAACATTATTAAAACTATTATAAAAAATCATTTTCATTAAAGAAGTAACAATTATCCTTACATTCAAGTACCATTAAATATTTATCTCTCAACATAAATATGCGAAATGCGCGGGTCTGACACTTGCATGTTCAAATGAGATAACAAATGTGTCAAAGTACCCTTAAAACCATTTAAATTAATTAAGAAAATCAGTTAATTATAAATGTTTTCTAGAGACGAAGGTGCGGCTCCAAATACATTATTGTTTACAGTGGCGGAAAAAGGTGTGGCTCCAAATACGTTATCTTACACGACGTTGATTGATATATTTGTGAGTAAGGGGATTTTGCGAAAATAAGACGGGCGCTAAAGAGATGGAAAATAAGGGAGAGAAGCCGAGTGGTGTGACGTATAATGCGTTTACTGATGGTTATTTTAAGAAGGGTTAATGAAGGAAGCTTACAAAATAAGAAATGAAATGGAAAAGAAGGGGTTGATTCACTTTTTAGTACATGCAGAATGTATGGCTGGTAGAGTAGATGACGCAAAGAAGCTGTTTGATGAATGCCACTTAGAGGTTTAGTTCGAAATGTTGCAAGTCATACGGCTATGATTTTTGGTTTGTCGAAGGAGTGAAGAACGGAAAAAGCTTTTGAGTTGTTAGATGAGATGAGAAATGCGGGTTTTTCAGCGCATGATGCTTTGTACTCTTCTCTTGTAGAGAGCATTCATAGTGTTGAGGGTTAAATTAGGCAAAAAAAGAGAAAGAGATGTATCATAGGGTCATTTGTATATTTAAAAGTGTACTATAAATTTAATCTTTTCGAAAAAAGAAAACATTCATATTCGTTCGAAATAGATGATTCCTTTGATATTTGACAAGAATTAACGCCTGACTCATTAGAAGTGAAAATAAAAATTATCTATCAGCAATGTGAGCATGAATTAAGAATGAAATTAGTCAAAGCTTGTTACAAGTGTGTGCCCATGAGCTCATAAGACCATAAGCAACTGTAAGTTGCAACGCATAAGCGTCGTAATGCAGCATCCACATTTTTGGCTTCTCGACCCAGACCTGTTTGACATGGTTTTTAAGACAAGACTTTCTTTACAGCATATAATCATGATCATCCAAAACACTAATATTTTGTGTTTTTGTCTATTATGTAATGTAACAATCCGTCTCACATTGGTATGAGATAAGAAATTCAAGTCCCTTATAAGTCTAAAGTAGTGGGCTACTAGTATCATTCCACCATGGTTTTTAGTTGAACATGAAAGATACCCAAGTAGTCCATTGTTTTTGTCTATGGGGGGCGATACATGTAAACTCTCTAATGCTAATGGAATTTTCATCACCTTTGGCAATGTCACTTAGCTATATTTTGAGCTTTGGAATCTTTTGTATGATGTACTCATCCAGTGCCCATATACACTGACGAAAGGGTTTAATGTGGATTTATGGGTCTACTGATGTAGCAACCCGTCCTACATCGATATGAGATAAGAAATTTGAGTCCCTTATAAGACTAAAGTAGTGGACTACTGATATCATTCCACCATAATTTTTAGTTGAACCTGAAGGATACCCAAGTAGTCCATTGCATTAAGCCATCAACTTAATTACAACCGGCAATACAATCAAGGAAAGCATGTTGACAGTTAAAAGTTACAACCACAATAGTAACACATAATGTGAGTGAACTTCGTATTATGCTATTAACATGCATTCTTTCATTTGGAAACATTTTTCCCACAAAGCCCGAGTTCATGGAATGACTAACATACCCTTTATAATTCTCACAATGCCAAGACTATAGTTTCTGCAGAAAAACTCGAAGAACTGCTAATGATCAATAAAAAGGACAAAAACTTAATTTGCAACTGTTCTATATTATGTACTTTTGTCACTTCCATCAACACGTTATTGAGGGCTTCCAAAACCATGTACCAGAAAACCAAGCAGAATCTCCAAGTTTAGGATCAATGGAGGTTTTACCTTCATTTCCTAAGCTCTCGAAAGCCTTATTCCCGTCACCTGTAGCCTGGAGAGGTGATCTTGGAGCCGTTTCTGATTGAGCTGCTACGAGTTGGCTAACCATTTCCAGGACTTCACTCATCATTGGCCTTGATTTAGGGTCTCTAGACAAACACTTGTTTGCAATCAATGACAACCTTAAAGCAGATTTCAGCGAGTATTTACCTTCAAGTCTACTATCAACAATGATTGGAAAATTTTTGTCATCTAGGTAGGGTCTCACCCATTCTAGAAGCTTCTGTTCACCTTTAGGCCTATTTCTGTCCATTGGACGCCTACCTGTGATAAGCTCATATAGAAAGACTCCATAACTCCATACGTCGTTCTTGGATGTGAGACGACCCGTTTGGATGTATTCTGGAGCCGAATATCCCATTGTTCCTACTACCTGTGATCACATTTTTAATTTAATTTCTTGGAAATTTAGAAGCTTTATGATGACAAATGAAGCTATAATAATATTTAATTCATAAATCCAAATTATGTTTGCTTACTGCTGTTGTGACATGAGAATATCCTTCTTTAGGACCTAACCGAGCCAATCCAAAATCCGAAAGCTTAGCATTCCATTGATCATCTAGAAGAATATTTGAAGATTTAAAATCTCTGAAGATGATCTAAAGATTCATGGAAAAGTTAGCAATATTGTACATGATTCCCATTTTGTATATGTAGTTTATCAGCTGAGAGAATTTACAAGAAAATAAATACCTGGAAGCCCATTCCTTCATGTAGGTATGCCAAACCACATGCAGTGTCTTGAGCGATTTTCAATCTCCTTGACCACGAGAGTACTGTCCCAGATCTACTGGATAAATGATATTCGGCACATCTATTAGCCATATATTCATATACTAGAAGCCGTTGGATTCCATTTTCATGATCTTCTGCACAGTAGCCAATTAATTTAACAAGATTTGGATGCTGAGAAATTCCAAGAACATTCACCTCTGCTACCCATTCCTTATGACCCTGTTCAATCACACAACCAAAGCTTATGATCAGTGAATTCATACCCATAAAAAGATTTATAAAAAGATTCAAAATTTGCATGAAAAATCAAATTAATAAGAGAGTTTTTCTTTTGTGCCTGAAATCCTCTTTTGCCAAGCTGCTTTACAGCCACACTGAGATCTTTATTTGAATCTCGAGGATTTTTTATTGTTCCGGTGTAGACAGAACCAAACCCACCCTCTCCAAGCTTTGCAGTGAGGCTAAAGTTCTTGGTTGCAGACTTAAGCTCAGAAAATTTGAACTCTCTGAGATGACTTGGCATTCTTGAAAAACTAGGATGCTTGGACTTTTTTAGTTTTGTGGTTGGATCAGGGACAGTTTGGTAATTTGACTCTGACCCAGATGCATTAAAATCTGTAGATCCAGAGTTTAAGGAATGGATTGTGCTAACTTGTGTTGGACTTATTGGTTCTTCATCCTTGTCTTCACCACAAGAGAACTGAAAGCACATCATAGTGTCGCGAGATTTCTTATATTGGCTGTAAATATCAGTATCAAATTAAATTTAAGTTAGGATTAGTAAATTTGTTATTATGTTGATTAGATTACTAAAAGAAGATAAAATTGTAATGAAATCCATATCTACATTAAATCTTTGCTTTTCATTAGTGGTATTGTGTAGATTATTGAACCACAAAATGTTAAGCAACCAATAGCTACGAGTATAGCATAACGTGAATGTTTAAGTGGTTACAAGGCCACATAATGAAGGCTAATACTATCAATGTTATGTATGAAAAAATTTGCTATTCAGATTGTTTGATAATAATCTTTAGATATAACAAGAAAATGATTAGAGTTGTATCTCTAGTTTTTCTATCTTTTATTTTCCTAACTAAATTGAAGAACATAATGGGTCAAAGTCATACATGGCTGCTATACAACCAATAAACCAAGATGAAATTGTGCAGTATGATAAGCAAACTGGAACAGGCAGCTTCAACAAGTTTTGTTAAATCCGTAGACTTTATATATCAAATAGCATGTAATCAATCAGGACTTATAAAAATGTAATCCTTCATCACAAATTGAAAGTTGTACACAGAAATTGAAGAAGTCAGATTTAATTGAACCATGAAGTTATGAATCACAAGTAAAAACTAAGAAATACAACAGAAGTACTTACCTTTGATCGGCAGAAGATTGCAAAAGATTCAATCTTTATTGGTTAAAAGAAAATGAGATTCAGGGAAGAAGAAGGCAAATGAATTGAAGTCTTGACTTGACAACCAAATGAATGAAAAAAAAAATGTGGCTAAAGATATAATTCTTCGTTATTATAATAATAACATATAAATATAATAACATATGGGTAAAAGACAAAAAAACATTTGATAATTTTGTAGTATTGTACATTCAATTCATTAAATATAAATATAGTCACTTATTCAGACCTCCCCCCTGGCTCCTCGATTTTCCATCCGACCTGGCTTTTGTTCTCTCGTCCTCTATAGTTATGGCACCGATCTGAAGTGCCATTCCTGTGTGTTCGTCTCAATGGGAACGGTGCTCGGTGTCGTTTTTGTGTGTTCTGTCTTAATGGGAACAGTGAAAGAACAGTCAAGTGAGTCTCAGTATTATGCAACGGTCAAATAGAAAAATAAATTTTTTTAGTCTAACAAATCTATAAACAAAGACACGAACAAAGATTAACTATATCGTTTTTTCTTATTATTAATTAACATATCTCTTTTAATTACTGCAATTTTTATTATTAGTGTAACGTACTTTTCTTTAATTAATATAATTTTTATTAATAATGTAATAGATTTTATTGTTATTATTATTATTATTATTATTGTTTTTTAAAAATATAAATATATTTGTACTAATAGTTAAGAAATCACATGACCCTGACGTGGCACTAAAGAAGTTCAGTCTTTTTGTCATTATAGGTAAGGTTCAGTTCTTCAGTCTTTGTGTTAATGTGACGTTGAGGTGACAGTCAGTTCTTCAATTTTTCATGACATAATAGTGAGTGATCTTATTCTATTTAGTCCTAAAATAATTTAATACTCTGTACAATCAAATGGGTGCGTGAGTAGTTATATCTGTTAGTGAGTTATTATTTAAGTAAAGATATTTTATATTGGGCTTGACACATCTATACTTTGTCATATATTCAATGTTTTAAAAACCGGTTTTTAAGTCGGACTGGTCGACCTTCCGGTTCCAGTCGGACCGTTCTGTGACTTTTTGAGTTTTTACAAATTTTTATAGTTATTTTTTTTTACTTTTCTTAACTTTTTATAACTTTATTAGAACAAACCCCTTTGAAAGTTTGTCAACAAATAAATTTTGAAAAAAATACACTAGTTAAAAGAAAAAACTGTGATTTAATCCGAATTACGAGTGAAAATATATGACATTTCAAAATTCATACCTCAAACTTTTAAAACTACAATTATAAATTATGATATTTTGAAATGAAACATATAATGACTATCAACTTATTATAGGATTGTCAAAATAATCATTAAAAATACTATTTAAAAAATTATTAAAATAACCATTTACAAACTAGTAAGAAAATAGTAATAATTACAACAATATCACAAAGTAATGACTAGATTAGTTGGCAATCAAATCATTCAACAAGTATAAGGTTAGATGTTCAAAACATGGGATAGACATTTTTGTTGTGTTTATTTTCCTTTAGTGTTGAATTTGTCCCACATTGTCCCACGTTGCTTACCATGACCTCCTATATATTCTAAGCCAAGCACACAAAGTAATTCCGACTTGATCACGGTTGACTTACTAATTTAGAACGTTGACCAACGTGGTTTCGGTTTAGAAAAAAAAATAATATCAAAAACCGGTCTGAATCGGTTCCCGATTCCGACCGCCGGTCGTTGACCAAGTCAACTTTGGCTAAAAACCAGTTAATTTTAAGCCGTTTTTTCTCTAAAATTCAGTTCGACCGATCGGACCAATTTTTAAAACATTGTATATATTTATATTATGTCTAACGTGATTATTGAATTAATAGGGCATTATTCAATTTAAGATGGTACTAAAGTCAAATTAAACCCTAAATTATTTTTCTCACTCCCAAAGTTCCAATCGGCCGAACCTTATATCCAAAGATTCCTCCGTGCAATTCTTTCATAATTTCTTCCGTTAGAAGATTCCTGGGTGCGTGAGTAGTTTATGTTTGTCCTCCTTTTAATACATATATTAACAGTTTATTACTCTGTATGACTTTTCATTTCAATAACATGGGTAAGATTCTCAGATCAGTTGTATTTCGAAAGAAATAAAGTACAGACGATTTTTAATTGTTAATTTATATGATAACAACTCAGATTTACTATATTTTAATAACTATTTATTTTATATAAAATACATTGTACACGTAAAATACAATAATATAAATCTCTACCGTTAAATTAACGATTAAAATTGTTTTCTTCTATTTCTTACAAAACACAAATTCCTCTTAAATTTCACACATGATAATAAAAATAATAATAATAACCATTTATGATAAAGGTAAATCCTAAACAGAGAAATACCACTTAAAATTTATATTCATCTTCTTCAACTTCGATATCGCATTAATATCATAGGTATCAATTTCAAACAACTTTATTTTTATTATTTTTGAATAGAATATCATGCATCTAACCTATCCCATATAACATACATACATTTGCATATATATATATATATATATATCTTTTATTAGACTTAAACTCGTAATCTCTTAATTAATGGACTCTTTATATACTGTTAAAATATTTTATGATTTCTAAAAGATTTGCAAGACATGATATCCTCAGTATAAAATTACAAATAGTTTGAAATATGATATATGTAGTATAAGTTTTTCAACTTTCCTGGACGAAAAGTAATGTCACTCAATCACTTTCGAATTTTTCCAACGAGAAAACAATAAAATGTTTGGCCTCTTTTGAATTAAGAATTCAAATATATTCCTTGGTTATATACGGAGCAGTAAATTGCATTGTACATGTGTTATTAATATTTAACACAAAAAAGTGAGTGACTAAATATCAAATGCTTTGAAAATTAGTTTTTTAGTAAACAGGTAGAAATTTGTAACATACTCGTAAAATTGCATATAATATATCTAATATATCACGATGAAATCAAAAGGTATATAAAGTTAATATGTAAGTACCTTTACATGAAGGCACAAAAGTATTATATGCATTAAATTCAATATGAGTGTAATGAAATTCATTATTATCTACGTCCTCGTCAACTAATCTATTCTTATTTTCTTTTTCTACAATATCACATAATAAGTGTCAATGTAATGTAATAGACTAATAATACATTAAAAATAAATATATCAAAATTAAAAAAGTGAAAAAAAAACCCAAATGAATCCAGTTCCGGTTCAACTAACAAAACTGGTCGGTTCTTGACTTGGTCAAATATGCTCAAAAATCAATTTTCGACTGGCCGAAAACCTTCAATTTTTCAGTTTGATTCATCAGACCGGATCGATCGAAATGATTTTCAAAATATTGCTAAATATGATCAAATGGTCTTTCAAGAGAGAATACACATATTAACGTGTCAGTTGACTTTTTTTTTAAATTTTTTTATCGAGGTTAAAACTTGAATCTTTATCTTTTTGATTAATTGACATTAACTTAAAACCTGAATATAAGTATCCTGTCATAGGCTCGCATGTTTGAACCAATGATATTAAAATTATTACTTACGGAGTAGTATAATTAATTTTAGATTAGAATGTGTAAGTCAAATTTATGACGCCATTTCAAAATTATTAACAATTACATTTTATGATAACTTGAACTAATAAACAAGTTAAGCAAAAATACTTGCAAGCATAATAAAACTTGGGTTCAAAGAGAAATAATCACCACTCATACACTTCATATATATCACACATTAGATTCAGCATAACAACCCCTTTAGCATGCCTCTCAAAACATCAATCCTTAGCTAGTGAAACCAGCATCTCCACCTGTACCACCACTTTGCGAATTATAGTTCTGTCTTGGAATATTGTGATGGTTGTCTATGTAAGTATGTAACTATCTGGATAATTAACAACCACGTCATTTTGTGGTCTTCCGTGAACCACTAGGCAAGAACACAGCAACATGGTCACCAAAATAACCATCATCGGCTTCATTTTTCGCGTCTTATACCTGCTCAATGAGAAAACACAAACATATTAGTAGTTAAGGACCATTATTCATGAAATGGAAATAGTTATAGCATGTGCATATACATGATGTATACTAGTACCTTGTGATATTGCTACTGTATCTATATATTGAAGCAAGATTATATGATAGTTTTGAGGAGAACTTACATATTCCAATTGGAGATTATGTAGATGGTGTTTTATAAGGTCTGATTTGTAATATGGTAGTGGATTGATAGATATGATGGTGGTAACATCTTTAATCATGTTTTCTTGTCGAGTAATAGGTACATTAAGCAAGTGGTTTCTGATAATTACAGTTTTAGTGCATGTTGATAGAAACCATTTCTCTGTTGTCACTTACTAAATAATGGTAGATGAAAATGCAAAGTAATATATACATATAAACAGTAAACGTAAATAAGTTTATATTACAGCCATGTGAATATTTGTTTTGTGCCATGAGTTTTATGATGCAAATATCACCATCCATAAAATAAACGTCAATTTGTATCTTTTGCAAAGCCAATCTATCTTTAAGAGCATTGATTAATATAGATACATGTAATGATGATGGAGGAAATATTTTCAAAGCATGGTTAAATAAGTGTAAAAACATGAATAATATAGTCTTACCTTCATCTGCCGAGTGCGATAAGTGCTGGCAATGGGCATTCAGATGGGCATCATCTTTCATGCATGAAAAAAACAAGGAAACTTTCATTCCAAGTGATGTCCCAAAGGGTCATTTGGTGGTCTATGTTGGTGAAAACCAGAGGAGATTTGTGATCAAAGTGAAGTTACTAAAACACCATTTATTTAGTGCATTGTTGGATGAAGCTCGAGATGAGTATGGATTTGCGGCTGATTCTAGATTCTATATACCATGCAATGAGGACGTGTTTCATGCAGTAGTTCGGTGTGCCATGACCCCACGGGATCGAAGATTCTTGTTGTGCTTTGAGTCTTGTTTGGTTGTTCCTGCAAGATATGTAACTTGGTGAAAAAAATGCTATTAGCTATATACACACCTTATTTTTCCCCTGCTATTCTACTCTAGTAAATCTGTTTCTACGGATAATATTCATAATAAAATCATCATTATTATTTTGATGATGCTTATCACAAAGTATATAATTAGGCAACAGTTCAACCATAAAACAAGTTAGGCAAATATATTTTGTATCTAGATGTAGGTTAGTTGCACCAACTAAGGAAACAATTACTACTAAATGACAAATACATAATACAATTCTACAAGTTACATATGAAAACAATAGGCAAAATCCTTAAATAGCTACACTCAATTGGAATTTCTACAGCATGGTATCTTGAAAACACAGAAGGAAAAGTCAAAATACACAATAAAAAACTACACAACATTCAAGTGATTAACTGCTGCAGAGATTCCCAACACATTCCCTGAATATGATTTTGTTCAAAAAATAGGTTACCCATATGGAAATGATCTAAGAATGACTCGATCATCGGTGCTGAAATGTTTGTTTTGCTTATGTCCATTTCTAGTAAACCACTCTGCATCTTCAGCCATTGAGGACTTTCCCAAAAAAGGAGGAATCACATACAAAACTCGCTATTTGGCAAAATGAGCTTTCTGTCATGACATCTTTCAACATATTCTAGAAAAGAAAAAAAAATTAGTACGTCAACTTTAAAGTTGACCGACGGTTTAAGGAAGGCGGCCATTAAGTTGATATATCCTCATAGAAGATAGCTGTTTTGTGGAACCTGGAATTATAGCAGAAACATAGTTATTAAACTTTCAAGCATCTTTTAGTTTGTTGATTGTGTAAACTGTGCCCAGCTAACAAAACAGATAGGGCTAATGCATAGAAAGTACCAGAATTCAAATTACATATTAATAAAAGACAAACCCATAACTAGTATATTATTATGTTTGATGTAGTATATTCGATTTATTACATACCAAAACCACTTTTCTCTAACATTCAAAAGTATTGAAATCATTCTAGTAATAAGCAAAACTATATGAATAATATAAAACTAGCAAATTGGAAGAGGAGCACCATTCCAGCCTGCAAGACACTCCAACAACGGATCGATGACTTGACCTTTGCATATTGCTGTAAACACCTTATCAAACTCTTCTCCTGGCGAAGTAATCTTCTCCCCAGTCAAATATCCTGCTCCCATATCTTCCCTCACAAACTTATACAATGGGTAAGACCTACACGCCTTGATCCTGTTTGGGATTGCAAGACTCCCATTGTCAAAAGCACTTCTTACACTCTCCACTTCCTTTGGCAAAACAGCTTTCAATTCCTCTTCAAAAACTCCAATCTTTTCAAAGATCAAAATGTCTGTATTAGTTTCCTTCTCGCCGTTAGTCAAAGCATGGTCAACCAGCACTTGTCTCAGCTTCTGCATCAATGGATAGGTGGCACTGCAGGGGTCATCACTGTATTCAAAGACATACTCCCTGTCGACTACATGAAGCAAATCTTTTTCGCAGGATCTTGATGAGTGGAGCTCACCTTGGATTCCCATGATTAAGACCTTTTTGGCTACATGGCTCACAGTGTTCTTCACGGTAGCTTTCAAGTTTTCCTCCAAGTGTCGTAGGTCGATGGCTTGACATAGACCCACCAAGTAAACTGTCGACATAAGCTTTAAGATATCAACAGCTTCAGCAGTTTTGCGACAAGAAATCAACCCTAAGGAGTTCACATCTTGGTTATGTTGTTCAGCACTTTGCACATGGTTGGTGACAGGGTTAGCAAGAAACTGGAGTTCTGAACAATATGAAGCCATTGTAATTTCAGCACCTTTGAACCCATAATCCAAACTAGGATTTCTCCCACCAGATAAATTGGATGGTAAACCGTTGTTGTAAAAGTCATTTACAAGCTCAGAGAATTGCGCAAACATAAGTTTACCGATAGCAGCAATAGCCAAACGGGTGCTATATGGAAACTCCGATTGGGGTTCCTTGGAAGTTACCACCATGTATGGCCATGTTCCTTGATACATCAATTAAAGGGTTGTCATTCACTGAGTTGATCTCTCTTTCAATCATTTTGGTTGAGGATCGAATGACCTCGATTTGTGGTCCTAGCCATTGAGGTGATGTCCTTAGAGCATAACGGTCTTGCTTAGGTTTCTGCAATGGGTCCATCTTGTGGACCTGCTCTGCAGCCTTAACATAATCACTGCCATCCAAAATGTATTCCATAATGGCTGCTGCCTCAATACCCGGGTGGTGCTTAAGTTTGTGAGTCAGATGATCAGTAAACTCGGGCTTACCTTGCATAACCTCAGCGAAAATAGCAGACAAGACTTCTGATAACAATGCAAGTACATTGGCTTCAAAAAGGACCATGGAAGCCATCCCAGATCCAACAGCAGTACCATTAACAAGTGCAAGACCTTCTTTAGGCTGTAGCTCAAAGAATCAACCATCAACACCAGCTAGGCTGAAGGCCTTTTCAGCAGTGAGGGTTTCTCCATTGGGACCCACAGCTTTGGAGTTGGGGCGGCCAGTGAGAAGTCCAGCAAGGTAAGACAAAGGGACAAGATCACCGGATGCAGTGATGGTCCCACGAAGAGGCAAACAAGGGGTGACATTGGTGTTGAGAAACTTGGTGATGGCTTCCAAGATCTCATAACGGATGCCAGAGTAACCCTGAAGGAGGGTGTTGATTCTTACAAGCATAGCAGCTCTTGTTGTTGAATGTGGGAGTGTGTGGTTTGATTCTGTCCCATTGCCAAAGATTCCAGAGTTCAGAAATCTGTCACAAACGTTACGACTTCTTATTAGGACATATCTTATGTAAATATATAAACATATTTAAGATTCATAAAAACTCTCTTGTTTCCTCACGAACAAGTTAGCTGAGAATGCAGTAACTAAACTATAGTGGTTGACATATATCATATCATAGTTTAGTTAGTTCTAAACGGAAAATCAAATTTCTAAATACTCGATAACAAGACAAAGTTAAAAGAACTGCCACGAATCTATTTAGTAACATTGTAATAAGTAAATTTGGAAACGAATTGAAATAATTTAATGTTTCCTTTTCTTACAAGTGTTGAAATAATTTAATGTTTCCTTTTCTCACAAGTGTTTTATTTATTTTCTACAGATATTATCATTTTATGAACTCAATCTATATATATTCCAAAAATATATAATTGTAATCTAAATGCCTCAGTTTTAATAAATTAATTAACCCTTTGCTTTTCATATTTAGAATTATTCACCCACGGGGTACGAATTATTCACCCATGCGTTCGTCTTCCGCACAACAATCGAGCTCAAGTCAAACGGGTTTTATTCCACATATACCTCTCGTTAATCCATTTTCAATACCAACCGACGATCCACGATCCCAACTTTATTTAAGTATGTATCATCAATCACAACAACACTCATCATTCACATACCCATAAACACCACTATCACAAAATCAATTTGAAAACGTCCACACACCACCCGAAGTTCAAGCCGAATTTGTATCCGAAGTCGAATCAGTCAAAAGGAATAAGAAAAGAAAAGGTAAAAAAGTGGTCGAACAGAGCGAATGACCAAATGTCAAAGAGTGTCGTGGTCTGCCGAAGAAAACAAGATATTGGCGGAATGGTGGGTCGACGCTTCTCAAAATGGAGCGATCAGAAACTCACAAACGGCTGACTCTTTTAGAGAGTCATACAAGAAAATTACTTCCGTTTCGTTGATACGAAACGTAATATTGACCAAATAACAGGCAAATGGTCAAATTTCCAATGAGATGTAAAGAATTTTCAAAGCGTCTACCAAAATTATAAAAATCAGTGGCAAAGTGGTACGGCCGACGTACACATTATGTTAGCGGCACGTGAAGGATTCAAAGATCGAACAAAGAGAAACTTCATTTACGAGTCGGCATGGGGTGTTTTAAAAGATATCCCGAAGTTTTTTTTTTCCGAAGGGCATTATGAACAACAAACGACCCATGCAAGACGAAGATTACGAGCCGGTCAATCTTGACGAGGAAGACAACGATCTAATCCAAGCGAAGACCCCTAACTCGAATTTTGACCATTTATTCTCCAACGATACTATTCGTCGTCCATCCAGTCGGTCACAAAGTATAAAAAGCCAAAAAAGTTTGGGTTCGTCGGATGCTACTTCCTCACGTTGTTCGGCCGATGAGGTCCACGCCTAACTTTATAGAACCGCAAAAGCTCAACAAAGAACAATGGAAACATTAGCCGAGACTTCTAGAAAGAAAGCAATGTTTAGGGTGTTCAAGGTTCTCAACAACATGATCAATCCAAACTTGCCACCCGAGGAACAAACATTTCTCTACCACATTCGGGAAGAAGTTAAAAGCGATTATGTAGCGTCTACCCAACCAACAAACGAAGACACCGACGAGGAATAGTTGTATCGCTTTTTAATTATTATTAGTGTAACGTATTTTAATTAACATAGTTTTTTAATTATTAGATTGTAATTTTAATTATTAATGTAACGTACTTTTTTAATTATTGTAATCTTAATTATTAGTATAACATAGTTTTTTAATTATTGTAATTTTTATTATTAATATAAATGTATTTGTATTAATATTTAACAAATGACGTGGCGTGGCGCCCAGTTCTCAGTTCTGGAATGTCATGATAGGCATGTTTCAGTCATGGGTCAATCCTCGGTCCTTGTACTGATGTGGCGATGATGTGGAGTTCAGTCCTCAGTCCTGTGAATGTCACGATAAGGAGTGGTCTAATGATGTCCTCACAAGATGGGCTAGTGGTTGGCATCATGATATCATTACAAGAGGTCTCAGGTTCAAATCTCACTAGCAGCACATCTTGAGGTGGCAAGGGAAAGGGTCGGAAACGGTCATAGGATAACCTGGTTGGCCACAAACATCTGAGTACAAATGTTAGCCCTCCCCGAGTAGCCTGAACAGGAAAAACTTATCCGTTTACCCTAATGATGTGTCCTCATTTACAAATCACATACAAACGAAAATTAGCATTCGCTAAACAACCTTAATTACGCCAATGACGTGTAGCTCAGTTGGTAATGGATAAGGGCATCTTTGCCACAAAAAGTACAAGGTTAGGAGTTCACGCCCTAACACCCCCATAACCACAACCATTGAGTGAGTCACGTATACCCCCACATTATAAATAAGCAGTCGATTATGGGTTGATGTGATTTACCTATTACCGACCTTTTACCCAAAAAATAACCTAAATTATGATAACTAACACTTTTTCCTCTCATATAACGCTTTGACATTTCTACGTAATAAGTCTAAATATTCAAATAAATTAAATGTTTAATCAAATTAAATTAAATTATGTTATATAGTTTCTCAAGTATATTAGTATTTACATTTCTAAACAAGGCAGAAAGGCTAAAATAAACTCGATCATAAACATCTATTTCGTCTAAATAATAATCGATGAAATGAAATGCATGTAACTAATTACCTGATAAGTTCCTTTTGAAGAGCACCACCGTTCTTAGTTCTCCGGTGAGAAGTATCACCTAAACCAGTAGTAACACCATAACTATCAGTTCCTTTATTCATACTCTCCATCACCCAATCACTACTCGCTTTCACTCCAGCTCTTGCTGACTCGTACAGCTCCACCTTGGCCGCCGCGTTATCAGTCGCCGCAATCCCCGCAACTTGTGACACCGTCAAAGTTTCACCTCCAATTCTGACCACCGGGTTCCTAAACTCCGCCACCATTCTTTTCACCTCATCAAGATGACTTCCGGTCAACGCTTCAGCTGCCACCCCCCAGTTCAACGGATCACCTTTCACACATAACCCCGAACCACCACCGTTTTGGTGCACATTTTTAATCGTTAAACCCGCCATTTTTCAAGAATTTCACAGAACACAAAGTATAAAGCACTGGCTTTTTTAGTGAGATATGAGAAATGGCGAGAAGGGGTGGTTGTCATTTCTTTGGAGTATGGGTGCTGCTTATATAGACTACATGTAGGAAGCTCAATATTTACTTATTTTTAAGAGTAGCGATATATATTTGGCTAAAACTATATTTGTAATTAAAAGGCCTAAAATGCATGTACGTATTTGTTAGCATGATTTTAAGAACACACTAATCGTTTTTTTTAAAAACATATTTGGTGTATTTTTCTGTCCCCCAATATAATCTTCAGCGATTTTTTATTTTTATTTTTTAAGAAAAAATAAAGGCAAGTATTTTCTCTTAAATTACATCACTTCCACCTTAACAATGACCGTTCAACAATATATGTATGTATTGCCTGAAATAAGTTATCACTTAATAAATCCTTCCTATATATTTTATAAAATAAAAAATCTTGTAGATTCATAGGAGAGATCAAATGTATATAATTAAGATTCTCATTGTCGGTTATTAATATTTGGAAATACCAAACCGGTCAATTTTATAGGGGAGATCCAATAATAAACTAGATGTTTCATAATTCCCATATCTATATTGAATTTTTTGATCAACACTTCAAAGGAATTAAATTAAAGTTGATATAGTACGTAATCATTAGTTTGTGTATCCAATATCCAAATGCATCTATGTCATTGTGTGTAGGTGCATCATTTAGTTAACTTGTCATAAATTTTCAATGTCGTTTTGTGATTCAAGTGAAAATTGTTTAATAAGTATGTTGTTGACTACATACAAAGTTATGTCGCACGTAGGCAAAATTATTTGAAAGGTTTATATAGTTCTTTAACTTTCAATAATATTCAACTATAAGATCATAAAATTCAATTCAAAACCTAAAGTTGGCATATACAAGTGCATTACATCTTATGTCAATCTAGCTCATGCTTGACATTAGTTCATCAAAAACTGGGTACGTCAAACATACATGATCCCCAACATCATGAAAACGGCTGTCTACTCATGGACAACTTCCTGATCTATTGGTAATTTTAACGTAATGAAGATATGTTTGAGAACGAATAATAGATCTTATATGAATTTGTGTTACTGATTAGGACTTATGGAGTGAACATCCGTATGAATTTATATGAGTTTAGTTTCGAATATGGTAAAAGTTAAGGTTTGTGATGTAATTGTATAGGAACAACACTGAATGGATGTAATATCATTTAATGCTCATTACTTGATAAAATAATTTGCTTAGAAAATTACATGCTCAACACTAATTGAAAACATGTTTATTTAATATTACGAGTGTTGGGCATGAATGAAAGGTTGAGATTTTTCATGAACCATTGTGATTTTTTTTGGTGTCTGACTACCATAAAACGTTTGGTAACCACCATGGATAATTTGTATCTATACTAGCGTTTTACCCGCGCGATGCAGCGGCCACTAAAAGTTTTATATGCGTTAATTTGTTCGGTCAATAACATGTTGCATTTTAAGGAAATATGAGAAAATAGTGGTACATCATGTTTCAAATCAATATAATTAGGAATAACAATTCTTAATACGATCTGAAACTTGATCCTAAAGTTATACGGAAAGAAAATTGGTAGGGTTGACAATTTTCGACACGACTCAAGACCGACTCGAAAATTAGCATGTTTGGATAGACGTTTTTAACCCGCCAACTTGATATTTTTTCAGGTCGGGTTTGGGTCACCTGTTGGGTCATCAGGTTGACCCGATGACCCGAAAAAAAAAGTCATTAGTTTATTATAAAGTGATTATACTTTGTTCATTAAATGTTGTGTCTCCTTTTTAAGTGATTTAAGACTTTTGATGACACGTTTATATAATAGTGAGGTTTAGTGCAGGGCAATGCACATAACTTTTACGGGAAATCTATTGTATGTACCCAACTTTCAATAGCTCTATTGTATGTACCCAACCCGATAAAAGATCCAATTGATGTAGTGTACCGACCAACAAATCCACTTCACCGGTAAAACTCAAATCATCGCCACGTAAGCATCCAATTATCGACACGTAAGCTGGATTCGCCTCATTTATATATATTAACTTTAATAATTAAAAAACTAATAAAGATAGTTAGAAGGGTATTTAATTGCATTATCTTTAATAATTAAAAAACTAATAAAGATAGTTAGAAGGGTATTTAATTGCATTATCTTTAATTATTAAAAAAACTAATAAAGATGGTTATAAGGGTATTTAATTGCATTAACTTTAATTTTTAAAAAACTAATAAAGATGATTAGAAAGGTATTTAATTGCATTAATTTTAATTATTAAAAAACTAATAAAGATGGTTAGAAGGGTAAAATAGTCTTTTACTACTACTCTTTTTGTAAGACATGTTAATGTGCCAAATGCTTTATTAAGTAGTATAGATATAAGTCATTTGTGAGTGTCTAAAACACATCTTAATCAATTTTAAAGATGTCTTGATCATATTATCATATCATGTGGTCTTACAAACAAAAAATCAATACAATCTCTTTGGTTATTCGCTTGTTTCTTGTCTCTAGAATCAAGAGGCTAGGGATATTTTGTCTTATCTGATTGATGATTTCGTGTAACTCAAGATATGATAGGATCAAAATACTTCAATCTGAAAGTGTTTTACACGATTCAAAGTATATATTGAGATTCTATGTTGATTATCATTAACTCTATTCACATCAAATTTTCAACATGATCCGCCATTTTTAATCAAGCTTTCGTCAAACAATGTTTAGTGAATTAGGTTTGTGTGCCTAATAATTCAATCTGCGAGACCCTCACAAATAAATATTAATACCAACCTCGTTGCATTTTAGAAGACCCACAAGACTGATATAAAGTTGGTCCGAAGTGGGCACCGGATACATTTCGTTAACATTCACATGAAAATTGAAAACATTTAAACAGTGCAAGATTTGTGTTTTCATGAAAGTGAACTTTTTAGGTGAAATGAAAACTATGCCTCAAAAAATGGGACTTTTTTATTGTGAAAAAATAGACTTTCATATGTCCGGAATAAGTTTGGTTTTGATTTGAGATTAGAAAAAATAGGCTTTCATAAGCTTGTTATGTTATTGGTCTTTTCTTCAAAAATATAAAGAAAACGAAGATATGAACTGGGTCAACAGTTAGAAACAACATATGAAAGCTTAATATATAGGAAGAATGGTCAGGAATATGTAAGTAATGTTATTAAATAAATAAATCATTATTTATATTTCAATCTTAAATTTTTATTTAAATTTTTATAAAGGTTTAGGTACTATTCTTAATGCTTTAAAAGTAGATATCATAAATTACTCTTATATCTCTATTACTAATTACATAATTATAGAAACCATTACATAATTATAGAAACCAATAAAAATAAATTAATATATACCTACTTGCTTCTTTCAATGTATACACTACACAAATATATTCATATTTACTTAAAATTTAAAAATAAATAACAAATAATCCAATCATTTATCAAATTCAATCAATCCAATTTTTATTTATAATATATATTCTAAAGTGTTTGCACATATATGAAAAACTTACATAATCAATATATTATTTGTTCTATCACGATTATTATTCCTAACTTTTGTGATAACATAAATTATAAATGAACTAAAACATATAAAAATAAATAAATAACAACAATATGAGTTAATGAATAATAACATTATTGTAGACCATTAAACATTTTTTTTTATTCATTACTGCCGTATTGCACGGATCCTGGCTAGGTTACTTATAAAACATTTCATATTTTCTTAAAATTTAAAAATATATATATATATATATATATGGAAGTTAAATTTATTCATTCTCTCTTAATCTTTAGTTTTTGTTATGTATTTATATATATACTAGTAGGGGTCATGGGCAATGCGACGACTATAAATACAAAATATGATAATGGTCGGTAATGATAGTCTTCATAATGATAATGATTGTAAACTTTTATTTCAATTTCATTTATACTTTTGTTATCACAATAATTGTATTTTAATTGTTATTTATTTTATATTTCGGATAAAGATAATTATGAGGTGTATAAACTAAAAAACAACAACTAAGTATAGATTCATTTGATTTTTAGTTTCTATATTTGTGTATTATTGAAGTGGGCATAAATGTAAATTTTGATCTTTCAATTTTTAAAGATTTAAACTTATAGTTAATTGTTTTATAAGGGTATAAGATAAGATATTAAGTAGAGCATATATTATAGTTAAAATATTCATGAACATATAAATGAATTAATGGAAATTTAGATTTTTCTCATATTGAATTTCAACTTCTAATACTATTGTTAACATATCTTGTATATAGTTAAATATCAATAAAATGATAATATGTAATAACAATTCGATATCAATATAATATAATTATCATTTTTAAAATTTTCTGACACATTGTTTAGTAAGAATAATATTACACTTTTCTAAAATCAACATGAAAAATAATAAATATATGTGTTGCTACTTGACTATTCGTATTGAGTTACATCAACTTTATCTTCCTTAAAGAATGATATATAATTAACAATCTATCATATTTTGCAATTATTTTTACTCGGATGCGTAAGTATCCTAGTAAGTTAATTAAACCAGAAACTAAAAACGAAGAATTTAACCTAGATTCGAAGAAAAGGCAAAGGCTCAACAGAGAGTACATGGGCCGATAAGAGGCCCAACAGAGCTGAACCTTAGTTTCCACTCTACAAAAAATAGTCACTAATCAAACAATAAACATTCTTATTTCATCTCTGTAGGAATGCTAATTAACGATCTTCATCTTCAATACAATAAAAAAGAAGTTAATTAGATCGGAAAAAGAAAGGTCCAACAGAGACTACTTGGGCCTACAAGAGGCAGAGTGGATCAGTAGACCTGAACCTAGGGGTGTTAACAGCATATTCAACTAACCGAAAACAACCGAATTAAACGTTCAGAAAAAATATTAATTGCAATTTTTGATTTGAGCAATTACTTTTATTAGTCGGTGAGTATTATGTTAATAATTTTAATAAATATTGAATTACCGATAGATATTAACGTTCTTAAGCTAAGTAATTTATCGTAGTTAAATTTGTTACTAAGTTTCGTTTACTTAGACTAGTTTTAACTGTCTTGACTTCACAATGAACAATTTTAAAATAATTTTTTGATTTAATCGATAATACTTTAAATTTGAAAAATAGTTGTATTCAACGCTCCTACTACAATTACATTCGTTTTTAATAGTTAATTAATACAAACTAAGTGGACCAAAAGTGAACCTATTTTAAAATAAAAGTTTATGTTATAACTAAAATGATACGAAAGGAGTATTAGGGGTGAGTATAAAATTGAACCGAAAAACCGAAATAATCAAAATTATCAAATTGAAAAACCGATCACGAATCAAAATTTGACAGTTTGATTTTTTATTAATGAAAGACCTAAACTATCAGTCCGATTTATCATTTTCGCACTAAAAAACAACAAAAAGAATTGAACTGAACCGATTTCTCTATTATATACATTACTTTTATATATACAAAAAAAACTAAGCCGAACTATGTCGAGTAATTCGAAGCGTTTTATTATTATATTCCAGATACTCACTTGTTACTTATTATATAAATGTAATAGCCACTTCGCATGTCGTTTATTGTATATGATCAATGAACTTCTACATCAATTCAAAATCAGTAGTTCTTTCTAATATAAAATTTAAGCGTGAGTTCATTTCTAACATACAAATGTATGTATAATATAATGTATATTTATCAAATTTATTTGATAAAGACGCTTGAATGGATCAACTGGAAATTCAAACTCAAAAAACCCGAATGAAAGCCAAAATGGGACAGTCATGATTTTTGACTTTCTAAAAAATGAATTTACAATTCAATTTCAATTTGGAAAATGATAGAGCCATTAAAATTTTACAAAAAGTTATTAACAACGTGAGTTGATTCAATGAAATGAAGAAAGAAAATGATGAGAGAGAAATAAAAAGTGAATTTGATTAGTCTAACACTTATGTCATGTCATGTTGTATGAGTTTGTTTGTAAATTATTAGTGGATATAGCATTTCTCTTCTAATTTTAATCAGAAATTAAATTAAACCGACTCATGCATGCACAGTATAACATAATTAACCGTTAGTTCCACTTTTCATCGGATCAATCGTCAATCATGAATTCATGATAACAAGTAGTGACACGTAAACATAGGCCCAATTCAAATACTAACATCAAAGATATGGCATTCTAGCTGTTAGATAATAAGAACTAAGGAAATTAGGTTCTTTCATGTCGTATTTTACGTTTATAAATATACTTCATTAATACTTCGTAGATACCCTATTGCATTAGTATTGGCACCGATCATACCTAATATGGTGTATATTGTAACCAAGCTTTAATTACTTTTCAAACCATTATAAATTGTCATTTAATGTACTTGTATCTCATGCTCAGCATGTTGCACTTGAGCATAATAAAATAAATAATGCTAACTAGAACTAATTTCATAGGTTTAAAGACAAGCCTAAAAAGATATTTGATGGACATAAAAAAAATAAAGTAGTGTTTGATATGAGAGATTGGGTATGGGTTTTTGGGAATGGGAATTATATCAAGTGTTTGGTGTGAGGTTTTGGGTTATATTAGTAGGAATCACACCTACAAAATAAGATATTTTAGAAAGTTGGATAAATTGCAATGTTTCTTGACAGAATTAATAGGTCTGCTAACCATATTCTTTTCTCTTTCCTCTCCAATATTCATGTCCTCTATTATCTATTTTCTTTGTGTTTGACACTTTTTTTTTTTTTTTAAACAACCAATTATATAGCATAAAAAACCTACCAATAGCTAAAGCAAGGAACTAATTACAAATAGTTTAGAGAATTTTGCAACTAAAAAGTAAAAAGGTAGTTACATTTACTATTTCTATTAGTGAACAAAAAAAATGAAGACTCTTTAATTGAGTCAAGAATTTCATCTTTCCTTGGAGCTTTTGTCGCAAATAACGTCTCGTTCCTGAACCGCCAAATGTACCATATAGTAGTACAGATAATCGCATCAATCAACACCTTTTTTCGCATTAAATTGTAAGTTATCAATCCAGACAAAAAGATCTTGAATGGTACCAAAAGAATCCGGATGCACTTCCAACCAAGTAAATATAGCATTTCACGTTCTAGCCGCGACTTCGCAAGCAACAAACAAGTGGTCAAGTTGCTCAATCCCGTTTGTGCAGATGGGACACAGAATAGAAGGGACATCCAAACCCCTAATCTCAAGATTGAACCGAGTAGGGATACGATCTCTAAGAACCCGCCAAATCAAAATGTTAACTTTTCGAGGGACATATTTATTCCAATGCGTTTCAGTTCCAACATTCGGAAGAATCTTCCCATCTATGAATCTTTGACTTTTTATCTATTTTCTTTAATTTAATTATTTTAGACCAAAATTATACCTACATCTATTACTAATGGCTTTTTAATTTCTTTCGAACATATATTCATTATTAATTCTGTACACAAATCAAATGCCACTTAATTGGTAAGTATAAAAAAAAAAATAAGTAAAATTTATGTGTTATTAATTGTAAAGTTAGATCTATTTTTTGCTTACATATCTAGATCTATATATCAACACTCTTACAAAATACATTTGCATACTGGTACTTTTTCTCATATAATATATTTACATTTAATAACAATAATATAACAATATAATATTATACTATGTATATGTAAATGTATATACTGATACTAATATTTAATATGCTTAGAGCATCTCCACTTTGAGATTTTCTAGGAAGAAATTTTATACTTTAAAAAGCTTTTTTATTATTGAAGCAAAATCTTTTGTGATCAAAAGTTTGAGATTTCTAAAACTTCTGGTATAAAGCTTTTTTGTCCAATAGTTTCTTTTTAATCCCTTATTCTTGTTAAATAGTTATATATAAATTTTTGTATTGAAATAAAAGTTTTCTTTAAAAGCTTTTTTAATAAAAAACAATATAGATAATAAAAAAAAACTTTAAAAATTCTTTTATCATTGGAGATAGCTCTTATGTCTACCATCTATAAAAATGTTGAGGGACACGTAACTAAAAGTTAGCCTTAGGTTGCCAATTAAATAACCCTAACTACTCTAGAAAATAAAATTACTCTTTTAGTGCTTAACTAAACAGCTAGATGGTCCCATGTTAACCGTTATCAGTTCATACAACTATAAATAAATAAGCGCATGATAACACGATTATGCCAGCTAGTTAATTAGTTACGCTGATGAATCACGAATGTATTTATTTAAGGGTCAAATTGATTTTCTCTGACTTTTAGTGAAAGGGTTTATTAATTAATATAATAATTATGTGCATGAAAGTAATACCTAGCTAACCTTTATCGAATAAGTTGTTGTTTCAGATACTTTATTCGTTACAATAGAAATACGTATAAGTTGCATCCTATGTTTTATTCACTCCAGGCCAGGCCATACGTACAGTTTTAATTTGTTTTATTCCTGATAGGAATACACGATCTCATTTCACTTTAATATACTGCTTGTATTGATGGGTCAAAATTTTACATGTTGTGCTCTTAAAATATAACCATAAAAATACATCTTTATAAAATTCTTTGATCAGTCGCTAATAACAAAAGTTACAAATTTGAATCTTGAAAAATTCCATCAAAAGTATATATAATGAATTCAAAAAAGGACAAAAGAAAGTTTTAGACACATAGCAAACAATTGGCTCTAAGAGATTGGAAGTGGAACACCATCCCAACCTTGAACACACTCCAACAATGGATCAATGATATGGCCCTTACACATTGCTGTAAACACCTTATCAAATTCCTCACCTGGTGACGTCACCTTCTCACCTGTCAAGTATTCAGACCCAAGTTCCTCCCTCACAAACCTGTACAATGGGTATGATCTGCAAGCCTTGATCCTGTTAGGAATTGTCAATTTATCATCTTCAAATGCAACTCTCACAGCCTCAACTTCTTTGGGCAAAATGGCTTTAAGTTCCTCTTCAAAAGCTGCAATCTTTTGGAAGATTGAAGTGCTTGTGTTCTTCTCGGTTTCGCCATTGTTTAATGCATGGTCGACAAGGACCTGTCGAAGCTTTTGCATTAATGGGTAGGTGGCGAGGCAAGGGTCGTCAATGTATGCAAAGACATACTCTCTATCGACTACTCGAAGTAAGTCCTTTTCGCAGAATCTTGAGGGGTGGAGTTCACCGTTGACTCCCGTGGTTAGAACCTTTTTGGCTACTTGGCTCACGGTGTTCTTGACAATGAATTTCATGTTTTCTTCTAAATGCCTCAAGTCAATGGATTGGCATAGAGCTACCAAGTATGTAGTTGACATTAGCTTCAAGATTTCAACCGCTTCTGATGTTTTTCTAGCAGAAATCAACCCCAAAGAATTTACATCTTGATTGTGTTGTTCGGCACTTTGTACATGGTTGGTGACAGGATTGGCCAGAAATTGGAGTTCCGAACAGTAAGAAGCCATAGCGATTTCTCCTCCTTTGAACCCGTAATCCAAACTTGGGTTTCGTCCACCAGAAAGATTCGAAGGTAACCCATTGTTGTAAAAGTCGTTTACTAGCTCCGAGAATTGAGCAAACATGAGCTTTCCAATTGAGGCAATAGCTAAACGAGTGTTGTCCATGGAAACACCAATTGGGGTTCCTTGGAAGTTGCCACCGTGTAAAGCCTTGTTTCTTGAGACATCGATCAAAGGGTTGTCGTTAACCGAATTGATCTCACGTTCAATCATTTTAGTTGATGATCGGATGACCTCAATGTGTGGGCCAAGCCATTGAGGTGATGTCCTTAAAGCGTAACGATCTTGTTTGGGTTTTTGCAAGGGGTCCATTTCATGAACCTTTGCATTAGCTTTAACATAATCACTTCCATCTAAAATGTATTCCATTATCGCTGCAGCCTCGATCTGACCTGGATGATGCTTCAATTTGTGTGTCAAGTGGTCAGTAAACTCAGGCTTTCCTTGCATAACCTCTGCGAAAATAGCGGACAGGACTTCTGATAATAACGCAAGCACATTGGCTTCAAAAAGAACCATGGAGGCCATTCCGGACCCCACAGCAGTACCATTAACAAGTGCTAGACCTTCTTTAGGTTGTAGCTCAAAGAATCCACCATCAATACCGGCTAGGTTGAACGCCTTTTCGGCAGTGAGTATTTCTCCGTTGGGACCCACAGCTTTGGAGTTGGGACGGCCAGTGAGAAGTCCGGCAATGTACGACAATGGGACAAGATCACCGGATGCGGTGATGGTCCCGCGAAGAGGCAAACAAGGGGTGACATTGGTGTTGAGGAACTTGGTGATAGCTTCCAAGATCTCAAAACGGATGCCGGAATAACCCTGAAGAAGGGTGTTGATTCTTACTAGCATGGCAGCTCTTGTTGCTGAGTGTGGAAGTGTATGGCTTGATTCAGTACCGTTTCCGAAGATTCCGGCATTCAAAAATCTGGAACATAATAAATAAAACATAATTTAGAGATAAGGAATAATACTCCGTATTATAAAATCTTTTAACAATAAAATTAAATTTCTAGTTTCACATTTATGAATTGAATTGAAGTAAAATAAAGTACGTGCTAAAGTGATTTGTTAAGATATTTTCTCAACCATATGTACAAAAAAGGATATTTCAATCATTTGTGTAGCTCGTCTAATTTTTTGACAAGTTTGACAACTAAATTTTGATGGCGATCGTGGTTGTGTATTTAATGTATACATACGCTTTTTGTTTATCGTAACATTATATACTTGTTTATATTTTTATTATTTCATAATTTATTTATATTTATAAATATCACACTCATCCACCTACCCCATCAATATATCTCCTTTTTCTTTTATTGTTCATCAACAACATAATGCTTTAGTTTTCATTAAAATAAAATAATAGCAGTTTTAGGACGCCAATCATTATCTATCTAATCTAATACATTTTTAAAGAAAGTGCAAGTATGTTTCAATTGATTTAGCCATGTCAAATATATGAAAAGAGAAAGCCAATGATAGTTCTTGATATAAATCTATTAAAATGCATTTATTTTCTTCAATTATAAACAATACCAAATCCAGAAAATAAATCAAATATGCAACGACAAAACGGGATTTATTCATCAAGCCTTTTATGCATAGCACAAACCATAAATGACACGTACGTAACTAACTAGTACATATCTTATATTTTAATCCATTTATAACGTAGTTTTCTGAAGTCAATGGTAAATAACCAAAATACACATATCATCATATTCGTCTCGAATATTTAAATCACAATTATTGAACCATACATAAACTTGGTTGGACTTCGTCAAATTTTTTATATCGATTAGATCAAGCAGAATTTTAAGAATTCAATTCAATTCAATTAGTTATTATTAATAAAAAAGATACATTGAACTTATTTTATAATTTAAAAGGCAAATAGTTGTAACGTTTATTAGTAACAAAAAGTAGCATGAGCTATTATAATTAAGTTAAAGATGATTATAAATATACCTAATGAGTTCCTTTTGAAGAGCACCACCGTTCTTAGTTCTCCGGTGAGAAGTGGCACCGAAACCGGTGGTTACACCATAACTATCAGTTCCTTTATTCATACTCTCCATCACCCAATCACTACTCGCCTTTACTCCAGCTCTTGCTGACTCAGACAGCTCCACTTTGACCGCCGCGTTATCACTCGCCGCAATCCCCGCAACTTGTGCCACGGTCAACGTCTCCCCACCAATTCTGATCACCGGGTTCCTAAACTCTGCCACCATTTTTTTCACTGCATCAAGATGACTCCCGGTCAACGCCTCAGCTGCCATCCCCCAGTTTAACGGATCATGGTTAATGCACAACTCTGTTGCCACCCCATTTGCATGCCCATTCGACATTTCAATATTAATTAATTACTTTCTTTACGTAAAAACGTTTACACTAATAATATCACACTCTTGTACGTGTATGTGTATGTGTATGTGTATGTGTAGGTGTATAGTATATATAGGTTGGAATATGGAAAGATTGAATGGCTATGAAATGTGTTAAGTGTTAAGTTGGGTAGCTAAGGGTTGTGGTTTATATAGATAGAATGTGGTGTGTGTAATTTGTATAGAGGGATGTTAGTAGGTAAGGTAATGCAAGTGGTGGTGGGTTTGTTGAGGATTAATCGTCACCGTTAATTGTTCTTATTATTCCATCAACGGTAGAGATGTTGTTAATGATCCATGGAAATGGGGCCTACAACTAAAGCAAAGAGAAGTAGGTTGGGTTTGGCCTGCTATTCAACGGCTGCAAATGTAAACAAGACTGGTAGTTGGTGGGGGTTTTATATTTTTCCTATTTATCTAAAGTTTTTTCCATTATAATAAATTGTTTGTGACCTATTTAAGATGATGCACAAATATTTGGGTCAGACTTTATCTTTTACTTTAATTATGGATTGAACTACATATAATATTGTTCATCTATTTCCAACAAACTTAACAGTCCATAAATGATAATCACAAAAAGAACCATTGGCTTTGTTAAATGATCAAAGAGGTTATCGACTTATGGTACATATATCTAGGCATGTAAAACGAATTTTATTAATGGCTTTTATCTTATATATGATAATAAATTAATGATAAAGTTTGTTCATTATTGTTCTTGAAGTAATATACTCGACAATAAATATAATAAAGATCAGATATGTGAAAATGCAAATATTTTAATAATAATAATTATTATTATTATTATAGGGATAAGTAAAAACTGGCTGGTATGAAGCTGTATATAATAAGACTAACGCATGTAATTGTAAAAGATGGTGTGTTGTTCTAGTCAAAGTCAAACTTCACAGTTTATGATTGGTTGGTTGCTTGTTTTATTGTGGAGTATGTAATATCGTAGTCACTTCGTTTTTAAGTTGAAAAAGTCTGGTTGTACTTGGCGCTCGCGCCGGCCTCAACAAGTGCAACCAATTATCCTATGGTTTTTATACCATAGTCTTAGCCACGTTATAAAATGTGGAACAAAATTAATACAATCTGGTGAGAACTTAGAAACTAGAAAGCGCAAATTTTGGATAAGTTCGGTTTAAATTTTAGATCTGTAAATAATAATTATTACCGTCATCATAAGTAACATTTTAACTCGAGTATCTTATGTTCTAACTTGTGATCGAACCTTTGATAAAGTATACAGAAGTGATGATATGATTTGTGATTGACAAATGACAAATGTAAATGTTTGTCAAATCTATGCATTATTGCCATGGATTATATTATATTTGTAGCTACTCAATTCCTTCGTTTTAGTTGTATATCCTTTCATATTTATTCATTATTATTTAAAACAAAATAACTTCAGGCATTGACAAACTGCAAAAACTCACATGACATCATGTACGTAAAAATTAACTAAGTTATTTAACTTGACTACATGTGTTTGAAATCATACTCTAATTCCATGTACCAAATTTATTAGTATTAAGTTTCATCATATAACTTCAAAATTTTGTTCTATAAATATCGACGTGATTTTTGGACAACGAGACTGGGATTCAAATCTTAAAAATATAAAATTTAATATAAATATTTAATATATAAAATTTAATATAAATATTTATTAAATAAAATGTATATATTCGTAGTATAAGGATGTATGAGCTATTTGTTTTTTTCTTTTTTCAATTAAAAAATAAAAAGTAAGTTTGACCATGTAATTGGTTGATCATTTCAATGTTATTCCGCAGTTTAATAGCTTGACCGAGTTGGTAAATTGGATTGAAAAATATTATAAAAAAAAATCAGTTATCAATATAATATCATACACTTATATTGTTTACTTTCTTCTTTTATATCAAACATCTTGACTTTGTAATTAAATTGAAAAATTGTTGAAAGTTTCTATAATTATAAGAAGAAGAGGTTAAATCATGCAAGATAATATAAAAATATTTATACACATTTAAAATGTCATATGTGTTAAAAAAACTCAACTTAAAGTTACAAAACTATTAAAATAATTTAGCGAATCACCCATAATAAAATGACACTATTAGTCATTGATGTAGGTTAACATTGTTAATGATTACCGTCAACAACTATCGCAATCTTTTTTATATTAACAACATTATTAATTATGATCATTGGCTATTTCTACGCTTTTATCATTTATTACCGCTACATTGCACAAGTAATATACTAATAAATTATATAATTAAGATACTACTAAGTTAGAATTTATTGATAAGAACTGACTCAAGGTGAAATATATGTTTTCATTCACTAGCTACCATATATGTACCTTGACATATACTTCAACGATATATATTTATGACATGGTATCATCACGTGTAATTATTTTATCTTATATAACATTTCATATCACGTACGTTACAGCTCATGTAGCTTAAGGAGGATAGCGATCACCCAATTGGGATATTTGAGGAACGTGTGTAGATCCGTAAAACATTCATTTCAAGACCACATTATTTGGATCCTATGACATAACAAATTAAATGTTTCTATAATGAAATGAATTTCGTGGCTCACAACTAAAGATCATATGTGCTAAAGAAAGCTGTTATTTTGGGTTTATTTTTGCTACCTACTAAAATCCATGTGGAAACGACAAAAATAGAGAACGAAGGAATTAAAAGCATTTAACCAGACATGAAAAATACAATTTTTAATATTCAATCTACTAGCTGTAAGTCGTAATTTAAAAATGTTAAGTTAGAGGATACATGTAATTCAAGCAGATTACCTTTCAAATTGTTTCATCCTTTGTGGTAGGTAACGTAAAATACATCTGCACGTACCTAAAAATAATACATGTTATTTTTATCTTATCCATCCATCCATATAAAATTTAATGTAACTTCAAAATAATAGCCATTTACGGCCGTCCAAGTTTAATAAAAATACATTATGTTGAATTAACTATACAATCTCATCTATGACCAAAGGTTATAATCCGTACTGGATATATATGAGAATGGAATTGAATGTGGACCCATTTACCCATGTTTGAAGTTGATATCGATCGTTTCCGAAGGAACATACAAGTGAGGGGTGTGGACACCACAAATAGACTACACCTGCATGACTCCTTTCATTTATTTGACCTACATATTGTTAACTTAAAATCTCAGAATTGGGCATACATATATGCGATGTGAAGAAAACGTACAACAATTTACCATATGTTTGTACGGATAACGGATGGAAAGATAACGTATTTATTTATTTGTATCATTTATCATGTATCAGGTATCATGTATCTAACCTGAAATGATCCTATTTTACTTGAACACTAAACTTTAGCACTTGTATAGTTGCTTTTGACTTCGGTACCGAGTAACTAATTACACTCACTTTCATGCTCTCATTAATCTTGAATTGCTTATTGATCATCAAATCAGTAATATAATGAGCACTACTACTATACATTTGAAAAACAAAGCGTATGCAAGTACTTACTAAAATTAACAATAATCTATGGAAGAAAATAACTAAATGTTTACACCTTATTTAATTAGTATATTCTTTGAAAGTACCAGAGAGTAGAAGCCTTGATGATCAGAGGAAGAAAGGTAGAACAAACCTTAAGTGAGAGGATAAAATGAAACTTGATTTAAAAGAGCTGCAGTTTTTTGAGGACATGACATCTGATAGGAACGAGTAGATAATTAATATTAGGATAGAAGAGTATGACGAGTAGGCAGTTTATGATCAACTAGAGTATCTAGGCATAACTCTGTAGCATATATTTTTCTATATCTCTATTTACAAATCTAAATTGTTTTATAATATATACATATATTTATCGTATATCTCTAAGCTAACAAGGTGAGTTTTTTTTGTTATTTTCAAAACTGAGATATATGCAATATACCACGTGGTTATCTTATTCCTTGATTATCTATTTTTTGACATTTAATAGCACGTATATTGATATTTAAATATATAATGTCATTGTTAGTCGTCGAATAACCAGGAGCTAAAACGTAATGGTCGTTGGCTCTTATATATATATATGTGTGTGTGTGTGTGTATGTGTGGGTGTGTATATGTATTTATTGTTGAAACGTGATGGTCGTTTGTACCAAGTCCATACTAGCGTATACCTGTCACTATGTGTAGTGTTGGTATAGATAGTCATGACACATATAGCCGTTATGCTAAATCGATGTCGAAGGCAACTTAAGATCTGGTTAACCATGACAGACATAAAGATCTCATCATACTTTATATATTTTACGTTTTTACATTTTGCATCATCACTGCATATTGTGTGATATTTGTACACAAACACACATAACCACTAAGTCTTTAGGCTTATGCATGTACGTGTATATCTCAGGAAACATCAAGTAGCTCGTCAAGATGGGATTTCGTTTTGATACATGAAGACATTGTTGCTTATATATAGTCATTTTTAAATATATCTTGTAAACTAATCCGTTTTCGTTTGTAATGTAAACTTTGATATATGAATAAAATTTTTGTTTTGTTAAAAAAAATCTATGGGTGTCATAATTTAGAGTGAAATAACTTTAGATACTTAATATTAGTTAAGATAATTTAGATTGTCTAAGATTAGATAAAACTGGACATGTTATTGAGTAAAAGACTTCCGAAGACTATTTTTGGTAAATAAAATATTTAATATTGTTATCACTTGACTAAACGAATGTTAGTTACTTTTTTTTTTTTTTTTATATATATATAAACATGACTTTATTCTTCATTTTATTTTATATCGAAAGAAGCGAGGGATCCAGCCAATACCTTGTGGTAATTAGTACTCTCCAGTAGTTTGTTTATCTCACCAGGTTACTTTCTCGCCTTGACTTTTCCCATTTACGTGGACCCTATAAACCCATATGTTCTGTAGTGTAACAACTAACAACTAGAGGTGGGCAAAACCGGTTTTGGCCCAAACCGAAACCGATTTTCAAATCGAACCGGTTTGGGTCAACTCCGGTCAAAACCGGTTTGACAAAAACCGGATCGGATTGAAACCGGTTTCAATCCTGAAAAACCCAAACCGCCCAAACCGGTTTAGGAATCGGTTTCAAACCGGTTTCAAACCGGATCGAGACCGGTTTCCCAAAAATCGGTTTGGGAGAAACCGGATTTGGCCCAGATTGGCAGGCTATCCGCCAGATAGGTCAAGGCTATCCGCCGGATAGGCCTTTTCTGTTGAAAAAAAAAACCCATCCATAGGGCTATCCGCCGGATAGGTAATTGTATCCGCCGGATAGCGGCACGCTGGGGCGTATTAACAGCCCAAAACCCTCATTTTCTTAAAAAAAAAACACACACACACCACTCTTTTTCTCTCTAGTCGACTTCAATCGTATTTGGGCGATTTTTCCCCCAATTCCATCCACATTTGCTTGGGTTTTTCATCTTCAAATCATAGGTATGATTACTACTACTCTCGTTTAATACATTTCTTGAATTTTAAACTTTTGTTGATGATGAATTGTGATGAATTAGGTTTTTAATCATTAGGGTTATGTTGTATTATGTTTGTAATAGTTAATTGATACTTGATTATCAAGTTTCACAGTTTAATTTGTTGTAATTAGGGTTTATAACCGTTTTGTGATAATTAGGGTTTATAATACAATTGGGGGGTTTTGTTCAAAACTTGTTTGTGATGGTTAATTTGAGTTGTAGTTGTATATAATTGGTTGAATTGCTTGATTTTGAAGTTACACGGTTGAATTTGTTGTAATTACATTGTTTAATTATATATATAATGTTTAATTGGATTTGTAATTGTATAATTAGTTGAATTTGTTGTAATATGAGGATTTTTATATTAATATGTGGTTTATGGTAATTGGTAATTTGAATGTATAGATACGTGCTCAGTTTGTATTTTTGTTTTAATGAGTTTAGGTTTGATAAATGTTATATTTTTGCAGACATGGCGCCAAAAAAGTCACGAAAACGTGGGGAACCATCTACAAGCCACAATGAGGAGGCAACGGAAGTGTATGACCTTCCGGTGCCAGCAATAATAAGGAATCACCAATTTTTAAAGTTTAATAACCGGCATTATAGTTCAAGTGAAAAAACTGAATTTAAGTCAAGGTTGGAAATCAACATCAACAAAACAATTCAATGTGCTGATGTTGTCGATTGGGCTGTTCTTGATCAAATAAGTGCAAGACAGTCTAATACCACTGGTTCCGAAGAAATTAGAAACATCTTGCGGATGGAGTATAGGTTAGCTGATGGTAGGTTATGTTTCACCTCGAGAGCTTGGTCGAGGTTATTTAGTATTCGGGAGTATATCTATCGGGAGGCAACTCTCGAGTTTTTCAGCACTTACTTATTTGATGATGTCAATACGGATGTCGAGGCACGTACTATTCGGTTCCAATTGTGTAGGGTGCCTCGAGAGATGAGTGTGTCCGAATTTGGTTTGGCTTTAGGCTTGTATACTCCGGAGGAGGTACGTATGGATTATTATATAGATCACTTGTTTCATGGGATTCGGCAACCACAAGATGCCGATCTACTGGCTCTTTGGGGTCAGATTTCGTCGTATCCATGGATATCTAAGCCCAAGTCTTCTACACAGCTTTATGATCCAGTCATCCGATTTATTCACCGGATGCTTTCTACATCTCTCACCTGTCGGAGAGAAAGCCCAGAGAAAGTCACCCAAACAGATTTGTATTATCTTGGGTGTATCGTGAATAGAGTGTTGGTGAATGTTCCGGGTTGTCTTGCCCGGTCGTTGTGAAATATGGCTCTCTGGTCACGCCTATCTAGTAGCATCACTGGCGGGCAGTATGTGACTCGTTTGGCCCGCTACTTTGGTAACCAAACCGGATTGGGAACCTGCATGATCGTGCAACCAGAAATGCGGTTATTGGGTGTGAATTGGTTTAGGCATTGTCGGTTGATAGATGGATCTGTAAACCTACAATGGGCTCCGTGGGTATATAATCATGATCAAGAGGAACGAGATGATGATGATGAGGAGGAGGAGGAGGTGCCTGTCGGCCCTGCCCAACATGCCGGCCCTGTACCACCTTTAACTATTGACCAACGCTTTGCTTATTTTGAGAATAAATTCGATAATTTTCAATCCAATGTTGAAACACAGTTTAATTGGCAACGGGACATGATGGAATCGCTTTTCGGGCATATGGGTATTGATTACTCGGCTACTAATGCTCGTTATGGATATAGACCAGGATCATCTTCTCAACATCCGGACGAACGGCAGTGATTAACCTTTTTTTACTATGGTTTGTTTTTGGTAGTTTGTTGACTTTCTTTGACTTTATTGGTTTTATAATTGATTATGGTTGACATTAAGTAGTTGGTTGATTGTCTTTGACTTTGTTTGACTATTGTTTGTTTTTTTGTTAATGTTTAACTATAGTTGACTTTGTTTGACTATGGTTGACTCTCATTGACTTTGTTTGACTATGGTTGACAAATTACTAAGAAATGTTAAGCACTAAATTTGCAAAAAAATAAGATTTGTCAAAGTGACTTTACATAATACAATAATAAACTTTTAAATATGTTACAAACTATCCTTGACTAATCGTCGGTATGAAAGTTGTGTAACTCTTCTTGATAAGTAAGCTCTTGTGCGGTAAGTGGTACCGACATGCCCATTGCTATCTCTTCCTCATGTATCTCTTGTTCAACCTTTTCCAATTCTCCTTCGAGCGGTGAAATGTTTTGTATCCGTTCAATCCCATCTAGATAGTCTTTTAAACAAATACATACTTCCACCGACAAAGGGGTGAGTTTTGTTCTTCTTGGTGAAATTACCCGACCACTAACCGAAAAAGCGGACTCCGAAGCAACCGTAGAAGCTTGAACGGTTAATAGGTCATGTGCCATAGCCGCTAATATTGGAAATTGGGATTCATGATCTCTCCACCAACCCAACACATCCAACTTCCCAAACTCTTGAACCGACATAAACATTATAAAGTTGGATTTTGTATATCTTGAAAGTTCGCTACTAGGAACGGTTCCTCGGGCTCTTTTCGAAGCATCATTTATCAATGTGTTGTATAATATGATGTCATCATTGTTGGTGTGCGAACTTGAACCACTTGCGCCTTTATTCCTTATAAACTCTTGAACCGGTGTGGAACCCCCATACTTCGTAGCATAAACATCAAACAAACTTGCAAAAAAATCGTTAAATGCATTTATTTCATTGTCCGCCCAAGCCGGCTTGATAGCCGTCAAACCCAAATCATTTGCAATGTTGGTTAGTAAAGTTTCAACTCCATTAACGTTTAAAACGGGGTTTAAAGCGGCGGCACAACTTATAACCGGAGGCATATTTTTAAAATATTTTACTAATTTTTCCTTCATCGGTTGTACCATATTTTCAAATATTTCGCCTTTCATTTCAAAAGCGCTTAATTTTTGACACATTAACCATATTTGTCTTAATACTAAAGGACTAGTCGGATAATAAACACCCGACAATAAAGTGGTTGCTTCTTTAAAAACTACAAGCATATCGGTTAGAACTTGGATAGTATACCAACTTGATTCGGGAAAAGGTGTAACAAATCTATTACGGTCCGCAAGCAAGTCATGGAACAACCTTAAGGTGCCCTTTTGTCTTAAGGCACTTTCAAACATGTTACAAGTCGAATTCCATCTAGTAGGTACGTCCCAATTGGGACCTAACCAAAGTGCATTCGAATCAACACAAAATTTCATGTATCTATGGTATCTAGCGTTTGAAGAACTAAAAATATCACGTAGCATTTGTTTAAAAGCTTCTTTTATTTGTGCAATAAAACTAAGTCCATCTTGCACAACCAAGTTAATGATATGTGCAACACATCGACTATGAAAAAATGCACATTCGCAAGCCGGTTTGTATTTTAGTTTTAGTTTATTAACGGCGGCGGTGTTATTGGATGCATTATCAAAAGATATTGAAAATACCTTTCCTTCCAATTTAAAACTCTTTATCACATAATCTAAAATTTGATATAAATTTTCGCCGGTATGCGGATATCCAAATAATTCAAACGCAATCGTACGCTTCATCATTTGCCACGTTTTGGGATTAACCCAATGAGAGGTAACACAAAGGTACGAATCCGGTGAATCATGTGGAGCCGTCCAAACATCACAAGTTAAATTTACACCGGTTTCTAAAGATTGAAAACCTAAAATCATTTCATCTTTAGCCATTTTCCACATTTTAATTACATCTCATCTAAGAGTCGAACGACTTACATGGTTATAACGAGGTTGGAGAGTTTCTTGGATGAGTCGAGTCAACCGAGGATTGTCGAAGTGGTCAAATGGCAAGCTTTCTTGAATCACGAACTTCGCCATTCTATCCCGCACCTTAGAGGCTTCGTATTGCCACATTGTACCATCATTCGACATTGTTGATTGATTATGCCCCGTTCCATATTTCACCGCTTTACAATACGTGTTTGCATGATTTTTCAAAGTAGTATTGCCGGTTTCTTTGAAAAATGCCCCACATTTCTTGCACCGAGCTTTTCTAATACCATTCGACATTTCACACAAGTCGTAATTGCACCAAACCGCCGGGTTTCTTTTCGTTTCTATTATAGAAACAACCGTAGCATTGCTAGATGATTCTCCAACACCGACGGAAGATTGTGATTGCCCACATGATGATGCCATTATGATAATGAGTATAAATTTGAGAATTAAAACTGAAAGTGGAGTGTTGAGACTTGAGTTTGAGTGTATACAATTATAGATTACAATTTGAGAATTGAGAGTATATCCTTAGATTGAGAGGGTTGTAAGTTGTGAGTAAACCTCAAAATTACATTTACATATATAGTGGTTCTTCTGGAGGTTTGGCTCCATAAAGAGTCCAAAAAAACGGCCAAAAATGAGGATAGCCGTTTGAGAAAACGGCTAGTTTTCTGAGCAGAGATTTCTGCAGAAAGCAACTATCCGGCGGATAGGGTAAGGCTATCCGGCGGATAGCTTCAACTACAACGGCTACTTGGCAACAGAAACAACCTATCCGCCGGATAGCCTTACCCTATCCGCCGGATAGGTCAATCCGGTTCGAACCCTGTTTCATCCGGTTTGAGACCGGTTTCAAACCAAATTGGTTTCAAACCGGTTTTTGAACCTAAAAACTCAAACCGGTCCAATCCGGTCGGACCGGATTCAAACCGATCTGGTTTGAAAACCGGTTTCGGATCAGGAACCGGTTTTTTTGCCCAGCCCTACTAACAACACCTATTCAGGTATGTCGTAAATTAAACCAATATTTTTTTATAATCATTTGGTCTGAAAGTGCATATTGTTTTCCTTCTTCAATGAACCGGTCTTCAATGAACCGGTCATCGTATCGATAAAATATTTCTCATAAAATAAAAAATTAGGGGACTTCTCCTTATAATATATAACTAACTTTTTTTCTATCATATAACAAATATTTGACTTTCCAAGTATACGAGATTAATAATCAACGGTTTGTTAGCTATCGACGTATTTTTATTTTTATTATTATTTTTTGTCTTTCTCATAAACCCAGCTAAAATCTACTCCGTATAAAAAAGAAACTAGCCTAGTACCCGCGCAATGCGACGGCGGCAATAATATTATTCAACTATATATTCGGTGGTGAAATTGATTTGAATATATGTTTTAGATCAAACAAATACTAATAATATGAAGTAATATGATGAACAACACTTAAACAAAAATCATAGAAAATAGAAAATACTATAGTGTTAGGTAGTTAAATTTATTTATATATAGTGATTTTGTATTAAATAGAGGAATTGTTTTCAATTGTGTAAAAGGGTAAATTAAGATAATGAGAGGGGCAATTTGGGATTTTCCGATTCTCTTTAAAAAAATTTAAAACAAAAAGCCTAAATGCTTAATAAGGGTTTAAGATTAATTGATGGAAAACCGAAAATGCAAAACTACATGGGTGGCATAAGAAACCCTAAACCTTAAAATTTAACAATCTCCCAGTTGGGCAAAGTAAACCAAAGATGGCTTCTTCTTGTTCTTTTCTTGCATCGAAATCACGATTCTTGAAAAACATCATCTTTAGCAAATCCTTCAAACCCCTTTATAGTTTCTGTTCATCTGCGTATAAACCTCTAAATGACAAACCCCAGAACCAAAATTACATCTTTCGACCCATGAATCACAAAACCAGATGCTCAATTATGAAAGATCAACAACCGCTGTTGAGCATAATCCCGATACAGAAAAAGAAACATTTTACGAAATGATTGAAACTTTGTGCGGATTTCATAGAGTTGACGAGGCTAAACGGATTATTTTGGGTATGTCTAAAAAGGGTATTGATTATGATGAAGATTTGTTTGCTTAATCTGTGGTTATGCAAAAAAGCAATCGATAACCGGACATTGTTAAGAATTGTGTTAGTATTTTCTTGAAAATGGAAGAATTAGGTGTGCCCAGGACGATTAAATCGTATAATTGTTTGTTGAATATATTCATAAATGAAAAGAAATACATGTTGAGAAATATTTTAATAAAATGTTGTCTGAAGGTGTAGTTCCGAATAAACAATCTTATACATTCATGATCGTGGCTTTTTGTGGTTCTTCAAGAGTTGAGGCTGCTAAAGCATTGATCTAAGATAAGAAAAGTCGAAATCTTGATCTTGATTATTATAACACTATGATTAATGGGTATGTTCAAGTGAAGAAATTGGAGGAAGTAGAGAAAATGTTGATGGAGATGAAGGAACTAAAGATCGAGCCTTTATTGGTTACTTATAATTCGATGATAAATGGGTATCTTCAAGTTAGGAAAATGGAGGATGCAGAGAAGATTGTGGTGGAGATGAAGGTGCGAAATGTTGAACCTAATCTGATTACTTATAATACGATGATAAATGGGTACACTGCGGTTGTGAAAATGGAGGATGCACAGAAGCTTTTCGTGGAGATGAAGCGGAAAAATGTTGAGCCAGATTTAGTTACCTATGTGACTTTGATTAAAGGGTATGTGGTGGTTGATAGGGTAGATTACGGGTTGGAGTTGCTTGAAGATATGAAAAGAAAAAGATTTTTCGGGAGTAGAGTGGATGTTAATTCGTGTTTGGGTCAACTGAAAGAAGATTGTGATTTTGAGAAAATGTCGGAAAGTAAGACAAATGTGTTGCAGGAGGTGGAGGATCATGTGGAGAGGGTGGAACTATTGGCACTGCGTGATACTGTTCGTGAGTTGAGTGAAATTGCGGAACGAATTGGTAAAATAAAAATGGATAGAGTAAGGAGAGGTAGTGATGGCACCATTTGGAGCTAATAGAGGGAAAATTGTTGGTTGAGTTCTGAAGTAGAAACAGTAGAAATGGAGACTAATGCTTTCTTTGTTCCAAACACTTCAAATTCTTTGCTTTGAATGCAAAAGCGTAGAACTTTATTATTTTTGTTCGGGTTGGTTGACGTTCGATCATTTGTTATATGAGCTATATGAATGGGGTGGGTCTTTCTGTAGATATTAAATCCTAAAAAGTAAAATATAATGTAATGATAGAAAAGGGCAAAGCTAAATGAATTATTCCTCGAATAGTTGATGAATAGTATATATATATTAATTATTTGAATTTTGTTTGTTGATTTTCAAATGGTAATATGATACACTTTCATATTATAAAACATTTTTAAGAAATAAATTATGCAAAAGATATATGAAGTTAAACAAGCATGATTTGAATTATGTAGGGATGAGTATTGTGAATTAATTAAGAGGAAAAATTATGATGAAATTGGTGTTTAATGTTATGGAATATTTTTTGAGAAAATGTTAAATTAGGTAAAAGAGATGTGAGATTGAACAAACATGATTTGAACTATGTAAGATGAGTATGGTGGGTTAATTAAAAGAAAAAATGATGAAAGTATAAATGATTTGATGGAAAGGTAGATTTGGTATATAATAATAATTGTTTATTTTCTTATTATATAATAGATCTTTTGGTTTTAATTTACAAGATTTTTAAAGGTGAAGGTTATGTTATACTTATTTTTTGGAGAAATACAAAGGATGTTACCATTACCGATAAATATTTACTTAGATGATTTTTTACCCCTTTTAATTATAGAAAAACCATTAAAGTTATTTTAAAGTAGAAAAATAATACATGCTGATTTTATGTTTTATGTTGCTTATTATTTAAACATTGACATATTTATAATAAACTTTACAATAAATGAAAGACTACTATAAACATATTTAATGTTTATAAACACCATAGCTTAAACTATAATTTTAGAAATAATATAGTATATATCAGTAAGTATAAAATACAATTGAACTATTTATAGAAACTCTTGATAAATAAAAGTAAGTATAATCAAAGTTGACGTAAATAGTTAATATAGTAGGCGATGGTTAAAGCTAGATGGTTAAGATAAAATATAGGTTATGTATAACGGTTAATTGATTCTTTTTTATATTTGTGAAATTGTGGTTAACCAAATATCCAATCCCTATTTATATAAATGTATCATATATTAGAATATTAATACACTGATTTTGATATTTTAATATTAATTTATAAATTTACTCATTCAAAAATATATATATTTAGATCCCGACACAGTACTCGGGTTAAAAAACCCTAGTTAAACCTAAAGAGTAAATACAAAAGCCTATAGTGTATTGATACACGATTGACGAGATAAGTTGTTAACAGGTCGGGTCAACCCATACCCATTAGCAAACTAACCTATATAAACCATCCCCTTTCCTTTCCACTGAAAATATCCCTTATCTCTTATCCCCTGGCATTGCAAGATTTCCTAAAACCTCCATTAAAACCTTACCCTTAACAAGCATGTCTTCCTCTACAATAGCTGCATTCAATCTTCTATCTGTAACTTCATCTACAACCACCTTATCTAAAACATCATCTTCACTCACATCCTTTAGTATCTTTCCTTCTTCCACTAATCATAGTCTTCCCAAGCTTTTTTCCACTAAATCTTTTGTGCCCACTCCATCTTCTCGGTTTGTCCGAATTTTGGCCGTTGCATCTTCGTTCGATTTGGACGAGGAATTATCAAGTGATGGTGATGAAGAACAGCAGAGGTCCAATTTTTCACCTGACCTTAAAGTATATGTGGGTAATTTGCCATGGAATGTTGATAGTGCAGCTCTCGCTGGACACTTCCAACGTGCTGGCAATGTTGAGATGGTTGAGGTATAACTTAACTCTTTTAATCTTATATTTGGGTTGTATTCTTGAGGAATATTCATCGTTCATGGGTTATAGTCTTGTGTTGTTTGCTCTTTCTACTCATTAAGTTGAATGAATTCATCATTCATTGTATAATTTCAGTTTAGTTATTGAAATTTTGAATGACTTAATTACTTTCTTATTCATTTCGTTGGACAAGTTGATTGATTTCAAACAAAAGTTGCTAAGCATGAGTATATATTTTTGCATTTATATCCTTGTAATTTGTTGAATATCTATCATCATTGCAAACTAGAGGGTCATCTTTTTGGCATTTTATAAAAATAACAGTTGGCCTGCATGAAAAGTCAAGTTGAATCACTGCACTAATTGAAAAGACTGAAATGGTTAAGGCTATTATCGTTCATATGTTTTTCGTTTTTCATAGTTTGTCTCTTTGTGGTTTATTTTTGAAAGATATTGTTATATGTTATTATTCCCTTTTGCCCTTTAAAAGTTGCAAATAAATATCTGTTTTCAGCTCCACATGATTAGTTAATGATTCATTTTCCTGAAAATTTAAACGAATATTACATGTTTTGATATTTCTCAATTGGTCATCGGTAGTACTAATTCCTCTTAACAAGATTCATCATAATGTCCTTGCAGAAGGTATTATATTCATCCGAGTAATAGTCAGAAACTTTTTGTTGATGCAGGTTGTATATGACAAAATCAGCGGAAGAAGCAGGGGTTTCGGCTTTGTGACTATGTCATCAGTCCAAGAAGTTGAGGCGGCTACTCGGCAGTTCAATGGTTATGTAAGTTCCTAGATAGGATACTCATTTCCTTTTTTGTTATATGTAGCATCAACAAATTTTTGAATTTTGTTTTCTACAACAATTATTGTGTCTTTTTTATTCCATATATTTCAATTTTAAGTAAAGAGTGTACTGGAAATAGGAACTTGACGGGAGGCAACTTAGGGTAAATTCAGGACCACCTCCAAGCAAAGGAGAGTCTTCATTCAGAGGGCAAAGAGAAGGAGGTCGAGGCAGCTTTGGCAGTGAAGGAAGTCGTGGCGGGTACGGTGGTGGTGGTGGTGGGAGGAGTTCCGACACCAACAAGGTTTATGTTGGAAATCTTGCATGGAGTGTAGACAATCTCGCTCTTGAAACCTTGTTTCAGGAACAAGGAAATGTTATGGAAGCTAGGGTAGTTTACGATAGGGATAGTGGTAGGTCAAAGGGTTTTGGTTTCGTGACTTATGGTTCTGCTGATGAGGTTAACAAAGCTATTGAGTCATTGGATGGCCTTGTAAGTATTTTCATTATCTCGATCTTTAATTTCTTTCAAAATTTTCTTTTCTTGAACCTTGTTATTATTTCTTGTGCAGAACGTTGATGGTAGAAATATTCGAGTCACTGTTGCTGAAGCACGACAAAGGCCTCAGTTCTAAACAATCTTTGGGGTAAGTTTTTAGGCTTTGAGGTGTTTTTTAGGCCATATGAACTGAGCTTGCATCACATTTTGTCTAAAACAGTCGATCCTTGTAAGCGCAAGTATGTGTGTGGATTTGCAACTTTTGACCAAGTTGTGGCCGTAACTTACTAGCCTGTGTCGCAATTTGTAGAAGACGGTGATGCTTAAACCAAAGCTGCTACCGTTGGAGTTTTGTCTCTGTGACCTATAGAGCCTAGACTAATAGATGTTGTAACAGTTTTGAATTTTGCAAGATATCTTTCACTGTTTCAGAGTATGCTGTTAGACATTTTACAAATTTGTAATCGATGATTTTGGTGTAGGTATATTGAAATTGTTTGTGATAATATGATAAGAATCCTCGAATTATCGCCTTTGAACTGTAGATAGGCACAGGCTTACCTATTAAACAACGAATAATTTACAATGTAAAATGGATAAAGAAAGAATTTTAAGACTAGCAGTGTTGGTGTAGAAAAAAGTTGTTTAAGTACATTTAAGACAAAGAAGAGCATATCAAACAAGTGTTTCTATCTATACTTTTCATAATATGCTTTTATTTCTATCTTCTTAATATGCTTGCCTCTGTTTTTTTTATAGCTGAGTTTGGTTTCTTGTCTATCTAACAACATTATATTCAAGTCATTAAACTTTTTCATAATGTACTTTAGAGTTTAGAGAGTGGTTGTCATTAGAGTTTACAACTAGATTAATTAATTGGTGTTTAAATAAAATTAGCCTCTTATCTACTGAATTCATTAACATTATATACAAGTTCTGCTTTCATAAGTGAATGTTTTCAGCGGATTTGCTTAAGAAATTGAACAAATCGTTTGGTTTTGTGGCGTCTAAAAGTTTATATTTATGTTTGTCAAATACTCTAAAACTTTCTCATATTTACATGCACAAATTTGTGCTGAGATAAAAAAGTTATTTTTACTTTGAACAGCCAAGCTTGTTTGTGTTTATTAAGGCGTGTCAATGAAGTGTATTACGATGAGACTGGCAATTAATTTAGTCTTTTTGTGCATTACGACATGATACATATTAACTATCGTGTTGTCATTATTTAGGAGCATTTTCTTTATCGATGATTTTAATTTGCATGAATGGTTGCTTCTAATAAGATTAAAACGGGATGGTAATTTTATATAGTTAAAGGGCTGAAATATTAATCTTTTTGGACATAATCTTTGTTTGTTGTACGTAACTTTTCTACAATAAACTAATAACAAAAACGTTAGGTGTTGTTGATAACACACATACTATATAAAACGAAAAATAAATATGTTAATTTCATTAAGTTTAATGTATAGTCCTAAAAAGATCTTATAAATATCGAAAACAAATTATGATTGTTGTCCCTTGATTTGATCGGAATTTTTGACAAATGTACAACTTAACAATCATTCATGCTACGATCAAACTTATCATTTGTCCATTATATGGAGATATAGTTACATAAACAGATATGGTTTAACCAACATATGTTTTAGTACATGCAGCGCTTGGTCTTCAGCTCGATTTGAGTTACTGATTCGGAAAGAGACTAGGTGAAATATACAGACTTATATATGACAATCTTGGGTCACATTTGAGTTTTCAACTTTTATTTTACTGAAAATAATTTCACAACACTTAGCAAAATTTTGGACTATATGTATACAAAAATTTCCTTTCTAATGATATGGATGTACTAAGGTAGATTTTGTGAGTAACGTTTAGATAAGGTTATAAAAGTTGCAAGACGCCAAGACCTGAAGAGGTCGCTTAGAAGCCTAAAGACACACGAGGCCCATTAGGCTTACACGAATTTTGAGCAATTTCAAGAGTTTAAAGACATAAAAGCCCAAAGAAACCCAAGGCCCAATAGTATGTTTTTACACCATATGTCCACATATTACTGCAAACATAAATATATATATATATTGTTTTCTTGTATCAGAGGCGGCGGAGTTCTTCAACAGAGTTCAATGGGTCATGCATAGTAATAACTATGACCCCTAGATCCACAAATGTTGTTTTCAAAAGAATTAGTTTTGCAATTCAAAAATGACTAGCGGCGCAACTTGTTGCTCGTTTGCCTTCTACCTATATGTAATGTTATATCTTTCATATCTTAAAATAGGCATTGACTATGTTGTCGACTTCTAAAGAGCTAAAATATTATACGAATTGAAATATATATACTGGGAACCTAGGAGTAGTAAAAGCACAAAATTCATCGAGTATGTTTAAAAAACGTAAACATTACTGTAATCGGAGGATATGTTATGTGTCGACACCACCTAACTATGTTCTATAAGTAATAGTTTTCTAATAAGTCATCCTACTTTATAATTTATATCCTTCTAACTTTCGTATAGGTTGATAATAACATCTCCTTATTGCGTATCAACACTTGAGTTGATTGTTATTAGTTGCACCGACGATTTTTTCTTTTATATATTAATGTTTTGTTGTTATTATGGGATAACTACTATTAATTGCACATAAGTTATGTGCAACTTAGTGTAAAAGTAAATGACATAGTTATATATTTAAGTTTTTAACCTTTAAAAATTTATATAATTAATTCCTCATTTTATTCTTTATCATACCATAAATCTGATGCACGAAATATTTTCCTTATATTATATATTTTTATTTATTTCAAGGCCCGGCTCTACCTATCATGTAATAACCATGTACAGTGTTATATACGCCCCTGGTATTTCCCTTCCTGGACAAGTTAAATGCACAAGTGTGGGGCTCCATTTACAAGGTGCAAAAACCAGGTATACCACGAGTTGGTTTTGCCCTAGATTATTCGTGTAATAAGTACGTACATACATAAGTAAAACTGTCATATTATTGGTTTTAATATTAATTATTTCAATTGTCTCAAATTAAGTATTCTAACTTTATATTTTCATTTCGAATTAATGATACCGAAATGTATTAATAATTACACATTTTACTCGTAGGTATTCATATTTTATAAGTTTTGTTTATGAAACTCTCTAAAATGCCAAATATGTACTATAATTTCTAATGTATATACCAAACTTTCTAAAAACATTTTATTGTGTGTATCAAGAATCGACATATATACATACATTAAACATTTTAAAAAATTATACCTACAATATAACTTGAAAAATGTTAATACATAAAATAACAAAAAGTGTAAATTTCATACATTACAATACCATTATCTCTTTAATTTCTCAACAAAAAAAAATTACTTCAAAAACTAATAAAACAGCAAATACCTTCCCATGCGTATACACCACAAGTCGTGTTGTAAAGGAATATGGATAGTCCCATCAAACTTTTTGGACCAATATGTCCTGATCCATTTTGTTTGTGTAAAGTGAGGCAACTCTAACTCAACATATTCAAATAATGGTGTATGTTGTTCGGAGCGAATGTACAGGGGAAAAGGCAGCTGTCCTCTCGTAAAACTTCAGGTCATGTAAAATGATTTAAGGAGTATTAGTGACATTCTATACATGTTCCTCAAAAAACTAAATGGTTTCTTTTTACTCCCTTAATAAAAAGTAGCAATAGTACCCCACATTATTATCAACTTTTATTATAGAGGGAAGTCTTGGTTACGTGCCTCAATACAAACATTTGAATATAAAAAGATGTAGATGTCAAATAGAGAGTGGGTAGAGGAGATTTGGACTGAGGTTTACATATTCATCCATGTGTTTGTAGACATTCCATATACTTCCATTTTACCTTCATAAAGATCACAAAGCTCCACATCAATGACCCCATTTGTTTCATTATTTGGGAATGGTGGTAGGTTTACCTTCTATTTGTTTGATATTTCCAAAAGCATCTCTATCTACATTATTCATACATCTTAATTGTATCCTTATTTGATTTGAATGGACATTTCTTATTTCTGGTATATCAACTTAATCAACACTTGAAACTCACTGGTCAATAAGTTGTAAGTTAACTCTCACTTAACACTGTGTATATAATGTGTGAAAATTGTTGTGGATTTGCCGTTTAAAAATATACGATTCTCATTTTTACATACACAACTGTTTTCTGTACATAACTTTTGTACGATAAACTAATGGATATAAACATTAAGCGTTGTTAACAATACACGTGCGTCTATTCTATAAATCTAAAAGAAAGGGCAATTAGTGTTCACGAACTTGTTATATTCCTCCGTTAAATCATGTCAAGTGCCACCCACACGAAGGTAATTAAGTCATTTAAATTTTCCCTCTCTGCTATTATACGAGTTTAATTCCAAAATAAAATATCCAAATATGTAACACTTTGAATAGCATATGTTATTTCTCTTATAATAAAATTATATCAAAAGAAAAAGAAAAATCTTTTTATTAAGTTTATTGTAAAAGTCCTAAAAAGATCCTATATATATCCAAAACAAATTATGATGTTGTCCGTTGATTTGATCCGAACTTTTGACAAATGTACAACAATCATTCATGCTACTATCAAATTTATCATAATATATGGTTATATAAATAGATATGGTTTAACCACATGTGTTTTTATATAAAAATAAGAATAAGTATGATAACATATTTAACAAATCATACAAGATTTATAATCTCCATCCCTTGCTCTTAAATCTTACACCCATACACACCCAAATACACAATAAAGCTCCTTACTCTTCCAGAGGGCTTTGGATGCTGAACCACTCTTTGTAGCCCCATCACAACACACCCTAAAGTAAGACTGAGTAAAAAAAGTGCCCTTAACTTAAAGGCACCAAAGACAATTTGACCACAATTTGAATCCTCCAATCTTAACTATTTCCAACATTCTGGTGTCAAGGAATGGTCTCTTTTTTTGTCCCAGCAATAGTTATAAACCATGTACTTGCTTTGCACCCATTTCATGGCCATTTGTTGTCTCCTACTTAGACCGCCTCTCCGGTTTGGAGAGGCTGAGACAGGGTGGCACCGTGGTGGTGAGTAGGCTGAGCAACCCGTTGCTCTAAAATTGGTGAACCTCCCAACAAACGGTTGATACTTGTAATCAGCTTTGTATTTACCATCTTCAGTGGCCCATGAAGAGGCGTCCCATATTGACCCGTATAACCACATCGGCCTTAAAGGGAATGTTGCATCGCTTTTTCTAGGGTATCTTCGTATCGGTATATCATCCACAAAAAATCTAAAATACAAAAGATGAGAATTCATTAAAACTATATCATAATTTTTTTAGAACGACACATCCAGATCATACACCACACAATTTATACAATCACACACACACATACACATATATATATATATATATATATATATATCAGAGATTTGAGCGCACAACATTTAATTCATAAACTCAACAGATACCGGTAGATAAAATGTCCTTTTATATAACTAGATCATAATTAGTCAAAGGAATAGCATGTGACATAGGTAACTTTTAGTAAATTATTTCTCCAATGAAAATTGTTTTTTCTCAACAATAAAAATGAAATCCATGATAAAGGGTGATGAAAATGATGCCATTTTGAAACCCATGACTCAAAAATTGTATCCTTTCTTGTAGAACAAAATACTATGATCCATTTTCATTAATAATTCATAATTCAAATACATTTGATAGATTTTTAAATAGTGGGTAATATAGCAAGGTAAACTCACATTAAATCATGGGGGCTCCACAAAATCGCATAGTGATGAAAACTTTTGGTGGGGTCAAACCATAAATGAAACTTCATTTCTCTTCCAATAATTTTGCCATCACCACTTCCTCTTATGTAAACATTTGTTTGTAATGTGTATGGCTTCCCAAATGTTGTTCCAAGGAATTCTATGTCGACCTCATCATGGAACCCAGGATGTGCTTCATTGTTTGAAAGCTACCATATAAGATTTAAATAAAGCTTAAGATCAAAATAAATGTCATTTAGATATTAATCAAGATAAGTTATTAATAGGAAAAGTAAAAAACATGACATTTGAATTTCAATTAAAAAATAATATTTTGTTTTTAAATAATATCACAAGGTATTTGTATATAAAATTAAAAGAAATGACACAATTTTCAAAATATTAATGATAACTGAAAAGGAATCCACAACAAAAGAAGCATAGATTTTATGCTGCAAGACGTGTTATTTCGGTGGTTCCCACAAAATAATGATGGTGATAATAATACATAAGATAAAACATCACCCAAGTGATTCTTCGATAATATTTTTTGCATAGTTAACATTACTTGTTTCTACTTGTCAATAACATGCTACCTTTCCCTAAAAATAAGTGTTCTACTTTATTAAGGGCAACATATAATAAAGGAAATAATTGTCTAGATATATCAAATGAGTTACTTATTTTATATATTACCAATTCGATTATTTTTTTCACATAATATCATTCTAATTCGCAAACATGAAAAAATTTACAAGATTGAAATTTCATTTTGTAAAATTACAATAGCAATTTTCAATATTATCCATTTTACAATATTTGTAGTTAAAATATGCTTTATTGCGAAATTGATATTGCTATTTTGCAAAATTCATATTCTTATTTAATATTGCGAATTGAAATTTCAGTCTTTCGAATTTCCCAACCTTGCGGAATGAAGTGATATTTTGTGGAAAGAAAAATCGTGTTGATAATATGTAAACTACTTAACCTATTTTGTATATCTAGGTAATTATCTCTATAATAATTTATAGGCATTTGCTATTTATGGTACTTAGTCAAGCATATTTTATTTTAACAGAATTATTTGATAAAGAATAAATTTTCATGTTTATAATTAATTTTATCACGATGTTATTATTGTTGTCATTAATCAAGAAATTTAATTCATGCATTATCAACTTATTAAAAATATCTAAATAGTTTGTAATTAAAAATAATAATTTTAACCTATTACCTAATGAATATGTTAACAAAACTCTAAATTTAAAAATTAATCATCAACACACTAAAGAAATTTCAATTCATATTTTCTTCATTTTATTTTATTAATATGGCATTATATAGGTTTGAGCAATACTCAAGTATTGTGCACTAAATCATTTATAATAATTAAATGTTCTTACATTTTGCAGAAAGAAAGTAGCGAGGGAAGATAAATATCGTTCAAACATATTAAATGGAAGGCGATATTTATACAATAAAAATCAAAACTTACTGATGTATTAAATCGTACACAAATTAAATGTTATGGCACAACTATTCAGTGACAAATCTAAGAATACGTATTATGGGGGGCATTAAATTTTTCTGAACCGTATAACTTATTTTGTTATATTAAATAATAATAATAATAATAATAATAATAATAATGTTACTGAAACTAACAACCATAGTGTATGAAGAAACATTTGCAAACTAACTCTTGAAAATAAAACTAAATAACGTCATAAAAAAATTAGATTAACATCAATATTTGATCATTAACGACATGAAAACTGTAAAAAAGCGATATCTAAGTTTCTAAGAACTGTTTACGACTTACCATTAAATTACAGTTCGGGGGATTTTAATGGCGATGTGTCATAACTAAAAAGTTGACCCTTACGAAAATTTATATTCAAATGTTATAACATGGGAAGTTATATAAAATCCGTTAATTTTAGTGTTTCACAAATATTGTTTTTGAAAATACCCTCTACTAATGTATATAGAGTGACAAGTTAAGCACATAAATTTATATATATATATATATAGTATCAAGATTTAAAAAGAAAGAAATTTTGAAAGAGAAAGGGGAGAAATATATATTTAATATTAAGATTCAGAAAAACAACTATTGTTCAATAAAAAATAAATATAATTTAAAACTGAATGAATTTTTTTTTACTGAATCAAAGGGTTAAAAAACTTTTCTCCCATTTTTTCACTAAATTTTCTTTCTCCCTTAAATCCACTCCTCTATATATATATATATAATATAATAATTATTTTTGAGTTTGTTAGGTCACTGTGAAAACCCTCCAAGTACTTCATTTCATAATGATTCTGAATTCTACATAATGTGCATAAAAATTAAATTGAATACAATATCACTTCATTCTAAATGTTTAACTCCGTATTTAACAATTTTATATATAATAAAACATCATCTATTTTCTTATTTTAAGAAATAATCAAATGATATCTATTATTTTTCCAATCACAACGCATTAAATAAAAAAAAAAAAAAAAAAACAAATACTAGACATATAAGTACTAAGTAGTACGTATAGATTCTGCAAATCGTAATGACGCAAATTCAGAACATGTTTTTTACCTTTTTTGACCATGCATATTTACTTATAATCAACAGATAATATTGGTACTTTTTTTATCTGATATTTAACTGATACATAATTAACTAAATCTCTTTTTCTAATGGTTATGGATGGAATTTTTTTAGAACGGCTTATTAGATGTTAGGGGTTCAGGTTTAAAAGGGACATCCAATTGAACAGTATGCTAACCCTGAGATCGACCTATTCCTCCTTTTTTTATCGCCTGAAAGGTAAAAGTCTCGAGTGAAACTCGAACTTGAGACCTTCCCTAGCCAAACATCCCCTCCCAAAAGTCCCATAAAAAAATCTTAGTAATCAACTGAGTTAGCCCAATTGATTAATGGTTATGGATGGATTGAAGAATCGTTATTAATAAACTATTATCTTTTTCTAAACGTGGATGCTAATCTTAAAATATGTAAAGCATATTTCTTTTAAGAGAATTTACAAAATGGGAGAAGTTGAGGATGTGACATGTTGTCGAAAAGTAGAAAATAATTGGGGAAGGACATTAGGTATTGAGATGAAAAAGAGTGTTGTACAGTGAGCTTTAAAGCTTGTACTAATCAATCATTGAAATGTTAATGATTTAATGCTTACATAGAATGCTGTTATGACTCCAGCAGTGTAACCCGGTTGAAGTTTGATGGATGCTCCAAAGTACCCGGATCGAAACGGTTTTACCGACTTGAATCCACTTCCTGTGATCATCAGTATTTTCAAAATTTTATATTTCCATGTTAAAGAAGAAGAAAAAAGGAAGCAAACTCATTAATATCATATCATATATTTATATTATATAAATTATATTTATCAAAATGCTTTATCAACTGTTAAATTTTAGATATAATCTTTCTTCACCCACCGCCTTCGTCGACTACCTCCCTAACTGCTATCACCGTCGAAAAACTCCGACCACTCACTGTTGTCGTCAACAACCGTCGTTTAGTCTAATTGTATGTTTGCCGATATCACCTCACCACCACCAAATCCGTACCACCACCTTCTTTTCTGGCGACTTCGTCGTTCTTTACGGGCCGACATCCTCTCCTACGACTAGTTAAGGCGTGCTAGTTTTATTTTTAAAACAAATATAGGGAAAAAGAAAAGATTCTAGTGTTTCTTTGATGATAACTTTTTAAATTTCAAAATCCATCATCTTCTCCGTCTTTTATTTTTTCTTAGTTTCAGTTGGTATTTTTTGGGTTTCTATTTGGCGGGAATTTTTATGCAAAACGGATTGTGTAGGTGATTGGTTCAATGAAATATTTGTACAGTAAAAGCAACGTCTTAAATGGACAGATGTGGTCCCAAGTTAATAGGAATTGTTCAATGATTATGTAAAATCACTCGTAATGTAAAAAACTTCTTCTATGATACGTCAGCATCTCGTATATATTTATTTATAAAGATTAAACGATGCCAATCAAAAAAATTTATTTAAAAAAAATGAACCTCAATACTTATCAATGATATGTTTATTACACACGACAACAAAACATAAGGTCTCACAAAACTTCCGTCTTGAAGCTTCTTGAAGAAGAAAAAATTGAAAGATGGAAGCAGGACGTGCGGGTGACAACAAAAAAGGCTAGAAGAATGACAGTAGCAGGAGGCTCTCGTTGGCACTGCTCTAAAGGTATTGCTTAAGGGTGTTCGAACGGTCTGCCTTTGGTTTTTAGAAAAAATTAAAGTCACTTGATATCCAAACCAAAACTACACAAACCCAATCCAAATCAACCGAATAGAAATTGGGTTAATTGGTTTAGGCCTCGTAAATCCGAATGTGTGATAACAATCAGAAAAAAAAAATACTAGGCGAACCCAACTTTGGGATGCAAAACAATGTATTCATAAAATTGTTGTACAATATTGTCATAATAGATTTTAATATATCATCGATCATGAACAATGAAATCATATGTTCTCAATTTAGCTATCCAATATTAGTTTTCTTAATTTCTTAATGAACTAAAACAATGAACTTTTAATACATTAATAAATAAATAAAAATACTTTATTAAGAAACTACACTAAATGTGAAGAATTGAGTATGGTTGTTAATTTTTAAAATCAAGTAGACTCTATCGATTTGTTGGTTCACATGTAAAAAAAGAATTGTATTGATATTCTATCGGGTTTCGGGTGGGCCTTGATACGAAATTTTTGTATCCAAATTCAAACCAAAAATCAATCTAATATATCAGTTTAAACCAAATACGTTTTAGAATAAGTATTTACGCATATTGATATTCCAACCTAAATTAATACAAACATTAAAATCATTTCTGTATAACACAACATTTGAAAAATGCACACATATGAGCTATCGCTTTTAAGTATAACTATTAAGGGAGTACATCTAGCCTCAAATAAGAAAATCGAAAAATTTGTAAGATGAGATCAATAAATGTCTACATATCAATTTAATTTAAAAGCTTCCTGTAGTTGTATAACCAAAATGAAACGAATTTTTTTAATGCTTTATATAGTTATCATGTTAATCCTGACATTTTATCTATGTCGTACGTTTTGAACCCTATTGAGTAACTTTCAACCTCTTTTGTAACACGAATTACTCATAAAACAAAAAGAATATGAAATTTTAGAGAAAGAGTCAAGAAGAGAGTGACCTGACGTACGATCGAGCCAGATGGCAAGAGCATTGTTGTTGATGGTTTGATGACTAGGACCCCAAAGGTTTCTAAAGCCTTGGTTAAAGGTCATAGACCTGAATTTTGAGCTTGGGTAGAACCCAGGGGAAGGTGGCCAATAGCCAGCATTGGTCATTGATGGTCCAGTGAGTATAAAAACAAGTGAAAACAACACTGAAATCCCCATAAAAAGGTAGAGATATTTAGACAAGAATAGAGAGGAGTAATGAGAAAGAGTGATGTGAAGGTGTATAAATGGAGAGAGGTGAGAGGTGGGTAGGGTAGGGGTGCATGGGGAGAGTGTGACAGATGGTACATTTTATATATCGATACTTGTTATACTTAGATGTTATGTTTAGAGCCTTGCAAATGAAAAAAAGAACATAGAAAAAGTATGTACTCTAATGACAAAAAAGAAAGATGTAAAAGCTTTTTTTAGAAGGTACAAAAGTAAACTATAAAAATATCATCATCTCTACATATATAAAACGTTTTGTGCTTCAATAATAAAAGAATAATTCAAAAGCTTTTTTGCTTAGAAGACGTTTTAAGTGGAAATACTCTTACAGAATAGACAAAGCATAAATATGGGTAACTAGTCATTAGGACAAAAGATGGTACAATAAATATGGGTACAAGTGTGAGATGTTAGTATGTTACTACATTATTTTAAGTTGATTTATCGTCACCCATTTTACTTTGGTGCATGGGTTTCTGTAAATTAAATTATTTAAACGAGGATTTATCAACTGAAATTCATGCTGTCGAGTTTTTGTTGCGTTACATTTGTATTAATACCTTATTCAACAACTTATATAACGGTACAATAATACACATAAAAGTAACTTTCCTCTACAATATATAGTTTTTAGATGTATTTGGTAAATATTTATATTGACCCATATATTCTATTGTATTGTTGTACGTACTTTATAACCAGTTTATATACATTACTCGTATCTTTATGTACGACTTATATTGAAAAATGATACTTATGTCCAAAATAAGTCTGAAAGTACACTTAATTCTTTCATAACGTTGATGTTTAGGTCAATTTATCTTTTCTCGTCTTATATTTTGGATTTTTCACATGTTTTCATATTATTCCTCCTTCCATTTCTTTTCTATAATCCACCAACAAAATAATTAAATTTTACGATGGATGCAATTCACGTAATAATTAATTTGTGATTAATATCTCTTTTACATCTGTACTTGTATTAAAACTAAATTTGATTTATAAAATACTCCGTAATTACTTAAAGGGTAAAATAGAAAAAACGGTTTTTTATAGCTATTATTTTTATAATAAAAAATGATAATTATTTTGAAATAAAATAATAATAAAAAATGAATAACAAAAATAGAAAGAAAAAATAGTTTAAACGCCTTTGTGTACGTGTACATTAGTCGCAAATATTATTATATTTTTTCCTTCATGCTAAATGATTAGAAAAAATGATTAGAAAAAGTGTAATAATAATATACTTCTTCCATCTTAAATTTGTCACTAAATATAAAACACACATTTTGAAAACATATTAATTTCAGTTTTAATCTTATTATAATGACAGTGTTAACTCTCAATTATTAATTAAATGAATGTTTTGAAGTTTGTGTAGGTTTAAAACTAAAAGTAGTATGAGTATTTAATCATTAATTTATATTTATTTTTAGAAGTAGATAATTATTTTAAAATTAATAAAAATAGTACATTGGACAAATAATTTAAAATGCAAAGAATAATAGGAATTAGTTTAGGTGTGAATGTTTGCATTTATTATCCTTATAATGGATCTGTATTATTTAAAAATGACAGTTTTAAAAGTGACCATGATCAATCTCCTATTTCTCTTTGTGTATTAGATTATCATATTATACTGTATATATATATAATGAGGGTCGAGAGGGGAATAAAAAAATTTAAAAAGATAGGGAAACAAATCTCAACCCTCGATTTCATCATAAATGAATTTTAAAAATCACAAATAATTTTAAAATTTAACATTCATCACAAATGAATGTTAAAAATACTTATTTATAAAAAAAGTCAAGGGCTAAAATTTATTTTCAAAGAGTTTCAATGAAGGTACAAGAATTTTGTCCTCCATTCTATTAATAAACTATAAACGGATAAATAAACTCGTCAAAATTAAAGCATCGGCTTACAAACACTCCAAAGAGCTTTATGTTATTAATGATTAGACTAATTACCATATCCATCTTATAATATTCTATTCATTTCAATTAAAATGTACACGGTTTAAAAAATATATAATCATTATATTATTGTTATATAAAATATTATCTTTGTTATTTAAATTTTTTTTTGATTGATTGTTACGTAAAAATAAATACTTATGTAGGATAAACAAAAATTGAAAGAAAGTTAGAATAGAATGAAATGAATATAATATAGCATTTATAATAGTTAGGTATGACGGCTGTTATCTTTACATGATTTCTTATATTGTTTATGTGAGTTAAATCTAAAGATAATGAATACCTTATTTAAGATTTAGTTTTGTTTTTTTTTTATATTGTATATATTTTATAAAACTTAGTTGCAACAAAATTATAAGTTTGATAAACCTTGTTTGTGACAAACGAAAAGAGAACGATAAATGAATCACAAAACATGAATCAAAAGCATTCTCGAGACAACACTTGTATTTCAGCTCGGAACGTTTTTTATTTGACAGTTCTTTGGATGTTAAATTCTCAGAACGGTTTTTATCTGGCAATTCTTTGAATGTTAAATACCAGCGGATGGATTACTAGATTGAAATCAGTAAGATCAAAAGGTTCACATAATATATATGATTTTTTGAAGTGATGTTTTCATGGTAATTGTTTTCTACAGTATGGAAGTTCACATGATTTTGAAAAATGTTAAAGATAATATTAAAAATACCACCGGAACCCAACCCTACTGGCACAACGATGTATATATCATCGGTTTTGGTTCTGAGACGGGTTGGGTGCTAGGGGTTTTTTATTTTTCAGTTAATCAAGGATAGATTGTTTACATCCATAGTGAGCTCGGTGATTTCTTAGATCACCCGGGTTCGTGTACAAGTTTTCAATTTTTGTACCATCATTCCCTTTTGCATGCCCATTATAAACACAAGTGAACTTATTACATGGTTACCTTTAATGGGAAATATATTTTGTACTTTTGATCAAGGGTATGATGTTTTTGATATATGAATAGAGAAGGGTAGATGGGAATCATTAAATGTGTCTCCTTGACTCTATTGATGTGGATGTGGCCTGTGGGGGCATTCGTGTGCATGGGCATAATTTAAAGGAAAGCAATATATAATATTATTTTGTCTAGCCTTCAAAGCAACAAATATTTTGATTACCCACGATATTGTGTCTCTTTCTTACCATTTTTGCAAGTTCCTTATCTACGTTTTTATAAAAAAATAATAGAGAAACTTGGATATAAGTTACTACAACATGTCCATATAATAAAATGACTATCAATTCAGTTATGTTAGATTGTTAGTAAGAGGAGTCCCAATAGTAACGTCAGTTTTTAGTTGGTGTGGACTGACGAGACCGACGCTATTTGCACGGTCTCGTCAGTTGTTGCGTCGGTCGGGGTTCGGTCGGTTTATCGACGATCCTTCGGTTGTTTTTTTTTTCTTTTCTCGTTTTTTTTCTAATACAACGACTACAACATTCAAGTTTTTGAATTTCATAAACTGGGCCAAACGACCATTTTCAAAAACAGCAAAAAATAACTTTTTTATTATTTATTTATTTTACCTATTAATTCATACACAACTACTCTTATATATATACACTTCAAAATCTTTGTAATTTTTAGAAAATGTAATTTTTCTTTTTAATTACTGTAATGTTTTTGTTTAATGAAATGTGTTTTATATATGTAAATTAAAAAGTGATCGAAAAATTGACCAAGTAATTGTCAATCAATTTTAAAAAAAGCTGACGTGATACTAATTTGGAACAGAATGATCAGTCAATTTTACCTTAGCATTTAGTATGGCCTAATTAATATATACAGCTGATGTGACGATAATTATCGATTCAAAAGCTATTTGATATTGACCACATATTTATAATCAAATGCCTCAAGACTTTAATTACAAATGCACATCACATTATTCATGCATCCTGAATATTGACGGTGGAGGTGTACCTATAAACACTTTTATGATTGATATGATAATAAATTATAGATTATATTTCATAAAAGTTTGATTTGAAATGTATGATAACTATTTTAATTTATTTTATGTCAGTTTTCAGATATTTTAATACAGTTATAAATCACAATTGGATATACAAATAATTACTCGTCACGGAATATGCACGGATATATCACTAGTCTAGATTAACTTTTTATAACTTGGTTTAGCACCTAATGATTAGTAATTTTTTTAAGTCTAGTAATTTGCTAGACTTTGAGTTTTATAAATTATTTTTGCTGTTAAAAAAGAAAACATTCTTGTTTAATGATGAACGTATGTTGTTTGTTGTTATACGCGGATACATTGCTACTGTAAAATAATTTATGAATGAGTTTACATAAAGCTAGAAACTACTAGTATAAAATAATTTATGAACGAGATTACATAAAATTAGAACAGTCAACCGCAAACATAATGAAAATTCTCACATTTCCCTAATATGAAATTCATATAAACCTGTTTTTTCTTTTTATAGTTTTGTATAATTCCATGATTGACAAGTAAAATTTTATTAAAGACGATGACTTGTATCTAGTAGTGCAATGATTTTTTTTTCCGTTCTTCGGTTTTCAGAATGTTAAACCTATATTTTATAGCATATATTATTTAATTACACACATGTATAAATTGTTTCTCAATGGGACTTGGATCTAGCTACAATCTCGAGTCTTGATTAAAGAGTTTCTCAAACACCCATAGACTAGAGGTCCTATGGACTTTAACTAAAATTACGAAGCATAGTCTACCCGCATAAATAGATTGATAGTGTCTAGTACCCACACCACAAAGTAATGCGTTCTCCCATACCGCAATCATTGACAACCACCACCCACCTTCTATCTCTGTTCATCTTGACGTCGTTAAGGTTTTATATATGCATAACTAATATCTTCTTTCTGTTATTCGAAGTAATGGAAGGAGATGAGCAACGTGTCACGACGTGAGCCTCTAGCCAAAAAGCAAGAGATACGTATTAGTTAATATTTTATATAGTTAAAATTACCAACAACGAAATTACCTTTTAATCTATAACATAATTTTACATAGGGTATGTTTAAACAAAATTAGCTATTAGATGTAGCTGGTAGATGTAGCTATTAGCTGTAAGCTGAAGCTAGTAACTTAACTGCAAATGGAGTTTTATTTGTGAACTGTGTTTGGTAAAGTAGTTGTAGCTGTAATTTCAAATGGTAAAATGATTAAAAAGCTCCTAAAAGCTAGTTGGAGTAGCTTTTAAAATAGGAACTTAATTTTCAAACTAAAAGCTTTAAGCTTGTGTATCCAAACAAAGCTTTATTTTTTAAAGAAGCTTAATTTTCAAAACAAAAAGCTTCTAAAAGCTCTGTGCCAAACAGGCCCATAAATGTAGATGCCGTATATGTGAAGTTAAAAGAAAATAAAGCATGTAACGATAAATGATGTGATTAATATACGTATTACTAGTTTTACATATATCATAATAAATTTCATGTCTCATGATAATTGGCTAAAAATACAATAATTCATGTCTAAATTTATCAATTCTAAAAGATGTTATTAATAAATTCTAGAAGATGTTATTAAAGAAAGAAAAGGAGAAAGAGAGGTATTCCGTACATAGGTCATAAGTGATCGAGCCCACCGTACATGTGGATGTTGACAATGAGCGCTATAATTTGCTTTTCCTCACCATCTGTTTCGGTGTTCCCCCATCCCCACCAAAACTTCAAATCAGTATTTATTCCTATAATATATTTTTGATAAATGTACAACAAAGCATCGCAAAGTTTTAGTAGATTTATGGAAAATAATGATGGAAATGCCATCACTCATACGGAGTATGTCCTAATATCTTTTTTCATTAATTTATTAAAATTGAATTAGTTTTGGGGTAATTATCTGCTGGTATCAGATTCCTATAAACATATATGTATTTGATTCAATTTGATTTAGCTTTTAGTAATGAACAATTGGGAAAAAGAGTGAAAAGTAGCCTCGTCTGGGCAACCTTTTAGGGTTATCTTAGTGTGTGGTTTCCAGCATTCTGGCATCAAAAACATTTTGTGTTAGAAGCCTAAAGTACGGTGTTTAATTTTTGGTGTTTCAAGCATAAAAAGTATAGAATGTTTTGGCCCAGTATGAGGCAGTAGGGTTCAATTTTGACCCAGTATCATGATAACTGAACTTTCCGGTTAATTGAAGATCTTAACCGTTCTATCTTTGTTAATCAGTTATTTGTATGTTTTGGGCCGGTAATGATGGAAAACCACTCCATACTCAACCCATTCAAGAGTCCTCCCCATATAACAACCCATCACTACTTGGGCTTTGGGTCGCCCTTGAAACCCGACTATGAGGTAGCTATTGAAGAGTGATTCGTCACTTCATGCTTTCCATTTGAACAATTTCACACCTAAAGTCAAATACATTTAATTTTATGCGATCTTAAAGTATCTAACATAAATCATTTACCCTTGATCAGATTGATTCTTGAATGACCATGAGCTTTCATGTTAGGTGTGTCATGTTGTAATCGATTTTGGACTTTCAGCAGCAGTGCCGTCTACCCATGGTCGGACTGTAGGTCAGTTCGTTCACATGTCGTCTTGGAGATTTTATGTTGATGTTTTTCAATGTAAGATGCGAACATATGATTAAAGGGGATACTTTATCGGTGACGTTGACAGCACAGATACTAATGCTGCGTCGTGTGACCGATAACTGATTGAATGGAACTAACAAGTCACTTCCTTCTAAATGAAGAAGACAAAACAAGAAGCCCACTAAATCAAATCTATTATTTAAACTTAGTTGAAGATTACATAGAATATGAATATAGCTTTCCCAGTTGATTGTGCAAAAAGAATCATACAATCCTAAATGCTTCATAACAACCAAAAACAAACACAAAAGAATTGTAAACACAAGATATAGAACCAGAAAAATCAAAAACTTTGAATGATCCCTACACATTTTTTCCCGACTGTATCCTTCTGCAATAAAGCTTGTTGATTCTCCATTCAGGTAAAATAATCCATAACTTCAGTAAAACGCGCTATACTCAAGCTTTTGGCTTTAGAGCCTTAGGAGTCTCCCAGGTGAAATCGGGATCTTCACGGCCAAAATGCCCATAAGCAGCGGTTTTCTGATACCTGAAATTCCCACCCCTTTTAAGGTCGAGATTGATAGCCATCATTCCTGGCCTGAAATCGAAGTTTTCCTTAATCAGAGCAAGGATATCCCTATCAGGGATTGTTCCGGTTTTGTACGTGTCAACAAACACGGATAGTGGCTCAGCTACACCAATAGCGTACGAAACCTGAACAATGCACCTGCGGGCTAGCCCAGAAGCTACTATACTTTTGGCTGCTTGCCTAACAATATAAGCACCACTTCTGTCAACTTTAGTTGGGTCTTTCCCTGAGAAAGCACCGCCACCGTGAGCACCCCACCCCCCATAAGTATCAATGATGATCTTTCTACCTGTTAGACCCGCATCTCCATGGGGCCCACCGATGACAAACCGACCTGACGGGTTCAAATGGAAGATGGTGTTCTCATCAAGATATTGAGCTGGGATAACGGGTTTAATCACGTGTTCCTTAAGATCGGCTGCGATTTGATCGTTAGTCACGGTCTCATCATGTTGGGTGGAGATGAGAACGGTATGAACCCGGGTAGGGACCATCGCACCATTGTCGTTGTGATACTCTACGGTCACTTGGGTCTTACCATCGGGTCTGAGCCATGCGCAGGTCTTGTTTTTTCTGACCTCGGTTAGCTTAGCACCGAGCTTGGTTGCAAGAACGTGGGTTAGTGGCATAAGTTCGGGGGTTTCGTCAGTTGCATAACCGAACATGTGACCTTGATCACCTGCACCGATGTCTTCGGGTTTCTTGGTTAAGTGACCGTGAACACCCTGAGCAATATCTGGGCTTTGTTGCTCGATGTTGACAAGAACGTTGCAGGTGTCAGCATCAAGTCCAACATCAGCAGATGTGAACCCGATGTTTCTGCAAGTGTCACGAACTATTTTCTCATAGTCAACAGTTGCTTTAGTGGTAATTTCACCGAAAACCATGACCATGTTGGTTTTAGTACATGTTTCACAAGCAACTTTGCTTTCGGGATCCTGTTCTAAACAAGCATCAAGGATGGCATCTGAGACTTGGTCACAGAGTTTGTCTGGGTGTCCCTCGTTGACAGATTCAGATGTGAATAGGAAGGTTTCCATCTCTCAAATGAAGTAATGAACTGCATAAAATGGAACAAAAAAGTCTAAGTTTTTACACTGAACGTTACTTTCCTAGAAGCATAATACAATAAATCAAATGAGATTCTTATTGTGCGCCTTGTGAGTGCGTTTGGATCCGCGAAGGAAATCTTATCTTAGTTAACTCTAAGATAAGAATACTTCATAATTAAGCCATACTATTACTAATACATCAAGAAGTTAGTTATAACAATCTACTTAGCATCTTTGTAATGTAGTTACCAAAAAATTCAAAACTAAAAGAATATTTTTACTGCATTGTAGATGGAATAAACATTGCATGAATATAGCTTTTTTATAACATTATGACATTCCTCGAAACACAATACATTAAAAGGAATGAGATCTATACTCTAAGATAAGAAAATTGATAATTCTGCCATACTAAATACACAGTAGTATGCAGCCATTTAACTTGGCCATCAATACTCTTAATGGTTCTGTAAGTTACCAAATGGTCGAAAAGTGCAACTAAACGAATACTTTTTTTGCACTTCACATGGAATGGACATTGCATGAGTTTACTATATCCCATCATGGTAAAAAATTATGCAAAGTGCTTCTACAGCCGAGACAGAGTAATTGTCACAAATGTAGTTAGATCATTGCATTAAATACAAGTTGTTAATCAGTGAAATCGACACACAAGGAACATTAGAGTCCTATTATAGCTTGAAACTATTTCTACAATTAAGATTTTTTTAACAGTGCATTGCATCATGAACATTACATCCGGTGTTAAATCAACTCCATTTTGTCACATTAAATCACAATCATTAAGATGGTTTAAACCTAAAAGTATACAGTATAATCAATAATGTTAACGATGTGTGGCCTGTTTGTATGTATTAAAAGGTATATAAGTAATGAGACCGAAACAACAGGGGCACGGGATCTACTTAAACCCTAATTAAAACAATTTCGGCATTAGTTTGCTTAAAACCTGATTAAAAAGAAAGATTTATTAAACCCTAAATGAAATCACATATATAAAAGAATCAACTTAAGAGTAACAAAATAGATATAGTATAATGTTGAAAATGTACCTGGTTATATGAAATGAGATGCAGAGATTTTGGGGGAAATGGGAGAGAGATGGTGAGTGGGTTGAATGAAAACAGTGGGATGTATTTATAGATGCGGATGGATTTTTCTTTATGAATAAAATAAATAAATAAAAACAGGGGAACGGTGAGTTTGGATGCGCATGTGACTCAGTGAGTGCCGACACAAGTTGTACAGGCAGGAGCCACTTGAGGTACACCCATTGCCAACCCAGCCCCACTCCTCTCATGGGTCCCACTTTCCTTCCCACCGACGAAAACTGTGTGGCGAAATTGTTTTTTATAACGTATTATTGAATTTTCTAATAAAAAGGAAAAGAAAGTAATAAAAAAATATATAATATGAAATAGATTACATATATTTTCAACTTAAAAACAAAGTAAAAAAAAATAATAATAATTAAATGTATTATTTTTCTTCACAATCACCTCAAAATTAAAAAGAAAAAATTTATTATAAAAGTTCATCATAAATCATTCTTTTTCGTTCTTTTTCTTCCTAAAAAAAATTGAGCGTAACTTTTTATTATTTTCTTCTATTGATTTCTTTTCATTTCCACTAAAAAAATTCGAGAATGCAACGCGGGTTGAGGGAGGGAATTGTTACTGCAAAAGTGGAAGAGTAAATAACACTATTTTGGACTTTTAATTTTTTTTATCAAATAATTTAATAAATTGAAATAAATAACAAAATAAATAAAATAAAAAAATAAATTCATTAAAATAAAAAATACATATTACAAGTACTAAAAAACATAGCTCATTTTAATTTAATCCATTTTAATTTTAATAGGTTTAACCCAATTAAAGTGATATAAATATAATAGCCTATTTTATAAAGCTAATTCGATCATCTTCTTCCTACAAACAACAAAACACACACAAACTATTCCATCTTCTTTCTCAATACAAAAGGAAAACAAAAACAAAAAGAAGGAAAAAACAGTGTCACGCGTCGGACATTGTTCAATAACACTATCTACAGTAGTGTCTCGAACGCTGCCGAAGTGTGAGTAAATGACGTCAAATAGCATTCACAAGCGAAAACCTTGATGAAAGCACTTTCACTCCGTATTTTGCTACTGGAGTACAATTTAGTTAAATACTCGTATCATCATTCAATTGTCATCATCAAATGTTACCCTTAATATAATAGATATATATGTATTTAAAAGGAAAAAAAAGATATACATTTATATACTTTTTAACTTGAGTTTCATGCTATTAATGTAGAATATTAATGAATATTAAATATATAAATGTGAAATCTTAATAAATATCAAATATTATGATTTTTAATATCATGTTAAAAATACTTATCAACAATGCTAAAATATCAATACCAAATAATTTTAAAAATGATAAAAATCTTTTTTTATTTAAATTGTCAAATGTAATACAACCTTAAATCGAGACTCTTAAAGCTTTTAGCTAGCGATTCTAATCGTTGTTATTTGCAATTAGATTGAGATAATTAAAGGATTCGTCAAAAGTTCCTTTTTGGTTTTGTGTTCGATTAATAATCTTAAGTTATGTTGAAAGTGTTTTTGAATTTATTGTCCATCGATTGTAAAGGTATTGTTATTAAACTAGATAAAACTTAGCAGACGGCGTATGTAAAATTGAACTGAAAATCGTAACACAAGCTATTAGTAAACACCGAGCTGGTGCAACTCGACCCGACCAATCAATTAATAAGTTATAATTGACAATTTCAACAACCCTTTTATCGATACTTTTAACCCTTTATGCTAAACATCAGATTTCAAAAAAATTATAGTGCAACGCACGGATCTGACTTACTAGTATTTAAAAAAGTTTAAGTGTATAGTTAGTTATATGATTGGTGAATGTTTAAAAAATTGAAATTCATATATTAGAAACAGTAGTAGAAGGACTCGACATTTTTTAAGTCAGCATTCTAAGTATATATTAGTGATCGTGCTCGAACATATGTATATATATGTATTTAACAAAATAATTAGGATATATGTTTAAATTAATTAATAGTAGTAAATACTAAAAGATGGAAAAATATTACTCTTTGGAACAGTGACTCGCGTGTTTAAACATACGCAATTATCCATGTATGTATGTAGATTTATATTAGATCTCAAACTTGTGGTCGAATTTGTATTTGTTTGTTTGTAAGTATGCAAATAATATATAAGATAAAGTGAACATTTCTCTTGCAACTGATAGTATTTAAGATGAGTCAAATAACACCGTATTATAAATGAATCTAATTACACATCACGAAATCCAAAGTGTGAAGAAATTATAGAAGGTATCAATCATAAACAATGAAGTTGTCTTATTTGTTTGGCGGTCATCTTTTTCACAAACGAGAACCTTTATCCCCTTATTCATTTTAACACGTGGATAGCAACATACAGTTGTATATGAGAGAAAATCGTTCACCATAAATACAATCCTACGATTTGCAACGACTGTTCTTGGTTTGTTCATTGTCATCGCAAGCATACTGTCAAAGAATATTGTCTCCGATTAAATTTAAACATATGCATTTTATCGAACGACATTAAGTGTGTTCTTGAAATATAAGTTGTGTCACCGATACGACAACATGAAATGATCTTCGCTTTAATAACACGTTCACTAAGCCTCTTAATTTGTAATCTTATTCCGTTGCATTACCCGTTGAATTGATCAATATTCAAAAGTTAGATTATTGCAATGCTTTTTTTGAGTGTTAGCTTGTGGTTTGATATCTCGAATGCTTTCAGTCCATTTAATATCTCAGGTGAATACGAACATTGTTTAAATTTATCGATAATTTTTGTCTCACAAATAATATTTGAAATAAAGTATATGTTCTTGTCCTCAAAGCACGAATTTAACTATATGATGCCATATAATTAATACAATGTCAATTGAATCATGGATAAAAGTTTATTGCAGAAACTTTACAAATAAAAGCATTGATGATTGTAAGTTTTTATAAATTGTTTCTGAAGCATTGACAAAACCTACAAATGCGTATTAATTTTTTTTTATTAACGATGGTTATGCATCTTTGTTTTTATAAAATGTAATTCAATTACTTACGAATGTAAACTTATTTACAAACTGTTATAGGCAATTTTATCATAGATAACTTAAAAATGAAATTCTACAATTAAGAGGATTTTTAATTGTAAGTTTTTTACAAACTGTTTTTGCTACATTGACAAAATGTACAAAGACGTCTTCAAAATATATTTATTGACGATGTAATATGTCTTTTTACAAAACATAATTAAATTTATAAAAAAAATGTAGCTCATTGACAAACGTTTCAAAAAGTTTTTATTGATAATACAACTTTCATATTATAAAATCCACGTAATTGCATTAATAAATAAATGTTACATTATAAGAAAATTAAGTAAATAGGAACATAAAACAAACAATGTAAAACATTATTTGTCGCCTTATAAAAATGAAAATAAGTCTTTCTTTTTATTCGTTAATAATTTCTCGAATTACAAAAATACACACTTCACCCAACCCACAAATCGATTATTTTGTTGTGTTCTTTTTTTTTAATTCTATTTTTATGAGAAAAAAAAAAATACTATTTCAGAAAAGAAATATACGATTATGCATTGCTCTAGAATTAACTGCAAAAATTGAGGCAAACAAAACAGCTATACAACTTTATATTCATCTAGTTATACTCAAGCTTTCACTATCATATTAAAAATATATAGTATATGTTCCGAGTGTCAATCAAATTAACAGTCACGTATTGGTACGAGTAAGGATGTTCGTTTGGATGGACCTGCAATCCATTTACATGAATCTATTTGAATTGCAGTTTTAAAATGTAAATCTCATCCATTTTAAATAAATATCGAATTCAAATCAAACCGAATCGACTTACTATTTGGATGGATCGATTTTAATTATTCCATTTCTTTATTGACTTCACTAGGGTATCGTTTTGACTCGTGAACGAATAATGTCATGAGTGATATCAACAACTACGTATTGCCGTGTTGAGTTGACGGTTTATAAATATGTGAGTTAATTTTTTTATTTAAAAGTTAAGATTTTAAATTAGGATACAATGATATATATTAATATTATTTATTATATAATAAGTATTATATATGAAAAATAATCAAACAAATATTTAACATCTATTTTAAAAGATAAATAATACTTTTAATAAATATTCGGTTAATTTAGACTATTCAGTTCTAATCATAGTAATCAAAATCAAACCAAAAATCAATGTGCTAATTCAGTTTTTGTCTCATCCGATCCAAAAAGTCAAATTGTGTGATCCGACTAGTGCAATCCAAATACTTAATTTGAATAATTCGATTATATTCTAATAGTGAACATCTTTACGTACAAGTGATAAGGAAAATCAAAGAAGTTACTTATTATCTCAAATTACGATGATACCAATATGTATCACAAAATAATTTTTAAAGATAGAAAAGTGATAGACATGTTTACATAACTTGTCGGTAAATACAACAACAATTACAACAATACTATCTAAACTCGTTGAGGACGTGGTACAAGGGAGATAAGATGTAAACAATTATACTCCAATTCAATCTTAGAGAAAATGCTTTAAAAAAAACCTCCGACGAACTCGTATATAAGAAAAAACAAGCACACACAAGAATACATTAATGAGAATAATACTAATATTAACACTATTATTCTCCCCGAACAAATACAGGGTATAGTTCCATTTTCACATTTCAGATTACGATTGTGTTTGATGCAAACTCAATAGGAGCAATTTTTTTTTAATTTGTCATACTACAATAACGTTTAACCTAGGTTCAATAACCTAATTTCTTTTGTATTTTAAGTTGTGTTACAGAAATCCTTACTTTACCAAATAAATCTTTAACGGTATGGATTTATTGTCAAATACATATTTGAATCAAAGAGGAATTAATATCGAAAAATAAAAAAATAGCAAGGCATGTAGCAACGGATGCTAGTCTGAACATGTAATATCAGTTTTCAACGTATGAGTGAAAAATAAGTTGCGACCTGTTGAGGGGTTGTTTTAGGTGACGTTTTGAAATCGAATTGATCCGGCTGGTCAAATCGGGTTGAAAGGAAATTGAGATTCGAGTCGGATCAATTATACCTTCACCTGAGTCAATGTGTAAGTCAAACTTGGTCAAATTAGGCCGGATTAACGGTTGAACCGGGTTGGCCTGGCCGGTCGAATTGGGTTGAACCGGGTTGAATCGGTTTTCTTAAAAAATTTAAAAATAAATAGGGACTAGATCTGAACATTTTTAATAGTTTGAAGATTAAAGTTAAAAATTGGGTTGAAATAGGTTGATCTGGTCGAACCGAACCTGAGGGTTAAGCCGATCCGATTTTCAAAACATTGATTTAGAAAGCATGTGTCAAGTGGATGTGAATCATATCCGTATGGGTTTGTACTTTGTACGTAGTTAAATACTGATTTTGAATATGCTCAATGAAGTAGCCGTAAGTTTTAGTTATAGATTTGAATTGTAAGTTGTGATTGTGTTTAGCTAAAAAAATTTGATAAGCTTTTTATAGTAGTGTAAATATGTCATATAAAGATATAAATATAAAAGTAAAGAATAAATATTACTGAATAATAAATTTAACAAATATTAGTAATCACATAAATAAACTACTTTAGCGATTAAAATAAAATTATAAATAAAACTTAGATCAAAGTGTTTATGTTAGATGCAAATTTAAAATTAAAATTCAGATACTTATAATATATTTTGGTTTAATGTATGACAGTAATATGTATATAAGATATTCCTTTTATCAACTTTAATCTTTTTCTTATTGTAATTATATATTATATTATATTATTATAAAAGGTTAATAGACAAATTGGGTATCGAACTTTATTCAAATGTTCACTTTTATTAATCATTTTCATTTCGATTCGATTTAATGAACAAATTTCTAAAATTATTCAACAAGATAATTCATCTAATGAAATTCATTCATCAAGATAAACTATCTTAATGAATTTCATTCATCTAAGTGAACATTTTAGAAGTTTATTCAAATTGAAATAAAAATAATTAATAAAAGTGAACATTTGAATAAAGTTTGATACTCAATTTCTCTATTAACCCTATTATAAATGCAATATATTATGTTTATTTGATCACAAAAAAATAATCTCAAACGTCAGTCATATCATATCATATAAATCATTATCATATAACTAAAATGAAGCATGGCAGTTGCGTACATGTTTTTAGACAAGTGGGCAAGAGGCAATCGAAAGGTGCATAGATGCATGAACGGTGTATGTGGTAGTTTAGGAGGGCATTTAAGTAATTAACATAACAAAAAGATACCGTCAATTTCAGACTCTTCTCATTTTTGCGTCTAAAGATCAAGTTTTTAAAAGCCTTTAAAAATAGGGTTAATTGTTTCATTGTGTATTTAATTTTACATTTTTTATTATTGTATGTAACTAATTTTAAAACTTGATATTGTATGTATCGAACTTTTCAATTTCGTATATTGCATGTAATTGGTGACCGGAAACTAACGATTTTGATACATACAATAGACATTTTTACAAGTTTTATACATATAATAGACATTTTTTCAAGAGGAAAAAAACCGGGTACATGCTCATCCGGTCACCCATTACATACAATATACGAAATTGTAAAGTCCAATATATACAATAGCACTTTTAAAAGTTGGTTACATGCATTAGTAAAAAATGTAAAATTAGATATATAACGAAACAATTAATAATAGAAAAAGCTCCATTTCATTATTCCGAACAGAGCTTTTAATTACCGGACCTTTTATATCTAAAACTAAAAGCTTTTAACTAGAACGGCTCCCGCTAGATAGCCGCCGTATTCTCTCTTTTTACAGCGTTGTTTACAGCCTCGTGGAAGGATGAAAGAAGGTAAAGCTCTCAAAAATTCTGAAAAACTCAAGTGCGAACAAACCCTTTGTTGCATGTGACACCTATTTTAATACCGGTTTTGATTGCCCAATAAATATATTATTGTGGGTCATCCATAACTTTTATGTTAGCTATTATAAATTGTATATGATAGAAGATGCTTATAAATTACGTTGTATGTAATGCGTACATATAGACAAGAAAAATATAATATGCACGTATAAAGCATACATTATTTACATGATACACCATACAAGAATAAATATGGACTACGGAATTACAGTGAACCAAAGAATCCCTGTATGGATGTGCATCAGTTCCTATAGATTTGACACATTACTTGGCCAGTTTGATTATTAGAAAGTATGTTAAACCGTAGTCACTAGTTTGGTCGAGATCTTAGGATCAAACCAGCCTAATAAAACCTTAGTCACCTTGAACCCATGCACTATTTTTCTATCCCCCATACTTGGCTTATACAAGAGTTTGTTTATGGCATAATCTCATGTCCTTTTTGCCAAAGGTCTTGAAAATAAAACAACGCCACTTTTGAGAGGTCATCAATCCACAAGTTTATGCAAAATGCTCCCTCAACATCATTCACAATTTTATGCATTCATTAACCAGTATCCTTCATATGTAGTATAGCTAGAAAACATCCGGTAATCGATCCTTAGTAACTCACAAGTATAGAAACATATGACATCAACATGTAAAAGTGTGGTGATATTGTCCACTCTCATCGTGGCACATGGTCATAGTTTGAATCAAAACTTAAGACCTTCCTAGTCACTATGTTTGAATCAAACTCAATGACATCGTCAATTAGGTTTGGCCGAATCATCTTGATACTATAAGGCCTGGATAATGTTGTTATACATTGACATTGTCCATTTTGTATCAAAGTCATAGCTCAGCCTCATGGTTCCTTTTAAGTATGTCACACTCTCACCATAGTTGTAGCAGTAACTGGACATAAATCCAACATCTCTCTATGTCTATTGACAAAATGTTATTTGCTTAAGGTGCACAAAAACTCAAAAATCATTTCATTATCCTCAGAAAATGCTAGATCGCAAGATCAATGGACCCAATTCTGAAGACACAAACTATCACCGCCCAAACAATATATGCCACCATATACACTATATGTTCAACAAAGTACATGTAGAATTGACCTCTAAGTACCCATACATCAAGGAAAAACCTGCTGTTGATGCAACTCAGTAAGCACTGTTGCTAGTCGTTGCACAAGTGTCGGGTTACTGCAGATCTGATTAATCAATTCATCAGCTGTTAATGGGGCCACCACCTGCAAGACAAGCCAAAGTGTTGCTTACTCCCAACAAGAAAACAATAGACATTTTCCCTAATTACTAACAAGTAGATTGCAAATGGGCATGTCAGGCGGGTTGGGTAATAGAAAAAAAGGGTTTATTGGTCCCTTATGCGCTAAACTCTAACTTTTTTCTATTGTATGAGGTAAACTTTCAAAACCTATATATTGTATGTAATATTTCCTTTTTGTCAAAGTCAAAAAAAGCAAGTCAACATACAATGCAGAGGTTTTGAAAGTTTACCTCATACAATAGAAGTTTTTATAAGTTAGGCCCATTAAATAGAAAAAAGTGAAAGTTTAGCGCATAACGGAACAATTATCCCTAGAAAAAAAAGCTTTTGAGTTAAAAGATGAGATCATGTGATTATCAAATGTATCAGTTGGGTTGGATGGGTTGGGATGAACCACAAACCTTTAATTTAAATATTATATATAATTTGATGTGTTGAACATGATTATCAAACCCATGTTATTACATGAGTACTCAAAATCTTCTTTTAAAATGCAACTTAGGAATTTTTTATACATTTAACCTGTTATATACTTATATATAAGAACATAACTCAAACCTACCCATACATAGGTTTAATGGTCAAATTAGCCACCTTTATGTTTGAGTATAACTGAATTATCATCTAAACAATAAGAATCCAAGATGAAGAAAAAGACACACTGCACAAGTATAGGATGGAGTTCAAGAAACAGTAGATAGCCTAGTCAACACATAAAGTTTCTAAACATTGCAAAATGGCAGTTTGCATTTCTTTGCTGTAGTACTCAACATCTACTTTAACCCCGCATTATTGAAATTCAGGTGATGAAAAACTGATACACAGTTGACATTATGGATAAACAGATAAAGTTAAATGGAAATTTATTTGATGCATGAAACAAATACGACCGAACATCTAGACAAACTTAATGGAGAAAACAGCAAGCAGCAGGAGGAAAGTCAAGATGTGATTCAAGCAGTTATTGTAATAATTATAAAGTCATAATATCTATACCTTCTGTTCAAGATGAGCACATTTAGCTTCGAGAGACCTCACTCTCTGCAACAATAAAAGTATTGTCTTAATCAGGAAAGTTAAATACTACAAGTCTTCAATTTTTGTATCAGTTTCAAAGAGATTACCTTGTTTAACTCTTCATCAGCAACACAGAGCCGATTTACATACAGAATCCTAACATCCTTCAATGTGGATACGTTGTTGCACTGAGGGCACTGATGACAATTAAAAGAGCAGTATAATCAGATAGTTAAAAACGTAATCAAATCTTGTATCTTTAAAAAAAAGGTACAGCTGACAATCGATGAACCTTCCCAAAACTTCGACGTTTTTGAAGCCATTTCTTTATACAAGACAATCCATACAAATGCCCACAAGGAAGACAACTGCACTCAACACACAAAAACAAACAGGGAGTCAAAAGTGTAAATATCCAGGTCTATATTTATCAACAAAAACATATCATACAAGATACCTAATTGAATCTGAAATATAAAAGTAAAAAAAAAAAACATTAGGGAATCGGTTCCTTATCAAATTAATTGATCACCCAACTACATAAATCTATGTTTTTAGCCTACAAACTTGAAATCCTAATTTGTATAAGAGTTAGATTCGATTACACTATTCAGAACTAAACCTAATCTTCTCAGTGGCACATAAGTGACTAAAACTGAATATTAATCGTACAAGAAACTTTGCTGTAAATTGTATAATTAACAAAGTGCAAACATCAAAATACATACCAAATTTGATGGTCACCACTGTTAGTCCAAGCTTCAAAGCAAATAGGGCAAATTAAACCATCAGTCTCACTTTTATTTAAATCAAAATTTCTTCCTTCAGAATCAAGCAATACCGAATTTGAAACCATAGGTGACGCCATCGCTACCGGTACCGGAATCACCTCATCAACTTCTTCACGTTCATAAGCATCAATTTCATCTTCATAATCATCAATATAATCATCATCATCATTATCGTAATCTTCATAATCATCCTCATCCTCATCCTCATCCTCATCCTCATCCTCATCCTCATCATCATCATAATCACTGTTGTCTTCGTTATCTAATTCATCATTTAAGTTTACCGGTACCATGATTTCTTCTGGAGTTACGTTTTCTTCGATTTGTTCTTCTTCTTCTTCTTCTTCGTCTTGAATTTGAATGAATCTGTAATCCTCCATTGTTTTTGTGATGAGTATTTCTAGAAATGAATACAGGAATACGAAGAATAAGAGAGGAACAAAATCGATATTGATTGATGTAATTATCATTAAAATTGTAATTTAGGGTTTGAATATTAGGGTTCCAAATTTCAAGAATAGTAAAAGCCCATGGATCCGAAATCATACATTGACCGATTGACATACATTGCATCAAGTATCTGCCCGGATCCGGTAATTCATTTGTCACAGGTAATAACACCGTTATTTTTGGGTTGGTATTCTAATAATTTATTTTATATCATTAATATATTAATGATTACTGCTTAGTAATTATTAATTAGTTATTATTTATTTGAAGGATAATAGAACATAGCTAATGACAACCTAAAAATTACTGTACTAATATTTAAAACCTAAATTTGTAATATTAGTGTTGTTTGATGTTGGTGTTGTTAAATTAAATTAAAATATATTTTTTTTCATTTTTATTTATGTTGTCCTTCAACAAACTTTGTTAAATTTTAGATTGGTTGAATAAATGTGAATTTTATCTTTATATTTAAGACAAATTCAAACGAAATTTTTAAGAAATAAATTATTTGTACTCATAAATATGGGTAAAATGGTAATTAATAACTTTTTTAATAATTATTTTTTGCAACTACACAACTATTTTATGATAAAACAAAAATAGCAATGTCGACAATAAAAATGGAATAATAAAGTAATAATTACAATTATTTTTCAATAGTTGTTTAGTAGTTATGTGGCTCACAATGTGGGTTCAATGAATAATGGTAAAAAATGAGGAATATGAAAATCATTAAGATTGCTCTTTTCCATTTACCCAATTGCGATGCGATTTGAGTCGTGATTTAAAAAAAATCAGTTTTGTTTGTTAAATAAAGTGAGTTGGTTTGTCCTTTGTCTTTGTCATATGTTTAACGTGTATATATGTTGAAATAATTATAATACAAAGTTTAAATGAGTGTTTAAAAAAAATGGGTGTTACATGCAAACTATTGAAATAGAAGCAATCCAATGATATTATTTTGTTAATCAATTGCGGCAGATTTGATAAAGTGTTACTTAATTCCGAATTGTTGATGGTATCATCCGATGGCCTTGTATTTACCATTTCTGATTGAATTTTCCGATAACTTGCAATTACGTAGTGATTGATGACGGTTCAAGTAATGAACAATCAATTGTTGCTAGGATCGAGCTCTGATACTAATTGAAATGTCTGAATTAGAATTATGATAAATGAAATTGAAATTTAAACAAATTACGATAATTAGACACTCCCAGGATCAAGAACTGAGCACCAAATCACCGATCGTATTACAATAAAATTATTATGGCTGAATGATTGAAAAGAGAGAAACGATTACAATTGATTATCTAAAATGAAATGAAGTTACTGATTGGTATTATTCACCAACATAACCCTAACATAAATAACATAATAAGTGCTTCAGTGCCATGTCACTCGTTGAGCTAAATGAACACGTGAGAAGCTCGTGCCCTTTTATTCACGTGAGAAAAGCATGCGAGTATTTAACTTGTAATATAAAGCGTCCTAATATCCTTATAAGGATATTTTATGTTAGAATCTTCATATGAAAGCCAATAGAATGGTCAGTAACAGTCAGGGATATCCTCTTAGACATAGTCAAAGCAGCCCTAGTTTGTTCACCTCACTTAATTGCTGAACGGCCGGTACTTCAGTTAAATTTACATAGATCAATTTACACCACATTCCGGATTAAAAAACGTGAAAAATTATGGACGCTATGTGTACAACCACCATAAACCGGGACCGTTGATGCTCACCACACCGATCAGAAAATCGATCATCGGTCAATATTTTCCGTTAATATCAGCAACAATGGCGAGAAGCATATCTTATATCACTAGATCTTAGTTTCTATCTCTCAAAGAACGTGCTAATGTCGCCATTGTTGATGTCAGGTAATTAATTAATAGTGGAATGATCATATTCTTGTTCGTTTCGTATGAGAAAATATTATTAAGTTATTGATTAATATATAGGGATGATGAAAGGATTTATGACGGACATATAGCTGGTTCACTACACTTTGCTAGTGATACTTTTAAAGACAGAATCCCTTATCTTGTTCAAGCTGCTAAAGGGAAAGATACCCTAGTTTTTGTTGTGCCCTCAGTCAGGTATGCTCTAAAGTTACTGAAGTTTATAATTATTATTATCAGTTTAAAATAGGCCTTAGTGTTTGTAAATGTATCCAAGTTTGTCAAAAAAGCTATTGTGTGTATCGTACTTTACGGGGCCCTATTAATTGTACTGAACTCGTAAAAACACATTATTGTATATAATATTTTGACGTGAAACTTTGTATGAGTGACACGTGGGTGCTTTGTACGAATGACACACGGCCAAATTACATACAATTTTGTGTTTTTACAAGTTGAGTACATTTAATAGAGGCATTCAAAGTACGATACACACAATAGCTTTTTTGAAAAAGTTAGATACATTTAAAAACACGTAACCCTTTAAAATATTATGTGTTTTACCTTTTTATGCTCTGTTTATTGATGTAATGGTTTAAATAGGGTCCGGTCATTGGTACAATTATTATACTTATGATGATATTTGGTTGCAACTCCTGAGGTTATCTGCTCCAGCTTGATAAATCCATAATTGTGGAAGGCTGGTGGTTGCCTGGTTCCACGGTTTTGCAGACGAAATTGACTCGGATATGATTTTTATGGTTTAATTTTTTTTTTAATGACAATGTGTTTGTGAAAGTGCAAAAGATATTGTTTTAAAAATGCTGAATTAATTGATTCCTTGCTGAACAACCATTATTCAGTGTGAGTTTTGGTCAATGAATAATAGAAGTTGCAGTTGTCAATATCTAGTGGTATTTTTATTGCACATGCACTGTTAAATTGGTTGTTTTCAGACAAAGGGGCAGGTCTGATTTTTGTGTCGTGCAATAATAAGTAGAAAGTCTAGTTTGCTTTTACACGCATGTACAGATTCATGGGGTTTACACATATTTTTCCTGAACTCAAACAATTCGTCAAGACAAACAACTTCTAAGCCATTGGATGCAAATTGATTTAACATATTGTATTAAACCTGTTTCTTGTTGATCCTATCATTTAGTCCTTATTGTAGATCTTTTATTCATGTTAGAACATCCAGTTTTGCAGCAGTTATTTTTCTATTTGTAAAGATCAAACCAAAATGCCAATGAAGATTGAATTTAGTTGTGTTGAACATTATCATTTTGCTTAAAAAAACAGGGGCCAAAATGTGCTCGCAGATTTGCAGAATATCTTGCTGAAGCGAAAGAAGGTGCAGGAATCAAGACTCAAGAGTATAATGGTGCTGGAACGTGGTTACGATGTTTGGGAAGCTTCTGGTAAACCAGTTTGTCATTGCAGTGGGACTTCCTGCAAAGGTGGATGCTAAATTTGACGCCTATTTTATACACTAAACATATGTACTATTATATATCAACAACTGCCCTGCACTAGTCGGGCCAGGTTAGTTACTTAACTGAATCCGGCACTTATTTCTTCTGTATAAGTGGTTACTAATCCATTTTTGTGGAAACTAACAACGATGCACTGGAAGTCATTATATCGTATTATCAGCACTATCGTATACTAATCTGATCTTTCTACTTGATCTATTTCAGTGATCCATTCTAACTATAATGGAGAAAAGATATCAGCAGTTGTATTTTTCATGCCCCTAGGAAGCTTCTAAGTATTTTGTTTTTTTTTTGAATTAGCCTAGAAAAGTTGCATGCTTATGAATATATGATGATATTTATCGTTAACATTGTTCATTAATCCAACAAGAGGTATTACACTAAAAGGTCAAGTTTGTGTTGGTTTCTCATTAGGTTTTAACAGAGTATTGGCCTTTTATTGTTAACTTTTGGTTGTTTTGCTTCTACCATTTTCTATTTGTTTAAAGATCGTTCATGAACTATGGTTTTTCATTGTTATGTCCACTGTATATTGTCCTAGTTTTACTTTGTCGCCCCGCCCTAAAGTTTCATACTGTAATATTTACTTGCATACTTAACTATTCAAATTCCTTCGTTGGAAACTAAACTCGCATGGTAGGCATGGGCTTGTGTTTTAGCGTTGTGTCGTGATTGTTATGGTTAATTGTGTTGGCAACACATTAGTTTGATTTTGTTGTTTTTTAAGATGGTTGGGATGAACCTGAGTCGCATAACTTGCATATTGTCCAGTAAAGCAACAGATGTTAGTGGAAATTAGGAAATCCCTTTTTTTTGAGTGGATCACTAGATTTTATGCATATTAACCCATGCACTCATGTAGGTTAGATTAAAATAATAGAACCTTGTGGTAAAAATTAAGAGAGAATGATAAGTAACGGTTGTGAATCAAGGTTAGAGTAAAATAATAAGTTTTGTTTTGGATTTATAGTTTAAAGTGTATGAAATTTTATACTAATTATGTGTGTTCAATTTTAAAATTTTTCTAGTGTATGTATTTAAGTTTTCAACAACGCTTGCGTTCTAAGCGTTTACTCAATTATTTACCCTATAAAAGCATTTACAAAAAGTATTGTGTGTGTTAGAACTTTAATCCATTTTATACGCAATATGCAATACAACGTTCTCATGTTAATTTTATTTACGCATTTGATTCATGTTAATGTGCATCATTTTTTATATTTTTCACTTTGAAAACAATGGGAATGGTAACAAACTGTTCGTATCAAAAATATTTCCTACAATTTTTACCATATAGGTTGAACACCAAATAAACTGTAATGAAAACATCCTACTTATTCATTAATTGTAAAAGATACAACATCTAATATATATATACTAGTTTTTACACTCGTGTATACACACGTGTCATTTTGAAAAATACGAAATAATATTATTTGAAGATTTTTGAAAATAATTGCAACTGTAATTCGTGAAATATGATTAGTAATCTTAAATTCGAAGCCCTTCATATAACAAACAATATAAAAATATAAAAAACCTCAAATAAACTATCACGCAACTAAAAATATGAAGAAAAAATAAAAGACAAACAATAGAAGAATGTGTGTTGCATATAATTTAGGGTGATTTTAAACATAAACTTTTTGTAAGTTAAATAGTAATCATTTATAAGACTATTAACATAAATGTAAACAATTAATTTATAATCATATATCATTTTTATATACCTTAAAGGTTAATAATTTTTTCAAAAAATAATAGAGTACTTATAATACCCACTATACACACTGATATTTAATAAATAACCGTCTTTTATTTATTTGAATGTTAATTAAGTTTTATCTTTTTCCACTTGAATCTTATTATTGAGTGATTCTTAAACTATGTTTTTGAAATGAAACTACCTAAAAACAATATTCATTATATAAAGTTATGATAATAGAGCCTCTAATCACAATGAAAATCATTTATCCATCTTACTGCACAAAATATTTCTTGTCCCATCCTAAATTAAAACCTACTCTATACATTCATGAAAATACAAACAAATTGTAATATTAATATAGTTTGTTGAATAAAAATTAATATAATATAGATGTTTAATAAATCATATTATATTATATTAATCATAAGTCATAGACATGCTCATGAAACGTTGAAACCTTATTAATTAACTTGAAACTCAAAGCTACATACCTAAATAAATTTTACATAAACTGGACGATGGTTTTTTATCTGATTCCTTTTATTCCTGAATATATGTTTTTAATAAATATAAAAAATATTAATTTATTAATTAAGTAATAGTATATAATTTAGATAATGTTGGTAGTATTATCTACTAATTATCTTGTTTACTATGTTTATCCTTATAATAGTTATTTGTTTAAAATTATAATTTATGATGTCATCAAATTTCTAATTTTACTCAATTTTTAAAAAATAATATTTTAATTAAATTATGGCTTCTGATTGGTTAATTAGATTTCAAATTAAAATGATGGTTTTATAAGTATAATTTTTATATACACTCCGTATTATTTAAGATATATATATCCTCTACAAGAAAATAGTTAAAAAATAGTAAATAATATATAAAATAAGTAAATGAAGACTTGCCGTTAGTCAATGGAGAGTTTGTAATTTGGTATCGGAGAATCTATATGGGCTGGCCCACTTAGATTCGTATTGGACCGGATTAGTTGTCATTAAAGTGATCTCTCGTGGTTACGTGGAAAGATTACGACGTTTTCTTTTCCTTTTCAAATTTTTATACGACAGTCGATTTATTTTGATACCTAGTACCAAACATGTGGTTATTAACGGAGACTATTTGTTGCTACCTAAATCATAACTAGAGGTCTTTACTGTCCTTTGAAAATTAAGCGGTCTACGAGACAACATGTTCCACTTGAAATATTAATTATATAAAAGTCGATTGATCCGTTTAAACGACAATTGATATAGTCGTTAGTATTTTGATGGGTATAGCTTGTACTCCAATGTTAGCAACATCTGAACTACTAGATGGTTCGAAGGTAAAATTTAAAAATAAATATTTAAACTTTTTGACATGTATATAATTCATAAGTGTTTTATGAGTTGTTGCATCAAAGTTAGACGATATAAGCTATACTGAAGTTTGATGTTATCTTATTTCTTTTACGTGATGTCATAAGCATATTTGATATATATAATTATTAAAAAGAAAGTTCACAATAAGTGAACGAAACTTTTTTGAAGAATAAACACAACCAATTCGAGCCCAACTTCATTAATAAAATTTCCTTTTTGATGATTTTTATTCTACAGTTTAATATATAAGTTTCGGTAACAATTTGTTTATGTTTATTTCATAATTTAATACTCCGTAATAGTGAACTAGAAAGCCTTCCTTGGACCACAAGTATAACCGGTCATTTATTTAATTACTTATTCCTATAAAATTGCATTAATGGTCCCTATCGCAACTTTCATTTATTTGGAGTAATAATATTTAATTTTATTATCTTTTCTAAAAAAATATATTTATTAGATACCATGAATCTGTAAAAGTAAGTTGTCGATTTCTGGTTACTTAATTCCTCTTAAGCAACTCTAGACAAAGCACTTTGTTATCTACTTTTACCTAGTATTAAAAAATTTTAACCTTTACTCCATTATTTTGGCAACTCATTTACATAACCCTTGATCGTGTGATTTTGTGTACACAGAGTTTAGTAACTCCCTGGAGGGATAATTGCATAAACCATAAGTTTAATTTCTCAACTTATAAAGTTATTATTCAAACATGGAATAATGGAAATAGATAAGTTCATGTCTATCGAATTATTAGTTTGCCAACTTAAATATATTTGTGACAAAAAGATTAATAACTGACGATTCAGACCGTCCTATAATCAACTACATATTTATAATATGAATATCTGACTGATAACAATAGTTGTTATGAGATATTTGAGTTCGAACATGAAACTTTGTGTTATTTGTGGTTAAGATACTCTCACTATCAGTTGAGTTACATGTCATCGACAACTTAAACTTATTGATACATTTACAAGAATAATAACAACTATATGGATATTAAGTACACCGTCGAATACCAATATATGTGCAAAGTAATGTATAAATAAAATAATGAAAGCATACATATAATAATAGGTATAATATGAGTAACAATTGTTTTTAACGATTGATGATTATCAAAAGATACAAAGACTCCTTTTCCTAAAATTTGTTATATTTATAAAAAGCTTTTGATTATTTAATAATCCAAAATATAACAAATATACAATTGGAGTGGTAAAAAAGCAAGAACGTTGTCATGCAATGACATCATACGTGACAATATTGTTGAGTTGTAGTGTTAGAAATAAGATTTTAAAATATAAGTGGGGTGGTGTGGAAGGCAACGTTGTTACAAACTATTGGTGCTTAGGTCCCTTTCTAGTTTTCACACAAGTGCACTCCAACCCTCCGCCGTCCGAACACACTCAACAACCACCAGTGTCGCTACAAACTACCTCAATTATATCGAAAACAGAGGTGAAAACCTTAAATGGTAGACGAGTGATGTTTTTCGTATTCAAGATTTTCTAGCAGGATAAATATTTCCTTTTTAATAAGATGTACGCGATTTAATAGAGTATTTTTTTGTCCGTAAATGTTTCTAGTCTTTTTTCTGATGATTTCAAATATGCATGAAGCTAGTTAAGATTTCTTGTGAGGATAATAACGATTTAACACGAGGCCACGTTAATAATATCTACATGTGGAAACCCTATGAAATATATATTGATGAAAACAGCAATAAAAAAACCTATAACCATCCCTTCTACCTCTTTGTGTATAAGACGCGTTTTTAGTAACTTTGTATACAATCACACGTAACATATACATTAATTTATTTTTAAATGATAATTAAACCATATTGATTGATTAGTTATCCCTCACATGTCACTCTTACTACTGAAATAATAATATTACATATATATAAGAATACAAATCAAGTTTATAAGTTACAACTAAACAACACCTTTCAAATTTGTTAGAGATTCAGTTGGTCCTTGAAACTTCAAAAGAAATATAAAAACATAAACTATAATCAAAAGTTGTCGATCTACACATGTACCTTATGTTAAAGTATAGTGTTATGTTACATGAGTTGTAACAGGATGCAGATTATTTTCTGATTACTTCAATTCGCTTAGAGATTATTTATAAAATTATAATTAACCTGAATAAATATCAACCAACTCTACAAGAGTAATCAAGCTTTTGCAACAAGGAAACATCGTTGCTAAAGTCCCAAAAGTCATCACTAAAAAGTCTATATGCCCGCATTTGTTGGTCAACTGTAACGACTTTTGCGATGACAGATCAAGCCCACACTTTAATTTCCTGACAAAAAAATCAAAATTAAACCTTTTAGCGACAACATAAGTGGTCACTAAAAGTTTTTTATATTTTATTTATTTTATTAATTTAAAACGATTAGAAACTCTTTTGCGACGAAGCTGTTGTAACGAAAAAGACTTGCAAGTTATGGTCATATGTCGTCACTAAAGCGATCTAACGATGACATGTTGCCGCAAAAAGGTACTGTGAGTTATGGTCATTTTTCTTTGCTTATAACCTTAACCGACGACATGCCGTCGCTAAAGCGTTGATATGTGTTTGTTGTTTTCGCGATATTTCCAGGCTTTACCATGTGTTTTGTCGATGCAGAGTTGTCCCTGTTTTAGACACAACTTATACCAAATTTTTGCATTTTTCGAATTCAAAACACAAATGCGCAAGCAATTAAATAACCATTTCAAATGTAATATTGTTGAAACATACGATTCGATCAAATGTTCAAAACGACAACATAATGGCACAAACCAACTTACTCATCCTCATCGTCGTCTTATTCTTCTCCTTCTCCTTCTTCTATAAAATGGCCCTGATATTGAGTTGGAGCGGGAGCGGATCGAAAGCAAGGAGACTGTGGAAGCGACATGTTAACTTGTGCCAAGGCGACGTGTATAGAAGCCATATACTCAGCTTGGGAATGCAAGTAAGACTGCATTCTGGACTATAGTTTGAAACATTTCATGTACTTGCACTTGAACTTACGCCCCACTTGACAGCTTTCTACCCCGTCCACCATTATGTCCGCACGTGGACCCCAATTTTTCCTCCATTATTCCTCCTCACTCATAGGATTTGAACTCCCCATTTGTGTTGTCCTCTCCGCCACTAGTGACGCCTAAAATAACAAAACAATAATTATTAGTAGTGACCCATGCACTTTAACAAATCTACATAATTCTTTTTTATTAGTGACTCATTTCTTACACATTTATCTTTGGCAACATCATTAACCTACTTATGAGTATGTCGATTCTGATGCATTTTCTCCAAAGTGGTCAATGAGACTTCCATATTCACCACTTGTAGAGTCTCGTTGTAAATACAAAAACATGAATATATAATAACAATCAATTAAATTAATCACGACACTAGAAATATAGGTTTAAAAACAACAAGGGATAAAGCAACTTATTTCCTCATATCGTCGAGCTACAAAGGATTTGGTCCATGACCACTCTTGTACTTTTGCTTCCTCCAGTTGGACTCTTCGTTGAAGACCGTTTTCATGTAGAGCTTGGAGGTATACAACTCTACGTGTTTGCCCCAGTAAGCTATCTCCATGTTTGACGGTGTAACTTGCCTAATTTCTGAAGGATGCTCATACCCCCTGCTTCGTGAACCAGTTCGTCTTAAACTTATATTTGCGATCTCTTTATCACTCGACCATGTTCATGTTAACCCCTAGTCATATCATATCCTAAAACTGCCCTCTTCAATGATGACGCATATCAAAGTACTTTTGTATTTTAAAATATAATAGTTATGATGTGTATATATTTACAAGTTTACAATAAAATATTAAACAAGTTTAACCTTAATCTCAGACCAAATGGTGAATTTAGAAGTCTCTGAAACTACGTCCAATGACGAATAACACTTTGGGACTGTAATTCCAACAATATAGACGTCAAAATCAAAACAAAACAAAAAACCTCATTCTTCTTTTAAATATCATTTACTTATACGACACTAATTATTCCAAAGAAAACCTAATTAAAATAAAGTTTAAAAAATATAAACATCTTTAGCTCGTCGCTAAAGGTCACCCGAAAATTGTTTCCTTTCAGTGCCAAAATAAAAAATAAAAATTAAATATCTAATGTCGTCACTAAAAGACAATCGTGAAATTGTTTCATTTTGGTGCAAGAACCTTTTAGCGATGACACCTTCTTCCCAAAGAATAATAGTAATAGTTAAAGTCAAAGAAAAACAAATTTGTTTTGTCGTGGTCTTTAGCGACGACATATATGTCGCCGTAAACCTTAGTCGCTAATTCCTTATTTCTTGTAGCGCAACTAACAATAATAAATTATAAAACACTTATCACTTTTTGAAACTTCTTGTAGCTGATTATAATAGTGATTAAATTAAGTAGCAACTTGTAGATATTTTGTGCTGCCCAACTCAATCCAATAATTCTTCTAATTTTATCATCTTTCTTATGGCCTATTAGAAGCAATGAAATAAAATTATATAAAAGTCATGCCATAAAAAATCTAACGGCAGGGATCTGATCGATGACTCTAACTTCAGATATAAACGATATTTAAATCAACATAATTATTATTATTATAATTATATTTAATAAGGTTAGTGATTAGTAATAATGTTTTTAAATTAAGTTATCCTTTTAAGTAATGTTATACCATAGTAATATTTGAGGAGACCATGTGATATTTGTGTTCTAGTAGACGAATTATGTCTTGACGCGTTAATTAAAACATTTTTAAAATTTTCAATACAAAAATATGTAAATGATATTGTTTTTCTAAAGTATTAATTACATTACATGTACCTTTTGGCCTGGATTAAAAAATAAAAACAATGGAAGGGACAAAGTTGGGTGGGCCACTGTGGAAGGCATCTATTTTGCATTGGACCATAACTCAAAATTGAATATTCTACTATTGTGCCATTTTCAATATTTATTTGTACCTTTAAACCTACAAGATTTGATTCAAAGATTTCCTACACCTTTATAGTTTATACAATAGTTTTATATCACAAGAATTGTATTTTAGATATATCTAAAAAAAGAAAGATGTTATCTTCTTAAAAACCATTTTATTACACACTTGACAGTATCACTTACACGTCTAATAAAACCAAATACCTGATTATTCGTTATCAAATGTTTATTACCCACACTTGACAAATTGAATATTATTTACTTTGTTCGCAGGCGCACGATTTTTTCTTGATGACCACACGAGAACTTCCCAGGAGATCACCCGTCCTAGTACTACTCCTGCTCAAACACAATTAACTGTAGAGTTCTCACGAGATCTGATGTGCTTGTGGCCCCAAAATGCATTAGTCTGACAGTGATAAGATTTACCTTATAAGTTTAAGATTTTTCATATCAAAAGTCGATGTGAGATTTGTCTAAAGTGTTACGATTCCTTACAAGATGTTGAATCTAATGAACAACACGTTTCTGATTTTTGTTAATTCGAAATTTCATATATGAAAATACAATATGAATTTCTTGTTTTAATTATTTGTGTCATATGCTTCCACAATGAAAAACAAACATGACATATAGGAATAACATATGTAATGTTAAAGTTAAAGTAGAAGAAAGAAAACTACTTACATTTTAAGCATTATGTTTTATATATGTATATGAACGACATCTACTTTGTACCGAATTATTAATATTATTTTACTCTGCGTAATGTTAACATTATTGACTTTTTTATGTTTAGATAAATACTATTTTCAATGAATTTCTTTATTACTTTTTTTTTTTTTTTTTACGAAAAAGAAGTAGAATATTATAAATGAAACCTTCAACAAAAGTTTGAAGATCAAAAGGATTACAAAACATAGTTCAAGCCATAGAATACCAACATCAGAATAAAACTATGAACTTTCAATACTAAAAAAACCCCTATGAACTTCTCAGTCAAGTTAATTGTTGGATTTACCAAACTTAATTGTTGAATTCTTGGAGATTCCGCCAAAAAGAGAATCTCGTGAATGGGAGCATCCGGAAATAAAGACACGTGATGGTTGGCTGTAAAGTTTGTATCGTGGCCCACGATATGATAAATTCGAATTCTCGTGGTACTTAGCAACAGACATCATAGCGTGAAACATGTGGTCACGTTTTTTCTCAAGTAAACGCTTTTTACATAAAACATTAGTGTCTACCAGTGGATATTATTAATGAGCTAAAAATAAATATATACGGTGTGCCAGCAAATTAAAGCAGTTCCTAACACTCGTAATACCACATTAACGGGTTTCAAATCTTGATCATCTTATTCCGTTACCGTTTTCAAAAAATTATTTGAAGTGGATTTGATTATTAGTGGTCTATGTCGGACATTTTTTTTATAAATAAACTCTAATTCACTATAAAAAAATGAAACATCAAGATCCTTTAACCACTCAAATCGCGACACTTACTACTAAAATCTCATGATCCACATGAATTATGCGGTCAAACATCGAAATCTCACGGTTCCATTAAAAATTGAATACCCGCTATAATGCAACAGTTACACAATGGTTATTCGCTTATTTTGATATTTGTGCACAAGTTAATGAAATGTTGGTCATTAGTGATTTGGTTCTGACATCCAAATATGTTTTAATTAAATGAGTGAATTACTTTGCTAAATTATTTTGTAAGAAAATAATTTGTTAAATATACATAGTTAAAAGATATTATTTGTGATTTTTTATTTTTTGGGGGAAAGGAAATGGAGGGGTGGGGGTAAGAAACTAAGATTAAGAATAGCATATATTTTTTATTTTAACATCAAAATTATATATTTCTTCAATTAAGTATTTTAATATCATGTATCTCCAGTTTAAATTTTGAATTTCTCATACGTACCTATTTATTTAATTTAGTGACAACTAATACTTTTAAATGCAAAAATAGTTAAGCTAATAACTATCCTACCCTTTTTCTTTTAGAATATATATATATATATATATATATATAAAGGATCCATAAGAAAACTTCAAATCTTTGAGAAAGAGGGAAGCAAATCTTCACATTTAATTTTTTCATAAATAAATATTTTTAACATTCATTTGTGATGAATATTAAATTTTGAAACTGTTTGTGATTTTTAAAATTCATTTATGATGAAATCAATGGTTGAGATTTGTTTACCTCATTCTCTAATTTTTTTGCTTCCCTATTAATCCCCACTCTATATATATATATATATGGAAAACATTCATATGAAAACTTCAAATTTTAAGACAGAAGATAAACAAATCTTAGCCCTTGATTTTTTCATCAAAAACCTTTTTAACATTCATCTGTGATGAATGTTACATTTTGAGTAACATTCATCACATATGAATGTTAACAACATTCATTTATGATGAAATCAAAAGTTGAGATTTATTTATCTACTTCCTTAATTTTTTTTGTTTCCCTTTTAATCTCTACCATATATATTTTTTTATTATATATGCATGATGATGATGATGATAATGATCAACAAACAAAAAAAGCATATGAGCACGCTGCATTGATCCAAATATTTATTATGACCTACAGACATAGAGTTCAAATTTAAAATAATAAATCAAAATATTGAACGCGAAACATAAGCTTTTGTAATATCAAAAGCACACCGTATGAATTCATTAAAAGTTTAAATTGATAAATGGTATTTTCATTGATAATAATTGGCCATTAATTTTTTTATTCATTTAACAGATAACTGATCATTAATTTTATGGTGACTAAGTTTTAGTTTTCAATTTTCACTTGAATTTATATGAATACAATCACCAGGAACTTATAATATTCATTTTCTCATGACCTAATTGTTTAACAGATATCTTATATTCAATGTTAATCCTTAAATCATATTCATAAAATGTAATCGCAACATTTAAAAAATCAACAGAAAGCACTAGGCTTACGATGATTGCACATGAGATTAAGCATTTTATTAACTATGCATGTCTTAGGCTCAAGGAGAGGGTATAATGGTAATTGACTTTCAAATATATGCACTTAAAAATATTAATTATGATAAAAATAAATAAATATAAGATATTAAAGGTTTAAATTGAAGATTTATGATATGAAGATGTTTAGTTGAGATAAAAGGGTATACGATATTCTCCCTAAAAGGAAAGTGGTTAGGTGGGTGGTTCGCTTGCACTCCCAAAGAGTCAAACTCTGACAAATTAAGACTCCTTTTTCAACTCACAACTCCTTCTTTCTATTTCTCGCGCCGATACTTTGAATATTCATTCTCGACCCGTCTCTCTCTTTCATATACACACTCACCAAACTAAAACCTTATTTAGTTGAGTTATCACAATCATACTCCGCCTCCAACCCAATTCATCAATTATTATTTACACCCAATTTTCAAACACATATTATATCATCATCATCATCATCTCCTACTCCTTCAATTCCCATCACCGCTCGCTTTTCCTTCCTAAACGTCATCATTTTGACTATGGGGATATTACATGAAGATGTTGTGATAATTAAACAAACAGAGAAACAAGATGAAGCTACTGTGATTACTATTAATTGTCCCGACAAAACTGGTCTCGGTTGTGATCTTTGTCGTATCATCCTCTTTTTCGGTTTAAGCATCGTTCGTGGCGGTATGTATGTCGTACCATTTTTTTTTCTTCATATAATGTTTCTTTTTCAAAATTGATTTTGTTATCATCGACCCTCACAAATTAAGAATTGTGAAATTTATGTTGTTAATAGGATTGTGTTTTAAGAGATTCAATTACCTGGTTAAATAATAAGGCAAACCATATTAATACTCTACGAGAAAATGATGTCATTCTTACCTCATTAAAATTGATTTTTGCGCTATTAAAATAAATTAATTTTGCAACTGTAAGATAACAACAGAAGAATTTTATTTTTTGCGAAGCTGTTTTCTAAACGCGAAATTTGTTTAGAAGAGGCAAAATAAAAAAAAATAAAAAATAATAATAATAAAAAATAAAAAAATTCTTAGAAGTATTAGAAATTGTTGATTCCTAATTTTTTTTCTTCTTTCCCACGTAAAATATGTATTACTAGTATGATTTTGTTTTTTACATATATTTCTGCAAATGATTACTATTAAAATATTGAGTTGTTTATGTGCTAAATAAATAAATATAGTAAAATATATGGATGGATTTGTCCTTTTGATTCCTAGAATCTCATCTATAGATACTTTCATATAGATCATCGGTTTATCAATTGTGACCTCATATATTGGTGCACATAGCCTTTTAGAGCAAATAAAATTTACATATTTGTCCTCAAACTTTTTAAAATATACTTAGTTAGTCCCTCATTTATACCTTGTTGCACCTAACAATACGTGTAGTTTGCTGAACGGATGACTTCCCCGCGGAAAATATAACTTAAATTTATGATTTATCGTTGTAGTCTTAACTCTTGAATTTTAGTTAAATTCTTAACTTTTGCGTTATCAAGTTGATAAATTTCTATGTTTTTTTTGAAGATGTATCAACGGATGGAAAATGGTGTTATATAGTGTTTTGGGTAGCCGGTAAATCCAATACAGAATGGGGTTTGTTGAAGAAGAGACTATTGGAGGCTTGCCCTTCATGTTCTCCTTCTAACACACTCATATATTATCCAGCTGAATTGCAGCCACCTAAGCCTCCAGATGTGTTTCTTCTGAAGTTTTGTGGCAATGATCGTCAAGGCTTATTACATGGTATATATTTAGTAATTACGTGGTATGATTTTGTAATTGTTTTGGCAATTATATGTGAGTCGTGTTTATTGATGCTTTGGTTGGTATGTTTAATTTGTGTTTGACAGATGTGACGCATGTTCTTTGTGAGCTTGAATTGATTATTCAAAGAGTGAAAGTATCGACCACCCCCGATGGAATGGTGATGGACTTGTTTTTCATCACTGATGCCAGGTTTCATACTTTATAACTTTTACTTTGTATGCTAACAGAAAAGGGTAGCAAAATGGGCGGTGGCTGGTTTGGTAGCAGGTTGTAAAGGATAAAATTTATACAAGTTAGATTGACTTGAAACACTTTTGTCAAAAAAAATTTTATAATAATCTAAGTTTGCAAGAGTTATAATTTAGGAGTTTGTTTATTTTTTTATTTTAACAAATCCTCAGTCAACCATTTTTAAGAAAACCGGTCTCGTCTTTACCAACAGACACACAAATATGTTCCTGAAAACTGAAAAGGCATAAGATGTTGGTAAAAACAAAGCATATATATATGTACCTGAAAAGGCATAAGATGTTGGTAAAATCAAAGCATATATCTGATAGTACAAAAACATGTTATACTTTTTGGGGAGCTTGTTTGTGCATCACTGTATCATCTTTCTGTGTATAGCATGAATTGATAAAATTAGTTATCTTTTGATTACCAAAAGATTGAAATTTGACTTTGGAAACAAAATATTTATTGCTGGATTTGGACTTTGGAACGGAATGAAGACTTTTGTTTGTTGTTTCCTGCTGCTATTTCATTGTTATTATTTAACTAATGAGTCATGAGTGGTTTCCAACTTCTCAAATGAGGCAGACTTTGACTTTGATGGTCAAAATAGATTTTTTCAATTTCAGATCCGAATTTTGATAATTATATGAAAGCGCCTAAATCCCTCCTTTTTATTATTATGAAACTTAAAAACATTTAATTTGACCTGGTTTATAGTTCAAGAAAAATATATGATCAGGTGACAAGCAAGTAAAATACCCTCGAGTAGTTGCTTTATAAGTGGATCTTTTCGACCTGGTTAAAAATTATTTGAATGACGAAAAATAATTTGTTTCAAATTTTACAAGACGTCTGAAAAGAAGCGCTACATATAGAAGATGACTAAATTACCCTTGAAGTGTGGAAAGTGGAAACGACTAAAAATATTGTGTACTTATGTTATTAGGGAACTTCTAGATACAAAGATACGGAAGGATGATACATATAATCATTTAAAAGCCGTTGTTGGAGACGCTATGCTGAGTTGCGATATAGAAAAGGTGGGCCCAGAAATTACCGCATGTTCTCAAGGCCCACCATTTCTTATTCCTCCTGCAATCACAGAAGATACATTCAACTTGGAGATGCTCGATCAGTGTCGAAACGGATCCGCCCATTCCAATAGTGTTTCAGTTATGATTGATAACTCTCTCAGTCCTGTACATACACTCGTCCAAATTGTTTGCCGTGATCACAAAGGTCTATTATATGATATAATGAGAACTTTGAAGGATTACAATATCCAGGTACAAGATTCATCTAATCTTGTCATATGATGAAATATTGCCTTTTCCAAGTTTGTTTGGATTATTTTGTTATATGATGGATTTGTGTTCTAATGAATATATAATTTTGTGTAACAGATTTCATATGGGAGATTTACAAAAAAAGGCAGAAAGAACTGTGAAATCGATTTATTTATTGTGCAGGCCGACGGGAAAAAGGTAGTTGACCCTAGCAAACAAAACGCATTATGTTCTCGAATTCGGATGGAGTTATATCGGCCTCTTAGAGTAGCTTTGGTGAGCCGTGGTCCCGATACAGAGCTGCTTGTTGCAAACCCTGTCGAATTATGTGGGAAAGGCCGACCACTTGTATTTTACGATATTACCCTTGCTCTCAAGATGCTCAATACCGATATTTTCTCTGTAATAATTCCTCTATTGCCATCCAAACTACCCCGCATTTAATGCATTCGTCTATACATTTTTTGAGTAAATTTTGATTTTTTATATGTTATTGCAGGCTGAAATAAGTAGGCACATGATTGGGGGAAGGGAATGGGAAGTTTATCGAGTTTTACTCGATGAAGGTGGCAGTTCTTTTGTGCCAAGGAGCAAGATTGAGGAAGCCGTTTGGAGAAATTTGATGGGTTGGGAATGATGACAACAATGCTGATGATACTGAGTCTTTTTATCTCGTAACAGGTGCATATGAAAACTTAGGCATAACTGAACTGTGAAAAGCACAGTTTTTATCAAGAATCTATGTATTCTGTCACGACTTTTTCCCTAAGTTGATGAAGATACGATAGAAAACACATAGGATTGTAAAAATGACATTTCGCCAGTGGTACAGTGTAGGATCAAGGATGTAGTTGCAGAGGGCAGATGCCATAAGGGATCCTGCAAGGATGGCATATAGTAATAGCTTCTGTATATATATAAAAGAACATAGCGTTACATGAGAGAATAAAATTGGAACAAGTGCTCCAAGATTCTGTTGTTAATGTTGTTGTTGGTACAACACATGATGAACCGAGTTGCTTCGGGTACGAAAAGCATGTTGATGTTTAAGGTACAGTTGATAATATAGGAAGTTAATGATAATTTCGGATTTATGGACGATTTATAGTGTTATGTTCATGTTGGTGAAAGGATGCTTTTATCTACTTGGTGTACATATAATTGTGTGTATATATATGGACATTAGAGTTCCTAGTTGTTTCTTGTTCATATATGTCTCCCCTTTTGAAATCTTTTCATTTTCTTTTAAGGTTCACAATCGACTATATGTACAATCGTCTCCACCTTACTTGTGCTACATCTTTCGTGTTGAAACATATATTAGCACTTCATCCTATATGAGGTAATATTCTACTCAACTCGCTCGTTCGAAGCTCATTTTATTATTATAATCGAACGCGCTAACTGAGCTTAACGGCTCAAATGATCATGGGTTATATAAGAACTTGTGATCTTAAACTTTTCATAACTGTAACTAACAGGGGTTGAAACGCAAGATTTCAACTATAAACGAGCTTATGCGAGTAGCTTGAGGTCGTAAACTAACTTGATCTTATAAAGTTAGTTCATTGAAACATTAGTTCATTAATAATATTCAAATAAAAACGAGCATCAAGCTATATTTACTCGATCTCAAAGGCAAGTAATAGTTAAACAATCTGAGCCCAAATTTTCTAATACACTCGGTTTGGTCTCTAACACTCCTACCCCCACCTTGCTAGAAAACTTCACAAATATGAATGTTTCTCTACGGAACGAGATTGGTGTCGGTATCTCATCTTCATGTGATTGGATGTCAAGTTGTTGCATGTTGGGTTGTTGTATGTCTGGTTGTGGCAAGTTAGGTTGTTGGGTGTTTTTTGATTGTTGCCACATAAGGAAAATGTTATATTGATCGGGCAATATGTTAGGTGTGTGATAGTATGGTGTTTGATGATATTGTGTTTGAGGGACTTGGATTTGCGGCATATGATATGGATGACCAAAACTGAGTGTTAACAGGTTTGAAGATGATGATAAGTTTGGAAGCGCGTTTCATTGAAAGTGTATGTTGTGCGAGTTATTTGAGTTATTTAATATTATGCATGAATTATAAAATTTTTGAATTTTTAATAATATACTCTAATAGACCGCATGCTATGAAGTTGAATGTAACTCTATATGTTAATGTGGGGCTACACTCAGTAAAACAATGTACCATCCATCAATTAATGAAAATAACCATACATCTTTTACCCTCCAAAGAAAAACAAAAATTGAACACATTTAAACTCTTCATTTTCTTTCTGTTGTCTCATTCTCCATTTTCTTTTCACTGATAAACAAAACAAAACTAAACTCATCAGTTTACGGTATTTACTCCGCACTCCACCACCACCACTAGTCCATTACCTTCATGGTTGCAAATGGTGAAACTCATATCTGAAAATCGTGATGTCAACATCTGTAGGTGAGAAATTACGTAGTGACCGTTTTGGTAGTGATTAAGTTGTCATCGGAGTTGTTCTAATAAATGGTGTTATTGGAGTCCGTTTTGAAGGTTAATGTTGTTTTGAATGGATCAAGCTTAGAAAGTAAGAAGAAGAAGAAGACACTGGTTCGGCCGTCAGATTCCGACAGCATAAGGTGGACGTTGACCACTGTTTGTGAACGGCAATGTCTGGCCAACCATTTGTTGTTGGTAGGAAGTGAAGGAGATCAATTTTAGTTGAGGGATTATTTATGAAAATATCTTTCAACTGTCAAATTCAATTGTTTTCTAGTTTGAAAAACATAAAATGAAAAACACATCTAATACACAGAAAGAATTAGAATACTACAATCATCCAAAATATTAAACACAATTTTTGCTGAGATCTTGTTTGTTTCTTCGCGAATTGTTCACATAGTTTGAGTTTCATGTACATATAAAGTCAAAATATAAAATTTGAAAAATATCCCACATGATTCGTGAAATAATTCAGATTCAAAAGCACACTATCCTTTCTTTATAGATAAAAGTAAGAAAACATACTCATAAGTTAAGTTCAAGAAGATATCAACAATACTAATTTGGCTAAATGCTCTTATCATCCACAAGAAAACAAGATTAACTTCACTCAATAACTACAAACTACAGTTAATGGCATCTTTGACTTTGACTAAAGTTTTAGTTTGAGACTCCCTACACTTTCGAGAGCAAGTCATCATATCATATCATATCATATTAATTAATAAAATTAAATAAAAAATACGTCAACAAATACACAATAATAAATCCAAACGTTTGGTCGTTAGTAGGTTCAATGAATAATAATATATTTCATTTTCATAAGAAGCTCATACCTTAGTATCAATAAACCTTCTTTATCTTCCAAAAGAAAGAGTATTAATATTACTCCGTATAAAATATCTAGCATATTATATTAATTTTTTTAACTTGTCATTTAGGTTTTAAAATTATCTTCACGTGGTTAGTTAACTTAATAAAAAGTGGATGATACCATTTATAACAAATATAATTTGTTTATTATGGCACATGGTGAGGAGTAGAGACATTCATATATGAGTTTTTCCCACTAAATACTATTCATCATTTAAAATTGTAAATATATAAATATATATTATTAATTTCTCACACACATGTACAATTAGTCTAATGCTCTTTTGTCCATCGACTCTTGCTCAACCTTTAAGTTTTAGTTAATCGTTAAACATCTTTTTTACGGTGACCACGTTATAAATCATAATAAATCGTATTTCACAAGTCTCTTATTTTTCACCATCATTATTTTTGTAACCGGTGGTTGCAATGTTTCACCTTCTCACAAGTCTCCTACTTATTATTATAGGTCCATAAATTTAGATATCCACCATATAGTTATGAGCTTGAATTAAACGTAACTCCGGTCAACATTGACACATCTTTTTCTTCCAAATATAGCATTCTTATTAACGAGTATATAATGACCCGTAACAATACTGTCTGATAGCATATCCATATCAAAATTTTAGGACGTATATTGATTATTGGACCGTATTGTGAACCATCTATAAGATTGGTCTAACTTTAAAAATATAGTTTGTTTCTAGTTAATAAAAACATATTTCTTAACTACAACAAAACTATACATAACACGTGTGAGTTTCACCATCAAAACTTTTATGAACTAAGAGAGCGTTTGTTTTGTCTATTGGATTGTTAATGGGCATATGTTTGAAGAAATGATGAAAGTGAAAATATATATTTGATTGAAAAATATGTTTGTTTTGTAAACGTTATAATTGAATTTAGTAATTAGAGGGGAGTTCATTTGAGTATGAGTTTTTTTAAAGTATGGAAGTATCAATAGGAATGTGATATTTAACAAAAATTTCACTTTTCTTACGTTTTTAAAAATCAAATATCTCAATAACGACAAGTCAAAAAATAATAAAAATTACACTATAAAAATTATCATTTTTTCTCTTCGATTAGACATCTCACAAAGTATATTTTCGATGATTTTTTTTTTCATTTTTTATAGGTTAACACATGTGTTACGATTGACTAACAAATGTGTTATCCGCGACTATCACATGTGTTATCAACGACTATCACATGTGTTACAAGCGATAGTCGGTGGTAACACATGTGATAGTCGCCGATAACACATGTGTTATTTGTTTATAACACACGTGTTACTAATTTTCAAAACTCACAAAAAAATGAAAAAAAAAAATCATCGAAAGTATGTCATTTGGGATCTCTAATCGAAGAGGAAAAACCGGTTGTTTTTATAGTGCAACTTTTATAATTTTTTGACTTACCATTTTTGAGATATTTAATTTTTAAAAATGTAAAGTTTTGTTATTTTGATGAAAATAAACGATTGAGATTTGCACTCTCATATTTCCAAAAAATTCCACAATGAACTTTTATCTTAGTAATTATTCAAATAAAAAATGAGATATCAAAATTAAAAAAATAAAAGAAAGAAAATCAATGTAAGAGAGAGAAATAAAGAAACAAAAGTGCGAAATGGTGAGATTTGACAACCACGTTAGCAATACTAACAAAATACCACTCTATTAAGAGAATTTTCGTAAAGTTTCTTATTAAGACATATGAAAACACACACTAATAATAAATGATGTTTACATTTAATGGATGGATATCATACTCATAAATATATGATATTTTTCAAACCCATCAAATGAAATAAGTTTCAGTTTTATCTTTGTTCTTATATTTTTGGATCATCAGATTAAACCTATACAAAGTAAAACCCAATTGCAACCAAACACCTCCTAATTTAGACAACACAAAAAATGTGATGCAACTAAAAACCAATATTTTAAAATTTTCAACAATTCAAAATACATATTATAGTTTGAAATTTAAAATTTTCATAATATAGTTATTTCATGATTTTGGACCAAATTTGTTTAGGCCATTCAAAAATTGAAGAATTTAATTGTTAGCTTCGTACCAAATTAGTATTTATTTATAAAGACTGAACACTGCTAACAGATGATTGAATAACTGAATTTTTATGAATCCCACATTTACCAATAATATATTTATTATACATTCAAAATAAATAATAAAAAATTAAAAACCAAAACAGTTGGCTCACTTGTGATCGTCTTTAACGTCTCTGCTAGGACGTAGTGGTGCTCTATCTTTGGATCAATAGAAAGGCGCTTCCAAAAAATACCTATTAGGAGCGGTCTTAAAAATTAAAAGCCAGTATCATATCAGTATAAAATGAGTTGCACGCACTACAACTATATTTCAAATTTCAAATCGAGTAAACTAGTCAATGGATTATTTATGTAATTCTCAGTAAAATAGTCCACTTTGTTTGGAAAAGTATATTATATATATATATATGGGGTTGATCAATGGGAAAATGAGAAGTTAATCTGGACAGTTAGATCAACTCGTTAACATTTATCACAGTGAATGTTGGTTATCATTTATTATAATGAATGTTAATTTAAAATTTTTTTGTCAAGTGATGCTATGATTTAACATTCATCGTGATGAATATTAACTAATATTCTTTATTAAATAATATTCATCAAATAATATTATGACCTCAAAATGTCACACCCCCAAATTTGACATTTACAGTTAATCATGCGGAAGCTTTCGGGGCGTGACGAAGATCGAATAACATTACCTCGAGCGTATGATTATCGCAGAACATCTATATTATTAGGATGCCAAAATAGTTTTACAAACATTTCGGCTCATCGAGCAGTTCAATTGTCAAGGTTATCGAATACATCGTTTTAAAATGAAATACAAGTTTCGGGATTTCATAAATAAGACTACAAGTCAATTAATCCCATTGTTCAAATTTAAAATATGGCATCCTAATTTATTGTGGCAGGTACGGTCCCAATATGCATGTGTCTTACGGCATAGCTAATTCCCCTGAAAAACATATTATTAAAAGGTCAACATAACGTTGAGTGAATTCACAGGTTTAATGACTCGATCATAAACCATCATTTAGTAGTCATTTCATCAATAGATCAAAAATGGCATCAACGGCCTATTGTGCGATTATTCTCAATTTAAAACAATAAAAGCAAACACTGACTGTGATCCCCCGCAGACTAGCTAGGTCCTGCGAGTTAATATGTCAAACTAAACCTATAACCAAACCACAACTCACATATAATTCGTTTGCCTTGGACCGGTTAAGTATACTCGTCCCCAAAGTGCGAAACAACGTCGCTAGTTAGCGCGACTAACTAAAATAAACGTGGGATGGGGATGTCAGCCCCGATAGTACTATCTGTATACTCAGTGGTTAGCGTCATCTAACTAATGGTTATAGTGATTGTCAGCAAGAGGACTTCTATGCTACAACATGAAGAATTTAGTCGCCCATAAAGATACGTTGTCAGGTTTTAATAATCGCATAAATCAGTTATATGTTTTTCACCCCAAATTTGAAAGCAGTAAAACAGTAAAAGTGGGGCTGTGAACTCACCTGAGTCCGAGCGTGCTAGCAACACAGTTTTAAATCACAATTGTCCAAGTAAGCCTCTTAACGTCCTAAACGTAAGAGCTTATGTTAATGCATGTAGACGACACAATGGTCAGTCTATGCCAGTTGTTCACTCAACAAGATTCGTAAAATTTGCCATCAACGGGCTTTTGAAAACATCCCACTTTCATTTAAAAAGAACGACACGTTGTGATCCCACTTTGTTTCCAAAATCATTAAAACGTATCTAAGTCCACATTAAAAATACCTTATTAGACGTATTATACTATTAATGTGTAACTTTCATTTATTCAATACATATACTTTCACATAGTTATATATATATTTATATATCTCAATTACGTTTGATTTAGGGTTTTCATGACATGTATTGACGTTGGTAGTCTTTCGTTATTATTATTATCATCACGTCATCTATTTCCATATACACGTATAAATATAAAAATATACTCATGTAGGCATCTATTTATATATATATATTCATTCTCACTATAATTACCACATTTTAAACGTTAGCATATATATATATATGTATTCTCATAAGCATTTATACATTTTACTTGTCGTTATGATATATTGACCAACAATATGTACATTTATTCATACGTACATTCCTATACACATATTAATATAATTATACGCCTTTATAATTTATTTTCACACTTTTACCTTACGATATTATTTAATTCCTTTTAAATTCTATTTATAACCTAACTTTAGGTTTTAATAAATTAAATTCTCGTTCTAAACATTTTAAGGCATGACTAATATTTAACTAACCTTTTAATTCATTGATTTTCCAATTTAAGTCTAAATTTACCGATTTCTATACGTTTATCATTTAATTAAATAAATTCGCGTTTTTAACTCGCGGTTTCGTTTTAAAATACTCGTTTAATATCTAGGTCTTGTTTTTAACATCTAATGTTTATTAATTTGTTTAAAATGTCTTAACTTACTGATTTTGCATAAAAGTCCCTAATTCCTATGTTTTTGCAATTTAGTCCCTAAAGTCTTATTTATTCTATTTTTAACACTTAACTTTTATAACTTAAAGTTTAATAACCTACATTTTGTCCTAAATTATTTTAACACTTGTTTTACACCAAATCACATGAAATACACTAATCTTTACATTAAAAGTCACTAATATATGATTTTAATCATTTTTAACCTTTTTACTTAGTTAATCCATTTTTAACAGAATCTGTCCCATTTTTAGGTCAACTTTGCCTACGGTTTTGACTAGTCAAACATGTCCCAAAAATTATGAAAATTTTTATACAAGTTCCTCTATGTCTTAGCTTTCCAGAAACGTATGATTCGTAATTTTTGGTTGAGTTTAAGGGGTCCAAATGTATTTTACATCACACAAAGGTCAAACAGTTCTTGTTTTAGACAGTTAGTCATAGATCCGTATGTATCTTGACTTTTACTTAACTTCACAAAATGAGATCATACAACTTTCAAAGCTAACACAATTTTTGACCTTCAGCAAAAAGAATCAACTTTTTTAGATCTACGGTTTGAAAGTTATGATATTTTAAAGTCGGGTTATTTTCTGTCCCAACAGTACAGCTTGTACACTTTAACTTAGAAAGTCATTTTAAAATAGTAATACTCATCTAAAAATTATGAATCCAGTGGGATTTGATAGCTAACTTCTTGAACTTAACTTTAGAACCAAGAAACGCGTAATTTCATCAAGATTTGACCAAGTTATGAAGCTTCAAAGTTGACACAACTTTCTGTCCGGATTTCAAATTGTTGTTTATGGACTGTTTTGGTGATTTTTAGTGTAACTTGGTTATGAAACATGTAAATACGATTTTTCAAACTAGATCTTGGCAAGAGTGAACATCTAAGCACACAATAACCATAAATTAAGCATTTTATAAAAGATCTAAAAGGTTTGTAGGTAGATTTTCCTTACAATGCATTAAAAGAGCAAATAGGGCAAAATGAAGGTTTGAGCTTGGTGTTCTTGGCCTCCTAGCTCCAAATCCGTATGTTTAAGGTTATTTTACCATGGGAATGAACTGAAAACGAAATATGCTTTTGATTGTGAGTAAAACGAGTGTAAAAGGAGGGTTTTAGGTGTGGTGATGCATGGTGGTTCAAGGTGGTGGAGTGGTGGTGAAATGGTGGACTTGTGGTCAGTGTTCTTGAGCAAGAAGGGAGGTTTGGGGCTGCTGAAAAACGTGGGTTAGGGGAGGGAGAGTGAGCAGAATTTTTGTGTGTGTTTTGGTGAAGAATGAGTTGCAAATGAGGGGAAATCAAAGGGGTAAGGGGAGGAGAAGCATGGCATGCATGTTCCATGTTTTAGGGATCAAGGAGAAGGGATCAAAGGGGTCCCTAGGGCCCCTTTCTTTGGCTGATTTTGGAGAGGGAAAGGAAAGGGGGGGCCCTTTTGAAGGTTAAACATAATTAGGCTAGATATTTTGATCATTAATCGCTAATCTCGATTAGTTTAGTCGTTAGTCGTATGATTAGGGTTAATTAGGTTTAGTTAGGGTAGATTAAGGTTGATTAGCATAGATTAGGGTTATTAGGATGTCACAAGTTGATTGAATCATCATTCGAATGATTATCGATGCTTCGTTTATCATTAACCGGGATTTTCTACGGCTTTGTGATAATTGAATCGGATAAATTGTTTGATTCGATTTCTCGGCACTTCATGCTTTCAATTAGATTATTAATAGTAGTTTACCTTATATTACTTGATCTTAATAATAATCGGGAGTCGATTGATAGGTTAACCGATTTAATTTACGTTTTATCTCATTCGTTGCACGTTTTCTATTTCGCGTGAACGTTTATCGAATTTAAAATTGTTATGCCTATTTCCTAGCATAAATATCAATATAATAATAATAACGACTATATAATTTTATAGATTTACGTTATTTTCACAAAAGGATCACCAACGCTCGTGAAATTCGATTTCTACCGATTTTCTCGGTTAATTCTCAAAATTCATAAATGCATCTCGCATTAAAATTCATTGCATCTCATATGCAAACACGGGCTTTGTGCTACACTTTATTTGATAAAAATGAATTCACTTTAATTTAATAGGGAATTAGCCTAAATGCACGTGATAATGATGTACGGAATTAACCGTACTTTTAGGGTTGTCACACCAAAGGAAATTCATTCATGAATATATTTTTTATAACGTCGACTTTGATTAATATTTACTGATAAAATTAATTTTTTGTTGAGATTTTGGTTGGTAAAGGTAACTTGACAAACATTCTTAAATTGACATTCATTATAATGAATGATAACTAACATTTACCTTGATGAATATTAACGAGCGACCCAGATTAGCTTTCCCTAAAATGATAACTAACATTCACCTTGATGAATATTAACGAGCGACCCAGATTAGCTCTCCCCAAAATACCCCTTCCCTTTAGATCATCCCTATATCTGTATATATAAATATATATTTATTATTTTTGTATTATCATAAAATAATTCATTTTCATTAACCCCCAAATTCAAAATTAAATTTATCCCAATTCTTGTCCCACACTCACTCCATCTCCCCCCATCTTCTTCGATACCACTTTTTAATCATTTAACCTATAATTTACTTATATCCATATCTATTATTCTGGATCATATATTAATATTTATAACACTTCAATTTCATCAATTTACAGCCGTCCGATAACCGTCACTTGTCCGCCGTCAACCGTCGTCACTCCACCAACACTTTCAGTAACCTAATAACGGTACGTAGATCCATTTTTATATTTTCAAATTTTGTTATTTTTTTATACAAATTGACTTAGGGTTTACTTATACAGCTTACCTAGGGTTTACATATTGTACGATTTTTCACTAATTGAGAATAGTTTGTTTAGCGATCGTAAAATTAGAGTTAGTGATTGTTGTTGATACGAATTGAACTGATTTGATTTTGTTTGGTTCCATTGTACTTCCAGATATGTTGAATAAATTAATGAAACGCGGGCCGAAAAAGTCTGCGAAAGCAGATACGGATTCTTATGGATCTGTTTCCACTTCTAATGTTGTTGTCAACCATGGTTCTCGAGGCGCTCCGCAGGTTCCGGACGGTGTTGCGGGAGTATCTTCTCCGGCTGCCACAGGGACTGTGGAAGCACTTCCAATGTTTCGTGATGTTCCGGTTTTGGATCGACAACAGTTGTTTCTTAAAAAGTGTCAGGTGTGTTGCAACCAGTTTGATTTTACAGATACGTTGAAATCGGTTAAGGAGAAGGAGATTAAGAGGTTGAATCTTGTGGAGCTTGTAGATTATGTACAATCAGGTTCGGGGAAAATTACTGAGGGGAATCAAGAGGAAATGATTAAAATGATTTCAGCTAACATTTTTAGGTGTTTACCACCGGGAGCTCATGAAAACACAGGGTCTGTAGGCGTTGAGGCTGAGGAAGATGAGCCATATCTTGAACCCTCGTGGCCACATTTACAGCTTGTGTATGAGCTTTTATTAAGATACGTCGTTTCAACGGATACAGACACTAAGATTGCTAAGAAGTACATTGATCATTCATTTGTGTTGAAGTTGTTAGATATGTTTGATACTGAGGATCCCCGTGAACGTGAGTATTTGAAAACTATTTTACATAGGATTTATGGGAAATTTATGGTGCATCGTCCGTTTATAAGGAAAGCAATTAACAATATCTTTTATCAGTTTATTTATGAAACCGAAAGGAACAGTGGTATTGCTGAGTTATTGGAAATTCTTGGGAGCATAATAAATGGATTTGCATTGCCGATGAAGGAGGAACATAAGTTGTTTCTTATGCGGGCCCTTATACCGCTTCACAAACCGAAGCCGATTGCTATGTATCATCAGCAACTTTCCTACTGTATCATTCAGTTTGTAGAGAAAGATAACAAGCTGGCTGATACTGTTATAAGGGGGTTGTTAAAATATTGGCCCATTACCAATTGCCAAAAGGAGGTTCTTTTTCTTGGGGAGCTTGAAGAAGTGTTGGAGACAACACAGGCTGTGGAATTTCAAAGGTGCATGGTTCCTCTTTTCAGACAAATAGCACGATGTCTTAATAGCCCTCATTTTCAGGTTCAAGATCACCTTTTATTTAGTTACTTGTTCTTGCCATTTTGTTTCTAGTTTTATTTAAACACTGACTGCTCATTTGCATGTTAAAAAAAAGTTACTTGAATATCTTAGGGGTGTTTTAATGTGTGTTTTGAAAGTGATTATGTTGCGTGTTAATGATCAGTTAACCATTTGAGTAAAGTTAGAGATTAGTAGTAAGTTTGCATTGATCTCGATAATCAGTTTTCTATTTAAGAATTATTTACCCCGCTTTTTTTAATTGCCCATATCTATTATTTGATCATACTTAATTAGAAAGTCACAGTTAGAATAATTGAAAATATCTTTGGTTATGTGGGGGGTTAGATTATGAAGGGTATGGGAAGAGTATACGAGCTGGAAATTTAGTGGTGGATTGATGAAATTGTTGAAGATGGAGAAAGAGTATGCAAAGGTAGCTATTCAAAACGATATATTTTCTTTTTTGGGATTTATAACCAATATGATGGAATTATTAGTATGTTAGTTAAAGGAATTGAATAGGGAGATGAATTGGTACCACTGCATTAAACTTTTGAAGTGTTATTTTACTACAGTTTCAGATGTGTAGTTGAACATTATAGCTTTATAAGTAGTGGTTGAGGAGGATCAGAAGATTAGAGCATGACAAATTTATTTGAGAGTTTAAATAAGAATATGGAGTTGGATATGTTGGCACAGATGGACTTATGTGATATTATTAGAAGATGTGTGAGATAGTATCGTTGAACTGATTGATGATAAGACATAGGGACATTGCTGATGCAATGCTTATAGTCAACGGAATATGGGAAGGCCATCGGCATGTATATATTCGCATCATCTATTGGTGGCAATTGAAGTTAGCCTTTAGTGGGGCAGAATTAGTAATAAAATGGGATACTTTAGTACAGGTCAAAGTAGGTTGGTCATGCTGACCCACAAACACTTATTTAATTTCTTTATAAATGGGGCATGTGTTAAATATGATTGAAAAAACTACACTATTACAAGAATGATCTAATTTTTGAAATAAATTGATTTAGGAGGGTTGGTTATATGCAACATAAACCTTTGAGTGACTTTTGACTTGCATGATGGCCAGCTCGTTTCTCTTATAGGTAATCATATAAAATTTACTCATTTGACTCTATAGAGGTGAAAAAAAACCAGTCAATCTGTGTAGCCTCAAACAGGTCGAGGGTGCATCTCTCAATGTAAATTTATTTCATACTTGATGGATGGTAAACTTAGCATGGGTTGGATAAACAAAGTGAACAGGTTCAGATAATTGCAACAGATAGCATGTATCATTTAAGTGATTCTTTTGTGAATGACTAAGGGCCTGTTTACTTTTTTAGTTTTTTTGTCATTAAGTTAAATATGTATATAGATGGCTATATGGATATGGATTGACTGTATACATAAGTTGTGAATGAATAATGATGTTAACTTTTTATGCTGAATGAAAGTTCTGAATGATTTAAAAGACAATTTTACTGTTAGTCTAAAAATAGTACATTTTTTAATCCAAATATAAATGTTTACTTGTAAAATGTATAATTTATCAATTATTTAAAATATTAACAAGTTTATACGTAATATTTTGTTAACTTCGGTCAATAGCTTGGTGATTTTTTTCATTATTTAATCAAACAACAAACATCCACTTTGGAAGCAACACATAAAGAAACAGTTGGTAATCCTCCAAAACTAAAAATCGTTAAAATAAATATAACAGAAACCACAAAGAATATTTGGTTACAAAAAGTTAAATTTGCAACAAAAAGAACAAAGGATATAGCTCTCTCAGACAATTGGTGAATGAGTAATTCCAAAGTAAACATGTGGATGTGGTGACTGAATAAGTTTGTTGAACAACTTAGCTCATTAAGCACAAAATAAACAGGCCCTAAGGGGCAAAGAGGTCATAGAGCACCAATGTCAACCCTTGAGTATGGAGTGTTTTTGTGAGACTTGGGAAATCAATTAAACATAGCAGGATGAAATCTTTGGTTGGTAAATGGTAATTCATTGGGCAATTTACAGGATTAAACTTAAGAATGTATAGCTAATGTGAACAAGTCTAGCTGAGCCATAGGTAAATTGTTTTCTGATCTATATAGTTCCTCTAAATTTAAAGGGTGTACATTCCAAGAGCAATCATACTTGCGAAGCACAACTGTAGATGGCTTTGTTGAATATTAGAAATCATTAGCAAACTATCCAGTACCATGTTGTTATTTCTTACGCTAGTGGAATCTATATTTATACTGTCTAATTTGCATAACGTCTTTCTGAAATATAAGTAACTAAGTTTCATCTAACGCCCTAACTGTAAAATTCTGGTTATTGCCATGCGTGTGTCTGTGCCAATTGTGCTATTTGCCAGTTGTTAATTTGTTTTTTTTGGTTCCTTCAACAGGTAGCAGAACGAGCTTTATTCATGTGGAACAATGAGCACATTGTTAGCTTGATTGCTCAGAACAGGACTGTGATTCTACCAATCATCTTTGAAGCTCTAGAAATGAACATTCAGGCTCACTGGAATCCTGCAGTTCATGGACTCACAAGTAACATTAGAAAAATGTTCATGGAAATGGACATGCAGTTATTTGAAGAATGCCAGAGACAGTATACAGAGAAACAGGCACAAGCGAAAGTTGCACAAGATCAACGTGAACAAATATGGCAAAGATTAGCAGATAGTGCCGTTGTGAACCAAATAGGATGAGAGTACTCACTCGAGCCTATCAGGTTTTCAGTTTTTGTTTTTCGTTTTTGCCCTACAACCGTACTAAACATCATGGATTCAGGTATAGACATGATTTTTTGTTTCTGAGTAACACGATGGGCAGGATTTAGGGAAATGGGTTATGGGGTTTTTCTTTTCTTCTTCTTCTTCTTCTCTCTCTCTCTCTCTCTTTTTTTTTTTCTTTTGTATTTGTCGCTGAAATGTGTGGGTTGAAAAGAGGTGTAAAATTCTATGTACTAAAATTCTTGCTTTTTTTACATTACTAGGTGTGTACATATTTTGGTTATAGAATCGGTATTCAGACTTCATGATGTCGGGTGCGTTAGATGATTGGATCGAAACAGTTAGTTTGGTTTGGATTTGGCATGGTTGTGGTTTGACAATGAACAATTGGCTCAATTCTGTTTGTTTCAATAATGCTCAAAAAGATACGTTCTATAACATTTATTGAAGCAAACACATTATCTGTATACCTTGGAAGAAATACATTATTTGTGTGGCATAGATTAATGCTCCATACTAAAGAATGAAGAGTCAATGTAACCATGGTAGATACATTTTGTGTGTCGAACTTTGAGTTTTGATTATGTGACATTTTTAAATGATTATAGTTTAATTCTTTATCATTTGCTATTCACCTAAAAGTATCGAAATGACTTGTTAACTATGAAATTGTAGGTTTGAGTCTTGAAATCAGAACAAATGTAGATATTTATAGATATATATTATATAATATAGGGGGCTGATCTACATGGAATGAGTTATCTTGGGGGAAGAGGGAAGCAATTCTGGGCCGTCCGTTAATATTCATCATGACCAAATTAACATTCATCGTGACTAAAATTAATATTGATTGTGATGAACGTTAATTAATATTCACCATGATGAATATTAACGGACAATTCAAATTTACTTCCATCTTTCTCTCTGGATCATCCCTTACATTATATATATATTATCACAAATGTAAATGAGGGATTTCCTTTCTGTAAAAAAATATTAATATATGTAGGTATTTCTTTACCTCTACAATACGTACTCTACTTGATATGAATACTACTAAGTCCTTTCCCATTTGTATTCTAAGAATTAATTTTCTTATTTTGTTTTTAATCCCAAAAATTTGAAAATGATAAATCAATTTAAGTAAAAAGGATATATTATGGGTCCGGATAGGGGACGGGAATGATCCATTTTATTTGGATATCACAAAAACCTCTTTCTCTTAAACTCATCAATTAACAACAACAAAAATTCGAAATCCAAAACCTCAACCACCACTTCACAATCCATTCCTTAATCTTTAATTATTTCTTTATATATTTTGTTACTGGTTTCAATTACACCCATCAGCCAAATAACCTTCAATCTTCAGCAATAACAAGAAACAAGCCACCAATTGATAAATAATTAATTAATGTCTTCAAAGAAAGGAACAGGAGTCGGAGCTGGTGCTGCGTTACAAAAAGATGTACCATGGAGAGCATCAGCTTCTACTGCCATCAAACCCTTACCCAAAATCCATCATTCCCCTGTTCTCTCACTCCCTCAAAACCCTTATTCCAATTATGCCCTTTCTCTCATCAAGGTTTGTATTCATTTCATTGTGTATTTACTAATTTCAGTCCACGGTAATATGGGGTCCTAAAATATGCATTTGGTATTTCTAAAATTAAAACCCATTTATGAAAGTTTCATTCTTTATAGTAATTAGTATTAGTCCTTTATTTTGTTTGAAATTTATATTATTTTTATGTTTATAATTTCACAAAATATCTTCATATTTGTATGGACATAAAAAAAAGTTACATAAATTTGTGGAATTTTTGGGGTTGGAAACTAATTCTTGATGCGGGTTATGAAAGTATGAATCTTTTTTGGTTTTGGATGATCTTTTTGCAGCACCCTGATCCGATTGGAGATGGGTTAGGAACAGAAGCTATAGTGGAAGCAGCAGGGCCAGATTGTATTGTTCCTGGACAGACTACACCTGTTAAACTTCTCGGATTAAAGGTTTGCCTTTTTACTGCTGCAGATTGAAATTTGAGTGTTTATGTTGTTTTAGTTTTGAATAAGTTGATCATTGCCTAAAGCTATAGAAACTTAATTCATACAATTGCATATTTAGAAGTGGAATCCTTTATTTGGACGGATGGATTGTTATGTTTTAGTTTTCTATCGTTTGGAATTTCAATTTATGTCGTGCCGTTTTCTGTTATGAATTTTTGCCGGATCATAGATGCTGATCATCAACTTGTGCAAACTACAATTCTAAAAGAGAAGGTTAATCAAATGCATGTTACTTCTATATGTTTCTTGAACTGTAAGTTTAATGTTGTACCACCTTAATTTCGTTCAAACGAACTGCACACAATACACTGCTTAAATTGGCTCAACCTTGTTGTAATATACCTCAAGATTATTAATTATTAGTGGTTACTTGTTACATAATTTATGAAGATGGTAAAAGAAAAAAAATTAAAAATCAAAAGCAATGCAATTAAAAAAAATGGTCTGAACAAGAAATGAAACACAGAGTTCCAATTAGGAGCCATCAGCAACTAAACCAACAAGAAGAAAATATAAATTAAACACCTACACAATCAAGGTCTCTCCAAATACCTTGGATTATATAACCACTTTGACCGATCAAAACACTTGCTGCATCTATTTATAAACCATAAACCCACCAAGTTTGGACAACTGGAAATTGATCTTCATAAACTTGGATTAATTTATGTAGATTTTAACTGGGAGAATAGTATGTTTGACAACAAAAGTGAGCATGTGTTTCTACTTTTGAATCATCTAATGAAGTGCATTCACTTAATTATGACATTAGTTTCTGTGTAAAAGTGTACTGTAAAATATCATCATTTTTTCAGTTTGTGATTATTTGACGCTTCATGGGTTCTTTTTATATGATGAAAGATGTCATACTGGGTCCTGTTTTCCTGATGCTAGGAGAATTGAGATTGAAATTATTGAACCATTACATTTTTTTTGTAAGGTTTTTTCACCTGTACTATTGCAATTCAAGGAATAAGGAAAATATATATGTGCTTAATCGAAAGTTTCAGTTTTTGCAATCAATGGCATGAAACACCATCGTTTCATTGCATGAAATATTAATTCGGATCAAAATATATGTTGTGACGATAACACACCGTTTTTCCAAGCGTTTTCTTGTGTCTCATTCAAATTATTAATATGTATATGCAGGTGTGGCCTATCGACGTTGACTTGAAGTTTCTAGAACCTGTTGGGAAAGAACTCAAGAATATTGGGAAGGTATAGTCCAATTATTTTGTTTACAAATTTACCTTTCAATTAGTTTTTTTTTATCTTTTATATATTCTGGTCCCTTGAGTCCACAGTGCACAGAACCAATACTCTCTCCATGCCAGGAACATTGCAACAGTATCCTTTTTTAGTTCTGTGAGTATTAGATCACTTCACGTTTTAGCATGTGTCCAACTAAAATGACCTATTTACTCATTTACGATCATTACAAAGTCGATGAGAATGATTTAGATCCAAAAAGGTTACCTTATATTATCTTCATTGAAGGGTAATTTTCGGTATTTGACAATAGCGACAGATTCCTTGAATTATGTTCCAGTTCCAAGGTTGCAAATTTCATGGCACCGAAGTCCTACACCGTATAAAAGAAGTAATAATGGAATAGCAGATGTCAAAAAAATCTATATATTTCGAGTAAAAATTTAATTGCTTCTTCATAAACAAAAATCTTATTGAATATTTTCACTACAAAACCCTTCTAAGATTTATAGTAAAATTATAACTTATAAGTGAAGGTTCGTATGAACATGGAAAGTAAATTGCTTTAATTGGTCATCGACTCATGTACTTGTCATTAAAGCAATCAGTTAAAAGATGATTTTTTCACGGTGCATGTCTATGTGTTCTCAGTTTCTCATATTTACTATAAATATAAAGATGTTATATTATTTTTAGTCAGTTTCTTCTTCTTGTGCTTTTTTTTTTCCTATATTTTTTTTAATCTTTTATGGATCCTATTAGCATCTTAACATCACTATATGTTGTTTATTGTTCACTGTGTTGCAGTTTATGGATTCAGCGGTTGAGCTCATGAACAAATCCTTCGATGAACGCTAGGATTACAAGCCGTTTATGAGGTTTATTATGCGACAATATATTTATGAGTATGAATTTAATCCACGAGCTGAACCCCGTTCGCCAAAGGTGTTTGTAGTAGCTTTGTTGACGATTTTTCATCATTGTTTAGGCATGATACTGAGCTTTTAAGCTGGAAAATGGTGTATTGAAATTTATAAGTATAACACATATACAAAAGTATTTATAAATCGTCGACTATGAGTCAAACTTCCTATAACTCGATATATGGATATGGATTCTTTGTTTCAACTTTATACTTCCTTTTTCTGGATTATATTACTCGTAGTATGTTTAAATTTTTTCGGGTTCTTTGCGCGAATGATATTTGTGGAAAGACAAAAGAGTGTCTATGAACATTTCGTATAGTTATTTAAAGATAATCGAAAATTCAACTACTCCTTGCAAGTTTACCAGTTGTACTGAAAAGGTCGAAGTCTGTTTTTAGTTATAAGTGATTTTTACACTGAAAAAGATGACACATGAACTAAATGCATCACTGACTTGTATCATAGCTCTTGGATACTCATATGTTACGTGTATATATTAGTCTTTCCCATAGTAAAAATCAACTTTTTTTTTCTATATGTTGTATACGGAATATTCAAACACACACTATATACTAATACTAATATACATTTAGGTGTATGTCGTGTATATATATAGAAAGAACATGATACGTGGACATACATCACTTCTACCAAAAAGTTAGTCTTTCAAAAAGACATAAATAGCCTTACATATGTTTTATTTTAAAAAATGGTTTGAGAAGTTGTTGTCACTAAAAAGAAGAAGCATAAACCAAAGATTGTGATGCAAACTCCCATCAAAAACCAATAGAAAACTCTCTACATTCTTCACAAAAGGACATGGTGGAGCTCCCACAATCACCATTACTTTCCACCCATATTCCCTATCCAAAGTACCATGCCTTACAATTCCTATATATATATATAAACACAAAGAAGAAACTCATCATCATAAAATCCACCCTCATTCAAACCATTTGTGAATTTAATGGCAAAGTGCGATGTGGGAGGCTTCCGTAGAGGGCCTTGGCTCGAGGAAGAAGATAAAATATTGACCATGATTGTTGGAGCTTTTGGTGAAAAACATTGGGATGCTTTGGCTAAAGAATCGGGTCTGTTTAATTAGTTACTAATATTGAGTCATTTAAATTGTTTGATTAAATATTTTGAGTTTAACGAGTTTGGACATGTGCGTCAAGGTTTAAGGAGAAGCGGGAAGAGTTGTCGACTTAGATGGATGAACTATCTTCGACCAAATTTAAAACGTGGTGAGATCACAAACGAAGAAGAACAAACCATTATTAATCTGCATAACCAAGTGGGTAACAAGTAAGTATTTATGTATATGCATCACAAGATTGATCAATGAAGTTCAAATCAATCTATAAAAACTACCTTAAACTCAATGCCCATGCAAAATGCCTCTTTTAAAAGGTGGTCGATCAAACTAAGGATTTTGATGTTCTTGTGGCCTTCAAAGAACTTAAAATTATCTAGCGAAAATTAGATCAACCATTAGGATTATGATTATTTGGTAAAACGATATACAACTTGTATATGTGATTTGGGATTTGTGTAGGTGGTCAAAAATTGCTAAAAGATTACCTGGAAGGACTGATAACGAGATCAAGAATTACTGGAGAAGTCATTTGAAGAAGAAATCTGAAGCTCAACAAGGTTAGTTAGTTATATTCCACTCTAATATTTTAATTCATCAAGATTTCATGTTCAGATGTTATCAAAATCTTGAAACAGAATGCTCTGAAGGCGCAAGAAACAACAGAATACAAGACGATTATATAGTTGGCAAAAGCAATATAAATGTAAAGGAAGTTACTTCTGGAACTTGTTCATCAGAAACAGGCGAGCACGCTAACATGAATAATGTGTTTGAAATTGGTTCTCCTTATGAAAGCAGCTGGATATCAGACTGGTTATCGACATGCTGCTGGCCTGATGACGTAAAACACTATGAAGATTGCATGGGAACATACCCATGTTTCTGTCAACTTGGATCAAGCTCTGAAGAAGAAAAAACACATAGTGTTTGGGATCTTTGGAATCCCATTTGGGAAATGGGTTAAAACCTAACTTTAAACCTTCTTCATGTTTTGAAATATGAAGAGTAGATAACTAATAATGAATTTGAGGAACTTATATGTTTTCTAACATTTGGGGTTGTAATATGTTCATCCTTTTTAAATTCAGGGACAACATACATGTTCTCTCAGTTTCATTCTTTCTAAACAAAGTAGTAGTCTAATAAATGGGTAATTAAGTGGCGACAAAACAATTTTCGCCCTTTTGTACATTTCAAACTTAGAAAGAAATGATTTTTTTAGAGAAGAAAACATACAACCTATCCCATATATTATCTACAATCACTCACATCACTTCTAACATACGGATGGACCAAATACCCTTTGAATAAATTGAACTTCAACTTAAAAGTAACCTGATGTATAAACGGACATTTGGCATTAACCTGTACACTGAACAAAAATGATATATGTGCCTAGAACACGTGTAAAGATGTATATGCTTCACAATATGATTAGAAGACATGTCAAAATCATTTGTGAAGATATATGGGAATGAAAAGTGTAATATAAATGTTAAACAATGTATCAATTAGACATATTGCACGGTGCATTTTTAACAAATATACTACTCCGTATATAGCATTGCTTTGCGCCCACACCCTCTCACTCTCATAAATTGGAGTCAAATGCTCGTTAAAAGGACTTGGTACTATACTACATTAATGGTTTCTTTATTTTCTCTAAAAGTTACATACAAAATTGTTACTTTGAATGGCCATGGATACCCTAATCAAAAATCAGTAACCTAATTTATTAAATTATAAAGTAATCATAAATCTCACTCCCCTCAAACAACTTATAAGGGTCATGTTGGTCTTCTTCTAGATGGGCTAACTTTATGCGGTGATATGTGAGCTTTAACCCCAACCATCACAAAGGTGATCTAGTAGTTGGTATCCTAATATCCTTATAAAAGGTTTCATGTCCAAACCTCACTAGTTATACATTTTGAAGTGACCAGGGAAAGGGTCAAAAATGGTCATGATATCCTTGGTAGACCGCATACATCTGAATAAGTATACTCGCCGTCCCGGATGATTCGAACAGTAAGAATCTCATTCCGTTACCTGTTTATGTGAGCTTTATCCCATTGGTTAGCGGCCCACCAAGTTGAAATCATGCACCCTCTTATTTGTATCAAAATTTCTGTTCCCCTTCCCTTCTTATACGTGAAATTATTAGTTGTTTGTGCACTTTTAATGCATATCTTGCTAGTCCAAATTCTCGTTAAGGGATTAAATCATATATAAATGCTCAAAAAATTGATGTAATTTTATTATGTAAGTATGAGATGAGACACTAAATTTATTGCATTAAATTGTACACAAAAACTTTTAACAATCTCAATTGGACATGTCTTTTTAATTTCAACAATCTCTATCTCTCTCCTGATCTCTTCACTCACATCTCTGTCTTGTCTTATCTCTCTCCCTCTATCTCTTTCTTGATAAGAAGACTTCCATGTGTCAAGTGCTTTGAATCTTGAAGCATATATTATGTCATTAAGTTTGGTCAAGTGAAGTTGATAACATAAAAGAATGATAATATTATTTTCAATAAGCAACTTTCTTTAAAGGTGCGGAAAACACAATCTTACATGAAATCATTATTCCAACATGTGTCTCTTTAACTCTTGTCACAACTTATCATGAATCCCTTTTGTATGTTTACACTCGACATAAAATATAGATGAAACCGCAACTTTAAAACAACATCACTTCCTATCCAACAGGAAATCATACCCTATTCTCTTGATTGTTACATGGATATAAAGTGTTAATTAATTAAACACAACTTTAGGCCTTTAGGGCTACTATATATACCTTTTTGTCATAAACAATTTTTGAAGATATAGCGAAGTGACAAACACTACATAGGAAATAGTTTTTTATGTTGTTATAGATTTAGGGTTCTTGTAAGGTGTCCTTAAAAATAAGGACTGACCTTATTCTTGCCATAAACACCATGCATCGTGTCACATTAATTAACTCTATACTTCCCCCCCCCCCCCCCCCCCCCCCTTTTTTTTAATGTTATCTTCTTTTTGATCATGCATTGTATATAATAGCTACAAACGAGCTTGGCTTACAAAGCGTTCATCAAGATGCATTGTATTTGTCTTCAATTTGGTTACATCTCTTAATGTAAATATTCTTTGTTTTTATTTTATTCATAAAATACATAACTACCTCATTTCTATTTTATGTTTCAATTATCCATAAAAATAGTAAAATCTTTTGGAATTTGTAAGTTGGTAGTTATAAAAATAAAGTAACCAAAAAGTCATACTTGTTTGATAAAACAATGTCTTTGAATTTAGTGATGCTTCAAATTTTCTTAGAATTGTACTTTTTGACTGGCAAATGGTTCCAGTGCACAAATGGTACGAAAGATTTGAAATTGACCAAGTAGAAAATTAGCCGTATGGGCTTGTGGGCCATACTAGGATGCTGAGTCTGGGCTTTGGGCTGGTCCAACTTTAACCATTTTTGGCTTAGTATGAGACTATTAATAGATGATAACATCTGACATATCCTTTTTCACATGATATCATATGATGACATATAGTAGAAAGAATCCCAATTTTACAAACTATTAAATAAGATGTACTATCATATCATGTTACCATGTCACATTATCAAATGATAAACTGAGTAATTAGTGAAGTTAAAGCAACATAAAAAGGAAATGAAGAGATCAAAAGAGGAATATAAATAAAAATTCCTTGTCAATTCAAAATCAATTTGGAGAACTTTTTCCCAAATGTTTTTCTGTCACAATAACACAAACGATAACAATACAATAAAAAAAGATGAAACCGAAGTCATTGAATTCGGTCGAGAACACCCATCACTATCTTCACCATAGTCGTTTTCACTATCATCTACGATAGGATCACCACCCGTCCACTTCCCAAGTTTGTTGCTCCTGCCGATCATCAAAACCAGATTTTCAGTTATTACGTATCACAAGCATATTTTAACATAATAATGTAACAAGCACATTCACATCTTCAAACAAAGATATATATATATATACATGAATAAAAACACATGTCTTAAAGCATTGTTTGATTCTTGTTGTTCAACTATTTTGTCTAAGTTTCATCTTTTATGTCCAATTAGTATTTCCCACACATATTATAGGTAGATACTATCCATAAAAAAAGTTAGTATCATATAAGAATTATTATATTTTTGTGAATATTAATAATTAAATGTGTTAAGATAACAAGACTACCATGATTGGTGGGAACTAATGAATCAACCTGCAACTTTAGTGTAAAATTTCAAAATACTAATCATTAACCTATTATTAAATTATTTTTACTGAAAAAGAAAAGTGAACCAAAATGAAGATAGAGGTAAAAGCAAAGACAAAAGGAAAGTCAAAAGTATGTGCAAGAGAAATGTAAAGACATGCTTATTAACATTTTCTCATGATTTAGATAATACTAAACACAATACATAATATCTCATGGTATAATTATTATCCAGAAAACATTTAAAAACTAATCCCAAATTGAAAAAAAAGTCGATTGACGAAATTTAGTTGAGAGATCAAACCTGCTACCGAGCACGCCCGAGTTCATGGTTAGTTGGTCGATCAATGCAGCCGATTTGGGCTCAACACTATATGCTTTCTCATACTTAAGCTCTAACCCTTGGCCCGACGCCACAAAAAACGCACCGTTCACAAGCACATCCCCTTCACTCCTCCAATTCCATCCTCTCCAATGCTCCTGTGCTGTTTCTACCCTTTTCGTCACCTTTTCAATCAACTTTCCAAATTTAGAATCATCAAAATGCGTAAGCTTTTGAAAAATGTCACGAAAATATTATACCTCCTTGGCATTAGGATTGGCCGGAGCAGTATACCGGTTTCCTTGACTATTAATCGTCGGATTACCACTTCCTCCAATAGCATACATCTCCCACCGCGAATACACATTGTTAACAACATGTATATACCCTCTTCGGCAACGCGGCATTCTTTGGATCAACTTTTCTCCAAAGTGGTTAAAGGCTATTGTCACCTGCAATTCAATTCAAGGACAGAGTCAGAAAATATTTCATAACTCAAATTAGTAATTTATCTATATGTAATATCAACATTTTCATAACTAAATTATATGTAGTTATACTCTGTGCTAAAAGTAAAAAGGGCGTGAGATATATATGCTTCTAGAAGCACCTAAACGCAAAACCTGATAAAAGTATCAGTCTTAGACACTAACCTTACTACTGTTTGTATATTAAATCAGCATGTTCATAACTAAATTCAAGTAAAAACATTTTAGACACTAACCTGCATACCGGAATCGGGCAAATAATCGTCACTATGCCCTAGCAACATCACCTCATCGTGGTGCGAAAAAAAGTTATTTGATATGGTGATTCCAGTAGACCCCATAACGGCATCTATCAACCCGTCTTTACAATGTGACAACGAACAATGATCGATCCAAAGATCACGAGACCCAAATATTGATATCCCATCACCATCAGATTTCGTTCGATACCCATAATGCGTAGGACTAGAACGTACATTAGTATTCCCGGATTGATAACAATGATGTATATGAATATTATGAATTATAACATTCGTAATATATTGTAAAGTAATACATCCGCCACCAGTTATGTGCACGTTAGCCCCACGGCCATCAAGCGTCTTAAAGCTGTTGAAAATGAGCTCTTGAGAGAGTACTATATGCATGTTTGTAGGAAACACGATCCATAACGGTTCAGTTTGGATAACAGCCCACCGGAGAGTGCCGGGTCGGGGGTTGACTGCGTCATGGTCAGAGGAATCTGTGACGACGTAGTAACGACCGCCTTTTCCGCCTAACGCGTATTGACCGAAGCCGATCCCACAATCGGCGAGGCGTTGGCGGTTAAGGTGCCAGTTCGGGTCACACCGCCAACAGTCGTCAATTGGATTGCCCGTCAAACAAGAGGTTGATGAGTCATCGTTTTCGTATGACAGCATTTCTCTTCTTGTAATTGACATATTTACCCTCCTGAAAAAATTACAAAAAATATGTATGTTATACTTAATGTGTGGTTGTCCTGTTTCGATAATTGGTTTAGAGTTATAGTTTCAGGTTTTATTTTGTCTATGTTATCAGCATTATTACATTTAAGATGATGCATGATTCATAAGGTAGTTCATAAAAAAGTAACCAATATTGATATACAAGTTTATGAAGAAAAAAGAACAGCTACTTAACTTTAAGTATCTGAAGTGGATCTCAAAACATTTATTAATTTTCTTTTGTTCCTTTGTGTTTTATGAGATTCAATGTCTGAATAAAATTATGACAATAAGAGAACAAATTAAAAATTATAAAATAGAAAACAAAAGTGCACAACTATCCAAAATATAGACAGAGGGACCAACCCCATAATATCTTGAACAGAGGAAAAGTCAAAAGTATTGTATCAGCACTGGGCTCAAGCAAACTCAAAGAAAAAACATCCATTAATTCTCTTTTTCAGTTTACCCATATTTGTCCACAAGTTTTTATCAGTTTTCTTCAGTTAACATTTCAAGTCTAATTTAGTAATTAACTAAAACTTTAACTAAAGTATATAACATATTAAGAAAAATGATATACTTACTTTATAGATTTTGTTGACAAAGTTTAAAAATGAACATACATACAATATATTAGTATAAAATCAGGCTAAATATCTTATGGTAAAAAGAACTTCTAACTTTAGGAAAAAAGGATAGCTAAAGATAAAGTTGGAAAACCATAAAACAAAAGAAGCTGCATCTTTTTGTGTTTAATAAAACTGCATAAAACTTTAAATGCAATAGCTACTGACACATAAATTATTTTCATTTTTTTTAATTTTGTCAGAAAATAATTATCTATTTTTAAAAATAAATAATTAATTTTACAGTTTTATCTCTTACTTACAGTTTTTCACAACGGTCTATGCATAGAGAAAAGGCAAAATAAACATTTAACTATAAAAAAAATTGTTATTATACCTAAAATTGTATGTCACCTTTCAAGTAGACAATTATATTTGAGGAGGAGACGGTACTCTTTTAAAGGGTTACAAGCTTATCAACTTTGGTTTTTAGCCTTTTCAATAAGTTTAGGCCATAAAATTAGCTAAGACTAACACACCTAAGTCTTTGAGAACTTAAATTGAATTTACCGAATAGAAAAATATAATTAGTAAGGTACATTGTGAAAAGAAGGTTGTACCTTTGAAGATCTTGAGCTACAAAGTCAGGTAAAGGATGTTGACCTGGTAGGGTTAGATTCTTGAAGACGATTGACGCATCAACTATGTTAACTACTAACAAAATGTACAACACCACAATGCAGGTCCTTCTTTGCTCCATTTTGTGTGTGTTATTCTAGTGTGTGATTGACGGTGAGAAGAAGGGTAGAAATGGTAAATATGTGGTGGAGATGGAGAAGGCCTGAGTAGTCAAGGTCTCAGTCAGCTTGCATTAGAGGTGAGTGATGATTTATAAGCAAAGTAAAAACAAACTTGGGATGGATTTTAGTTGAGGTGGGGTCAAAAAGGGCTTAAAGGGTAAAAGGGTTGGATCGATAGAGTGAGGAGATTGTTATAATTACATATATCTCCTTCTTAAATCTCACAAATATTATAAACACAAAAATATTGTATATACCTAAATTATTAATTAAGTTATAATTATATGTATAAAAATTATGAATCATTATTTATAAATTCATTAATTACTATCACACCTTTCTTCCTTTATAGCTTCCCTCTCTTTCTTAAAACCCTAAAATATCTACAACAAATAAACCCACTAATCTATTAGTGTATTAGTGAAGACGCAAATTCAGATCCACACACATCTAAATCAAGGAGGGTAAAAGTGGTTGTTGCTGAAAAAATAAAAAAATAAAACCTTCACTTGTTATTCATATAATAAGTTATACATCTCCGATGAATCAAATTCATTGTTAGGAGTAAATCCCCAATTAACTATTAGCAAATCTTCACAATTATATAAAAGAACAGTTGGCTTGTTATAGAGATTTGAGAGTTTTAGAAAAAGGGAAAGATACAAAAGGATAAGAATATAATAGTAGTTTATGAGTTTATAAATATATTATTTGTAATTTTAAAATCTTAAATAAATAAATTGGTAAATTAAGTATATATAATATTTTTATGTTAACTTGGATATATGATATTTGTATGATTTAAAGAGAGGATATATGTAGTTCAGACTTCAATCAAATGCAAAAATAGTTTGGCATGTTGTATAAAAGGATTTAATTAAGGTAGTGTAGTTTGGGTTAGTATATAATAAAGCTCATTTGGATTATGTAGAATGGACCTAGTACTAAGACTAATTAATTCATTGATTATCTTTATTTATTGTAAAAAACTTACATAAAATGAAAAACTGAACGAACAACCCGTTCAATATGTTGGATGATCTTACGTTACATATATCGAACTTTTAGTGAACTTTCATTGTCTTTCTCTTAAATTTGTCCTACTGTCACTTCCTCTTATATTCCAGTGTCAAAAATTTTGAAAGATAAAGGATATGATGAAAACCTTAAAGTATATCACATTAAACTTTGAATATGTTTATCCTTAAAGTATTTTTCACTTAGAAGGTGGAGGTCCACTATCCCACTTGGCTTCCTTTGTTATGGGGACATGAAAACTAATGGCTTCTTTTGGGCCTTTCCACTATTCCTCCTCTTGGGAGCAGTGTTTTCGCAAAACATGCCTCTTCTTTCTTCTAAACATCTTCCAAACAATTCTAGTTTAGTTATGTCCCCTTTCCATGGAAAATAAATAATACAGATAGGTTTTTAAAATGTTCATAAGTGCAATACTGGTTGGTGTATATGTCTCGTCTCCAAGATAATATGTGAAATCAATATTAATCATACAGTTTGTACATTACCAATTCATCCCATATTGATAAAAGATAATTACTCAAAAACTCGTTCTAAGACTTAAGTGGTGAGTTGATAAGACTACTTATACTCGTGATTGATAGTTGTAGGATGACTGATCATCATATTAGTACGACTGATAATCATGGTGTTGTATATATTAGTGTACTGGCGGATCAGTGGACACGGGGTAATATGATATAGAATGCATACCCGACTAAGTTACTAAATACCAGACTCAATCAAAATTGTAGAGGTCAAGGGAAACACGGCCATATTCAATTAACCCAAAAATGACCAGATTCAATAAATCTGAAAATGGTTTTTGACAAATAATTAATTTTCTAATTGCAATTAACACGGTCTACTTTAATTTATTTTAGTTGTCCTACTTTAATTTATTTTAGTTGTCCTAAGGGAAAAGTATTAAGATAGAGTAAGTATTTTAGAAACATTACTAACACTATAGTGTTGCAAAAACATAAAACAATGATATTATTGATTGATGCCAAAGCTTTTATAACTGAAATTGTAGTTCGTTTTCATTTTGCTCAAAATATTTGATGGTATTTAAGTAACTAGTGGAAAATAATGCTAGTAATATAATACTCTACTTAAATATATATATATATATTATATAAAATAGTAATATATGTAGTTCCTTAGTTGCAACTTTCTTGTAACATATATAAATTACTTCAAAGAAACAAATGATAATGTACATATAATTACTCAATAAAATTGTTTGTATAATATTCTGTATATAACTTTGATTGTATATGATCCCAAAAAGGAACAGATTTATAGTGCACATACATATTTGGGTTAAATTGGTTTGTTTGGGCAAAATAAGATAAGATAAATCTCAGGTGAGATTCTAAACTTACACTTGAAGAAGGACAAATATCTTTTTAACTTTAAATACAGTGAACTAAACACATAAAAAAACATAACTAACTAGCTGCAATGACTCTTATTTGAACTAAAAATACATTGGAAACTTAATACCTAAACTTGTTTAAAATGATAACTTTCTTGACATTAGTGGATCAACGTATTTTGAAAGAGGGTTGTGAAGTGACCTCATAGGTAAAGAACTTCATACACACAAGAAAACGTATTTTGAAAATGGGTTAAATTGTTAAAAGAACTTCATAGGTAAAGAGACGAAAGTGAACAAGTAAAAGTAATGGGCATAAAGTAGAAATTTATTAAATAATAAAGGGTAGGTTTTGTAGTTTGAGTGTATGAAAAGGGGCTAGACTTTAAATTGGGTTTTTGTTTGACCAATGGCCATATGGCATTGGGGCAACCAATTGTCAGAAGCTATAAACACTACCGTTGGAACAGTTGCTTTTTTCTACGCCTGCTTATTAACTAACGCATTCCCATATTTACCTTTTACAGTATCTTGCTTAAGATAATACTATTCATGCGAGAATATTATAAACAATAAAAAATTCGTATTTTGCTGAAATTTGTTAAGGAAAAAAAGGAGCAACGATGGTCAATTATTAAACATAATAATTCATTATACGCATTTTTAATAAATTTAGCAAAGGAAAGTGTTTTTATTACTTAACAAAGTATCTTTAATGATCAAACAACCTCTACCGTCTTTATTTTCTACAAATTAAAATAAAATCAAACACACCTCCGGCCAGCCACACCTTCGTCCAGCCTTTATCTCCGACCACCTATTTTTCCATCTTTGAAACACACACCCCCAGCCACCTCTTTTTATCTGACCAGAAGTTTCTTGTGTTTGAATCTGCAGTATTCTGAAATTTCCGGCCGGAAGTTTAACAAGAAGCGGCGATCAACGTCATCGCCGGTGGAATGACTATAGAGAAACTTCGGGGGCAGTGGCTACACGCAACTGCAACATAATTTATTCATCGAACGATGTATACGACGATGGCCGATTAAAATCGATAGTGATTGTGGTGGCATCGCCACCGATTGAAAGGGTGGCCGGAGAGTCTTTCAAGATGGGGAAAGAGATGGGTTTTCAGGGTGGATGTGTTTGGAACCAGTGATCCAGTGAAGAAATGGTGAAGGTAATTTACAACCGAAATTGAGAAAAAATGCAAATAACAAGGAGGAGCAATGTAATAGACAATCTAAAAGATCACAGGGACCAAAAAATTAAAAAATGTATTTTACCCTTCATTCATTGTTTTTAACTACAAGGGCAATTACATTAAGACACAACTACCATGGAATATATACATATAATTATGGATGTATATACTTGTCCAATATGAGAACTCTAAACTTCTAAGTCAAGATTAAAAACTCACCTTAATATCACTAGGATAATGACCTTTTAATGTATATTAAAAATATCTTTTTTTATTAGAACATGAGGATTATCCGTTTTGTTGAAAGTTTAAACCAATCGTCTATATTTGTGGAATTTCTAGTACTATTCATATTTCTATTTTTTGAAATGCTCGTAGTATGTATAGCTAATATACTCCCGTGCATTTTGGTTAAAAAGAAAAGTAAATTGATAATTAATAACTTCAATTCATTTTATTTCTATTAGACTAGCACAATGATCGCATAATGCTACAACGAAAGTGAAATTGTTGGTGATAGATGGTGGCGATAGTAAGATGTTAGTAAATGTGTACTTTTTAGATATTTATAAAATTTTGTGTCTAAGTGCTAATTTTTTATTTATATGTGGAGTATATAAAAATAAAAAAGTTGGATTTATATATAGCAATATGTTAGTGATACATAACAATTTATATTAATGGAATGTTATAAGTAAGTTTAATGAAACCGTTGTAAATAAGTTAAGGGTAGTTTAGTCATTTTTTAGTATGGACTTTAATTTTAAAACAAATGTCTGAAACGTTTTATATATTTAGTTAGGATCAGAAAATCTGTTGACAATTGTTTTTTAACAAAAGAATAATAATAAAGTTGAATTTTTTTTCGCTCAATTTACCGAACCGAAAATAAAGGACAAACAAGCAAAATATGTAGTCAAAGACAAGAGCTACGTCAAGAAAATACTAGTCAAAAGTGAGGCCTCTCAAGTCACATTTGTCTTGAAATATGTCAAAACTGTCAAATGGATTCTCAAAGAATTCCATTATCCAATACCCACGCGCAAACATACAATAAAAAGGATACAAATATCTACTTTTTTATTTATTCGTGTATTATTATAATGTACTATACGTATATGTATACATGTTTGAGTTATATACAAATTCTTTTATTCAGAACGTATATGAAAGTTTTATTACAAAAAATGCGTACATAAAACAACTCGATTCACTCGAAACGAACAACCTATGTAATTCGTGATGCGGGCTTTGTTAACACTTTCTAAGTTTATATCATATTGATTTTAGATTAAAATAATAAAATGTTTATATAATTAAGCGTCTCATAAGGTTGAGTATTTGTAGTCTAAGTTTCTGACAATTTAAAATTTTACTTGGACTTAGGGCCCAGTAAATACTTAGTATTAGGCCTAGATACAAAGTTGAAAAAGCCCACTAAAATCCATTACCATTTTTCGTTTGGCAATGAGGGTCTGCCTGTCTTCACTCTCAACAACTAAAGTTGTAGGTTTGATTCGGAGGATTTATTAATGATAAGGCTAGATATTTTCAAAATATACATTTAAATTTAAAGATACATATAATATTTGGATGAGGCATGAATTTCATTTATTCTTTATTATTATTTTTTTATTAATCATTTATAATATCCATTAATTAAATTTTTGAGCACATTATAGGAATACATTTTTAAGCACGTGGATCCTTTTTCTTTATTAATATTTTTGTTTTTGTATTGTTATTTTACTTTATATGTAATTAAAGTTAAATAATTACCAAAATTTAGGTTCTCCAAGTATGTGAATACATATGATGCAGAAACCAACTTGCATGGGACCAGCTGCTTTAAGTTAATCCCTCCTTTTAAAATAAGTGTATTACGTAAAAGATATACATAGTTTTGAAAAAGTGTTAGTATATTTTTTAAAATACTTAAATATACGTTTTAATCCGTACACTTTTGTAAAGATGCAAAAAAGAATGGTAGGATAAGAAGTTTGATAGATTATTATACATTTGAACATTATTCTTTAAAAAAACAAAAATGTGGAAGTTAACATCTACGATTCACAACAATACGATCATAAGGACAAAAGACTACAACAATATCATCAGAAATATATATCAAATTAAATATTATATATTTTCTTTCCTATGAATAAAAGTTCGTCTACAAGAGTAACTAAAATTAAAATGAATAAAATCTTAATTCAGGACTTGTAGATATATATATATATACATGTGTGTATATAAATATAACTTAACTATGGTTATCATTTGAAGTAGATTGACCAGTTTGACCCTGACCACTCTGCCATGATCCTCTTGGAATCCAGTGATGATTTTTGTTGGGCTCAACTTCTTGATCATTTGTAATGGAATCTTGTTTTCCATCATCATTTTCATTAATCATCATCATGCTCCTTTTCTTCATAGCAAATCCCATTTCTTGTGATAGAAGCAACACCATCATTATCATTACTTGTATCTTCATTATACCTCTCTTAATTTCAATCTACTATGAGTACTTATCAAAGACTAATGCTTTTTAGCGTGTATTTTAAACGGGTTGGAACAATTAGCTTAAATACATACAGCTGTATCTATATTAGAAGAAGGTGGTGGGAAAAAAAGAATTAAAAAGTTAGATTAGAAAAATCATGACTTTGGGCTTTCCACTAGAGTGGGAGGTGATGGTTAAAGTAGGCCAAAACTTTATTAAGAGTTCAAATTTCTAATAGCACATAGTATTTGTAATAATGGGTTGTACTTTATGTATCATAAGTTATATGGTTGTTGGAATTTTGTATAATTAGCTCTGAGATGAGGGGTACTCGTGGTCTATGTAACGGTTTTCATGTTAGATATTTGTGGTTTGTTACATTGAAGATGTGCCGCGTGTCACAAAATATCAAAAAGGATTAATCAAATCAAACATTAACTAATCATTATTACAAAACAATGTGCTAAATCTTCCTACTGATTCTTTTAAAGATATTGTTGTATCTTCCTACTAATTTCTTTAAGAGCTTTTTGTTAACGGCATGACATATGGCAATAGACTAATAGGCCAGCACTTAACTTATGTGATTTTTGTGACAAGATAAAGATTTTATGTACACATAATCACCTCCTTTCATTACGAGTGAAAGACCGCCTAAACTTAAATCCTGCTAATTGCACCAATTATAACTTTATTAAGTTAGAATGACTCTCTCATAAGTGGGTAGTAATCTACACAACACAAAAAATTGTTGCACATCACAAATGGACCATTTAAACTTAGACAATAACGCCAAGTATGCATGTCTGTGGTGTGCACGTTACTTTCTGTAGTGTACAAATATTTTAACCATGAAATCATCAACCATCCAAATATTACCAGTACCATAACTTATAAATAAGAGTCGCCTTTAAATCAATTATTAACACTAAATCTTATTACTGAACTTTTTTAAATAATACTAACTTCAAAGAAAAATGATTTATATGTTTAAAACAGAAACTTTATCAATTAAGGAGATTGATATACATATGAAAAACATAGATTTTCTTAAGTTATGTGTCAATCATCTAATGAGGCAAGTATATTCTTATGCTGATAACTTCCTATCATTTTAAGTTTTTGACACTCTTAACTAGTTACCCAAGAATTCTTTCTTCCAAGAACCAAAACTTCATAGATGCTAATGTTCCATTGAAGTGGCAAAGCGCACCCATTACTGGTGGTTTGCCACTATTGGTTTTACTTCTGTAACCATGTTATTGCGATTTAAGTTCTACCAATTCACAAGTTCATCTGTTCATATCAGGTCAAACTTTCTAACCATCAAGTATTGCCATCACATGAATAGATATCAGTTATCAAATGAGCAGTATCAAGCATGTTATGCAGCATGAGGCACGGACAGTGAATATGCCAAGTCAACTCATAAAAGTTCTATAATACTATTGTAAAAAAGTCAAACTTATATTGAACCAACAAAAGTTTTACTTCCTGTTTTGTTGGGGATTAATGCAGAGTTTAATCATTCGGACATTGTGCATAGGTCATTAGTTCCAATTCCTACCAAGTGTTATCAACTTCTTTGAGGACTGTATCAACCAAGCATTACATTGTTAACACTTTCGCATATATGTTCAGGAAACGTATTAAAAAGATCAATTTTGTTCCAGCATATCGCAATCTTCACAAGTTATGATTCAACAAACATAGTAGAAAAGACCGATATTATTATATCTTGTAAATTTGTAATGTTTATATATGATGATACAGATTACATATCAGACGACCTGCAGAAAGAACCTTGTAACTACAAAAGCTAAAACTAGCCTCTTTATGAACTAGACAACAAGCTCTGAAGATAGACCTCAACATTATCAAGCCCACATAACGTCTTCACCACAGGCATGGTAGCAGGAACATCTAACTGGAAAATTGAATTGGAACCTTCTAGCCCTTTCCAAGAATGTAGTTGGTTTCTTGCTTCTTTAATCGCAGCTCTTGTTGCACAGTGAACAGAAGATGCAAGAAGTAATGGTGGCTCACCAGAAGCTGCATGTCACAAGAACAATTATTAAATATAGAAGTTGATCAATCCATTTAAGTCGGTGAATTATTTTGATCATACCTTTTGAAGAGAGGACACGTTTTTTATGATGTCCACTGTTTAATATTTGTACGTTGAGTTGGCTGGGTATGGTGTCAATTGTAGGTATCTTGTATGTCCATGTGCCATCCACAATCACCAAGCCATCCGAGTTTGTAAGATATTCTTCAAGCATAAAAAACCCGACTCCTTGCACAAATGCCCCTTCAATCTGTAGGAAATTAAGTCATTTGAGCTCCTTATACCAACATTGTCCCAAAATAAATGCATATTTGACTATGCACATGGTGTGAATGAATCTTTGACTTCTAATGATGGGTTAAGTGTCTTTAAATGAATCAACTTTTACCCAAAAATTCTATTGTATGAATCCGATTTTAAAAGTTTCTATTGTATGTATCAAACTTCAAAATGTAGATTATTGATATTGTATGCATCTGACCTCTTGTGACGTGGCACCTATTTTGATGACGTGATAACTTATATAGATGTCACGTCAGCAGAGATTACCGGTTACCAGCAAAATTCTGTTATAAGGTACATAGAATAGCAATAATTGACTGTTTGATACATACAATAGAAACTTTTAAAAATTAGAATACATACAACAGAACTTTGGGTAAAGGTTTGATATATTTTCACACACTAAACCGTCAGTTAAATAGACTATGTAAACGACATAATGATGCTAAACACAAACCTGCCCCAAATCAACAGCAGGATTCAAGCTCTGTCCGCAATCATATATGATGTCCGCTTGCAAGATTCTGGTTTCTCCGGTCAAAAGATTCACCTCCACCTTTTTTTCAAACATAATTAGTATCACATAAGTACATAACAGAAACGATATATCATACCGCAAGAACATTTTGATAGTATTTGCTAGCCAAATGTATGAAAGATGCTTTAATAATGATGTAATAACGGAATCTTGTGGAATGAAATTACCTCACTAACAGCAGCACCATAATTAATGTATCTCATTGACGTAAACTCGGGTACAAAATATGAACTAGCTGATAAATTTACGGATTGGGCATTCGCCTGCATAATAAGAACCTCCCATTTAACCAAACTCATCTGTTCTTCTAGTTTTTCCTTTATCGGCACAAGTCTTTCAACCAAAATGTTGCAGCAAAGTCTAACCGCTTCACAGCTTGCTTCAGAAGTAGTGCTTCCAGCCGTAAACCCACCTTGAACCATACTCAACGTATCCGCTTGTATGACCCGCACCTTCTCCAAGAGCTCATCCGCGCCATCACATTGAACAGCCCTTAGACCATACGCAGTCATTTGTTTAACCTTGGTCCATAGTCCCTGACCCAACTCAATACCACCAACTTCTACCACAATTGAACCATCTTGTAATATACTCACTTTGCCAGGTGTCGGTCTCACTGACACCTCATGCAACATTGGTACTCGAGAAAGACCCTTTTTTCGCCATATATTACACTTGTTAAATTTGTTGATCATTTCAACTCTATAGTCAAAGTTCGAAAATGTCATTAACTTATCCCATATAGTTGGTAACGTATACTCTAAAGGCTCCCCGGCATTAACACCATAAAATAACTGAAGACTATCAAAATTATGAAAATTCGTCTCCCTAACGTAACCAACATCTATAGAAAGAACACTCGCTATATGTTCAATCACCGCTTCAGCTATAAAAGATGCTTGTACTTCTCCTGGACCCCGCATTGCAGATTTACTAGAATGGTTTGTTTTACAGACTTTAAAATCGAAAGAAAAAGCACCAAAATTGTATTTCTTAAGTGCGCCAACCATATTCCATGGAATTATAGGGCTTATATCGGGTGACATGCCTGCATTGACTAAAACATCTAGGTGTAGGGCTGTGATCTTCCCATTTGATTTAAAGCCAACTGTGTAATTTATCTTCATAGGATGTCTTCCACCTGCCATTATCATATCGGTTTTCCGATTAACATATGTTCTTACAGGCCGGCGTAATTTGTATGCTGCAAGTGCACATGCTGTTGCCACCTGTATTATTGAAAGTCACAGCACCAGGTTTCACAGTATTAACATCTAGTAACAAAATACAGAGCTGTTGTTTTTAACAGTTGGCTTTAAATTACACTCTGTATTTCTTCAGAACTACAGACGAAAAATGATAATTTGATATGGCAATTTCAACCCATCTACTAAGAATGAGTTTATTCAGGTTATATTGCATCTCCAATGGGTCAAACAAAAAATAGCTTAAAAGGAAAGATGACATATGGGTCAAACGGGTCAAAATTCTCCCAAAAGGGTTTTTACAATGTATAAACCTAATAATATAGCTTTGTAATCATATTTCACCCACTAACTATTTAGAAAAAAGGGAAGTGGTTAAAGTATTTTGGGTAAACCAACCTGATGTGGCCCAGTTTTGACCCATCTCAAAAATTATCCGTTTCGACCTCAACCCGTTACCTAACCAGCCAGACCTCCCCCCCCCCCACCCCCCCAAACCAACCCCATTTTGCTACTGCCGCGAAGATTGAAAATAATGCATACTCACAGGCATAGCTTTAAGAGCCTTGCCACCAAAGCCACCTCCAACTCTTCGAGTAATCACACGAAGATTATGTTCAGGAATGTTAAGACACCGTGCAATCACACTTTGTGCATACTTAGGGACCTGAATGGAACTGTACACCACCATGCAGTTATCTTCATCTGGAATAGCTAAAGCCGTTTGTGTCTCCATGTAGAAATAGTACTGTGATGGAAGTCTAAGCTGGATATCAACCACCAATTAGCCAACGAATATCTAAAAATAAAAATACCCACAAAAATAATAACTTCTAATTAAATACCTCAACAGAGTGGATTTGGTGGTCAGATTCAGCCATTCCCTTTGAGAAGTCACCAACTTGCGATGGATATAGGAATGACGGGACTTCAAAATAGCTCGATTTTTCTACTGCTTGTTCAACCGTGAGTATTGGTGGTTCCAAGTCCTCGATATCATAATCAACCATGGCCATATCAGCTGCCATATCTGCATTCTTCTGCGTATCTGCAACCTAAAAGTTTAATTTATTTAAGAAAACTCATATGCATTCAAAAAGGACTTTCATCAACACAATACAATGACAAATCTGTAAGAGAACAAAAATACCGCAAATGCTATACGCTGGCCGGTACATTCGGTAAGATCATTGGCGAATAACGGTTCTGGACCAAAAAGGGTCTTAGCTCCCATGTTATCCCCTCCTTCTGGAATATCTCTAAATGAAACAACACCATTTATATCTTTTTCGGACTTTAGCTTGATGCCCTTTACCCATGCCAACGGTTTTGTGCTATAAATGAATGCTCCGTAAGGCAGTTCAATGGTGAAGGAATATCGTCTACAAATACCGCTTCGTCTGTATGATTGAAGCCATTTCAGCTATGAAAAGAAACAGGTCAAAAGGGTTAAAGTTTGCCTAAACGTATTTTAATGCTTAGAGCTTCCTAATCGTTTTATTATGATAAGTATTGCAATAAAGTAATTTCTATAATCATCTTTAGTGCATAAATATAAAAAAAGTGTACAGAATGACAAATAAATATTTGTGGATCCACTCGTACTAAAAGCAATCCGTTTTGACCTATTACCCAAAATGCCTATTTTCCAACTTCTCGACGTTATCTTGAAGTAAAAAGTAAACTACTGATAAATGTGGGCAACACTAACCAGAAGCTTGGATAGCAGCACCAGACTTTACTATTGGTTCACCAACAGGGTAATGTTCATGGCTCGATTCTATCACCTGCTTTGAAGATGATAACAATATTGTTCCATCACAATCATCAAATGTCACTCTTGAACTAAATCTATGACAATTATTGATTTTCGAGACACCGGAATCAACTAGTGGCAAAAGAAATTCAAACAAAAAGCTAACAGCCAAGCTTGACCGATAAGTGGGATGGGATGTACCATCTTCAGGCGAGACAGAACGCCTTGCTAATTTGAGACTTTCATATAAAACACCAACACTTAATGTTTTCCCTACAAGATAATTTTCAACTGCACTTGCCCTGACTGCATGTTTAACCCCAAAAGAACCAAAAGCTAGCTGAATACTGTCAATTATAGTGCCACTGTCACATGAAGAAACATCTGCCAAAAATGCAGCATTTAAATAAGGTAACGCGTTCCCTAGACGACGTGGAGAAGCACGATAAGTCTCAAACAAACGTTTCATGTTAGATTTGTCCGAGTAACCGTTTTTAACTTGTTTCAAAAGCGGAATATGTACACTTAAAAGCACACTTTTTGAATCTAAAGCTGGTCTTTCAAGAAAGTCCTCGAGCGTAATAAACTCCCTTTCTACCCCTTTCAAGATAGTGACTTTCGATTTCACAGCAAGAAGTACTGTCGTGATATCAGAAGGAAAGTTCTGCCTTTGAGCGATAACCAAATTTCCACCTATACTTGCTACGTTTCGTACCGATTCAGAGGCAATTTTCTCAAAATGTGAAGAAATTTTCTTCAGTACTATATCTGAATCATCGGTTCCTTCATCTTTTAGAGCCAAGATTACTTTAGATATCGAAACTGTTGCTCCAACTTCAATCTGTGAGCTAGATTTCTTAATTATTGAAAGCTCAGGGATAGACCTAAGATCAATGTACTTATCATATGTCTCATATTCCTTATAATAACTGATTCCCGTGTTACCAGCTACCAACTTTACCATCATACTCTTTTCAGCCTGCAAGACACTCCCAAGTTCATCTATAGACATTGGACTATGCCAACACGTATTCTGAAAATTCAAAACTGATGTCGAATCAAGTCCCAAATCTTCATTTTTCAAGAACTCAGGATAAGTACATATCTGTTTTGAATCATAAAAAGGTAGCATATGAAGTTTAGCATCCTTTTTCCAAAATGAATTAAGCCCCAAATCTTCCATATCAACATCAACTGCAAAACTTTTGCATACATCAGCAATAGGTCGATAACCAGTGCATCGACATAAATTCCCAGAAATTGACTTCTCGGCTCTGAGGCAGTGAGTTTGGAGAAACCATGAGCAGGTTCGGGTCGGTGTGTTTTTCCTGCGTTTACATGTGCTGAGAAGAGTGAAACACACATCCCGGGAGTACAAAAACCGCACTGAGTAGCATGAAAGCCAGCAAAACGTTGGTGAATGGAATGAAAACCGTCTTGACTGTTTCCTAGGCCTTCGGTTGTAGTGATTGAACATCTGTTTACACTGCAAAGAAGTGTAAGACATGAACTGACTGTATAATCTTCAACTTGTTTGAGGTTGGTGTCAAACTTGGACAGTAGAACATTACAAGCACCACAACCACCTACAATTGTGAAACTTATAATATGCAAAAGCTTCAACTTGACATTATATAACGAGTCATAAAATCCAAAGAAAAATCATTGCTGCAAATGTAATTTTTTTAATTAGATGTTTGCTTTTAGTCGCAAATGCAGTCATTTAGGCAGGCCCGGCCCTAGGCATGTGCAGACTGGGCTACTGCACAGGGCCCAAAAAGAATTTGGGGCCCAAAATTAGTACTTGTCTTGTATGATATATAAATAATCGGAAAGTTTTTTTTCAATGAAGTATATTTGGTAGTCCGCTAGTAAAGTTAAGTTGCTTCTTTAACGAGAGGATTGCAGTTCGATCGCAAGATTTTTGATAGTTTTTGGCTCTACTTTTTCTTCCCTTCTTTCCTTTTCTTTTTTCTTTTGTTTTACAAATTCTTAGCGTAATAACTGTATTTAATCTTGTTTGTTGTCTTCACCTTTTTTTAGTGTTCATTTTACTTTACTTCTGTTATTTAATATTTTCTTTATTATTATTTTGTTGCTATTCTTCTTATTAAAAACTGTTTTATTGAAACAAAGTAGCATGTGAATCGTCAAATACACTTTGAGAAAGTCGTTAAAATCTCTTGTATTCGGTTGACACTTCATAAGTAAAATGCAGTGATAGTAAAAAAGGTCATGAACTGAAGTCATTATTTGGAATGATTTTGACTTAATCTTTTACCTTTAATTAAAGGGTTGAATTTCATATATTTAATTTTTTGTATTTGAAGGGCCTATTGTGTGATTATGGCACAGGGCCCTCAGACATGCGGTTAGCTGTATACATCAGAGCCATAAAAAACCTGAACATGCAAAACCTCCTCTGATCTATTCACATAAAAAAAATGTTGAAAACCAAAAAAATTACCTTTTAATTCACACATATGACTTGATCCGTTTATATGACTTGATCCTTCACATGTCAATCAATCAAGTTGCATATGAACTAAAAGGAAAATTTGTGATTTTCATTTCCCGTTGTTTTCATTTGAAACTCCACCGAGATTTGATCCATTCATTTGTGAATTAACAAGCAATTTTAATTCTCCCAGTTTTTTACCCTTTCCTCTTTTTGTATTGCAAATAAGCAATTCAAACAATTTCTCAAGAACTACTTACTATATGCTTTATATATACTAACAATCCTTCAAGCATATTACTTCGAGCTCATCTTTTAAGCAGATAATTATTTTATATAAGCAAAAATCCCAAACAGCCTTTCTAACAAACAACCCACAAATAGTTTGTCAAACATTCTACAACTAGCAAAACAATAAAAAAAAAATGATGATGATAATAATATAATAATAATAATATTAATAATAATATTAATAATAACAATGATAATATAAAATTGATGAAAAAACAAACCTTCACCGCAACCGAGTTTAACACTTTTAAAACGAGTATGAGAACGTAAGAACTGAAGTAAAGTTGTTGAAGGGTCAACGGTAGAAAGCTCAAAGCGTTCTCCATTAACAGCAAACACTAGTTTTTGATTTTGTGGAGGTAGGAAATGATAAAGTGGTTGTTTCGCATCTTCAGTACGCGGATGACATGATATTCTTTGGCAAGTGGGATAAGAAAAATGCATGTAATTTAATGAAGTTATTGAAATGTTGTGAAGCTGTATCAGGGCTAAAAGTGAATCTTAATAAAAGTTGTGTTTACGGAGTAGGTGTGAAGGAGGAAGAGGTAGGAAATATGGCTAGGAGGTTGGGGTGTAAAAATGGGAAATTACCATTCACATATTTGGGTCTACCTATTGGTGTAAGTATGAAAAGGAGTGGTGATTGGAAAGTGGTGTTTGAAAAATTCAAGAGTCGACTATCGGAATGGAAAGCACGTTCGATGTCTTTTGGTGGTCGTCTAACCCTAATAAAGTCGGTACTAGGAAGCCTAGCATTATATTATTTTTCTTTGTACCGTGCCCCAGCGTGTGTGATAAATGGTCTTGAGAGTATGAGAAGGATATTTTTTTGGGGAGGATCTAGTGAGGGGATCAGAATGGCATGGGTTAAATGGGAAAGTGTATTGGGTCCATATGAGGATGGGGGGTTAAACATTGGAAGCTTAAAAGGGAAAAATTGGGCCTTAGTAGGAAAATGGTGGTGGCGATTTAGAAATGAGAGAGATGCTTTTTGGGTTAGGGTAATTAAAAGTATTTATGGAAGGGAAGGTGGTTTGGGAGAAAGCTTAGGTACAAATAGGGGCCGGTTGGGCAACACTTGGGGAAATATTATTAAGGTGGGGGAGGAGATGGATAAAAAAGGTGTGGGATTTCGGGAAGCTATTGTGAGAAAGGTAGGTGATGGTGCTAATACAATATTTTGGGTGGATAAATGGCTTGGTGACGTTAAGTTATGTGAAAAGTATCCTAGATTATATAGCTTAGAAGTAAATAAGGAAGCATTGGTGAAAGATAGGGGCGAGTGGTCATCAAATGGGTGGATAGAAAAGTGGAGTTGGATAAGAGAACCGAGAGGTAGGGCATGGGGGGAAATGAGTGAATTAACTAACATGTTATCTTATTTTGTTCCTTGTCAGGTTGGTAGGGACACATGGTGGTGGAACTTGGAAGAAAACGGGGAGTTCAAGACAAGTTCATTGGCCACAAGGATTGATGAGAAGATCCTAAATGGAGTAGGTTCAAGTCAAGAGACAATGCGCAACAATCTACTTCCTGTAAAAGTGGGTATGTTTGTATGGAGAGCTTCAAAAGGTAGACTCCCGGTTCGAATCGAGTTGGACAAAAGAGGTATAGATCTACATTCGGTTCGTTGTCCTATGTGTAATGATGATGTAGAATCTGTAGACCATGTTTTAATTTTCTACAAGTATGCCATGGAGGTATAGGAAAAGATTTATGATTGGTGGGGACATGGGAATGTGAATAACTTAAGTGTTGCGGAATGCTTCCGAGGTAACGGGTGTAATGTGGTCACAAAAATGGGCCAGCGTTTATGGCAAGCTGTTTTGTGGGTGTCTGGGTATATGATTTGGAAGAATAGGAATCTAAAGGTCTTTGGAAGGAAATGGTTGAGTACTCCAGTGGTGGTGAATGAGATAAAGGTTATGAGTTTTGATTGGATTTCTAAGAGATTAAAAAAAGATAGTATTAAGTGGCACCAAATGGGTGTGTGATCCAAGAAAGTGTTGCGACAGTGTGACTTATAAAAGCGAAATTGGGTAGTAAAAGTTGATGATGATGTGCTGCAGCAGTGATTATAACAAAGAAATGTGAGGCAAGAATAGTATCAAAGTATATTTGACATGCAGGAGTACTATTAATATAATGTGTTAAATTGGACCTGTAAATGTATCATATTTTAAGTAGGTGCGTGTTGAGTAGCTAGTGGTTCAAAATGGACTAAATGTGTGTACATAATTTGCTGAAATGTAACTGGTTTGTCCGTTAATAAAATTTTTGCTTTCCTAAAAAAAAGTTTTTGATTTTGTGGTTTCATAGTTTTTGTTGAAGAAGTAATAAGTTGGGAACTGTTATTATTATGCTCCATTGTTGTAAATCAAGAAAGAATGAAGATTGGGGTGGGTTTAGGTCAAATCTAGGTACGGAAAGTGTGGTGTAGAAAGAAGTGATGATGTATCCACACTAAAAAGTCGTTGTCTTTTGCGAATCTCGTACTCACAAAAAAGAAGAAGCTAATTTCTTTTATGGTTTTTTCTTTTATTATTACTGTATATATCCTTAATGTCCGTGTATTTATTGTTCACGGCAGGTTTTTACTGTGTGCATCGTGTCCATGATAAAGCCAAACATCCATGTGTGGATCGCCAGTTTCTTTTTTTACTATTTCCAAGTTATATACATCAAAATGTTAAATTTAATATAATTTACTATAAAAATTAAACTCTAACCAACTTATTGAGTATAGTTTCATTTTCCTTTATATTAAATTTTTAAAATTTACATAAAATTCAACGTCAAGTTAAACTTTGTACTAAATTATTTAATATTTCTTTTTAATCCTCTTGATTGAAATATTTTTATTTTATTGATTCAAAAATAATTTTCAAAAAAGAAAATATTCTATTAATAGCTTAAATATATAGTGTGAGTTAATGTTGCACGCTTCACATTTAATTAATAAGCATCAAACTTGCTTGCAAAAATTATTGATGATGTATCACCCCTACTCATTATGCATTGGAGATAACAATTATGAAGTTAGGTATTATTTAACTGATGGCATAGATCCAAAATGGTCTACTTTAGTACAAACAATTCGTGAACCTTGAGGTCCAAAAAATAGACTATTTGCAAGGATGCAAGAACATGTAAGAAGGATTTTGAGTGAGCATTTGAAGTTCTCTAATCACGATTTGCAATTATAAAGGGATCACCACGTTTTTTGAAAAAATTCATATTGCATAATATAATGTCACCATGTATTATCATGCACAATATGATCACCGAAGATGAACGTGATATGAAAAACACAATTCAAGATTGGAGGGAAACACCAACTTGTGAAGTTAATGTAAGTAGAGATGAAACAATAAGATTTCAAGAGTTTCTCGCTCGACATAAAAAGATTAAGGACAAAGAAGCTCATTATGAACTTCGCAATGTGCTACTTGAAAATTTATGGGAGAAACATGATAATTCCATAAATTATAAATTAAAAATGTAATAGTATCGTCCGTAAGTTTGAATTTTTATAAATAGAATAATTAATTTTAGATAAAAGAATGTATAATTTAAGACGCAATATGTATACATTAAAAATTATTTGAATTTTAGTGCAGAAATTTAATGTATACAATAGAAATGAATTTGATGTAAATATATTCTTTAAAAATTATTTTTTACACAAAATTTGATAAATATGTCAGTGATGTCCTGAATGCCTCTATTTTCATATAGCTCCTAATCTAGTTAGAGAAATGGTTGTTGCTTTTGCACTTGACCCAAATATAATCTCTTTTTGTGAAAGAGAGAGAAAAAAGATCCCTCTCCCAAACAGACACCACATGACGAACGTACCATTCTCTTTTCTTTCACCATATTTCCCTTACCCTAATTTCTTTTCTTCCACCATTTTTACCCTTCTCTGATTTCATCTATCAGTTATGAAACACAACCACTGAATCACTTTTCCATAACCGACCAATCAATACTAAACATAAACCTGATCTAACATTTCCACCACTAAGCTTGCAAGTTCGCCCCTTCCGGTATGGATATCTCAGAATGGACGGTGGTGGAGGTTGATGTCAGTGGCGGAGGTGATGGATCTGATGGTAGTCGGAGTTTATTCTTCAAGTGATAATGATTCAATTGTTAAACAAACAAACGGTCTGGGATGGATTAATCAACTAGTAATGATGTGTGTGTATATGTATATATAAATGTTATGAGTTTGATGGTAGAAGATGTAACTATCAAATCGGAAGTTTGTTTAGTACGTATGATTGTTTCATGTTGTATTATACCCATTTTTCATTATTTTTTGGTTTGATAAACATCAAATTGGAAGTGATAAATTGTAAAAAGATCGAGAAAATGTGTTTATATTGGCAAAACAAAAAGTAAAAGGGTTATATGATAAAATGAATTAAGATTAAGAGAGCTTTTGTTCTTAATTGTTAAAGATATCCATTTAGAATACTTTAGAAATGGTTGTTTAATACTAATTTAGGTGAAAAAGTTAAATAATAATTTCTGATACTAAAATCGTTTTATTCAGAATTAAATAGAAACAATATTTATTATAATCAGACAAGTATACACAATTAGATTTCGATTCTACATTTATACACAATTAGATTACGATTATATATCCAAACAACAGTTAATTAAAGAGAAAAAAAAATAACCCCTTATTATAATTGGCCGTTACATTTGAAAAAATACACGCACGCAGCTTCTCTGCCCATATTATCCAATTTACACTATAGACCCTACACACTTTCAGTTATGCCCCTTATAGATTTAGAGGCAATATATAAAATACTTTTGTGTCAACCAGCCAGAACCATATGAATCAAGTAGTGTAGTGATTCATGCGGTTCTTGCAAAGACCAAGGATAGCGTTGAGGCGCAGCAGTTGACTGGACATTTAGGGGTAAAGCACTGTTTCGGTGCGGGCCGCGAGAGCGGTACCAAATCGAGACAAACTCTGAATAGGTCACCCTAATATATCATATTTTTTTGTAGGTCACTCATATTTGAAAACGATTTTGTAGGCCACTCAAATATGTCATTTGGTTTTTGTAGGCCACCTATATTTGAAAATGATTTTGTAGGTCATCCAAATTTATATATTGTCTCATGTATACCAAATTCGATTAAAAACTCATCAAAAAGGGTGAAGGGACACAAATATCTCTATATTTTTTAATTAACATTATTTATATTATTTTAGTTTTATTCAAATACATGGGTATTTGTATCCTTTTATACTTTTTCGATGAGTTTTTACTCGGATTTAATATATATAGAACAACATATAGATTTTGATAACCTACAAAATTGTTTCAAATATGGGTGGTGGTCTAAAAGATAAATTTTTGTTAGTCCAAATCTATTTTAATGTTGCATATAAATATTTTTCTTATTTTCTACCACTACACTAATTAGCTATATAATTACATATAAACTAATTTTTTTTCTTAACATCTAAATCATTAAATACATCTTCCTATTCGCTTCCGATGAACAAAAAATTGTAACTTTTGACCATCAAAAAATATTTATAAGCTATTATCAAATCGTTAATACTTATACTACAACTCACAAAATGCATCCTTATCTTTATCAGTTTTTTCTTAGTTGAAACTAAAATATCTTATCTTATAAACTTATAAAATACATTCTTATGTTGGACGCCCTAATATTTTATTTTTAATTTAGAAAATCATCTTCCCCCATTTAATTTAATATATTAATATTCGTAATGTGTTTTTATTTGAATAGGTATTGTATCTATGACAAAAAATAAAAAGTGTTGTATTTAAAATTTACATTTAAGTAAGTTTGTTATAACTTTTTCTTTTGTAAAATTCCCTTTTGACCTATTATTTTTATATTATATTTTATCTTTTACAAATTACAGACATACAGAAATCAACTTATATCAGTAAGTATATGTTTGTTTGATAGATGCAACAAATCAATAGACAACAGAAATAAAAATAAGTATTATGAAAGCCAGAGTAGAACCTAAAATAGTATAAAGTATGATAAATTTAATATTAATATATGTATCTTTTTTATAATTTGACAACATAAACATAAATGGAATGAGATAGCTCGCAGAGTGGCACGAGTTTGTCATCCTTGTTAAATATGCAAAACCATCAATGCAACAACTACTACCTTTTTAAAATATTAAGGGAAAGAAATGTTGGCAATCCTATTATTCATTTAACTTAAATAATTGTTATATTGTAGGGAGCTTATACTTATTTAAGCTCAATAATTATTTAATTTTATTTTTTACCTTTTAACTTATTTTCTTTTTTCTAAAGTTATAAAATTCTAATAGTTTAACTCTTTAAAAGATATTCTAATCTTTATACTTCAAAATTTATTTCATAAGTTTTCTTTTTTATAATTATTTTGACGTTATAAAATAATCAAGTTTAATAACTTAACTTTCAAAAGTTGAGTATTGAAAGGTTCAACCAATAAATTAATACAAACTTAAAAAATTAAACAATAAAAAAAAATTTAAAAATAGTTAAAATGTTAAAAAGTTAAACTATTATTAAACATTTATCATTAACCATTTATTTAATACACCGATGTAAATGCTATTTTTTCATTTTTATTCTACACAATTTATTACTTTTTTCATATGGGGCACTATATTTTCCAATCTCATGCCATTTGAATGGATATGTAGTTGGTTGATTGAATGCGTTAATCAAAGTTTTTATGATGTTAACCAATCGGATGCAAATATATATTTTTGTTCCATATTTTCTGCCCCTAAATTTTGAATGCGTTAATCAAAGGTTTTATGCTCTTAACACCTGTATTCGTGATGGTCTTTTTTTCACATAACCTATTGATTGATTCATTAACAAATAGTGAGGGCACTTATCAACTAGAACTTTTATTGTTCAATTTGTTTTATCACATAATTATTTTATTGTAGTTCGATATAATAAGATCCTGACTAAAAAGCATTGTTTAATGAGCTTGCATAGTATTTGACGAGTCACTGCTAACTTGAAATTCTGGCTTACCCCCTAGCAAAATCATACTATAATACTATATGTTAAGATGAAAAATTGAAGGCCTAAACTATGTTGAAGCGAATGTCACGCTACTTTATTTTCTTCTTCTTTTTACTTTCTTCCTCATCCTAAAATAGAATACGACTTCCTGTGGATTCTTTAAAGTATTAAATCAGCCATGCATCATGGGACGCATCCACATCATATTATTGGAGTCGTGTCTGGATCATAAATGACTTTCAACCGTTCATATCAACACCTTGAAACCGAATACTACACGATATTCGTGTTTAGTTTAAAGTGGATGATTTTAACCATCTGTATTCTTGATATTTATAGAAATAAGTCATTTTCACTAGTAGACTACTTACAAACCTAGCTCAAAACTTGTAACCTCTAGTATTTTTTTTACATTATAGATAAAAAGACATTTCGGAATAGTTTAATTAGACAAAAAAAGGTTGAATGATAATGAAGGAACGAATTGATAATTACGTGGATTTTTTGGATAACTAACCATTATGGGCATTTATACTTTATAGTGCAATTTAATGGGGATAACTAGAGCTTGGAATAGTTAAGTGGAAGTTTCAACTTAAAAGGGGTTCTCAAGGAGCAAATCTGCCTTCAAACATCACTTTCTTGTATGGTTGGATCAATTTTTAGCTTTAGAGTTTCAGCTCGTCCTTTTTTCTTAGCTAGCTAGATCAACTTTGTTCAATTTTGTTGGCCTTCATGTTCTTTTAAGTATCTCTTCAACTTTTGTTGAAGCTGAGCCTTTTATTGTTTATGTATTTTGTTTTTTGTAAAGGTAAATAATAAATAAATTAATCGATGGGGAGTTGCACGAGCCTATCTACATGACACTAAATATTAACTCTCCATTATAAATAGGGTTAATGCACCAAAAGTGCAACGAACTGTCACCATTTGTTCCATATATACAAGCTACCCATTTTATATTCTGGGTATATAACCAACCGGAAGAAACCGTTTACGTATCTTTACAAACTTGATTTTGACCTGATGGAAAAACACTTTGCTGACAATGCAGCAACGTGGGATGCCACGTTAAGTATTTTGACACGTCAGCTATCTATTTGTCATTGCCACGTCAGAAATTGAGAATTTATATCTTCTTGTCTTCTTCTTCCTCTCATTCTGTAAAATCGAAGTAAAATCGCAGACATTTCATACAATTCCTCCCAATTTTGACTACTATTCAGATCTTGACCATCTGAATTTTGTTCCCCTGCGGTGGTATACACCTGATCCCCTTGAAGTTGCTGTGAGTAATCATTAACAATTTCTCTTGCCTTTAGAGGTTTGTCAGACTTAGAAATTACACTAACTTCTGCAAATTCCATACCTACGTGTGTACAAACAACATCACATGCTTACACTTTTTTTAAAGTATCCCAAAAGGATAAGAACACAAGTGTAACCTGAATTCTTCATCTTTGACTCTTTGTCCGGTTCTTCATTCCCCTTTTATAATCAGCTACTCGTTTCTCCACATTTTCTCGATCCGTATCCATCTTTTTTTATTATCATTAGGATTCCAGCAGGCTTTCCTTCTGGCAACAATATTCTTTTGAAGTTTCCACCCCAATTCAGCATTATAGATTTTGATGTGGCTTCCCTGTTACCGAGGATAATTTTCACCTGTTTGGAGCAATAATATACAACAATCCTAATTGTGAAGACCATAGTGCCCTACTGCCCTTAAACCAGAATATAATTTGTTCTGGACAGGGTTAATGTTAACCCGAAAAGGATGAACATCTATAAACTTTAATGAGGTAAGATTGTAGAAAGAATAATCATTTTAATTGTATTTAATCTTTTAGATTATCGTAACTTCAATGATATGACAAAAACAAATACCTGAAATGCAGCAACAAAAAGGGCACCATCATTTGAAAACTGTGAAACATAAGCACGGGTAGTCAATCGGTCTACTACAGTAGGACCTTTAACGCGCAAATATTTGTTCAAAATATGACAATGATCTGCTGCAGAGAACCTCCCTTTACCCGAATAATTCCCTTCTCGACCAGCTAACATCTTCACTGGCGAAACAGGAAACTCCTTCCTTTGTGGAAGAACCCGTTTCAACTTATCATGGGGAGTTGATCCCAGCTTCGTAAGCTGAGCAACTTCATGATCCAGTTCATTCTGTGATGAAGGTCGAGGACTGTCATTATCATCTCCAACAGGAGAAGATTCACTATCCGAAAAATCTGGGTCTATCTCCAATCTACTCAAAGCATATCCCATATCACCTATAGCTGTGTTCCATGCCCTAAAGTACATTTTAACATAAACGCTTTATAAATTATTGAAATCATATAATAGCATAAAGCATTACACTAAGCTCCTTCATAACATCCCCAAATTTCAGCTTGCAAACCCTGCAAACAAATATATTATATCATATCCCAATCCTCAAATACCTCAACCAGCTCAAAAAAAACTCTACCATTACTCTCTTGTTCTATACGAGTTTAATAGACACATGTTTCACTATTAATCATGATACTAACATAAGAAATCGATATACTGTCAAACTATATTAGCAATCATGTATCAAAACATAAGCTAATTAAAATATCATTTTCTATCTTACATTTCAAAATGCATAACATAAGTCAGCTATTAGTCTTTAAACACCAAAAGACAAACTCAATCTTGATCATCAAGACACATGTTTCACTTTGAAATCAATACCATCACAAGAAAATTGATACACTTTTAAAGTATAATTTCGATCATGTATACAAAACATGAGATAATTGAAAAAAGCATAATATAAGTCAACTATAAGTCTTCAAACACCGAAAGTCAAACTCTCTCTTGTTCATCAAGACACATGTTTCACCATGAAATATATAATACTATCACAAGCAAATCGATATACTTTCGAGCAATATTTTTGATCACGTATTCATGAGATAAGCTAATATAGCTATATATACAAGCTTAAACAATATATCATACCAAAAATATTAATGATTTCTAATTGTTGACTAGTTTATCAGAACTAAAATTCTAACAAATTATCACAAAATTATAAACACTAAATGTATTCAACCGCAACAAACTTGATTTATCAATAGGAGCCCTAAAGTTACGATTTACGAGATATAATAATAAATTATATAATCATGATGATGAAATGTAACTGAAATTAAACGCAAAATTCACAATTATAGTATAATTTGAGGTGATCGACGATATGACTGAATGAAACGGAGGTTTTTAACTGATTTGAGGCAGTATAATTTGAGGTGAAATCTTCTTTTGATATCTTCTATAGTTCAATTTCATGAGATTTTGTGGCAGTATAATTTTGTGGTGTTTTTGTGAAAATGAAACGGAGGTTTTTAAACCGTGGTTTACGAACTGCCACGTAGAATTAAAAATGCCAAATAAGTTATTATATTAAATATAAAAATGCCACGTAATTGTGTTTACAGGTTACTCCGGTTACAGGTTACCATGATACGTACATAGATACAAAAATTTTCAGTTTGTTGCATACCTAGAACATAAAATGGGTAGCTTGTATATATGGAACAAACGGTGGCAGTTCGTTGCACTTTTGGTGCATTAACCCTTTTTTTTTACTGAAATTTGACTTTCTTTTTGTCATTTCATTATTAGCATTATTTATCGAAAGATTCGGTAACGATATAATTATTTTTATAAATTTGATTTCATGATATTGCATGATGATTTAAAAACATAAAAGATAAAAAGAGTTATATATGAAATGACATCATTTGATGCAAGTAAAATATTTTTGATTTCAATAAAAATTTTAAATTACGTATAAATTTTAACACGTAAAATAATATCGTTATATATATATTTTTTACTTTTTACATTGTTAAATTATGATTTCATATTATAAAATCAAATCTATAAAGTAATCACGTCATCATTTGTTTAGCGGGTCCCTTGATGGATATTGCAAATAATTGTCCCAAATAATAATAAAAAAAAAAAGTTTCAATGATCCTGAAAGACAAAAAAATATATAATGGTTCAAAATGACAAAAATATAAAGTAAGTTGTTATTTTATAAATAAAAACTCTAATTTTATTTTGCTGCCACTAGTCAACGGCCACCACCGTAAGTAATGGTTTTTCAGATTCCGAATCCTAGTATTTAAGATTAAAATCGAAATCTTAAATTGATATAAAAGAATATAAATCAGTTCAACATATATATTGAAGGGCAACTTCCTTCACATAACGATATTTTTACGGCGAGTTAATAAATTGCACCAATGATTAATATGGTGGCAAGTAAATATTTTAATACTGTATTATTAAACTTTTTTGTCATACAAAACTACATGTCTTGAGCCGTATACATCTTTATAATAACGGGCCTAGCATGTATATATATTTTGTCTTGTGTAGTCTTCATTTTGTTAAAGCCCATTATGTAAAGTATGCGGGGCTTAGTCCAATCTCAATGTATTGTTTATATGTTTGCATCCAGTGCATCATCAGTGCAAGAAGCACATCAAGATTGACATTCATTTTGTTCGAGATAAGATGGCCACCGGCCAAGTTTGAGTTCTACATGTTCCTTCTCGTTATCCGTACGTCGACATCTTCACCAAGAGCCTTTCGTGCCCTCTGTTTGCTGATTTTTGATCTAGTTTGAGTGTCTGTCACACTCACGCTCCAACTATGGAGGCGTAATAACGGGCCTATCATTTATGTATATTTTGTATTGTGCAGGCTTCATTTGTTAAGCCCATTATGTATAGTATGTGGGGCTTAGTCCAACCTCATTGTATTGTATTATATATATATATAGGGAAATGATTCATAGGGAAGTCTCAAATCTTGAGGAATGAGGGAAGCACATCTTAGCCCTTTATATTTTCATAAATAAATGTTATTAACATTCATTTGTGATTAATGTTAAATTTTAAAATTATTTGTGATTTTTAAAATTCATTTATGATAAAATCAAGAGTTAAAATTTACTTTCCTCCTTCTCTCTTGATCCTCACCCTATATATATATATATTTGTGTTTTCTCTCATCTATAAAGGAAAGCATTCAAGTCAGATTACTCTCCATTACTTTACTCTTTCACTTAATAGCATTATACATACATATCTGTATAAATTAAAAGGTGTCAAATATGTTTTGTTAACATCACTTAAATAGTAAAATAGATTTAGCTGAGGCCAAAAATAATGAAATTAGTTACAATTTTACCCCTATAAATTTTGCATTAAGACGTAATCACCCCTTTTAAACATTAATTTATACTTTTAGCTCATGCAGACTTTCATTCAACTAACAACACATAATATTATATATTGATATTGATGAAAAAATGTTTAGCTGCGAGTGAATATATTTCTATCTTTAAGTTTGATGGTATACTATATATACCAATACCAATTCACGTAAAACACGGTGAAAAATACTTTTTATCAACTTCTCCATTTATGTTGAATTGACATTTTTTAATAGTTGTAACCTATGGTGAAAACGTAGAAGAGGAGGAAGGTGGTGAGTTGTAACGTCTTATTAAGATATATTTTCTATCTATAATTCTATACTTTTATACCATATATTATGGGAGATTTTGGTTGTTCTTACATGACTTAAACATGTATATAGAGGTAAGGCTTGAAATATATATATATATATATAGGGAAAGGATCTATAGGGAAGTTTCAATCTTGGGGGAAGGGGAAAGTAAATCTGGACCATCCGTTAACATTTTTTACGGGCAGTTAACATTCATGAATGTTAACTTTCACGGGAATGTTAACATTCATGAATGTTAACTGCCTGTAAAGAATGTTAACGGACGGCCCAGATTTACTTTCCCCTTCCCTCAAGATTACCCCTTCCCCATTGATCTCTCCTCTATATATTTATATGAAGTTGCTCTTTACTGCACTTAAAAATAGCGTTGTTGACGGCCAATATTCGAGCAAATAGAGTGGATCAATTTTTTATGCCATTCAAGACCTAGAATGTCAGGAGTTCGGAGTTCGCCACTCCCGGCAAGCGTTTCCGACTCGGCGTCCGGGTTGGGTTGCTAAAAAATTAACCTTTTTTTTCTAACAGTGACATTAACAAAAAACAAAAAAAAAATCAACAATGAACATTGCTCTAACTGTCGAACCTATACCCTATTATTTAATATATTTTAAGCAACGACCAAATACACGTGGTGTTCCGGACTTTAGCACCATTAAAAAATTGACATCCACCCTACGTCAATTGGCATATGACACAACACCGAATGCATTTGACAAATATTTACAAATGGAGAAAAAAACCTCATGTGAAACTTTACAAAATTTTAAAATGTGCATAATTGATTTATTTGTAAACGTCTACATGAAAAACCAACTGAGGAAGATATCCTTCAGTCGTATGCAAATCACGAAGAGATTCATGATTTTTCGGGATTGCTTGGAAACATAGATTGTATACATTGGCTTTGGCAAAATCTCCAAATGCATGAAAGGGCAATATACACGAGGCGTTCACGGGTATCGACGATCATACTTGAAGGTGTTGCCGCGTACCTGTGTCTTTGACATGCATATTTTGGGGTTGCATAGCCGAACAATGACTTAAACGTTCTTTATTCATCTCCATTGTTCGACGATTTGCTAAAGGACACCGCTCCACAAATCCCAGAAGTGCTTGATGTTGATTACGAAAGTGGGTACTATCTTACTAACGAGATATACCCGACATGGACAGCACTCGTCAAGGGGTTTTCAAGTAATGTGAGTGAAGTTTACAATAAGTACAAGCGTCTGCCCGGAAGGATGTACTTGCATAGCGTAAACCGGCAAGAGCTTATAGCGTGAACGCTATAAAACGAATCATATGTGTTTGCAGCATATGGTATAACATGATAATTGAAGACAACGGTTTTAATATTTCCGAATCAAAAAAGTATTATGTTCCAGTTACGAATTTACAAGGTACTTAGATCGAAAAGTGTGACAAATATAAAAGGATGGCATAAAGTATTCATTTTAAGTTTCTTGATAGAAGCCAGCCGTAATATGATAAATTAGACAATGTTGGTTCAGAAAATTTAAAGTTCGAATATAACTATTTGGACTACGATAGATCGACAAAAATGACCTTGATTCACAAAGTTTTACAGCTAATAGCTGCATGAGAGCTCCGTCAACTAAAGCAAGCATGGTTCCAAATCGACCTACAATATAGCTGAAACACTTCAATAGAAATCGAGTCAAACTTGTCCGTTACATATTCCGGATCAAAAAGTTCAACTTGATACCTTTTTGTAGTCGAAAGTCAGACTAAACTAACGAAAACACAAACCCAATAAATCTGATTGCAAAACAAAAAGCTCTATACGTCCCTGAATCTAGTTAAAAGTATAATTTTAAACATAAACAACACACTTCTAAAATTGAATACAGTAGCGTTATACTCCACCATTACCAAAGATAAAATGCTTACACAATATACAGATATAGCAGAAGTTGTATCGACTAATGCTCATACTTAACACGTCCCTTAAGTATGCCAGGAAGTGGAGGTGAGGGTGGAGGTCTGGTAGACCTTGGTGGCGTGGGTTGAGGCTGAAACATGGCGATAATGCTGGAGCCAGCACCTCCTTCTCTACAACCATTGTTTGATTCATCACCCAACTTCATGGCCTTGAGGACATAATTGTCATCATGTAGCTCAAACGGTGTGCTGTAATTAGGAAGAAGAACACATTAATTTAATATTACCGCAGTACATATTTAAAAATAAATAAATAAATAATTAAGTATTAAACGAAAAGGGCAAAAACAGAATATGGGGCTAACCTGTTGAAGTCAAAATGAACAAGTTGCATATCTTCTGAGATTTCCACCTCAACGGTGGCATGAGGACGGGTCTAAATCAATGCACAATGAAAAGACCAAGTATTAAGAACTCCAGCTTATGAAAGCTTATAATGTTTTGAGACATCCAAAATATTCTTTATATATACAGAAAGCATGGTCGGAGGTCACAAAATGCGAGGGGCAGAGCATGATGGGTAACGGGTCAAAATGGGTTGGGTTGAACTGCAAGTTCTTTTCTAAATATTTATAACTAATTATTTGTGAAAAAATGATTCAAAAACTATATTATAATATTGATGATCTAACTTCTTTTTAATATAACGCTTTAGGAGGTTTTGTGCTTTTTAAATATACTTTGAGTGACTTTCAACCCATTTGATTAGCTTGACAAATTCAACTCGGTACTTTTACTCATTGCACCCATTAGAGACAAACTATAACCCGAATCGACCCATTTGTCCCACTCGTCCAAAATCGAGTTGAAATTACCACATCAAGTTATCATAATTGCAGAACTATTAAAGTTAGGTGTGGTACTAGAATCACATTTTTATAATTCTGTTCAATACATTTCTTGATATAAAGCAAGAAAGACAATAGTAACCTTTCTGATAAATCGTACCTGGACCAGTATAAAAGGTAAAGCCACCCCACCGCTTGGAACATTTCCTGAGCCATATAACTGCTCATTCCGTTTAACGAGGTTTTGAAGCCCTACGTGCTTTATAAGAGAAAAAGAAACTTAACACGTAAGCACAATATGAATCAAAAAATCTCCAACTAACGTTATATAAAATAATTCTCACTTGATCTTCCAGTTCTCGTAAATAAGCTGCTTTCTTGTCAATTCTGTTCTTGAGAGCAAGTCGCTCACTCTGTGACATTTAAATATAGAAACTAATTAAAATAAGTAAGTTCATGGATTTCTAGATAAAACGTCTGACATAAAACAGATTGGAGTATCTGACTCAAATGGAGCAAAACGAATCCAGGTTAAACAAAACAAGGGCATAATGAACCAACATATATCCAAACAAACAAAAATGAACCTTAGGCTGATCAAAATGAAAATACTCAAGACTGTACGACACAAAATAAAGCTTACATAGACCTTGGTAGACACCCCAAAACCTATAATTCCATAAATCATCTGTAAATGACAATATAAACATAGACTGGCCTAAATGATTAGGTGAAGCTAATAAAGCTTTCATACGGTTAAAGAAATCTATGAAACCTGAACTAAACAGAGTAAAACAAAATAAAGAGAGTAGAAAAGCAAAGCGAACTAAAAACCTGAAACAAAGTAAAAGACTGGTAAGCCAAAGAGTGGACTCAGATAAAGTCAAATGATTAAAAGACCTAAATTAACGAATTAACTAGAAAACAAACAAGTATATGGCTACAGAAAGAGGAATAATGAACATAAGTTCTAAAAAAGACGGCTAATAGACCAAAATATATTCAAACAAATCAAAGAGGAGAGACAGACCTTGAGCTCTTCAATATCATTCAAACTAGTTCGCGGGAGACCTCGCCACTGTATTTCCTTTTTATCTTTAGAAATAATATCCATAGCCATGAGAACATTTAGTGCATCATATACTCGTCGGCGGATATTCTTCTCATCATATTGTTGCTGTTATGAGCATTAGAAATAGCACAAGGAGGTCAAGTAAGCATTAGGTAAAAGTTTCATAGAGACGTACATCACATTACTAACATCCACTCACTTCTATTAGAATTGTTATTTGCAAGTCGCACCCAATAAGATATAAATCAAAACCAAGAAACAATATTTACCTACATCCACAAATGTTTATAATTCTTATTGTATCTTGTTGATTTTTGTAAGACAAACAAAGAAGAAAACCAGCACCAAACTCCAAGCATATATTTCAGACTGAAAGCGGATGAGATATACAAGACCACTGTTGTCTAATTTATCTTAGGGTAAATGGCACAAACAAATAGGTACCCAACTTCAATTTGTTTTCTCATTTTAGGTACTAATATTCTAAACTTTTTTTTGTATTAACATATTAAAGTTTTCGTATCTCCAAAACAAGGGTTATTTTTTATTCATATTGAAAATCTACGTTATTTAAGTTTTTTCATGTTAAAAAGGGATTTTATTTTACTATAAAAAAAATGGTGTCATGATGCTTAAAAAAATTAAAAAGATAAAAAGCAAAATAAATTATAAATTATAATAATACTAAAAATCACTTCTTGATGGTAAAAAAACATAAAAAATGTAGTCCCACAATCATGCAAAAAGCTTTTTATGGGTATTGTGATGCTTCAAAAGGTAAAAATATATCCCTTTTTGGTGGTAACAAAACTTAGAATACTGCATATATAATCCAAAAGAAGTTGAGTACCCAGAATGAGAAATTTGGTAGAGTTGGGTAACTTTTGGGCCATTTAACCTTATCTTATAAATCAGTTAACGTTTCCATTTTTAAAGTTTTGAAGAAAAAAACTGTATATTTGCCTATCATCATCTTTGGAAAGAAATTTGTGGCAGGCACAAATGGTCAAACCAATTAGTATTACTATGTTTTCAGGCTAGTGTTGCAAATTTCACGAACAAGTATGTGTACATAACATCCAAATACAAAGTTGGTAGGTGACACAAACCTGGTCAGGAGCTTCACCATTGCCGGGATCTGCAAATTCAGCTACAAGTTCATCTGCAACCTGAAAATCAAAGTTTTCAATTCAGTTTCTTTTCTACACACTTCTTTCAAAGAGATGAAATACCTTGGTTCAAGTGTAGCATAGCAAACTAACAATTTAGCAAATACCATATACATAAATTCTAATGTGATATACGCTATTGAATCTCTCAGATGAAAATACTACGTCCATCCATTGATTTTCAGAATTGAATTATTTTACATGAATATTTTATTTTGCTAATCCTGAATCACTAACATAAGTTGTATAAGTTTAGAATCACCGTAGAAATGTAAAATATATGTGTTGGGTAAATGAACATAATTATATTTCAAAGTTCCAAGCTCCAAAAACAGGCTATGGAATAAAAGTCAGACACATTTATAATATAGTTTCGAATAGAAAAGCAAATCTCTGAACTAAAAACAACCATAACTTTAAAATAGATATTACATGCGAGAAATTATAAAACAAATGTAGTCCTGATATTGGAAGTATTGGATAGTGCACACTGTACACATAACAACTAACACGTAGAAAATAATTCAAACTATAGAAAGAATGTTAAGCACTAAGAGTAGTATCTTACTAGTATTTAAGCATAGAAACCAAAATCAAAGACTACAAGCCACAACATTAAGTCATAGACATCAAATTATATAGTCAACTTTAACTTAGGAGACATTCATTTCTTCAATCACAGAATGCATATGAGAACATGAATGCAGCATTTCAATATTGGAGCAAGTGTAAAGACGGGGCTGGTAGATGGGCTGGTAAAAAGGAATAAAACTAATCATCAGAAAATGAATATTAGAAGTACCTACAATTACAGCATGTTGAAGAACTGAAGGAAAAATAAGCAGAGTTATCTGACCTCATTATAAGTGGTTCTTCCCTTGCTTTCGACTTTCTCACACACTGAGAAATCAAAAAATAACATTAGTCTACATTAGAGATGGAAGACCGAGCCGCAGAGAGCGAGTAACTTTTAGTACGGGTTAGGCCAACCTGCAGAAACTTTCATCTTTCCTTTTTGAAATTTACATTTGCTTAGTTATTGCATTAAATATAATTACGTAAATAAACTAATAGAACAGTAATCTAACTTTTTCTATAATAAATAATATAGTAGGTCTATGCAATTTGTATACGTTTGGAAGACTGTCAACCTGTTTGACCCGGTCAACATGTTTCCATTTTAAACAACTATTTATCTTTTTACCGATCTAATGTAGCAGAAAGCTACAGATTAGACAATTAACGTATTGTCAGACGGAATAGATAATAAATAACGTATTATTAGACGGAATAAGAGGTATTATTGTATACAAGACGAAGATAAACCACACAAAGGTTGAGAAAACTTTTCTCGACCTTTTTTATAAATCAAATCATAAACATAATCAAGCTTATGAAAACCTAAACATTCAACCCTATTTATAATAGACAAATACTAAACCTAATAGGATACTAATACCATTATTAATCCTAATCAAATAAATGAAGTAATCTAATTAAAGATAATGATTAAATTAAAAGACTCCAAAAACAACTGAAACTTGAATCCAACTCCTTATTGCCCACGTAGTAATCCAATTCCTTGCGGGTCAAGGTTTTCTATAATTTAACCAATTACGTGCTGCATCATTCTCCTCTTCTCGAAAAAAACTCGTCTTCGAGTTTCCGTTCAAATAAGATGATATGCCCGGTTTAAACTCGAACAAATAAACTGCAAAATCATTGTTGACTTTCCATATATGTTTGCATTGACCGATCCTCTTCACTTTCAACTTGTTATGTGACCTACCGGAAACTTGTTACGCAAGTCTACCATGACTAGATCGCCAACATCAAACCTCTTTTCCCGGAATTGTTTGTCATCAAAGTCTTTGCACTCCGTAGTGTCGAACTCAACCTTCTGTTTGATCTCAAATCTCAATATTCAGTTACCTTAATTTCGTTCACTGAATTTTCCAGGGAATTGTATATGGATGCGGAAGTGTTTCCATGGGTAATTTAAAAAATTGCACAACATCCCGTAATACGGAATTTTTGATGCTACTGCGATCGATGATAACATCATGTATCTTCCGGTGGGATTACACAACGCCTCCTAAAAAGATCTTGTCTTTGATATTTCTTGTTTCGGTCAACTAGATCAGAGTAAATTTCATCGTACGTCATATTTAATTGATTGAACATAAAATCAATTATAAGATATTGATGAACAGTTTGGAAGCAAGCTCGCTGTAAAGAATATAAAACTGAAAGTTGACTTAAAAAAAAAAAACAGAAAATAAAATTTGGAAACCGGTGATGAATAGACGACGAAAAGTACTGACGGATGAACAGTACGGTTCGATGAACAGTAGCCGTAAACAGTATCCCCGTGAACAGTGTCAGGGTCGGATGAACGGTTTTATCTTATTTTTCAATAGATTCTCAAAATCCAAACGTGAGAGAGACCCCCTAATCGGAATTAAGATTGTTGGATCGATTGGCCTGATGTAGCACAAAGCTACAGATTAGACAATTAACGTATTGTCAGGGATAGATAATAACTAACATGTTATTAGAACGAATAAGGGGTATTATTGTATACCGGACGATGATAAACCACACAAGGGTTGAGAAAACTTTTCTCAACTTTTTTTATAGATCAAATCATAAACATAATCAAGCTAATGAAAACCTAAACATTCAACCCTATTTATAATAGACAAATACTAAACCTAATAGGATACTAATACCAATATTAATCCTATTCTAATAAGTAAAGTAATCTAAAAAAATAGATAATGATTAAATTAAAAGACTCCAAAAACAACTAAAACTCTAATCCAACTCCTTATTGTCCAAGTAATCATCCAATTCCTTGCATGTCAAGTTTTCTATAATGTAACCAATTACGTACTGCATCACGATCAGACCCATTGCGGGAGAAAAAATAACCCAAATCAACCCGTTTCTCAATAAATGGGTCGAACTTGCCTCATCTAGCCCAAATAGAAAGTTAGAAACGAACAAAGAACAAACCTTTCATGCTAAACTGGCGGAGTCCTCTACCACCTTTATCCCCTCCAGTTGCACGTTGAGCTCGTTTTTTCTTCTTGTTACTGTTTAAAGCTAACATCAGTATTATCCCACAATAAACTAATTCAACTAAATAAAATTATATGTCTCTATGCCTCATTACCATCATCGTTATAATCATCTAAAGAAATTTAAGGAAACTATAACTCAAACAGAAATAACAGCAAATTAGTTGAGATGATATCCTCATCACATTCCCAAATCCATTACTCCTTCAAGCCCAAAGAGCACCAAATTATACAACAGTTTCAACCAAATGTAAATAAATCCATTGTTGCTTACTACTAACACCATAATACTCGAAATAGAAACCAAATTTTAGCTTCAAAACAATACATTCAACATTGCATAACAAAATTCCGCTTCTTCAAGATTAGTACTTTCTGATATAAATTACATATATTATTGCAATATAGATATCAATTTCCCCCCCAAATTCAAGAACTTTTAGTTAATTCAAAAGTCAACTTATATTAGGTTTTCATAATTAAAGTAGGTACAGAATCAGAGTTGACCAATTAAAAAGTCTCACCCGGCAGCCCCTTGAGATCCAGCATCATCAGCATGTATATCAAGATGATTCAACCTCAAGAAAGTATTATCACTTGCCGGTGTCCCCACCATTGCCAACTCACTCCGGGTGGACGGCGACCCGGCACTACCGCTTGTCGAAACAGATTGACCCGAACCGGTTGTACCCCATGACCGGGTCGAACCGGCTCCTCTAGAAACACCTGAAAACGGGTTTGTATTCCCAACCACATTCTCCGAATTACCATTTGATCCCATCGTTACTTTTAAAACCCACTTAAATTCATCAAAAAGTTACGATTTTGAAAGATACCCAGATGGAATTAAACCGAATTAGATCTGAATTTGGAAGTGTGAACTTAAGGGTTTATAAATGAAAACCGAAAAATTGGGTATCAAGAAGATACGACAATTGAATCTTCTAATGGAATTTGAATTGGGTTTTTTGTTTTTGAGAAAGAAGAAAAAGGAAAGTGAGTGAAATTGCAGAGTTTGATGGTGGAAGGTGTAACGTGTTGATCAGAAGGTGTTTTTGTGTGTGTAAAGTAATGTGTGTTTGGTGTGTGTAAGATGAGAGGCGTTGGCTCAAAGAGGTGGAAATTGAGGAAGGAGGGAAATCCAGTAAGGGTTTGTATAATTTATTTGTTTATTCAATCTAATTTAAATTTAATTATTTCTACTCCTAAAATTATATGTAAATAATTGAAGTCTATTTTGACTATTTGTATTAGTTTTGTATTCTTAAAGAACAGTCGATTTTTAAATTACATGTATCCATCTTGTAAGAATAAATACTTCATAATAATCTTCTTCATGTAAGTTTTAAATTAAGGTAATTTTTTTTAATCGAAATAGTAGTTGGTTTTTTTTCCTTTATCATGACTTGGTCAAACATTATTTATTTATCTATAATGTCACATTACTAAATGACTAAGATTGTTAACTACTAAAGATGTCAATTAAGTATTTTATTAAAAGTTTTGTAACTTGAGTCCTTAACATCGTCATTAAAAGTTTATACATGTATTGAATTGTAATTTTACCATTTATCATCGATTGTCTTAAGTTTGTTATGTTTAAGTGTGAATATTTAAACATGTCTAAAACTCTTAGGTTGCGTTTGGTTCGTAAATTTTTTTTGATGGAATTGAAATTCATTAAAGAAAAAGAAATTTCAATTCCTTTACTGGAAGAAATTTGATGAAAATTAACTTTATAAATTATTCAACCAAACAAATTAAGGAATGGAATCTCAATTCCAATTCGATCAAATTCCAATCAATTCCGTGAACCAAACGCAACCTTAATGACTGTATTATCATTTCCCATTTAGTAAATAGTTATGAATGAATGAATGAAGTGTTGATTTATGGTTAGAGTTATGGAATAAATCTAAGTAACAATGAAATGATCAAAAATATAAAAGAAAGAAAGTAATTTTATCTTCAACAATTACAATATAGAACGTATGTTGTGACAATATGTAATTTGAGTTATTTTGGTGGTCTTATTAAAACTACGAAATAGTTTATTAAGTCTATAATTTTTTAACATCAACGTAACAAAATTTAACTTTTAAGGTGTTGCAATAATTTTCTTTTCGTATTCAAACAATTATATTCTGAATGTTTACTTTTGTTATTTTCAACTATTAGTTATTTCTTTTATTTTATTTTTTTCATTTTGATGATTCAACTCAATAAGTATCATCGTACTTTCATCCCCAATAAGAGATAAACAATTTGCTATCCTTATAAGACACAATTATGCTACTATGATGTCAACTACACCGCTTAACTACTTCCACGATCAAAATCATTATAAGGTTAATGATAAACATATATTTACAACTTCAGCGACTCATGATTGTGGTTATAGTACTCACAATCACTGAAAACGTCCGACACATGACTCCCAAATATAATTATTGTTGGGATCCGATTATGATGTAATATTTGTAATAATCTTCTAAGTTTAATCTCGCTAAGAGTATAATATGTGTTATTTCAACGAGTCAGAAGGATGAACAAATGTTCCATCCTTAAGTATATACTTTCTGGTTAATAACAAATAATCTTAACTGGCAAAAATTGCAACATTCAAGTAAGTTAAAGATGAACTTGAAGATACATCTTAGCTTTGCTAAGTGAACAGCGCCCAAGATACAAGATACAATATTCAGAGACCAGCGATCAGAGACATCTGACAACTATGTCTCTGGTCCATATCATGTACTTTCGGATTAATTAGGATATTTCTAAATGATATTAAAGTTCAAAGTTGAGTGAGACTTTTGCTACAAGCAAATAAGCGGCAAAATGTACTCTGCTAAAGTATAATAAAAGGACATGCAAAATGTATGAACTGCTCACATTATTCATACGGTCGTCCTTTTGCGTAGGATTGAAGGCATAGTGTTTAATGAAGTATATACTTCACCGATGATAATGCGACACATCAAAGAGTGCTTTGTATTTCCACCAATGTTCTTCTTCTATATAAAGGAATGTTTGTCCGAAATAAATATTATCTCTTTAATCGCTCGTATTTATTGTACCATTTTATTGTAGTGCAATTATTCCCTTAAAACACGTCCAGCGAGCTCATGTTCATTGCCAAACACTTCAATCTTGGTTAGTGTTTGATTAGTGAAGTAATTAGGTGAAATAGACTATTTGTCATTTCAATTGGTAATGTTAGATTAGATTGTGTTTAATCTATCCCACACCATACCTTGTGATTCTTTGATTCTAAATCAATAAACTCAATTGAAAAGTTAAATAAAGATGATGCTAAATATTCATCATTATCGGGTTATTATATTTGGTAAAAAAAGAGTTGTGGAACTTTAAAAGAAAATCAAAATAGAAAATGTAAGTTTATCCATATGTTAAAAGAAAACAGAAAGGAAGGTTCAAATAATAAAGTTTTATGGTAGTAATGTTATGAACAAATATTTTTGATTTTTGATTTTTATAAACAATTATTATATCAAAATTATTGAAATTATATATTCTTTAATATGAGATAAAAACTTTTAAAAAAGATAGTGATACATAATTAATTTTGTGATACAATATAAAATTTTTAGTTTGTATTACACATAAAGTTGTATATCACAAATTTAAATTGTGTATTATATATATTTCTTTAAAAATCAATTTCATATCATGAAGAATATGATTATAATAACTTTGGTATTATTTTTTTTGCAAAAAACTATAGATATGTTAAAATTAAAAATTAAAATATTTATTTTACCATTATCACTGTAAGAAATTTAACTATAATAACTCTTTCCGTAAAATGTATCATAAAATAAAAAGCTCTACATAGGCAATCAAATTTTGAATTTGGATCTTAACTTTATTACCAAATTGAACTTGCTCTCATTTTTACGAGTAAAATTGATTACAATTCTTTTAATATATGAATAAACTTACGTCACTATCGAACTTTTTTGAAAGTTTTGTTGCCATTTTTTTGAAAGTTTTTGGAAGGCTACGAAATGACCATTTCTTATAACGTTAGATTCATTTGACATTGCAATCATCATTGATTAAGTATGAAATTTTATGTTACCTTTGACTTTGCAATAGTTAATTAATCAATTAGCAACTGAATTTAGTGAACGGTGAAGTGAGAATTATAATCGATATAAGACCAAGATCCTCAAAAGTGCAAACTAACGAAATGGATTATGTTAGCATTGTTGTGATATGAACTCAATTTAATCCGAACACCAATATATAATTCATTAATTTGAGAAAAGGGAAATGAAAGAAAAAAGAAAAAAAAAAAAAAAAAAAAAAAGAAGAAAACAGAAAAAAAAAAGGAGGTAACGCGGTTGCAAAAAGTGAACTTGTTTTATAAGGACCATTTTAACAACTTGTAATTCAAGCAAAGAATATCGTATTCACTTCCTTTGATCAACACTTTTAAGAAAGAAAATAGAGAGCAACTTACAACCAAGATAAAAATGGGACACTAGTTGAATAGATATATCTGTAAATTGACATAAAAATATAAGAAGATATATATATTACTAATAGAAATCACACGTGCATTCCACAGGGTCATTAACTTAGCAGTATCGAAATAATTTAACAATTTCGAGACTATAAGTTCAGTTCTTGAGGTTGAACTATTATAAATATACGTGGAAAAAATAAGGGTGTATGAGAACTTGACTTTTCAAAAAGAAAAAAGAAATCTAACGTGCATTTTTCAAAGTAGATTATTTGTAGATCAAATAATCGGCATTAACGTTGCTAAAACATAACTATCATTTGATTGCACAAATATCCGAGTATCGAGCACAAGCGCAAAGGTACCAATCAAACTGTTTAGAGACATCAACCTTACTTGTGTAAAGCAATCAAGTTGAACTCAAACTCAATAGTTTAACTTCATATAGCTCGAGATCAACTCATTTCCAGCTAGAGTTTAAAGCTTGAGCTCAAACAGTTTTACATATATTTAATGCAATTTTATAGTCAGATTATTTTTAAGTACTAAACATGTAACGTTATTTATGTGTAACTACATATTATACTATATTATCATATTTACATTTTATTTCTTATGTACATAAATAATAGACTCGTAAACTTCTTCTAGCTCGATAAAAGAAACTCAATCTTGAGACCGTATATTAAATGAGCTCCAAGGATGCTCAAACTCAACTAGACTCCTCTATGCTTGGCTGGAAACAAGATTTTATCAAGTCGAAATAAAGTAGATCACAATTAGCTCACCATGTTTACAGCCCTAGTTAACTTACATGATATGCCAATTAAGCCTGACATCATAAAGGCACAAACCCTGAACTAAATAAGAGCTAGACTTGCTTCTTACAGATCAGCATCCAAATCGCACAAACAAACATCAAACTACTTAAAGTAAACCCAACAAACAAAGCATCACTTTTTCGAGCAAATTATGGTGAAAAGAAAGCATATCAGAGTTTGACATTTCTAAAGTGACTTCTGAAAGACTCAAAAGAGTTCACTTAACGACAGAGAACACTTGATAGGTGAATCAATCAAAGTTACCACTTTTACATACTTTTTAGTAACTTGCTACATATTTCAACAAACAAGTGATTTTAAAACTTGACGTTTTCCCATATCAGTCAGTCAGTGGAAAGACGATAATACGCTTTACTGAGGTCCTGCAAAGCTTAAACTTTAAGTTAGCATATCAATTTGCGTTCTTATGACTGAAGATTCAACAGAAGCAAACCAGATAAATTTTACAAGTGTCCTCATGTCAATGGCGAGTTTCGGCAAACAACAATTGAAATTAACCGAGGACAAGAACTTGAAAGGATAACAAAATAGTTTGTTGAAGTAAATCATGCAACAATACCATCAGAAAAGATAAATATAACAAATAAAAGTTTGGGGTATGTGAAAAAGATAAAAGATTGATTATCTTATGCTAAATGAAGCAATAAAGGTGTTTCTCAAAAATAAAAATAAATGATGTTTCGACACACCAGGTTTGTGTCATCAGTAACATCAAAGATGTATTTTCTTTTGTTGAACCATACATTTAGGGGTGGGAATTCGGGTTCACGGGTTGAAATGACCCAACCCGAACACGGACACAATTAACCTGTACACGACCCGTGTAGCCCATTTAGATAAACGGGTCAAACAGGTTGGCAAGTCAAACCCATTTACATAAATTTGTACTTTTTTGTATATGATTAAATCTTAAAAAAGCTCAATCGGGTTGGCGGGTCAACCTATTTATCCAATTGCCAACCCAAACGAAACCTGAAAACTTAAACAGGTCGGCAATTTAGCCAACATTATTTTTCTTCATTACGGGGGGCAAATGATGATTGTATTGTTTTTGTTTAAATAGGCTAATCTTATCTTTGTCCCATGTAAAGTGCAACAATGTTTTTTATGGATTGTCCCACAAAATTGCAATGCTTCTCTTTTTGGTACATTTCAAGCTAAAGTTACTGTTTGCTTGTGGGATTGATTTGGGTCAAAAAAATTACTGCTGTCTGCGGAGAGCTCCCTTAGAGATCTAATTAAGAGAAAACTACTTATATAAAACCGTGTAACGTTATAGATTATAACTTAGTATAAATAATAAGTCAATAAAACAAGTAAAAGGAAATCAAACTGCTATTACAAAAAACTTTTAGAAACCAACAGGAATGAGCTTTACACACATAATTATCATACTGGCAGAAGATTAGAAGGTGCGTGAAAACAATTAGTTCACAAAAATCCCTTCATTCTGTGCATCTTTATAACACTAGTCAAAGTCAAATGCCAATAAGCCGATTCAACATAGGATCACATAACCTAACAACACAATTAGACAGTATATATACCAAGTATGTGTTAGACTACACACAGTCTTAACTCTTAACAAACTATATACGTCCAATATCAAACATATCTTAATTAGAAGTTGATTCTTAATTACATATCTAAGACTTCATTATGGTATAACAAAAATACATCCATGATTCCTTATCTCGAACTAACGTTTGTAAGATGTTGACGACCATATTAGCGGTGAGACAGCTGGCGAAGAAGATGAAGAATTAAACCTTTGATGGCGTTATCGAACTTGAATGCATTACGTTAATTATGTGTTACACGTAAATGTCAACTAAAAATAGATGCGTTCTACTCACCTCCCCTACGTGAGCATTACGATAAGGCAATGAATTTCTCAATTACGACAAAAATCCAGCAACTCATTTTACACCTTTCTATAAATAATTTCACTCTCAGATTCACCAGTCACCTCCTTATCCCTAACCTTTCTAAGCTCTTTTTAATAACATAAGCATGCAATTACACTAATTAACATGTATAAGCGACTAACATGCACAAACAAACATATTATCTATTGAGAAAACATCAAATGGAAAACCAATAAATAACGAGATTCATATATTAATGGTATTAACAAGAAAATTTAACATAAATGTATAAATAAAAGCTTATTACCTTAATTAGACATAAGTGAGTTGAATACTGTCAACATCATTGTCGGTGAGAGGTCCAGCTAGCGTGTTGATTGTTCATAGCACGTTTTGCTTGCACGTAGCCCGTGGTCATTTTAACAGTTCACTCAATGCACCAGGATCTTCCACCTAAGCTCAGAGTCGTGTCAGCTTCTTCAACCAAAACTCAACCCGTTTCTATTTAAGACATAGCTTCGATTTTTCTAAGTACCTCCGCCTTCTCTATCTTGCTCTACAGCACTTCCCCATGAGGAACTGGTTTCTTGCAGAGCCTGAGGTGGGTGGGACCCATGACTTTACTGGGAGTTTCACTGACGTGTGGCAGAAAATGAGGGTGACACTAGTGATACCACCGTTGACAATTGCAATTTGTATATGTGTGGTGATGTCGGTAATGATGTTCATCGAACGGGTGTACATGACTGTTGTGGTTCTTTTGGTAAAGATCATGGGGAAGAAAAAGTACACACAGTATAAATTGGAAGCACTCAAAGAAGATTTAGAACAGAACAGAAGTTACCCCATGGTATTGGTTCAAATACCCATGTACAACGAAAAAGAGGTATACATGTTTCGAAGATATATATATATATATAGAATACATATGTGATATGTCTATGCCTGTTCGGTGCCTAAACTTCATAATTATAACGTATATTAGTCCATAAAAAAATCTTGCTGATTTTGATGGTGAGTTGGTAACCGATCATCAAATGCATATCCATCATATATCTGAAATTTTCATATACAAAGAACTATAAAAGATTATTTAACAGAAAAAGTTACACATATAAGTGGTCACATGACTCACATCATTAAAATAAGAATTTGCCTATATGATACGACTAGAAACATTACAGTAGGAATCAATAATCATGTTATCATACTTAGTTTAGTAGTCTATATATCTAAAATATATGAAGATAGAAAATGACATTTTTCAGGGTCTAAACTGATAATCTAACTCTTGTTTTTATCAGGTGTACAAGCTCTCCATTGGATCTGTGTGTTCACTTAAATGGCCAGCTGACTGTCTCGTCGTTCAGGTTCTTGATGACTCCACCAATGAAGTCCTAAGGGTACTCGCGCCTTTTAATTAGTTCAAATGCTCAAAAGATAAATATCTTTTAAGCAACTAACTTAATAACTATATGCAGGCACTGGTGGAATTGGAATGCAAGAAGTGGATAGAGAGAGGAGTGAATGTCAAATACGAGACCAGAAACAACAGAAATGGATACAAAGCTGGTGCTCTTCGCGAAGGCTTGAATAAAGATTATGTGAATGATTGCGAATTTGTAGTCATCTTTGATGCAGATTTTCAACCAGATGAAGACTTTCTATGGAGAACTGTACCTTTTCTTCTTGACAATCAAGAACTCGCTTTGGTACAAGCTCGATGGAAATTTGGTAAAGCTTACTCGTTACTCTCATATTCCTCGTGTTGGATACACGCTCTAATATTCTATTATATTATTATTATTATTTATATTACTATTATTGTTGTTGTTGTTATTATTATTATTACTATTAACATAAGTTCTATGTAGTAAACGCGGATGAATGTCTCATGACTCGGCTCCAAGAGATGTCACTAGCCTATCATTTTGCTGTTGAGCAAGAAGTCGGCTCTTCAACTTGTCAGTTTTTTGGGTTCAACGGTGAGTCAAATATCAAAAAAGAAAAAAGAAAACCCACTACCCAAAGAAAAACAGCTTATAGAGAAATCTTACCAAACTATAATGACTTTAGGGACTGCGGGTGTTTGGCGTTTGAAGGCAATTGAAGATGCTGGTGGCTGGAAAGATCGAACCACTGTGGAAGATATGGATCTTGCAGTTCGGGCCAGTCTCAAAGGGTGGAAATTTGTCTTTGTGGGGGACTTAGAGGTGAATTCCATATCCAAAATTAACCTTGAATACATAATGTATTATGCATATCTGTACAACAATAAAAAAGCTAAAGTGTCATATCACATAGGTCAAAAACGAACTCCCAAGTACCTTCAAAGCGTACCGATTTCAGCAACATCGGTGGTCATGTGGTCCAGCTAATCTGTTCAGAAAAATGACCAAAGAAATCATCTTTTGCGAGGTACAATGGCATCAATGTTTTCCTTACCTCAATGATGTATCATTTGGAACTGACTTAATGCATCGTATATTCTATGCAGAGGGTATCTGCCTGGAAGAAATTTCATGTCATCTATGCTTTCTTCTTTGTAAGGAAGATCATAGCACATTGGGTTACCTTCTTCTTTTATTGCGTAATCATCCCGATAAGCATCATGGTACCTGAGGTCCATCTTCCTAAACCAATAGCCATATATATACCAGCAACAATTACACTTCTGAACTCATCATGCACCCTAAGGTAATAAAACTACGAAAATTCAATCCTTACTAGTTTTTAAAAGGTTAAGTGTCTGAAAATATATTCAACTTTACTCAAGATTCTATTATATGTATTCAACTATAATAGTTTCTATCATACATATCAAACTTTCAATTATTGTTATTGTATGTATATGACCTCTTATAACCTGTAAACCGATGTCAAAAATACCGGATACCTAATAAATAAGCCATCAAATACATACGACGGCAATAAGCAAATATTTGATGCTTGCAACAATAAACTTAAACTTGGGTATATACAACAGAATTTTGGGTGAAGTTCGACACATTTTCAGACAATAAACCCTTAGAGAAGAGATTAACAGCTAAATCCCAAATTTTTTTAAAGGTCATTGCATCTTCTTGTCTTCTGGATCCTGTTTGAGAATGTTATGTCTTTTCATCGATCCAAGGCAACAATTATAGGACTTCTAGGAGCCAACCGGGTCAACGAGTGGGTCGTGACTGAAAAGCTTGGGAACGCAACAAAGCAAAAAAGCAACATCCAGCCACCAAAGAAAAAAAGATCACGCTTTGGAGAAAGGTCAAAACATGTCACCTATATCTAGATGAATTTAGCATGTGGATAATGCTAATACTTTGAAATGACAAACAGGCTTCACTTCTCGGAGTTGCTAATGGGATTGTTCCTGCTATATGTCGCATGCTACGACATGATATTTGGGAAAGACCACATGTTTGTTTATTTGTTACTGCAATCAGGTGCATTCTTCACTGTTGGAGTTGGGTACGTGGGCATATCCACCAACTAAAGCAGCACACTCGTTATATATAGATCTATAGATTTGTGTCTATATAAAGTTTGTGGGAACTGTGAAAGTGCTTAAGATAGAAGGGCTACGCTTAAATGGAACACAAATGGAGCAGGTGGAAGAGCATTGCAACAGATGGTGGTGTGTTTAGTTAAATAGTTAGCATGCCTCCCGAATAAAGATATTAGCTATCTATGCAAGTTACCAAACATTACAATAAGTTGTGAATACCACATATCAAGACTATAATGTATTGTTAATAAAGTGTGTTATATTGTAGCTTATAGTCTGTATATGCTATAGAATGATTGTTTCAACTGTAGTACAACAGAGATATACTTTGCAAAATGGTCCCCTTTGATACTTAAGAGAGTTTTTTGCCCTTATCGCATTATTAAAATTTTCGAACAGACTAATACGGTAATTTGTGCAAGGAAGAAAAGATTACAGCAAAAAGTTGCAGCTTACATAGATAGCTAATACCCGATGATTCTTGATCATTAGGTTTGTGCTGGTGGTCTCACAAAGTTGCAGCTTACAGGATTCGAAGTTACAATGACCATGCCAGTAAAAAGCTACCACAAAAGGGAAAAAAACATAGTTACCAAAGTGGACCCGCATTGCAAAGTATTATGTGGCCATTGCCTTCATTAAAATGCCTAATCGGGTAAGCGACAACGACAACATCAAATCGGTAGAATTAACTGATTTTACATAAGGAATAATAACTTGAAACTGTAAACATTAAAAATAAATTACCCTAAGCAGCAAGATTACGAACATATAGGTTATCAACCTTATTACCCAAAATGAATTAAATAGACATGCCGTTTTTGATCCAGAGATAAACATCTATAGTTAAAGTTATCATGTGAACATATGTATAGCTAGATATGAAAATGTAAATGCAAATTAACATAATTAATGATGTTAAAACTAAAAAGGAGTGTGCATACCAGTTGTTCAGGAAGAAAATAAAGAGGTATGTGATTGTTCATTCCAAATTGCTTGTGATTTCGAGAGAGAAAGAGTTAGGGTTTATGAGTTATGATAATAACAATAATAATGGTATCCATGGATGGAGCGCGCAGATAGATAAATATACCGCACAAGTTTACAAAATAAGTTTCACAAAAGACATGTCAATTGATATTAATGAATCAAGTTTATTTGTTGTTTCTATTTTATGATTTTGTTCTTTCAATTTATCAGGTTACACCATTTTATGGATAACTTTTTATAAAAATTATATGAATACAATATAACATAGTAAATAGAAAATACAAATACAAATACAAAATATATATTAAAAGTGGAATGAATTAACTTTAAATGGGTAAATGATTAAACAATTAAAAAATAATAATTTTAAGGGCACTTGCACTTCGGTCAATTCGAGTGTGAAAGGACGAAGTTGGGTAAAAAATGAACACTGTAACAAACAATCCACACGGACGAAAAATGCAATTCACTCAAAATAGAAAAAGATCGATCTGGCTCTAAAGAGTTTATTAGGCCCATCCATAGTTGTGTAGTAGAAATGTCCAGTCTATTGGGCCTCTTGTATTTGCTTTTAAGTTTCTTGTAATTAGCAGGATTAAGCTAACAATCAAAGAATTATCAATTGATCATTCAAAAATATCGTATCATAAAATGATTATAGTTTTAATGGAGTATCAGATATAATTCTTATGGTAAAACGGCTACTACGGTCGTTGCATAACTCCGAATGTATATTCTGAATTATGAAGAGAATGACTTTACTAATTCAGTAACTATCAAAGATTAATGATGAATGGATGTACAAAGTTTGACTAATTCATATTTGATTTTTTAAGCGTTACCAAATAAACGTGTCCTGGTTGCTTTGTTTATATACATAGCATAATACCCGCATGAAACGAAAGTAGCAATTGTGCTTGATATAGAAAGATGATAATGCGAGTGATGGTGTAAGAGTAATGAAATAATGAAGATATGTATCTTCTAAAAATTTGTTGTATATATTTTGTGTTAGATATTTATGAGTACCAAGTATAATACTAATATTGAGAAATTAGATTTACACATATAGTAACAAATCACCTTTCATTAATATGGAATATGCGGAGTAATTGTATAGATAATTGAAGTATAAGAGTTATAAGGGTAATATAGTCATTTCTCATGTTTGAATTGAATTTTAGAACAAAAGGCTAAATGCATTATATATTAGTACATACATATATATATAATCTTATTTGTAATAACTTACATATAATAAAATTAAAATGAAGAAAAAAAAATCTATTTTATTATTTTAGTGTTTATAGTTTAGGATTATAATAATGGACGTTCATTTATTTGGATTAAGGTCCTTTCAAACCATAACTCTATCTCTATTTTCAAATATAGAAGAAATATATAATATTTTTAACATATTATCTCTCTAAAAAATTATTTTCTTCAATCATCTACTTTAAAAACACAACTCTATTCATCTTTAAACTACTTAATTCATGTTTAGTCAATATGTTTATGAGTTTTTTAAATATGATATTGATCAATTATGCTACCTTTGTTTGATTGTAATTGTTGCAGTGTAGTATTATAAAATACTTCTTTATGAATGTATAACTTTTTCAATAACTTAATTTAATTTATTTAATAATAATTAATAAATACTAATAGTTTATAATAATAATTATTGATAATGTAACAATATATAAATAAGACTAAGAATGAGAATAATACTAAAAAGTATTAATTAAAATTTTTAAAGGAAGAACAATGTTCCTATATAAATAGAAAAAATTTGATTTATTCTATCTCTATCTCTAAATTTAGAGGAATTATTGAAATGTGTTTTACTTCCCTATCTTTATATTTAGAAGAATATTGAAGTTGCCCTAACAGAATACTCTATACGTTTTCAATTGAGTTTCATTTGAAACCCGAATAAACATCGATTGTTAGTACTCAATCTTGACATTACTCTATGTGTCCATATAATCAACTCAAATATCTCAAATAAAAATTCATCATCTTCATCTATATAATATATAAGTAATTAAGATAGTTTATAATTTTATATCACCATTTGACTAATTTAATTATCTCAATAAATCAAACTAAACTAGTATCTATTTTGAAATTTGAATAATTAAATAACCGTCGAATAACCCAAACTGTTACTTGACTTGAACGCTTTGAATCGGATGACCTATAATTCAAATTGAGTAGTTGACGGAAAACTGGATAAATCAAATCAAACAACCAAATTAACTCGAATCCCAACCGATTAAACACCCTAATCATAATACTTTGTAGGACATAGTTCACTCACCGTCAACAATACGTCGGGAGAAATTTTAAACCAAACATACAAGTATCGATCTCATCTGCCACCATACAAAACATCTAAGCATCATAAAATTTAAAATATAAAATATACATATGCATCCCCACAAACGCCTGAATTAAATAGTAGCCACGAGATCCATAAAATCTAGAAATTGGCTTAGCCACATATTAACAAAAATATACTATACTATACTAATAATTATTAATATTAAAATGGTTTCAAATTTAATTAATTAATATCGTTTAGTAAATTTTGTGAGAACTTAAAAAAGATATTAAAAACTTAAGAAGTTTGTATTTAAATAATGTTTAGAAGCTCGTATCGGGTAATATTTTTGTGAATATAATTTCACATGTAAATATTCATTTATATGTGTATGCATGTATGTATTGCTATGTGTTGGACTTTCCCAAAGTGATAACTTCCTATAAATACCTACCTTTGCCTCCAATACTAACATTTTTAATTATTGCTTTCTTGCCTCTAAATTCCATCATTAGATATCTATACTTCAAATGCAAATGGGTGAGGTTAGTTTCCAAAACCCTTTATTTTCACTTCGTTCTTTATTTTCGCAAGTTTATAAAAATTGCTTACAATAATTCTATCACAGAAAGATGACACGAAACAAGAAGCCGAAGTAAAGAAGGTTGTTGATGCCAATGTTACAAAGAAGATCGACGAAGGCCCAATCACCGTTATTCTAAAACTCGATTTGCATTGTGATGGTTGTGCCAAAAAGGTCAAAAAATCCGTACGCTATATTAAAGGTACAAACAAGGATCAAAGTGAGTGCCTTTTATTTGTTGATCATCTGATCCAATAAGTACTAATAGTACGGAAGACCTTAATATGTAGGTGTGGAGTCCGTGAAAGCTGATTCTACAAGAAACGAACTAACAATAATTGGGAAAGTCGATCCTACGCATATCAAGGACCGAGTTGAATTCAAGACCAAAAAGAAGGTCGAATTAATATCTCCCAAACCCAAAAAGGACGACGAAGGTGTGAAAAAGGGCGATGATAAGCCAGCTGAAACCAAGTCTAACGACCGAAGACCCAAAGAGCCGGTAATACAAATTAATTTTTTAACGAACTGAATATAAGTTAATTACGACTTTTTTGTTCATTATATGGTGCGATAATCGTGTTTCATATTGGTGTTTAATTAGGTTCAATCGACAATGGTGGTGTTGAAGATCCCGTTACATTGTGACGGTTGCATACAAAAAATTAAACGAATCATTTTAAAGATTGATGGTGAGTTAATTAGAAAAATCATATGATTTTTAAATGATGAACTTTTGGGTAAGTGGAACTTAAATAAAAGGTATTTATGAGGTGATACATCACAAAAAGTTCATAGAAAGAGAAGAATTTAGTAAGTTTAATTGGTACATGTCACTGCTACATCATTTTGTTTTGTAGATTCTCTGTGAATAGCATTTTTCAGTATTTTTTATATATAAAAATGCACCGTGAATGCTTGATTTATACGGATACATGCATCGAATGATCCATTGAGAACTAGCCAACCACTCAACTTCACCATATATATATTTGGTTTATTAAAAAAATGCTTTCTTTTGAGAACTTAAATTTATTAATTTTCTAATCAAATTAGGATATCAAATTCAAATCCACTAGAAAGTTTTTTCAATGATGTATTAGGTAGTATTCTTGTAAGTTCTTTTTTTAATCAAGTATTTTTTTTATTATATGATCAATAGCAACTTTAATAAATTACTAAAAATAGTAAAATGTTACTAAAACAAGTGATTTTTGAGCTTACACAATGGACAAAATGTTTGATTTTGTCATTTTCTTAAAAGAGTATTAACCTTTAAGTTGTATATCATACATTAACTAATTACTTTTATCTAATGTTGTTTGTCTTGTGTATTGTTGATAGGGGTAGAATCTGTAAAACCGGATGGCAACAAGAATTTGGTGACGGTGAAAGGAACAATGAATACGAAAGAGCTTATCCCTTATTTAAAAGACAAATTGAAAAGAGATGTAGTTGTCCCCCCTAAAAAAGAAGAAGATAATAAGGGTGGTGAGAAAAATGATGAAAAAAAGGTAGAAGTAGAAGCTAATGATAAGAACGAGAAGAAAGACAATGAGGATGGAAAAAATATGAACAATGACGCGCAAAAAGCAACAAAAAATCATATTACACACGCAGAGAGTAAGAAAACTGACGGGGAAATGAAAATGACAAATAGTGATGATGGAGATGGGAGCAAAAATGTGGATGTGATGAATAAATCTGAATATTATAGAGATAATTCTTATATATACACAATGCCGGTGTATAATCAAAGTTATCATAATCAAGATTATGGTGTTTCATCTAATGGGTATGGGAATGAAAGCTATGGTTATGCCGTCCAATATTCACGTCGAACTCTCCATCCTCCATCACCTGTGTCGATTCACAATCCTCATGCTTCAGAACCGGACATGCTTAGTGAAGAAAATGCTAATGCTTGTTTCATAATGTGATTTGCTTGTACATCATCGTCTTAGGTAATATTAAGCATGTCATGCAAGAAAATGTCATGTGTACGGGTCTTGAACCCTGTTTCCTTTCTTCTTTTTTTCCTTTTTAACGGCGAGTTAGTACACGACTATAGTTAATGATTTGATTCCACAGTATTTAGCAAGAAGGTAGTCTCTGCCAGCCTCGAATCGACGCATTTATGGGGCAGAACCCCACAAATTCCCACCAAAAAGGAAAACCCCCATAGAGATACTCGAACCTGAGACATCTCACATGAGGAAACAACCTCTCTAAAAATACTCTTAGTTGCCAACTGAGGTAGCCCAATTGATTTTGAACCCTATTTCCTAACCAACATTATATATGTTTTGTGCATTACAATGCTAAATTTACACAATATTATTTTTCAAAAAATATGTCATATTAGAAGATGAGAAAGAAAATAAAAGTTAATGTTCTAGTCCGTCAATCTTATCACGTCATTTTGTATAAATAAAAATAAATATTTACAGATTTGGTGTACTCTGCTGCATAACACTTTATGCATATTATAGCATATATATTTTGTTTGATTTTGTGTTATATGATGGGAAAATGAAATCAATGTATGGATGTGAATTCATAATGGAATAACTTCATGGCAAAGTGATAAGGTTTGATTGATTTCACTAATTATATTCTTTTGAATTTGAATTTTGTCTCTCTTCAATTATTAATTGAATATTTTTCACCAATAACATCTAATCTAATCTAATTCCAGTTCAAAACAATAACATATTTCTTGACGAGTCTCCTTCCAAAAAGAAATATCCCTGACGTCACCTTACTTTTAAAATGATCGTAAAATAATATATTAAGAGACATAATATATTTAAAGTAACTAATTACAAAAATATTAGGATATATGATATGATATTAAACCATAATTAATTGTAATACGTCTGCAGAGCATTTGTAAAACAATCATGCCATGCAAAATGACAAAGGAGAGCTAGTTGTACAAGCATTAAGAACCAACACACCAATCTCTATCCACATTTACGATAGGAAAACTTTTATTATTTTTTGTATTTTTTTATTTTTTGAGAAAAGCAGACATTATCATCTCGAGAAAGATATCAAAGTCACAACAAACAATACAACAATGTGTGGACTAGGGTTATTACGGTTGCTCTATTAAAATGAAATTTGAAAAATTGACGGTTTGTTTTTTAGCTATGAATATGTTTGGTAAAATTAATTGTTAAAGTTAAAAGTTTATAGATTTAATGAATTATTCTTATAAGTGTTTGATAAGTAGTTGAAGACTTGAAGCTAAAGCTTATAGATGTAGATTCGTATAAAAGAACAATAAACATAATTACTTATGTAATAAGAGAGGGGTATTAAGGTAATTTAATTTTCATAAGCTTTAATAAGTTTCGAAAAGCTATTTTTACTATCTTTTTGTTTCTAAAGCTTATTATTTCAATAAGCTCTTAATTTATTTTCCCACTAAACAAGGTTAATAATTTGAACTTGTAGAAAAAAAATAAGTTTAACCTCTCATAAGTTGCAATAAACTAGATTGTTAAACACACCCTGAATATTAATAGTAGTTGTCGTTGCTTATTGTCTTTTAACGCAAATTTGTATGATACAAACGAGATCATTTTCTAGCAATGAATTTTACTAATAAATAGATCAAAATTAGGTATTTGAAGAACACGAATTCACATCAATTACGCTTTGATACCTACATATATACTGTATATAATGAAAAGAATTGATATGAATTTAGGGAACAAGATATATATGGATATATACGCACACCGATATAAAAAAGAGTAAAATTTCAAAGGTGAAAATTTGTAACATGTATGTATTGTTGCATTATGTAATCTCGTAGGTTTCAATATTTATTGATTAAATATTTATAATGGTTACATTGAGACGCTAAACCCTAATAGATTCAAACTCACAATTGAGCTTGAGCCAAGTATGTAAACCTATTATATAATACTTTTTACTGTTCGAGCGGTAAAATTGTGAAAGTTTGAGATTGGAATAGAAAATTCTAAATAATAAATCTGAACCTATTATTTAAAGGGAGTACTACTTATGACTTTGTATAGGTAAAATGTAGTATTCCACAATGTTATGGGGGCTAAGCTTGTCATAATCTACCGGAATTGGGTATTTCAGGGGATAATGAGTCATTTAAGGGATTTGTCATTTGAACAAGAACCTTTGAGCATTTCTCGGTCAATAGGAGTTTGATTAGACCAGCTCGGGTATAATCCGGTTGGAAAGAAAGAAACCGAGGGAGTGGGGGATTGTCCTGTCCTCCTCACTGACCCCAAAGAAGGTGGCTCTACCACTAAGCAGGTCGATAGAGTGGGCACCAAATGCGTAAACAAGACAAGAACTAACTATATGCTTAACACAAACGGGTCCTCCCTCTAGTACACGGGGATCGGCCCTAGTCCCAGGAGATGAAGCGTTGATGCCACTTTTTGATGAAGTGATCCGTTAACAAGCAGTTTTCTTTCGAAGTGTATCACGATTATAGTAAAATACATGGAAATTATTTTAGCTTGTAGAAGAAAAGTAAGAAAAGAAGTAATTAGATGCCGAGAAAAAGTTTAGAAGATTTAGAAGATAACGATAATAAAAGAAAGGATTTGAGAAAATATATAATTGGGAAAAGATAAACAATAAAAAAAAGGTAAATCTGTTTTTAAAATTTTTAATTTCTTTTTCGATTTACGAAACAAATAAATAATGTCCGAATTTGCAAAAATGGCAAAGGAATGTAGATGGCATTATGGCAACAAGGTACACAAACATGAAACTGTTTGACTCTTTTTTCCGTTTTTTTTCTTCCGAATAATAAAATAAAATGAAACGAATCAAAGGATGTAGAAGTAATATAACTCTTGGAAAGCGGGTGTAAAGGAAAAGAGAAGGAAAGTAGCGGCAGCGGAGTTGATAGCAGCAATGGCAAATAAATACCTTTTTTTTCAAAGAAAATAGAATAGCAAATGTTAGGGTTTGGTTGCAAATCAAAGAATGAAGAAGAGAGAGAAATCTTAGAGAATAAAATGTGATGGAGTTAGGTCAGTTAAAAGCGGTGGTGACTAGTCATAGAGGGAAGTCGGAGGTGATTAGATCACCGACAACTAAATTTAAATATTATACTTATTTTGATACCATATTAAATAATAAAATTGTGTATATTACAATATTCGTTGAAACGCTAGAAATTATAATGGACTTGAGCCGACAATTGAGCTAGGGCCAACTAATCTCTGACGTAATATGTATCACATAAGTGAGAAGTTAATTGTGAGTATTTATAAGTTCTACTTTATTAGTTTAATGCTAATTGTTAGATTCTAAAGGTATCAAGTTTAATTGTAAGTTAGGTGTTAAATGAACCCTCCCAATTCTCTCTATTATTAATTGAGTTGACCCTTAAGTATGTGGAAGCCTATGCTGTTTGTAACGTATGCAAGATCCAACATGTCATATCATGCCTCATTGAGAAAGATTTTTCTCACGGAAAATTCATCCACATCAGCCTGTATGATCTGTCATAGACATTAATAATAACTAATGATATGTTCCAGCATTGAATTGATTTCGTCTAATCATTTCATTTTCCTTGATATTATTTGTCTTCAATTGCTTATTCCATCACAAAATAATCACGTACGTTATCGATAAGTTGAATCAAAGCTATCTGCTGCATTTTTTTAGTACAATTTAATTCATAAAATCCTAATCTTAATTCCCTTCCCATCTCCCCTCTGCTGTAGCGATCTGCCCAAACCCTTTCAAGTTACTATCATTGTTTCTTTTCGTCATCAGGTAAGATTGAATTTGCAATGCAAGTATCTACTCTTTATTTATTACCATTCATTTGGTTATTGATTTTAATTTTATACTGAAATGGTAATTTTTATTTAACGGCTGTCGTATCGATATGTTTCTTACTTTTAGATGGTGTTGTTTCAACATTTTTCAAATGCACACAAAGTGTTCGATGAAATGACTTAATTAAACGAACTACCGGTGAGTATACGCTAAATGGTAGTAAACACATTTGGTGTTGAATTCATCAAACTTATCGTTATAAAATTATATCATGTTCAAGACAGTAAAAACATGCAAATCAAACAAAATTTTGATTTGATGGACTAGAAGGACAACTAACTAAAATAGATGAACGCACACGAATATGGTAAGGATTTTTATGTTTTTGCATTGATGTTTACATGAATTTGAATAATTCAATTAAAGGTTGAATAATTGATTGGGATTTTAGACAATCTATTTATTGAGTAATATTTAATTTAGAAATCAAACTAACTAAGATATCAATTTTCGTAGGGTTTTGATAATCAGAGCATTGGTTAAGCCTACTATTATTATAAAATAGTCATTAATAAACACTAAAGATTGTATAAATACATTTAAAGTTTCAATAAATACATGATAATTGTATTCGAAACATGGAGAGGGTTGAGTTATTATTGTGGAAGTAATGGTGTTTATTAGTTATCACAATTTATTAATAGTATGCTAAACCATTGCTCTTAGGGCAGTCTTTTTATCAAATTCCTTTTTGATATTACTTTTAATAAGTGATACTGTTGTATGTGTCTTTTATTTGAGTTGTTTGATTACTTTTTAATTAAAGTTAGATAGCTAATCAAATCATATTCGTTTGATACGTACCCCCTTCCTAGGAATTAAATTTGGAGTTTATATTGGATGTAACACTGATAGTCAAATCGTCAAATGCTCCGTTGTTACTTTATAATTATGTGTTAATTGTCTAAATTATATATCCCTAAACCAAAAGTTCTCATGAGTCGTACAAACTTTACTTTGGCTAAAATTTCGTTTGGGCTACGTTGTGGCAGATTCAGTAGCATGGCTTGCCCGTTGTAGTCTCCAAGTCTGATGATATAGTCTTTAATGAAGGTGACTCTTGCCCAACTTTTACGTTAACCACTGCCCAGGTAAGGCCATACATTAATCCAGTTACGATGATTGTTGCTTGTGATCTTTTGTAGCACAACCGATAAAGTTGTTCGAAAAATTTCAGCTAACTGAATTATTCTAGATTTTATAAAGGCTTCGTTGAGGTAAGTGTTGTCTATATATAGTAGATTAATGTTGCAGTCTAGCCTTGAGACAAGGTTTTCTTGATATTTTTATAGGGGGATGATAAAGAAGTTTGACTTGAAAAACTTCAATATGGAGTCTTTGGTTGTGGTAACATACAATATGAGCATTTCAACAAGATGCTTGCGAACAAAATGCTTAGCATCAAAAGACTATCTCTAGATTGGGATGCGATTGAGCAAGTCAATTTTGATTCGCTTTATGGCATCACAATTTCTTAGATTTGTTGTTGGAAATCTCACCATGTACATGTTAAATATGCAGACCGTCGAGAGATGCAAAAAGATACAACCATCATATGCAAAACTTGATAAGATACCGTGTTCATAATATTTAAGCATCTGTTTAAACACTTTTTACTTCTATTAGCAATTACAAAATTTTCTTTAGTTTAGTTATTTGTAACTTGTGTGTTTGAAATATTATCATGTAGCTAAATACTATCTTGGAGATTAATTCATAATTTGCAACCTTCTACTATGTATTTAGTGTTTCATGATGATGATGTTGACATAATGTTAGATGCGTAGATATAAATAATTGTATTGTATTTTAGATATAAAATTAAACGAATTTATTTAGACTGTGGTGAATCGCACATGTGTAACCGGTAACGTTAGTTTTGTATATTTGCATTCACATTCATTATTCTTGCCGGGTTTCTTTTTTCGTGTATAAGATAATTGCTATAACATCTTGTCGTTTTAAACATTTCTACGTAATCAACACGCGACATGATAAAAAGGACCCAAGATATTATTGGGTAATAATGCATATATATAAACAAAAAAACTATCATGAACGGTTTTAGACTAGTACAAGGTACTATTAATTTCAAAGAAAATATAGCTTTCGGGGCATCAAATTCGAAAATCAAATATTGACTTTCTGGCACAATTTTGGCGGGTCTTATTTGCTGACTGGACAATTTTTCATGAAATAGAAAATTGATTGATTGATTGATTAAAAGAAAATCTATGCTAGGATTACACAAAGATTACAAAAAGAAATTCATGAAGTAACGTGGATCAATGATGTGAAAAGATATAAAAGGAGCTGAAAACATGATTATATGATTGGCCCCTCTTGAAAGAATTACGTTGATCTCTTGGTAATGATTGAGAGAATAACATTTACCTCTCAGGCTCAGCTCATTTAGGGTGTTTTTATAACCTCAACTTCTTGCGGAAAAAGAAGTCTTATTCGACAAAAAAGTAAAAAGGAGTTGAGAATTGTTGAAAAAAATACCCTTAAATTTTTAAGAATAAAAGTTTTATTAACATCTTCTAAAATTCTTAAAATAAGCTTTAACTTTGGTCACAATTTTCATATTCAACTAGTTATTTGTTAAAAATATCTTTACAAATTTGATTCTTCCTCTCTTTAATTTATAAAACCAAACGATTCAACTTTCTTACAACTCTCGTAAACGTCCGTTTCTATTTTACAAAACGAGTAACTTTAACCCAATTGTTGCGGCGAAATCATTGATGCACACAATTTTATATAAATGATATAATTCTTATTTTATACGTTTAATCTTATTAATTTGTTTATATTCAAAAAAATATTATAATCTTGCATTTTTCACTTGCAATGACCGACATAAGATGTGGGACGCATAAAATTCAATATAAATTTATATCACAAATAAAATATTATGATTAATATATTTTAATTATGAATAATTTTCAATATGCATAACTAACCCACGTATTTATAGGTCAAATAAAATTAATATTTATTAATAATATATAATTAAGAATAATGATTATACTTGCTTAGATAATTATACGACATGTTAGAAAGTGATTTAATTTATATTATCATATATGACACATTTAACAAGAAATTTTTCAATTATAAAAATGGTCAAATAAAAATGACAGTACTATTAAATAAAACACACAAAAGTTGTGTTTTTGTTTTGTTACATCGAGTTAAGTGATTATTTAAAAGATGACACAATGATTAATCAAGTGTTTGAAATTTTATATAAGGTAATGTATATGCATAGTACAAAACATACAATCTAACAACCATAACTAGAATATAGTAATCTTCTATAGTTTTTATTTTTGGCTGATATAGTAAAGAGATCAACATTCTAATTAAAATAATTTTTTTATGTATATAAATTTTAGTTATAACAAAATCATTACATTTTTGTCATCTAAAAGTAATACATAAAAATTATATTACTCTGTAATCATCAAGTATTTAAAAAAAATTAAAAATAACACGAATATTCATTGATTAGTTATTTATTTCCTAATAAATTTAGAGATTTTCAATGAACCCAGGTCCTTGATTATAGTAGATATATAAAAGAATACATATTGAATATTTCATATTGATCCCTTTAGCCAACATACTTTTGGAGTTGCTTGATTTACTTAAATTTGAATATATAATTCTTTTATTGTTTAGTTATAGGTCTATTCTTGGAAAAATACCAGCCGAACATATGTTATATATAACCTCCAACGTTGTTCTAGTTATAATAATTATTTTCTCGTCTTTACTCTAGAAGGTTAGTGAAGCAATTTGGATATGACGATGAAAAGCATTTTAGTATAGCTGCCTCATAGTTTCAATTCAGTTATACTTTTTATATTCTTAAAAAAAGATTGTAATATCGACAACCCCAACCCATCAACGTCAGATAGTCTCAGGTCATCATGCAAGAGATAGACCGAGCTTACTTAGCTGCCCAATCAACCGATTCAACAACACCCACGTCCCTAAAGCCAACTAAAACTACACACTAAAGTGCTTTTAATATTCTTGACCTCAGCTAAGATAATTACTGGATACTAAATCTACGTATGTATGTGTGCGTGTATATATCTGTATGTGAAAGATGATCGGCATGTCTAATACATATGTGCTTAGATATAAATGAAATACTTCGCCAAATATAATTAGTAGGCATACTTTTATGTATGTTTTCTCGATACATTTACGAATTCAACATTACTCATATGTATACACTGATATATGTGTAAGTGGGCACATCGCATGTTTGATAATAATCCTTTTAATATGTCCTAAATATAGATAGATAGTAGAGTTTAGCTTTTAGGAAAAAAATTATAACACTACATTTGTTTGTACATTATCAACCCAACAAGTTACATTTAAATTATGATGATACTATGATTGACAATATTAAAGGCAATTTTACATATCTAAACAAAACTTAAGTATTAACAATGAAACTATAAAGAAGTTGTAAACAATATACAATTCTAAAATATACACAAATGACACTTTTATCATTTTATCACTCTTTTACATTATCAGAATTATTGTCATCTCTCACTGCCACTATCTCGCCAGATCATGCTGGTACAATGTCAGCCTTGTATAATCCATTGTGTTTACTTTAGATATAAAAGCGTTATGCCCATAAGCTTGAATCAATAAGTGAAATCTGTATACATTAAGATTAAAATATTTAATTGCAAATATGCCAAAAAAAATGCTGCTAAATTTGTATCCTATTACGATATTGTTTATCACAATGTGCTCATTCCAACATCTTACACATCAATATTCAACTACTAAATCCAACATGACTTGAAACAAAGGATTAGGTAGCTAGGGACTTGATCTGGCTTTTGATACATATCGAAAAGTTAATCATTTAAGTATAAATTAACCCACAAAAAACAACAAAAAGGTACTTGTATTATATTATATGAATAAAATAAGAATATAATATATATTTTGAAGCATATAATGGCTATTAGGATGTCCACTAATATAATTAAATTTAGTGGATATTAGGTGCTAAGAATCCATTTCAATCAACGTGGTATAATGACAAATACTTTACTTATTAACATAATTAGAAAGGGCAAAAAGAGATGCGACCTAATTTATAGTTAACAATTTTTAGGACACGATTTATAAATCACCATAATCTTCAATACAATTTAAATGTGCTAATGAGTGATTAGTGGTTCATTAATAATTAATAAAGATTAGTAAACTTCCTTATCCCACTCAGAAATGCTGAAGTTAGAGCTAGGTCGAGACGGTATCAGGAATCGGTTAGCGGACGGGCTCCATCCGAGAGTCCTATGGTAATGGAAGCCGGTTTATAACCGATCTTTATAATCTATAGAGTCTGGCTTATTAAGAAACTAGACTTTATTTTGTAAGTAAAAAAGAATAAATTTGGAAACAAAATAAATCCCAATTTTATTCTTTGTTAGTTGTGTCGTTGCTTGAATACTTAGGTTTTTCTTCTTAGATTTTTATTTTTATTATTTTCAAATATACATGTCATTTATAATAATACTTCTTTCGACATTATATAAAAGCAATAACAGTGACACATGATATGATTTACAAGATATTGTACATAATAGTATATTAAATAGCTGTACAAATAAAAGTATTTATATTTATATTCGTATTTATACAAACGACAAGAAAAAGTAGATGATATATATCCTATCCTATTTTGTTGTTATAATTTGATGATGATGGTACATGTCAACCTCATTCCAAAGGACGCTTGACCAAATAGATTGATGACCTTGCAATAATGGTCCGACTCAGCACTGATTATGACCATTTGACTTTATGCTATGTTATTGGCATTTTGTTACGTTGAACATTCAAGCCCAATACACCTACCATAATCATATAACCGCGGTCATTATAGATCTTAGTTCCCACTATTTCGAATTTAGGTTTGTGGAAAGATATCATCTCTAAATAAAAGTATTAAAAGTTATAACATTGTGCTCTTTTAGATTGTAAGTTCAGATCTGATTAGTAAACAAATTATGGTGATTGCATGTATTATGTTGGTTGAAATGTAGGTTTACTGTTCTAAAAATATAACATTAAACATTGCTTTTACTCCACATTTTCCTAAAGTTTGGCTTCATCGAAACAAATTCTGCTAAAAAATATAAGATTAAACATTGCTTTTACTCCACATTTTCCTAAAGTTTGGCTTCATTGAAACAAATTCTGCTATACATATTACTGATCGACTATGTAAAGCAACTCTCACTCGTCCCGTCACACCACACCACACCACACCAAATTGAAATATGAGACCCGTTTGTTCTTTAATTTTCATAGATAAGATACATTACTTTTATTAAAGTAAAAGTTATATTAATATAGTACACACATTACTTAATTCGCTAAGTAATTAGGTGTCAGGAAAAAACCAAACTCATTCACATAATAATAAACACCACTTTGGTTGGACCACTCCGGCCGCACAGTGGCAACAAGGTGTGGCCCTGTCTTTCCACACTGTCATATCCTCCCAATCGGGAGTGCCCTTATATCTTTTAGTGATGACAAACATACGTAAACACATCAACAACTTATAGGTTAATTTGAACTCGAGTCTCTTCAATTTACATCCAATTAAATATGCCATGTAATCATCTTTAGCATGCCATCATGCCACATGGGCATCTTTTGACACCTTAACATATGTGTGACCAAGTTATCTCCAGCAACAGGCACACATCTCATAGCACATTTCAAACATCTGCAGGATACCAAACAACAAAAAAGGGCATTAAGGGAAACTCGCAAGATCACAGAAGTAGTGTGAGGGGATCCAAACCAGTCTGTCTTAAAGATTTCAGTTGTAATTTGTGAAACTAACATAACATGTGGTTGACTCAAAAGAGAAAGGAGTACATGAGCCTAAAACCATTTACTTTTAGTTTGACTATACTTATGGAAAAAGCCATGGAATCTGACCACACAACCAACCAGTTAGAGGACTTTGATTATAGTTTTAGCAAAATATTAACCGAGAAAAGGAATAATGTTGACGTACATGACAAGATCATGGATGGCGTTGTATGATTGTCTCCTGAACCAAATATAAAGCCAGTTAACCCCCTTACAGGAAAAGAAAATTCAAATGATTGACTACAAAATCAATCAAGAAACTACAGAAAGGGTATAAACCTTATAAGAAGTATAGGACAAGATCAATATACATGGCATATTAAATTTACTTTTCAACCTCATCACAGTTACATTTATCTGAACTAATACATATCCTCCCTAATTGTGAATACGCAGAGTGACATGCGACATGGATAAAAAGGTATGCCATATAGAACCTGGATTTTCTGGAATTTAACTCATCACATATGATTTCTTCTGTGAAGTTCTTAGAGAAGCAAAGAACAGATCATCTTTGTCCTATCGAATCGCAGGACAGAAGGGATCTTCTAACAAATATCAATAATACACGGTACCATATGATCAAAACGTCAAGATGCTAATCTTATGGCTAATTGAGTTTGAAATGATAATAGAATTTACAGCAGCAGTTGCTGTCAGACATTGTTTGTACAAGTTGATTTTCGGAACTAACTGGGAACTTTGAAAACAACTCAAGGCAGAGGACATAAGCACACGTAAAACTTAAAAATCTTCTATTCTACAAAATCCTTTCTTCCATTAAAATTAAAAATTTACTAACCTGATGAAGCAAAAAGTTCAACTTTTCATGTGCCATCAGCACTTTAGTAAACCATCCAGTGACATCGGTTTTGTGCAAATGATACACCAACTAGTTGCTTGGTCTAAGGTAAAAACCTTTTGGTTTCAGATTTAGCAACATATAATAAGCGGCCCTTGGGCGAGTCATTTCAATTTCTCTAGTCATAAAAGAGACAGACATGTGTAAGACATTATGGCGTTGCAATTCAGTACATTATATATAGCTGTTTTTATGAAAAGATAAATCATATGCTCATTGCATCAATCTGAGACAGACCTTTTTATAAGAAGAGACCTTAGTGATCGGGCAAAGAAGGATGTCTTATAATCAAGAATATATACTTCTGCAATAGCTTATGATTAGTAGGTTGGAAACACTTACGTAAACAAAAGTGACCCTAACCTAATTTCCTATATTAGTCTTTAACCCTTGAGCAAAAGTAGGTATACAGAGTGCAAATCACACTAAAATTGAGAGCATAAGTTAGTAGATAACAATTGGACTTCATGAAATCTAGAGTTCTAGACAAAGCATAACGATGAAGTGGTTAGTCATCACAACGATTAGAAAGTGAAATATAGCTGCTTCAAGTAACTTATCTAAGACCTAAAACACTCGACACAGACTTGAAGCAGCTAAAAGAGCATTTTCACTTATCAACAGTAGTAACTAATGCCATAACTATCTACCAAGGATAGCATTATCGATTGAGAATCATCATGAGTAGCAATCTTATATAGATTACAAAAAACCAGTAAATGGAAGTACAAAATACATGTATCAAAAAATATTCCGAATGTTAAACAGAATGATCATGTACATTTAATACCACAAAAATGATCATTAAAACACTCTTTCAGTATCGGAAAAGATTATTGTAATACTCTACCAAGTACCATCAAATAAGCACTCTTGTTGGTTGCATCTATAACATGAGGTCATAAAATATCAATCCGAACATATCGTACAATAATCTCAGGTTAATTGTTGAAGTCCAAATACTTCACTTTTTATTCTCAATTATTCGAAATAAGTAGTTATACAATTCATAAACAAGCAGGCATCTAATATTCTAAACAAGACACTTACACAATTTATATTTATACACCTTATATAACTCAAGAGCAGCAGCAATAATAACAGAAAGTTACTTGCCTTAGAAAAAGTCATTTAAATATTTCATTAAACAGTTGATCGACGTTCAAACCCTGTCCCTGGATCCTCAGTAGACGGATTTACATCAAGCCCAGTAACAATTGCAGATGGTGGACCCCTACGACACCGCTCTTGCATCTCCCCAACCTTATTAGCACTCCCTGAAAACAAAGCCTCCACAGAACCATCCCTCCGGTTCCTAACCCATCCTTTTAAACCTAATTCCGTTGCATTCTCCACCGTCCAGTTCCGGTAAAACACCCCTTGCACCCTCCCCTTAATCATCACCCTCACCTGTAAACACCACCATAACTGTGTTACCCCACTTCATTCATTAAAACATATTACAAAGAAACCTAATCCCAGTTACTTTTTATTAATTTCCATATTATTCATCTTACTTTACTTTTTATGTTCAACTGTCTGAAGTATTTAAATTAAACTTTACCCAGAATTCTATTCTATGTAGCCAACTATAAAACTTTCTATTGTATGTATCAAACTTTCAATTGTTGCTATTGTATGTATCTGGTCTCCTATAACTTGTAAACCCGTGATGTGTCACTGGTTTTGATGGTGTGGTAGATGACATGGTAACTTATATGGATGCCACATCATATAAAATTTTAAACGTTCGATATATATGATAGAAATGTTGGTATGGTTAGATACATTTTCACTTTTCAGCACCTAACCCTACCTTTAACCGGTTTATCATTTATGCGATGTTCAAATTTCATGCATGAGTATGTAAGATGTAACATATATTTTTACGGTTTACTTTGACAATGTTGCTGACAATTCTACATAAATGTAGGCATGTAACAAGTAAAAATTGGGGAAATCATAGGTTATAGCATCACGTAACTTAGGTGCCGCCAATACTAAGTGTTATTTTAAGTGCATGTATAAAAGCTAAACAACTTTAAAATCAAATTTATCAAAAAGAAATATATATATAAATTCGCCTTCGAGGCACTTAAATTGCATCAGCGATGATTTTCCCATAAACTCTTAGTAACTTGTTACCTTTAAGTATACCATTTTGCCTTATATAAAAAGTAACTCGTAACTGAATAAAAGTTTGCTACATCGTAACCCAAACGACATAATGATAATTCATTACATAAAATCTGGTGAAATAAACCCTAAAAAGTATAAAATATAAAAAAGTAAAATGGACTCACAGTTTTAATGGGTGTAGATGAATCTGGTGGTGGAACAGGGGAAGCTTGAGAAGACATTTTTAACGGTTGAGATCGAAGAAGAGGCCAGAGATGATGATGATGGTGAATTGGAAGATGAGTGTTACTAATACTACTAGTATTAATATTAATATTAGGTATTTGAGAAACTGAAAATTGGGGGAATCGTTTTGCAATTTGATAATAATGATAGTGATAACGTAATGTGTGTAGACGGTTGTTTATTAGAATCTGGGATTTCGTTGCTGCTTTACCTGCTGCCATTTTCAAAAGCATGATTTTTGATGGAATATATTTTTGGGACGTCGATGATTCGGTTTTTGTGGAGGGACTGTGAATAATTCTTTTTCCTATCTTTTAATTTTATCATTTGTAAAACAAGAAAAATAATTATATTTTTGGTTACTTCTTAATGAAAATTGTAGGCTACAGAATTTATCATATTTTTTAGTTTTTAAATATTTCTATGAATTTTTAAGAGACTTATTTCATCGGTTTACTGACTGTTCCATGTCACGAACTCCAAATTTAGCACACAAAATAAACCGTTTGGAAGTATGATACATGCATTAACAATACACTATACGTTTGATACGTTTAAATATGGCAAAAAAACCGAGTTAACTAAACCATAGCTGAATTAACCATAAAAACCGATTCTATCACGAAAACCAAGTAAGCCGTTTTGAATGTTCTATGACCGAAACTTTCGGTTTGGTTTTAGTCTTGGTTTTGGTTTAGCTTTTGATATCTACCATAATCAATTTCACCTGTCACGGATTCATGATGTTATGTGATATATTATACATATATTCATCAGGTGTTGGTTTTTACTGTTCACGACAAGTATTTATACCATGCAATCAGCTCCACCGTAATACCATATAGGAGTACACATCTTTTGATGTTACATTAACAGCACGGTTTATCCCTTCTTTACCATTGTGCCTGTGTTTTCTTATTTTCGAAGTACACCCTTATATTTTTCACTTTCACCCCTTAACAGTTTACCTCATGTTTAATTTTAGTTCGAATCTACCCTATTATTATATATTAACAACTTTCTCATTTCTTGCCTCTTACATTATACATATAATCTGACTTTAGTTTTTAAAATTTAACTCATTAAATATATCTTTTTATTTATTACGCTCACAATGACTAAAACTTTTAATTTTTGACTACCCAAAACTGTTTATATAGTCATATCAACTATTATTAAGTTGTTAAAACTTATAGTATATTTTACAAAATACTTCCTAATCTTTATAGTTTTGTCAAAAAGTCGCAGCGTGCAGCGAAGTGCGACTTCACATCCTTGTTGTATACATTTTGACAAAACCATGAAGCCCAAGTCTCTAGTGGTTAATCAATTTAACCGAAATTCATAGCCGACCCAACAAATGAAAACTGACTACTGATCGCCCTTTAACCAAAGCCAACCGATTTGAGGCTATGGTCTATGGTTAACCAAAATTCAGTTATGGGTCAAAACCAACTAAGCTCACCCATATGTTTCAGTGGACTTGGCCCTTGTTTTTAATAATGAGTTTTTCACTTTTTAGCCAAGAACTAATCATATTGTAATATAATTATGATTAGGTCTTTCGGATTTAAATTCCAATTTAATCAGGAATGATAACATATTGGCACTTGTTTGGCACAACCATTTTAGAGCCATTCATACATATAACGTGTTGTATTGTGCCAACCATTTCTCACTTTAGTCTCCTGTTTAATATTCATAGTTGCTTAGATCACTTGAAAGTTGACATTCGAGCTAGACCAACTAATCATCACATCAGTTGTGGCATACAACCAAAAATCAAGGAGGTCAAAAAAGAAAACTATAAGAAGTACCTACAGGTTTCAAAGAAAAGGGACGGTAGGGACTCTCAAACAATCGATACAAAATCACCAGGAAGGAAAGTCATTACCAAATGGTAAAAGATTCATCTATTTGCAATTCGTGTAGCATAAGTACTCACTTCAATATAGAGCATTGGACAGCTTAACTCTCAAAAGCTTTCATCTCCAATTATGTTCATTGTTATACGTGTAAAACTAAAACTCAAATAATACAATCTTTACAGTAAATTGGGTTCATGGTATGAATTACGACTTACAGTTTGAATACAGAACAGGTTTTATATCCGTAGCCACTTATTTTATCTCTGCACAATTACTTGCTCCCACAGGTTCTCTTAAGCAATTAGATATTGCCATAACTGCAGCTTCAACAGACGCATCTTCTCCCTGTGTCGTTTCATAAATTCATAAGTATTGCTGTATTTGGGAAACAATTTTTTTTTGATAATGTATATATAAATCGATATAAATAGTTTACCTTTTCTTTCCAGTAAAACATATTTCCATATTTACCAGCCAAGCGACTCCAAAAGCTACGCGGTATATCTAAATCCACGGTCTCCCCCACATTAAAGTTCAAAATATTCCCTGCATGATTTGAAAATAATGTATTGGTCATTTAGAAGAAGCAATAGGTGGAAGATATGATGGATGAACTTTTACCGAAAGTAGGGTCAGCAACAAAAACGATAGTTCTATCATCCACTTGCCAGAAATCTTTAATTGCTAACCCTGCAGAGGTTGGATAAATTGCCTGATTGAACTAACATGATCAATAAATAGTGCTTCAAAGACTATTAGTAGATGTGACAAAAAGAGCAGGTAGGGTAACAGGTCAAAACGGGTGACTCTGTGATTTAGGCTTAAACGGGTCTGGCTGGTTTGACCAGCTACTCTTTTGTCTGAAACTTATAAGTGTGTTAAATATGACTACAACAGTTACATCACAGGAGTTTGTATGCATTGGACATACACTTTAGACGACTTTTTACCACTTTGACCTATTTTTTTTTATATTTTTAAATTGTTTGACGCATTAGAGATAAAACATAACCCAAATCGACCCATTTACACTAAACGGATCAAAATTTCCACCTTCTAAGTTCTAACATATAGCATACCTGGTGTATCAGGATAATTCTGAGCTAGAACTCGTAGCTTATATCCCGTATCTTTTTCAATAGAATCAATCTCCTTTGCAAGTCTTTTCTCCTGAAAAAAAGTGACTATAGTGTTTCTCTTATAATTTCAAATAACATCATATTTTCTAAATCTACATTCAATCCATTACAAGACAATGCAAAAATCTTTCAGGTTATCAATCATGTTCTGGATGAATATCGAGAAATAGGCACACACACACACACACATGCACAAAAACTCTTCTTATAAACCCTTAATATATCCTTAAGGAATTTTAAGAATTGGATAACTTACAAGGGTCAATATTGAAAAAAAAAAGAAGTATCCTAAACAAGTTGTCCAGACCAAAATCAACTAACATTAAGTATATTCTTTCTTATAATAAACATGTCACATTTCAACTTTTAAATGAAATATTCACATCATTGATGTAAAATGATGGTATGCTAACGTTATAAAACAACAAGGAACAATATATAAATACCTGACCATCTGAGAGGAAGCCAGCAACATCAATAACTGTAGTGAATTCTTTTGGAAGTAATTGCGGCTTATTAACACCAACTAATGCATCAGCAAATCCAACTCCTACATAGTTTGTTCTTTTTTATGCTCTGCACTCTGATTCAACAAACAAAAAATATACAAAACACAAAACAAAAAAGAACACAACAACTCCTAACAAACTCACAAAACTAATAATGTATTTATCTATATACAGCACATGTCGATGAATATATGCATACATACCTGAAAGAGTTACTGTAAGAGCTAGACTTCCAGAGAGTACAATATTTAAAGAAGTGGATTTGAACTTAGAAATCAGTTGTGCAAAATCTGGAGATTTGGGAATTGGAAACGATAGATGTGAAGATACAGATGATGATAATGATGCTCTAGTTGTAACTACATGAGTAAAATTCCTTGAAGTTTTTTGAAATTGTGCTGGAGAATGTACTAGTTGAAGAACAGCCATTGTTAATACTATGAGTCAGTTTGATCAGAAGTTGTATAATTTGTAATCTCGTATGTATTGTGGATAAGATTTTTTGATCAGGTGAAAGCAGGAATGACCCTTCAAGTTTAACAGATTTTCAGTTTTCACCACTAAACTTTAGAAACTCCAATTCTAGATCTACTTAGGACCATGTTAGTTTGATTATCAACATAAGTAACTGGTCTTATTAATTATACCTGATCAAATCATTGGTCTATTGCTCTAATTAAGAAATGCTGGAGTTTTTTTTCTTTCGGCCATTGTTCATTGTTTAACCTGTTATAAGTCATTAAGTTATCTTTATGACATGTTTTCAAATTTCATATCTTCATCAACCTTACATGATGTAGGCAACCAATGTGTCTTTATTTAAGATAGTTTTAAACAATGTAATATAATGAAATCTAAAAGCTTTTTTACAATTTCAAATCAATGACTTGTGGTTCTTAAATAAGCCCCATATATCAAAAAGTTGCTCCAAATAGATGGTCTAAGGGTGGAAGTGTCTGGTCTGACTGCTGGTGGGATCCGATGACACTTGTGTTAATGACCCAATATATGTTTCTGGAGTCAATGCTGAATGGGTGCTGATTAAAGGGTTATTTCTCCCCTTCAATCATTGCTGTTGTTATGGACGCATTTAGAGGAGATATAGGAGATATCTTCTAAGGGACTGTAGAACATATATCTTTTCAAGGAGGGTGTGTTGTTCTGCTTTCGACATGTCATATTTTGAGCAGGTATAGTTGGGCTACTTTACATTGTCTTTGAAGTACTTGACTAGGTTGGTCTTCACCTCTGTGAAACCTGGTAAAGTAACTTTCTCCAGCCGTCTTTTCAAGTGAAGCCCTTTTTTATATAAGGTGTTGCTAATAACAAATCTTTAGAAAATAATTGTGCCTTACTAATTCCAACTTTTGCCTAAGAAAATTCAACTGTTGCTTAGTTTAGGTTTTTTCTTTCCTTTTTCCGTTATGAAATATTACTAAGGACCAGAAGCAGCAAGCCAGCAGCAGATTCGACAATTTCAAATCATTTAAATATGATAAATATCGATTTTAGTTTATGATTTATCTTATGCACACAAACTATTTATAATATCTGAACAATGTATATTATTTAGCACAAAAAATATTAACAAAACATATTCTAAAAATTACATACAAGCCTTCGGATTTGGTTTGGTTTTACATCGGTTTTTATTCAGTTCAGTCTTCGGATTAAAAGGTTTCAAACCAAATATTGAACACTACAAGGTGTTTGGTACCACCCCAACCCAGTTTAAAGCCTAGATACTGAAGCTTCAATTTATTTTTTGAAGCTCTGGGGTACCAAATGGGAACTTGAAACATTACCAACATCTTTTAAAACTTAAATGACAAACAAACCAGTCGCTAGCCCCACATCCAAATTGTGAACCAAAGAGTTATGGAGTATATTTTACCATAACCCGTTCTAAATTAAGCAAAACCAATTGAGAGGCTCTTGCTGCTTCTTCACTCAAGGTGAACATATCGTTATTCAGTAGATTGGTGCTGATAATCCCATCCCCTTCTACTCAAAACAACATCACTTTATAACTGCTCGCATACATCTTTTGTGTATATGTATGAGTGTATACATATACACACACACAGATTGCAAAATAAGAAAGACACGTAAATTATAACTCAGGATGAAAGGTTCCGGCCTGAGCAGTCTCACATGGCTTAAAATCTTTAACATAATCCAAACAACATAATTACTTAACGTTTTTAAACTTGTTTTGTTATTGAAGGTGAAAACCTTAAGGGAAGTAAACCGGCCAGTTGTAGTAGTATGAATCACGTGCCTCTTTACTCCAGTTCTCATTCCACTATAATAACCAACCAAAACACAATTAAGTTAATCTTGATTACACATTCATACAACAAATATATATATATATATGTGAAATGATATTATGATGTCAAGACATACCGAGAATTTGTATTTCTGTTTCTTTTGCAGCGCCTTCTTCCAATGATATTGCTCATATAGCATTGCGTGATCGTGCCAACTAAACATCAAAGCATGAAACAAAGATGTCACAACTAAGCGTGCATGTAATGTGAGGAGAAAAACAGTTTCTCTACACCTAACCTGTGATTATCTATTTACAAACATCGAATTTAAGAAGTAATTTCATGTCAAAGAATAATGTTAAAAGTTAAAACATTTCTTAAAATATCTACGCGTGTCTTCTGTCGAAGTAAAACAGACGCCTAGTGGTACTTTAAACAATTTCCTTATGGATTTCTTCATTTCTGATTCATGATAGGATGGTAAATGGACTTGCATGAATCTTTAGCCCAAGTTATTTGAATTTAAGAACGAAATTCATTTATCATAATACATGTGGGACAAATTACTTGAAAATAAAAGTTGCCTGCAAAATACATACAAAACTTGATTTATCAACAGACACATGTATATGATTTTTCACATACAAATAAGAGAATGGCTTCTCATCACCGATTAAATTGAGTACATTAATAGTCAACTACTGTAGTTTTCAACAAATTATCCAACTCTTAGGTTAAATGAACAATTAAATTAACAAAACATCAAATTCAAATCATGAAACAAAAAGAGAAAAGAAATGGAAATACTTGTGACGATTGGAGAGTTGCCAAATGTAGGGATGAGACCAAGTGATGGCGGAGAACGCAATTGAACCGATCCAAATGCTAAGAAATTTCTCTTGACCTGAATGTGGAACCCCTGGGTCTCCTCTGTATGCGTTCCCAAAATATTTCTCCATTTTAATTCTGTATTAGATTGCTTACTTTTGCTTGGTAGGGTTTGGTGAGGATGAAAGTGTGCTTGTTTCTCGAGTTATCCATTTGTCTTATCTTCCATAAACTTTTACACTTTTTCTCCCTTGTTTTCTTCTTATTTTCTTTTTACTCCCTTCAAAAAATCATATTGTTTCTACTTATGCCTAGAATTATAACACTAGGCAAAAAAAGTAATTTTATACTCTATTAATCAAAAAAAAAAAAAAATTAACGGCGAATTAGTACATAATTATTGTTAGTGATTCGATTCCACAGTATTTACCTACAAGGTAATCCCTGCCACCCTCAAATCGACACATCTATGGGACAGAACCCCACAAATCCCACAAGAAGGAAGACCACCATGGAGAAACTCGAACATGAGACCTCTCACATGAGGAAACAATCTTTCCAAAGATATCCTTGGTGGCCAACTGAGCTAGCCCAGTTGGTTTCTATTCAATTATATTCTTATTTTTCGAAACATTTCAGCCATAAGGTTGATCGAGTTTTATGCTTGTGTTTATTTAAGGGTTTTTGAGTATTATTGGTGAAGAGAAATGTCATTTTAATTTGGTATGAACAAACATATTTATACAAGAATATGGGTACTATTTTTTATACTATAGACATCTAATAAAGCTTCAAAAATTACGTCATCCTTGGTTATTTTTAAAAAAAATATTACTAAATGAATACTTTTTCCAATTCTTACAGTAATTATATGGAGCAGGAGTAGAATAAAAGATATAAACATAAACTTGGGGCAGTATTGTCTTTTCAATAATTCATACCCTTAGTCGTAATTTTATCCCCTTCTATAAATACCCCCAGTCTCCGGGTTATTCATCAATCAATCTCGGGTCATTTCTAGGGTTTATCAAATTCATTCAATTCAAAATCATATACATTCGACCGTACCAAATCGATTGTTCTAAGATCTCCAACATCCGAATTTCACTTCCCAATCTTCAAATTCCAATCGAAATTTGACCAGATTCACTTTCAAATTCAAATTCCACGGAGCAAACGGTACGCTGTAACATTCAATTTTGTTTTATATATACCAGATTGTTATATTGTTATATAATCAGTTCATCTACATAACTAGGGTTTCAGATGAGTTCAATTTTGTTATTAAGAAGCTATTAATGATACTAGTGTTTGAATATGAGCAATGGAGGTAGAGTAGATGATAATGATTTATATGAAAAGAAAAATCGAGTAGCTTCGGATGAATTGGGTAGAGCTATAGCGAAAATAGCGGTCACTCAAATATGCGAGCGTGTCGGTTTCGATGGTTTTAATGATTCTGCTTTAGACTCTCTTGCTGATATTGCTATTAGGTATGTTAGAGATTTAGGGAAAACTGCAAAGTTTTATGCTAATGTGGCAAATAGGACTGAGTGCAATGTGTTTGATATGATTCAAAGCTTGGAGGATTTGGGGTCTTCAACCGGGTTTCCAGGTGGGTCGGAGGTTTGTACTAGTTTGATAGGGTCGGGTGCGATGAAGGAGATAATGGAGTTTGTTGAAGTGAGTGAAGAAGTTCCTTTTGCTCAACCTGTTCATAGTTTCCCGATTATTAAAGACAGGAAATTGACACCAAGTTTTGTTCAAATGGGCGAGACACCTGAGTTTAAACATGTACCCGGATGGTTACCTGCATTTCCAGATCCGCATACGTATATTCAAACACCTGTTTGGAATGAGCGGACATCGGATCCTAGATCGGATAAAGTTGAGCTTGTGAGACAGAGGAGAAAAGCGGAAAGCTCATTGTTGAGTTTGCAAAAACGATTGTTGTCTAGTGGTTCAGCTGTAACTTCGACGTCCGAGGTTGCTAGTGGGAGCAAAAAGAGTCGGTTTCTTGTGGTTGCTGAAAGTGAGAAGCCGGTTGTTAAGGGAGAGTTGAATTCGGTTGTTTTACCAAATGAACGTGCTGATGCATCTAATATGGAGAATAGTGTTTCTATATTGGAGACGTTTGCTCCTGTAATAGAAGCGATGAATGGTAGGGTTACTGATTCAGGAGAGAATGAAGAAAGAGATTTTCCAGATAAGAGGCCTGCTGTTCGTTTGAATTTTAACAATGGTAGGAAAATGATTGGTGATTCATTGGATTTGCGACTATGGAATAGGGGTACGGGAAGAATTTCGTCGTGGTTTGGACGGGATGATGTGATGGATGACAAGAAGAGGAGAGCCGAGTATATTCTCAGACAATCGATAAAGAACCCTCTGGATCTCCCTCAACTGTAGATTATTTTATTGAACTGCCCAGGATGGCACATGTACTAGCTAACCTTTTCGGAAAGTGAGAATCTATACTGGAAATGAGATCCGTGTAGGCACTGGTTGTGAGTTTTTATTGTAGGTCTTCATAGTTCCAGCCTTCAAAATTCATCCAGGTTATTTATTACTGTAGCTTCATCTTGCAAAGAATCATTTTGACAATTCAAAAGATGCATTTCTCTCATGGTTTAGTTTGCAAGACACGTTGTATGTCATTCTCTTGTTTAATTGAGATTTTTTATTCATGTGAAGTCCGATTATGGGATTTAGTGGAAACTTACACGTGGAATTTTAAATTGCTTTGTCTAATGGTGTAACTTTGCCTCTTGATGTCGAGTTTAAGATAGTACTTCATTGATTACGTGCCAGCACCATACTGCTATATGAGGTTGTTTATAGTTGCATTGATACCTGAAATCTTTTAGATGACATTGCAATGCACATATACTTTATACTGTATTGTAGCCCATATTTCTAATCAAGCAGTGCAGTTGTCTGCATAAGCAGAAAGGAGAATGCATATATAGTCGGAGGTTTGGTTTTTGCCATTGGTTGCCGGACGATTTTTAACATCTGAGCAATTTTAGGTAACTTGTGCATGCATCACAATATCCGAAAGTTGACGATTTGGGCCCAATGACTTATGAATGGATCTATTTGGGTCATAGTTTCTTAGTAGCTTAAATGTTTAAATAGTAAAAAATTAAAATAAAATGAAAATTAGCTAAAAGGGAATTGGTTAAAAGTCCACATGAGTATTTTAGACACAAAAAGATGAAACTTGCTAGCATCAAAGAAGAAATGGGAAGAATAAAAGTCTCTCTTCTCACGTATGTTATGTAAACTCAATTAATGGATTCAGTAAGTTGTTTGTGTATGCGTGTTACAATCACATATATGGATGATGTTCAAAAAGGCTGCTCGAGTAGAATACAAAGAAAAGGAAGGCGCAACTATCTTCTTTAATCTTTAGAAGCTTGTTTCAAAGCTCGAATCCAAGTTCAATAAACTAAGAATAAACTCATTAGTAAGCGTAAATCTTTTTCATGAACTTTAAAGTACATGAAACACATTTTCAAGACTAAAATAAACTTAAAATGTATGTATGGGTGCCACTTTGTGACTGAACCCAATAAGCAATTATGTAACGGGAATCCTTGTACTTTAATTGATCTCCTCTCATGTTAACTTGTTTCACCCATCAGATACCATATACTTCTTCTCAAACTATATACTCGATTATAAAGAAAAAGAACATATAACTACCATATCGTATTTTCAAGTTTCATTAAATGTATGTATCAATAATATTTTTCAATACTTAATATAATATCTCAGTTATAAGTCACATAGTCTTACTTAAATTATTCTAAATAATAACATAACTAAAGTAGGAGCACTTGTAAAACATACACCGCATACAATGTGTTAATCACACATAATTATTGTTACTGTTTTCCTTTTCCTCGTGTAAAATTACACAAGAAAACATACAGTAATTGGTTATTTATTTCATTTATTTGTTATCATCTGACAAAGAAGGTTGTTTAACCTTGTATAGTTGTATACGTTTAAGATTATTTGTTAATGTATTAGTTGACATTGTGTGTGTATATATATATATATATATCATAATATTTGTGTGAATGACATATGTAACTCTAGATGTAACATATTAAATATACACATATATCTGATCTACATACCTACGTGTATATAACTACATATACGAATACATTTAACTATACATATATTGATGCATTTACATATACACATAGAGGGACGGGGGTTCCGGTGAGATCATGTGCTTGAAATAAGATTAGTAGAGTCAACTCTCAACATATCAAATGGGATAATATCATAAGGAGCTTAATGTGAGATCAGTAAAGTGAATTTCAGTGCATTAATCAAATTGTAAAACGAAAAAACAAAGCTTCATTCTTTCATAAATAAACCATGAAATGGAAAACGAAGTTTCAAACCATGTCATAAGTCATACACAAAAGCTTCACCTCTGTTTTTTTTTTCTTTCTAAACACAGTATGATCATCATATCGTATGTTTTTGTAAAGTGTGGGATAAGGGCACATTATAATGACATTATATTCTAAATGTTACATTAAAGAATAACTAATACGAACCATCAATCGTTGTTTAAGAATGATGATGATTTGATTCATGGAGTCGTGGCACAAAAGCACAACATAGGCTCACCTAGCACAAGAGGAAGACGGTTGCACATTTAAATTAATAAATCATATTTTGAATTGATGGATTGTAGGGACAAAAATTGCAATTTTCTCAACAACAACAAAAAAAAAAAAAAAAGAAAAGAAAAAAAGGAGGAGGATTACATAGAGTAAAAAACTATTGAGCTAAACATACACACTAAAATAGGTGATGAAAGGTACATGCATTAGGATCTGAATTAAATTCATTGTGTTTGTTAGGATCTTAATAAAAACATAGTTGATATGTTGGCTTTTTCTATTAATGTTTGAAGTGGTATTGGGACTGACCAAATAGAGAAATTTGATCTATATATATCACTAGTACCTTAACTTTCGGGTCGTTTTTCCTTGCACCCAAACCCAGTTTTGAAGGGCTACTGAGTGTTCAATTCGTGTTATTTTATCTTGATGAATTGCATCTTGTGTTGTGACATTAAAAATTTTTAGGACTGAAAATCGCGAGGTATCAAATTATTTGAGCTCGCTAGATAGATACATACATATAGATATACATTCAACAATACATACGTTGATATATTTACACATACATATACAGGGGCGAGGGTTCTGAAGGTGAGATCATGTGCCTAAAACAATATCAGTAAGGTCAACTTTCAGCACTCGATAGTCATATCAAATGGGATAAGGTCATAAGGAGTTAACGTTAGATCGGTAAAGTGAACTTAAGCGCCTTAGTCAAACTGTAAAACAAAATAACAAAGCTTCATTCTTTCATGAACAAACCGTGAGGCGAAAAATATACTTTCACCATATCATAAACCAACCTTCACCCTTTTTTATGACTTAAAAAGAAAACAAACTTCTAATTCATTAATTAAATCATTATCCATATCTAAAGACAAAACAAACTTTAAATTTATTACTGTAAATATTATCCATATCGATGGATGTTAGAAAATTAAAAAAGATGGAGGTGACCCAATAATCCATCTGGAAGGACATCTCAACAATTTAAGGTGCAACTAAACACCCCTAGTTTCTAACCGAATAAGATAGCCACTCAAACGTTGTCATCATGAAACTACCAATGTTTTAAAATTAGTCAAAAAGAATCCAAGCGTCCCCTGTTGATTACGATTTCATGAATATGTCTGTTGTATGCCAGCTGATTGTAGTAAATCTATTGTTCTTGGTTTTTACAAATCAATGAACCTAAGTCATATATACAGTTCACTCCCAAATTAAAAAACATCCAATCAATCAATCCTCAAGGAAAAGTGTCTTCAAAAGTGAAAAGACTACTTAAAGTATAGTTGAAGAAAATATGTAACATGATATATCTCAGTCACTGGAAAACTGAAACTAGAGAACCATTGGCAATTAAGGCATTTTTCACATGTACACTTAGTTCTTTCATAGAATTGTACCACAAAAGGCTCAACTTTTGTAGTTTTGTGTTATTGTACACTGACTCGAAAACAACCCATCAAGAAAGCAATGTGCATCTTGAAGAAATTAACTGAAAGGGAGTAACTCGAATTATGTCAAAAAACAAGTAAGGTTGGAACTACAGCGTGTCTAGCACAACAGTCTACTTAAATCCAAGATGGGTGCTTCTAAGATCCCATAGAATGGATGCTACAAAATTACAAACGGTGGACTTCCCTAATGTGATTATATCTGGTCCTTTCAGTTGAGCTTCAAGCCAATTTCTGTAGGGAACGCCTTTCCACGATGATTGAAAATCATGAAGTTCATATTGGAGGGTAGAGACACCACCCTGCATTCCAAACAAGTAATATAAAATTATTAGTTTGCTACTCACACGGTATTTAATCATCAAGCAATGAGCTTTATACCACAAATTAGTTGCATTAAAAACACACTCCTATATCAGAAGGCAGATTCAAAGACATTTTCTAGCAAGTTCTTACATTGCTACAATATTTAGATACAATCAGTCACCTACAAAGCATAATAAAAGGTCTAGAGTTTTACATCTCATTCACTATCGTGTGATAATCCTTTCTTCCGAGTAAGCTCATAATCCCTCTTTAATACTATTACAAGGGAAACTGCAGTGAACTCCATAGTTAAGAAAAAGGGTACCCACAGCAACTTTAGATAATCCAGACCTAATGACATTAACCTAGACACTCCATTTTGGTGCCTAATGGTCTTTTCTAGACAAAAATAAAAGGATGAAACTTTCAAACACCAAAGAATAAATGGGAAGAAAGAAAAAGTCCCTCTTGCCACCTATGTTTAGTATATTAATATAACAAACTTACTTAATTGTTTGTGTATGTGTGTGTAAATCCCGTAGATGGATGATGTTCAAAAGAGGCTGCATGAGTAGGATACTGAGAAACGGAAGAGTCCAACTATCTTCTTTTGGCCAGATGTGTGTGTGTGTGTATTATACGACTCAAGTTAAAGAGAAGGTTGTTTACCTAGTCTATCTGCATTGAAGAACCTTCTCTCAAGTTATAGGAGATGTTGACCATATAAAAGAGAGAAGGATAGACAAAGCAAAATATAAACAAGTCGCCTATAAACTCATAGCAAGTAATGCTGTCCTATACAAGATCTAATTTGGAACACTATAGCTATTATATCTACAAAAGTTTAATGACTAAGATTGCATATCATAATCCACATCAAAACTTATTTATCAATTTATCTTCAACTTCAGTTAATCTACTTCATTTGAAAATCGGAAGGAAGTAATTCTTCTGGTTAAATTGATCAAAGCCTTAGAGAACAAATCTGAAAAAGTGAAGATGCTATCAACACATGCTACTCAGAAGTTCGAACTTAACACATTGCCACAACTCACCACAGGGCAGAAATAAGCATCATTACATATGTTTCATTACTAAACAATTAAAAATTGAGTTGCAATATCTAAAGATACGATTTAGTTAACTGCAATAGTTTAAAATCTCAGAAGTGCGCAACATTATAGAACCTTCTCTCAAATGTTTCTAAACAGACCAATCTTCTTTTAACATGCTACCTACATGTATCAACATTTAACATACTAGTAGATGTGATTAAATCTCATTAGTCATAGAGATCACATTATTCATGAATTTTTATAGAACGCACAGACACAAAAGAAAGACTGATAGTACAGAAAGCTAATTACTACTACAAACTGAGAAAGCTGTTTCATACACAATTTCTATGTAGGACCTCAACGTAAAGTTAATCAATTAACATAACATAAAAGTATTAATAAATAAATAAAAAATACTAATTCTAAATCATCAAATACAACTTTATTTATGTACCTATTCTCATCTGAATCTGGAAGAATTGAACGAAAGTTGCCTGGCATAGTTAATCCAGCAAACAGACTCAAAATTAATACAAATATTAACTCGACTATCACCTGCAGATTAAAAATACACAATAAACACTATTAGATTCACAAAACCCTAAAAGTACATACACGTATAAATCACAGAGATGCAGATAAAAATTACTTCATATGGCGGTCCAGTGAACTCATCTTCAGTGATCTTAAGCAAAGACCTATCTAATTTCGAAAAAATTAATAATCATTACTTAGTTAATTATGATAAAAAAAAATTAAATAAGGAAGATATATAGATAGATACATTGAATAGTAGAGTAAGCAGCGTGGAAGAGCATAAGAACGGAGATTACGCCGACGGCGAAGCTCATACTCATCGTCATGGTTAAATTGATCGCCGGCAATTAATTGAAAATCGGATTTGATTTGGGGCTTGATCGCTAATAAGAAGAATTGTTAACAAAAGTTGCCTTGTGTTTGTAACTAGTTTATATTTTGTACCCCTCGAGAAAGAAAGAATGTTTGTTTGGATACTTTTATTTATTGTTTTTAACTTTCAACATGGTCCATCGGTTCGTATTTCTACAAGTGGCAAAATTTAGTAAAAGGAGAAGATGATATACATTAAAATAAATCATAAATAAAGATAACATTAAATTATTATGGGTAATAAAAAATTATTTTATTAAAAAATGTAGAATATAAGGTTACGTTTGGTTCATGGAATTGATTGGAATTTGATGTAATCGGAATTGAAATTTCATTCCTTAATTTGTTTGATTGAATAATTTATAAAGTTAATTTCCATCAAACTCCTTCCATTAAAGAATTTTAAATTTCCTTTTCTTTGACGAATTTCAATTCCTTCAAAAAAATTCCGCGAACTAAACGCAACCTAAGTATTCACATCAGCTTTTTTAACACCTAGAGAGATCATAAAATATAATATATATAACTTTTCTATTATGCAACATATAACATGTAACTATTTTACTATGGAACATCATATCACTTTTTTAAATAGATTATATAACTTTTTTATTATGCAACATAAAATTCTTATCAATATTTGAAGTTTTAGTGAACCCTTTCTTCTATAAAAGGTGAGACATCATCTCTTCACACCATTTATATTTACGCATACATTTTGTTGTTCTAAAAATAAGATGAGCAAGTTAGACCAAGGGCCCGTTTGTTAAAACTGAATGGCCATACCGTTTTTAGAATGTTATTTACTCGGAGCATCATGTATTCCTCAAAGTTTTGTCACATATGAATTTCATTTCTCATTTAACAAAGGTCACTAATTGGTCAAATTAATGGGGGAGGTAGCCCAGTAAATCAGCAAATAGTGTTCATTAAACGCAATAAGATATTAAAAGAAATTAGCATTTTCTAGTGGTCATAAAAACGCATAAGGAAAATCGTCATTTTCTAATGTAAAAAAAAGGGCAAAAAATAGAAAAGAAATCAGCATACTGAGTCGATTAGGATCAAAAAGGCTAGAAACCCTTTGAAAAGAAGAGGGAACTTGGAAAATGATAGCTTCTGAGGGTTTAGTGTGAATCATTCAGTACTACAATTCTACGTTAGCTGGTGAAACATATTTTAAACAAGGATAATTGAAAATAGTCTAAAGGTGGTATAGATCAACATTTACCGTGAATAATCAGTGTCACTGGATTATGGTTAACTTAGCGGTATACCCTTGGTTCACATTAGGATTATACTTTAGCCCAACAACATATGCTAACATATAAACTCATTTGAAGTTTTACTCTAAAATCGATTGGTGATAGAGAAAGTAACCCATAAATTTAGAGAAAATTATACCGATGGTCCTTTATGTTTACCTCAAATTTCACTGGCAGTCCTTTACAAACTTTAATTACACCGATGGTCCTTTATTTTGAAACTTGTTACGTCAATAGTCCTTTAGAGTAACGACCGTTAACTACTTCGTTAAAAAGGATCACGTACGACATTTTTTATTCTTTTAATTATTTTCCTTTAAATAAAATATAAATTATACAATCTAAAAGATATTTAGATACATTATGAGGTGCATTGAATATCATTTTTATCTTCCTCATTTCACTTATGATTTCATCATCAAATCCGGTCATTTTCTCCACTAGAACATCAAACTTTATAGTCTACCACCCAAATATACTTAAACATACATTTGTGACCGGAGATATTTGTGCACAATGCATCAAATTTTAAGTCACAAATGTATGTTTAAGTGGATTTTGAGTGATGGACTATAAAAGTTGGCGTTTAGTGGAGAAAAAAACAGGATTTGATGATGAATTTCATAAGTGGAATGAGGAAGATGAAATGATGTTCTAAGCACCTCATAATGTGTGTGTGTGTATATATATATATTTACATCACTAAATCCGATCATTTTCTCCACAAAAACATCAAAATTTTTAGTCTACAACCCAAATCCACTTATACATACATTTTGTGACTAAGATGATTTGTGCACAATACATCATTTTAAATCACAAATGAATGTTTAAGTAAATTTGGATGGTGAACTATAAAATATGATGTTTTAGTGGAGAAAATGACCAAATTTGATGATGAATTTTATAAATGAAATGAAGAAGATGAAATGTGTTCTATGCATCTCATAATGTATACATCTCTATATATATACTAAAGGAGAATAAAAACTTGCTCCAGAATTTGCCACGTAGGCAAAATGCCACGTGACGGTCTCTCATAATTTTAATATATATATATAGATTTAATTATTTAAATTTAAAAGATAAACTAAAAAATAGATTTAGAAAGATGTAGATAATATTTAAATATAATATTAATTAATTAAAAAATCTATGAATCCTACTCAAACACTAATTGGAAAATAATATTAAACTATTAAACTTATAAAAATTAAATAATTTATATTGTCGTGCATCGCACGAGTTTATATCTAGTATATATATATAAATATTTAATTGTATAATTTATATTTTATTCAAAGGAAATTAAATTAAAAGAATAAAAATTATCATACATGGTCCTTTTTAACGGAGTAGTTAGCGGTCGTTAGTCTAAAGGACTATTGGCGTAACAAGTTTCAAAATAAAGGACTATCGGTGTAATTAAAGTTTGTAAATGACTACCAATGAAATTTGAGGTAAACATAAAGGACTATCGGTATAATTTTCTCCATAAATTTATTTTCAAACATTATTTTCTTTCAATTTCTGATATGAGACATGAATTTACACCCAATAGGTCAATCCGAACAAAAACAAAAATATGCCCTTTTGAACAGGCTACCCAAAACCCAAACGAACCATTAAGTCATTTGCATCATTAGAAATAATAGACGAATATATAAGGCAAGTCAAAAGCTAACACGTTTTTTATAATCACAATAAAATAGAAATTTATGCCAACAAAAGAATACTCTCTATCTCAGTAATGTGTTATCAATCTCAACTGATAACCACCAAAACCTCTTTGGATTTCATCATTATATGATATATCGATTGTTCTTTGTATTAATCATCTACAACGTTCGGTTTGATCATTTAGTTAGTTTCTTCTTCTGAAAGTCGTGATACAATTATCTGCCACAACATATGCCACCCTATACTTCGTATTCTATTTGTGTACACACTATAACTCAATTTAGCTTAAAATTCAATTAATCATACTTATATAACGTTAATTAGCCCTAAATTTTTCAGCCTATTCTTTTAATGTTCGAATTCAATGTAACTATACGTAGTTCTAAATTAATATACCCATTGTAGGTTTATTGACTTTTGTATAGTCTTTTTTATATATCCAGCTCATTTGATATCAATATTGACGGTTTGAATTAAAATACAATATAATGTAATTTTTTATTAAAATTTATAGTTTAAACTTTAAAGGTTAGACTATAAACAACTTTCAATTTACTTCTCCAAACTTTCTAGAAAGTCGATATGATATAAACTTTACATAACACGATTAATGACATGAAATAGCATATGAACAACCGTTTATAAGATATTATTATTTATATTTATTGAAAGAATATATATATTCTATACTTCCAATATCTATTGTCAAATTTATTAATAGACCACATTAATCTTATAGTTGGTTTGAAATTAGAATTATAGATAAATACATATTATATGGATATAGATAGATATCCGTATGGAGTATACTAATATTTTATTATTATTTATTAGTATATTTACCATCAAACTCTTATAAGTTTAACTAACTATAAGAGTTTTATGATAATTAAACACATTAACCTTCCCCGCCATTACCTGCCCGGCCATGAACACCCCACCATCGTCTTCTCCTCCTCCTGCTGCTGCTATCGCTAATATCAGCGACGAAAGAAAACGCAAGGCTGATCATGAAACTCTAACGGATGACGTCAACAACAATGGAAAGCCTGCTGTTTGTTGTCCATGTGTTAAATGTCAATGTGGATGTCATAATGTTAAAACAATGATGATGATGCAGCTGGCTGACGTGGAGATGGATGCTGCTTATCTCAATTCGCTTCCAATTGGGTACCGATTCGACCCTACAGATAAAGAACTTATTGTTCATTATCTTTTGAAGAAGATTAATAACGAGAAGCTTCCGAGGAACAAGATTAGCGAAGCTAATATTTATGGTAATCATCCGAAAGATATCATAGGTACGTATTATTCATTAATCCATGTAACGATAAAAAATATTATGTCATACTTGTAAGTGCTTAATTAAATAAGTTCGAATTATATGATATGTTAATTAAATGTATTCATTAAGGTTCACAACTTCTCACGATTATAAATGTGTAGAATAATATTAAAATAGTTTTAAGTTTCCAAAAGTGTAGAAAAACAAATAATACTATATACTTACTATATAAAAATCAATGGAAACTGGAAAAATATTAACGAGAGTTTAGTAGATTTTAGCTACAATGTTTGACATGAAGTTATTTGAAGAAGTTTTGTCACCTCGCACTTTTTCATGGTGTTAAGGTTGTAAATGTTATATGCCTTTTCACAAAATTATATGATACGTGTACTTATTTAAACATATGCATGGTTACTAGTATTATCATTTATGTTCCAATATGTTTCTATTGGTGACCGGTGACCGTTGTTACCAGTTAGAAATTCCTTGTTGGAACCACTTCGACACCGTATGGGCGACATATCATCATTAAAATGTCACATGGCATGCCACCTGGACGCCATGTTATCTAGAAAAAGATGTGGACGCAATGTATTGATTATTGCCATTGATCTAATTCTATGAAAGTTTTATAGAAGCAGGGAACCACCCAAAAGCTATAGAAGGTGGATGGTACTTTTTCACATCAAGAAACAGGAAGTATGTCCATGGTAAGAGACCAAGCCGAAAAGCTGGTGCCGGTTATTGGAAAGCCACTGGTCCTGATAAAGTTATTAAAGACAACGGGGCTAAAATTGGCGGGAAGAAGTCGTTGGTTTATTATGAAGGTCATCCACCAAATGGGAGAAAAACATGTTGGATGATGCATGAATATGTGGTCGAAGGTTATGAAAGAAAACGGATAGATTTAGAAGATATGAAGGTTTTGAATTCCTAGCTCTTCATTACTTCATTTTAATTCTTTCCAAACTGATGAGTAATTGTATTATTGATTTGTTGATGTAAATTGGGTTACTGTTTTGTGCAGCTTGATGACTATGTTTTATGTAAGATTTATACTAAGGCAGAACATGGAAAAGAAGACCAAGTAGATGTTGATCAGCAACCTCCTTTAGCCTCCAATGATCTAGACGAAAATGTTCAGGTCAACGACGAGCAAGCTCTGGTTCCTTATCCACAAGATGCCAATCCCACTACTTTTCACGTTGAGAACAATGTGGTCGTTCAACATTTTCAAAACTTCAATCATGTTATTCCTCATGTTGACAACAATTTGCAATTTCTAGATTCTAATCATCACATGTATACCAATATTGTTGAGATCGAAAACAGGGTTAAAGAAGTTAAAGGACAAAGTATGGTTATTGATCAACAGGCTAATCATCAAGACTTGAAAAATGCTACTACTCATCATGTTGAAAACAATATGCCAATTCATAACTTTCATCAGCATATGAATCCTAGTGTCGAAAATGAAGTCAAAGAAGTGAAAAGGCTGGATATGGTTCCTGATCATCAGGCTCGTGTGGGCTCAAATCAAAACGTGATAAATCCTGCTATTTGTGAAGTCGAGAACAATATGATGGTGCAAACCTCTGCCCACTACTATGATCGAAATGCGGGATCTATGTATGGCTTCATGACCCCTAACCCTGTCCAAATGACAAGCATTCGAAGAATGAGTGCTCCATTAATGAACCACCCTTCAACTCTAACACGATTCAACCAAAGTTACTCATTGTCAAATCCTCCCTATTTACCACCAACACCAAGACGGTCTCCTCCCCTACCACCACGCATTGTGAATGCACCACATGGATTACATGGGCCCAATGGGCTGCATGGGCCACATGGGCATGTGCATCCACCAACGTATTGGGCTGGCCCGATAGCCATTCCACCACGACCACAAGCGGCTTTTCAAGAAAGCAATGAGTGTGATGGGCTTGGCTTTTTTGAGGGCATCGAACTCATTATCAATCAAGATGGACATGATGGTCTTCTTGATGATAATTTTCAGTTCCGATTCGATGAACATGAACAATTGGGTGCTGATGAATCACAAAAGCATCAAGTACCAAGGGTTGAAGATGCAAAGAATAACTAGAGAGCGCTTGTCATTAGGTTTTGCTTAGCTATAGGTTAGGTTAATTAGTGTTTTCTATCCTGTCTTATGAACTTATTTTCTTTCTTTCCTTGGTCTTCCGTTCTGTCATATTCCTAATAACTTATCCAATGACTCGGTTGTAACCACAAATGCACCTTTCTTTTATCAAATCTCAGAAACATGTCTAATCATGAGGGTAGTATTCTATCATGGTGTTTTTAACTGTTGGTGTTTAAAAAAACTTAGCTTCTTATCTACTTAATGTAGTAAATGGATTCTATGCATTAGCATTCATGATACACGCGTTCTGCTTTCATAAGTGGATGTTTCCAGCGTTTTTTGCTGAAGAAATCGAACACAGGGTTTGGTTTTGTGGGGTCTAAAACTTTATATTAATGTTTGTCAAATACTTAAATGCTGGTGTCTGCATCTTATTATACAGAACTGGACTATCTCAGAATGATCTTAGATCTTATCAACATGTTATATGAACCCAACTGGGTTATCTCAAGATGATCTTATTAACGTGTCTAATTAGACATGATTACAACTAGGATTTGGTGAACATTGATGATTTAAATACGTTGAATTGAAAAGGTCTCAAGTGTCAAATCACGGAAGAAAACAAATGATGAATTACTGAAGTGTGTTGGTAGATAGTTTTTTATTTAGTTGGATTTCATTATGAATTTTGTGGTGCCTTCTCTTCCAGAGCATAATAAAGGCCATTGGGACACCAAGATGACAATCCATTTTAAGTAGCTTTTGAGTTCTCTGTAAAAGTTAGAGTGCTCATAGTTGCAGAAAACTTGTCTAATTTTTCATCTCCGTCTAATATTTTCAGTTTAGAGAACATAATGAGTTTTAAATCTTTAGAAAGTAAAACAGTTGAGAACTACAGTATAAAAGTGAGTTTTATATAGAAAAGTTATATTTGAACACATTTTCATTTTTTTACTAAAAAAATGTGAAAAAAGATTGCAATTTTTCTACAACCATATGCATCATCGACTGTAGATTCTCCAACACTAACAAGGTAATGGTGCTTCATCAATTAAATATGTTTGTTCTTTCAATGACACATTGTTCATAGTAAGAGTGCAATTACTTATTTATTATCACCAAATGTATTGGTGGGAATAACTTGAGCAAAGCAATTCGTTTATCAAAATATTTCTTATGAAAAGGTGCTATATTCTGCTAAATTTACTACACCATCATAGTTTTTTTATGCTAATCATTTTATTATGGAGTAGTTTTTATTGAAACTTGTAAACTTCTCTTTATAAAAAGTTGACATGATAAGACCAACATAGAATGGAAAAGTTTAAAAGCTTGACCAACTATTCCCAATATTTATTTTACTTTATAAGTGTGGTCCTTCTACTTTATGAAACTTTAAAAGTCATAACCTCACTAGAAACAGTTTTCCTTTACTTATGCTCACATATGAACCATTTCATCACTCATGTTTTCTGCTAGAAAACTCATTTTCATCGTTTCCACTAACGGAGTACACTGATTGTTGTTGCATAGTTGTATACAACGACAATGGGACCAAACAGTTGTACATGACATACTACAACGATCCAAGATTGACAGATGCATTCAAAGAAAATGGATAATGTGAGTTCAATGAGGTTTTAAGGCTTAGTGAACAGATACTTAACTTTGGCAGCCTTACAAAATTCATTATTAGACTACATCGAATTCTAATACCACCATAAACGAGGCAATTCAGTTACTAAAAACTAGCCTCTATTCTTGCAGGCTCAGGGAAAACTGCATTACAATTTTGCCTCACAAGGGTCGATGATGATGATGATGATGTAGAATTCCCAATATCCTTAAACGGAGATCTTACCAAATTATACTCTTTTCGTCTCCCATCACTTGAGATCTCATTATTGGTCGACCTATTTTCCTTCAATCTTGAAATTAATATCCGCTTCTCCCTTGCAAGTTGTTTACCCAGTGACAAGGGTTGTGATTCTTTCTTACTTAGTTCAACTTTATCGTGTCTTTTACTCCCATTGACATCTTGTTCAACTTTCTCGTGTCTTTTACTCCCAATGACATCACATTCTCCCCTCATTCGACAGCTCAATCCATTCTTTGTCTCCCGTTCTATTTGTTTACCTAAAGAGATCATTGTTTTTTTCGGGGTTGAGATTACTTCCTTTGCTTGATCTTTCTTCAACTTTTCAAGCTCGCCCTTCACAAAAGTAATCTCTTTTTGAAGCTTGTTGGCCTTCGTGTTATACTCAACAGCCTTCTCTCTCCATTCTTCAACCTTAAATCACCATAAAGAAAAAATAAATTTAAGGCAAACATGAGCACACAAAGATATGTGGACTTTAAAGTAACTATATGGTATTAAATAATCAGATAATCAGGTGTAATAAAATTGGCAATAGAAAGAGTGCTTGGATGTGCCTATTTATTTCTTCAATTCTCAAATTCACAACAATAAGTTCCTAAACACAAATCCAAACATGCGTGCAAACATTGAGCTTACATTAGACACGAGCGATTGGATTTCATCATTAGAAGCAAGAGCTTGAGCCTCCCAAAAGTCCTTCGAGGTCTGAAGTTCTTCCATTTCTTGTCTTAATTGTCCAAGCATTTCTTGCATTTGTGACCATTGTTCAGTTTCCGCTCTCACTTGCTCCACTATTCTTCGTACTAACACCTTACACCGTCCTGAACATTTGTTGTTCGCCTCTTGATACCCCAAAGGCTCCTGTATTAATAAGCATTTTCTTGATTCATAACAAGAAAATCAAGAAAAAATAAAACTTTTCTCTAGCAATATGAATATTACATCAAAACTGCAAGTTTATTACCTTTGAGTGATTTGAGAATCTGTTAGAGAACGACAAGTGGTCAGGAAAATCAATTCGTTTTGATGTAGAAGCAGAACTGGCAGCCGAACTATTTAGAATCGACCCATATCCAGTCTCCATTCGATCTAACATTCCCTTCGATAGCCCCTCCATTTTCCTTTCAAGCATTTCAACCTACAAATTGAAAAATATTCAACTTCAATAAAACACAATTTTCCTATCAAAAGAATAATGCATCACATAAATAAAAAGGGTCTAATGAAGCTTACATCAGTTGACTTAATTTGACTTTTGCAATTCAAAAAGGAGCTATCTTGATCAACTTCACCATTACATTCTTTCTTAATCTCCTTTTCACACTCGTCATCTGTTAGCCCTCCAAGCTTCTCTAATCTCCGTTGTAACCGCAACGCCTTTTTATCAAAGTTCTTACACTTTCGAAGCTCACGATCTTCACTTCCATTATAACTACTTTGCAACTCCTCTAATTTTTCAGCTAACTCTTTCATTTCTTCCTCCAATACCACTTCCATATTCTTCCCTTCACACAGCCTCTTTCTTCCCTGTACAACGTTTCAAAAAATTCACCACCCAATAACCAAAATAAACTACCATAACATGGATCACCTACTTGTACATTCTGATTTTAAGCTAGTATCAAATCATCATTTAAACTTGAAAATGATAAATTACTATGCACATTAGACATTATTGAAATTTTCAAAAAGCCAATAAATTCGGGTTTATGAGCTTTTTTAATTTTAGCTTGTCATTAGCTCAATTACCAAGCTCATTTTAATGGCTTACGAGCCTATCAACTTGATCTGATATAACTTTATAATCCATTAAAACATTATGAAATAAAAGATTTAATAATAGAAATTAAAAATAAAGAGGACTTACAGAAGCAAGATTTTGTAAAGCAGATTTAAGAGTGTTTTCAATCCTAACTCTATTTTTTTCCAATTTCTTCAACGCAAACTTTCTTTCCATTCTTAAGAAATTACACTCCGCCCGTAATATCTCCGCCTGAAACCTCCACTTCTCCTCCACCAACTGCCCATCACCACCGTCATCCACCACCGCCGTCGTCACCTCCTCCGGTTCCACTCTCTCTCTTCTTTTCAGAACAAACTCTCTCTCCACACCAAACAAACTCTCCAGTTTTCCTTTATAATTATAAGTCTGTATCATCATCTCCTCCGTCGCCGGAACTTTATTTCTGGGTTTTCTCCGGCGAGTGTGTCGTCTAGGTAAGTTAATGATTTTAGGACTAGGTGGTGGTGGTGTTGTTTGCCATTTTACTCTTCTACTGCTTCTTGTTGTTGTTGACATTTTTTTGTTTACAGTTTTTACAAATACTTGGTTTGTTATTTAAAGGTGGGTGTTTGAAAATTTAATAGTGGCGTGCATTGGAACCTCGTAAGAAGGAAAGAACATGGATTTGAAATGAAAGTCTTTTATTTAATTTAATTTTAATTGATTTATAATTTAATTTATATGAAGGCTTTTCGTTGTTGGGTTTGTTGTTGGTTATTGGAAATCGAGGTATCAAGTAGATGGTAATAAACAGATAAACTAAAAAGCAGGAACGGGGATTCTACGGAGCCTGTTTGCTTTAATTGTGAACACACTGTTTTTTCACGACACAATTTAATTCCTTCCTTTTATGTTTATTTTGTAAATAAAAAATACCAATATAATGGGTAGTCATAGTTTTACGTAATTTTTGATAGATCGTTGAAAATTAATTACTATTTGAGTATTAACTATTAAAATTATCAATAACTAGCAGACATCCGCACAAAGTAGCGGATAATTTATTGCATTTAGTGATTTTATGATACACTTGTTTATTAATAGACTAAATTGCATTTAATTTAATATATAACTATATTTTAAATATTTATATCGTTTCTAAAATTAGATAAAGGTAAATTGGTCTATTCTGTTAAAGATGGGGGTACTTATGTCATTTCCGTTCTTTAAAAATTTAACTTGTTAAAAAAAATGACTAAACTCTTTATAAGGGTGTAAGATAAAAATAGCTATTAATTTTGTCATATTATAATTGTTTCCTCTTTCTCAAATTTATAGTCAATATTTAATTTTTTGGATGCTCTAAATTATTTGTTCACTTACAAAAGTATGTGAACATAATTAATTATAGTTCATATGTTACTTTTATTTTATATGTATGTCATAAAAATATGAATAAAAAATAATAGTAAAACATTCATCTTATATAAAAGTATTGTGTAATGATCATGTTTTTTTAAACTATGTATTTTTTTGTATGTAAACAATAACTTTGAGACCAATGGAGTAATATTTTATCTAACGTGTCATATTTTCCCCAACTTATAAATAACATATTGTTATGATTGTAAACAAAATGTTAGTACATTTCGATCACCAAAACTTTTAATAATTACTTAGAATTAACAATCAAACAATAATTACAAAATGTTAGTACATTTCGATCACCAAAACTTTTAATAATTACTTAGAATTAACAATCAGACAATAGTTAATTTTTATTTTGTGGAATCGCACTTAGTTTTACCAATACACATTATTCATTATTGTATAACGTGTTTTAAAATTTTCAGTAAGAGCTAACTTCACGTAATATATTATACTCTACTAGTTCAAATTCGCGTTATGCAACAGTAATAAATATAAATATTAGTAGTCGCTAGTGATGATTGACATGACGATAGCAATTATATTAATTTAGATTTTTTTTTTCTACTAACTTCATTTGTTCATATACTAATTACGTTACAAATAATAATAGTGATAAACCAACAATTGTTGATTCTTTAATTATAAGTTTATTATAAATGCTTAAACACTTTAAAATATATATTATAAATTCAAACTGATTGATCATTTTTATCAAATGATTGGACTTTATTTATTAAGTATACTACTTTTAAATAAATAACTAAGAATGTGAACATAAATATATAGTGGATAATTAAATAAAATAAGTAGTTATAAATTGATTTGATATTTTATTAGGTTTTATATTTATCGAAAGCATATAATTTTTTATCTTCTAATAAACACTAAACATTTTATAAGCTTTAAGATTATTTTTAATATCACCATATGATTGCAAAATTTACCACTATTATCATTTTGTATCTCTATGCCATCCATGTTGATTTAATTATGAACCAATTATTTACATGTGGATTTAAAAAAAGAAAAATTAAAAAGAAAAAATACATTGAATAAGAAAGATTCAACCTCGACCAGAAAGCACGTGAAATAAAATACGGTAAAAAAGTTTGTTAGCCGGCAATTGATTTTGGGAAGGGTACACGTCATGCATTTAAACTTGTACAGGGGACCCAAAATCACACCGCACGAGGTCTCTGTTTCATGTGTACGTATTTATATTTATTATTATTATTTTACCATAACCCCTTTATTTGATCCGTATTTCACTTACGATCTATAACCTTGCTGATATTCATGGTATCATAATAGAGAAAATAATCTAAACTGTCAGTTCGAGTGGTGTATTGCACTATATTCATATTTATTCAACATTATATATGTTAGTTACAGGACTATAAAACTGAAATAATCACATAATAAGGTGGAAAAAGAATATTCAAGCACCCCTTCTAATTAATTGCAAGACTGATGTGAAGAAACTGCGAGTGGCTAATTGGGTGGTGAAACAAGACATTGTCTCAAGACATGCACACCATCACCATGTACCGTTAGGGCTAAATACTAGTACTACATTTTAGTCGCACTCCAAATATAATTTGAGTTGTGGTTATTGCATTTATCGTATTTACTCTTGAAAACACAACATCACCTTAATTTATAGTATCTTACTATCTTTTACGATTCAATTCAATTTCCAACAATTTTATACTCCGTAGAAAGACAGAATACAAACGCCTAACTATATAGAGCATATATATTTTGCACATTTATTTAGAACAATGCTTGAAATGACAACCTTTTGATTATTAATTACATTACATTTTACCCGAAGAACTTTCTTTTGGGAAATTACATAATACGTTAAAGTGTTAAACTATGGACCTTTCGGCAATTTTCAACAAAAGTTAAATAAACATTTATTTTTAACATTTCTCATTGTCTTAATTTTTCTCTTTTCTTTTAAAAATTACTATTAATTATTATTATTATTATTGATGTAGATTCAAGTAGGAAACCTAAATATCATAGGAATGTAATAGATGTTTTAAAAATCACTTTTAAATACCCAAAACACATTATTTTATTTAAAAAAAAATCGTAACTCCTTATTCAAATAACTTTTAGAAGCTATTTTTCAAATTAATTTTTTTTGACCTTTTTTAAAAAATATTTTTTATTCTTAATAATTACCTTTTATAGCTATATAATCACATGAATAATATGTGATGATCAAAAACATACTTTGTGATTATCTCGAACACATGATAATCACATTATATTAGAGAATAATCGCATGTGATTATCATGTTATATTTTGTGATTAACTTGAATAAGTTGTGTAAACTGTAAAAAAAAAATTGAAAAAAAGAATTTAATATATTTTATTAAAATTTTTATCATAGCTTGCAAAAGTTATTTTGATAATAATCATTGAAGAAGTTTTGAAGAAAAATGTCTTTTGAATATTAGAAAAGTAAATTCAAAGTTATTCTTACGTTCTCATAATATTTATGTTTTTTATTTGAACTCTCTCCTATTATTATTATTATTATTATTATTATTATTATTATTATTATTATTATTATTATGATACATAAAGATATGAAATACGTTAATATAATAAAACTGGTACCTAAAAAAACATATTATATGTGAGTTATTTATTTGTAGTTGTTTTCATAAAAGTTCGAACCAACGTTAGTTTACCAATTGACTGTTGACTTACATTTCAAGCATGGAATCTCAGCATTGATTTCAAATGGTAATATTACGATTTCACACATAGAAGTGATGAATAATATCTATCAATGTAATTTCATTAAGAAAAATATACAAGAGGACGTCTTTTCTTCTAAGCCGCCACAAAAGCCAATATTTTAGACAAAGAGAAAAGAAAACAAAATCAAAGAAACAATTTTCCTTTAGGTGCAACGTTACGATTATAAACGAACGATTGTAGCGGTACAATTCACGCACCTGAATGAGAACAGGACACACGCGAATACAAAGAATTATATGTGTATATATTTTCAACTCAATAGACTAACTTTTTTGTCGTTCAGTAATTTATCTTTTCTTTTTATATTTATTTTGTGTGTAACCTGTTGTGTGTATATGCACACTTCAAAGTATATAAAAGATAAAGTTATTTATTTTATTTAAATTCTTTTGTATTATTATTACCGAAGTTGTTTTCTTTTTTTCTTCGATCCTAAAACTCGAGTTCTTTCATAACTGTAGTTTTTTTCTTTTTTTCTTCTATCCTAAAACCTATTTCACATATATATATACAATTTAAAGTAGATAAATGATATACATAAATAATAAATTATTAATTTTATTTACATTTTTGAATAATGTTACATTGTAGTTTGTCCCACCATATATCTCACATCATTACATAATAAATGTATGGTAAGTTTGATATATACCTAACACAAGTATCAAAATTATTTCAAAGTATGACCACAAAGATAATTTAGTACATTAAAGTTTTGTAAGTTATATTATGTCGGTAGAAAGATAACATGAAATTAGCATATTGACAAACTAGATTGAATACATCTTTTGTTTCTTCCAATACCACAACATATCCCACATATCTGTACAATTCAAAGTAGTTATAAAATATATATAAATGATAGGTGATTAGTTTTTTTTTTAGTTTCGATAGGAGCATTCGGTTTGCCGGAACTGATGAATAACACTTGCTTCTAGATAGATGTATGGGACAAGTCTTAAATTTTCTCAAATTATGAACTAAAATATTATTTAGTACATTACAAATTTAGAAGTTAAATCATGTAAATGAAAAGGTAAAGTGAAATTATAGAGCATCGACAAAATAGTTTGAATATAATTTTAAAGTAGATAAATGATATATAAATAATAATATGTATATTAAAATATTAGTTCACGAAGTATACGGTGTCAACGATTTCAATTCCTTAAGGTTTCGAGTTCGATTTTACTGCTAACCAAATCAATTTTTTCTTGAATTATTTATTTCCAAATCTTTAGTTTAATTTTATTAAACAATAAAGTTATTTTGTAACAACCTTTTTCCATTCTTTTCCCCTTTTCTACATTTTCTTTCTTTCTTTCTTTTTTTTTTTTTTTTTGAAAAATAGCGTGGTCTTTATGAAATATATATTTTTAATAAAGTTTAGCTTTTCTTTTCCTTTGTACATAAATAAGATATATAGAGATAATCAATGATTATTTTTTTCTTAAAATTACTATAATTATAATTTACTTATTATTTATATAATCTAAAGTATATTTAGATTAAGGGATTTTCTGAACACTCCTATAGCCTGTTTCACATATAAATACAAGCTAAACTAGATAAATGATATGTATATATATAATAAGTTATTGGTTTTATTTATATTTTTTAATATCCATATCACCTATAATTTGTTCATTATTCTTATTACTTAAATATTTTATAAAATATAAATAAATTATTATTCAAATAAATAAATGAGCAATTATAAAATTTACTTATATAAGTATCAAAGTTATCTTATACGGTACATTAAGAATTTTATCAAACAATGAAATTGGTTTGTAACAAAAAAAAAAAATTTCCATTCTTTCCCACTTTTTTGTTTTTTTTGAAAATTTTTAAGGTTCCTATGAAATGTATATTTTCTATAAAGTTCAATTTTTCTTTTCCTTCCTACATAAATAATAAATATATATATATACAAATAATAAATGATCAGTTTTATTTATATTTTTTGATATTAATATATAATTATATTTTGATTATTATGCTTATCACTTGAGTATTATAAAAAATAACAAATGGATTATTATTCAAATAAATAAATACATCAAGAATTGTGTAGGTTAAATTAAATCGACGAAAAGGTAACGTGAAATTAAAGTATCGACATAATAGATTGAACACAATATAAAGTAGACTGGTGTTTACACAATATAATGTAAACATCTCCGATGAAAAGTTTGTTTAGAGGATTTTAATGTCAAACAAAATCTCTGAAAGGTTTTTTTGGATACATTCGTAAATATTGAATTATTGTCAAAAACAAATCACGAGTTTGGGTGTGAATGTATTTGACATCAAAACTTTTGAAATGTTTCCTTTTATTAAAGGTAACTATTGAATTATATGGTTGTTTTATATGTTAACTTCTACGAAGTATTATGTAGGCGTAAACACTTATATTATTAATATGTTTGACCAGATTAAAAAACATGTTCGATAAATAATGATCAATCAAAGAATATATGTTTCACGATGATAAGTTCAAATTTGTAAATGTGAGTATTAAAAAACATGTTCGATAAATAAAGATCAATCAAGGATATATGTTTTACGATGATAAGTTCAAATTTTTAAATCTGAGTATTATCAAAATATTTAATAGAAAGTAATGAAAATTCTTAATATTTCAAATAAATTAAAAAGAAAAAATAGAAAAATGCATATTAAAATTTACACAACTACATAATTAAAATATATGAACCCGCAACACGCCCTAAATACTCTCACTCGTTTTTTACATAAGCGGTGCCAAGTGTAAAACATTTACATCCATCATCTATATAATTGCACTATATTTCGCAATTTTATCTCTCATTAATTTTTATTTGTACATAATCACTCTGTACTCCGTAACATTTTGTACTGAAAAGGACTCAAAATCTAATCAACTAAAGTATTCTGACAATATATTATTATATTATATATTATATAGAAAGATAATAATCGTTTTAAAACATACGATTATACCAAAAGTGTAAGATCATAATATATTAATTTTACTTTTCATGTATTACATGGGTCTTATGGGTAACTGTCATATTTAGTAGTTTTAAAATATCCTAATGGAAAATATATAAACTTTACATAACATTAATACATTTTAATTATTGTATATATTATTATTTAATAGTGTAGTGTATAATGTTACGTTAAATTTGAAATAGTACTATTTGAATTTACCCCAAAATAGTGTAGTGTTTAACAAATGCATCAGAGCAAATATTATGATTTTTTTACACTAAAATAGTATATAAAATATATTTATTATCAACAGTAAAAATGTTTTAAAAGGACTCATATATTAAACGAGAAATAAATTAATATGTTATAATCTTACGTTATAAAATGGTTTTTATCTTTAATTAAAAACGTTATCAATCCATACATTTCAAGTGTTTTAGTCATCTCTATTTAGATGTCCGTTTAAAGATTTAGCAAATCAGTACAAAGTATAATAGTAAGAAATATAGATTATAATGTAAACATCGTATAGATGAGGGGTGAAAATGAAAGTTGGTAAGTTGAGATGTCAGAGGTTCGCAATTCCAATTTGCGAGAACCCTGTCCTTGAAACATCAACCAAAAACACTCCATTTCTACAAATTGTTTGGAGTTTAGCAAAACTTATCTAAAAAAGTCGAATTCAAGGTCAATTATTAGTTTATTTTCCGTATTATAAACTTTCTAACACTAATTTGTCGTTTTGTACGCTTGAATTTGTCGTCTTGTTTCTTGTTTCCAAATTTGATCGCATTAAAATGCTTTGCTTGCACACTCGACTAAAGATGTTATTAATATTATAATCCGTAATTTGTAGGTCTTCAATTCAATAATATTTATGTAACATATTCCATATTTATAAGTAGTTAACAAAAACTCCAACTTTCCCGTATTAAAAAAAAGTCAGTTTAATTGCAAGTGAGTGCAAATCAACATGAAAATGATTAAGGGTTGAAATTTACATAATTTTTATTTTAATAAATTATAAAAAAATCATTTTTATGTCATGAACTAGGACCCACTCTGTTTGTCTGTGAATTAACATGACTTCTAACGTTTGGTTTATTATGAGACTTAAGAGAATTAGACCGTTGGGCGTTGGGGTAGTATGGAATCTTAGAACTGAAATGGAGTGATATAAATATTGTTAAGAACAAGAGAACACCATAAACGCCAATATTATACAAGTAAACTACTTTTTTAATCCAGGACTTGATTCCAAACTATAGACTAGAATATTATAAACATAAATTGGTACAGAAAGTACATCAAAATCAAGGTCAATTATTGAATAAAAAAGATATATGTATAGTAAACTTTTTGGTAGTTACAAAATAACGGTAGAGACTAGACAGATCATTTGCACATTTCAAATATATTCAAAATCTCTCAGAAATATTTAATATATGTTTGATTGTTAAAGTCCAAATAGACGGTCAAAATATATACGACTTGCTTAGTAAACAATTTAAATGATGGGGTTTATTATTATTATTGTTATTGTTATTATTATTATTATTATTCATTTTTCCCAAGACCGTTTTAACGTAATAGAGAGTGGAAGTAGCGTTAGGTAGTATGAAATTTAAAACTCAATTTCAAACAATATTATGAATATTATATTGTTTAGTAGTAAAAAACAAGAGGTTGTTTTTAGCATGTAAAACACCACAAACGCCAATGTCACAAGTACTTGTTAACTACGTACTGTTACTAAATATTATATTGCGAATTAAGTCGTGACTGCCTTTTAACTAAGAGCACAACTCTGTTTAATTAATTTAAATAACGATTTATCATTGAAAACTCTTACATTTTAAGTGACGCGTTTGTTAATCAGAAGTTATAAGTTATAGGATTATGGTATGTATCTAGAAAATTAACTAGATTTACAATTCGAGTTAACTACTTAACAACTTATCAACCAAAAATCCATTCATTACAATGTATTACACTATTTCGTAAAAGCCAATGAGAATTCACTAAGCTTTCAATAAAAACACTGGATTTATTGTGAATAAGGGAGAATTCGCAAAGAAAAATGATTTTTGTTTGAATATGTGTGTCTAAGAACGAGTCTAGATATTTGATTGACGATATGATAGAATGATTCCTGGAAAAACATATATATAATAAATGAGATTCATGTGTTATGTAAATGTATAAAGTAGATATCATTTAATATTTATATTTTAGACACATATAACATTACTCGTATTGTAAGATTACAAGAGGATGAGATTATTTGCAATACGCCTTTTAATTTCCTGTAATATAGGGTGAAAAGATAAATGTTAAATATTAGTCTTTATTTGTACATCTGGATAAATTTTCCAAAACTACCCATAATTAAGTATACTCAGAAAAAAAGTGACTGGCTAATAAATGCTGTGAATGCATGGGGGGTTTGGTTGCATTTAATACGGACCACATATAGTAACAACGTCTGAAGCTGTAACATTCTGTTACACAAATGAAACTTGATGGTCAGGTACCCACTCTGGCACTACGCCTTTGGGCTTGTTACACATGTAAAGTTTGAATTCTTGTACGGTTTTAGTACCACAACCATATAATTATCAACATTCTACGAATTAGTTAACTCCAATGAGATGTGTATTAGCCTTCGAAAATATAGTGTGGCACTGATATAGCAAGGTCTAGTTCTCAATTTGAATTAGATTAAAGATAGAGATGTGACTAACATTTATTAAAAATATAGGACGGAATAAAAAATATTTGGTTTAATGGTACGTGAGAAAATAATTAATCCTGAGGTCATAGTTTCAAATTTTGAAGTAATTCATATGTATTTGTATGATTGTACAATTATGTGGTGTAGAATGTAGTTTACCGTTCAAAAAAAATAAAAGTTAAATGTATGAAAAATTAAAATTTTGTTCATGTCTGTTCATTAAGAAAACTAGATTGTTATTGCTCGTTTATATTCATTCATATATGTACCAAACGGAGATAAGTTAACACTAATGAACAGAAAACTGAAATATTAAAAGCGTGAAACCAATTAACTGACGATATTAGGGTTTGAAGAATAAAAGATCGTATATAAGTATATTACTCCGTATATCTATTAAGATTCTATTTACAATGTAATTAATATAGGTAATTAATTGAAATTAAGTAAGCCACCATAAATGAACAAAATAAAATGAAATAAATGAACATAGTTAAACAAACGTCAAATGACATATGGATTAAATAACTGCTCACCATTGTAAATAAATGAACGGGACTTGTGTTTATGTTTGTAATTTAATTAACAAATAAAGTTTATACTAAACGGTTTACAAAATATTTATTTAACGTCGTGTTCGGTTATGGGCCGGACAACAAGAATTGATATTACACAACTAATAGAGAATTCAAGACTACTAGCTCTTGTAACGTTGTCCATGACCCTTAGGTTGTATGGGCCTAACTTACTGGTACTTTTATGGGCCTAATCTACAACCTTTAAAGATCTAATACAACTCGTGTAAAAGTAGTTCAAAATTGATATTTGCAGGTCCATTAACATTTCTCAATTAAGAAGATTAGTTATCCTTTTAAGAATCTTTCAATTAACGTCCAAATAAAATTTAATGATACTTGGATTCTTATTAGCAGTAAATATGTTCATGAGGGCATCCTTAATGGTAATTAAAAATTGACCGGTTACTTTCTACCAAATCAGCGTCACGTCAATTTTTCTTAAAACTGACTGAAACTGACTGACCCGTGCAATGGTCACGGTAAGTTTTTCGGTCACTTTTTAATTTATATATTTAAAACACAATAATTAAAATAAAACACATTTCATTAAAATAAAAACATTACAATAATTAAAAAAAAAACATTACATTTCCTAAAAAAAGAAAAACATTACAATAATAAAAAACACACTAAATAATTAAAACGTAATCTAATCCGAACTCGATTCTTCGTCCGCGGAACGGTGCCAACGGTTTAATAAAAAAAACATTGAAATTTTAAAATTTTGAAACATACGGTTTAATAAAAAAAAAGAAGAAAAAAATAAATAAAACAAACCGAACTCGCTTGCCAAATCGTCGGATATCCGACGAAAACCAAACCGACGGCTTAACCGACGGAACGGTGCCAACGGTTGTGGCTTTGTCGGTTTAAACCGACTACAAACCGAAGCTGCCGTTGAGACAGCCCTTAGTAGAAAATTTATGTATATTACACAGGTTCGCTAAAAATTACAGTATATGATATGTCACTAAAGTATGTGTAAAGTTTCATCAATAAATCATAATTATTTAAAAATATACGTATACGTATATAGTAATAAAATGTAAAAAAACATACTATTATGACAATTTTTCAAAAAATATAAAATTATCATATTAATATTGCTCCTAGAAACTTAGAGAGAGTTACCACTTTAAGTGTGTCACTAATAGCCCTGTCACAAACAGTATGAATATTTATGATGGATGTTTAAGTTATGTCAAATATTATATAATTAAAATAGCTATCACAAAAAGTTATTAAAATCTGTAATAACGAAATCTTAGAGGTTCTGAGACCACATAAATATAACCCTTTTGCCAATAGATAAAATATTCCACGTGGCATCAACCCATTTGAGCTGTCCATACATTTTAGATAAGCCTGTGGATCACACTTCATCAAAATCACACTTTCAACTAAAAAACCAAACCAACCCACACTTGTTCTAACCAAATCACAAATTTCCAATCCAAACACTTCTAAACAACAACAAATGGCATCCATGACAATAACATCCTCATTCCTAGGCGGCTCCGCCGCCATAGCTGTCACCAAACAACCCTCAACCACCTCCAGCCGAAGTTTAGTGGTGATGGCCAATGCCTCAAAAGTGTTCCAAGTTGAAAAAGTTGTAATGGATGAAAAGAAGGAAGAAAACAACACAAATGGAAGGAGGGACATGATGTTTGCTGTTGCGGCTGCAGCTGCATTTTCGATGGCCAAAATTGCATTGGCTGAAGAAGAGGAACCGAAACGTGGGACTGCAGCCGCGAAAAAGAAGTATTCGCAGGTGTGTGTGACCATGCCCACTGCGCGCATTTGCCGTTACTAGTTAATCGCATATTGGGTGCACGCGTGTATGCATGCATGTGTTATATTTTTAGCAAGTTAAATTTGTGTATTGAGCATATGTAAAATTGGTGACGCTTTAAATTTGCTTGTTTATTTTATGGTTGTTTCGGAATAACAAATGTTTATTATGCTATGAAAATGGAAATACTATATTTTTTTGTTACTATATATTATATATATTGATTGATTGATTGTATCATACTGAATTATATATGCATTTGGAATGTAATGAAGATACATAATTGAGATCTTGATTGATTTGGGGAAATAGAAACGGAGTGAATCAAAAATGTATCATAGGGATCAATTTTCAATATTCCAATCACATAGCGAAATTACCATTCATTCATAGCCTTGATTGTCACACTGTGACAAACTCTAGTACATTGAAGAAATGAAGTAAAATATTATTAGGTTTAAACTGGTGGGGTTGGGTTCGGTTTACAGAATGTCTTGGATTGCTTATAAAACCAGTACATCAAACATACTCTTAAAAGCTTAATTACTGCTTACTAATGAAAGTATTAAAAATGTATAATTTCATGGACTTCTTTATGTATCAGAACTAATATTTATAAAACTCAAAATATTAAAATTTTGATGCTTATGACAAATTCAAGATTCAAAATATCTGATGTTCACTTTTCAACATCTTTGAGTATGCATACCAAGTTGGAGCTACTGATCATTAGCCAGCATTTCGGACATACATTATCCAATAAATAGCCCAGTTGACCCATATCTTAAGTCACTTGAACCCATTTACATTCATGCATTCCTTTAAGTGGCACCGTGTCTACCAACATTTTTATATAGACACAAGTAACTACCGAAAATAGGTTATTGTTTTGGGCTGTTCTACTGTGTCTGGGTTGGTATTGCCCCATATCTAAAAGAATGTGAAATTAATGTACCTTAACTAACTGCTACAAAGACCTTTACTTTCTTACTCACACATGAATATTCATGGCTAATTATACAAGGAAAATATCACTATTTAACTACAAAGGACAGCTAAATATAACTTTTTATTGCGAAAGGTAAGGAGCTAAATGGCCCGCTACAATTAACACACCATGATCAACCCACAAAAATACTTATGTACATACATACATATGGTACGTATATACCTATGCAAAGCAGTTAATAATTTATTCTAAAGAATATTAAGATGATCACACATTCAGTAAGTTTTTCTCCTTCAAGCTCTCAACAGTTTCTTTGATGCTTTGCTCAAGCGGAATGTAGTCAATTCCCAAACTCTTTGTCTTCTTGTTAGATACTTGAAAAACCGGAGCCAATGGCTTGTCATCTGCACACCTGCACAGTTGTTTCAGCATCAACGAATGTGTTTATTACTTATATATATTTGTATGCAAGATAAGTAAAAGGTAATCATGAAATACTAGTTCATACTTAAAAAGAAAAAGCTTACTTATCTGGAAGTTGAGTAGATGGATAAAGCTTTCGTAGTATTTCAACTAACTCGGAATAGTGAACAACACTTTCAACCAAACAATATCTTCCATTAGCTGAAGGGATCTCAAAAGCTTGAATATGTGCATTTGCAACATCCTTAACGTTAACCCACGGAAGACTAGAATTTGGATATGTTTCAGACCCTGCATAAGACACCAAGTATTAGTACTTGATATAAAACAGTAATTGTTACTAGAAGCAACTTTAAGTCCTACTTTCATACCATTTAGTAGTTCTGCGATTAATTCAGCACTAGTGTTAAGAGTAGGCTGCAGTAGAGGGCCGTTAACCATTGCTGGATTTATGGTGACTAAATCCATGCCCTTTTCTTCTGCAAATTTCCAAGCAGCCTCCTCAGCCAAAGTTTTTGACAGCCCATACCACAACTGGCCGGTGGTAATAACAACATAAAAAGCAAATTTGATTAAGAGTGACCGAGTATTACAATAAGAAGAGCTAATTGCATAAAAAGGTAACAACTTTGTTCCAATTTCTATTTTTTATAACCATGTCTTTATTTCATAGAAAAACCACCAAAGTTTCAAACTTATATATTTAAGGTAATCTGACCCGATTTCCAGTCAAAATGATGATGTGGCAGCTGACGTATCATTAACTTTTGACCATCGTGATTTTTTACCTTGTTGACACATGAAAACCAGTTACTTTAAGTAATTACCTTATTTCAACTTAGAAAGTCTGATGTTTCTTTTTTTTTTTTTTTTTAATGCATAGAATGTTGGTGATCCATAACAAAGATCAGACGGATTTAGTTGCCTTTTCATGCAATTAGCCTTAGTAATGATAAAGATATATATGCTAAATTGCTTACTTTCATTTCTTTACAAAAGTCTGGATCAGAAAACCACGTCTCATCAATTACAACTTCAGGAGTCTTAGGCCTTGCATTATAAGCAACTGCAGCAATTGAGGATGTCACAACCACTCGTTTGACCGATGAAGCTTTTGAACAAGAACTAAGAACATTAAGTGTTCCCTTCAATGCAGGTTCTATCAACTCTGTCTGTAACAAATAGTCAAGTATCTAAAATTTTAGCATATATACAACATGGAAAACATACTTCTATGACAATTATGCGAATAAGGTTATGAAGAATTAGTATAAAAAAACCTGTGGGTTTGCAACTGTAGTGAAAAAAGGAGAAGCTGTATGGAAAACACCGTCACAACCATCAACAGCAGAATCGAAGGAACCATCATCAAGTATGTCTGCTTTGAACAAGTGAAGCCTTTCTTTAGCTCCATCGAGTTTCAGCAGATGTTCTGTTTTTGCTGTATTGTCTGAAAACAAATCCAAGTGTTAGCTTACAATATCAACTTCGATTAGAAAACAACATGTTATTTACTATGTAAACAAGTTTAGATAAGAAAAGGAAAATTGAATTATTATAACAAACCCACATTTTTAATAATAGTATATGTATAAGCTGAATAGAAATATAAAGGAGTTTTTTGTTTTTGTATACTCTTTTGTCATATTACATTGTACAAGTATTATACTCACAGCTGATTCATCAACTAGAATTCTTCTAACATACACTCGAAACATGATTATAAACCATGATCACTTTTCCTTCTTAACGTGTCGTTAAATCAATCTAGAGCGTATGTTTCACATTGTCTTCACATATTATTCTTGGAACGGCCCGTGTGACCAATTTATGTTACCGGTTGTCAACCTTTTGCTAATAATCATCCACATTAATGCATATAAATCCCCAACTATTACATACACATCTCTCTTTATACATACATATTAGATATAAAGTATTTAAATTTAAATTTTGGCCTTTAAGTTAAAAATTCAAATGTCCTTTTATAATTGGGTTTATTATTTGGTTATGTACCGAACTTTACATTTTTTACTATTATATGTAACCACCTTTCAAAATTGTTATTGTATGTATCGAACTTGTAATTTTCGTATATTGTATGTTGACTTGCCTTTTTTAGCCTTAACAAAAAAGGAAACTTTCCTTTTTTGATAAGGTCAAAGAAGGAAACTTGCCCTTTTTAGCCTTGACAAAAAAGGAAATATTACATACAATATACGAAAATCACAAGTTCGATACATACAATATCACTTTTGAAAGGTGGTTATATACAATAGTAAAAAATGTAAAGTTCGATACATAACCAAATAATAAACCCTTTATAAATTTCATCTACCTGATCCAAAAATCTGAATAATGAAATGAATAAAAAAATAAAAATGTAAAAGTTAAAAGACTGACCAGGAGAACGAACAGAGGCTTTGACGGAGTATCCCCGCTGGAGCAGAAGTTTGACAAGATTAGAAGCTATGAAGCCTGAAGCTCCAGTAACGCAAACTGTTTTTCCAACACCGCTCATTTTCTCCGCTACTATCACTAATAATATTACTACAACTACAATATTATTGTATGTTTTCACAACATAACTGTCATGTTTTCATTTGTATTGATTAAAAGTAACCAGTGATATATGATATAGTTTTTGTGGTTGACAGTCATTCGTCCCTACAGATGTTATGCTTTGATTCATATACCGTTGATTAAGCATCGTTACTTTTTGGATTTTTAAACCTTAGAAGATGCCAAATAGCAATGGGAATGGTACAACATGATAAGAGAGGACCAGCTTCAATAACTACATAACATGTGTTTATCGTGTCATTTTGGTTTAATTCTTGCCAGGTTTGAGGGACAGCTAGCTATTTGAGACTTAATCGAATTTTCTTTGAAATCTATTTGATTTAAGGTGACATCGAGCTACGTAAGCTTTAATGTCAATTCATGGAGTTTTAATGAACTCGACATCTCAATATTAATTAATGAAAATATGCATTTATTACTCATTAATTCAATCTAATATTTACCTTACTATATGATCATAAATGCATATTTTCAAATTTTTAGGAAATATTGACTTAATTCAATGTACATTATCGTGTGCCAGTCAGCACATATTAGCAAAACTCTAGTTTTTAATAAAGAAGATGATCACTGAAACATGCCTATGTTATTTTAACAAGAGTGTTATTTTAAAATTTTGATTTATCAGTTTCTAAATAAACTAAAATAATGAAAACACTCATCATTTTTTTATTACAGCTTGATACTAACAAAATCTATCCTAACCAAAACACTCACAATTAGTTTAATCACAACTGACTAGTTATTGACTATAAGTATTTAATATCAAACAATTACTTTGATGGAATCTTAAATAACTCTCTACTCCAACCAAACAAGATAAGAGAGGAATTCAAATTCAGATTGTAAGGAATTATGTGAAACAAACACCCCATAAGTTGAATACATGCTTTAACACCCTACACATTTGATCATACAGTAAGTTATTTTTCTTAATCCCCAAATAACTGCCTACATATTTTTTCAATATACTTGCTGTTATTTTCTTCTGTCCATGCTTCTGTTATTGGTTTTCCATTATACTATTTAGCTAGCTAACATGCCAACCAAATAACACAAAAGTTAGAGCACAGACGACTTATGTTATTTAGGATCATATAATTAGTTATAACTTATACAAAAACTGCAATGAGAATTATAACGACATACATTATCTTGTAAAGTTGTAATGCTCATATGGATGGTGAGACCTACAGAAATTTCTTCTCCTTCAAGCTCTCAATGGTCTCTTTGATGCCTTGTTTAAGAGGAGTATAATTAATGCCTAAGCCTTTTGCTCTTTCTTTGGAGAACTGATACTTCACGATTGGAGCATCATCTACACACCTGCAATCATCCCATGTACCCAATATTTGTTTCAAAAGTTAAATTGTAATCTGTCTATGAAAACTTGTTTACCTTCAGACTCAGCCTTATGATTTATTAATTAGGGTTCAATGTTTGAAAATGAATCCAACTTTGTTAAAAAAGCTATTGTGTGCATAGTCTTTTTCGGTGCTCTATTAAATGTACTGAACTCGTAAGAACCCTAAATTAGTGTACTGAACCGGGTATAGCAGGTAATTTCAAATTTTTAGCCGGGTGCTACACTTTTCCGGTCATCTTCTCCGGTAAGCCTGGTTTCCGGGCTCCATTCTATTTCCACCAGATGCGGTTACTAGCACCTAAGATCGGTTATTAGCACCCAAGATCCATCAACATCTCAAAACAAACCTTTCGTTTCCAATCCAAAATTTTCTCAGAATCCCACTTCGAGTGTCCAATATTCTCATAATCCAACTTCGAACTGCAAATCCTTTTCGTTTTATAGTCTTCGTTTTTCTTCATCTTAATTTCCATTTTCATCTTATATAACAACACTCAAACAAAATCTAAACCTTAAATTGAGATCCAAAAACCCAAATCTAGAATTAGAAACCTTAAATTGTTAGGGTTTTAGTTTTGGGGCTAGGGATGAACAAGAATGAATATGATTGTTTGTGATAATAAACGCAACATCCACGTCAGACACATATTGTGGTAGCTCCATTTCATGTTTTTGAAATTCACATCATAACATATATGTATAGATAAATGGGTATGTATAATGAAATTGAAGGTTTAATGGAAGTATATTACTTTTTCCCCAATTGTTTGACTGAGTTAGTTTTGATTTTGTAGGTATAGTGATCGAATATTATAGCTACTAAATGTCAAGTATGTAATTTGATTTTGTATGTTAGTTTTGATTTTGTAGGTTAGTTTATTTTTCTCGTCGGAAAAAAGCCAGCTCATCGGAATCTCACCGGAGAAGATGCATAGTAACATAGATGACTGGTTAAGGTTAAGTAGGTCACTCGATACATACAATTGCATGTTTTTACAACTTTAATTCAGTTAATAGAGACGTTCGAAAGACGATACACACAATAGCTTTTTTGAAAAAGTTGAATGCATTTTCAGACACTAAGCCCTATTAATTATAATTGCCCAACATTCTTGATAGAGGTGGTAACATGGACGAATCATGTGTTAGATAACAGGTCAGGATGGAGTTGGGTTGAAAGGAGTCACTTTTATTATGTACTGAAGTGGTCTACGTCGGGTTGTGTTGACCCACAAACACATTTTTTGGTCAGTTTTTAAAAACCATAAATAGTTATTGCATAAAAAAAATAATATTTAAACCGTAAACTAAATCTTCAAATAAATATACATTCAAAATAAACTTTGGGCAACGTGTGACCCATTTGACCAGGTTCCCATTGGTCCCCATTTGGCTAATTTTTTTATTTGAGATAGAGTATTACCAGGATCGACCCAATAATAAGTAAATGGGCCAAGTTTGACTCATTTAATCATTGGTTTCAAATTGTTTATGTACTTGTAGGTAATAAAATAAAGAACTTACTTGTTAGGAAGGTTAAATGAAGGATAAAGCTCGTATAGTATTTGGACTAGGTCGGCAAAATGGACAACACTCTCAGACAAGCAGTATCTTCCAGTTGCAGAAGGCGTCTCAAATGCTAAAATATGTGTGTTTGCAACATCCGTCACGTGAACACACCCAACAGTGATATTCAGGTATGTTGGGGCTGCATGTTAATAGACATGTTAGCAACCGAGGATAAAACTTCAAAGTGTAATAACTTCAGAAAAATGAGCATGAAAATTGGAGTGGCAATTGCTACTCGTTAACTTATGATTAGGTTGATATGGGTTGTGTTTTATCTCAAATGGGTCAAATGAGTTAAATAACATTGTTTAGTTAAGAGCAGAACAAGTCAATTGAGTTGAACAGGTCAAAGTCAAAGTGTCAAACATTCAAACAGGTTGAAAGTCTTACAAAGTCTGTTTCTAATGCATATAGATACAACCACCTGTTTCTTTTATCTGACGATTTAAATTATTGTTGTAATGATGTTATCTTTGTAATTATAATTTTTTGTTAATTATTCAGAAAACCATAAAAGTAATTGACACAAAGTGGTCGCGGGTCAACTAAATCTGACCCATCCCATTTCGATCTGCATTAAAAATGACTTGTTACCCAACCAATAATGGGAAGAAAACAAGCTGGAACAACTGGGTTCTTGGTAAGATCAATATCTTCGCTTGGAGAGTGACTCATGATCGTTTTCCTACTCGTTGTAATCTGGAAAAATGTGGGATTTCTATTGGCTCGAATAGATTTCTATTTTGTTCTGATGTAGAAGAAGATCAAGATCATGTTCCGATTTCGTGCACAGTAGTTCGTTGAATTTTGAGAAATTTTTTCGCTTGGTGGACCTTCAACGTGCCCTCTGAATTTCAAATTTTTAATGGTCGCATCTCTTGTGATTTTCCTTCAGGTTGGGCTAAGTCTCTGTCCAAAATTTTCAATGGGTTTTGTAGAGTCGCTTTATGGTCAATGAGGATATCTTTGTGTCTATTCAAAAGGTTTCCCTCTTATGGATTTCAAATCGAAGTCGAAAGGTAAACTTTAATTGGAACATGTGGATTTCGAAGACTGCGGAAGTTTGTGATAGCAGTGAAGATCTTGTTAGGTCATCTGTTTTGAATTTTTTCTTTTGTTGCGAGTTGGTTTGGTTCCTATTTGTATTGCTTGGCTTTCTATCGGTTTTGTCCCTGTCTTGGGGACTTAGCTTCTTGCTTTGTATTCTTCCCTTTGTTGAGTTTTATTTATGTTTTGCTTTGCCTTAAAAAAAACACCAGCCCGACCCGCCCATCTTTTCACCTCCAATAAAAACATGAAGTTTAGATGAAAGGGTGAATGTATGCATACCATTGATCAAGCTAAAAATGGCCTTGGCACTTGTGTTAAGGGTTGGTTGCAGGAGAGGGCCGATGACCATTCCAGGGTTAATGGTGACCAGGTCTATGGCTTTCTCTTTTACATATTTCCATGCAGCTTCTTCAGCCAAAGTCTTTGAAAGGGGATACCACAGCTGAAAATACCAATCAACATATTAGAATTGATCATTTTTAAGTATGGGTAAAAACAGGACAGGTCAATTGGGTTGGCCCGTTTACACTTTTGTGTCCATATTTTCTACAATATTGAGTGGATCAGTTATTATCACAGAAACAATGTGGTTGCATTTATAATCTGAATCTTTGCATAAAAAGATTTTAGGAGGTATGCCTTAAGCTTAAACTTTTTGTGGATTTTAACTCATTTGACCCACTTGGTCTCCCTTTAGCTAATTCATCAGTCGAAAAACACAACTCAAATAGTCAAATCGACCCATTCATAAGTCAATTGGGTTGAACAGTCCAAGAAACTGGTGAAAAGGTATGGTTCTTCCTACCTTTGTTTCCCTGCAAAACCGTTGATCAGAAAACCAGCTTTCATCAACCACAACTTCTGGTGTCAATGGCAAACCATTATATAAAAGTGCAGCCACAGATGAAGTCAAAACTACCCTTTTAATCGATGGAACCTTAGAACATGAACTCAAAATATTAAGTGTTCCCTTCACTGCTGGATCAATCAAATCCTCCTAAAAACACAACCAGAACCACCATCACTACAAAATAAGAGTTCATTTATGGTCACAAAAAACAAAAATGAATAAGTAAACGAATGATAAAGCCGCACCTGTGGGTTATCTGCGTGAATAAAGAATGGAGATGCGGTATGAAAAACGCCATCACAACCTTCAACAGCGGCATCAAAAGAACCATCTTTCAATAAGTCTGCTTGAAACAAATGAAGCCTTTCCTTAGCTCCATCAAGCGCAAGCAAATGCTGAGTTTTCTTTGGGTCATCTAAAATTATAAGAACTTTGAATATTAATCAAACATGACCAATTTGCAAACATATGTTTAAAGAGACTAAAAGATATACAGAAAGAGGGGGAGTAACTGAGGTCACGAACGGTGGCGTTGACAATGTAGCCACGTTGAAGCAAGAGTTTAACGAGCCATGAAGCAATGTAACCAGACGCTCCGGTTACACAAACCACTGTCCTCTTCCCTTCTTCCTGCCTGTTCATCCTTGCCTTTTGATTTAGTTTTTGTGTAAGTGTTGGTTGACTTCCTTAAAGGTGTATAAAAGATACCATATTTATATATAAAGAATAAATACTACAAATAAGGACTATATTAAAAAGTTAATCCAGTAATGGCGAAAAGATAGGGCAATTGAAATGGAAGGAAGTATCGTTGGTGCATGCAATAACCTGTTCGAGCTATTGCTTGCACCGTAGATTCATTTTTAGTGAGTTTTGACGGTGCAAACGATAGCCTGATTAGGGACATGCAACAACTAAATAAGATGATTGGCTATCAAGAATGTACCATATATAAAAACTGTTTTGTTTTAGGATGTTTACAAATTTAATATTTTAATTGCTAAGTGTCATGACCACCATGCGTTAGTGATTTAGAGTAGGTAAACACTCATGATCATTGTAAAACCCCAATGTAAAGAAAATCATCATCATTTTAAACCACTAACAAAACAATCATAGAGTTTCATCCAAGCTTGCATTTCCACTTTCATTTGTCAAACTTATAATTTACTTAAAAAGGACCAAACTATGGGAAAATATTAAAATCTTCGGTGCAGTTAATGACACGTCTGTTATACTAAATTGAAGGATTGATGGTATAAATATCAAACTTGAAAGACTAAATCTAAGAATTCTTTTTCAGAAAGCTAGCATGATATTCGTGCGTTGTGGCGACGGGTACTCTATAATAAAACTTTTCAGATCCAATGGTATTCGTGCGTTGTGGCGACGGGTACTCTATAATAAAACTTTTCGGATCCATTCATAAAGAACATGCCACGTCAATCACTCTACATGCCGCATTATCTCATCATATGCAAAATTTTGGTCATGAGCGTCCCGGGGTTGCATATAGTTTAGAAGAAAGTTTTGGTTCTTATTTTTACTTTGAAAAAACTTTGAAAATGAGAAAACATTTGTGTTACATTGGTTTGTACAATGGAGTTAATAAACTTGTAGTTTCATTTCGGTGGTGTTTTTAAGAATGACATTACTTAAAAAGTTGACCAATCATTTGTTTTCTTTTATGTATCAGTGTATCTATTGGTTGTACGTATTGTTTAAAAATTTGTAACTACTTAAAAACCTAATTTAAGAAATCTCAAAAAGTTGAGCGGAGAGTAGACATCTTTCTATGTAAGTATGTATGTATGTGTGTATGTATAGATGAACTCTCATATCATCTAAGAGAAAATAGTGCAGTTAATTTCACTGATATTATGCTTCAAGAAATGGCATTTTTGGGCTAGGTAGTATGGGCCGGCAAGTGTGGGCTAGTTAGAGCATACCGAGTAGGATCATCTGTTTACGTTTTTTGTCAAGAATATTATCGGAATGGTTTTCTGTCACTCTGAAACGGTATTTCTGACGGTGTTCCCAATAGCATTTGGAGCATCGTCTTCCCCAAGACGCCATTTGACCTATTTTATTTTTCTTTACTTCTTTTTGCTATTTTCTTTTTTTCTTTTTTGTTCTTTTTTCTTATTTGTTGAAGAATGAAGAAGGAAGAACAAGATGATGATGATGAAGATGAAGAAGAAGAAGAATGAAGAAAAAAATAATAGTACATATTGTTTTTTGTTTCCGTTACTAATAACGGAAACAAAATTCCAATAATCGTGCTCTCCTTTTCCGGCCCGAGAGTAGGTAACTTGAAGTTCAAGGAACGTTGCGGAAGCCTCGGGATTAAGGTTTCACGAGTAGTTAATGTGCATGACAAGGTACCAAACATGCGCGTAACTCCATGGAGTTATGTGCATGTTGGAACAGAGATCGGATTGGATCATAACGATTCACCTTTTTTAAAGTGAACGAATGATATAAGTTGTGCTCATAATCTTGAAGCGTTGTTGCATTTACTTGATGGTGATATTGGTAAAGAATTAGGGTTTTGTTTGGAAATAAGTAATAGAGATATTGCACTTGTGAATGAAAGTTGTGATTCTTTGAAAGATGAGTATGGTGTGCCGGCGTATTGGAGGCAGGATATGAGAATGAAGGGATGGTTAGGGGTGGTGATGGGGGGTGGATCTTGCCGGAGCGGCCACGGTTGGATTGTCATCCGCCGGATACTGCTTACTATCTTGAACGAGTATTAAAGTTTGCTGCTAAAACTACTTCGAATGCACTTTGATTTGATTATATGTTTTTATGATTAATTATGGTTGGATAGATAAGGAAGTGTTGTACAAAAATTATGAAGTAATTTTGGTTTTATTTGTAGTATAAATTATGTTGTTTTGACCTAGACTGTAAAGACGTCATATCATTTGACATTGTAAAATGATATAATACTACTGAAATTTAAAAATAGAACATCAAACTCAAATGTTAATTTCAAGTCAAAGTAATATAGTTGTGGCGGCCGGTCTTTTTCGTTAGGCGTTTTTAATTTTTATCATCACTTGCTCAATATATGGAATATTTGTGTTTTTTTTCTTATTTCTGTAATACTATTTACTGAAATTATAACATGTGAAGCATACAAGAATATATATATATATATATATATATATTGCACACGTTTTAGAAAATAGTGTTCACATTCCCACTTAAATTCATCTAATATTGTTTTATACTTTTATATGTGAGGATATATCTTTGGCATGTTTTGTAGAACAACAAAAATAACTGAAATTTTACTTAAATAAGAAAATTAGAAGAAAACAAAAAGTGAGAAAAAGAAAAGCAGTATTATAATTCGATTAGTTTGACGAAAAGACTAATGGACCAGTAACGTGTAAAATGGATTCATAGAGTTTAAAATCTTATTTGAGATAGCATATGCATATATATATATATATATATATTATCAGAATATAAAAAGAAGAAATTTAAAGGAGAAGAAAAAGAAATATCTATTTAAAAGTTATTTTATTAAATCGAAGGTTAAATCAACTTTTTTTTATATATATATATATATATAAGAGTGGGTTCAAGGGAGAAAAAAAATTTGGTGGAGAAAGGGGAGAAAAGTTTTTTAACCCTTCGATTCGGTAAAATAACTCTTTGATTCAGTTTTAAATTATATTTATTTTTTATTGAATCATAGTTGTTTTTTCTGAATCATAGCTTTAAATATATTTTTCTTTCTTTTCTTTTTTAAATTTTTTTTTTTTTAAATCCTAGTAATATATATAAATACACGAAGTGGATTGTAAAATAACCGTTTAAAACTAAAGAAAAATTCGTTTGGTTCGTGTTTGGAATTAGTTATGACTTATGGAATGAGTTATGAGTGGAAATGCATATGATTTACTTTTTGAGTTTATGATAGACACGTGGCAAGTGTAATTGATTTGAAGTGGACTGATTGACCTGCTGGGTAACACCATCGACCACAAAAAATTAATCGATCGGAAACATTCAAAGTCCAATTGTGATTTGTATATTATTACTTTTTATTTATATATTAATCTTTTTATGATATTATTAGTGATATATAGATAAAAGATGATAATATACAAATCACCACTAATTAGAATACAATCGGTATTTCAAATAATTTATAGTATTGTCATGTCATATCATATCATTTTTTTTATTAACATTATATTCTCTAAACTCTCTACTTTATAAACCTCTTTTAAGTTTATAATTGGATCTAATTTTACATTTTTAACACCTAACTATTTTTACGGGTACATAGACGCACAAGAAAAGTTTTCTAGTCTCTTGATTAAATATAGGAGGCAGGAGAATATAGTAAGAAAGAAACAAAAAAGTATAAAAATCTTATAGGGATTCAATCCAGCCCCGGTTTGAGGAAAGAGAGATCGGGGAACGTTTTGCCCCTTCACCTACAAAAGGATTTGTTACCTGAGTGCCTTCCCAAGGCTGTTTGAGTCAAAACAATCTCGCTGAGGCGATCTAGTTATCCGGAATTTTCACTATTATTCTACAACCATTGAACCGTACTAGCTTCGTTATAGACTTGATACGAAATGTTCACCATTCGAACATTCGCTAGCTGGCAACACAACTTTTACCACCCAAAAAAAGATCTCAAGTGATTAGGCGGGGACAGGATTCGATTCGAACATGTAGTCTTCAGATCATGAGCTTGATGAGTTGACCATTCCTCCACCCCGCTTCATCCATTCTCATTCCAAATAGTCCTTGAATCTGAAGGTGTGTTAAGCATATAGTTATTGTGGTTACATACGGATTCAACCTCCCGTTTAAGAAACCTGCTTAACTTCTCCCCCTGTCATATACTCTCTCTCTCTCTCTTTCCGCTGATAAAGCAGTGCACGTCCAAAAAGAATTTTTTTCAAGACTTAATCTCCTATCTTGATCTTTCTCTATATTACCTTTTTTTGAAATTCACTTGAAAGTCCTTTTTTTAGTAGACCTGGGCATATACTATGGCGCGAAGTCTCTTCTCATCTAATAAGTCTCATTTTGGGGATATAAAGTTCATAGAGACGGACCTGGGTGCTTTGAACCTCCATTAACTTAGACAATTAATGCAAAGTTCATAAGAGTACTCGCCATCTCACTATGGACGTCCTCTATTGAAAATGCTTTAATGGAATGTGATGCAAAAGTAAAAAGAAGTAAACTGTAACAATATTATTAAATTTGGAAAAAGAAAAATAATATTATTAAAAATGTAAGTAACCATGAAATATGAAATACTCTAATCATAGATAGGACTCACAGGAAGAAACTTTATTTTCTAAATAATTGGTATCCTTACTTGACTAGTAAATAAATTCAAGACTGAATCTGATTAATTAAAATACTAAAAAATGTTTAAAATACAATTATGTTGTTTTAAGGCCTTAAATAATCTCGAATGGTTAAAATTACCCATGGCTCCCAACAAAGGGAGGAGTTCTGCAAGTTATACCATTTTTTAGTGACTGTTCAAATTTCGTTCAATGCTCATATTGTAAAAGTCAATATGCCACTTATGACGATGATATCATCTTATTTTCAATCCTATAATTATAATATTATGGGTTGCAAATTTTATGCACAATTCTTTAAAGGTTTTTCTTGCTCGAATTCTTTCATAGAACGTTTCCGCTAGCTCATTAATCACGTCCTCCTTTATAACGGAGTATGCATTTGTTATCCCACATTGATCTACAAAGATAAGTCTAGACATCTCGTTGATTCCATCTTAAATATTCATATTCTTTCGTTGGTTTTAGAATGCCAATTATACTGATAAAGTGATAACCAAATAGCCATAAACTTATAAGTTATTCTTTATTTTCTTTTTCTTTTGATTTGTCGACCATATGCATGTTCACGAGTTTGTGTCCACAATAACGAGTTACCTCAAGGCAACCCATGAAAGCTTCCACGAAAACCAAACACATTCTGGTTCTCTATTTATAACACTCGGTTTTCACACTTTGTGGCAAGTGGGAATCAGCCTAAATCAACCACCCACTCACTTCTTTCGTAACATACACTTCTCACAACTAATAATTGGAATAAACATATATACCACTAACTGATATATCATACATAAGGAGTGATCTCATGCATATTGACTGTTTTCACATGCGTTTTGGTGTGGCACAAATAAATCTTCTAATTATTTTGCATACTGAAATTCCATCTACACTCGTACACAACAAACTAATTTCTACTTTCTAGCTACAGGATTCTAAAGCAGTTTTTTAGAACACAGTTCTTTTAACAAATTGTGAATAAACCAATTTGACATTTCTCTTATCACATAGTTCGGTACTTTAGAGGTCTATTGTACACGACTGGGATCATAAAGATGAAAGAGGAAAATTGAGAAATTACAACAAACGTTTAGAAGCTCAAAGTAATCATATACGAGCAACATAAGAATTAGCTTGGGTAACATATCTCACCCATCGATAGGGATTATAAGTTTTTGACTTCTTTGCAATTTGCAAGTATTTCACCTACATGAAAAAACAAAAAATGGTTATCAAAGACTTCAGATTGCCTTACTATTACTATCCAAAGACTTTTACGAATAGATATTAGGAAGAAAAAACACACACACACACTAAAACTTAAACTTAAATCCTTAATCTCTCGATAATGACCAAACACAAGTATCAATAGTTCTTAATACCCTACGACAAGGCTATATTTTCTATAGGCATCTCATTCTATGTATTGGACAAGTGTTTCATTTTATATGTTTGACAAGGGTTTCACGCTTCCAACTAGAGAATGTCAAGATGGTTGGGTTTGGTAACGGCTCCAAATGTGTTTGGGTTCAAACTGGTCATTAAGAATTACAAGTGAAAACGTGTTGGGTAGTCCCGCTAACACTGTTCTGTTCATATTGAAGTTTACTTATAAACTTACGAATGCATTAACTATGTTTATTAAAAAAAAAAATAGAAATATCAATCTAAATCTTTAAATAAAACCATTTAGATGGTTGTATGCATTAATACAAACTTTGGGGGATTTTTGTTTGTCCCATTCGGCCCGTTTCCCTTTTAACAAACTTTTTGTTTGATGCATATGAACTACTTGACATAAAACATAACCCAATTTAACCCATTCATAAGAAAATGGGTCGAAATTGGCACCATACTTCCTACCCTCAAACCAAAACCACAAAAATGACAAAACAAATCATGCAAATTAGAAGGATAACAGAGTGGATATGCGGGCTACTGGACTGTTGTCTCAAGATCATCAAAATAAAATCGGTAATAAATCAAGAAACTAACCTAATGATTAATATTGTAACTGCACATAAATGGGCGAGTATACGAGAGACTACTTTCTTAAAAACCAGGTATGATATAAAAAACGACGTTTCTTAGTTTTTGTTCGAATTTCTATCTTACACTGTCAATAGGGATATTATTATATTCAAGATTTGGTTTATGACATGCATTTTGGGGGTGTGTGTGTGTGTGTGTGGGGGGGGGGGGGGGGGGGGATAGCAAATTTTGTGCAACGACTGTTGATAAGCTCCTTCAAAACAGCTTCTTACCTGGAGTCTTGAGCAGTTGTACATTGGTATGGTGAAGGTCATGCTGACAGGCCCAGCTTCTTTGGTTAAGTTACCTATCATGCCACCACAGGTCAAAGAGTTAGAAACAGTTTATGACATAAAATACAAGAATAAAGCCAAAGAAACCATCTTGTATACATCATTATCTGAAAGTTGGTATATAATCTTAAGAAAAGATACCATGTGATTCATGTGAAAATGTTAATTTGGCACGCAGTGTGTGTTCAGATCCACCAACAACCTGGAGCGAATGGTGATATCAGTAACCATATTACTATAATGCAATGAAATCAAAATCCAAAATAATAGATCCAAGAAAAGTATAACTTAATTGACTGAACAATAGCACTTCAGGACAAGAAATAACCTTCTTTAACCCCCACTCAATTTTCTTACTCGGTTCCTTGAAATCAGTCACTTGTCCAACTGATCCGGGTTCCAACTCAAAACTAACTCTGAAATTATATCAAAATACGCATTAAAACATTGAGGTTTGCTACACATAGATTATCAATTACATTTAAATTAAAAAGGTTTTGACTGAATTCAGCAAATGTGAGCCTTCTTCTTAAACTATTTAGGGTGGTACCGCCTCATGGAACCCCATATTCCCTTCAGACTCATTCGGGTACGTATCATGAGCATCAATTTTACATGGAGGTGACAAAAAGGGCGGGTCTGACAGGTTATGTAACGGGTCAAAATGTGTAACTTCTTGTATGGGTTGGCTGACTCAAAACACTTTATGACTAGAACTTTTCTTATATAAATGATAACCGTGTCAAAACATGACTACGAAAATTAACATATTTCAAAAGTAATCCATTTTTTGAATAAGCAGACACAGGAGGTTTTATACATAATAAATAAACACTTCAGACTAGTGTCGAATCATTCAACATATTTCCTTTTTAGTTGGTTCTTCTATTTTACCTTCTAGACCCATTAGAGATAACACAAACCATGAGTCAACCGATTATTGGGTCGTAATAGCAACCTATATGTTGAGAATGAACAGCTATACGAAAAATTCCTTAAACACGAGAATATAACATATTTATCAGAAACAATCATCTGCAAACATCAAGTTGTCGCCTGGTTGGTCATTTCCGACTTTATATAAATGCGCTTTTGCTTAAATGCAATTAAAAACAGTAATATTTTATCTTAACTGCAATTACAATCTTACTACCCATCTGCAAGAAGAACTTAATCCACACCCATCTACTTACCCAAATACTTATGGTTATGAGAAATAGTTTACTTTAGCAGGTTTTATAATAGACTTGAGTTTGTAGCAAACGTATAAGCAATTACAATCTTACTACCCATTATCACCAGATTCTAAGAGAAACCAATCTTGAAAACACAGATGTAATTGCTTGTGCGTAAAACATAATCTGACTACCCAAGATCTCTAGAATTTAGAAACATAGTCTTAATTAAAATCATATAAGGACTACCGTACATAGCTGGTAAGTACCTGGAAGTGTATTTTGGAACCGGCATCTGAACTACAACTGTATTTGCAGTGATATTTTGAGGGAACTCGGCACGTATTTTCAGAATCACCTCAGCCTAACAAACAAGAAAAATACAGGTAAACAGGTAAATATAGGAGGTTTCCCTGTCCAGGTTACCCGGGGAGGGAGAGTATTTTTACTCAGATGTACGCGGCCTAATTGGGGTATCCCCGTGACCGCTTCCGGCCCTTTCCCTGACCACTCCAAGGTGTGCAGCTAGTGAGGTTTGAACCTGAGACCTCTTGTGAGCAGGTTGCAAAAGTCGGCCTAGTCGGAATTTTTGAGGTGGCCGACCCGCCTAGCCCAAGTCGCTACGAAAAGTCGGTCAACGAAAGTCAACGGGTCAAAGTCGGGATTAGTCGGAGAAAGTCGGGATTGGTCGGCTGTTTTGGTCAAAGTCGGTCAACTTCGGTCTTTCAAAATCACACAAGCACAGGCTATCTCGGTTTTTCAAAATCACGCATACACGCACAAAATCACGATTGGCTTTCTGAGTTTCTCAAAATCACGCACACACACACATACCTGGGTTTCTTCAAGGTTTGCTTTCATTTTTAATTTCGATTTTTGATTACCTGTGATCACTGCTGGAAAATGGCAGACGCACCCCTAGGGTTTTTGTAAGTGGGGTTCTGTGATTTTTTGAGAAGACAATTGGGACATTTCCTTATTTATATATATGGAGATAATGAGCAGATGCTTGTTAAAAGTTCTAAAACAAACCACTAAGTTTCCAATGGTTGCAAATTAAACCCTGACTCGTTTCTTTACTTTTTATTTTGAGAAAAAGAGATCCTTATAAAAATTAAAAGGTCAATTCCTAAGATTATTTTTATGTTTCTAGATGATTATGTTAAAGTTTATGTTTATGTTTATAGTTCTCTTCTATATTTACACATATAATTTTGAAATTTATAATTTATATATAAAAAGGTCAACAAAAGTCAAAATCCGACTAATCCCCGACTAGTCCTTCCAAGGTCCCGACCGACTAGCGGCTTTTTCAACCTTTTGTGAGGATATCAAGACGCCACCACTAAGCCACCTCAGTGATGGTATAATCCAGTAGTGTACTCTACTTAGGTGGACAGTGGACACTGATATGCTGATGACATATATAATTGCAACATGACTAAATGGCTGATGACAGTTAGAAACTAATATTGACCAAATTCTATACGATTAGGTCAATTTGGGTAATGTTATATCTATAGAAGGTCAAATGGGTCAACCTAAACAATTTAACTACAAACGGGACGGTTAATGAGTCGAGCGGGTCAAACGGGTCGAAAGCCATCTAAAATGTGTTTAAAAACATAAAGCATTCAAGATATCTTCACTAAATAAAATCATTTATTATTGTCATAATACAGTTTTGTACTCATATTTAAAACATCAATTATTTACAAAAATTAGGAAGTGTTGTTGGGTTGGCCTGACCCGTACTATAAATGAACCATTTTAGCCCAAACCTATTTGACCCATTACCCAACTCAAGATCAGGCTTTAGGTAGGTGATGTATAACTGAATGGAGCAGATATCTACCTTAAGAGATCCTGCTTCTTCAATCAGGGTATTAATACGGAAAGGTGGCTTAAATTCCTGGGTCATGCGATAATTCATCACAGGGAATTCACCATCAGGGGGCACCTGACAAACAGGAGCAAAATTTAGCATCAAATTCAACAAAAACACAGGGTAGGTACGTCATGTAAAACAGCTAAAACTTGGCTGGTTACTTACAAGAGTCAAAGTTCTATCCACATCAAAACTATCAAGATGTACGGATTCATGGAAATTGCAATCATCTAGCATAACCGCTCCTGATCCACTAGAACCCCCATAGTCTGTTGAACAAAGCATAATTTGATAAGCGTCTGAAGGCAGATAACACTTAGAGTAAAAAAGCTGTTAACTTGGACAGTTGGATATGCTGATATTACTAGCTGCTACATGTGGCAAAATGGGTGGGTTGAGTAATGGGTCAACTGGATTTGGGTCGGAGTGGACAAACCCCCAACACGTATTTGTCAATTTTTCTTGTTTGTAAATAGTTTGTGACCTAAAAATGATTACAAAAATATACTATTAGAATAGCAATATATTTGCTTCTAAATAGAATGATTTACAACACGTTAAGAATTTAGGTAGGGGTTGGGCGAACTATGACCCATTTCTCCCGTTCATCCCACTTTATATGTTCCAGTTTAGCTATTTTTTCTACTTAACCCCCGTTTGACCAGTTTCTAGATAAATGGGTTGAAATTGGCACCTCTACTATCTACCATGGTGTTGGATCTCTATAAATGCAGTTAATTTACAAGTATATCATATAAGAATGGACAGTAAAAGTAATACTCCAATGCTGGATACATGAATAAAAAGATTGAATACGATACCATATACTGATCTGCTACCTCTTCCTATATTCAGGTCTTCATTCAGAGCTAATCGAATTTCTGGATTCCCAGAAAGATAACTCTTCATTTGAATGGTTCCATCTATCTCAGAAGTTAGTATATATCCCTGTTCAGATCACACGCAAGTTGCGTATATGTATTCAGAATAGTGTAAGACATGGTTATCAAACAAACTTTCATATGCATAATCAGAATAGCGTAAGACATTTTTATCAAGCAAAACTAACATATATGTAATAGTATATCAAGCAGAACGGCCGATGCAAACTTAGCAATATTCACATATATGGTTCTAAAGGACTAGTTAAACAATCAGTGAACATTTAAATAAACTATTTCTGTTTTCTTTCTATACAGAAGAAAGATGCACTTTTGAAACTAGAAGAAACTGATAATGAGTAGGTAAAGCACATGTCTGATATGAAAGGCTCCCCCTGTCCCTTTCAGTGAAGAAGTTGTACAGTTTATACACAAAATCAGATCAAACAGAGAGTTTTTCTTTTCTGATTGTTGCATCTCACACTTCCAATTCATTCCAAGTTGAAAAAGTCAGTTCCTTCCCTCCTTTTTATTTTTTCTAGAGTATAGTCCTTTTGGATGCATTACTAGTTCCTTCCGGATACCGGATCAATGCGCATCATGCCCCCAAGTCCGTGTAGTGGTGGAGAGTTAGCCATAAAAGATCTTCTTGAAGGACAGTTTAATTCACTCAGCTTAGATCCTATATATTTTGTACAGGGTAAGGCCGTGAAGGCGTGCTTATAGACATAAACACTCTAGTATACAAGATGATGCAACCATCTCCTCATTTCTAAATACTTAGGTCAGAAGACATGACAATGCTACACATTACTTCAAGTTGTACAATATAAGCATCAAAATAGTTCCATGGGCATCTCCAAACTACCAGAAGTACTTGGTTTATATAAAAGCATTAACTGGAAAGGATTAATAAAGTCAAACACAATACTCACACTAGAGCTGAACGTAAGACTTATTTTTTCAATTATATCCACGAAAATTTCCTCCCTCTTCCTACCCCCAGGTTCGTTCGCTACAACTGATTTTGTGACAGCTGTCCCTGGCATTCTTTTGTTCCCTTGCTGCATTCATCAAATGTTGCAGGTTACAAAAATATCTAAATGCAGTAAACTTAAAGAGAGATCAGCCAAAAGCAATATAATTTTAACAACATATACCATGAAGAGGGCAGCCGGACCAAGAGGTGGCATATGGGTTGCATCAATCATGATTGGCTCATTGAACACGGATGACTTTAGAACTTCAGTTGATGTGGTTTGCACATAACCAAAATCCTGAGTTCAAAATTACAGGTGAAAATCATTAAAAGCTGTCATTACTCCCATATACAATTTGCAGACTTCAAATTCCGTAGACCCAGCAATGTCATATAGATGGAGAAACTTACAATAACTTCGTCAAGTAATTCATACATAAGCACAAAGTTTTTCCTAATAGAATCCTCATTGAGGATGCCAAGGTAATCTTTGGTAACACGTGCTATTCTTTGTAGAAGTTCCAAGATAAGAGATGGTGACACATTTGCTCTAGTGGTTGCAACAAATAGCAATCCAACCACCTTTACATGAAAATAGTTGATGCCATCCACGTTCTGTAATAACAAATCAGTACACTATATCATCAGCAACCAATATGTTAACATAAACAGTCAAATTTAAAACTAATTTCTGCCTGGTGTAACTGCATAAGATGCAATGGCAAAAATCAAGTTACAAGAATTGAAGGTAATAGCCGTAGGAATGATGACTTGAAAAGTCTAAAATTAAAATGTAAATCAATGAAGTCTAAGGTTGTATCACAGTAGTGAATCTATCAAATACCAAGTTTGAAGAATATAATAAACATTAAGATAGATAACCAAGGACAGTTGGACATAAAGGTTGTAAAGTGGACCAAGTGGTAGTGCATCTATTTAAGTTTCAGAAAAGAATTATTAAAGGGGAAGATTTAAGTGGGAACAAATAATGGCCACAGAATACACAGAGAGTAGAGTAGCATTTTGAAAACAACTCAACGCTGACTGCTGGGAACACAGCTAGCAAAGTCCCTCATGCGACAGATTGACAGGAAATCTATTTAATACCAAAATGTAAACATTGTACATTTTAGAAGGTACCTACAAAGACAGGTGGAGCCTCCGTTTCCCCATCCTCTTTCCAAAACTTTACTTTACGGAAAAAAATCTCCGCACTTCCTTTTTGTACATCACCACGATCTGCATCAGTGGAAAAAGCCAGAGAGAAATATCAATAGACTGATTATCCCACTTAAGTAACTGACCACCGTCATATCAGCTAATCAGACTATCTACTGCCCCATGTATCATGTGCACATACGCCTGTACGTACTTCCAGATAGTAGCAACTGTAGTTGTCTATATTGATACTAAGATACTAAAACAATGGGTGATGTTTAGCAATATGCAAGCCACTTTCAAAATTAAGATCCTAGTCTTCAAAAGCATATACTGTAACCGTTAACCTAAAACTTTTTAAGTCAAACTGAATCTCATCATATAGGTATTCCACAAGACTCACTGAATTTTAATCTAGGTTAACTCATAATTGCAAGTAATCAGGCATATAACAAAGCACAAAACCTGCCTAATTGCATTAGTAATATGAAACCTAACATAAACCACATGCAAGCAATTATAACAGGAGAACTCACAATCACGAAAGACAATGTTATCGCCTCGCTGCGATAATACAAAAAACTGCGAGATCATGGCAACCAACCCTAATTCCTTCTTCCCTGATCCAACTCTGTCTGTAGCAAAACAAAGATGAAACTTCAATTAAAGCTAAATTGATTGCGATTTGAATAATTATTATCTGCTACAACCATTAATTTTAGGTATCTAGTGAAAAGAGTGAGAAATTCAGAAGCGGTTAAATTGGAATTTGATTAAACAAAGATCAACGATGCGAGTCGATGATTAAAATGATGAGATCTGATAAACACACCGCAACCAGTCGTCACACAGATTATTTATATGGACGGTATATGTAAAACTTCGATCTTGTTTAAAGTTTTACCGATAAGTAATTAAAAATTGGGTTCACATTTATTTAAAATATTTTATCTTATAAATAATAATAATAAATAAATAAATAAATATAAATAAATAAATATAATAATAATAAATAATAAATAAATAAATAATATAAATATAATATATAAATATAATATAAAAAGCGGGTGATAACATCATCAAAAACTCAATTGACCAATCAAATTGTTTAAATGAAAATTTTGATGACATCATTGTAACAAATTATTATTTAAATATCAATTAATTTAATTTAATCATGAACCACTAATTACTCCGTCATTTTCTTCCAAATAAAACGTAAATTATAAACAAAAAATTATTCCCAATGTTTTCAATTCTTCATCCCCTACCCCCACCATTCTCACATATCCTCTTCAGCTTCATCAATGGCAGATAAGTCTTGCACTCTTGTTATTCCTCTTCTTCACCAACCACCGTTAACCAACAAAATACCTTTCCACCATAATTGAAATTCGTATCCAAATTAGAAGCCAGTTTGATTGTCAAAGATTATGGTATCCTATATCATATGCAACACCATTATATAATATGTTCATTTTGCTAGGCCATCTGGTTTAAATCATCATTAGATATTGGAGCCTCAACGTCTTTATTTTCCTTGAATATAGATGTGCTTTTATTAGCCCTTTGTCAAATAAAGTATTGATTTTTATTGTGGGATTTTATTCAAGAACTTAATTAGTAAGTTACCAACTGTTTAATGAAATGTGTAGGTGAGTAAATTCTGAAGTTTGATTGAACTGTGAAGAACTTTTAATTCACATTATTGTCAGACTATCAGCGAGCATGAAATCTCATTTTTGTTGGTATGCATCAAGCTTTGCAATTCTGAGTGAAAGTCGTGCAAGTGATATAATGCTGAGGTTTCATAATTGTTACAGAACTAAGCTTCTTTTATAAGTTTTTGTGTTTGCATTTTATAGTTAAATGTAGCTGAAAATTAGTATTTTACATATAAGAATCTCGATGACAGAATATTTATTTTGTGATTATCACCACAAGATGAACAACTGCAGAATGTGGAACTTCATATATGTAAATATTTATGGCACGGGCTTAACTTTATAATGTAAACTTTTTGATGACATTATTATCTGTCATCATGAATGCATTGGATTTTTATATTGCCTCCGACGTCTGTAGGCTCTTTAAAGAATTACTTATTCAATTGAAGTGTATATATCCTCTATGTTTAAAAATTAAAATGGTTTGCTATATGTTACATCTTTTAGTTATTTTCCCATTAGATCAAATATATCTCTTTAATGGCTAAGATACACATTTCTCTATATTTTGAACTGAGTATTGTTTCTACCAATTGTAATAGATTCTTTGATTATCTAGCTTTCAATTTGATTACAAAGACCATCACCATTATTCCTAATAGATTTAATGGAAAGAAACCATTATGTTCTTTTATATGTTTGTTATATCTTTAGTTTGTTTCTTGATCTTTTTAGTTGCATTCTTAATTTCAAGTTGGTGTAGTCCAAACCATGCACCTATGTAGATGGTGTAATGTGCTTTATGCATGAAACTCCCGAAAATGGATCTAGAGACACAAACTTATAGCTTCTTATTGCCTTAAAACCGCGTTTTATACCCATCTTACTTGTAGTGTTACATATCAAAGTAGACTACCTTTTGCTTTCAGATACAACCTACTTGGTGCCCTCTCCAAGCAAGCTTTGACCGATCATATGTAAGATCATTTTTTTTACTAATACATTATTAGTGTAGAATATAAAACAGATTCCAGTTCTAATATTCCAGTTCTAGTATTTTGGCTTTTTTTTAAAAAAAACTTGATTGTAATCAGTTTACATATACTTTCTATATATAGAATTTGAGAGGCAGATATTAAGTAATGTGGTGATGGCTGGTGTTTCTACTTATAGTAGTGGAGTGGTGTTTGATGTATGAAGGTACCTTCCAATTTCAGGCATACACATCAATCTTCGCATAAAACTAACTTTTTTTTTTTTTATCTTTTGGAGTTGTTTTAGTACAAAAGTTGAAACCTTTTTCTCAATTTTTATATGAGGTCCATAAAATTCGAGAACTAATTTGACCCTTGTGCATGGTCATTAGTTTTTTTATGTTTGTCAATGTGGGAAGCTCATTGATATGCATGAATTCAGGGAAAATATGATGCATGCATTTGAAACAGTAGCACCTGAGGCTCCATCAAGTTATCAATTAGCTCTAAGGAGCAATAGCTCGACTTTTCTCATTGGCCCACCAGGTTAACTTTCTCATGGAGCGTCATATTGTCCAAGGAACGCTTTGACTAGAATTTATAGTAATTTTAGACTTATATATCTATATTCGTTCAATGTATATATGACATGTTATAAGATGATTTTTACAGTTCGATTGAGACTTGTTGTGTTAGCTTATATTGAGAGCATAAAATTAGAGTGATTTAGTAGGCTTTATGTTAGGTGTTCTTTGATGTGACAAAAGCCCTAATATTTCGACGATGGCATTGCCTGCCAAGTTGGTTGATAGTCGGGTTCATAAGGCTCTGTTTGCACCGGCCATTTTTTATTTGCACTTTTCAAATGTTTAATGATTGGTTACTTTTATTGCAAATGTCCTGGCTGAAAAATGTTTTTTTTTTGCTGTTGTTGGATACACACTCATATGGAGTAGTGATTTGTAATCTGTTTTTTTATTTCTTTTAGTATCTTTCATGATTTATGGTGTTACTGATTGAGTCTTAGTTTATCACTATTTGAATTTGACATGCACACCATCTCTGAATTATTGAAAATACAAGTCATTTACTTTAATCATATATGTTTTCTTTGTGGGAAGATCATTTGGGACATAATGACCATCATTTAACTGTTACAAGAAGAGTAGCCAGCTAGCTACACCTTTTTCTCAATATTCCCAAGCTCATTATGGCATTTCGAACAAACTCATTGCAGCTCAGAGGTAATTCAGATACGAAAATTACAAAAATGTAGCACTCAATGACATAGTCATTGGAAATTGAAAAAGCTTCTCCAGTGTTGGTTCAAGCACCATTAGAGGAAGGACCTTATGATTTTGCCATCGATTTTCTTATATATGTTGGAAATCACTTGTACTTATCACCACCAATAAGCGCAAGAAGGAGATCCACCTAATAGAAATTAAGATACATCCAAGAAACATGTGATGAAATGCGTAAAGAGTCCATTGTAATTGAAACAAAAGTTAAAATATTTATTAACCAATTCTTGAGATTTTATACATTTTTACTTGATAAAAGTTTGCTCTACCAATCGACGATACGTGTGTATACCCGGGTTTAAAATCTAGTTTTTTTATATAAGAATCATATTCTAATTCTAAAAAATATTATTTGGGAGAGAGGCAACATGGTAATTTCACTAAATAGCCAAAATCAAACTCTTTTCATGCGTTCACTCTCATGCAGATGCATTCAATAATTAAAATAAATAGAAAACAACACTCACTCCACTCTTTTCAGGTAAACCCTATAAAAACAAAAAAGAAACACTGACTCTCTTCTCTCACATAAACCCCAATTGAAATTGATCTAATTCGAGATCTATCGATTCGATTCAACACCTATAAGTTTGATTTCTATTATCTTCTCAATTCCTATCGTAGTTACACTGTAGGTATATAATTTTTTGTCGACTGATTCGTAAACCTTGGTCTTCTAAGACCTCCCTCCCTTTCTCAAGCCTTTGATTTAGCCCATCCTAGATTTCGGATACCCGAACAATATTGTCGGCAAATATCAGGCACCACGGAATGCTCTCATGCATCCTACGCGACAACTCGTCCAGGATTAAGGTAAAAAGGTACCAATTAAGGGATGATCCCTGATATAGGCTTAGTTTTGTTGGGAAATACTCAGTATTTCCCATTGGTGTCATTACGCAAGTCTTCGCCCCTTCGTACATATCACGAATAGCTCTAATGCCTATATCCATGATTACTTTATCATTGAGGGTCTTCCAAATTAGCTTGCTTGGGACACTATCATAGGCTTTCCCTAGGTCTAGGAAAGCCATGTGCAGGTTTCCTTGTTTATCCATATACTTCTCCATAAGAATTATGATAATGTGTATCGCCTCTATTGAAGAATGTCCTGACATCAAACCGAATTGGTTTTCTAACACATTTGTCTCACGTCGAAGTCTAGTCTCAATCACTAGCTCACCTAGCTTCATGGTATAACTAAGTAGTTTTATACATATGTAGTTGTTACAGATTAGTGTGTCACCCTTGTTTTTGTAGATCGGAATAATCTCACCGAGGCTCCATTCCTCTTACATTTTAGCACTTCTAAACGTCTTGTTGAAAAGACTTGTAGCTTACCTCACTCTACCGTCTCTAAGGTACCTCCATGCCTCTATGGGAATTTGGTTAGGTCCTACAGCTTTGTGTCTCCCCATCTTCCATAGGGCCGACTTTATTTTCTCTTGTCTAATCCTCATGTAGAAACAGTTGTTTTGTACTCGTTGTCTTATATCATTGCTCTCTAATTCTTTGCTTTCGTTAAAAAAAATAGAGAAGTACTCTCCCCATCTTTTCCTAATAATGTGATGTAGATATTTTATTTAAAAAGTTAGGATGACGCGGTAGAATCGGAATGTATTAGATCATGTAAAATGTAATGCAGTGGAACATCACCCAACTCCATCTAACACACCACTAACCGTCACACACACACGAATAACCCTCTACCAGTCACCCTCGAACACCCTAACTAATAGTTTAACACACTATTCACCGCCGGATCAGTTCGTCGTCACACCATCTGCCATCGAACCAGTCACCGGAACACACAACAACCATCTTCTTTTTCGATTTGAGGTGTCTAGGAGTTGGTGTTCGATTTGAGATTTATGTGTTTTTGATTCTTTGGTGGTTCCTGATCTTTAAATATTGGTAGGTTATGGCTAAGTGATTTCCTCTCAAAAAGACATTAACATACGGGTTGGATGAAAAAAATATTATAGAAACTATTTATTAAACTCATAAATAGATAAAAAAGAATTTGCTATAAAAAAAGAAAAAGAAAAAGAAAAAAATATAAAGAAGATTATTCATTTGGTTTTACTAAAAAAAAATTATAAAATTGGAAGATTTTAAAAACCTTCATAACCATTGAAAGAGAAATTATGTCATTAACCATTATTTACATTCCATTTCCTTCAAGAAATTACCAGCCAAACGTGATTGTCATTTAAAAATGAGTTGAATTCCATCATATTTTGAAAATAAAACGTGTTACATATTTTAATAATAGGGGATAGTATATAGACCATGGACAGTAACTATAAATTGCCTTCTGACATATAAATTTATTATACAATATAATATAAAACATAATACATAATAGGGGATAGTATATGTACTATGGACATTACAATTCTTATGTGCTATCCACGAATCACCTTTCTAATAACTTCTTATATCATTACCCCTTATAAATTATTTATCTACTTTCTTTAAAGATTTACACTTGTAAAGATTGGAAAAGATAAAATTACCCCTACTTACAAAGGAAAATACAAAACTACCCATAACTACATTAAACAACATGATACTGTCTATAAATAAACATATATAAATTTGGAAATCACAAATAGGGCTTAGTGCAGGGGAATGCACTCAACTATTATGCGATGTCTATTATGTGTACCCAACTTACGTTTGCTATTTTTAATGCATCTAACTTTCAAAAAATTTGTTTTAATGAATTATATAGTACTTTTGATGATATGTCAATATCTATGGATGCCATGTGAAACCTTAAACAAATGACACGTCAGCAAAATACATTAAAACACAATTTTTGAAAGTTGGATGCATTAAAAATAGCAAACGTAAGTTGGATACACACAATAGACATCACGTAATAGTCGGGTGCATTCCCCTACAATAATCCCTAACAAATAAGTCAAACTAGAGTTAAACATCAATACGACCAAACTAATAATAAAACAATATTATTTGTATCAATTATGTGTCAGTTAATTATTATTATTATATTTCTTAATCGATTTCAAATATCTTATTCACTCCATAACGAGCCTTTACTATTTTACATAATTTATCTTCTAACTTTATGATATGTGCATTTTTATTCCCTATTTTAATGGAAACAACACCTAAAAAATAGTACCCATCATTTTCCCTACATAATATAATATAATATTAATATTTAATATTATACAAGATATGAAAGAATTATAAAGATTAACAAAAATATATTATATTATGACTATTTACAGTATAATACAATATAATATCAATTAAGTAATAATATGAGTAGTTAAGAGTTTCATACAAAATGTAAATTATGAATTCATTCATTTGATGGAATTAATACATTACACTTTCTTCGATGTTGTCGAATAAACACACAATGAAATCGATTTGAACTTCATTTTAAGTTTTTAACAGTCAAACATGACATGTATGAAAATTTTCAATTCAATTGAATTTCAAGAAACAAACACCTCCTAAAAGTTATAAATAAATTTACAATAGTTGAAAATTTGTAAAAACTCGTTACTAGTTATTACACTCATATCCAATTTTAATATTAATATACTTTTATGCATACTATAATATCGTAATATGTATTTAATACTCATTAAGTAAATAAGTATTAAATTGATATAATATTCCTTCTAATGCATATTTTAATATACAAAAGTATTATTAGGTTCGTTCTTTTCACTTTATCGTGTGTGACCCCGAACCCATACTAGAAAACTTCTATAGAAAATAACTTCGGAAATTAAAACTAATCATTTATTTTGTAGTTTCGAATTGAGTTCGAATTTGTCTTATATCCTGATTTAGCCAAGTTTGATACATCTTAGATTACTTTTAAACGCAATTCGAGTTTGTATCATAAAAATTCATCAATCTCTTAATCCAGATTCAAATTGAACATAAAGTAATTAAGTTGAATTCAAGCTCAACTCATATGATATACAACTCTATTACAATTTTATAATTACAATTAATAAAAAAATCTAAAGTAATTGTAAATTAGCTAGAAGCCATTAACTAGTTATTACACCTATATCAGTTGACATTTGACCAAAATCCCATCCGATGAAAACAACGTTAGATATATCGAATTCAAAGACAAAATTGTTGGTAGGACGGAAACAACATTAGAAGTCGCAGCTGCCACCTTCCGAAATCTCCGGATATGGGCCCATTTATTAATTAAATTAAATAAAATATATAACAATAAAATTAAAAAATATATATATATAAACCCCCACCCAACTCACCAACTAAAAATATATGCATACACTCTGAAACTAACGCCACCACAGTAAACCCTGAAACCACCAATCAGCCACGATGTCTGCGGCGGTGATGTCAGCCATGGGTTTCACCTCATCATCATCAAAAGATTATTCCAAATTCAAAACCCACATTATTCCCGTTCAATCCTTCAATTTGAACTCACCAACTTCCCTTTCCGTCCGTACAATCAACAATTATGTATCTTTATCAAAACCCGTTATCCACAACGAAGACCCCAACAAGTTTCCGATACTTCTCGCGTTTTCTGGCGACGGCGGTGATGGAATCGGAGACGGAAACAATTCCGGCGGCGGTGGCGGCGGTGACGGTGGTGGTGGGAATGAGAATGAGAAAGAGGCATTGATGGTGTTGGCTCAAGTGGGTAGGTCGTTGGATAGTTTACCGAAAGATTTGGCGGCTGCGATCGGGTCGGGTCGGATACCTGGATCGGTTGTGAAGAGGTTTTTGGAGCTGGAAAAGAGTCCGTTTTTGAAATGGTTGATGAAGTTTGGTGGGTTTAAGGAAAGATTACTTGCTGATGATTTGTTTTTGGCAAAAGTTGGCATTGAATGCGGCGTTGGTATGTTTACTAAGGTATGTATGACCTAATTTAATTTTTTTATCATTAGAAAAATAAATAAATACTCGTATTGTTTTGTTGATAAACTGATATTTTTTGGGTAACTTAGTTAATTGTTGGTAGAATTGAGAGTAGTTTATGTTTTTGGGTATATGGCCAGTATCGACTGAGTGCGAAAATACTAGTGATTTTGGAGCTATGGTTTAGGCATTGATTTGGATGAATTTGATATGACCTAATTTTTTTATTATTATTATTATTATAAATAAATGAAAATGAATATAAAAATGTTAATCGATTTTTTGGGGATTTTTTGTTGAATTGATTAATTGTTGGTAGAATTGAGAGTTAGTGCACGTTTTTCTGTGCGAAACAAATAGAGATTTTGGAGATATGATTTAGGCATTGATTTGTATGAATTTGATATTTGTGTGTTTAGAACGAACTGTTTTTGAAATATTAGGGTTTAAAGTTGGAAATTATTGTATGGTAGTTTTATAGAGGTTTACTGGTTATGAAGCTTCTGTGATTGAAAAGACCTGTTTTTATATTTAATGTTGTTAACAACTTTGTGTTGTAACGGAAACTGGTGAATTAGGTGATAATATGTTGGCTCAAAAGTTAAATATGAACTCTTTTTAATGTGTGTTGCAAAGAGTCGTATCTTTCCTGTATGTTGTAAATTAAGTAAAATGTAGAAAAACGTGTGTAACTTCAAAGTCTTTCCTTTGTGCAGTATCCCTTTAGTCATATGAAAGTTGCTACACCTTCGGTTTTGGGATGTTTCATGTAAATAGATTGTTCGATTATCATTACGTAAGAGTTACTGAGCTTCATATTATCATTATTCTTGTAATGAAACAATTGTTCATATTATCTTTAACTTCGAATTATCGAAAAGGTGAGCCAAGTCAGAGAGTCAGACTTTTAGTTAAATGGAGGGAGTATTGAAAATCAATATAATTCTTGCTGACTAGCTTGGGTTCTATGTACTCCCTTCATTACGAGATGTTAGTTGTTTAAGGATTTGGCATGCTGGCTTAGGAATATAATCAATGTAGAAATGTTTTATTATTAGTAAATGTACTTCCATGTTTAGCCTTGTAACCTGTTAACCGTTATACTTCTATCCTTAAGATAATGATAAATTATAGTAGCTATTTAAAGAGACTAATTGATTTTTCCCAGGTTATCAGTTATCTGAACGACTAGTACTATGAAAAGGTTAGAAAATTATGAAGTACAGGGGAGTAATTGCTATGTGTCTATATCTGGTTTATGGATATGATCGGTGTTCTAGAACTTTAAGAACTTCATCTAGCACAGTGTAAACTTTTGTTTATAGTCATTAATTCTTGGACTAATACGAGTGAAAATCTTTTGAAATGGCAGTAAGTCCCAGTAAGAGTTTGTACATATAACTACATAAGGTTAAATAAATTTCGAACGAATCTTTTTGAGAATCCGAACAACTGCATTTACATTCATTACTAAGGTCTTTCTTGCAAATGTATATTCACATTTCCTGTTCTGTAATAAAAAATATTCTCATCAATCAACATAAATGTGTAATAATCTCTTACACGATGTATGTCAGACTCTTGCAGAATATGAAAAACGCAAAGAAAATTTCTCCAAGGAGCTGGAAATTGTTTTTGCAGATGTGGTATGTTATATTTTAGAGCCAAATGTCGTTATTTTTTCTAACAGTTAAATGATCTTTCATCGGATAACTATAATTTCACTTTGTTACATTCCCAGGTGATGGCCGTAATTGCAGATTTCATGCTTGTTTTTCTTCCTGCTCCTACTGTGTCTCTTCGACCTCCCATATCTCTCAATGCTGGACGTTTAGCCAAGTTCTTCTACAACTGTCCTGACAATGCTTTCCAGGTTATTATTTTCTTCTTTTTTATGTTTAAGTTTATAACTATTTAATTATTCGGAGGTTAATGTCAATGGAAGTTATATGCATCGAATAATACAAATTTTCTTTCATACATGCTTCAGACTGCTCTGGGTGGAACATCGTATTCATTACTTCAGAGATTGGGTGCCATAGCGGTATGAATGTTTCTTTGTTTGTTAAATATGCAAGTTTGAGTCAATTAATATTCATGTATCTAATGTTTAATTGGATTTTTTTTCAGCGTAACGGGACAAAGCTTTTTGGTGTGGGAACTGCATCATCACTGGTATTATGATATTCTTATATGTTTTATTTGTTACCAGTTCTGTTAAGTTAATTTCAAAATGATACTTGTGGAACAAGGTATATGTTATACACTTGCATAGTTGCATGATATAGCAACCAACAAAATTAGCAGCATAGTCATAGTTGTTTGCTATGTAATGCGATAAAACCCTAATGTAACTTCTATACTAGATTTCTTTTTTGGGGAAGTATGACTACAGTTTGTAATAAATTTGGAAAATTTGATTTGTCTATATATTGTTAGATCGATTTCCTTAAATTGTGGAGCCTTATTAATTGATTTTTAAATGGTGTTCAGGTCGGCACGGTTGTGACAAATACACTGATAAATGCTAAAAAGGCTGTTCAGAAACCTGATGATGATGAGATTGAAAATATACCCGTCTTTGCAACCAGTGTGGGATACGGTGTTTATATGGCAGTTTCTAGCAATCTTCGGTAAGATTCAGCTGTCATCATGATATCTGGATAGCTACTTTTCATACTACGTTACTTGTCTTTATGTTGCAAACAAATCATCATTCTTTTGAAAATGTAGATGTGGTAAGATGGGCGGGTTGGTTGATGGATTAAAATGGATAATTATTGGTATGGGTGAGACACTGAGACATGTTGGATCATCCCGAAACCCTTTTTGTTCCTTTTTATAGATAATTTTTGTGTTAAATATGATTACAGTGTATATTATTACAATATTAATCTGATTTTCTGAATAAAGCAATTTTGTTGGTCGTATGCATTAAATATACACTTTAGACGACTTTCGACCCGTTAAAAACGTATCTTGAATTGACCCATTTATAACTAAATGGGTCGAAATTGCCACGTCTACGAAAGTGAAAAAAAGCACTACACTTGGCAAGAATGACAATGATTTTTGATTAAAGGTGTCAAACATGGTTTCTTTTGGGTAAATGTCACAAAAGGGTATCTTATTTTATCAAAATTTTCATTTCGGGTACCCAACTTTTCTTGTTGTCAATTTAAGGTATTTAAGCTTTATTCACCTTCTAAAAAGGGACCCTTCATATCAATTCGGAGAATCTAAGTTATTTAAGTTTATCTGTTTTTTCCTTCTCTTTAATTTTATGATCTTCTGTGTTGTGATGCTTCAAAGCGTAAAAAGACAAGTCCATAAAAATCTCTTTTTGATTAAAAGAAGAACATTGACACCTTAAATTGATAAAAAAGAGTTGAGTACCCGGAATGAGTACTTTGGTAAAGGTGGGTATGTTTTATGCCATTTACTTCTGTTTTCCCATTATGCTTTCACAGTATGTTCAAAATTATTTGTTACAAGGCCTGGTACTGTCTCTCTTTGATTTTGATTAGCATGAAAGATGACTTCTTTAGTTAGAAACTTTAATCTTACCCAATAAACATGCCCTATTCGCTTTTGAATTTCCATCGGATAAGTAAATATTTCCCAGAGATAGTTAATTTTGACATTGCTGTTTAACACTAGATCGCCGTAGTCTGATTTTGCATGTGAAAGAAAGTGATAATAATAGAGAAGTTCTATAAAAAATACAAGTTGGAGATTTGGATAAAAAATAAAAAAAATAATAAAAAATAAAATATAAGCAGTCTTGTTGATTAATATAAAAGGTATACCATCTGAACCCTTGAAATCAATCTGTAGGCTATTTTTTTAATTCATTCAACATGAAATAGCCGGGCTGGTTCTCAACATTGAATCTTTTAACATTATGCTCTACCTAGAGGTAGCATAATGGTCCATGACAGGTTACTTTAGGTATAGGTTTCAATTAGTCGGGTAAGGTAATAGATCAAAACGGGTAACTTTCAGGTGCGGGTTGAAACTTGTTAGGGTGGGATGACCTGGAACGCTGTTTGACTAACAAAATTATACAATTACCATAAGAATGTAGCTTTTCAAATATATAAATTAGAGATACACTTTGAGCTACTTTTTACCCATTTGACTATCTGGCCTATTTCCATTTTTGGCCAAGTTTTTTGACTTTACTCATTAGAGATAACACGTAACCTATATCGACCCATTTCACAGACACAATAAACTTACAGAAAATTTGTGGGACAGGTATCAACTTCTGGCGGGTGTTCTTGAGCAACGTCTTCTAGAACCCTTGTTACACCAACACAAGCTAATGCTCAGTGCAGCCTGCTTTATTGTTAGGACAGGAAACACATACTTGGGATCATTATTGTAAGTTTCATTAACGCTTTTTCTTTGTAAAGTATCATGTTATATTTCTTTATAACTGCTCATTTGATCAATCTCACATATAATGTTACAAAACAGGTGGGTGGATTATGCCCGTTTGGTAGGGCTTCAAAAGGCTCATGATGTTGAATGAAGTCCAGTTCATGATCCCCAACATAGCTTCAGATTAGCCGACATTATTTCAGTCATTCGTGATTGTGTTTCAAGGGGTGGCTGATTCCCCCAAATTTTCATGATTTATGGATTTTTATTTGGTCATTTTTTTTAAAACAGTGTAACGGGACGTCTTTTGGTTTCTGATTGTTTTTAGCATGGAAACGCAAGAGTTTCTTGCAGTTTCATAAAGATGGATTATGTTGGATTTTGGTCTTGATATTGAAACAAAAAGTTTTGTGCACATTTGTTCAGATGAATAATATAATAGTTTCAATGAAGGTTGGATTTGTATTGTAGATTGTTGAATGGTGGTGCTGATTTCATTGTCATATTTTACAGCCTTAGAGGTATTAAACTTGATTAGTAATTAGTTAAGTAGTTTGTAAGACGGATGGTTTAACCGAGGTTCTTGCTGTTCTGGTTTTTGCACTTCCCCAAATTAACACGATAGCGATACCAGTTAATGTGTTACCTAATAGAATTACTCAAATGTCCTTGGTTCAAATAGTATGGGATATTTGATTAAGGTATTTATGTCAAACAAAGTCAAGTGCAACCAAAGGTAGAGTAACTTTATGTTATATACATGATGTTCGATGTTAAATTTGCATATACTCCACTTTGATTAAGAACTTACTTTCAACCGATTTAACTCGTTTAACCCCTTTTTTTAATCTGTAAATCAGTTTATATTAATTGATCTATTAAAGATGAAACCTAACTCGACTCAACTCATCTACAAATCATTGGGTCAAAACCACAACCACAATAATAATTTATGTAATTTTGTAAATTATTAAAGACTAGTGTATATTGAATGCAACCAAGATGGTAATGCTGGTTTTTTTAAAGGCAATGATGAAATTATATAAAACGGTAACAAAAAGCTAGATGGAAGTACAATGAATTAGAAATTATGACATTGACTAATGAGGACCACAATCAAAATGGGTACACGAGTTGATTGGATTGAATAACTACTTATCCCAATCATACTCAGTTCTTACTCCGGTTGTGGATCCATTAAAAAGCCCGAGCTTGAAATTTCCTTATTATCCCAAAAGACCTTTTTATTTTATTTTATTTTATTTTATTGTTGAACACGTTCATGTTCCTTAAACACCAAAGAAGTCAAATTACAACGTGAACAACAACTTCAAAGACTGGTTCAGACTCTTGGTAGTCGGACATAATTAACAAGCATCAAGATTATGTTGAGTGATTACTTGGAAAAATTTCATTTTGTAGGAGTGTCATTGAATATACATCCTTAAACAAATACAATTCCTACTTTAAAGCACATGACTCATAATCAGAGGTCGATTTAGAAGGGGTAGAGGCGACTACCTCTCAAAAAAATTTCAAATAAAGAAAAATAATTCTTTAAAGTTATTAATAATATAATATATTTCAGCTCCGCTGTCAATAATAAACCTAATGCTATCTCCTAATGATGAATACACCACGTTTGTTTATGCCTTCCGTTTATGCTTATACATAACCGATGCAAATAAATAGCTAGAGGACTGTAATGACACATATATCAAAATCCAGGGGCTATTTAAGAACATTTAGCTCATAATAGCACGTATTCAAATCTTACAGCGGGGCACACTTCAGACTTCATAGCGTGAAATACTACTTATACACCCTAGGGTTTCACCAAAAATTAGGGTTTTCAATTCAAATCTTCAATAAACCAATTACCAATGGAGGTAGAAGAATCCGGTTCCACCGTCACAAATCCATTAAATACCGTTGCCCCGCGGCAATCTCTATCCCTTATTCGAAACCTAGCTTCTTGCAACACCTCCGTTAGGTCAAAATCGCTTCGGGAACTCACAAGTTGGCTTCCGAAACAGCTCGAAATCACCGACGATGAGATGAAAAAGCTCTGGAAAGGTTTGTTTTATTGCGTCTGGCACGCTGATAAAGCTCCGGTACAATCGAATCTCATCGATAAACTTTCATTAATGTTATTAAATTTAGATGTATCTGTTTCACTTCATTATTTATCGGTGTTCTTTACGACGTTACGTCGTGAATGGTCCGGTATTGATGTGCTTAGGTTAGATAAATTTTATTTGCTTATTCGTAGATTCGTAAATTATAGTTTTCAATTGTTGAAAAAGAATGCGTGGGATGTGGAATTGTGTAAACGTGTGATGGATATTTACGAAGAGAAATCGTTGTTAGCTAATGAGAAGAAGTTTCTAGGAAATGGTGTTAATTATCATATCGCTTCGGTTTTTTTGGATGAGATTAAGAGTTATTTGCCAGTTAGCATTGAAGTTTATGCGATTTTCTTAAAGCCGTTCTTTAGTGCTATGAGTGTTTCTCAAGATAAGGTGTTGGTTGGTAAAATTAGGGATAATGTGTTTGAGAGGTTGTTGTGTATGGGGAAGAGTTTGCTTGAAAAGAAGAAGAATGGGGATGAGGAGGTGGAGGATACTGAGGTTTTGAATTTGGGGACATGTGCGTTAAGGATGGGGTTTGCGGCTAAGTGTTATGAGTTTGGGTCGTCGAGCGAGTGTTTTCAAGGGAATAGAAAGGTTTTGTTTGGTTTGCAGAAGGAGTTTTTGAAATTGGAGAAGGATTTGGAAGCTTCTGGTGTTGATGTTTCTTTTCCTGATGTACAAATTGAGAATGCTGATGAAGAGGTTCCTGAGTTGGTACCGATTGTTTCTGACAAGACGCAGAAAGCTGGTTCTGGTTTGCTATTGGAAGCCGCTGAGAATGTTGAAGAGGGATCTAAAAAGTCGTCAAAGAAGACGAAGAAGAAGAAGAAGAAGAATAAAGTGGTCAAGGAGGATGTAGATAGTGAAGACCATGACATGACGAAAGAAAATGATGATGGCAATGTGATTGTTGCCAACGGGGAGAGTGTAAGCAACAGAATTATCAGTAATGGGAATGATGTTACGTTTACCGAGCTATTCAAATCAAATCTTCAGATGGAGTTTGAGAAGGTGGCTGATGACGAGGGCTTGGATAAAGACGGTGAATCAAGTCTGCAAGATTTATCAACAGTAACCATCACAAATACTAAAGTTCCAAAAAAGAGAAAGAGAGTGAGGAGTGCAGATGCACGTGATTCGCACAATGTGGACACCACTGAACAAGGAGGAACTCCCATGAAGAGTGAGGAGAAGAGTTCAAAAAAAGTTAGATTTTCTATCAAGAATAACTTGGTATGGAAGCCACAGAGTCCACTGCCACCTCAAAGTCTCAGAATACCACCGTCTGTTACCCCTCGAGGGAGTGCTTTAAAGAAAGGAGTGCCACCTGGTCCAATTAGGGAGATGCCTCCTGCAGGCAAAAGAGTGAAGAAGAAGAAGGTCCGAAAAGTGATGAAGACCACCTCCCCTGCCATCAAACGACTGAGGAAGCTGCAGACTTTATGATGAAGGTTGGAGAATCCTTAATGAATGGTTTCTACATTTAATTTTGTTTTTTATTTTTATTATTTTTATTTTTATTTGTACTTTGAGATTTCCTATTTCTGGTGCTTGTCTTTCAAGATTCAGACGGTATCCTATATACACTGTAGTCCTATAGTTTGTTACTTTATATTCTGATCGAATCTGAAACTGAATGATACTTGAGTCACCACTCACTTACTTGGCACTTATCGGAAATTATGCATTCTAATTGCTGAATCTATTTACATAATTAAGAGGACTTGAGGCTGATATTATGCTGGAATACTATGTTTCTGTTGAACTATTTAGTTGACACCAGATAACTGTATTTTAGCTTTGTCAATGCACTTTCTTGATACGTTGATTAGTCCTTATAATAGTATCTGCCTATCGAAGCTGTTCTGCTCACTGTTGTCAATAGCACCGCGATAGGGTATAGCGTAGCAAAGCGTCAGATGGCCGCTATTGACCAAAAAGAGGTAACGGACTGAAATTGACAACCGCGGACTCAAATTGACGACTGAAATTGGCGATCGTAGACCTCCGGCGAGTGTCCCTGAACTCGGCGACTCAAATTGACGACCGCGAACCTCCGGCGATTGTCCCTGAACTCTAGCAACTCAAATTGACAAAATTGACGACCGCGGACCTCCGACGAGTGTCCCAGAACTCCGGCGACCCTCATTCTTTGTTTTTTTCTTTTTTTCACTTAATCTCTTCTTTTTTGTGTTTTCGTTTTTCTCACCAATCATTTTTTCATATGCAACCCTCTAGTACTAGTCATAGTTTTCACTATACACTTTTAGCTGCATCAAATATTTTGCTTACTGGTACACATCCTCGTTGCATCTATCAACCATGCTTCCCGTGTTTCTTCTCATCTAAGTTACGTTGCAAGGAAAATTCTTTCAACTTCTACCTTCCATAACAATCTGCTTTAATCTCTATACCTGACTTGTAACTGTGTGACCTTTTAGTATCTCGGTGTCTATTACTATATCTTCAGAATGTTGTCGAAGTTCTCTCATTGTGGATGTAAGCTGATCCTTTATATGACAGACTACCACTACCTGATACTTGAGTCCAATTCCTAGTTCTGATTTTGGTTCTACATGCTCAAAAACACATAAACTGAAGATTTTGTGTCTTTATAGGTCAACTCGATATCATAGATTTTGCAGACAAGATGATGAATTTGTGGGAGTGCCCCTTAGGGTAATATGCTAAGCTGCATGCTGTGGTCATACTAGTTTTCTATATGGAGTAATGTCGTGGGTTTTTCCACACTTTTGATGTCTATTGTGAGGCGTTTTGGGTTTTAGCAGGGGTGATTCAAGGGTAAAGCTAAAGCTAGTGAAGCTAACGCTTTAGGTCCCCGATCTCATAAGACCCCAAAATTTTGATGTCATGTATTAGATATAGAATAACGACAACGACCTTTAAGATATTTTAGCCTTCAAGGCCTCAAAGAATATAATGTCCAAGAGATATTTTAGCCTTCTAATAATACTTACTTTGTAAGATTTTTTTTTTCCTTTTTGTTATCAGAACGTACTAAAGTAACAAACTTATAAAGTCAGCGTACTATATCACAACAAAATGAATTGACTGACTTTGTTACCGAACAACTTTAATTTAATTTTGCAACAAAATATGGTAATAAAATAGTAATTATATCAAATCGATAAAGTCTCATATTTTAGGTTCGCTTTAGGCTTGGTAAGACCTTGAGCCACTTCTGGGGTTTCACAGGGGCCTTAGTTTGAGTTACATTGTTGCTTTGAATTTCGTGGACATTCTTTATGTTCCTTCTGCCTTGCGTAACATGCGTATTTAAAACTATTACAACCTTTTTGGGTGGAAAACCAGCTAGCTTTGGGTTCGAGTGACATTTCACCCCTAATATCTTCATAATTACCGCAACTCATTCACATTTAACCTAGTTTTTATAATTTCTTCCTGTTTTGTTACTCGTTGATGTGTTTGCGCACGTAATCCGCCACGAATAGGAAACAGCTTCATGTGGGATGTGATGATCTTTGTTCAAACAACACTCTTTTATAATTGCACCTAAAGATTGCGGGTACTAACTTTTCAAACTAACGTATCTAACATGATGAGTAGTGAATATGTTGTATTAAGACCGATTAACGGTTAACACATGGATATCTACATGCCTTTTTGCACATAACATTTTCTAAAATTATGAAAGATTGAGCGTACTAATTTTTGAACTAATGTATCTAAATAATGTATCTAACATTTGTATTTTGTTCTTCTAGTTCTTATAATTAAAGAAAAATTCTATATTTTCTTAAAGAAGGTAGGAGGGGGTTTTTGCCTTTTTGGTATAATGGAAGCCCTTTTTAAGTATCTAAATCGGTGCAACCCTGGTTAACGATTAGCCCAAAAAATCCCTTAATTTGTTTAGCCCAAATAAAACGCTGTGGAAAATATTAAGAAACAAGTTAGCCCAAAAGCATTAAGAAACCATTCGGATCTTAACAATTTTCATTGACAAATTTTTTATTACCATAAACTTTTCATTATACCATGTGTAAAGTATGAAGAAACACTTATATACATCTTAATCAACTTGCTTCTTTTTGAAAAATAAAAATTTAGGATCAAAAGAGAAGGAGGGAATGAAATGTGAACCATTTGATCAAATATCAATTTAAATTAATAGTTAAGAAGTTATGACAGTTTTGTGATTAGTCTTAAAAATATGGATAGAAGTTAAAAGAAAAAAATATAATGTTATTTTTCACATATAACTCCTCTATTATTTCTCCTTTTTTTTCTTTTTCTTTTTTCTTTTCTTTTTTTTTTCCTTCATTTTTTTTATCTATTCTCCTTCTTTCTTTTATCATCCCCACCCCCTACCCCCACTCCGAATTATTTTTTTATATATTTTTTTTTTTCCATTTCTTTTATCCTAACTTTTCCTTTTTTAACTTTTTATTTTATATTTTTTGATGTTTTTGATTTTATAAACCTCGAGTGTAAACTTCTTTTTAATTTTTTAAAGTCATTTTTTGTTTTGATTATAAATTTCTTTTTGTTCTTTGCTTGTTTTTGGTTATATTCTCTTTTTAACAATTTGTAACAACTTCTTTTTTTTTTTGTTTTTTTTTTTTTTTTTTTTGTTATTTTTCTTTATATTAACAAATGAAATACACAACTATGGTGTAATTATTCTTTAATACAAACAAGATGAAACGTGTTTATTTTTAAATTATGATGCTAGGTGTTTTACTTTAAAATATAATGCAGTGTTTGTTGACCGATAATGTAGTGTACTTTACTTTAAAGTATGATGTAGCGTGTTTTTTATTCATGACGATACAATGTGTTTTAGTTTAAAGTTGATGTAGTGTGTTTTACTTTAAAGTATGATGCAGTTTGTTTAATTTAATTATATGATGCAGTATGTTTTACTTTAAAGTATGATACAATATTTTTTAATTGATTGATGATACAGTGTCTTTTACTTTAAAGTATGATGCATTGTTTTTTATTAACTGATGATGTAGTGCATTTGATTTAAAAGTAAGATGCAGTATTTATTGACCGATGATATAGTATATTTTTATTTAAAAGAATAATGCAGTGTTTTTTTATTAATCATTGAAGTGCGTTTAATTTATAAGCATTGTACATTGTTGATTAAAAAGATGATTTAATGACATATTAATCTTGATTGATAATTTGGTACTAATTTTACTTTTATTTTACGACAGTTTTGTTAAAACCCCTATTTGAAATCAGGATATTAGTATATGTAATGTTTATTTTATTTTTTATTTTGCTAAATATCACAATTGTATAAGAAATGATTAATTTAAAATTTTCAATTCTATTATAATAATAACTTGTCTAGTTGTTTGACACTGCCATTATTTTTTGCTTTTTGCAGCTTGTGTATTACATCTCAATTCTCAAAATTCATTTTTACTTTTACATTTTCTCAATAGGAGTAAACATAATCCTCAAAAATCTATATCTAATTTCAATACCAATATTCAATCCCAAAATTTTAACACCATATTTTAACGTCTACGAATTTTATGCTTGATACAACAATTATATAAAGCTTTTACTTGATGATGCAGTTTTTAATAAAAAGGTTAATCTAATTATTTAAATAAGTAAAAGCAACAATGAAAGGAATACTAAAAAAGACTTAAAAGAAGGAAAAAAGGTTAGATATAAGGTTAAAAATTTCTAAAAATAAAACATCTTAAGAACAAAAAATTAGAAAAAAAAAATGAAAAAAAAAAAAAAAAAGTCACGAGAATCCGACGGCGCGTGTGATTGTGACTGATAGTAGGAAGTGGGGGTGAGTGAATTTGAATAAAGAAAAAATGAAAGGAAAAAGAATATAATATAAGTAAAGTAGAAGGAATTAAATTGAAAAAGGGTTTATTGATTTGTGATGCGCTAAACTTTAACGTTTTTTTTATTGTATGGGGTAAACTTTTAAAAATTCTATTGTATGATGTAAATCTGCTAAAATCTCTATTGTATGTTGTGTGTCATTTGAAACCGGGAATTGGATGACGTGTAACCGGTTATACTTATTTGGTAGGTAAGTCAGGGTCCACGTAGACAGGCACGTCGATATTCTGACCTGATAATTGATTCGTGATGCACTAAACTTTAACTTATTTCTATTGTATGGGTAAACTTTTAAAAGTTCTATTGTATGATGTAAACCTGCTAAAATTTTTATTGTATGTTGTGTGTCATTTGAAATCGAGAATTGGATGACGTGTAACCAGGAATTTGTGTTCGTGCTTTTGGTGTAGACATCTCAAATTTTTGAGTGTGATGGCGCACATTTGGATCTTATCTATTTAAAAGATTATAAAAGATCTTATTTTGGATTAAAGGTATTAAATTCCATGATTTTTTTATGAATACTAATATGTTTTTTTTGAAATTATATACTTCACTTCAAATCATTTCAGTTTTAGCAATCAAAGAAATAAATAATTATAAGAAGAAGATGATAGACAAGCAGTTCAAGTCGAGCATTAATAAATTTCCACTAGCTTCTGTTATTGACAAAATCATTAAAGGTAACATCAATACGAGTCGGGTACAACGAGTCTAAATCTGGGCTAAATGGGTATATGAAAAGGTGACGTGTTATGCCACGTAGTATGAAAAACTAACGTATTAAAAATTTTACCGGCTACCTGTTGTTCAAGTGACAAAGAATATACAATAGAGGTTTTAGAAGGTTTACATTATACAATAGAGCTTTTAAAAGTTTACCACATATAATAGAAAAAAATTAAAGTTTAACGCATCATGAATCAATGATCCCTATCTGAAAAGGTGACATATTATTCTACGTAGTATAAAAAACTGACGTATTAAAAATTAGATCGGCTACCTGTTGTTCAAGTGACAAAAAACATACAATAAAAGTTTTTAAAGGTTTACATCATACAATAGCATTTTTAAAAGTTTATTCCATACAATGAAAAACGTTAAAATTTAACATATTACAAATTAATAAACTCTATTAAAAATTATTAGATGTGACATGATATTTTATGAGTGAGTTCAAACATGCTCTTCCTTTCCTTCAATGAAAGACTGATCTCTCGAACCTGACTTAAAATACAAAATAAGATAGAATATCTCCTCAGTAATCAGTTCGTATATAATAAGAAGTATACAGTACTTTTTTGGCAGATAAACGTGAGATGCATGTAAAGTAAAAAGTAACTCGTTGCTTTCGCTAACAGCTGTCAAACACCAAGCCATATACGAGTGAATTTTGTTTTCAGATATTCCGGTCAAGGTCTCTTCCTTGAAAGTCATTTAATAATTCTTCAAGCTATATTTAAAGAAAATATTTAAATTAAGTAATTTTTATATTTATAATATTTATAAATTTAGTAGTTTAATATTATTTTTCAATCAGTGTTTGAGTAGGATTTATAGATTTTTTAATTAATTATTATTATATTTAAATATTATTTAACTCTATCTAAATTTATTTTTTAATTTATCTTTTAAATTTAAATAATCATTTATTTTTAAATTATGAGAAGTCGTCACGTGTCATTTTACCTACGTAACAAAATATGAAGCAACATTTTATTCTCCTTTAGTATATATATAGATAGATATTAATTAATTGAAGTACCTTTAACTTAATAGTATAATATTATAAGAAAAAATTCATCAATTAATAAGTCGTAGATTCAAATATCACGTCCAATTATCATCAGGTTTTCCTTTTAGAATAAGTAAACAAAAAACTTTTTGGCCTTAATGTGAAATGAGCGAATTTGAAAATATCTATGAGATGGTCTTCTCATATGCTATAGACAAATTTGCTATTTTAATCTTCTTAATTTTATGACAAAGTTTTCGTATGGAAAATAAAATATTACTTAATGATGTCAAAATCTTCCACTTGGATGACATGATGAGGGTCGTCAGCAACCGATTTTTATTTTCTAGTAAATAACTTCTATAAATCATGTGGTGAGCTACTCCTTTCCTATAGCACATTCACTCTCTACAACCACAGCCGCCGGAATCCAATCTCGTTGGCCAAACGCCTTGAAGAACGATGCAGGGTTCATACTATGACAACCTAGTAAATAAAACGAAAGATCCAGTTCCACCACGAGGCTCGATCATAAAACAAATCGTGAACGATATAGTCACTGGTTCTGGTGGCAGTAACAACAAGGCTTAGTTGTTAATGCTTTGTACATACAATGAAATACCATGAATCTTAGCTTGTTACTAGATCTGGTACATGTGGATCTTAATTATGTTCTAGATATGGATGTTTTAGTTTTTAAATAATATAGTGTACTTTTTTTCAAGCAGTTACTAGAAGAAACTTGACTAGATGTAAATATTTGTTTTTCTTATTATCATATATTTGGGTTGTTTATCTTTACCTCTTTATCCTTATTTTTTGTTACAAGATTGTTATCAAACTATATTATTTTGGAAAGTAAGAAATATATTGATTGTGAAACTGATCGTCGATAAAGTCACAATGATCGGTTATCTTTTTTATATAGAATGAAACAAATCTAATTTGATTCCAAGAAATTAGTGAGACTTGGAATTTAGATTGATAAATCTTAATTAAGTTGAAGATGGGTATCACTACAATAAAAACATATGTATGTGTAAATGTTTATGAGCTCTCATAGTCTCAAACATGATTTTCTGACCCTTTAATCCTTTATGTTGTAAATTAAATTAAAAGATATGTTTTTTATTTGTTTATTTTCAAAACCAGATAACTTAATTACAAGTAATGTATTTTGACTTGTTAGCTTAAATCTTTACTTAAAATAATCTTTGATATGATTAAATCTGAGAACTCAATAAAACCTAATTTAAAAACTAAATCAATCTTAATTAATTTAATTAATTTCTCTATTGATAATATAGTCATATAATCTCCATATATTCCTAAAATAAGAGATTTTTAATTGTGTCATGTAATCAATCCTATCAAGATATTGATACTTGAAATAGACGTTACTCATATGTTTAATCCTTAGGTATTAAGATAAGTCATGTTTAATAAGATTAAAGTTAAGCACGTTCCATTAGTTTATTAGAAGTAAGGCTTAGCTTCCTTTCTTGAACATAGTTTGATCATATAATATAGATTATAACGACTATTGTTAGGCCCACACGATCTAAAAGCCTATATCTTTACACAAGAAATTATTTATACATTTAAGTTGATATTTTGCGGAGGCTAAGGCTACGACTCTGGCCGGCCCTCTCTTGGGCTGTTTTATACTTTTATAGTTTTATTTTAATAATAAAATTATGGCTTTATTAAAGAATAAATAATACTTCATCCGTCTCATAATAAAAATTTATCTTTCTTTTTTAGTTTGTTTCAAAATAAATGTTTACTTTTAAAAATAATAAATTAATTTTACCATTTTGTTCCTTTTTAAACTGATACATGGAAGTCTGTTTAAAAAGTAAAAGTAAAAAGGTCATCTTCACTACCAGACAAAATAATTTTTTAAACTGTATACAAACTGATAATGAACTCTTACTATGAAACGGAGGAAGTACTAGTACAAAAGCAATAACCACGTGGTTTAATGTATAAGAAGATCATTGAAGAGTGATAACTTTATGGTTGGAATGGACACACGTACTTTTTTGACTTGATATTTTATACTGTACACGTAAACATAAATTTATATACTGTACAATTTTCTTCCAATTATAATTTATAATATATAAAAATTGTAAGAGAATCTGAATGCATGTGTATATTTTAAAATGTTTGGTTATATAATGAGAGGGAATATTGGTATTTAATTTTTAGCTATTAAGAGTTTTAATAATTTAGTTTAACTAACTTTTAAACCTTGATCAAACTCTTTTCATATAATACATGTAGCATATAGATAGACATATGTTCCACATTTCTACCTGAATAATATAAGAGTTAAACTTATTTTAAAAGTATTTTGTATATCATTCATGTATTGTGTCATTATACTACTTTTGGACTTATTGCTTTAATTATTGGTTGGTTACTTTATCCTTTTGGAGCCATTACTTCCATTATTGACACGATCCACATAACCTATGTGGGACACAATTTAAAAATGGTGATTTTTATATAAGAAAGATTCTATTCTCAAATAGAGTGATCTGTTAATCATCAAATAAAAATTCTGTCCATCACCACTTGGTCTTTCGTTGTGTACTTCTATGTGTGGAAATTATTAATTTATACCAAATTCTTAGTGGTTGGGCTTATCGGTCTACTTTATTGGGCTTATTGGCCAACTTTAAAATGGATCGATCGTCTTCCTCATATTTTCCATAAATTTCATTGAAAGGTAGATTAGTAATTTGGATTTTTGAAAGATAGAAAAGTAACATTGAGCTCGGTTACTTGAGCCCCAAGAAACCTTGAGTAGGATTAAACTTCGAAACCTACCATATACAAAAAATTCTACCATCTATATAAACTGATAAATACCTTCATTATGTAATTAAACTTCGAAAACCTAAACATTAGTGGTATCTATACTGAGATCCAATATGGTAGAATTAGTAGAGACTGCAACGGGGTTTCCAGTAGTTTTATAAACGGAGAGTGTCAAATAACATTTGAAAACGTTCATCTCAGTCCTACGCTCGATTTCAAGCAGTTTCAAACAATGTTGACTGAGAACGTAGTCATTTCGTATAATAATTTAATTACTTACTTTTACGGCATCTTCAACAACAATAAATCAGGAAGACGAGAGATTCTGATCACTAATAAGGTCAATTACGAAACCTGAGTTGAAAGCTTGGAAGATGGTTACTCTCTTGTGGTTTTAAAACGTTCAAGAAGAGAACGTCCAAAAAAATCTAATAAACAAAAGGACATCGAGTATGACTACTTACCTCCAAACGATTTGTTTGATTTTCGCTATGGTAATCATCGAGAAATTGTTCCACAAATGCATGGGTCTGATAAGGCGGAACATGGTTCAAAATTCGAACTATGATATGGATGAGAACTTCCCTAGTGTTGTTGAGGAATGAGGAGTACCCTACGATTGATAAGTCTATGTATCAACCGTTGTGTGTGGATTGCACAAAAGCGAATAGGCGTGGTCTGGAGGCCGAGTTTCACTTATGCAATTACCATGAGGTGGTCGTAGGTTTTTCTTGGTCAAACTGGGGCCCGATCAGTAGTAGACCCAAGTCAAAGGAGATATAGGGATAAAGGTAGAAGTTATCTTCATGAAACTAATACGTTCGATCATATATATGTTCAGGATGTTTCTATGTGTTACTATTTTTTGGTTTGAGGAAGAGAATTCGCGTTAAATATTTTTTATATGATGCGAACAGCAATATAAGTTTACGGTGGTTAGTTATATATGCTTTGGATACGATGAATGTATCCAAGAATTTATTGTTTTGTATAGACTTTTGCTTTTGCCAATGTGATAAAATTCAACTTAGAAAGTATATGGATCCGTCAGATATGATCCAAATTTTTGTTCTTTCCGAAATATTTAGCTGTTTCAGTTATTTCGGCGTGAATCTTGAAAACATTTTAATTTTAATTTTACATAACAAATCATGGATGATATTGCAAGTGTACTTAGTGATTGATAAATACAAGTATAATATGGTTTCATGTAATACAATCTCATCAACATTTGTCGTGTGAAGGTCTATAGTTTGAGTAAATTGTCAATCCACCAAATATGAATACATTTTTGTTGTATGGTTGGAAATGTTTCATACTCCAAATAGGAGTTGGAAGTATCCGTTGAGATGACCTAAGCTTTCACTTAAAGGTAGAGAAATAACATTTGGTATTCTTTTAAAACAATAAAGAACTTTTATATGTCTTAGTCATTAATAATAAGTGATTTAAGATGTTCAATTGGTACTCAATTGATCACTGATATTGCTTTTATATATTAAAGTTTAGTTGTTACTAATAACTTTGAACATTTAAAAATGATTGTACTTCAACTAATATTCATGGTTGATCAACGTCTCGGCACCATACAACTTACTTGACCATTAGACACTCACGGCCGGGCCATTGAGGAGACATTTTCTAAGTTTTTTTTAGTATTATTATTTATCATTTTCTCAGAAAAGATATAAAGGTGATTTTTCAGCATAAAATTAACACATTATTGATTCTGGGCCACAAAGAGCCTCGTACATGTAAGCTGCATAGTCCGCTCACACTGGCTCATATAGCATAATTCTACATTCGACAACCCACAGACAACTAGAAGGCTCGATGTCATGTTGGATACTCTTATGATTTTTTTGCTAATACACGTTTATAAGAACTTTAATCCTAAATCATAATAAAATCATAGTTAGATTTATTTAAAGTATCATATATCAATCACACGCGCGTTTTCAATTTTTTTCAAAATATAAGTATGATAAAATAATATATTGATCGAACATTCTTAATGTTATCTTATCTTATATATATGCAGAAGATATAATTCTTTCTAATATTAACACATAAATGTCAAACAAACTGACACTTGTTGATTTTACAATTATCTAACAAATCATAAACAAATTTTTTAGTAAATAAAAAGTAAAGCTAATGAAGAATATAAAAACTCTAATTCTATATAAAGAGTTTAATACAATAAAAATAAACTTAATTTATATTTAATATATATAAATATGTGTTCTTTTTTGTATCTTATCTTACTAGATATATCTTTAAAAAGACACCAATTTTCTTTTACTTAGATCTACATAATGTTAAGATATAAAACTCTCATCGTATAAGAAACTGGAGATGCTTCATACTCCAAATATGGAGTTGGGAGCCTTGGAGGTGGCCTAAGCTTTCACTTAAGGGAAAAGAAATAACGTTTGGTATTCTTTTAAATCTTTAATAATAACTGATTTAAGATGTTCAACTGGTATTATATCGATCACTTATATTGCTTTTATATATTAAAGTTTAGTTGTCATTAATATTAATAAGTTTGAACTTTTAGAAATGTCAGTACTTCAACTAATATTCATGGTTGACCAACGTGTCCACACCATGCAACTAGCAACTCGGCCATCAGACACTCACGACCTAGCCGTCGAGGAGACATTTTTTAAGCTTTTTTGGTATTATTTTCTACCAGTTTCTTAAAAAAGATAAAAAAAAAAGGGGTAATTCTTCGAAGAATAAAATTGTCACTTTATTGATCCTCGCCCACAAAGAGCCCCGTACATGTTGGGCATAGCCCGCCCAAACTGGTTCATATAGCATAATTCTACATTAGGCTGCCCACAGACAACTAGAAGACTCAATATCATGTCAGATACTCTTATGAGTTTTTTTCTAATACACGTTCATAAGAACTTTAATACTCAATCATAATAAGATCATAGTTAGATTTATTTGGAGTGTCATATATATCAATAGCATGTTTTCAATTTTTAATCAACTACTCTTAAATTCTTTTAAATTCTTCTCTTATAAGAAAAAATAAATATTTCTTTTATATCTTATCTTAAGTTATTATGTAAAGAAAGTCATATGCTTTCTTTATTTGGCACATTCATCTTATTTACTTTTTTATTTTTTATATCAAACTTATTTTAAGACACAATAATAATAATAATAATAATAATAATAATAATAATAATAATAATAATAATAATAATAATAATAATAATTAAAAAAAAATGCACAACCAGAACACTTTGACTTGCTCTAAAACTTGTATGGTTGATTTAAATGTGAACTTGAAATCTTTACTTGAACTTGTTATTGAAAACTTGAGCTTGTCAAGTGACATTGCAATTCATCTTAAGCAACTTGACAAACTTCCAACTTTTAATTTAATATTATTATTTTTTATTATAAAAGACGATCAAAATCGAGTCAATTTATTTTATTTTCTATGTATAACTAAAAGTTGAGGCACGTGATTTTTTTCCTTTTATGGCACGTACTTAACTTTACAGGATCAAAGTAGCAACCAAAATCAGATTTTAAGTTATTATCGATAATTAAAAATTAACCTTTTTTGTTTTCCTTACTAGAATGACACTCAACGCCACCAACAACGATACTTATAAGCCGTCATTGTATCGAACATCTAAACGTAGATCACACAACTTCGTTGAGAGAATACGTATTTTACTTTACTTGTGTATTCTAGTTACTATCTCCGTTCAACTACCAATATCCATATTACTATTCTGAATTATCTCAAAAAATGTTATTTTTATGTTACAACCAATCAAAAAAACTTTAATGGATAGAAATATTATTTGATTGGTGAAAAGTATAGTTAATGGAGATTTCTAAAAGTGTTTATATAATTAAAATGAACATTTTAACTAGAACATAATGAGTATTTAAAAATAAAAATATCATGATCACGAATAATAAAATATCCAAATAAATATATAAAAAAACATTCAATATTATTTGTTCAAATCACTTGACTACACTTAATTATCAAGCATTTTCATGTATAAAAAAAGAGCTTGACATGGCTACAAGTCCATGTAGGTTCATTGGTAATAAAAATATCAAAAACTTAACGAATTTACATCATAAATTTTTTCAAAATGAGTTAATTACACTAAATTAAGAAAAACTATATCCTTTTATTTTCAAATTTCATTCAAAAATTGGAGTATTCACGGAAATTTGAGGGAACCATTTTCTTCCAGAAAAGTCAACATGTATTCAAAACTAATTTTATAAGGAAGAAATGTAGGGAATGAGCTACAATTACATGTAGCTAATATATTCCCAAAAAAAAACTACCATGTATAATTTAATTAATGTCTCGTTTTTATCTTTACCACTGTAAATAACTACGTCACATTTTCTAGTATTATACCACCAAATCTATTATCTATACATTTGAAAACGTATAAAAGATTACATGTAATTAATAACGTGTTAGGAACAACATCAAAATCATCTATAGAATAAAGTAATTAATGTCTCTTTTTATTTTACTATATATGTTCTGTTTGTTTTTGTACGTTGCGTATGAACAAAGTACTTCAAATAACTACGTTGCATTTTCTAATACTATACCACCAAATCTATCATCTATACATTTGAACACGTATAAAAGATTACATGTAATTAATAACGTGTTAGGAACAACATCAAAATCATCTATAAAATAAAGTAATCAATGTTTTGTTTTTATCTTTACTAAATATATATATGTTCTGTTTGTTTGTGTACGTTGCGTAAGAACAAACTACTGCAAATGACTACATTATATATTTTCTAATACTATGCCGCCAAATCTATTATCTATACATTTGAATACGTATAAAAGATAACATGTAATTAATAACGTGTTAGGAACAACATCAAAATCACCTATAACATAAAGAAAATACTATTAGTTGTTTAGTTTCGTAGAGAAGGCCGGTTTAATTAATATATAAAGTCACGTTTTGAATAAAACTAAGAGTGAGAAAAGCATGATTCTTTTCTTATACATTTGAGTTTAAACGAGTAGATAGCTTTTTACGAGAATGAAAGTATTAATAAGATATTTTCATTTGACAAAACCTTCTTTGCATCTCATGTTTTTTAAAATTAAATATTTAAAAAACGGTACCATAAAAACTAGCATTTTTTCTTTTTTATTAGACATTTCATATGATATATACTTTCGACGAACCTTTTTTTTTTTTTTTTCATTTTTTGGTGGGTTTTGAAAACGACTATCATATGCGATACCAGCGACTATCATATTTGATAGTTATTTTCAAAACTCACCAAAAAATGAAAAAAGTATTCGTCGAAAGTATATCATGTGAGATGTTTAATTGAAGAGAGTTATAGTGCAATTTTTATAATCTTTTGACTAGCCTCTTTTAAGATATTCAATTTTCAATAATGTGTGGTTTTGTTATCTTGATGAAAATAAACGGTTGAAGTTCATTTTTTCATTCTCACAGGATTTTCAATTCTCATTTGAACTTTTCTCTATAAGAACAGAGTATACATACCAAAAATGGGAACTTTTCTCTATAAGAACAGAATATACGTACCGAAAATAAAAGTAAATAAAGCATGGATATTTTTCTTAATGTATTTGAACTAAATAATATAGATTCAAATCATTTTTTTTAAAGGATACAACTGTAACGAATCGCAAATATATACATTTATTTATGATGATTTATATTTATTTCAACTTTGAGACTCAAAATCAAACCTTATAAGATCATCTCCCTAAGTAATAATTTTTTGATATTAAATAGTAGTTTCATTACCATCAAATTGTAGTAGGCAAATGAATCCTCGTTTAACCATCCATACACCAAAATCAGATATAGCTCGTTGTGACGATTTCAATATCTTTCATTTAAAAATAATTCGGTTCAGTTTATAATGTGTAACCAAGCAATACGTGAATAAATATGATATTCCAAAAGATAATTGTAAGATCGATTTGCGTCGTTTAGTAATTTAGTGAGCCAAATGCATTGTTAATTAATGAATCAATAACTAAATATATATTTTTGACTGCATCATAGTTTGTGTGTATTAAATATGGAAATATATATATATTTTATACATTGATAATTGTGATGGAAATACTTCATGCAGTGAAGTGCACGAAAATTTACATGCATCAAATATATTTTCAATGAAATGAATAATTATGAACATTTTGAATTTAAAGGGTTAATATATAAAATTGTAAAAGAATTGTTCCTTTGATGCGCATAATTTGCAGCGTCCAACATATTTTTGGTACTAATGATTTAAGGATTAGACCAAATTGTACTCTAACCCATTCGTTTTTTTTATTTATCTTTAATTTCCTGTTCGAAGTTACTCGTAGATTTAATTACCCCGCTTTCCCCAAAATACGGTAAAAAATTTGAGATACCCAAGACGAAAGTGCACATAGGTTATACGGATGCACATTAATACAACTTAAACTTAATAACCTAAAAAAAGTAGAAAACTTATGTACAAAAACAAAGCAAGTTATTGGAAAATAATAAACGATAGATTCAAGAAAGAAAGAAGAAACCCTTTGACAAAATGAACCCACAAAAGCTTAACAATTTGACAACAAGATTTAACCTATGCAAGATTTTTGCCATCATAGCCTTCATTCTATACATTTTTCTCATGTATAACCATTCCGAATCTTCTGACTGCCTTCTACCCGTCCCTAAAAGATTTAACCAAGCTTTTCCTTCTTCACGATCACCATTCTTGTCGTCGCCACCACCACCGACGAACATAAACCAACTTGTATTCGGCATCTCAGCGTCTGTCAAGGCGTGGCATAGCCGTAAATCATATTTCCGAGAATGGTGGCGACCAAATGTCACGCGTGGTTACATCTTTTTCGATAAATATCCAATCCCAGATATTCTTCCTTGGCCAGATTATCTCCCTCCCTATCGCGTGTCTGAGAACACAACAAATTTCGAGGTGTACTCAAGACACGTGAAGCCTGATGTGATTAGGATCGTGAGAACAATCCTGGAAACATTTAGGGAGGGAGATAAAGATGTGAGATGGTACCTTATGGGAGATGATGATACGATATTTTTCTTGGATAACTTGGTTGAGCTTTTGGGGAGGTATGATCATAATAAATATTTCTACATTGGTGGTGTCTCTGAATGTGTTAAGTCGAATTTTGACTTCTCGTTCGAGATGGCATTTGGTGGTGCAGGGTTCGCGCTAAGTTACCCGTTGGTAGAGGCATTGGTCGCTAATCTTGATCAATGCATCAGTACTTATCCTTTTTATTTTGTTAGCGACCAAATTTTGAGTGCTTGCATTGCTGATCTTGGTGTTCCTCTTACTCCTGAAAAGGGATTTCATCAGGTAAATCATCTTAAATGATCACTGATGTTTTATCGCAAAACTTTTAGCCACAAATATTAGCGACTTAATTTGGTGGCACAAAGGAGCTCAAATGTAATTTATACATTTATTTTATCATCTTAAACCCTGATTTTGTATGGTATCAATTATACAGATTGATTTGGTGCATGATATATCAGGGTTTCTATCAGCTCACCCACAATCACCATTGATCTCCCTCCACCACCTCGACATCGCTTCTCCGATTTTCCCATCGAGGACTCGCCATAAGTCCGTCAGACATCTCATGACCGCCGCTAAAGTTGACCAATCGCGCCTCCTCCAACAAATGGTTTGCTACCACAAGCCAAAAAACTGGGCATTTTCAATAGCTTGGGGGTACTCGGCTTATATTTACGAGCAATTAGTCCCTCGAAGCATTCTTAGAAGACCTTTTGAGACATTTACGCCATGGAGTTTACAACAACACCCGCCAGATTACATGTTTAACACACGATTAATCACCAATAATTCGTGTGAAACTCCTCATATTTTCTTCTTTCGTTCCATAAAAAGACTTGGTAATAATGATAGCAATAGTAATACGACAACAGATCAAATCGTGATGACTTTTAGTCGTCACAGGAGGCGTCACTTGGCTCCTTGTTCAAATCACTCTGCGGATTATATTTTCAAGATTCGAGTTTACTTTCAGGCAACAAAATTAAACTTTGTAAGTCAATGAATTCCCTAATCATTGGATTGTCCTTTTTCTTTTTTAATAAGGATTATCATATGATGAATTAATAATATGTGTTTTTGTTTGATTTAGGTTGAAAATAGAGGGGAATGTTGTGATGTATTGAATATTGATGGCAAAAACACAGCAGAAGTGATGATAAGGGATTGCAAGAAGACTGAGATTATAGCTTATTAGAAACTAAATTCTTACATCACTTCACAATTCAGTAATTAGTTTTTCAGCTTTTTCTTTAAATAGTATTTTCGGTTTTAACTTCTTGTAATTTATGAGTTGTAAATATATAACACGAAATTCAAGAGTATACGGTTAATATGATTACTTATTGTGATCTGAAAAGCTTATGAATCTTACAGCATTGTAGAAAAACTATCACAAGTAAAACAAGTATTTATTGGTGATTATTCATGTTAAATTACAACTTAGGGAACTTGATCTATACATGATTATTTTTGTTGATTTACAACAGTCTGATGATGCAATGAATCATGTTCTCGATTCAGTGTTTAAAGGATATGTAATGAGTAGTCAAGTACTAATTTAAATGATCAAGTTCACTTTGATAAGTTTACTGATTTGCATATTCCAAAAACAGTATTAAATAACACTTAGAACAACAATGTACCTTAACCACGAAAACTCAAACTCAATACACGAATCATTGATCAATCTTTCAAAATTACGCGTTTATTTAGTGAAGTGGCGAGTTAAGTCCCTCTTGTGATGATAGTGAATGCAGAGGTTGGTGTCTTTTTGAAGGAAATGGTGAAGTTTTTCTGAAAGTTTGTATAAATTTTTCAAACCATTGGTTTCGCTCGCTCCTTCAATTTGAGTATAACAAAGAACAACGTTCGGTATAAGATAGTAATCGCGACAACTGCTGCTAAATTCCACCATTTTGAGTGGTCAAGTGGTATCCCAAGTAATGTAGTTAGTATATTTCGCCCGGAAGTTTTATTTCACTTCCGTATTCAGATTCGAATTCCAACCCGATCATATCATTCTTGTATGCTCCCTATAAAAAATGAATATACGGAGAGCAATTTATAAGAGAAACTCTGGCTGCGACAATTTTAGTTGGTCGCTATTATAAATCGGAGTTCGTTGCTAATTGTTATTAAGTTAGTCAGTGTTACCTGTAATGCCCATGACATGTAATTGATGTATGAAACTGGGTATCGCCAGAATATCTTCGGAAGATCGGGGATGAGACGGAAGAAACCAGCTGTCATCATCATTACACCCTGTAAATCAAGATTTTATATGGATCATTGGATGATTTTATGTCGAGGTAAAATGTAAATAAGCATGTAAAATGTCACGTGTCTAAAATATAGGCCAAAATGCTTAAAATTTTAGCTGGTACGCATGGCTAAACGAATGGTGAGGGTTGCTCCATAAATCGGTCGGATACATGTGTCAGATACTGTATAGATTACTCATGAAAGCATTTAGATTTAGTGTTATGAAAAATTGAAGAAACAGAGATGCTAATGAATCTTACAATGAAACCGGGCACGATTATGATTCCCATCATGAAATTGGGAACAACAGAAGCGATCACCATCATTGAGCTCTCAACAGCAGCAATAGATAAAAGAAGATCAATGCATGCGTACATTTGACGAGTCAAGCCCGGATGAAGTTTTACCATGTTATAAGTAATTGTTGCGGTACTAAATGACATAAATATCAAAAATGTGAGTGAAGCCAAGAAGTTTGAAAGAATGAACACCCCAACCCCATGGTGTCCATTGAGCCTTTCTCTATGAAATATCTGCACAAAAATGAACTAATCGGTTATACATGACGATTTACTGCATAAGTCATCAATGCATAAACCTATTACAATGAGTACTGTATGATGTTACAATATATACCTTCATTTCTTCGATGAAGGAAGCAAAGCCTCCAATGGACATGAAGATCATAAAACCGGAAATGAATCCACCACAAGCTCCACGAGCTAACATTGCGTGGTAGCTCGTTCCAACGTTATAAAAAACTGTACCAACGCATAAAGATACAGCAATGTATACTCCTATCCTCAACCAGTAGTACCCAACATCTCTAGACATGTCTACGAATGATCTCTTTGTTAATGTTGTTAGCTGTTTCCACCGACTCGCTTTGCTCCCACTTATTTTTTCGACCACAAGTTCTTCCTACAAATTAATTGAAACATTTAAAACAATCAGCAAACTGATATACTAATTTATGATATATGGTTGTGTAGAAAGAGTGTTACAATATTTGAGATTTCTCCGATTCTAGCTTTTGCAGCTGCTGCATATTTTGAGGATTTGTATTTGTGTACAAGCATTCCTTTAACTTGTGCCGTTGTTGAGTAAGATAAAGTGGTGGTGCAAATAATTTTTGTGTCCTGCAATACATAAAACAATTTTTATTCTGAGAATCAGGTTGCGGTAAGTTGTTTTTGGTTTATAATTATGTGCTAAATTTAGTACCCTTAGTCTTTGAGAACCCTGCAATGTAGCGTTGATCCTGTCGAAATTTGAGTTGATACAACGAAGGAAATGATCCGAAGGGTTTCTTCTAGTTGGACATGGTATCGCCGCTTCCGAAAAGAACTAAATAATGAACTTATGCCACACTTATGAGTCAATAAAAATAGTTCAAACTTGTAGCTTTGTGAAAGTAAAAAAGACCCTACACCCATAAAAGTACATAAACTTACCTCTATGGCCGATTTGACTTCACCAAAAAAGATAGTTTCACCACCGGATAACAAAAACAGATCATCAAAAAGCAAAAAAAGTTTGCTAATCGGCTGGTGGATGGACGAGACAACTGTTTGCCTACCATCTCGAGCCACCCTTCTTAAAGCCTGAAGCACAAAGAACGCCGAGGCACTATCAAGCCCACTTGTGGGTTCATCAAGAAACCAGAGAGTTGGTTTAGTTAGGATTTCAAGTGCAATACTTAATCTTTTCTTCTCACCACCACTTATGCCTCTTAAATGCCAGTTACCAATTAGTTTATCTGCACAATCTTGAAGACCCATTTCTATTATAGTTCCTTCAACAATTTCATTGACTTCATATCTGCTTAGGTATCCTGGTAGTCTCAGTTTTGCTGAGTATGTGATGGTTTCTTTGACAGTGAGTGTTCCCATTAGTATGTCTTCTTGGGTCACATAAGCCTGAGTTCAAAATTTGAAGAATATTTAAACCACACTAAAAGTCACAATAATGTTCACATTAAGAGTTTATGCGTATGTATTAACTGTTAAATGTCGAGAAAATCATGTTGTAGGGGGTCTAAAATAATTATTTTAATACCGAAGATCACGAAAGCAATCAAAAACAGCAAACACCTTTAAAACAATCAAACGAAAAGAAAAAAATTATTATTAAAACGATACACAACAACAATAAATTATTTGCAACAATTGAAAAATTAAAGATTACTAAAAGATGCAATGGGCTTTTTAATATATTTTTTATTGTAATGTGCTAATAAGGGGTTTGAAAGAATATATATTAGAGGCCTGTTAGAAAAAATAAAAAAAATTATATTTATGGGCCTCCTGTTTGGAATGGGGGCCTGTTTGGATCCGCCTATCACGATATCCCAAACGATATAGTGCTATGAAATACGAATCTACAAATTACAATAGACGTAACTCAAGAATCAAAATCGAACTTGAAGCTAAAAAAGGAATGATCGAGTTGGACGGATAATCTAATTTGTATTTTTTAATAAATAGATTTAGAAATTAAGTTGTAACCATATAACACTACGTTTCTATGCGAATTGTCACCTTTAACTTATTACTTTAATTTTTAGATAATTATTTTTATTTTTTGAAAAAGATAATGAATTAATACATCTCATTACAAATATATATATTTTTTCACGAATATATACATATGTTCACCGCTAAACTCGAATTCAAAACTTCATAATTGAAGAGTACCCTCATACAGCTAAGCCAATGCCCTTTACTTAGCTAAGTTATTTAACATTATCACAAGTGGAACATCAAAATAAAATCAAAGTTCACTACAAAGTATTGAGTCAATGACCAAAATGGTGGGGAGGAAAAAAATATTTACTAACTTGTTTTTTTGAAAATATTTACATATAAAATGTTTTTCTCAACAAAAGTATATTTTTTTTCTTTTAAATGGTTTTTTTAAGTAAGATTTTAAGTAAATTATTTTTAAATTGTAACCTTTAACTTCTTCTCTTTAATTGAGATTTTTTTATATAATATTAGAAACAAATGTTATTCATATCGTGTAGTTAATAATCAATTTTAAATTTTATCATTTATGATATATAACATTTGATAACACGTTTTATAATTATAAAAGTTATTGTGCTAGGAACAAATCATAATTTCAATTGAAAGATACAAATCGAGACCCAACCAAACCATATATTTTCAATTGATTCTTCATTCTAGATTTTCTAATAATATTTGATTCTATATTTTTACTAACAAATCATAATTTCAATAAAATAATTTATAAGAAAAAGTTATCAATTCAATCCTATTAACTTCAAAATTAACCTAAATTGGTCATTTTATATGTTATTAACGTATAATAACATTGTTACAAAACTTATATCTTTACAAAAAGAAATAATTGATGTTTTTAACTTTCTTTCATACTTATCCTTTTAGTACGATATCTTTTATATAATCATAAAATGTGTTATCGAATGTTATTTATCATGAATGATCAAATTTAAAATTGATTATTAACTACACGATATGAATAACATTTGTTTCTAATATTATATAAAAAAAATCTCAATTAAAGAGAAGAAGTTAAAGGTTACAATTTAAAAATAATTTACTTAAAATTTTACTTAAAAAACCATTTAAAAGAAAAAAAATATACTTTTGTTAAGAAAAACACTTTATATGTAAATATTTTCAAAATGACACTAAATTAGTAAATGTTTTTTTCCTCGTCACCATTTTGGTCATTGACTCGCGAAGTATTTTATGCAATAAATGACTCTAACTTGTCATCTTTATTTAAAAAAAATAAAAATAACAGCATAATCCGTATATATGTTATGTATGTTTTTACACGTTCTTAGCAAGTACTTAGGCTTATGTCTCAATCACCATAGTCGTACACATGACTATTGTGTTTGTCACATACACAAAAAGTACACAACTATAGACGCACTTGTGCTTTTCTAACGTCGTTAAATACTGTACTTTCAATTTTAATAGTATACATATCACTTTTATAATTAAAAGGGAAAATAAATACATGGGATGGTTGTTGTAATTTTATTTGTTTATATAATTTTGTTGTTTAGATTGACAACATATTTCAAGTATTTCTTAGGGCATTTGTTATTAAAATCCAATAAAAAATATTGTTAAATTTGATTCTATTTCAATCAATTTGGAATATGGATTACTTACAACAGCGCCATAATCTAGCCTTTTTTTCTTCCCGTTTGAAGGGACATTTCCGGTCATTATAACATTTCCAGCTAATCTTCCTGCATTCAGTTATAAATCAGCTACTTTACAAAAAATAGTACCAAACATGTAAGAAAATAATAATGAAATATAAAATATAATTAATAAACTAATATAGTTAGTTTTAATCCCAAAAGTTCTCATATACATACACGCAAAATAATATATACACACACATTTAATCGATAACAGTATGTTCAATCCACATGTAAATTAAATGATGACAACTTAATTGTCAAATGTCAATCAAGTAGAACATATTAGAATGGTGGTACATTTTGGATCCCTAACAAATGAATCGGATCCTTATTTATTTTACCTTTTTAAGATAGGAATATGTTACTATCATTACTCAATAAAGAAAATATAAAAAAACTATATATATGGTAATGACATACCTAGCTCTAATGATAACCATAAGGCCGTCATTAAAAGGTTAAGACATAAATTCATGTTTGTACACATCATAACAAACTTAATATCTATCTTAAATATCGGTTGCCCCACTTTAGTTTTGATTAAAATACAATAAATTATGTGTCTTATGGTCTTAAGGGTTGGTCTTAACATAACTGAAAAAATATAGTATCTTATAAGATGACTAATGCCCCATAAACTACCGTATTTAACGCTCTTACAATGCTTAAGTTTACCGTTACAAATATCCCAACACATTTCCTATGTTTACAACATGCATGGTGGGGAGTTTAATTGAATGTCACCTTGAGTATCCCACCTAGTCACCCCAACAAACATGTGGGTTCATTCAACTTCAACTAAGTTATTTTTCAAGGCCAATGTTCATGTGGTCTATAACTACAATATTTATATCTTTTACTTTTATAAAATATAATTTCTGTAAGAGATATAATTGACATGTTGTTAATCATAAGCAAATTTTGGATTTATTTGAAATAACGGACAATACATACTTTAATCTTCTTCTTTTTCTTCCTTCAATGGTGTTACAATCATTCATCAAAAAGTAAAATAAAATAAATTAAATATAAAATAAAATAAAAACATTATATAGTAGTTCACTAGCTGATAAATACCTAAAGGTGTATCCTTTAATTAAATGATCTTTCTAAAATATATGTGAAAAATGGTAAAAACAAATAAAATCTTTAGTTGTTTGAAACTTTAGATATGTAATGGATGAGATCTGCCGACCACACATGAGTTCAAACGACGACTCTGGCAGCAGTAAACATTAGTAGCTACCCCTCATTCCCCTATTTAGTTTTTATCGTCAGTACCTATTAAAATTCATTTATTAATTTATATATTAAAATATCATGTTACTATTCTTTAAAATGAAAACTGTATATGCATGCTTCTCATTCATGCATAACATAAAATACCAAAATGTATGACTGTGTATGGTACACGATATAAAAGCATATAAAACTTGGCATGTGTAGGTTTTAATGTGCTACATTGAACTGTTGAAACCACTAATTTAGATGTCGATTAAATCGGTAGGTTTGGCTTATTTACTTAATTAGTATTACACATTAATCATTAAATAACTTTAGCCGGTCATAAAATGTCGATTTGACAGTTTGGATTTAAAGTTGTAAAACATAAAATGTAGATCGAGCATATTATTCAAACTATGACCGTATGAATTAAAATCTAATAACTTTTAAATCGAGTAAAAAAAGCTTTTTATAATGAGAAAAGTAAGGGGGAAAAAGTAACATTGAAAAAAATATGATTGATACTAATCTTTGATACTAAGCTTTTTTAATGTAAATTTTGTTTAGTCAAATCTATAGAGCATCTACAAAATCTTTGTATATGTAAATACTAATAATAATAAAATGTGTATACAACCAAATGAAAATTTGAAACAAATACTCCTTTAAAGTTATACAAAAACATATTTTATGAACTTAGAAAAATAAAAAAAATCTAACAGTAGCAAATAATATATCTCACCTATTTACCAAAGCAAAAAAATATTTCATACCTGCTAAAGAATCAAGAAGTGTGGCTTTACCTGAACCAGATGGACCCATTATAGCCATGATTCGAGACGGTTGAGCGAAACCGGTTAGCCCATTTAGTATCATCTTTGTCGGTTTATTACTATTGTTTGGAAGCACAACTGTTAAATCTTCCCAAACCAAATAAGCACCACCACCACCACAATCCATCACATTTTCAAGCCTACCATCCTCCATTGAACCCACCACACCCATTGCCACTTCTATCTCCGTCACTATCTTAGAAGCTTAATAAAATTTGTTTTGTTGCATGGGTATATCTAGAGGGGGTTGGGTGGCCAGGTTTATGTGGGCATTAATGGTCGTCCAGTTAACAAATCTTATTAATTTTGTCCGTTAAATCCAGTCACATGCCAAACACATGAGGTAATTTTAGTCACTTCACCTTTAAATATCATCTACTTCCTTATGCTAAAACCAAACTCCTCCTTCCATTTTCTCCCTAGAAAGTAGAAACCCAGATCATTCCTTTCACACAAACACATTTCCATTATAAGTTTATAACCAAAAGCAACTCACGGATCAACATAAATAGATATATACATACATATAGAAACATTAACCCTACATCTCCGGCGAAGAACAGGCGGTGAAGACTCTCGAACGCCATCTCCGGCCAAGCACGAAACCGCAACACTTTAGGCGGAGAGATCCGGTGTCCCCACATCTCAGGAAGATCTACTCGTTGTCGTCGCCATCTCCGGCGCTAGCGATGTTGGTCGGATGATAATCACATTTTTTTCAAAGTTTATGGTTTTGGTTTTTATTTTTGCTTTTGAAATCACGTTTATATTCAGATCCGTCTTGATTTTAGGTCTCTAAAATTTGAAATTATGTTTATCGTGATTATCACCATAATTACCATCACCATTACTTTCAAAATAATAAAGAAATAAATAAATAAATAAAACATTTCCTGTAAATTGAAAGGAAAATCAATAATTGAAGTTACAAATGAAAATTCGGTAATGTTAAATGGATTTGATGCTTCGGCCTGTTGTGAAGATTGTGGAAGATCCATATCATATACATAAATATAAATATTGTGTAGACATTGTACACTTTTCATATGGTATCAGTATAATTACTGATGTTCTTAAAAGAGAAAGAAAATTGACTTGACAAGATGTACATGACAGTGATGGTTTGGTGTAGAATCTGATACATAGTTGAAGGAGTAGAGATTTAAAAACTATATAGGAAAAAGTAAATATAAAAGAAAATTATAAATGCACATTTTTACGATTTTATTAAGATTTTACTCTATATTGATATGTTGCCTGTTATATTAACGTGTGTATAATCTATTCATTAAAAGTACACACTTTTACGTCCCGTCGCAAATGTGAGGATGAAAAAAACTCATTTTCACGTATTGTTGATCTTGAGGGCTTGCGGTGAAAGTTGATTGAGACTTCAATTTGGTGATTGGTGAATGGTGATCGATCAAGGTGCATGTATATTATAGCGTATATGTAGATGTGGATTTGGAATTTACAGTTTCTCGTGGTATTGGTCTTTTAATTTTTATAAATTCGTAGTATAAATAAAGAACGCAATTTTTTTACAGAAAATTTATTTTTAATATAACGAATGGAACCGTAGCTACTACTACTCCTACCTTCAGCATGACTCTTCTTCTGCACATACGATTATGTTTGAAAGGCTTAATATGTGTTTAAACGAAAGAGGGATTCATTTCTAGCTAATGAAGTGTGGTTATTTAAAATGTTACAATGACCAAAGTAATAAGGGTGTTTTTTATTAGCTTATTTTGCGGTTAATTATGGGTGTATTGAATTTTAAAAAGTTGATAACTCTAATTTTTCTTTCTAACTTCAACTTAGTTATTGTTGTACGATTTTGATTTATCTATCAAAAGAATAGTACGAATGTCACTGACTCACTGTCCATATACAAAATATAGATATGTAAGCCATGACAACTCATAAGAGAATACGATGCATTTCGAAACAAGATATAAACTTAATAAACATATCAACAATTTAATTAAAAGTTAATTATTTTTATGCGTTTAATTTTAACTTTTTATTATTGTATGTTATCAATTTAAAATTTTCTATTATATAAGGTAAACTTTTAAAACTTCTCTATTATATGTAATATTTTTTCTTTTGCCCATTTTAGAAAAGACAATTTTTTTTTAAGACTAAAAAGGCAAATCAATATACAATAGAAAGATTTTAAAAACTTACCTCATACAATATAAGATTTTAAAGTAAAAGGTATTTAATAATAAAAAATTATAGCAAAACGCGTGACGAAACGGTTAACCCCATTATTAATGTGAGATTCATATTATTAATGTCCACATCTTTCACATACTCGGTATGTTTTGCACAGACATATGTCCAAGAGTAGTTAGTATTTTGCTTGATCAATTATTCGCATAGCTATCACTTCACGAAAACTAAAGTCTAAAGGACGGTTATATTTTCTTTAACCTAATGACATAAGAGAATCTCATCATTGGGAAAGTTTCGAGTTCAAGACTCGCAAAATACGATTTTATATATGTGTGTAAGATTATAGAGTATGATGCATGTTTACCATTCTAAAGAAACCTTTTACCGTAGCATATGTATTGGAAAAAATTAGATAACCAAATTTGGTTCTACTACTTCTTACAAGTTGGGCTACGGGAGGTAATCATGTATTCCTAAGAGTACAGGGAGGTCATGCATCGTTATTTCATACTGAACTTTTACTCTCGGTCAGTGTTGGTGCTTCAACGGTATGTGGATTAATTCGATAAAATTCGACCATTTATAGCTGTTACAGTTTTTTATTACCTTTCTCAACTTTAGAGCCGAAGTGATGCCGCAATGGTCCAATGTAAGAAAAATGATATTCAAACAAAACACAACCTTATTTAAATTAGTGCAGTTTTAAGTATTGTCTTTTATCTTAACGTATTTTGTATTAGCTTTGCTTTAAATATTGTCAGTTAATTTTCTTAAATATTAATGCAATGTGTTTAATTAAATTAATGTACTTTTTATTTTTGTTTATGTGTTTTCTTATTTGAAATTAAAGATATATAACTAAAGTGGGACCTTTTCAAGTGTGAGTTCCACACTTTGTATCACTATCTCTTAATATAAAACTTAGTGTGATTCACAAGGATGGAACTCCATATTAGTTTCACAAAAAACTCACCACTCGTGCTTTAACTCCACATACATGTTTCCAAGATCTGTGGTGTTATTCTAAGCCTTCACGATTTTAGATTATTAGATGGGGACGATGTCTCAAAAATTCTTCAGCTCATCTACGGGTACAAAATCGAGCCTCAAAGGTTGGCCTTCAGAGACTCGTTACTATCATTAAGTTCTTGTATCGTCGTGTACCAAATTAAGAGACTCGCGTTACTATCATTAAGTTCTTGGCATCTGTATATATTATAAACAATGACTCGAATGATAGAGATTAATTCCGACATGGTACGAAGAAAGTCATCTAGATCTAAAACTAACTTACATGGTATTTTTGCATCAATTCTTTTTTATTTGCACCTGGTCCTTAAAATTGATGGTTTGTTGGACCATTTTTGGAAGTCATTTACTATCATTGAAAAGAATCGTATAATACTTTGACATGACCACTCATGATCGAGGTTGCCATCAATCGTATTGAGATAAATGGATCACCACTGGTCATCAATCAACTTGAAGTTTGAAAATTATGCTTAATATGTTACTACTTTCAACTATGTTACTGTCATATCAAAATTATATTTCATTTTTATGATAAGTGCAAGAAAAAGGTCAATTACATGAAGAAACAACTAAGAGAAGACCTATTTTACACTATATGGATGTACGACAATCATGGTTAATCTATAAAGGGCAGCTGCCCTCCAAATAAGTCTCAAATTATGTAAGAAAAAAACGTTAAGAGAATTACGTTTAGAAAAATTTTGCCTCTCAAAAAGTAAAAGAACAAAAAAAAAGAGAAAAAGTTTACTCCTCAGTCGAAATATTCTAGTTCCACCTCGAGAACTAAGAAAGCTAAATCACCATTTTCTAAATTTATTGATATAAAGATTGGTCTTTGTTTAGATCATTGGTACGTACGGATAAAATGAAGAAAAGCAAAAGCATATTTCATCACTATACAACCTATGTTTTAGGGTTCAATATTACCCTGCGTACCTTCATTTCTAACTCTCACTTTCTAGTATCTATCATATTAATCAAATCTTATTTTTACTTTCTAATTTTCATCTTATATTACGTTTCAAATCAATAACATATTTTTTCCACTTTTCACTTTGCATCTTCCACTCATTTTTACACGACCAATCTTGTCCTTCATTTTTCACTTTTCACCTCCTATCCCCTCTTACATATATAATATTGTCTACAAATTTTACCTTTTATTTAAAAAAATAAATACATTGAAAAATAAACTTTTAAATTATTTTTTATAATAAAAAGAATTTTCTTTTAAAAAAACTTAGTTTTCCCGAAATACATAGTTTTAAAAAGGTATATTTTATAAAAAATTATAACACTTTTTTTAAAATTCATTTCTACACAAACCGATCTTGTCTTTCATTTTTCACTTTTTATCTCCCACCCCCCTCCTACACATATAATATTGTCTTCAAATTTTACCTTTTATTTATAAAAATAAATACATTTGTAAAATAAACCTTTTAATTAATTTTTTTTTTATTAAAAACAACTTTCTTTTAAAAAAAACTTAGTTTTCTTGAAATACATAGTTTTGAAAAGGTATATTTTACAAAAACTTGTAAAAGAATTTTAAAATTCATTTAAAAAGTATTTTTTATAAATATATCTTTATAGAATAATACGACGTGATTAAATAAAAATATGTAAAAAATTTTTTTTAATAAAATTCGTTAAATAAATTATTTTGTTTGTTAAATATTGAGTTCATGTTTACATAAAAGAAAATAATTATAATTATATCTATTTAAAATAATATCAAATATGAAAAAGGTAAAAGAAAAAGATAAAAAGACAAAATCAATGTCATAAAAGATGGGAAACAAAAAGCTTGAGGATATGAACGGAATCTCCCACCTAAAAGGGGGACTAATCACATCACCAAGATTGATTTATTATTATTGTTTATAAAATCTTTTTAATTAACAATTATTAGTCAAAAAGTATTCGCTGTTCAATAGTAGTAAACATTTAAACGAAAAAGATATCCCCACACGAATACCACAACGTATAGTGGTTAGAGTCGGCCATATGTTAACTAAAAGTCCACCCTTTAATTAGTTGATCGATCATTTTTCACTGCATTATTCTTTTTAACCAGTACATATACATAATATATTTATTACAGATCTTTCTAATCAATATAAGAATAGTCTTATAACATTTTTAAGTACACTTATGGAATTAATAACCAACTTTCTTATTTTTGTTTTTAAAAGATTTAAAAGATTATAATATTATGACAAACTATTACTTCACTAATTGTTAAATTTTCTCTTACTTAACAATGAAATGAACTTTGTGCTACTATAAAATAACAACTAAATTTGATTGATAGCTTTACGAGTACTTAAATTATAGTCGCTAACCAAACCACTATAAATTTGCTAACACAAAATCCCATTCATTAAGTGGCATATAGAAAAGGAAAAAAAGTAAGTTAAAAACACTGGTTTGCTATGATTAAGATGTCCAGTGGGCTAACGTCCAGTTCATAATAGTTCTGTACTTTTGTTATTGAATCGGATCACAATTCATATACGACCCGATCTAATCTATTTAAATGATTTATCACATTATATTTTATTAATCCAATAAGTCAACCCATTTAAACGGATCAATACTTGAATTGATGCATCACTCATCCAATCGATCCATTTACATAAAAAAATAATGATGAAAAATTAACTTTTTTTGTATCTAGTAAAATTGAATGCCCAGCCCGTAGTATCATTCTCTAGTCTCGTACGTTTAGCTTGGATCGTTTAGTTTTTGTTTTGTTTTTCTTTTAACCCTTTTTTAATTATGTAACACTACCACGATAAATCATTCCTCAACAGTCAACACTATCGATTGACCATCAGCGTCTCCACTCTCGATGATACCACCGTTGTCCTCAACCCTCTCTCAGGTTGTTGTCCATCATTCGCTCGATCCATGGGCATTCTACGGTTTAATTTTGATTTTCAACTTTGTTGCTTTTTGTACCGATTTTGATTTCAATTCTTATTGTGTATGTATGTGTGTGTTTTAAGTAATAATTATACGATTGGAGTTTTGTATTTGACGAGTTGTTTTTAAAGTTCAAGTTCATCAATTTCCACGTTGACGATATTTTGGAGTTAATAAATGAGAAATCACTATGCAACTAAGAAAATGTTGACAAATTTGATTAGTGCTCATAACTACACAAGTTTGATTTAATTTAATATTATTTAATTTGATTTGATGCTCATAGAAATATACTTATACTACTACTATATATAAAGAAAAGAAAAACTTAGCGCCCTCAAATGCCAATTTCCGATCAATCTATCCGCACGATCCTTAAGTCCCAGTTCCATTATTGTCCCCTCGATCGTGTCTTGGACCTCTTCTTTAGTCAACGTGGTTGGTAACCTCAAATGGGCCAAGTAGGTAATCGTTTCTCTCACCGATAGGGCTCCCATTAAAACATCTTCTTGTGTCACATAAGCCTACAATTATTTCATTTTCTTCAAATTAATCTTCGACTTAAACATAAGCAACAAATAATACAAATCAATCGAGTCACTTACCACAGCGTCATAGGTACTTTCTTCTTCTCACCGTTGAGCAAAATATCTCCGGTCATCACCACATTCTTTGATAGTCTACCTATATCAATAACAGCCAAAATCACACCTTAAATACAATAGTATACTCGTATAAGTTAGACTTTGTAACAAATTACAAATTAAATATATGGTATTGTTTGGTATAAATTATGGATCGTCCTTAATAGATACATAACAAATGTGAAGTTAGATTTTGATAATCTATAAAAAAGCAACCGTAGGCATGTGAAATGATTGAGAATTTAATTCTACACAAGTTAAGGGTTTTTTGATTCGTGATGCGTTTAACTTTCAAGTTTTATATTTGTATGAGGAAAACTTTGAAATCTTCTATTGTATGAGATAAACTTTCAAAAACTTTCTATTGTATGATGACTTGCATTTTTTTGCCTAGACAAAAAAGGAAACTTTTTTTTTTTGGAATTGACAAAAAAAGAAATATTACATACAATATAGAAGTTCAGAAGGTTTACCTCATACAATAGAAAATTTCAATTTTAACCACATACAATATTAAAACGTGAAAGTTAAACGGATCACGAATCAATAAACCCTTTAGTTAAAGTTTAACATAAATTTTGAAAAAGTTACTTTCTAATTTTAGCAACTTAACCCATATTCCTCAAATTTTGGACACTGTTTCAACTTTCAAGTACACCTATAGAAATGTTTAAATGAATTTCCTCAAACTGGTGAAGAATCATTCAGGTACATGCATAAGTAACATTTCTTGTTTTTCCTGTTCTGTTTTTTGTTTTTAATGAATCTAGCTACTATATATATATATATATATATTATGTTAATAACAGTTTTTATGATTTTCTTTAGGAATAGATTTTATACAATTTTAAGAATAAAAATCATCCTTTTACAGCACTAAGTAGTTGTTATCACTTTCCAGAAAAATATATGTAACCAATGTATAAAACTCGTAAAACAAGAATGCTAATGAGAATGTATAAACCTGCTAATGCATCAAGAAGTGTGGATTTGCCAGAATTAGACGGACCCATGATAGCCATGATTGGGCAAATCCATTTAGACCATGAAGCAATCGTTTGGTTGGTCCATCACCTGAGCTCGGAATCATCACCCTTAAAATAGAAGCATATTTTGTATAACTGATTGGTAGTTTCGAAGATCAACCAAATAATAGGATTTCTTGTTGAGACACATTAAGTTGTTAGAATGTCGATCGTTTACTCTTTTTGTTGGGACTCGTTAGAAATCAATGTTAAATATCAGTAAGGAGAAACTGTTGTCAAACAATAAATAATTTCGATTGTTAGGTTAATATGTTGAAGCTACTTATCATAACTCAAAATAAAACAAGGTTTTTTTAATATCGGTCATAGTATCTATGCCTTGAACCTAAAATGTAATGCGTCACATAAATAATGGAATATTAATTTTAAAATTAAATCGCATGTTTATCCATTTCTTGTCATTCAATAGAGGGGTATGAATGATCGAAAAGGTTGAAATTTGAAACAATTTAATATCGAATAATTGTCCAGGAACTGGACTTGGACTTCGCATAGTTAAATGTTTTAATCAATTATCTAGTTTACTTGTTCGATCATAATGTAACTTAGTTGATCAACTCATTTTATCACCTTTAGTTATATTCCGTAAACTCAAAAGTCTTATTTGTTCTTCTCTTCATATTACTATGAAATGAATTCGAGTGTTACAAAACATGTAATTTTGTTCCTCATTCAGATGAGAATATACTATTTCATTACGTGACTCTTTAGTCCGACACTACTTATTTATGAATATAGAGACATTGTCCACAAAGCATCATACTTTTAGCTCCATTTATAGTAAATTATTTATAGAAGCTTGTCCAGAAATCATCATATCTTTATAGAAACTTGTAGTCATTACCACCAAAATTGTGAAAATTTTCAAGTTATTATGAAAAAAAAAACTTTCAACTCAATTGATAGTAAAGTATGTATTTATAATTTATCACTCCCAATTTGAAAGATGCGTTGCTCTACTTAAAGAACTTCGTAAGGATAATGATGTAGACCACATCTTCATATGCGTCAATGGATCACTTGCCTTGCATGTGACATCTTGTCCTGGTGATATCAGTAAGTTTTTAAATGGTAACCAACTATAATCATGTTTTTTGAAATGATAAAAGCTTAAGTATATTGTTAACATTTTGATAAAAGCTGAAAGTTATTGATCATAAATTCATAATATAACGAGAAAGTGTCTACTTTTTAACGTCTAGTTTAGAAATCATACCTTCAAGATCAACATTTTGCTAGTTTAAAATCAAATTAGGGATTGTCAGTGGCGGAGCTAGTAGGGGAGTTGGGGGTGTCTACCCCCCCCCCCCCCCCCCCCCCCCCCTAACTTCTATAGTGTATTGGGTTTTTAAAAGTGATTTGTTGGAGTAAATTTCGAGTTGTAGGTGTGTAACTGCGGAGTTGTAGGTGGATTTGGGGATGAAGATGACTTTTTGTCATTCTTTTTCATTGTAGTCTCTCAACTTTATAGTATGTCAATAAACCTCCATCTTAAATATGTAAATAAATATAATATCTTGAAAATTCTAAAATATTAATATATTTTATGAAAACCACTTATTTGAGCTTCAAGTACTAATTTAACTAGGAGTCATACTAATACAATCAGAGTGCTCTTAGATTTAAATTGATTAGTAGTTAAGAAATGAACACTTATTTTTCTGTAAGTAAAATGAAGATGTTAAACTTGTCTGTGATCGAAAATCATGACATGTGAATGTTTTTATTTAATTTATTTTAAGATGTGTCCAACCAAAAAATTTGTATGATACAAAAAAATTCGCGGTAAAATTAATCATAAAAATGGATTGAGTTGCTTATTACCATTGGAAAACTTTGAAGCTTGATTTTTCACAATAAGTCATATCAGAATATCCCTAATGAAAGATTTTTTCAAGATTTTCGTTTACTTTTGTGTAAATGCTCAATTAAAAAAAGTTATACAAAAAGCTTTCAATGGTTTAAACTCACTAAATCTCAAAATTCAATAAAAAAAAGTATATAATATGAAAGAGAGATAATACAAAAGGTTTGTGTTTACAAAGTCTTTCACTCTCTATCATACATATTTCTATTGTTTTTTATTGATTCTGTGGTTTAATGGATTCAAACCATCGAAGCAAAAAAAATTTATATAGCTTTTTTTAACTGAGGACTTAAACAAAAGTTAACAAAACCCTTGATATTATTATTTTTGCATTGGAGAAGTTTGAAATGTAAGTTTTGTGTACATTCAAAATAATTTTTCATATTTCTTCTATATTATAAAACTCTTTTATTATGTTTCGATATAAGATTTATGTTTCTACTTCACAATAAATTACAGCCCCCTCAACTATAATTCCTAGCTTCGCCCCGGGGAATTGTTACCTTTTAAAAAGCATGTTCCTTAAAATAGATACTAACTAAAGGTACATTCACTTAACGCTCATCTTCATACACAACTTTTCCTTCAATTTTGGGAAGTCGTTTTCAGTTACCGGAACCCATATCCTCCAGGTCACATATCGCTAACGTTTCAGTCTAAAACAAATAGGTGAAAAATGGCACAAACATATTGTATGGTTTGATAAATAAATAAAAATTCTGTTCACCTAGCTTGCAGAAGGATTAGAGGTTGACTTATTTTTTCTCTTGTGCTTCGGCTTCACTGCATCTTTCAATGTCTTTGATTGTTTTTCTTGTAAGCCAATTTTTGGTACTACGTGTGTTGAAGCAAATGAATTGGTATCAGAAGATTGTTGGCTGGATTTGGTCTCATCGGGCTTTATTGGTATTGATTCTTCTTTGTGCTTGTCGAGAGGTGTGACTACAAATTTGATTAGTAATATGAAATTAGGCAAATCTGTTGGTGAAGAACATATTGTAGTCATTTTAAAAAGGTTATGAAGTCATATACCACGAGAAGCAAGAGAAGTTCTCAATGCCTCTGCATCGACAACGCTTGAATATGGATCCCTGTAATCAAGCATAAATTTTGTTTAGATTTTTAATGGGAGGTCAAATAAACGTAAGCACAAACCAGTCAATTCGATAAGATTTTTCAAATGATATTTTCTTATATGAAACTTCAAATTCAAATATAGGTTGGATATAAGCAGGCAATTTCAGCCCATGTACTTATGAAAGGATCCAATTACCTTGTATTCTATCTCGAATAGGTCAATCTAAAAATTCAACTAGACAAGAAATGGGACCAGTGGGTAAAATAGGTTGCAAGTCAATGAAAGTATATATTTGATCAATACAACCTCCTAAATCATTTTTATTCCAAGAATGCAATTTTATTTAAATAGCAATGTTATTTATACACAACTACAGATAAAATGATCATAAAGAATTCTAAAAAATGGACAAAAATGGCTTGGAAGGTCAACCAATACGGCCCATTTTGACCCCTACTGGATATGTTTCACCCAAAACCTCCAACCAACCCATCTTGTCACCTCTCTCCTGAATATGGAAAAATTAGACTTTGAAATTTCACATAAAAATCTTACCAACTTGAAGGCCCACCAGTAAAGACCTTCGCAGTGCTGTTTCTCTTGTTCGTTTTATCATTTTCATGTGATTGGCTCTCAATTTCCATGCTATTGCTCTGACCAGCACTAGATTCAGCTGACTCCAAAGTTAATCTTTCCATGGGATGCTTTGACACATCACTGGAACCCTGTTGACCAGATTCTCTACCTCTCCCAGCAGGTGGTGGATTGTGACGTTTGATCTTTTTTAATGATCTTTGTGTATTATATGATTCAACCTGCATATGTTTGCCAATGTAGCAGTGATCATAAGAGAATTAGTACTCCTACGTGCGAGATTACACAAGAGCAATACATTCCAAGTTAGAAAGACCATGTGACTACTGAACTTGGGACCTCCATAGAAATATCTTACAATCGTACAAACTATAATATATAGGAATATGGCAGCAGAATATTTAGTTCATCTATTTACCTCTATGTTCATACGGAATAATGGAAATTTTATCTCATTTAAAATTACAGTATGATATTCATAGTGTGTATCAAACTAATCGGGCGTACATTGTATGTAATAAGCTTGTCATTTTTTGCCATTGTATGTAATTTTTTGACGTGGCAATTTGTATAGATGCCATGTGGTAGCTTATATAGTTGACATGTCAGCCAATTTACATAAAATAGCAATCATCAAAAAATTGGATAAATACAATAGAAGTTTAGAAAGTTCGATACACAAAAGTTTGATACATTTTGAAGGACTTAATCCTAACATTAAAATCTACAAAACAATAACTAGAAGTTGGTAATTCAAGAACTTGCAATACAGTAAATAACTATGAGGAGATCAACGATATCATGGACAATAAACTACTAGTTGAATAACTTTGTATTACACTGTTAGTGGTCTATAAAGTCATAGCAATTTCAACCCCTTTACTTATGGATATCTCGATTTGGGTTGTGTTTTATCTCAACAGATCAAATGGTTCAACCAAAGAATAGCTAGAAAGAGAACAGGTCAGATAAGCCGAACGAGTCATTTGGGATGTCGCAAAAAATTATTCTAAATACACACAACCTACTACATGTGCTATTCAGTAATTCAGATATTTAGATTAATATCATAATATGCTTTTGCGATCATAAATTCAAAATTTTAGCATTTACTCATTATAAAAATGGACACATAGTGTCTGGGGGTCAAGTCAACCCAGCCAGGGCCATTTCCACCCTTACTTAACATGACCGGTTTCAACCCAAATCCTTATAAATAATTACCCAACCTGCCAGACCCACTCATCTTGCTACATTCTTGTTATAAGAAAAAGGAAATTCTCAACTTGATCGGAAGCTTATGACCAAATATTTCTAACAAATATTAACTTCTATAACAGATTTGTTGTAGGAAACTATGATCACTTCGCCTAAAGTGGGGAAAACTATGTTGAAAATTCACAGACTCACCGCATTCTTTATCTTGCTTGTTACATCACCAGCCTTAACAGAAGCAATGCGCAAACACTGCATGATAACACTCTGCAAGACTCCATCACCCCCGGCTTTCTGAATAGCACAAACATCACCATTTGTATTAAGTGTGGCAGTCATGGATCCTCCCATCACTGCCTCTTCATAATGGGTCGGGTCAATCACCTAGTATCAACAAGTAAATTTTAAGAAAACCCAATGTGAGTCATCCAAGCCTGTTCATAATAGTACATGTGTACATGATTCATGAGATAGTAGACTTTGAGCTTTCATTCGCATACCACAGTGTTTTCTTTACCAATAAATCCAAATGTAACTGCCACCGGAAGGTGGTGAATTATCAAAGGAAGAGGCTCCCTCACCTGTTCAGTGCACAAACGACAATTTAATAAAGAAAAGACTGTTACTTGAAAGCAAGATATAAGAATAATAAGATGATAAAGCGGTCAACTAGAGGTGCCAAGATGGTTGGGTTGGGTAACAAGTCAAAAAAGGTTTGGGTTGAGAAGATCATTCATACTGCATGGCGAAACAGGCTGGACCAGGTTGAATTGACCGTTTGTAATTTTGTAAGCGATTTCTGCCCATTTTCTACTTTTTCTTATAAATACATAACTAATGCTGTTACATTATGATCACAAAACCAATATTATTACAATATTAATCTAGAAGTTAAAAAAAACAATTCATGAGGTTGTATGCGTAACAGACTTTCGGCAACATTCAACATGTTCGACCATTTGACCCCTCCTTTTAGTAAAAAAAAAAAGTAACTTGACACGTTGAGATACAAGACAGCCCAATTAACATGTTCACAAGCACATTATTCAAAACTGCCACCTCTAAGATCAACCAACCATCAAAAGAAATTAAGTATTTTTTGACACAGTTGGAAAAAAAATTAATATGTTCCCTATAATAGGATTGTCTACATACACTGAATCTAATTTCTTGAACTCGATATAAAGATTTGTTAGAAAAGGACAGTGACCCTGAGAAATGCAGATTAATGACGACTAAACCTTTAAACAAAAACTAAATATGATAAAGATGTGGAGGAAACTCACATCAGGTGGATGTACTATAACTTCTTGACCATCGTCTCCTCCAAATGTACATTCAGGCCTCCTGAATGTCGACAGGGCAGCCAAAGCAGCAATATTGGCCGCATCAACAAGATTTCTGTTTTTTCCATAAAGATAACATTTAATTAAAAACACAACATGTAACTATATAAAATTGTTTTTTCCAGCTTACCCTCCATTGTCTATAATGTGAAGGTCAATCCGGATAGACCATACCAACTTCCCTGCAACAACACAAAGTGATTCTGTGTCTACCGCCCTGCTTTCCCTGCAAAATCAATCTAATCACATGCTACATATTCCATTTCTAACTATGCTTCAGAAAACTAAAATATGAAAAATTGCTAATCACAATAATAATTAATAGACTAGTACCTTAATCCACGGTCTACAATTCGACCAAGCTCAATAGCAGAGTCCCCAGGACGACCTGACTCAAATGAAGGATCGGCCATAGCAGAAAACTCGGTATAAATAGCAAAAGTCCCTTCATTCGGCCTATCTCTATACGGTTGAACTAGTTGACCCGTAACAAAACCGATAACTTGAGTCTGTCCAAGCTGCACCTCTGATGAACCATCTTCACTACATTCATAAACAAATGTCAACAACCTACTCATTTTCCAACTTTCTAACAAACAATATCTCATAACAAATACATACATACACATATTTATGTATAATAATTATATATAAGAAAAAGGTACCTGCCAAACTTGATAGTTAGGTTTCTATAATCGAAAGGACGTCGACCGTCAACCCTAATCTCCGAAAGTAACGCACTTTCAATAAATTTCTTTTCATTTACTGTCATTATAAAGGTATTAGCTAGCCTCTGCTCCATTTTAGCTCTGTAAATTCATGTACAGAATTTAGGCCACAGTATATATAGGTACACCGTTTGTCAAAATAACTATTTCTGCCCAACTATGGGAACACATTTTCTCCTACAACTACGTATCACAATACATTTTCTCCTATAACTATACAAAAGAACAGATTTTCACCGATGAAATTACATAATACTAATCGTATAACTATACAATATGATTATGAGTTGCACAGTTCACTATAAACTACGTACGCAGAGATTGAAGGAAAGTTGAAAACGAAATTAAAGAAAAAAAAGTTTGAATGTACTCGCCTGTAGACAGTGTAGTTGACGTCGGCGATAGAAGTTACGGCGGTGACGGCTGTTCGACTGAGTGAAATCGCCGGTCAGGGAAGCAAGGGTTTGGAGAAGGGTTTTTGGTGGAAGTTGCACACGAAAACATTAATGTAAATAATTAACAGAAATAGCCCTTTAGTAATTTTACAAATGTAATGTGAACTACGAGGGTTATTACCGGGTCGGTTATTTGGATTTTTAAGTTTATAATTTAACTTGAATTTAGACGATTATTTTGTTCAGGTAAATCAGATTCAGTGTGGACAATGATATTTTTACTATTATTTTAAATGAATTCATTAAAATTGTACGATTAGTAGTTGTAATACATGGACAACTAGTGGTATTTTGTTAGTTGATCTATCAAAAATCGTGGTAAAATATCATTGCTCTTTTGGTATAATTCGAGTTTTGAGTGATTGTAAAGTTTCATGTATTGAATAAAATTCAAACTTCACAAAATATGATAATAAAATCGTCTTAACCAACATAACTATAACTAATATACATATGTAATACTTTTTATGGATAATTTATAAAAAATCTTAACCCGAATCAAATTAGATTCAATTAATTCGAGTTTGTTAAATGAATAAGCTAAGCCCTTTAACTTAAGTTCAGTTTAAGTTGATAGGTTTATTATGTACGAATAAGCTAAGCCTCTCGACCCAAGTTCAATTCGTGTTGATAGGTTTATTCATGTTAGGTTATATTTGACATCCTACCCTACGTGTAAAACATTTCAAAAATTATTTAATGTTGATTAAATGTAAGTAGCTAAGTTGTTCATATTCATATTTCTATTATAGAATAAAAATGCTAATAAAATAAATCAGCTATCATATACCATAATTAAAATTTCAAACGATGTTTATAACGTTGTTGATTATTTTAGATCGATGTAATCAATTGTTGCATTTCTTTTAATATTCTTAATTGACAATCAAGCAATAGAATATGTTTTATGACCAACCTTCAAATGATAATGAAATTTATGACTATTATAAACGGAATGAGATTCTCTCAAATAACATGATGGATCATGTTATTTGAATGTAAGAGATGAAACTAATAAATAAAATAAATAAGTGTTACAATAATGGGCCTTCTAAATTTCTATCTCACAAAATACATAACTTAACATGTCATGTAATAAAATTACTTAAGAGAATTTTAATTCATTATAAACACGATAACTTATTTAGAAAAAAAAAAATGGTTGTTCGTCCTCACTGCTGTTTGGTACTAACTAACGTGAAGCCCGTGTGAACTGGACTCATGAATAATCCATGAATTTTCACTCAACTAAAATTGTTTTGGCGTTTTTTATATTTTAATTTTTTAATTATTATATGAGACATAATTTTAAAACTTTTATCTATTCATGTCTTTTGGTGTTCTTATCATCGAAAGTAAAATGGATGAAAGTCAAAAAATGTTTTAAACTTAGCAGTATTGAGATGATATGATACCGTAAGTCACATGTCACTTGAGATAAATATATAAATTTGTATTAATTGTGTTAGAAATATTTGTCTTAAAAAGAATTAATTACTTTTTATAAAAGTAATTTAAACGTTCGGAGGAAGTTTAAAAACTATAACCGAATGGTGTTAAAACAAATAGTGGAATTTGTATACTTGTGCACGGACTATTGCTACATATTATGTAATTTAAAATTAAAATTAGTAAGATGTTTGCGATTACGATGATTTTAAATCATAATTCCAATTAACGACCATAAAAAAATACAGGGATTCTAAAACTTAACTCCAATCGATACAATGTTAAAACTTATTTCAAACAAACACGACCCTATCTAAGACCCAGGTCCAACTCTTAATTCGAACTTCGAAATGCAAAGGTATTAAGTGTTAACGGAGAAAATACTGAAATCATTACTTGAACTTTGAACTGTCTGAAATCACTACGCTTGTTTGTTATTGTACATTTAAATTTATGTTTTAGTATGTAGTAAGAATGTGTGTGCGAATTAGTTTTTGTATTTAACGAATCATTTTCGTTATTTGATAAAGAAAGAAAGAATCATTTCTTTTCTAGAGTAATAATGATTAATTAGATTGTTATTTGATTCGTTAAAATAAATTAATATTTAAGTGACATTACAACATAGTAATAAGCAAATCTCATTTTATAAGCCAAATTTACTTCGTCAAAATTAAGTGTATTGTATAAACTCTTCGAATTGAATTTAATAGAGATAGGTAAAAAGGATAAATTAATATTCAAGTGCCTATTATATCATACGCGTTAACACGGCGTTAGTTAAACTTTATTAAATTACAATAAAAAAAATTAATTATAATACAAAATTTATTTATTAAACTTTTTAATTTTCATATGTACATGTGTATAATTGCCATTTTTGTTATTTATGGAAAATGAAGTTTCGATAAATGGTTCTTAACCTATGCCTCTGGAGCATAAGTCAGATAATCCCTAATAACATATGAAGTTTTAATTTTACCTCTTAATTTTATTTACAAAAGTTGGAAAGAAATCGGCCAAAACAACGAGGGTTCGTTCAGGTTATAAGCATAAATAGTGTTAGATTAGCTTCTTTTTAAAAATATATATATAATAACTAAAAAAATAAAAGATATAGTTTGTATTTTCAACGTTGGTTATTTTGTATGAAAATAAAATGCAAATCTAAATCCTAATATGTAAGTGGGCTTTATTTACTGGATTCGAACTCGAGACCTCGTTATAGTCCATTTGGTGAACTCGTGTGTTTCGTTAAAAACAATGAAATCATCAAACTATCAAAGCTTTACAATTTGCAATTCATGCACATGAATATTACGCCAATCAGAGTTTTTTCCTTTAATATAAGTTTAGTCAAACACTAATTTATTATCGTTTTAATTAAAAAATTAGTATTTTGCTAAAAAAAAATTAAAAAAAATTAGCGTAACCGAATTTATCATTATCAAATGAATCTTGCTTATACAACCAAATATAAAATATCCTAATTTATACTACTTTATAATATATATACTTCTTTTTTAAATCTCTAGAATTTAAGACTAAGTAAAATAGATCCCTACTATTCATTTAAATTACAATTGATCTTAACCATCTATTTTATATCTTTTTCTGTTTACCCCACCTATAAAACTACCCAAAAGATAAAAATAAGATACTCACATAACATATGAACACACATAATATTATATTTGTTGTCGCATTACACGAGTATTAGACTAATTATTATTTATCAGTGAGTTTGAAACAAGTTAGGATACAATTCTCAATGTTATGCACTTTGATATCGAGTTGAATTAACTTATAATTAATTAATTGGCATGACTGTGACTACAAAAAATCTACGTTAAAGTATTAACTGATATTTTATCAGTGGTGAAAATGACATTTCTTATTATACGTCACCTAATAACCCTTAGTCGTTTGTTAAGCCAATAAACCCTGGTTTTCAAGTCATAGATGATTATATTATAAGTACACATTTTAGTATTTTATATACCAATGTGGCACTCTTTAAATTCAGTTACGTAATGACTAATGATATTCAAAAGCTACAAACGACGTCGTTTTACTTGATGTCATGTCGCGGCCTTCTCAACATATTTTTTGTGTATTTGATTATCTTTTTTAGTAATCGTCGATGTTCTCACTTCTCAAAATAAGTCGGTTCAAATCAAACGAAATTAAAAGTACGTTAAGTTGTTCTTCTAGGTGACAAAAAATCCTTAAATTTAATGTCAATTATATGTGTTATTGTATGTACTTCTTTCTTTAAATATTCAACAGTGTCGCAATTAATTTACTCTAAATACGCTAGAAGACTCATATTGATTTATTCGTTAAAAAGAAGTTTAGTGTTTTATTATGCGCTAAACTTTTTAAACTTTAGATTATTATATGATTATATATATATAAATACATATATACATACATTTATGTATATATACAACATGTATATGTATGTATGTATATAACTTTAACTCTTTAAAGTAAAATTTTGAACTCATTTCTAATATATATAGAATATATGTGGATAATATATATACGTAATATATGCATATACAATGTATATCTATAAAAGTATTTTACAAATAAGCTTAATTGGAAAAAATCTGAAAAACTGAAAGAAAAAAAATCCGAAACCAAAATAATCGAACGGTTTAGTTTTTAAAAATTTTAAAATCGAACTTTCAGTTTCAACAAAAATCTAAATCGAACCGAAATATAGTCGCCGCTAAACTGTATCACGGTGAGTGTTCCTCCAGCCATTAAGTAGATCACGTTGAAAGTTGGAACAGAACATATTAAATTAAAAATATAGTTTTAAGTGAACAAGATAATCGCGAATTAGACTTTTGAAATAATCATGTTTAAATCGAATCAAAATAAAATATGACGGTGGTCCGACCATACGATTCTCTCGGGATTCTCTGGAAGCACATCGTGTTAGCTGTTAAGGGAATCCAGATGCGGTCAGTTATTTTTTCCAAAATACTTGGGCCACATTAAATTTTGTTCAGAACGGCATACCATCTACTTAATATATATGTTATTTATTGATTGGAATAATGCTCAAACAATCATATTAATTGAAGCTACACACAACCTCCTTAATTGATCACCATTTATTATCATCGGCAAGATATATACACAATCAATGTATCAAGTGAAGCTACACACAACCTTTTAGTTAAAAGTTTCCTTTCGTATATACTGTTAGATCAACGGTCTCTTTACAATCATATTAATTTTAATTTCAACAATAATAATAACAATTCTTTACGTATTTAATGAAAAGTTTTGTTTATAATAGATTTAGTGTTGTTACTAAGAATATGTTCTATACATTATTTTCGATACGGTAACATTAAATTATTAATGGCAAGTGACATTTAACTAAGAAAGTAAAATGGTTTATGTATGATATTCATCTTTATTGACAATTATTAGAGCTTTAATTATAAATTAAAGTATGTCATTTTAAAGTTCCATATGTTAATTTGATTTTTCTCTTAATCATTCCCTGTTTAAAAACGTTAAACGTTAAACTTTCATTCCCTGTTGATTAAATATACTGTTTCTTTAAAAGAGCGTTAATAAAAATTATATTAATACAAGTATTTGACAAAAAAGAAAATTATAAAATTAATAACATTTAAAAATCAGAAAACACATTAAATTGATGAAAAGGTAAATTGAATCGTTTCAATTACAATGAGAACATTTTTAATAGGAAGTTTAGATTCTTTGAGTACGTTTACAAAAATTGTATTGCTGGAAAGTTTTTTCATAAATTTGCGATTATATTGCGTTAGAAACAAAAAATTAAAATAAATTATTTTCTTAAAGAAAAAGCAATTCCTTTTTTATTTAGTCATCTTACATGTTAGGTTCTACTTAATATTATATAAATATAGACACTTTATAATATCTTATTCAATCGACAATTAATGATCCGACTACAACGTATGAGTAAGTTCGCTCGTCAAGACTATAAAGGGACTTCTTGGCTATTAAGAAAAAGAAAATTGGAAATTCATGTTTCATGGTCCAAACAGTACGCTAATTTTATATAAAGATATTTACAGAAAAAGTGAGGCTATTCCTTTTTTTTGGTCTTGTTTTATCTTGTCGTTAAAATATTCTTTTTTTATTGATTGAAGTCTAAAACATCTTTAATGAAACGATTTGTTGTAGGACCATCGGATTTTTTTCTAGTTTATAGTTTTCTTTTTTTCCTTTTATGAAAGAGAAAACATCATTCAATTATAATTGATGTATCCTGATACATATAACGTTCAGTTTGATAAATTATGAGGTTTACTCTCAAACACGTAACTCAGCTAATTCTAAAAACAAATAACTTAGTTAGAAAAGAGTCACGATTTCCAAAATTAGTGTTACTCCCCTTAATGTACTCCTAGGCCAGTTTGAATCGTATAATTAACATTGTCTTTTACATATTACTATTGAAACTTTGTTGACGTTCTTTAAGAAAATATAAAAAATATTATATACATCACTAGGCTAGAGGATTTATTAAGCTAACATAAACTTAAGAAGTAAACGGAAAAGAAAAGATTTTTCCTATTCAAATTACCTGGTAAAGACGAGCATTTCTATTCAGATGTACGCGATCTTATTGGGTTATCCAATGACAGTTACGAAGTTTTACCTTATATTCATATTTAAATAAATAATCAACTATAGATCTATATTAAAATTTTAAGTAAATAATAGAACAATTCAATAATTTATCATGAGATAATTAAGTTGTTACGACACTATAAAGTAATGCTTATTTGTTTGTAATATTGCATCTTGTGAAAGAGCATTTCACTATATGTATCTGATAAGCCAAGTCAATTATTAGGTTGGGAACTAGGCGAATAAAGTCTGAAGGTTTAGGTAAAGAAAAAAATTACCTCTCTAAACAAAATTCACGATAAAACTATAAAAAGCTTATAATAACTTATCTAATTTTTTAAATTAAGTACACGAATACAATTATACATCACTTGTATAGTTAACTTATAATATATGTCCTAACAAAAACATATCATCACATTTTATTTAGCACTATAAGTGGAATAAAAATACAACAATCAATCAAACACATATACATATTACATTATATAAGTCGAATTAACATCGACTATTAATATAATATAATTATCAACTATTACACGCCGATATTTAATATTATAATCAATTATTTACTCATTTTGTTATGAGGAAATTGATAAAAGTGATATAAAAGTATTGAATATGATCTAAAGCACTTGTAAAAGCTTTGAACCCCACAACTAATCTCTCTCTCTCTCTCACACACACACACACACACTCAAATCTCCATTTATCTATCTCTATTGGATTTTGTCATGTTATTTTGGGAAGATTCAGTCACCAATTTATCTCTATATCTATGAGCTATGGCCCATGTAAGGGTTTATAACCAACAAAAGTACAATCCAAACCAATCTATTCTTTAACCCCATCTTCATTCTCATATACATATAAAATATTGATACATGTTTGTGTATCTATTTAGAGTTGTACCCTGCTCATGCACATAAACCACCATGCCAAGATTCTTCCCGAGATCATTTCTCATATGGGTCATCATCATTCAATCACTTTCCTCTTCCAAGATTCTATCTTTTTCTTGTTCTTCATCATCATGTTGTCATCACAATCATGTTCATCAACAAAACGATCGGAAATTTGAACAAAAAACAACCATCTTTTGGGAATTTGAAGAAAAATCCAAGACTTGGGTACAAGTGAAGTTACCTTATGATCTTGTATCATGTGTCAACAATAACAATTGTACAAAAGTAGGCATCATCGAACCGATACAAGAAGCAAACAATAATGATCAAACAAGAATCGATATGGATCAAGAACAAGATTCAAATAAGAAGAAGAAAGTCGGAGTAGATGAAAGAAAGATTGGGGTGTTGGAATCAAGAAAGAGAATCTCAATGATAAAAATGTCGGAAGATTCGATTTGGGTGACCGGAATAAGTGGTTCGATTTACGAGAGATATTGGAATGGGATTCAATGGGTGATTGCACCTCATGAATTGCCACTACAAGCAGGTTATGCAGTTTCTGTATTTTTGGTCAATCATACAGTTCTTGCTCTTTCAGAGGCAGGAATCTTATACCATGTAATTCCAAGAAATCTTGATTCTTCTGTCTTATGTTTTAAAAATTGGGATTCTACCTAATCATGTTTTGGCTTCTTTCAATCGATCAACAAACGTGTACGACTAATATTGTTATTTACTTGTTTCAGATGCAACTAAGTGAGAATTCGCAGCCAGTATGGGTCGAGTTCCCACCAATTGTGGGTTCTAGCACGATGATAAAAATCAAATCCGGAGTTATATCACATGATAAGGAGTAAGTACGACCGAAGAAGAGGTGGTAATTTCAACCCATTTACTTGAAAAAGGGTTGACTTGGGTGAGCTATGTTTTAACTCAAACAGGTCTAATGGGTCAGGTAAAAAACCCCAGTGGGTTGACCATCACCCAAGGTGTTCATCTGAATGTTTCATAAACCGATTAACTGAAAGAAATAAAATGATAGTTTGATAATATAGTTTCTTGTAATAATATTTTTCATATTAGTCATTGTAAATTTTAGAAAATATATATACATATACATTTATACTTACAAGAAAATGTTGATGGGTCAACCCAATCCACCCCGTTTTCCTCCATGCCAGAAGTACTCATCTGACCCACAAAGTTTACCAACCTTAGCTGAAAGATCAGCAGCACTTTTTTGTTTGATTTGGCCATAATGAATGCAGGAGGATCTATTTCTGCACAAAAAATGGGTTACTGTTAGAGCTTAGTGAGGCTGACCCTCTAAGGTTTCTTGTTTTCTTTACCATTTTTTAAAGCTATTCTTTCCCCAAAAGGGTATTTACATCTTCCCGCATTGTGAGCAGATGGACTAACTATGGAAAGCCTTCGGGTGCAGACGTTGCAGCCATAGTTGATGCGGCTACGATCAGACCACAAGTCATATTCACTATAAGGCCAGTCACCTTTCTTCCTCTATGTTTATCATCACTTGTTCCCCTTACTCGAATCCATGATGGCGTTTGTTACCAAATGCAGCTTGACAGGCGATTTGTACGAATTTGATCCATCTTCAAAGCCATTTTGGAAGAAACACATTTGGAGCAAAGAATCAACACGAGACACTGCTTTGACACCATCATCAAGCTGCACAGTACATCAAAGAACTGGACCACATTCAGATTCACTCTTTCTATTAACCAAAGTACATGACAAGAAACTTACTTTCTTCTCAATACCCACAAGTTTTATGTTTACAATTACTAATTACAGGGTGGAAACTTGGTTGAACGAAGACTACAACAGAGAAAATGGAAATGGGTAGTCCACGGGAGCCCGAAAGATCAACAATTCACATCCATGACACTCGTGACAATCGACGAAACATACACAAATCCGTTCTCTTTGTTTTTGACAACAGCCTCAGGATCCATCGTTGAATATAACATTTCTAAACAAGATGGTATGTTATACACCTTCATTTTTTTTAAACGGCCACAAACAGTATTACAGTAGCGTATATGGTTAGGTTAACAAATATTGGGCAAATGAAGTACTACTTTACAGCAAACTATATATATACATATTCATAAAGTTCCTAATTTTGTGGTAAATTGCATCATGACTGCTGATTTAAAGACAGGCAAAAAACGTGGGTGAATCATATGCATCCTATACATGCAAAAGTAGCCAAAGGTGTTGCCGGGTTGCAATTTCAGGTGGGCCGGCTCATATTCCCATTAGACGACGGTAGGCTTGGTGAACTCCACCAATCAAAGACTGGTGGTGATGGGGTTGGACCGAGCCCACCTGTGAATCGAAGACGAGTGTCTACAAAGTACACATGGTCGATAATTGATGCTCCCGAAAGTGAAGGATGGAATGCAGAATACTGCACCGAAGATCGTGGCCCCTTGAACTGTATTGCAGGCATAAAAGACGAACTCAGCAATGGAGAAATGACCACAAGGTCTGCATTGAGAAGGCGAGTTGGAAACAAGGGACACGAGAACTATTACTTGGTGTCACAGGGAAGTAAATCAAAAGAAGAAGCGGATGTTGATCAGGAAAATTCAGCTATTTTGAACTTTCGATTACGAGTTATGTATGAAGGTCAATCGTTCTTTCTTCTAACTAAAGGTGGGATGACTTACGAGTATCTTAATGTTGAAAACGTATGGTTTTGGCTTCATCACGAGTATCCTATGGCTATGAAAGGCGCAGTTGGAAATTACAATGGGAGTTTGTTTCTGGTGGATGAGAATAATGATCTGATTATTAGAGAAAGAAAGGGTAACGAACTCACATGGATAAACTGCACAGCTATGAAGAAAGGAAGACAAGTTATTGCAGGTCCACCATGGGATCTACTTCCAGGAAAATCTCCTAAAGTTACACTAGACGACTCGCTCTTCTTCATTAGCAAAACTGGAGGCTTGCTTCAGTTAACAGTACGTAAAAAATCTGAGCACTAAAGTTGTCAATTTTGATCCTTTTACTTGCATTATTGATTTGGGTGTTTGTTTTAGAAAAGAGGAACGAGTCAAATGGGTAAAACGGATTGAAACTCATCCAAAGTTTAATTTAAATGCATTGAATTTCTAAAGAACCTCTAAACCATTTTAACTAATACAACAACTACTCACTTAAAAGAATAGAAATACTATAATTAGTGACCTGTTTCAACTTAAACCCACTTTGACCTGTTATCCAACATGTTTTGACCTATACATCTTGCCACCTCTACTTGAAGCTAATGAACTGACTGTGTCTTCAGGTTGCATTAAAGAAGTTGAAGTGGAAAGATTGTCGACACCCCTCGAATACGAAGATAGCAAGCATAGCAGACCAAGAAGTGTTTAGAGAAAACATAGTTTTTGTTATTGGAAGAGACGGTCAGTTGTACCAGTACAACAAGGTGACCGGTCTATGGCACCGACACCACAAGTCACAACATTTGGTGCTATCGCAACAGCCTGGAACTGCAATGAGGGGTTTATTACGATCATTGACTGGATCTCTTTTCATGTTATCTGAAGATGGTAGACTGATCGAGTATCATTGGAACCCTATGGATGGTTGGGGTTGGGTGGAACATGGTTCACCCTGTCTTGGGGTCACGTTGGTTGGCTCAACGGGACCATGCCTTGGAGGGAACCAGGTGTTCTTGGTTGGTTCAGATGGGAATGTTTACTTGAGATACTTGGATCAAGGAACTTGGAAATGGAGCGACTTTAGTTTTCCTTCTATCAGAAACATTGCTGGTGAACACGGTGAGGAAAAAGAAGTCTATATCGACCATGATTTTCAACAAAAGACTGACCAGAAGGATGAAAAGAGAACCGACGATTGTGATCCGAAGGTTTGGTTCCATCTATTTACACTAATTTTTGTACTTTCTGGTACCCTGACAAAACGGATGGGTTAAGTAACAGGTAGTTTCTTAAGGGGTCGAAACTGTCGATTTGGGTTTGGGTTTGACACGTTTTCTTTTTATAGCTATCTTTCCAATTTACCTATTGGAAACAATCAAAGAAAACATACCACAACACGACCCATTTATAAGTAAATGTGTTGAAATTACCAAATTGCAACCTCTACAGATCCCGAATGACTAACTTCCAATTGGTTGTACGCAGGTGGCCCCTACACGACCAATTTCATTGATGGAAAATTCAGTAATATTTGAGCTAAGAGATGGCAGGGTAAAATCGTAAAATTAACATACACATGTTTATTCAGCTTCTGTGTAAAAGTCGAGCACACTGTCACTGATGCTTGCTTTTGTCATTTGATACAAGCAGTTGGCAGAAATGCAAAGAACAGAGGATCTAAGATGGGTGTGGTGGCGGACAATAGGAACTCCAACAAGCCATTGCAAAGTCATCTTCTAGTCAGCTGCAGCATCATGACGATAGTTGACCCTCATGAATAGACCTACTGTACATACAACAGTTAAGTAGAACAAAACAGGGTATAGAAAACGGCAGATGTTACATCCATTCTACACAGATGTGAAAATATATGATTCTAGTGTACATATTTGTAATATAGCAAAACAGATTATCATACTGGGGACTCTGGGAGGTCATAGATTGAACAGCACTTCCCCTATGGCAATTTAAAAACAAAAACAGACCAAATACATTTAACCTCTCATGATGTATTGCCAAAGCAATTAAATAGAATCATACAAAATGTAGAGCAATAGCTGGTCTCAGTTAGAAGATGATCCATAAGGCTTCAATTACATAGCTACCAGATTCTATGACATGTAAATATCAGGAAAAAAGCAAAGGAACATATAAAATGGGAGAAATAAAAATCTCTCAGCATTAGCAGTGTACTAGTACATGCTACAAGCATCGATCAAGTTAAACCATAAACAAATCGCACCCTGTTGCTTCAGAAGCATACCAACTCAAAATCTCCTGCGAGGACTTCTTGACCGAGGCCCGCGTGGTGACCTACAGACAAAAGTAGTAACGCAAGAATATCACGTGCTTAGAATATATAAAAGAGGGAAAAAAAACTCTTATGTATCATTCGTTAAACACATAATATACATATACATATAATGTATAAAACAGCACATGCATTTGACGATTGGGTGTGAGAAACATACCTTTTCCTGTTATTTCTCCTTTTGAAAGGACCTCTGCTAAATGCCCAATCAACATTGACAGACTGAGTGAGAAGTTCACCTCCATCCATTGAGATGATAGCTTTTTCTGCTTCCTCATAATTTTCATACTCAATGAGTGCATAACCCTTAAAGCAAACAATAAATGATGTCATATCACTAGCATAAATTAGAGTTTTAAGAATCCACTCTTCATAGAAATTAGAAAGTGATAGCAATATGTTCTACAAACCTTCAAAATACATTTATTAAAAGGACGCACAATTACTATACCTTCACAAACCCAGTTCGCCGGTCAAGATTTAAATGCAGATTCTTAATCTCCCCAAACTCTCCAAACGCATTTTGTAGGTCATCTTCTTGTGCTTCTTCATGAACTCCAGTAATAAGAATAATCCACCCTTCAATTGCTACACAGTTCCAAGTTGTTTAAGGAATTAGTAGAGATGATACCTTTTAGATTTTTCAAATGCTGTACATAAAACAAGCTAAGACATGTTTATAACATGTCATCTAAGATAAATTATCACTAGCATTCCAAGGCAAATACTATACATGAAAGAAGATGATGTCAAGTCCAAAATAATAGAAATTCATTGTTAAAGGCTTTTAAAAATAGAAATCTGTCCCAGTTCTTCTGAAAATTGAATAAATGAGTACTTGATACATTACCAAGTATATCTATTTAACCAATCTTGGGAATCCGTAGTGTTTGTTATCTAATAGTATTATCCAAAACTAAGATATATGCAGCCCAACGACCCACAATACAGAAAACAAGCTTGGGGTCTTATCCATTTTCTCTTGGCAATCTTTTTACATTTTGTATCAAGTAGGCTAGTCAATGTAACTTATTTGAAATGATCCTCACGGTCACATACTTAATGGAACAATTCAAAAAGAAAACGATGTGGATGATATCTTTATTGATATTAGTTTCAAAATAAGAAAAATCACATTTATAATAACTAACTCCGAATACTGAATCCTCCTTGTAAATGTGTCCACAAGTAGATATGCATGTATAGATGTTGACTATCTACACTAGAACCCACAACAAAAAATATATGTAATGAAAAGGTGAATAATCACAGCCCATAGTTTACCCATGACCTTGTTGAATATAGCCTTTTCGTCTAAGTTAGAGCTCCCTTGTAGCATATGTACTATATGTCTTTGTATATTAACTTGTTTGTGTGACTAGCTGTCCAACAAAACATGAATCTTAATAGATTCATTATTGGCGACCAGATAGGTCTCAGACCAAAAGAAAGTATAAACACAGACACATAAAAAAAGAGAAAGAACAGAGAAACGTGCTTGCTCGTGCTGCATATTTGAAATAAATCAGAAAAAATTCTAGGAAGCATCTAAACCTACAGCACAATCTACACCAAAAGCACAAACATTTTGTGCAAATTAGTCCCAGAAGGAAGATCCATGGAGTTGTAGGTTTCACTGCTCACTACTATACCCAGAGTTCACCAGCATTCCCTGATTTAATTTTCCCTATCCATCTAAGAGTTACCTGCATGTTCAAGATCTGTTTCCAAATAAACAAAACAAAATAAAACAATATATAACTAGGGAGCTCAAAAGGCCCAATGTCATGCATTTTATCCCTTACTCAAAGAGCTAAAGGCAAAAGCAACAAGAGAAGAAAGTTTACTCTATACCAATATAAGAAATTAATGGGCCATTGGTTACTGCGGTTTACTATATCAATAGAGAGTTAGTTTACCTCTTGAAAGTAAACCGTGGGAGAGCCAATCGACCTCTCGAAAGTCGATCAATCTATCTTTTATTGTTTTATTAGTTTTAATCACCATACGAGCACTCTGTTCATATCAATTGGTATCAGAGCGCTTCGATTCTGAGATTGCAAAAATAAAAAAAAATAAAAAAAGAAACTGTTCGTCCATTTTAAATTTATTTTTGGTGTTTTTCCCCTAATTTTCTAAATTCTATAAAAAAAGGGAAAACACTATTCACGGTTACTGTTCACATCCGGTTACCATTCACACCAGTTACTATTCATCTTGAAATTTATATGAACCAACGGCGTACATAAGGTCCAAGATAATGGAAGAACATCAAGCCACTATGCAAACTTACTACGAGATGCAGTGGGAGATGGCGAGAACTGAACTAGGAACGGCAATAGTTCAACAGAGTATTGAGATGGATATATGAGAGATCAAGGAAGAACTTGCTGAAAGGTGGGAATTGATGAAGGTGAAGTCGGAGAATAAGAGTGACCAAGAAAACAACCTCGCAGAAACTCGGTTTCTCGAGGATCCTACCAGGTGACGATGATTCTTGGGCCAGCTGCGATGAAAGACCCAATATCACAGCTTTGGAAAAATTCATAGGGGGGAAAAGCAAGAGGGGTGAAACTGAGGGTGAATGGAGGGCTGCATAAACCCTTTACTGACTCGGTTTCTGGACAGCTCAATACCCCTATTCAAGGGCAGAAAATACCTACAGCGGGGTAAGGTTGGGGGCCTCTTTATGATAAGCTAATAAGAGGAATATCTTCGAGAAAAATTTGGGACCCGGGAATCAAGATCGTGCAAAGCAACACCTTGAGGACAAGGTGTTTTTCGGGGGCCGGAGTAATGATATGTATCAGATTATTATATAGGATATATGTTAAGTTTATTATTTAGTAATTTATTTAGGGATATGTTTTATTAGTATTAGGAAGTTTTATTATAATATGTTTAATTAGGGATAATCTTAGAGAGCAAGTTAGGGTTTATCTAAAATTATAGGGCTATATGGTTGTAACTGATTATGTTGAATATTATGAATTGATTGGTGATTTAATATCAATGGAGAGTTAGTTTACCTCTCGAAAGTAAACCGTGGGAGAGCCAATCGACCTCTCGAAAGTCAATCAATCAATCAATCTTTTTATTGTTTTATTAGTTTAATCATGATACGAGCACTCGGTTCGTATCAGTATTTCAAAAAAAAAAATACAATTTATAAACATTAGTAAAACTCACAGAACGTACTTAAAACAATCAAAAGACAAAAAAAAATCCACCCAAGGTATTCATTATTCAACTCAACCAAATCACTTGGATCAGACTCTTCAGCATATAATTTTCAAAACTACCGAAATTTTTTAATTCAGACCAGTGATCCCATTAGCCTTGGAACTTCATTTTCTGGTATGGATTATAGAACGTTTTGGAACTTCAATTTTTTCATCCAGTACGAATGCCAATCATTCCGGAACATAAATGTATTGCGATCTGATGCAAACGATCCAGAATGGAAAATGCGAGTGGTCCAGCAACCATGTGACTATAATTTGGATACTAGAATTAACTCCAATTGCAAAAATAACATATGACCTCTAATAACAAAGTTCTTCAGTCTTGTAGGAGGCGAGGAACAAAATATTTTTTTACATAACCATTCCATTGAAATCCGTAGACTTGTTTTTTATAACTTAATGACCTTTCAACCAAAAGAATAGTAACCTTACCGGCTACTCGAATTTCACAACCATAACAAAGAAATTAGCTCAAGAAGTACAGAGTTAGTCGCTAGAAAATGATTTGAACATAGCAATTATTAGAGTCTATCACCCCTCGCCTACCTTCTAACATTGTACATCATGAGTCATGACCAATACATCATTCAGAAAAATTTGTGACAATTATCGAAATTTCTTATATATCCTACATCAATCCTTCACAGTCACATGTATCCTCTCACTCACTCTCTAACGCTCTTAACAAATACTGGAAGCTAAAAACAAAGACGTTGCGCCAAAATGACTTGCCATCCCTTATCTATAAAACAGTCAACTGACTTTTCACTTAATGTATATCCAATTTATCCGCATGTTAAGACATTGAGCTACACTTATATTACAATATTTTAGTTCATGAACCTCTGTCCAGAATTAATTTTATAGATAACTTTAAAAACAGCAGAAACAACACATTATTTTGTAAGTAAAATGTCAGATCCAAAAACCTAAAATTCAGCATAAGCATAAGTAAGGCCTAAACAACAAATGGTACGTGTCTGAAACAATTAATTTATACATATACAAACATAGTATAAGAGAGTAGAAAAATAACTAACATCGTTCAGGACCGGGACCTCCATCGGAATCGAGTGAATCGAACCGACCGGACATACGATTACTCCGCCCGGCGTCAATTTCTTCACGGAAACCACGACCTTTAGTTTTTTTAGGACCGGAAGAAACGTCGTCGGCGGCGGTAGATCCACCGGTGATAGCAGATTTAAGTTTAGGTATATGAGCGGCAGCGCCGGGTGAAGAAGCGTCAACGTCGACGGCGGCATCATCGTCCATGAGATCATCGTCATCAGGCTCAAAGTCCAGTGCGTCTACATCAGCAGCGTTCGCCATTGCCGGACTCTGTTTTTTTTTTTAAATCGTAAACCTTATTTTGTTTATCTGGTGATATGAAAGGGGTCGAGGGTTTTGTGACTTTGATCTAAATCTAATGTTTTATTTTTCTTTTTAAGAAGTATTTTAATTTTAATTAATTTTAAAATTTAATGCTGTATTCTCGAGATTTTTTATAGCGGAAAAGAATGGGATGAAAAGGAAAAGAGAAGAAAAGGATGGAAAGGAAAGTAATATAAGATAGCTCACATGCATTCTCGAGTTGGAAGGAAAGTAAAAGAAATGAAAGGAAAATAGTTAGATAGACTCCTTTCCCTTCCAATCGGCCCAAAATTGGACGGAAAATTTTTATAACAAAAAACCCATCATAATCCACTCCTTTCCTTTCCTCTCCTTCCCTTTCCATCCTAAAAAAAAAACTCAAGAATCACTTTTTATTAACTTTCCATCGGTTTCCTTTCCTTTCCACTGGAAAAAAAACTCGAGAATGCAGCATAAAAGATGATAAAACAAGTGTAATGTCAAAATATGAAATTTTTTTATAGTCGTGAACATCCGGTAAGCAACTGGTGTAATACCCGGTCGTTTCTTCGAGAATACTTTTTAAAAATGATTAATGTGTTGTTTTTGCTAATCATAAATATTAAATATAGATTGAACATTATAAAAGCAAAATGAAATTAAACTCTTTAATAAAGTTAATTGAAATTAATTAAGACAACAAAAATACAAGCCCAATTGATATAAAAATATACGTTTAAGACATCTCTCAATGGAAGAAGCTTCTTCCAAACTTTTAATGTGTCGCATCAGCGTCACGTCAGCACTTCTTCCTAAAGACTGAACCGTGCCAACATAATAAGTTTCTTCAAAAAGACTGGACTTCACAATTTACCAATGATACCTTTACTACACACACAAAACAAAAAAAATGAAAAAAAGCAATTGGGCCCGCATACTTTCCGTCTTTGAGATTCTTGGCTAAGAGGAAAATTGAAAGACGGAGGAAAAACATGAAAGATATGAAAGACGAGCCAAGGACATCCGTTGGCACCACTCTTAGGAAACTTCATTTTGTTTTTCCAATATAGCTTTTAGATATCTTTCTTCAATTCATTGATTTCAGAGTTCTTAAGGTCGTTTGGAGTTCCAGTAGCAACATCATTTCGATGGACCTTCGTCACTGTTAAAGGGGTAGTTGCCTTCTAAATCAATAGGCTTCTCATTTCACATTATCCAATCTCATCATCAAAGTTAGTAGCATAAAAATGGTGGAAAATTAAAGTTAGAGAGGATGCAATTGGCTTAATTGAAATCATTTAAATAGTTCAGCGATTGAATCCAAATTATGAATTTAATTTCGTGAATTATGGTTAGAGGATCGTAAGGATTGAAGCAAAAAGAAATAAGGGATTGAACCCTCAATTTTGAAATTAGTTTCCTGAGTTTTACGAGGGTATTTTCGTTTTAAATTTTAAAGGTTTAAAAGATCGGTTTAAAGACTTCGATGAGAGGTATTTTCCTTTTTATGGTGTTATTAAAATTCAAAAGATTTAGGAGTAAAATGTCAATCACTTAAAGACTCAGAATTTATGACTTCATCAAATGAATGAACAGTTAAATTGTCATATGTGAAATTTCTGTCTAATGCCGAATATTTTACCATATCTATATATATACTAAATGAGAATAAAAAGTTGCTTCATATTTGCCACATAGATAAAATGACACGTGACGGCTTCTCATAATTTTAAAATAAATAATTATTTAAATTTAAAAGATAAACTAAAAAATAAATTTAGATATAGTTAGATAATATTTGAATATAATAATAATTAATTAAAAAATCTATAAATCCTACTCAAACACTAATTGAAAAATAAAATAAAATTATTAAACCTATAAAACTTATGAATATAAAAATTGTTTAACTTAAATTGCCGTGTAATCGCACAGTTTAAATCTACTATATATATATATATATGAAAAGGATTCATAGGGAAGCTTCAAAATTTGGAGAAGGAGGGAAGTAAATCTTAGCCCTTGATTTTTTTTATTAAAAAACGTTTTTAACATTTATTAGTGATGAATGTTAAATTTTAAAATTTTTTGTAATTCTTAAAATTCATTTATGATGAAATAAATGGTTAAGATTTTCTTTCCTCTTTCATAATTTTTTTACTTACCTATTGTTCCTCACCATACATATATATATTTTATTTTATTTTAAATTCAAAAATAATTTTGGTTTTCTTAGTTAGAGTGGATGGATGCTCTAGTTACCCTTCCACAAAAAAATGAGTTCGAAGACTCGCGTGTAAAATAGATGACTGTCAACGTGTTTTAGAACCTTGTGGACATAACGATCGAGACAGAGAGAGAGATCAACCCTCCAAATCATCCCCAATCACCACACACTAGATTTGAACCCTAACTCCAAATCTCATCAATGCCGACGGATCAAGCCGAGCTCACTTCCGATCAGGTATATATCTATAAACATCACATTCTTCTATTCATGCTCAATTGATCGGAATCTAGGGCAGATATACCATAGTAATCCTCGATTATTTCAGATCTTAATTGAATTTTGAATCTAATCGAGAAATTAATTGTTTCATATAACTCATGTGGAACGTATATTGACTTATTAGATCGCGGGTTTGTGTTTATGTGATTGATTAACCGTTGTACGGACTCAGCATGGTGTAAAGTTATGAATGTAAATGAGTTATTTTAGTTATAGTATATTTGAAGCTTATTTGTGTTGAATAACTAAATTGGATGGAATAATTTGAAGTTTCACTGTCTGATCGAGCACGGACCTGTAATTGTGTTATCAGGGATCGATGTTGTACCTGAAAGTTTTAAATATCTTAAAATTTAGGATAATTAATAGTTTGTGTTCCATGCTCGTGTTGCGTGACTATGATTCCGGTTTCTTTTTGGTTATGAGCTTGTAGAATCTAAGATTTACTGCAGTGATGGGACCCATTTCTGGTAAAAGTATTGCGTTTGGAGAATTAAGATCATATAAAAGAGAACAAAGAAAAGCGTTGGGTACTTGGGTCGACAAGCGGGGTCGTAGACTAAAATTTACCGATCATTCACACTTAAAATAGGCATATAGTTCATGAACTAGGGCTGGTAGAAGTGGAGAACTTGAAATAAAAACGAGTAACGAAAACGAGAAGTATTGCTCATGGGTTCGAGGACACATCCTCAGGCTGCAGCTTTGGAGAGAAGAAATTGTGTTTGACTTAGCTATGGCCTATGAGGCATCTTTCCAATGTCGCTTGAACAGCCTGTCAATTTAGGCTGGTGCTAGCTGAGCTAGATTGCCAGAATGATATCACTTAGGGTAGGATTACATATCATTAAAGTGAAACATAGGTGACATACCTTTTATGCCATCAATCTAATATGAAGTAATTACTGTTCTATTGGTGGCAATAGATTTTGTGTTTCTGTTATTATTTTGATTGATATTGATACTAGAAGCATCAACATCACTGATTTCATGTTTGCTATGCTCTGTGATAAAGGTTTTGAGGAGGGACATCCCATGGGAGACCTACATGACAACTAAGCTGATCACTGGAACATCCCTCCAGCTATTAAGACGCTATGACAAGAAGTCTGAAAATGACAGGGCACCACTGCTTGAAAATGTAAGCCTACACTTGCTTATTCTCCTTCTCTGTGCTAATACAAAAAACAGAAAAGTGGTATTATACTTGTTAGATTCTCAATTCCTATTTGTATAGATATTTGTTTGACAATAATGCATCTCAATCTTACCAAGCCATTTATCCCAAACTAGTCATGGTAGGCTAAAAATGAACCCCATATATATAATCATGAAGGAGTGGATCAATAGAGTTTGATAGCATGTTAACATCATATATGCACTTCTATCCATTCCAACTTCTTTGCTATATCCTACTTGTGGAAATCTCTCTTTCCTATTTTCCTGGGCCAACGTCTACATTTGTTGTTTTAGAAGTGGGCCTGGCAGGCAATATGGCACTCTAGGCGTCCGAGCTACCAAATTGGCATCTTCTTTCCTAGAGAAGTGTCCACATAATTTGCTATGATTGTTGAAGTATAAGCCGATTAAGCAGGTTGATTAACAATAAATTTAATCTATGTACATAGTTTTCATGTGCTAGTCCAAATCAAAGGAAAATGTATAATAATACAATTTGGTACTGGTCAATAACCACCTCATTGACTAATAACATCTAATTCTTTATGTTGATCAAGTATATCTGAAGTATATATAAGTTAATCGAATGTTAAAATTGAAATGAGCTCTTGTTGCTTGAAAAGTGAGGACAAGAGAAGAGACGAGAGAGTGTACAATTTTTACTGTCATGCGATCTGCTACTTCTCATATATATTTTCCTCTCTATGTTTGTCATGGCTTCTTCCCATACTCTTCTTGGCCTCTACATGGTTTTTGATGAGAACTTATGGTATTTTGATATCTGTTGAACATCTGGTAGCAGAAATCTATTATGTTGCTAGCTACTCGCACATAAATCAAGTTCACATCAATTTCTTCTTTCCAAAGAGATTTCCGTAAGATCTTAACATCCTATCATATTACACATCAATCACAAGATTAGAACACAATAATTAACACACACATATCTGCATTCAACACCTATAACCCTTTTATATTATAGGTTATTAAATTTATTAATTATTGAATGTGGTATGAACGTGAAAATAGTTTCAATAATAATTGGACTATCTAGATGCCCGCCATATCATCTGTGTAAATTGTTTTATGCAGTGGAAGTTATGTAAGCCACTTGGCTCCACTTGATACTTCTTAGAACACTGTCTCTCATAACAACCTCATCTTGATTTACGTATCATTGTTGCAAGTAGTTTATTAAGAGACCCATGTTGGAGATGTCACATATATTTCTTGTCAATGGGTTCCCCAAGCCCCCATTTGCAAGACTACCACTGTGATTTAGTTCTGATAATGTTGCCATTATATTGATTCAAGTTTAAACGAGTAACGTAGGTTGCATGTTATCACTTATCAATGAATTTAGTACTCAAGAATCTATTGTATCACTCACATTCATCAGTTCTAAATCTCATTCTCTCTAATTCTTGTCACAGGATGGTCCATCTTATATCCGTGTATTTATTAGCATCTTGCGTGACATACAGAAAGAGGACACGGTCGAATATGTGTTGGCTTTAATTGATGATATGCTTACAGGTGACTGGAAAAATTAATTACATTTTCTCTGTTATTTCATATGGGTGCGATTTCATCTTTTCTCATCCGCGATAAGAGTGTAATCATGGCTTAAGTTGATTTTGCGATTACTTGACTTACTGAGCATTTATATTTGCAGTAAGCCCCAAAAGAGCGAAGTTGTTTCATGACAAGTCTCTTGCAGATGAGGATATTTATGAACCTTTCCTGAGGTTTTTCTCTTTCAATGTTATTGTTTTGTAGGAAAAGGAACACTGAATTGTGCGTTTTCTAGTTTGTAGCTTTCTCTTCATGTTACTACTCTTAGAACGTTGGTACATTTATTATTTTGTTTTTGTGAATAGTGAATAGTGAATCATTTTGTCTAAAACAGATTCACGATGCAGCTTGTAGTTTGATGTGTATGTTTTTGTTGCAATGCAACAAGTTCTATGATACTGATATGTTTAAATGTTAATGAATGTAGTTGTGATTCTTCAAATATATTGCCTCTTGAATTTAATTTATTAACTATGTGCTTATGTAATCCCAATCCCTTGCACTTCAGATTGTTATGGAAAGGTAGCTGGTTCATACAAGAGAAGAGCTCTAAGATACTTACTTTGGTAGTGAGGTACCTAAAATTTTGTTCTTGATACAGAAGGCTTCATAAATGGTACTTTCTACAGATTTTACTGATTTCCTTTTGCTGAAATTATAGCACTAGGCCAAAGCAAAATGGTCTGACTTCAAATGGAGATTCAAAGAAGAAAACTACCTCAAGTGATGATGTTTTGAAAGGATTGGTGGAGTGGCTATGTATTCAGGTTTGTAACTGACTTATTAATGTTAAAAATAATTTCTTCACTTACACAAATTTTCGTATCCATGATACATTTTAGTGGCTTTTAGCTTTCACTTAGAACATTTTAAAGTTTTACGATCAGAATACTGTTAATATCACATGTTCTAAAATCATCCATACAGCATCTGTCGGTTCATATTACCTTGTATTAAATGGTTTACTCCATCTCATACTACGCAGATAAACATTTCTGCACAAGTTTGGTTAATGAATATTCTGTTGAATATTATTAATGCCTATACATTTCATATGGAGTTCTTCTAATGGGGCTTCCTTGGATTTAAATATATTTACAATTACAGAGTCTTTTAATAATAAGTAAGTAATGGAATACATTGAAAACAAATGAGTATAATAACATCGAGTGCGAATCTCTTACTTTACGTAGAATGATAATCTCATTTTTGAGATTTAAGTGACTTCAGTTTAGTAGTTCAGTCCGATTCATTTGCAATTATCTTAAACACCAATAGTATCATTAGTTCATTATCTTAAACATTTAAAAATAAGTGACTGGATGTCTCTTACAGCTGAAAAAGCCTTCACACCCGAGCCGTAGCATTCTGACTTCTATCAACTGCCTGGCAACTTTGTTGAAGGAACCTGTTGTTAGGTCTTCATTTGTTCAAGCAGATGGGGTGAAGCTGCTTGTCCCACTCATTTCTCCAGCATCCACTCAGCAGTCAATTCAGGTAACCTTAACTCTTTCAATGTTTATAGGTGTCAAAATGGGTGGGTTTGGTAATGTCTCAGAACGGGTAATTATTTGTGGACACATGTTGGGTTGACCCAAAACACTTTTTTGTCAAAATCTTAGATAACTAGTTTGTCAAATATGATTTATAAATTATATTATTTCAATAATAATGTCAGTTTTGGACTACTATGATTTAGGAGATTTGAGGCTCAAAATTTTGGAATTGGGACTTTCGGCCCGGTTCCTTGTAAGCTATTTTTTATAGAAAAAAAAGGTATATTCTGTTTTAACCCCTAGAGATAATATGTAACCTGGTCGACCCATTCATTTATAAATAGATCGAAAGCACCCTGTCAAGGAATGTCTGTTTGTACAACCGGTTACACTATCCATACACAAACTAGCATCTTCTTGTATAACTACCATAAAGTTAATTTTCTGTGCATTACATGATGGAAGCAATTAGTTATTTATGAGACCTCCTCCGCATTTCTGTGTCTTTCGTGATAAAATTATAGGGTATCACTAACTTCATTTATCGTCAAACAGCTTCTATATGAAACATGTCTCTGTGTTTGGCTCTTGTCCTACTATGAACCTGCAATTGAGTACTTGGCTACATCTAGAGCCCTGCCACGGTTGGTGGAGGTTGTCAAAGGTTCAACCAAAGAGAAGGTCTTCCCTTACCTTTCCATATTATCGTTCTTTTATCTGTAATACTATTAGTTGTTCATCAATTCTTATTCAATTGGCTACAGCGCTACTGTTCAAGTTCCTTTCATTAAATAGTCATGTAAAATACTACTTCATGATGATCTAACTTTTAGGTTTTTTTTTTAATCATCAATGGTTTGTAGGTTGTGAGGTTGATAGTGTTGACTTTTAAAAATTTGCTTTCGAAAGGAACCTTTGGAGCTCAGATGGTAGATCTTGGACTTCCACAAATTGTTCAAAGTTTGAAAGCACAGGCATGGAGTGACGAGGTGAGAAATTATCTTACATAACTGAATTCATGAGCTTGCTCATCTAGTTATGAAAGGGTTGACTCCGGTATGTTATATCTCTAACATGCAATCAGGTGAAATAAAAGAATTAGCTTAGAAGGAATGGGTTGAATGGTTTGAAAATCACCCAAAAGTGTTTTTTTAATGCATAAAACCTTCATTTCATTAACAAAATAGATTTTTGTTAACATGAACCGATATGTTTATCATGTTGAACTGGTTCAGTACTAGCTAATTTAAAAGCAAATAGTGACCCCTTTTGATCGCTTACCCAATCTGCCCGATGAACCCATTTTTGGCACCTCTAGTGCTAAGATCTGAACTAATGCCAATAGAGACTTACTTATTGCATACATCATTTTCTTGGTTTACTTCTGGAGGCAGGAAATCTGGTTACAAGGCTATATATATTTAGAGATTAACCTTTTTGGCTTGTAGTAACTTCCGTAAGTTCTTTTCTCAACCATTTTCTTTATAATCTTTTTTTTTTTCTTCTTGCTGGTAGGACCTCTTGGACGCTTTAAATAATTTGGAAGAAGGGCTGAAAGATAACATCAAGAAATTGAGTTCTTTTGATAAGTACAAGCAGGAAGTCCTTCTTGGTCATCTTGATTGGTCTCCAATGCATAAAGATGCTATTTTCTGGCGAGACAATATAACAAACTTTGAAGAGAATGATTTCCAGGTATTTCTACCAACTTCCATTAAGTATCCTTTTTCTTTTCAAATATTTTATCTTTTCAATTTTCAATTTTTTTTTTCAAGCCTTCTGACTAGAAATAATTCATAAGCATTACTAATTCTTTATACGGAGTATAATTTACGGAGTGTCCTGTAAATACATGAATATGAGTTACTGACAATGGGTAATAATATACTTGGTAGACTCTACGGGTCCTGCTTACAATATTGGAAACATCAAGTGATCCAAGGGCACTAGCTGTTGCTTGCTTTGATCTGTCCCAGTTTATTCAGTACCATCCAGCGGGCCGGGTCATAGTCACTGACCTCAAAGCAAAGGAGCGAGTCATGAAACTGATGAACCACGAGAACGCTGAGGTCACCAAAAATGCGTTGCTCTGTATCCAAAGGCTCTTCCTTGGTGCCAAGTATGCAAGCTTTTTGCAGACTTAATTTTGTCGCTACAGAGGAACATTTGGATCAATGTGCGAGTGTATGCATCTCTTGGGCCCTTCCTCCTCGGGTTAGGCTTTGTATTTGTTAAATGGTTTCTTTTTGAATAAAAATTGATGCCTGTAATATTATTACTATTTTTGCTGGTTATGGATGGTGATGAAATAAAAAGTTGAGGGCTATTCATATAATTTATTAGTAATTAACTATTGTAAATTGAATTAAATTAAAAGTGTTTATATTGGTGTTGACTGTTGAGTGATGCATCATGTCTACAAGATAGTTTAGTTTGGATTTGTTGTATGCTTTGTTTGTTTCTTGACTTCGTTTTTGGATTCTTGTATCATGTGAATGTTCTTGCTACTTGACCTTTTGTTGTTGTGTTGCTTTCTCAAATAATTTATCTGAACAGGGTTTCTCTGTTACTTCGCAATAATGTTGTAAAAGAATGCCTTAAAATATTGTAGTTAGCTCAAGTGTTTAACTGGACATGATTAACCAAATCCTTTTTTCATTTAAAGGTATCAGTTAAGTTATTCTATTCCAAACTCACCAACTTAAGCTTCTTCTTTTTCTCTGAAAGATCCTCTCAAATTATAAAATAAGATGATAGTCATCTTTTGCATTATGTAATACATGAAAAAATATTTAAATAAATAAAAAGAATTCACAATAAAGCTTTGGTACAAGTTTGTTTGTTTGAAAATTGTTAAGTTGGCAGCTAAATCAATAAGTCAAATAAGTCACCTCCTTCTGACTCGGTCTAAAAATACCGTTTGTCACCTATGCCGCTATGCGTACTATACTACTATACCCCTTGCAGAGATAGAGTAAACAATGGGAGAGATTAAGAGTCTTCAAATTGAAGGGGTGGATATCCAAATTGATTACCATTCCCACGATAGAAACACCGTGCGTCACTGTCATACTCATCTCCATGCACACTTTCAAACTAAACATGGTTCGTCAAATAAGCATCATGCGAATATGATTTATGCATATTATGCTTCCCTTGGAGGACTTTTTCAGATGGGGTTGTTAACGTAAAAGATCATACGTGTTTGTTCATTATGTGCGGTCAATACATTAAGTCAATATGTAGGCGTTAAGTTCGCAAAATATTATTGAATGTATAGAGATCTTGTAAATTAAAATATGAAAGTATTGAAAGTTGAATGAATTGAAATCTACCAATTGTTTGCATGACAAAATCGAAATGAAATCTGCAATTATATGACACTGTATCATAATGTATTGTATCATAACGTATCATATAATATTATATTATATTATATATATATGTATGTATATATTATTATATTTATATCATATTATATTATATTATATTATATTCCGTTAATAATTTTGTAAATATTTTTATATTATTAACATTAATTCTTACTAATAATAAAAATCAGTTATTTAAATGTATTTTTTATGTAATTAATATTTTAATACTAATTAACATTCTATGATAATTTTGTGTGCTGATTATTATCGTTTCACTTCAAATTTAATAATTTTTATTGTTAGTATTGTATAAATAAAATGATATTATTTACTATAGAATTTAGAACATATTGTATTAATGATACTAATAATAAAATTTATGAATATTTTTATTATTAGTACTAGTAGTAAAGTAGTATAAATATTATTTTCCGTCATTAAAATTTTAAAATTTAAAGTAAACACTCCATTCAAAATGATATTAAATCTAAAAAAATTCATGCTATTTTAATTAGTAATCGCATCTGAATGACTGAAGTACAACTTGTAAACGAAACAGGATACTGAATAATATAGATTGAATTCTCCAAACTAAACGAGGCTTAACTTTTTAGCATATTGGTGTTTTAATTAGGATTAATTGTTTCGTTATGTGTCTAACTTTACATTTTTTACTATTGTATGTAATCACCTTTAACACTTGCTATTGTATGTAACGAGTGGCTGGATGACCGGAACTACCGGTTTCGATACATACAATAGACATTTTTATAAAGTTCGATATATATATATATTTTTACCAAGTTTGATACATACAATTGACATTTTTACAAAGTTCGATACATACAATAGACATTTTTTCAAGAGGAAAAATCGGATACCTGCTTATCTGGTCACCCGTTACATACAATATACGAAGTTGTAAAGTTCAATACACACAATAGCATTTTTAAAATGTAGTTACATACAATGATAAAAAAATGTAAAGTTGAATATATAACGAAACAATTAACCTTTTTAATTATAAGGTTAAAGAATACTATTTTACATGCGTGGAAATATTATCAAGTTATTTGTATATGTAGAAGGTATAATCATCAATTTTATTCTCACCGCAACATAGGAGCAAAAGAACATTTTATATTTGTATTTTAAGATTTTTATATAGTCGAATTAATGTATATTTATAGTAAAACCTAAAAGTAATACTAGTAATATAACTTTATATTCGAACCATATAGATTGCTATAGATATTTTAAATCAGTGGTGAAACTTGAAAGTTATATTTGGAGGGACGAAATTATTGGATATAAACATAAGGGCGACAAATTACAAATATACATGATATTTAAATCTTAAACCAACCGAACATATACAAATATACTAGGTTTACCTTCCATTTTCAGGGCAAATACCCCCGCCCTTTATATCTTCCGGCCCTGTTTTAAACTGATTTATATGACTTTTAACTCGTTTAAGTTTTTTATTTTATAGTTTCTGCAGGTACTATCTAATGTTACAAAGAATATAAACATGTTAGGTAGTACAGCTTTGATAGGCATGATGTTCAAATATTGCAAGTTGTCACATCTTTCTGTAACAATTTTTTGTATAATACATGCATAATAAGGATTAGATATATTTAATATGCGAATGACCATTTTTTTTAAGAAAAAAAAAACATTTTTTCTTAAGAATAAAGATCCAAACGTGGTTAACCTTATCCACATTTCACCATCATTATTTAAAGGATTAAGATACAAGTTTCTAGTATTAATAGCACAATACACAAAGTAATCACAAAATTTAGATACCAACATGGTGATCCAATCCATCTTCCAAAATAAATCGTCTTTTCTTCTCATATTCCCTTTATTAACATTTTGCAAAGCCCTTTATTAACATTTAGCTTGCAAAACCCTTTATTAACATTCAGCAAAGTTAGATAGACAATTCATTCTATAGTTTATAAATATTTTATTTCTAAAAAAAATGAGACCAAGAGTAAGGCTAGTTTTTCGATAGGAAAAGAGACAGGTGAATTAGCAATAATAAAGAAAATTCGAATGGACGATATGAATTTCTTCGAGATTGCGCGTTTTTATTATCTCGTAAAAATGTTAAATTTTCTGGCGAGTTTTTTTTAATTTACTCATAGATTTTTACTGTGTCGTCATTTTTATAACAAACTTTTATATTTGTCGCCAAGATATATGTGTATAGATACGTTTTGAAAGTAATTTCGCACCACTAAACTCATATTTCAACTGATTGACAAGCTCGCAACAACGTCTCACATTTGGCGAGTTTTTTTTCGAAAATTTTATTTTCTAATATTTCCTCAAAATATTAATTTTTCTATCATATAATAAATATACAAAGACATTTGGATGCTAATATGACACAATAAACTCAAATTGTTACCTCGTTAATATTATCTCGTAAAAAGGTTAAATTTTATGGTGAGTTTTTTTATTTCCTCATAGATTTCTATTATGTCGTCATTTTCATAGCAAACTTTTATATTTTTCGCCAAAATATGTGTGTATAGATACGTTTTGAAAGTAATTTCGCACCACTAAACTCATATTTTACCTATTTAACCAGCTCACAACATAGTTTCGCATTTGACGAGTTTTTTCCGAATTTTGTATTTTCTAGTATTTTCTCAAAATATTAAATCTTCTACCATATATTGCATGTACAAAGACATTTGGATTCTAATTTAACATTATAAACTCAAGTTGTTATCTCGGTAATATTATCTCGTAAAAATGTTAAATTTTATGATGAGTTTTTTTATTTACTCATAGAATTCTATTTTGTCGTCATTTTTATATCAAACTTTTATATTTGTCGCAAAGATATGTGTGTATTGATACGTTTTGAAAGTAATTTCGCACCACTAAACTCATATTTCACTTGTTTGACCAGCTCACAACATAGTCTCGCATTTGGCGAGTTTTTTACCAAATTTTTTATTTTCTAGTATTTTTCTCAAAATATTAAATCTTCTATCATATGTTGCATATATAAAGACATTTGGATGTTAATTTGACACTATGAACTCAAATTCTTACATCGTTAATATTATCTCGTAAAAATGTTAAATTTTCTGACGAGTTTTTTTATTTTCTCATAGATTTATACTGTGTCATCATTTTTATAGCAAACTTTTATATTTGTCGCCAAGATATGTGTGTATAGATACGTTTTGAAAGTAATTTCGCACCATTAAACTCAAATTTCACCTATTTAACCAGCTCGCAACATAGTCTCGCATTGGCGAGTTTTTTCTGAATTTTTTATTTTATAATATTTTTCTCAAAATATTAAATCTTCTACGATATATTGCATATACAAAGACTTTTGGATGCTAATTTGACAGTATAAACTCAAATTCTTACCTCGTTAATATTTATCTCGTAATAATGTTAAATATTCTGGTGAGTTTTTTTTATTTACTCACAGTTTATACTGTGTACTCATTTTTAGTGCAAACTTTTCTATTTGTCGCCAAGATATGTGTGTATAGATATGTTTTGAAAGTAATTTCGCACCACTAGACTCATATTTCAACTGATTGACCAGCTGGCAACAACGTCTCGCATTTGGTGAGTGTTTTTTCTAATTTTTTAATTTATACTATTTCCTCAAAATATTAAATTTTGTATCATATAATGCATGTACAAAGACATTTGGATGCTAATTTGACAGTATACAGTCAAATTTCTTACCTCGTTAATATTATCTCGTAAAAATGTTAAATTTTCTAGCGAGTTTATCTATTTCCTCATAGATTCTACTGTGTCGTTATTTTTATAGCAAACTCTTATATTTGTCGCCAAGATATGTGTGTATAGATACGTTTTAAAAGTAATTTCGCGCCACTAAACTTATATATCACCTGATTGACAAGCTCGCAACAACGTCTCATATTTGGCGAGTTTTTTTCGAATTTTGTATTTTCTAGTATTTTCTTAAAAATATTAAATTTTATACCATATAATGTATATACAAAGACATTTGGATGTTAATGCATATACATTTGGGAGAAATATATATTTAAAACTATGATTCAGTAAAGAGCAAGTATATTTCAATAAAAAACAAAATAGGGAAATTATCCGTTTTTGTCCCTATGGTAGTCGCGTTTTGACAGTTCTATCCTTTTTCGAGTTTGGTCAATCTTTTTGTCCCATAGGTTGGTATTTTCACCAGATTAGTCCAATTTTCTAACTTTCGTTAGATTTCTCCGTTAAGTACATTAAAATTACCAAACTACCCTTTTTGTGATTTTTATATTACTTTCTTATTATTTTTTAATTCTTAATTTAACTTTTCTGAAACATAGTTTATCATCTTCTTCAACAACAAATTCATAGGCCATCTGCTACTTTCCTCAAATCTGAACAATCGAATCACTCAAATCATTGTTCTAAACACTCAAATTATTTCACAAATAAACAACACAACCTAAATTAGCTCGTCAAATCTCAAAATTGACAAACCCTGCTTCTTCACCATCATGAAACCCTAATTTTTTAAATAACAGACAAAACAAGAAAAATCAAACCCAAAATCAGTTTGAAAGAAAATCAAAACCCACATCTTCATCAAAACAAAACCGCTCGATAAACATCACAAGAACAAGAACACGAAACCAAAACCAAATCAAACACCCACCTGTTTCAAAACTTCAAAACGAAAAATCAGCCAAAATTGGGTCGTAGCAAATAATCGGGTTATATGTTGGGTTTTTCGTCATCTGATGAATCAGTTAGATCCAGGTCGTAGCAAAGAACTGGTTTATTGAAATCCACCAAAACACTCGACTCCAGAACAAGTCCTAAAAAACAATTAAATACCCAATATAGATCTATAAAAAATGCATACAAATACATGAAATTAAATACCATCGCTGATTTCGCGAAACGCAACATCACCTGGATCTGGCCTGAAGTTCGTGGGGTACCTCAAAGAGAAACACCACCGTTGATTTCGCGATTTGGATCTGACCGGAAGTTCATGAGATAACCGGAAGTCGCGATCTGACCGGAAGTCGAGATCTGGATCTGGATCTGGCTGGAAGTTCCTAAATCATCTTGAATATTAAGGAAGAAAAAATGAAAATAAAGCCCCTAGAATTACATCTTGAATATTAAGGAAGTAAAATCGAAAAGTAGGTGGATGATGGTGGTTGTGGGCAGCGGAGATGGGGCTGACATATATGAACGATGCAACGCGGAAATGCGTGGTTTACTCGGTGAAGCGACCGCCACCGCCACCATCGGCGCCGGAGGTGGGTGGGTTTGTTTGATGGTTCTGTGTATCTGGGGCTTTTATTCATGATGGGTGGGTTTGTTTGATGATGATATTAGGGTTAGGTTTCAAATAGAAGGAAGAGCTAAAAGAAAAAAATGAAAGGAAGGGCATTTGAGTCATTTTACATGATTTAACGGGAAAACTTAACGAAAGTTAGAAAATTGGACTAATCTGTTGAAAATACCAACCTGTGGGACAAAAAGATTGACCAAACTCGAAAAAGGATAGAATTGTCAAAACGCGACTACCACAGGTACAAAAACGGACAATTTCCTTAACAAAATAATTAATTTGTTGAATCAAATGGTTAATTTGTTGAATCAAAGCTTTAGGAAACTTTTTTCTATGTTCTCCATCAAATAGTAAATTTGTTGAATCAAAGGATTAGGAAACATAACTATATCTATGTATATATATATATATATTTTAAAGGAGAATAAAAAGTTGCTCCATATTTTGACGGCTTCTCATAATTTAAAAATAAATAACTGTTTAAATTTAAAAGATAAACTAAAAAATCAATTTAGATAGAGTTTGATAATATTTGAATATAATAATAATTAATTAAAAAATCTATGAATCATACTTAAACACTAATTGAAAAACACTATTAAACTATTAAACATATAAAAATTATGAACATAAAAATTGTTTAACTGAAATTATTGTACATCTTACTGTCTAAATCTAATATATATATATATATATATAGATGTTTAGGTTTAAGTACCCATATTAGAACTAGTGTACATCTTTATAGACAAATGTACAAATAGTTGATGTTTATCGTAAAACTGACCTCATTATCCTAAATACGACAAGCGAAAACTACCGTATATGACACCTCATCCTAAGATTCATCCAAAAATATTTGTCTTCCCACATTTCCTTTTTGCATAAAGAATTTGAAAATAACTTTTTTTTAACAAAATTTTCTTTCTTTCTACTAAAAAAATACAAAAATTCCACGTATATCTTTAATACAACACGTCACAAAAACTTAAAATACATTATTTTTCTAAAATACGTAAATAAAAAATGTATGATATAGACGGTTAAGCCAAGGTCACGTCTAATAGCATGTTCCGAGATTAATTCATAGCGGTTTCCTGACGTCACCTCATCTCCCCAATTTTATCCCTAATTTAACCCTAATTTCCTTTCTCCACCCTCAATTTCAAATCAAATTCACACAAAATCAAAATCCGATCAACGATGGTGATGAACAGTCCGTTAGTGGTAGCAGTAGCTAATATCTCCGCTGACTTATGTCAATACATAGCTTGTAATCCTGAACGATTAAGCAGCGAACAAGTTTTAAATCTCATTTTCTGCTTTCCGTTTCAACAATTTCGTCGACTCGCACTCTGTTTATGGACGTTTTTCTGTTTTCCTGTTAATTCAAATTTCTATTCATCATCATCGTCATCATCTTCGTTTTCGTCTGATGATGATTCGCACTCTGATTGATTGGTCGATTGATGAATTCGTTTAGTTTTATGTGATTTTAAATTTATTCAATGTATAATTTATTTGAATTCTATTTAGTTGCTGTTTTGCTGTGATTATAATGATAATTTAGTTGTTGAAATTGATTGATTGTATTATTACTCAGCTTGTTGAAATTGTTACATTTAGTTTCTGATACTATAATCAAAACTATTTCACATGCAGAATTGTTATTGAATTTGTGTGTCTGCAGTAATTTGGTCATATTTGGAGAATGTAGAATTTAGTTTGAATTTGGTCAAGTGGTGAGTCTGAATCTGAAGACATATAAGATGAAGTAAGTGTGTTTTTGGATTTCGTTGTGTAAAGTTTTTTAAGCATTTATTGTATATATGATGAACTAATACTTTAATTGATGTAAATATACAGGAGGAGGATGTCAAGAACAGATTTGTAGAGAGTTCCGATGATGACAGTAGCTCTTCTGAAGAAAATGATTCTGATGAGGGGGAGGTATGTTCACTATTTGCATTTTTCTTTGTATTTTAATTGATTGTTATCTTGAATATCGTGATTGTGAACAAGGGAGTCACGTAAATTTATTTCTAGCTATAAATATAAATATATAAATATACAATATTTAAACATGGTACAGGCCTTTTTAATTTGGGCTTGAAGGGCCCATAACGTAAGCCTCTACATAAACCTCACAAAGTCGCCATTTTTTCTTATAAACCCTAAAATCATTCTGCCTCCTCAATAATTGTTCATTTCCAGATTCCTTCACACTAACCCTATCACGTCAATTTAAGTCAGAGTGCATCTCTGTTCGTTATTTCAATTGAATTTCTTCCAATTTATTTGATAATTTATGGATCAAATAAACGCCTCTAAGAGTAGCCGTATGAATTCTTTTTAGGATTTCATATGTGCTTAGTTTTGAGGCTGATATCAAATCTGTTTTAATTTCTCAGATTAAAAAGTTTATTTTTATCAATAATTTTTTTAATTTGTATCTGAAACTACCGAAACAGTTTGATGAATTCATTTGCTTTACCATCAGTTTTTTCCCAAGCAGTTTCGGACATTTTTTTTTATCTGATATAGAAAATAAATAATTTTTTTATTTTTATTTATTTGGTTAAAATTGCCCTCGAATAACTGAATATTTGGGATCAATCTTGTTTCAGTTCAGACAGGGGCATATAAAAATGGTTTCAAACTTGTTGAAATCAGATTGATGATTATTTAATCTTCTGAATTTAGTTTGAAGTTAAGGAACTTTGTAGAATTTATTTTCGAGGTTTCTTCAACCTACATTAATTAATCGTTTATATATTTATGATGATGATTTGCATATGAATTAAAATTAGGGTTTTGGAACACATTTAGGCCCCTATTTATAAACGCACAGGGTTTATCAAAATCACGGACACACGCAAAAACATAATTTCAATATAATAGTCTTCCTCTAATCGATTCAGTTCATATATATAGGGCCAAAATTTTCTTCGTTATTATTAACTTAATCGATGATAGGCCAGAATTTTATAGGTTGTAAAAAATAGGCCAATTTGCAGAGCAAGGTCGCCTAAAATATGTGACGAAACTTGCATTGAAGGTTGGCTAAATCAAAACAACATCTGCGGTTCTCCGTGCCTATCAAATCTCTTAATTTTGAATACGGCCTCGAACAAATCGCCACATTTTATATTTATATTTAATGAATCATTTTAGTTCTTAATTATTCTGACGATTCTAGTATTTTGTGACATTATATCTTCTGTTCGAAAAGAGATTAAAAAAAAGCCAATTTGCAGAGTTAAGAATAGTTAAATTGTCTGATACCAAATGTTACACGAGCTTTAGAAATCAAATGAAATGACTAGCATGTAATATTGAATGACGACAAGTGAAGTTGGCAAAATGGTCGAACTATCGGTTTGAGAGTCAGTTGAATCGGGTGAAAACGAGTAAAGTATTTTTATGCAGGTTTATTTAAGTTGGTGTAGGTTTATCTAATTTTAATCATTTTAAAAAACTGAATTATGTGTTGATTATTATTACACAAACTGTATTACTACAAAAATAGTCTTTTTTTTTTTTTAGTAATATCCAACCCGTTTGACAAGTGAATCATTGGATTCTGCATTGTGGGTCGTTTAAGAACCTATGAAGAAGTTGAATTTAGTAGTTAGGAACCGTGAACGTTGACCTGTGAATCATGTTTCCTGAATTCCAAATTTTTAGTTGGTTTAAGTTTCTAGTAGCATAAACATGCTATATTTTAAATGTTTGTAATAATTCCAAGCTTGCACATTTTGCTCATTTGGTCGTTATACTTGACACCTTTAGTTAAATCTATTTGTAGCTCACTTGACCAATTAGAGGTCATATCAAACATAAGTCTACCAGACTCTTTTATAAGCAAATGGTAATTGTTACATAAGCTAGAATAGTTTCGGCTTAAATTGTATCTATACTAATATATTAAATACCTACGACTCCCCATTCATTCATTTACTTTTTAAGATTAGACAAAGTAAACTTTTACCATTGAATTTATATCAATTTTAATTTAATCAGTTTGTTTATGTTCGAGCTATCCATATATTAACATATCTAACAAATAAACAAGTATGAAAGGTACAGTCTTATAGAGAATACAAATATTGGATCATAAAAATACTTAAGTAAACTTTTACCATTGAATTTATATCAATTTTAATTTAATCAGTTTGTTTATGTTCGAGCTATCCATATATTAACATATCTAACAAATAAACAAGTATGAAAGGTACAGTCTTATAGAGAATACAAATATTGGATCATAAAAATACTTAATAAACACTATAGAGAATACACATATTGGACACTGATATATATGATTTCCAATTAAGTCATTTGGCATTATTATTTTGTACGGTTATAAAACTAGTATGATAGTTACTGTCTTAGAGTTACTGGTTTGGAACCTGGATGTTGCATGGTAAGTATGTAATGCTGGAACCTGGATATTGCATGGTAAGTATGTATTGCTGGATGCTTATTGTTTAACTTTGTATAGATTATTTAAGTATGTACGTTTGTTCATATTTAATTACCGTCAAGTTTTGCGTACAGCAGCGGCTGAAAGTTTTATATGTTAATATTGAGTGATAAATATTTAATGGTATCTGAATGCGATAATAATTGATATTTTTTCTAATGAAAGTGATTTTTTATAATAGTTTAAATTATTGTAATTGTAAATTCAATATTGTGATATAAAAGAAAAAAGAAGATATTTAAATATATTATGTGAAATATAATATTAATTGAATGATTTATATATAAGTAGATGGATAAAATGGTAATTTTTTTTATCTTTTTTTAAAAATTAATAAAGAAAGTGTTAAATGCTTAATAAGTGTTATAGATTTGTAAAAATGGAATGATAAATTACAAATCAGACCTTAATGGATCCTAATTTGGGTTTCTTTTCAGTATGGCCCTTTGACAAGCTGTTATTTGACAACCTATTTCGGGGTTCTTCAAATATTTGTATTTTATATTATATGATAAAGATGTTCTATTTGAAGGTTTTAAAATAAAATACATCAGTTCCCTTTTTATACAACCAAGTAATCTCCTCCTCTTGAGTTCTTGAAAACTTTTATATAAAAGTCGTTTGATGACTTTGATCTATTATTGTTTATCATTATTATTTTCTGGTTGTAACATTCAATAGATTGGTAAGATAGCATATTTGGAATCTTTTACATAATAAAGGAACAAGGTATACATGCAATATGGATGTTTTAGCTACCAACCTATTTTCATTATGAACTTTGATTTAAATGAATTGGTGTTGAAAACTAATCAACTCAAAATAAAATAAATATTTTTTAATACGCATGATTCCGGTAATACAAAAAGCACTTTGTGCATCGAAATAGTTTATACATGTTATGGAGATCATATAAAGGGGAAAACAATATGACACTTATTTCGTTTACTAGGTTTGAATTAAATAAAATACGAATACAATAATAAATCGCCACTTTTTTTATTTATATTTAACGAATCATTTTAGGTCTTAATTTGTTCTGATTAAATTTAGTGTTTTAACAAATTCCGACTTCATTGGTTTTGTTGGTTCAATGAACACACTAGTATCATTTTATGTATCGGATCCTTTTGGTGTGCAGTCAGCTAATGACGGACTACCTCTTTCACGGTTGCACCTTTTGGTATATATTCTTTTATGATATGATGCGCATGCAAGATCCTAAACTCCGTATCAATTTGTTGGACACGATAACTCGATAGTTACGATTTGTCATTCAATATAAATATTTGGTCACAAATCAATACCAACCAGGAAAAAAGGAGAGCATATAATAAATCATGGAACAAGTTTAGTGATTAAGAAAATGCTAATTAGCTATGGAAGTTGATCTTATCAATTAAACAAGCACAATGTATCATGTATACAAATACAAATAATATTAAAAATCGAACATGACCATATTTCATATTGGACACCAGCCCTGTATTATGTCTTATGAAGATGGGCCCATAACATTTGGGCCTCTGGTATATTTAGCTAGATACCCGGTCTATTAATTAGGGTTAGGGTTTTACTGCCCTTATATATATTCTCACCGCATAAACTTAATTTTAATATCATTGTCTTCCTCATTTCGATTCAGTTCATTAATTAGGGCCAAATTTTTCTTCGTTAGTATTAACCTTTAATCTTAGTCGATTCTGTTGTTCCACGAGAACATATTCATTTATATCTTTCTATCTATACGAATTTTATAGGTTGTAAAAAATAGGCCAATTTGCAGAGCAAGGACGCCTAAAATATGTGACGAAACTTGCATTGAAGGTTGGCTAAATCAAAACAACATCTGCGATTCTCCGTGCCTATCAAATCTCTTAATTTTGAATACGGCCTCGAACAAATCGCCACATTTTTTAGTTATATTCAATGAATCATTTTTTGTATTAATTTGTTCTGATTATTTTTAGTGTTTTTGTGACATTAGATATTTTTTTAAAAATGAGATTACAAAAAGCCAATAACGCAGCTCTGATACCAAATGTTACACGAGCTCTAGAAATCAAATGAAATGGCTAGGCTGTACACAACTAATTGAGGGACTTTGACTTTATTAACATGTTTGCTTGCAGGAACCTAAACCGTCTTCTGAGAAACCTCAACCTCCATTAATTAATTGTATACGTATATGTATTTATGATGATGATTTGCATATATACTTAATTATTATTATAATTCTAATTAAAGTAAAATTTAAAGAAGTATACTAACAAATAAGTACTAAATCAAATATATAAAAAGATTTCCCCAACAAAGTTGAAATAGGCTTACAGATATAACCAACTTTGAGTGTTTGAGAACATCACCTAAAACAATTGCTAGCAACTATTGAAGATCTTGTGAGTGTTAACATTTATATACAACTCGAGTGCCTCTGGTCCTAATCTGTAGAAATTAGACGAAACCTAAGATACATGAGAAACTTGAAAAATTCAGTTAGAAATTAATCTTCAAATAATGTATTTTAGAAAATTGTCATGTGTTTTAACGAAGGCCTGTGGCTCAACCTGATCTTGAAAATTGCTTTTGTGTAATTTTTCAACGGCATAATTTTATGCTGTATAAATGGTCATTTCTTTTTCTTTTTCCTTTATGCTGTATAATTTTTCAACGGCATAAACCGGTTTACTAGAACATTGCCAAAAGGGGATTTGACAACCACGTTGTCGCTTGCATAGGGTATTGATAAATTGTCAGAGCGTTTTGGTCTTCTTTTTTTCTTCTATGTCTGATAGATTATCATTTTTGTTATATATGGAAAATAAAGCATCCATAAATGGTTCTTAATCTATGCTCTTAGGGCATAAGTTGGATAATCCCTTCAAAATTTATAACTTTTCTTTACCCTTGTGTGCAATGCACATAGTCTAACTTGACAGATTTCCGTAACGGTCGTTAGTGACGAGGATGACTGCTGTGCACTTTCAAGTCCCTGATTTCCGTAACGGTCGTTAGCATCATATCTGTATTTTTTGGAGAGTTAATGGATCGAACGGTGAGGGTATCATTTTAGTTGATCTAGAACAAGGGTGTAATCATTCTATAGAAAAGAAAAGATGAATCGGGAAGTAATTTATACAAACATAAAGAGTGAAAAATAAAATAACGTCAAAGTTTAAGGGGATCAGGTGAATGTTATGCCGACCATGATGTGAGCAAGAGTTTCTGCTGTTGAAGGAAATATATTGGATAGCCTTGTTGTTCCAGAAAAAAACATCTTTTAATAATATAATAATGAAAAAAATATTTTTTCCATTTGTCTCACTTCAAACTTCAAGTATCCACGTTATTATTTTACTTGGTACAAAATAAATGTATGTTTTCATATTAAAACTAATCAAATAAGTTTATGAAAGGTAAAAATGATTCTAATTATCAATAGTAATGATCACATGGTTGTGTGAATTTTCAAAGTGCACATTTCAATAGTGTTAGATATGAACTTGGTCTTATGGCTTATACAAGTGTACAAGTTACTTGACTTATGTGTGGTATGGAATTATCACATTTTAAAAATAATCTAACTAATGATGTCGTTTTCTTTGAGTGACTCAAATTTCTCCCTCTCTCTTTTGTCCCTTCTGACCGAATCCATCAAAAAACAAAAATAGAAATAGATAAAGTTTTTACTGTCAGAAGATTTACGTTAGAGACATCTTTATCTGAGGAGGAGGCTACATCGTCTGGCTCTTCATAAATAATGTTAGGATGGGCCTTAGTGACAAAGGAAAGGAAGTGGCAAACAAGTTGGTATATTGTATGCTTGTAAATAGATATGTTTTCTTTGAAAAATAAACACACAAAATAATAAAACAGTCTCTACAATTGTTCATTTCCTCTTCTTCTTCTCATCTTTTGACAAGAGTTACATATATCCGATTAATTCGTTTAATTTGAACACTAAACTGTAACTGTTTAATGTATATACGATTCATTTCGTTTCTTATTCGATTTGGATTAAGAGTTAAGAATCTAACTAATGAGTGGCTCAAATTTCTGACAAAGGAAATCAAGTGGCAAACAAGTTGGTACATTTGTATGCCTATAAGTAGAGATGTTCACTATCAAGTATTAATATACCAAGTGAATACAACAATCTCTAGAATTGTTCATTTCATAGTCTTCTTCTCATCTTTTGGCACGAGTTCATACACTACAATTGTATGTGTTATACACATATTCGTAACCTTTAGCATTTGTATTGTTTTTCATCTACTTTCTCCACCTATTAATAAAAGTTGTTTAAATATTCGGTTTAAATCTTTGTGTTTATCATTTTAGTTTATGTTTTAAGGTTCTTTACATTACTATTATTCACTTTGTGACTAATAGTTAATCTTGAGGGGTCGTTTTATCCTAGCAAATAAGACGAAGAAAGTATTAACTAATTGCATTAGTTTGATAACCAGTCCTCAAATGGTTAATATATATCATATAGAGGATAAAACTGGTAAAGCATAAAGTTTAAAGTCACTTGAGAAGTGTTTAAGTCTTCGAAAAAGAGTCCACTCTTTAAGGAGTTCACTATGGTCCGTCTTGACGTCTTTCAAATGGGACGGACGCCCACCATCGTCTTGTTTTTCGTTTGACTTTGAGGTTTTCGTTTGCAGGATGTCTGTCTCACTCTTTTTCCTTTTTTTTTGGATATAAAATAAAAGCATTACTAATAAATGTAGATCCTAATTAGTTAGTTTTGATGTGTTATGATATGAAGTTAAATTTGGATTTTAAGTCTTGGTGTATCGTGATAACGTGGTGCAAAGGTGGCATTTTTCAATTACCCCTGGATTATGATATGGAGTAAGCTTTTTGGTATGTGCACTTATATTCAAATACCCTTAGGTTATGCACCAACCTTGTTTAGCGTGTGTGAGATAACTAGTTATCTTGACTATGTAATCTCACATTTACGTAATCTCACATTTGAAGAATGTTTTGAGAAAAAGCTTTCAATACTCTTTGGGGATTTGTGCGGGAGAAATTTTCAACTATGACATGATATATGTTTCTATTTAATTTCATTTTGTTTTAAGGTGTATATTGAACTTTCACTAATAGTTATTGTATGTATTCACCTTTTTACTGCTTTAATCGTTGACGTGTTATCTATTTTTGATAATGTGTCGGATGTTGTGGCAACTTCCACAGTTTTCACGTCATAAAAAATATCGGCTACCAAATGAGTAAGTCATTGAATAAATACAATATAAATAACTAAATGTTAAATACACACAATAAACATTGTGTTATAATTAAATACATTTCTCTTGCGCTAATCCCAACATTTGTAATGACATAACTTCATTGAAACAGTCATTTAAGACGTTATAATCTGGAGTGTTTGGTAATAAACTTTTGAGGATTTTTAGACGCTTGAGCTTCTACTTCTAATAAGCTTCAATTAATAAGTTGCGTTTGGTAACACAACAAAAATGGAGTTTTTTGAAAAAATAAGTCCTTAAACATAAGCTTTTTAAACTAGCTTTTGGAATTAAAGCCCCAACCTCAACTCGAGTCACAAGCTTCAACTCGAGCCCGTTATTGCCAAATACCCAAAAGCTATTACAAGCTATTACATCTTGCAAAACTTGAAACTATCTAAAAAGTATTACATCTTGCAAAACTTGAAACTATCTTGATCGGTACCCCTAATTTTACACCTCTTTAGACAATCAATTCTCTCCAAACAAAATAGATAAATTTGTATACAACAATTAACTGTATTTGGATGAATTTACGTCTAAAATATGAATAAATAAACAAAGCATGATGAGTTATACCAATAACCAAAATCGCCAAAAGCATTATGTTAGGGTGGTATCACTATCAATGGATGTTGACAGTCTTACAATACTAAAAATCATTAACCACTCAACTTTCAAAGTTTGAGATAATAAAGTTATATAACAAAATCCTTAAGTAGTCCTTTTGTGAACCCTGAAAAGAATGTCAATATGCTTGTGAATTTGGGTTCTCAAGTTTTTGTAACTAACAACTATCTGAGCTACATGGAATGCAGCATGATTTTTTGGCGTTTAACACCTTTAACGCCGGTTTGCCTACTCCCAAACAACATTAAATACCAAAGTTAAACCCTCAAGGTGTGTTGATGGTTTTTTAGTTTTTAATTTTTCATTTGATTTCATTGGCCCAAATATAACTTGTGGACTCTTTTTCATATTAAGTTTAACACTCAACCACTCGTATAAAAACCGTAATCGGTGTGGAAATCAATACTGAGATTGGCATCATTCCCACACCTCGTGCTCCGATGAATCTTGTAGTGTGCGTGTACAGGTACTAGTCTACAAACGTACGCATTCTTTGTTAGTTTTATACGGAGTACAATGTAATCAACAAATTAAGAGACTATTAGATCTAATTAACGATTATGATAGATGTAATATAGTCTTTAATTTGTAGAAAAAATAAAATTTGCATTTTAGTCCTTAAATTTATTGAAATACATGAATGGTCCCTTGTTTATATCTTGAATGATCCGTGCACGGATGATTTTGCCTGGATCTAATGTCTAAATTTAGAAACATTTGCATATAACTTAACTACAGGTATCCCGCAACAAGCTCTTGCCCAAACAAAAGTTGATTTTTGATTCATTTCTACACTTCACATTTTCCTAATTAATCATTTCAAATCAAATAAGCATTCTTCGTTTCATCTTTAACATCAGTTTAACAAAAAGTTCAGAAATATTTTAAGATTTAACAAAATCGATGAGAGAGATTGTAAGCATTCATATTGGTCAAGCCGGAATTCAGGTCGGGAACTCATGTTGGGAGCTTTATTGCCTCGAACATGGCATTCAATACAACGACTTCATGACTAGGTTTGCATAGTCCTTATGTGTATTAATCCTCTTCTTATCAAACAAGTTTAACTGGTTTTGTAAAGTGTCAATAAATATATCTAAAAAAATAGAAAACATGGCAGAGATTAGAAATACATAGGATCATATCATATATTTATTCTAATTTAGAACATAAAACATAAGGGTGTTATCTAGTTGCGAAAAAGTGAATGTCTTCTACAACAACAAAAACAAATCATAAAAGACCTCATAAAGTAAAAACTGTGTTCAAATGCGATTTTTAAAAAAATTTCATTTAAAATGAAAGCCCACATTTTTAATTTAAATTTTCAACTTTTAAAAGCTCCATTTTGTATCTTCAACCATATACTTTCTTTTTCTTTTCAGAAAGAAAAAAAATGTGTTTCCTAAACTGTAAGACCACTTTTAATAGATGACGTTTTTTTTCCTTTTTGATGTGCTAAGTGACACGTCAGTACTTCCTCAAAAAAACTAAACAAAGATTGAACACCACCAACAGATAACACTTCTTCAGAAAGACTAGATCCCACATTTATCAATAATATATTTAGTATACATAAAAAAAAAAAAAAAAAAAAAAAAAAAAAAAAAAAAAAAAGAGATGGCCCACACTATTTATGTCTTAGCAAAAAAGAAAATGAAAGACGGATTGTGGAAGATGCAAGAGGACGAAGTCGTGTCATTGAAAGACGGAAGAAGACTATGAAAGACACTCCACCTAAAATGAAAACATTTTAACACGTTTTTATAGATCTCATTAGTTCTAGATATAGAAAAAGATACCTCTCACTTTCTAGAAAATTTGAGACGAAAAAATTAAAGAAAAAAGAAAGAACTAATAGGTTTGGTTCACCTTAATATTGTCTAGTTGATTGTTATGAATTTGTACACAATCTCACTAATTTAATTTTAAGGTAACATAATTTATATATATCTTGTGAATGTGTTTGCAGTGGTAATTCACAAGCCTCTGGGACGACTCGTTTAATACATTCTTTAGCGAAACAAGTTCTGGAAAGAACGTACCAAGGGCTGTATTTGTCGATCTTGAACCAACCGTTATCTATGAGGTCAGAACTGGAACCTATAGACAACTCTTCCACCCCAAACAACTCGTTTCCGGCAAAGAAGATGCCACCAATAACTTCGCTAGAGGACATTACACGGGTATCCATCACCCCCATCTATTCTGAGTCATACACATAACACTGTTCATGTGGATGCATAAAAGTAATAAATGTATCACACTCTGTAAGAACCTAAAGTAATTCAACCTTATAGGTTGATAAAAATATGAAGTGTCATAACATGTATGCCGTTTACATCACTTAAATTAGGTATAGTCATGACAAAAGACAATTATGGATGCGTTTAATTACGGAAAATATTTTCCGGAAAACACAAAATGAACATATTTTCTAGTTTTTTTTGTAACTAACTGCATCTTATCTTTCTCACTTGAAAACTTTATGCTCATAAGTGCAGAATTATACGAGCTTTTAAACATTTTTCAAGTGTGAAGGTTAGTAGCAATTCGTAACTTTATGCACTTTTGAATATATGGATTATACAAAAAGCACGTAAATATTTAATTCGTTGTAGTTTGGTAAACTATTGATACAAAATGTTGTGTGCAGTGGGCAAAGAAATTGTTGATTTATGTCTTGATCGGGTCCGAAAGCTAGCAGACAATTGCACTGGTCTGCAAGGCTTTATGATCTTCAATGCAGTAGGTGGTGGCACTAGTTCGGACTTAGGTTCGTTAATTGTTGATCTATTTTCCCAAGTTTCAACTGCAGTGGTTGAGCCTTATAATAGTGTGCTATCAACCCACTCGGTTCTTGAACACACATATGTAGTAGCGTTACTTGACAGTGAATTAATATATGATATATGTAGGCGAGCATTGGATATTGATAGGCCAACTTACACCAACTTAAACGTTTGATTTCTTAAATAATTTCATCTTTAACAACTTTTTAAGGTTTGATGGAGCGATTAATGTGGATATAACTGAGTTCCAAATGAATTTGGTTCCATACCCTAGAATCCATTTTATGCCTTCATCGTATGCACCTGTGATATCGTCTGCTAGAGCTTACCATGAGCAGAACTCAGTGGCTGAGATCACGACTTTGGTATTTGAGAATATGATGGCTAAAGTGACCCAAGACATGGGAAGTACATGACTTGTTGTTTGATGTATCGTGGTGATGTTCCAAAAGATGTTAATACTGCTGTTGGTTCGATTAAAACGAAACATACAGTTCAGTTTGTCGACGTAAGCTTATCTTTTTGGGCAAATTATATCATAATATATCGAACTTCATCTTCTTTGCTATCGTAGGTATCAAACTAAAGAATTATGTTGCATGTATAAAATTTCGAAACTTGCTATTGTATGTATCCGGTAACCTATTAATCAGTTGACCGGCTTTTTAATGATGTGGGATATATGATGCCGCATCATCATAGTCATTGACATATCATCAATGTACATACGATAAAGTACGATACATGCAATACTAAATTTTGGAAGTTAAATATACCATTTAAGTCTTTTTAGTTTTATAATACATGAAGCCAAACATCTACTATGGGTCTCAGTTTTGTTCTTTTCTGAATGAGGATAATATAACTCATATGTGTATATTTGAAGGTGTCCCACAGGTTTCACGTGCGGAATCAACTACCAGCCTCCGACAGTGGTGCCTGGGGGTGATCTTGCAAAAACAAAGCGTGCAGTAGCAATGATAAGGAACAACACAGCAGTGGCTGAGGTTTTCAATAGAATTGACTATACGTTCGACCTGATGTATGCAAAACGAGCATTCGTACATTGGTATGTTGGCGAAGGAATGGAAGAAAGGGAGTTCTCAGAAGCCCGAGAGGATCTTGCAGCACTTGAAAAAGACTATGAGGAGGTTGGGCAAGATGCCGAGGAAGAAGAAGAACAAAGAGAAGAATACTAAAGCTCTGTTTCGTTATATCCAAATACGAGTTATTGATGTTTCTAAACTAAGAATGTTTTATTTTAAATCTAATTTATTAACTAGTATCTTGCGATCTATAATCTTTTTAAGTAATCGGATAACTATCTATTTGTTTGACCATTGTATTCAAGTGTAACACGTGAAACCTTTAGAAATGTTTTATTGTTAGCATTAATTATCGACTCATTGTTATTGTTACTCATGATCAAAATCCCAAACATCCCCAACAGAGTCAGAAAGCTACGAGACATCTGAAGCACTACCCGTGTCAAAATGCATTTTGCATTAAATCGGTTTCAAAATACACAATTCGGAAGGTTTCTGGATTCAAAAATATGCTACAATTGCACTTTTGAGTAGTTTCTAGTTACAAACTACACCAAAAGCTACACATGCCCAAACCAGCCTTCCAAAAACCGTTTAGATGACTAGAATCGTCTTAAATGAGATTGACATGAACAATGTCAAACTGACTACATGTTTCAACCTATTATTTAGACGACACCAATTATTTGCAAAACCGAATGATTTTGCAATCCCAAGACAATAATATTTATTCGCAGCAGTCACTAATACAAGCATGCAAACATAGAAAGCAAAAAAAATGACAAAATCTCTAACATTAAGTATTTAATGAAGCATAAAGAGAAGACCAACTAGGGGCAACAAAAAACAAATACAGAGAATCTAGCTCAATATCCATCATAAAACACTTGTTTCCATAACTTCTCCTCACATGATTTTTTTAAAAACTACAGAATGAACACCAAAATACTTCCTTAACGGTTAGCCTTGGCAACTCTCTCAATCTCGTCTTTCTTCTTGATTGCATAGCTGCACCAAGATCACAAATAACATTTGTATTTAATACAGAAACTTCTTTCGAATAACTCACAGGTAGTGGGCGGTTCACGTTATGTTAATTATTTAATAAATCAAATAAAAAATACCTATAAGGAAGATCGAGATGGTCAAAAATAGCACAAAAATGCACTTTCAATGCATTATCATTAAAGCATACTAAATCATTTTTGTTCAGAACATTATAAGTTTACTAAAATGGTACATCTTTAATCAGAGTGACTGATTATTTATTAAAAGTTTCAAAAAATTTGGACAGCAAGTGTTTCAGGATCAACTAAACCCACATAGATTCTGACCCAACCCACAGCAATTCTGATACAACCCACGTATGACCTGTCACCAAACCACTTCATTTTGAGACCACAATATGGAGCAAGTAGTTATCTTGTACCTGTTTGAAGAACCCTTAGCAGCATTGATTAGCTCATCAGCAAGGCACTCGGCAATAGTCTTGACATTTCTGAATGCACTTTCACGTGCACCGGTGGTAAGAAGATAGATAGCCTGGTTAACACGCCTTAGAGGTGAGATATCAACAGCCTGACGCCTGACGACACCAGCAGACCCAATTCTTGTGGCATCTTCTCTCGGTCCACTGCCATGTTTCAACAACATTATCACTTAGCATCTTTTAATAACCAAATAACCAAAAACTACATACGACAAAATAAAAACAGCCAATGACTGTACTTATACCTGTTGATGACGGCATCAACGATGATTTGAATGGGGTTGGCGTCAGTCAAGAGATGAATGATCTCCATGGCATGCTTGACAATGCGAACAGCCATCAACTTCTTACCATTGTTTCTCCCGTGCATCATAAGGGAGTTGGTCAATCGCTCCACAATTGGGCACTGAGCCTTCCTGAATCTCCTTGCTTGGTACCTTCCAGCTGAATGAGGCATGAACTTTGGGTGCTTTGAAGCAGTAGCAGTGATGTAATCTTCCACAGAAAGATCAGGAACCTGAGCAAAATCACAAAACACCGTCTCACATTAGAAATACTTCCTACACAATTAACAATCATTCATACATAGCCTTAAGACAACTAAACAAATATGAAAATTTAATACCTTGAGTTCCGAGTTTCAAATTTTACATATTTCATCATCTGGCTAATATTTAGTTCACATTACATGTTAGTTGTGCATACTAACATTCAAAAAAATCTGTAATTTTAAAGTTAATATAACAGCACATCCATCAAATATTCACGTTTAGCAGTAACACAATACCTTATGATTTGAAGTAAACTTAGCAACACAAACTAAACAGTCAATCAAAATATCAGACCAAAATTAAATAAATTGTATTCAACACTAAAACAACATCCAATTCAATATTCAACAAAAAAACATCAACAAGTACATAATATGCACAATCACGATTACATTATGCACATATATACTCACAAACATATACATATACACATATATATATTATATATATTCAGCTTAAAGCAAATACAATCACTAATATATTCAGAAACTTCATTATTAGAGCTAATAGATGCAATTATACATTCGAAATTGTGAAATTAACATAATATTAACGGTGATGCAGTTAAAGCATAGAGCTTGTACATTCAAATAACTTAATATTATAATTATTTACTAAAAATAGCAATATAATTAACAAAATCGAAAGAGAAAATAACCTGAACGTCATCGTAGCTCCATCGGTTAAAGAGCAAGATATCTGTGCGAGCCTTTCCGTCATCAACAATAGGTGCGACCTCCATTTCTTACACTTTTGAATCAAACTGTAAATTAAATCAACTCGCAATTATTTAACCATCATGAACATTAAAACGTTACAATAAGATTTAATAAATAAATCGATTAAACAATTAAACGATATATAGTTAGTAAACCTTGAATCCGGTGTTGGCTGCTGATGATTCTAAAACCTAGCTCCGCTTGAAAAGAAGAGAGGGTTAAAACCCTAGATGTTAATATAGTATAGATGACAAGGGCTTGGGAGTATAGTTGAGCTGGTTCTTTGTATTGGGCTTATACGTTAGGCCCAAATTATATCTTAGTGTGAATGTTTTTGATTTTGGTAATTATATCTAATTATTTGTTTCTTGATAAAATGAAAATTAAAAATTTAATAAAATACCGATGTAATCAGTACCAAAATCACATCATAGACTGATTTATAGTATAGAGACGAACTTTTAAACAAATTATTACACATTTTATGTAATTCATTGACCTCTCAAATATTCAACGAACCATCACATCAATTTATCTCCCTATACCATTAATCTAAAATACAGTTTGTCGACTTCATGTCTTAAATTTCTATATATATCAATGTCTGGTACGTTTGTGAAAGCATCCTAACTATTTGGTAATGCCAATGTTCCTTACCTCTTCTTAATATAATAATAACGACCCCAAATCCGAAGGTAACTTATGTCAAAAAATTACGGGCTTTTGTTTCCAAGACTTGAACGCTTCAGTTGTTTAAGCTATGATATACACCATCATTACACGGATTGTGAAAAATTTACACAAAAAAATATTTATGGCTCTTCTAGTAACAAAAAACGCTTTCGACTATACTTCTAAACTTATTGTTCGAATTGAAAATCATAAACTGATACGTGACATATTGTGCTCGGGCCATTATCGTTGCTAAATGAAGTTGAAGAAGATTTTAGTTACTTTAGTTAGAAATAGTCATCACATTTTCATCACGTTTCCTTATATTTAGGCTGTTAAAGCAAGCTTCACAATATGTAAAGTTGGTGCATGGATTCACGCTTTCCATTTCTATGCACACGTTCCTATTTCATAGACTACCGGATTTAGTTGTTAACATTTGTGGTTTGTAGTTCTTATTTTTTATTATATATTAGCGTAATATTTGCACTATATAACATAATACAAAATTTCGTTGTAAATAATGACTCTACTTGTATTATGTTTATTATTCACCGATGTATTATTCACCGATGTATTATCCATGATGATAACTCGGTATAACGGTAATTTTTTTGTATAAAATTAGTGATTCGAGATACGGGTAGTGAAGTGAAAACATATGAAAATGATAAAAATTATTATAAGATAAAAATTACATGAGATAAATATAAAAGTGTTGAGTCTTACTTTTAAAAAATTTTAAATATAAAACATCAAGATAATTTATATATTAATACATAAATATATATATGTATATAAAACATCAAAATAAGAATTTATTTTTGTTTGAAAGTAGTTTTTTTATCTTCGTTAATTATTCTTAAAAGATTTACCATCTTAAATTAGTATTTTATCACGAATCTCACAAAAATGAGAACGACATTAATTATGCATTTACTAACATTTCTACCTTGCCTTTTAATATACACCCTCATATTTTGATCTTTAGCTTTTACCGACGGTAATATGTAATTTAAGGCTTTATTTAGCAAACGTAATATGTATGAAAGAAAGTGAAAGTAGAGTCTCATCATGAGAATTATCGAATGACAGTCACAAGAACCTTAAGTACTCTGTAATTTAAGTGTAAATGTGTAATTTTAATATCTAAAAACTCTATCAACATGCTAACGTTGATTCCTCTGGCATTTCATTTGAATTTTTATTTCTTATTTTCAAAATGAAGCTCGAAGCTCTACCAATTAAACCAAGTTTTTATTGTTACTTAAAAATTTTTATCCAAAACAAAAGGTTTAAAACTTCTATTTGCGAAATACGTCCTTTTATTATAGGACTTTTTTTAAGAAAATTTGAAAACTTAAAGTTTTCAAAAGCTTATAAAGCTCCCAAACAAACACACCCTAACCTGAAGTATTTGACAAACTAACTAAATTAAGTCTAAACACAAATATAAAAGGACTTGATTAATTAAATCAAGTTAGTAAATAAATAAAAAGAGCTAATTTAGTAAAGTAAAGTAATCGACATAACTAAAAGTTCTTAAAATAAGCAGGTTTGTAAATGGTCGACTCACGTACATCGCACATTTCACACTACAAAGTTAAAACTATAGGTGACGAAACGGGCGGGTAGATCGGTTTAAGTAATCGAGTTAAAATGAGTTTGAGTCGAAATGGGCTGAGGTTGAAATAGGCACGAGTTAATACGGGCTTATGTTGTAATGGGTTCAGGTTGAAACTAGGGGTGTTAACGAGTCGAGCATTTAACGAGCTACTCTAGTTCGAGCTTGTTTAACTCAAATTTGAGGGTTTGATAATATTCAAACTCGAACGAAGTACACTGTTCGATTAATTCTACAATCTGAGTTATAAAATTTGATGTTCAACTCAACTCGCTCGAAAGTTCGTTTAATTTCGAGTCAAACGAGGTGTTTGAGTTTAACGAGTCGAACGAGTCCAGTTTACATCATAATTTTATATATTTAGAACTTCAAATATATATATTTATATATATATAATTAATATTTGAACTCAATACCTCAAGTATAGATGAGCTTATTCGAGCTTGACTTCGAGCTATGGAATGAGTTTATCGAGTTCATAAACAAGCAACTTGAGCTATATATTGTGTTCATTAAAACAATATCCCAATAAATAAACGAGCATCGAATTCAAGTACAGACAATAAAATTTTGTTCAAACTTCAGCTCAAATACAATTTTTAAAACTTATTCGAGTTCTAGTCGAGCTCGAACCGAGTAATTAGTAAACGAGTTGAACTCAAGTATCCTAATGTTCGTTTTGATTCGACTCGTTAACATTCCTAGTTGAAATAGACCATCTTAATATCATGTCAAACATATTTGAATTAAAAAAAGGTTTTTTTCTTCTTTTTTATACAAATAATAATACATTTCTTTCATCTCCATTAAAATTTTTATATACATGTTATTTATACATTACTGGAATTGTTTATTTAGATATTTTTCTATTTATTTATTTATTTAAATATTTTATCTTTTTATTTGCTTAAAAAGAAATAAATATTAATATTCTCACATAACTTAAAAATAAACATCTTTACACGTGCTTATACATTAAGAACGTAAGTATAAATAAGCAATTTCACACGCCTGTATCTCCTACTCCCTTTAATTTATTTTTGTTTATGACGGATTGGTTATGCGTCTTTCGCCCATTTGCGCCCATAAGAATTCTACGATTAACCCATATGAGTCCGTAAGGATGATCTTTGGCCGCCCATAACCACACAAAAGCTATGGAAAAATATCCAGACTAACCCAATATTTAACATCTGGGCAGAAATTGCCGGCCTTAGTTAAAACCCTAGCTCCAATTTTCTGGCGATTTTTGCAATTACCTCTCGCCGTCCAATTTTCTATTATATGTGTTTGTAACTTGATTTAAGTTATTTGTAACCCTAATTATGTTAATTGAAACATGAGACCGTAGATTTTGATTAGATATTGTGTGACTGATTGTGTGGTTATTCGTTCAGTATTTGCTATGTTGAATGTGTAAGCAAATTGATACTTGAAACCCTTGATTTTATAAGGTAAAATTTGTTGTCTCGACACAAGTCTATTCAGGATTGAATTATCTGTTGTTAATGTGCCACATATGCTGTTATGAGAACATTAGTTATGTTAGTTGCACTTGCATAGTCAACGAATAACTCAACAAAGGGAGAAAGGAAGAAGCTTTAGCATTCTTTAGTAGTCTATTTATCTCTGTCACCACATAACGTAGTGCAGAAAATCAGAAGTTGATGATTGAATCAACCGAGTTACAGTTTGTTTCAAATTTACATTCATCACCATGTTCAGTGCAGTTATCACCATTATTGCAATTCAAATAAAAAGTTTATGTCCAATTATATGCCCTGCTCTGATACCAAATTATTATATATGAGCTATAGAAACCAAATGAAATAACAAACTTTTACCAGTAATTAAAATAATTGCAGGCTACGAATTGCTATTAGATGTATTGCATGAATTAGTTTTTGTACATACGATTGATGCTTACAAAGAGAAATTGGGGAAGGAAAATATCTAACTACTTGCTAACTAACTTTTTCTCTTTTAACGGTTCACTATTTATACCAACTAAGGGTCTCATCATTCTAGCTACATGATGGATACGACATTCTGATGATAAAGCTTCTTCCTTTTATTTGTTGACTATTGCGGACTATGATGCAAGTGTAACTCATGTGACTAATGTTCTCATAACATATTTGAAATACCAGGCATTTGCAACTTCTTACTTTTGGCAAAGGATACTCGACTTTGTGATTCGGTTTTACACATGTACGTTTGTTATTATGAACACTTTTCACGATCATACATTAGTAATTACCAATAAATTCTTATATTTAGTGACTAAGAGTTTTTTTTTTATTAGTTTTACGCTTTTAGCAGTTTTATCTTTATTTTTATTGTGTGTTGATCATATTGAATATCACTACTGTGAACCAACTTAATATACTGCCACTTTATGTATGAATTTAATTCTTAAAACATGACCAGCTACAATAAAAAAATATTCAATTTTATATGTGAAATGATGTGTACTAATAACAGAAGAATAAGAAGATGATGTGATTGGTCGATGTCACTTGCCACATGATTTTATATGGTTTCTTTTGTAATTTTTTTGGTAAATGTATGATATCTCATAGTTATAGGTTCATATATGAAGTTTTGGTGACATTATTAATTCAATCACTATAGCATGTTCAAAAATTGTAAGATTATCTGTAATAAATAAAAATAAAAGGCTAAAATGAGAAAACTTAAAAAGGTCAAGGACCAAATATAGAAATTTACCAATTCATCAACGAACAAATCATAAACTTTGAAGATGAAGGAAATCACTATTTGAACATTGTTACCTCAAACCACCGTTGAATTGGAGTCCATATAATTCGTTTAGTGCAATTGCAAATAGTTAGTAATTGTACTTTTAGAACATAAAGGTAACTTCTTTCTCTGTGATCCCACTCTCTTTATATCTTCATTTCATATATTTATTCGAATATTTCACTTTACTATTTCGCATTGTGATCAATGAACAATTTTGAAAGCGCTATTATGTAAAACTCAAATAAAAAGATTTCTGTTATAGGTGTTCTGCATAGCCGGTATCCTTTATTAGATTCAGAAATATGTGGTTTTGGGAAAAGGAAACTCATTGCACGGCAACTGCTCGACGAAATGCCCAAATAAAAATTTTACTAACATTATGATGCTTTTTGTAGTGTTGGGAGTTGATAGAGAATGGAAAACGAAGAGGATCCTGTGAAGAAGCAGCAGATTGTGGATGCTCGAGCAAGAAACATTAGTCACAACGTTCGTTGTTTAGAGTGTGGTAGTCAGTCCATTGAAGAATCTCAAGCTGATATTGCTGTTCTACTTAGAAAGGTGAATCCTTTTTCTATACTTGTTATTCAACATTTACTTGCATTGTGATTCATGAACTGTGACACATTATTGCATGGCTTATTTGGGTGGCAAAAGTTGAACTAGCTTCCGAATTATACTTAAGGGACGAAGCTAGAAAAATTCCCAAATGGGTACATAGTCAAAATTAGTTATGTTTGCGTATAAAATTAGCGGGTTCATAACTAAAATTACACTAATTTTACAGTAAAGTTACACTAAATTAGAAGGAAATTATTTTGGTTCAGTGGGTTCAAGTGACTGCACTATATATACATTGGCTCTATCCCTGGACTGCCTTGACCACATGGGTTATCCTTTAGAGTTTGGAAAGCTAGCCCCTTTTTTTCTTGATTTATTGACAATCATTTTACCTTGAATTTTGCTCAGAATTTGTTCAATTATGACCTGTTCCTAGTATTGAGATGATCAATTAGTACAATTCAAACGGAAGAAAGTGGATATCACAATATGTTTGTTATGTTGCTAAGTTGATCTAAAAACCCGCTTACACGGTTGGCATGCTTACTTTCTATTGTAGCTAATTCGTGATGAAATACGATCCGGGAAAAGTGACAAAGATATCTATAAGAAGCTTGGAGAAGAATATGGGGAGACAATACTTTACGCTCCAAAGTTCGATTGGCAGACTGCAGGCTTGTGGCTGTCACCAGTCAGTTTAATAGCCCATTCAATTACATTCCATTAATTCTGATTATTAAGGATTATATAGTACTGATTATTATTTGTGGATTTTCTTGAACAGTTTTTGATTGCTGCAACTGCCGGAGGAATATGGTCGTATGGCAGGCACAGGCAAAGGACGAATGTCCACTTACTGGCGATGAACCTTACTAGAGGTGTCCCGTTAACTCGTAAAGAAAAGGAAACAATGATCGAGATCCTTACGCCTCCACCGTCTCAAGGAATTCTTCCTTCATCCCCATGGTGGAGACATTGGCTTCAAAGAGAATAAGAATCATTGCACATGATTTTGAAACATTCTGTGATAATCTTGGTGATTTTTTGCGTCCTATCTAAAATGGGTATAATGTATTTGTTTGGGCTTCTGCTCATGTAACTTGCTTATTTATGTACTTAAACTTTGTTATAGACACCCATCGTCTGGATAAGTATGGCTATAACCCTTGGTTAAATTTGGTGTTGGTGTGTAGTTAATTAGGTATTACAAATGTGTAATTCAAAGTGAGTATACATTAAAAGGTAATGTGAAAGTTTAAACTTTGAATTACAGTTGTTAAATCATCATTATATAGTGACAAGTTTTAAACATTTAATTTATAGTCAGAGTTTTTTGTACCTAATATTAGTCAAATATAGGTTAATTAAATAATTTAATCATATTAATATACTTTATTGTGTGTGTCTGTTTAGTCTTGTTGATCTTCAATAAAAGCTCACATTCATAGATCTGCGTGTATTGATGTAAGGTGTGGAAATTGGATTGTTTCTGATTCACATTGTTGAAATGTGATAGTTGTTATTAGTGATGTGGTATGATGAATGGTTGATGATTTGATAAGCATTTGATAGGTAATTGTGATGGTCTGTTGGTGGCAGGTTCTGTTATGAATTTTTTCGTTGTATTTGAATATGAGAGGGCGTCAAAGGGAGCAGATCCGTATTACATACAAGCGTCTTCTTCTAAAGATCGTCTGAATGCGCAAGACAGAGAAGATGGTTTAGGAGGTACTTTTACTTTGGCTTATGCATCCAAACACTCTAATTTTGACCATAAATCTCTATTTTTCATATATTTTATGTAATAATGTAATGTTGTTGAATGAGGTCAAAGTCTTGCAGAATTTGAGTGCATATTATTTTCACCGTCACGGATCTTTCTTTTATTGAGTTCACATTTTATTTGGATGAATACTAAATTCATTGTTTGCTGTAAGGAATCCAGATCATGTGCGATTGATATTGGAAAAGGTTCTGGAAATCCACCTTGGATTCGTTCATTGCCACATGTCATCGTTGCTGCTCTCGCATCATTCTTATTTGGCTACCACCTTGGGTAAATACCACTTGTAAATTAGGACTAATTTCAAATCACAGTGCCAACATAAATCATCATTGAATCTAATTAATTATAGCAGTACTTGAACTGTGTTTACGTGCAGAAAATGGAACTGTGGAACACTTAAAAACCATAAAATGAAAATAACATGTTACAAATTTGAACACGTATGATAGATTCAGTAATCATCCAGAAAAGCTAGTTAATACAATACTCGTTTTTTTGAAAAAGACAAAAAATACCTGAATACATCCTTAAGTCTCTTACAACCAATTTAGATCGACAACCTTTTGCACTTGCTACAAATAAACGGCAGTAACAAGTATATCAAAAACTATCTGAGAAGCAAGATATACATGATTAGGAGAAGATGGATGTAGGGACAAGAAGGAATGAAAACCTTGGATATTGCAAAAACTTATATTATTTAGAGTACTCTAACATTAACTTAGATTACAGCAGTTAGGGTTTTTAGGACATATATAAGTCAAGGATTAGAGTTAGGGCAAAGTTTAGAGAGTGAAGTACATAAATAGCCTCTTATATGTTATTTTTTGCAAATTTCAGCAATAATTGAAACTTTTTTCATGTCTAATCCCTAAAATCTGCAAATATGATGCGATGTTAACAATAAATGACTAAAATGATACAATTAAATAAATTGAAAAAGTGAATAAAAGATATTGTCATTAGTTAATATGCATGAGGGTCAGTTTTACGACACAAACAATTCTTCCGACATTTTCAAACATGAAAAGAATTTTAAGATACCTAAATTCATAGAAATTGACAAATCATATTAATCATTATGTAACTCAATCTACTTAGATTTACAAAATTAAGCACTTAGTGAAATTTGAAAACGTTGATGGGTTTCTTTAGGCAGTTTATTTTTCGGCTTATAAACTTGTTAAATTTAGATAAATCGATAAGCCCATTTTACGACATATAAGCTTACCAACTTGAGTATACAAGCTTTGATAAGCTATAAATTGAACTTTATGAACTAGTAATAATATGTTAACAATAGAGTATTGACTTTTATAAATTACAATAAGTGTAAAGATAAATACGCAAACTTAGCCCATATCAACTCAAATTTATGACCCGCTCACCAAATAACTCGAATATTCAAACATTTTACTATATATAAAAAGTTGAATGATCAATTATAATCATATGATACGGAAATAAAATACTCATTAATGCACTCAATTAATTGCTTGATTTATTATCATAATTTCTTCTTCTTTTTTGGTGTTGGAACTCTATCAAATTTAAATCGTACAGTAGAAGAATTTAGTTGAAATTTTACTTATACTCATTGAAACACCGGAGTTGATTTGGTGGTATTTGGAGAACGCAAATGTAGTTGTATTCATTTTTGTTCACTATTTCAATAATAACGATTTAGAAGATAGTTAAATGGTACCTGGCGATTGAGCGACTCTTAATTAGCTTATAACCTAATTTTACGAACTTACAAGTTGCCTTCAGAAAATGATGAGGATGATATTCAGGAAATTTCAAGCTTAAGGAACGTTTGATTCTTAATTATTGAAATGTGAAGAACTTTGAATATGACTAGGCCAATTTTTTATCACTCGATTCTAAATGATTGCGTTAAAATTATTACTGTGTTCTATTTTTCATTTTATTTAAATTCAATTTGTGTTTTTCATTGGCTATCATCAAACTAATTTGATACTAATTTTTATGTTTTCACGATTGAATTCCCAATCATTCTTTTTACGCATTATCATTTATCATATTGGTCAAATAATTAGCACAATCATTGCATACATGACTCGTGATTAAGTAGATGAATTAATTTTAAATTGCATAAAGATTTTAATATATTGTTTTACATAATGGTCGTTAAATATCACATAATTTGGCATTAATATATCATGCAATATTCTCAACGAAGAAAGAACGACATATATAATATCAATATAATTAAAATTAGTATAGCATTTGTAAGTTATATGGATAAAATACGTGAAAGTATTGCTATATTTTCTATTTAAAGCTAAAACTGCAATAAAACATTTGTATAAATTAAGACAAAAAAATGTAAGTCCCTAAGTCTACAATTAGCCGATAACTCGGTCTCCTTTCAAGACTTCATATTATATAAGTTAAAGGTTTAAGATGATCTTCTTTGAAAGAACATTTAGTTTGGTAGTTTTTTTATTTTATGAAAAAACACTTATTCAATAACAAATTATTAAAGTCGACGTACGATATCACAATGGAATGGATTTTTTAATCTATAAGTATAGAGTCTTCTTATTATACTGAACAAATTTTATTGAATATGTATCAAAAGAGGTAAAAAGAAATAATTGTAACAACCCGTTTTACATCGGTTTGAGATAAGAAGTTTGAGTCCCTTATAAGTCTAAAGTCGTGACTAATCAATATCTTCCACCATGGTTAGAAGAAACCTGAAGATATTCTGTTAGTACATTGCTTCATCCATCATTTTACGTCTAGGTATACTCAGTATGAAAGCTGCTCGATCTGCTATAGCAACCATAGAAGTAATCAGGTAACCACAAGGCCGGCCCTAGGGCTGGGTAGGCCGGGCGACCGCTCAGGGCATCAAATCGAGAGGGGGCATCAATGAAATTCAAGTGATAAGCTTTGACCGGTCGAGTATGGGTTTTGTTTTTTTTTAAGTTTTGGGTTAGTTTGGGCGGTACAAAGTGTGGGTACATGTTTAAAAGGCAGATCTTTAAAGTAACTATCATTCATATTGGTGATGGTAGAAGAAAACTTTATTTGAAGAACATGGCATCACGGGACGATGAAGAAACTGTGTATCAGATCTAATAAAAATTTGCTATTTCCATAATATAATCTCGTTTTGCTATTTCCAGATAATAGACTCTTTTGCTATTTCCAGATTGCAGCCTTGTATTTTTTTATTCATTGATCGTACTTTTTGAAGAAAAAAAGTTACATTAGTTTTCTATAACCAAAAAGACATCATTATATATTTATACTACATCGATTGTATCGTATATATTAAAATTACGTTACCTATTTACGTATATATTTTTACAAGAATTATATTTTTAAGAAGACACACAAGGTCTCAAAATTATGGAAAATATCATTCTTGTTTTTGACAGAAGACTTAAAAATTTAATTCTCTTTCCTAGATAAAGTGATACATTGAAAATTAATCAGATCTTGTTGGATTTGGATGCTAAGCTCTAATGACAAAATCCTATTGTTTATTTAGTGGCATGACTCTAACTTCATAAAAACTATTATGATATATTAGATGTTAATGGTTTTATATGGAAGTCTAAATATCTAGACATTACTTTTTACTTGTTACATAAATAGTTTTGATTTTGATTAGGAGTTTATTTTCTCGAGTTGGAAATTTTCATTTATGTGATAAAATCGTGTGGGATGAAGTGCCCAGTTTGACTTGGTTCAAGCTTCTAAAATGTACTGTATCGTTTCTTAACAAAATTTGTTTAGGGCATATTTGAATCCTCTGGCCAAGGCATTAAAAAACTTAGGATGAGCCCTGGATAACAACTTTCCCATCAACAATGTATTCCTTCACTTGGGTACAGAAAATCAAGTTCCAAAACCTGGCATCATCACGAAACATATTTGTCATGAGTATCTGGCAGCGAGATGTGAAAAATGACCATCCTGGGTAACTGGTCAAAACGAGTCAAGCAAGGTTAACCCGATGCAGGTTGTGTCCAATATATAGCTTTTTTGTGCTAATTATACAGTTACACTCGCTAGTTGTCTAAAGTAGAAGACTGACAATAAATTTCACAAAGTATATATGTGCAACCGTACATTTCAGAGTATCCAAAGTTTCTGGACATCACAACACCCCAGCGACTGCCAGCTGTCGTCATAGAAGTGACGTGAAAACCTTCTGTCCATTTTTTGATAATCCACTTGAATGGAAAAGACTCGCTCACTTTATAAGACTGTTGGGTGTAAGGTGTTGGTGATTTATCACCAATATGATTTAAGTTTAATGGGATTAAACTTATTTGACCAATTTGATCTAAATGAATATTAAACAAGTTAGGTGGTGCGGGTGCACGCTTATTTTAATTCGTTTTGGTCCAACGGGGGTCCAGGGGCAGCGCCTCCGGTAGCGGGGTCCAAGGGGCAGAGCCCCTGGCTGGGGTCGAGCTGGAATGAAAACCTGGTTTTGACCCGCCCGTTTGAAAAGTTAGTTTAACCATTTAAAACGGTTATGAAAACCATTTTTGGTCAGTTTTCTATTGCAATTTTCTGGTACGGATTTTCATAACATTCACATATTCGTTTCTTGAAAACATTGAGTTTTATTCGATTGAACTTTCGGTTGTACCATCAAAATACTTCAATCTGAAAGTGTTTCACGACTCTCATTGCATCCAAGTAATCGAAATCCTTTCTAACATAGAATACTCTCTTGGGGGAAGAAAACCTGGTTTGACCCGCCCATTTGAAAAGTGGTTAAAACGTTTGAAAAACGGTTTTAGTAACTACTTTTTGGTTAGTTTTCATATGAATTTCGGTAAAAGAAATCTCATAACATTCTAACATATTCGGTTCCCGCTGTTCGATAATCCAATCCTGAGAAGAACATAAACTGTAATTAGTTATTCAATTAATTAAAACATTAAAACATAAGCAGCAGCCAGAATCGGCAAAAAACCTTGTGAAGGAAGACGGTTGATAATTCATAAACTTGAGAACAAAAACCGGCTCCCGCATCCATGATTAGCGCCTAAAGATTTGAAGATGACGCCACACAGCCGATGTTTTAATGATAGATACAAACGTTTAATATGATAGATACAAAAATTTTATGCCACAATTAAGGAAAGCATACCCAAACCAAGATCGATACGGTACAACTTCTACTGATCCACGCTGACCAAGTAAAAAGTTCTCTGGTTTCACGTCTCCATGTACAAACCTTAACATAAGAAACATATGATTGTGTTAAATAAGAGGTAACCTTTTGGGTGCACTATGGACATATAAGTTACGCTTCAACATGCAAGTCTTACCCTTTTGAGTGAAGCTTTTCTAAGAATTGATATCGCCTCGACAGCGACGCAAGCGACCATATTTGGTAAAATATGCATATCATCAACAACATTAAAATCGAAATCTCTCTTGTCTTACTATTGGCCTAAATTATTCCAAACATCCCATAGGCTCGTTTGTTAGCCTAAATAAGCTCATAAAAGAGTATACAAATCATTTTATAAACTGGAATAAATTTTATAAAATACATTCTAAACTTCATTAAACTTAAAGTGTGTGAGTTTAATTGGTTATCAACAAGCTCTAATAAGAAAGTATGTAATTGGATACTTAGTCTTGGTATTTATAATATTCTCATCTCATCATATTTGTTTCACACATCCAATGTGAGATACAAAAAGAGAAAGGAGTTTGTCCCACATAGGAGAAATGACAAAAAAAGAATAAGGAAATGAAACTACTATAAAAATAAAGTTTCATAGATGAGAAGGTATGATCAACTTATGTGTTCTATACATGGTGCTAGTACAATATTTGAGTTTCTAAATATACTAGTAAGTAAAATCTTACTGCTAACATATCTTGTAAGTTTTAAAATATATAATCATGATGATAGATATGCTTGTTCAGCGTGTACGACATGACAAACTTGTTCGGTTCGAGATTATTAAATGAGTTTTCGAACGAGTCGAATTGAATTTATTATTTTAGAGCTCGACTTGTGAAACTAACCGAGTAGTCATTTACGTTCGAACTCGACTCGACTCGAACTTTTAAATGAATAACTTGTGAAACTTAGTTTTTTAGAGCTCGACTCGTGAAACTTTTAGATTAATAATCACTTCGTTATTAATCTTTTAAAAGTTGTAGAATTAATTTGTGATTGAATCCTTATTATCAATTGCGATCTATCAATCAATAATCAATGAAAGCATTTTGTTACGCATATATGGTTATATGTTGTTAATATACTTTACTATTTTAAAATAACAACATAATTAACATATAATTAAAATGCTCAATTAAACTCTTTATATGTTAATAACTACACATCATTTACAACAAAAATGAAAGTAATCAAGTAAATTAGATAAGTGGGATATTTAATAGAAAAAATTGTGGACGATTAATTTATCTTGATCAAAGGGACTAAATATGCACACTACTCTATATAACCATTGACTAATTTCATGATTCGCTCAAACGAAAATGACCCTTATTAAGAGCATAAGACGTGGTTGTCCAAAGCATAAGACATGGTTGTCCAAGGACTGCTCTCGAATCCGTTTTTAACCAGAAAGATTATCCAATATCTATAGAAAGAAAAGAAAAGAATAATTATCCAATATCTTCTCTCTTTAATCTTCTTTCCAAAATCAGGAAGAAATGGAAGGAAGGAAGTCTGAAACAGTTGTAAAAGTTTTACTTCATTTCATTTCTTTCTGATTCAGAAGCACAAACCAATTAAATTTTTTTCTTTTTTTTTCCAACTTGGGTAAACGAAACTTATAAAAACTTATACCTCCTCCTCTCTTCTTTTCTATCAATTTATTTACTCTTCTTTTATTTTCTCCTCATCAAAAACTTGGGAGCGGGGCCCTAGTGTTAATGGTTAACATCAACACTAAGGGTGAAAGTTGAGGCATTAGTTAACACTGAGCCATTTTTTTATTTTCTTTTAAAAGAAAAAGTTAACATTCAGTTAACTTAATAAATCTAAAACAAATAACACAATAAATTAATTAGTATCAAATACATTACCAAATTAAAAGTACATTCATCAAACAATATTGCTGTGTTTAAGGAATTTGGTATGAAATACCAAAACCCGACATAGTTGACGGTGCGTTTGATTATTGTGGTGTTAACGAGTTGGATGAAGAGGATGAACCGTTAAAGAGCGGGTTTCAATCGGAGTGTAGGTTGAAGTTTGGGTTGTTAGACATTGTGAAGATGATTGTGGTGTTGATGAAAAGGATGAAGCATTAAAGAGCGGGTTTCAGTCTGAGTGTAGGTTGAAGTTAGGGTTGTTAGACATTGTAAAATAGTGAATTATAGAGTTTTTAGAGTATTTGGAGATGAGAAAGAGTATTTTGATGTGTGTAAAAGTAAAATACTTGTATGATATTTATAGAGTGTGACAAAATGAAAAAAGTACAATAAAAGAGGCTAATTTTTTTTTTTATTTGTAACTGGTCGTTGTATTTATTTTTTTATATAAAAAAGAAATATCCTTTTAACGTCGCGTTTAATACTCAACTCTAACCTTTAACGCTGATGGGGAGTCATGAACACCGACATCACGACTTTAAACATCGAATACGCTGAAAATTCCGGACGACTCCCGATTTAATTGCTTTATAACATCCCGACATTGAACACTTTGTGCTTTAGGGAAATACATATCGAGTTTATTGTTCATTGCTTTCATCGAAAGTTATAATCGTTAAAAGTACCAATTTAGTACAATAGTATATAATTTAAAAATAAATTAAACAATCGTATACAAATACTCACTTTATCATTAATATTTTAAATGTTGTAGAATTCAATTTACAATTGGATATGTATTGTCAATCGTGATCTATCAATCAATAATCAATTAAAGCATTTGTTAATATATATGATTAGGGTTGAGTTCAAAAGAGAACAGAAATTTTAGTGACAATGAAGGAATGAATCCTAACCATCCATTTAAGAAAACCTAATTTTCCTCTCAAGTTAATTATTTAAAAAACGGCTAGTCAAAAAATTATAAAAATTACATCACGATAATCAACGTTTTTTTTCTCTACAATTAGACATCCCTCATGATTTACTTTCGATGAAAAAAAATTATTTTTTTTGGAGTTGAAAACCGTTAACACATGTGTTACCGCTAACACATGTGTTAGTTGACGTTACACATGTGTTAGCTGATGGTAACACATGTGTTAGTTGTTCGTAACACATGTGTTACGCCAACTAACACATGTGTTAATTGCTGGTACATATGTTACGCCAACTAACACATGTGTTACCAGCGGCTAACACATATGTTACCAATTTTCAAAAATCACCAAAAAATGAAGAAAAAAAAAGTTCGTCGAAAGTATACCTTGTAAGAACTCTAATCGAAAAGAAAAAAATGTTAATTTTTATTGTGCAATTTTTATAATTTTTTGAGTAGCTGTTTGTGAGATATTCAATTTTTAAAATTGTTGTGATATTTATTGTCTTGATGAAATAGATGGTTGAGATTGATTCCTCCATTATCACCAAAAATTTCATTATCATTTGAACTTAATTGTATATGATTATACATTATTAATCCACTTTATTATTTTAAAATGAAAATATAATTAATATATCATAAAAAGGCTTAATTAAACTGTCTATACGTTAATAAGTTAACTATACATCATTTACAACAAAAACATAAATCATTAAGTAAATTAGATTAGTGGAATATGTTTAATTGAAAAAATGTGTAGGATTCATTTAGTTTTATTAAACTACTATTGAAGGGACTAATATGCACACTGGCTATGAGAGACTAATTTAACAATTCCCTCAAACGAACACGAACATTAAAAGCCACAGCGTTACATTCACAGCCACACACACAAACACGCCGGTAACCGAACAAAGATGACGTCCGCAAATCGGAATCCCGAAATCAGAAAAGATACAGTCAACAACCGGTTCATAATTCTGTCACCGGCCCGATCACGTCGTCCATCAGACTTCAAATCCAAATCACAATCCAAACCCGACCCGAACCCGACCCAATTAGCCTGTCCGTTTTGCGCCGGAAACGAACACCAATGCGCGCCAGAAATATTCCGGTTGCCGGAAAATTCAAATTCGGATTGGAAAGTACGTGTGATTGAAAACTTGTATCCTGCTGTAAGTAGAGATGATAAAGTCAAACCGGAAAGTTGTGTGGTCAACGGTGAAGTGAGTATTGGTGGGTTTGGGTTTCATGACGTCATCATTGAGTCACCGGTTCATTCGGTTCATTTGCCGGATTTGGAACCGGGTGAAGTTGCGGTTGTTTTGCTTGCTTATAAGAAAAGGATTCAACAGCTTTGTGGGATTGATTCAATTAGTTATGTTCAGGTATGAAGTTTCATACTTTTTAACAAATTTATTTGATTTCTTTTATGTTTTTTTTTCTTTCTTTTTGCATTGTAATAAGGATTGTGAAATGGGTTATAATTTGAAGATCAAGAATCGGATTAGGTATAAAGCTAGAGCCTTTATTTGCTAAACGAGTTGTTTACATTTAGAGTACCATTTCAGAATTGCAAGTTGGTCAATTTTTCTGAATCCATATTGGCATTTTGAAGTTTGGTTTACTTGCTTGATTTAGAAACATGTATTTATATCTATAATGTTAATAATGTTATATGGAATGTAGGCGTAATGGTGTGACAACGTTGTGCATGCTTATTAGCATGAAAAAACTTTACTTCTAATAATCCACATGTTTATTATGGAAAAGATAGCAAGTTCTTTTTATCCCAAATTTATCAATGCAGGACGTAAGTTGTAATCTGACTGAAATTCTGAAGTGGAAACCGTAAGAACATTTTTGGAAGACGCAAAATACTTCACTCGAGTGTCAGTAAAATGGAGATGAAAACTTATATTGTTTGCCCTTTGAGGCACACTTTGTGATTTGTTGGACAAGTTGTCGTCGGGTAAACTGGTTTTTTGTCCAATTTTAGTTTCATAAGTAATTAGTATCTCAAATTTGATTGAAGAATTTCATTCAAAACATTGCTATAGTTATTTTGACTTAAACTATAGTATGTCGTATACATTGATCAATGACTGTTGAACTGGTTAAACTGTTTTTAGCTGAACTTTTTTGTAATACTCATTTGAAGCTTTTATGAATGAATGATAACTCAAACCAACTTTACGTGATGCATAGAGTTTGACAATATAAAGATCATCCATCCTTGCTATCCTATATTATGAAAGAACCGTTGGTTTATTCTGCACGTTCAAATCTCTTTATTCATCACTTTCAAGTAATTTTGTTTGTTTATATTATAACAGAGTCTTTATTTTGTGTAATGAAGGTGTTCAAAAACCATGGTGCCTCAGCTGGGGCTTCAATGAGCCATTCACACAGTCAAATTCTAGCACTTCCGGTAGTTCCTACCACTACCTCGACCCGCCTCGACAGCATGAAAGAATATCATAATCAAACGGGAAACTGTATTCTTTGCAATATTCAGACAGACAAATTTCTAATTGATGAATCAACCCATTTTATTTCCATTGCTCCATTTGCGTCTACTTTCCCTTTTGAGACATGGATCGTTCCTCACTATCATTCCTCTCACTACCATGAACTTGATGAAGATAAGGTAGTTCAGTTCTTATGTTTACTACTTATTCTTTTCAGAATTTATTTGTGCTTGCTTGAATTGTCGAAATTGGCAGGTTGGGTAGTGGGTTCTGGTCAAAATGGGTAATATTTAGTTCAGGTTGATAGGGGTCAGGGTTTGACCAAAACACTTCTTTATTCGTTTTGTTTAAATAAATATATCTTTGAATAAATTAATTGATGTCTTAAATATAATTGCAAAAAGTATCTACTTAAATTATCAATCAATTTTTTTTAAATAAGGCAATGTACGAGATTGTATACATTAGATAAATAAAAAACACTTTGGTCTACTTTCAACCATGTATCGAGCCATTTTTATTTTTTATTTTGTCATTTGACTTATACTTATTCATAATTTACAGAATCTAAGTCAACACGGTTTTAAGTTAATAGGTTGAAATTGGAAACTCAAATGAATGCTAAGAATCTTTATGGTGTATTTTTGAAGGCTGTGGATCTTGGAGGACTACTAAAACTTACGCTTCAAAAGTTGTCCATACAGTTGAATGACCCACCGTATAATTTCATGATTCATACATCTCCTCTTGACATCACTTCTTCTCAATTACCTTATACTCATTGGTACATACAAATCGTACCGCAGTTATCTACAGTTGGCGGTTTTGAAATGGGAACAGGGTGTTACATAAACCCTGTTTTTCCAGAGGATGCTGCAACAATCCTTAGGGAGTTAGAGCTTCCAAATAAGAAATGAACTGATTATATGAAAAGAGTTCATCTTTTTTATATTTTCATAGTTGTTTGTAACGAAAAGAATTATGCTTATCATAATGTATTTCATCATGCTACAACGAACTCCTTTTACAGAACATGAATCAATTCTTGTACCAAAAACATAGAAGAAAATCAGGTAGGTACGAGATTGTAACAACCTTCATCAAATTCTCGTACCCACAAGAAACAAACGACTGCAATCAACAGAACAAATAGCCCAGAAGCAATGGTGACAGCAGACGGTATCAGAGATTTTACGTTAGCCTTAACAAGTTGTTGAGACAGCTGAAAAGTGTTGTTTCCTTCCAAAGGGATGCCTGCAGCTGAAGACACCGATTCTGAGTTACCGTTTAACTGTTCTGCGTTGGTGAAACTGTCATTGAGGTCACTGTAGACGCCGTTTTGGTCATGACTCGAATTAGGACTCCAATTGAATTTGCTAGAAGACGGGCTTCTGAATCTTCTGCTTTGGTTATCTGAGAAGTCGTCATTTGGAGCCTGGAGAGACGTCACTAGTTTCCTAGGAGTCGTGAAAAGGTTCATGTTGTTGATATTAACATATGATCTTGATCTCTGTAATAAAAATTAGAATTAGATAGACTGGTTAATAAAGGTGGTAATTTCGACCCATTTACTGGTAATGTTATATATTCAATCAAACAGGTAAAATAAGCAGTTGCTAAAAGTTTATTTTGAATGCTTAAATCACAAAACCTCAAAATATGGAACATAGAATTAACATCCTCATCTCCTCCCTGCATTAGTTTCATATTGTATTAACATTGAAATAAAGTAGTCTTTAAATCACTTTAACACACTAGATGTTAATAGAAAATTTGTAAAATATTGCAAGAACCAAAAAAGGATTCCTGTCAATTCAACCTTACTCGGCATATTTTGACCCGTATCAGAATTACCCATATTGATTCCTTACCAAGCATGCGAAATTTACCTGAGGACTAGGAGTAGCACTTCTCGAGTAGCCATGAGTTGGGCTTCTTTGCATGAATCCCTGATAATCATCTTCGTAATCTCCTTGTGTCTCAGAGCTTTCAACTACGCTTCTAGTAGTACTTCTCGAGTGGACATTAGTAGGACTTCTCTGCAAGAATCCCGAAAATCCATCTTCATAATCTCCTTGATTCTCAGAGCTTTCAATGACACTTCTAGGAGTACTCATCTCACCCGAAAATAATCCATCTTTCAGAGACACATCCACATTGCTCCACAGTTTTCGATTCATACTTCTCCTATCCGAATCACCACCATCTCGAGATGCAAAACTAATCGAAAACGGTGAATACACCATAGAATTATAGTCACCGTAACAATCCATGGTTTCTGATCGAGGTGATCCAATAACCGGTGACTGTTCTCTTCTACGCTCGTGTCTTGATCCTTTCTCGATCATCAAGATTCTTTTAGCAGTTTGTATTGCTTCAAAAGCCGCCCCTTTAACATACGCCATTTGATCATTTTGACACTTCTCCATTTCTCCAATCACAAAAGTCAACTCAGATAGTATACATTTATAATCCAAACTCCTCATCAGATAATTTACCATTTGAATAGCCGACAATCGTTTTTGAGAATTCCCTTCATCAACACCCATGTTCAAGATCCCAACACCAGACCTAATCAACAATCTTGCATAATCTTCAACTACCAAACCATTATGTTTAGCTAAAGCCATAACTAAACCCATATGTGAATTCGCCTGCATAGGCTTCTCTAAAGCTGCAGCTACCCTTTGACAAACTCCATTGACCATTTCACTAGAAGCAAAACGCCAATTATCCGAATCCACAAGAGCTCTTAGACAAAGGGCAGCACCAGACGATAAATTCTCCTGGCTTGCTAAAAGAGAATCCGAAAGAGGCTTACAAAGAGAATGAATAATCTCCCGTTTCTTGACTTCCGGTGTCATGGGGTCTATCCCGTATCTTGCAATAGCGGGGACCACTTTAGAGCAAGCTTGATGGAGAGCAAACGAGCCTGCGCTAGAAGTCAACGTCTTGATAATGGTCAACATGATGTTGTCGATTTGAGGAACGATTTTGGTGCCATGAACACGAGCAAGAACTTCATACAGAGAAATTGTGTATTCACCAGATGTTGATCCAGTTTCTTTAGTCTCAGAAACTTGAGCAAGAAAGATAGGAATCGCCTTTGAATCCAAATCTTTTACATATGATTTCAAAGCTTTCATGGCTGATTTTCTACTAGCCGAATCTTTATCAAGATTTTCTAACTCGCGTCTTAGCACCGGGCTCAAATTTCTTCCCATTATATCAGAAAACTGCACGGCTACATTATATAAAATCAAATTCAGTAGATGTAAGATGCCATGAATTGACCACAAGAACAGCTTCTGTACAATTATTTGTTTCTTAAAGTTTCACCAAGAAAAAACAAAGAACAAGCTATTCATTGAGTTTTAAATCAATAAACCCTATACACAAATCCCACATATAAGATGATATATCTGGTGATTCGAACTCATAATATTTTGAGTTGTTAACCAATCTCTGTAATTACTTTCATGTGTTTACAACTTCGATCATAAATTTCTTTTGAAAAATTATACTCCTCAAAACACAGTTTTTTATTTGATTTGGCATTCCTACAAGAACTCAATATCAAGAAAACAAAAACCGGACATGTATTGAGATCAAGATGGGTTCTTTCACAGCCTTCATATAAAAATTAGTATCAACAATTGGAAAGATATAGATCTAAAAAGGGCCAAATCGTTATGGGTATTACATAATTTTTGGCAAGAAAATAACTTAAAACATCAATATCCAACCATTAATGAACAAACCCAGTAAGAATAAACTCAAATTCAGCAGCAAGATTAAACCTTTATTGAAAAACAATCATACCTGTTTGCAAGAACAAATCTTTAGAAGCTACTTATGTCTTAAACCTTCACGAAATCAATCAAAAATTGAAAACTTTTTATAATAAAAACAAGAATCAAGAATGAGATTTGATTGGGTTTTGGACCCCCGAGTTTTTAGTTGGAATGTAGTAATTGAGGTGTGTTTTAATTTGAAATGAGTACTTTCCCCCTTTTTTCTTGATAAATTTATACAGTATTCTTTTTTTTAGGGTTCCAACTTATTTACTTATTTCAATGCCTCTCTAAATTTTGTCATTTTTGTTGTTTGACAATTTACCCCCTCCCCCCACCCCCAACTTATTAAAGAATTTTATTTTTAATGCTTTACTGTATTAATAAGTGATATTAAATGAATTACCTTTTATTTGTGCAATAACATTCTCATGGGTTTTGTTAAAAATAATTTGAAGTTGGAACATTAATGGGTGTTATAATTATGCTTTTTAAAATGGTTTGATAACAATACTATGTGATTGTTAAAACTAAAGAAAAATTGTTAAACACACCTAAGTATATAAGTTTAAAAAATGTGTTTAATAAAATAATTAAAACACATGTTAAAATTAGAAAAATATCATATTCACATAAACTACACAAAAAGTTTTTCACAAAATAAATGGGTCCTATAACATGTAGAAAGAAAACCAAGAGAGAGAAACAACAAACCAACTTGATTCATACAATTCATATGTCACATCATTTATAAAAAAGAAAAATTGTAAATTATATATGAATGTAGCATTTCTCGTTAAATCAATTGGTAAAAACGACGAGAGAAAAATAGTGAGAGACGTGTGTTTAAAAATGTATCGATTATGCATGAATTTAGATCTACATTTAGGCATACTAAATTAGCGGAAAGTTGGAGTAGTCGTTAGGTGAAACTTTTGTTTCGAGTTTGAACCTTCAACTTATATAATCTTATAAACGTTTGACAACAAGTTGGAGCTGCAACTAAAAATATAAAATGAAAACAAATATACAAAAATGAAAATCTTAACTAAAATGTATTTATTATTTTATGTCATTATTATATCCATAAGAGCTTGCGGTAGTCCTGGTTTTTTGAAGTTAAAAGTCTTTAATGTTGAGAGTTCGCAGTCCCCAACTCGTCGTCGACATTTTTGTTTGTCGTTCATCACCACCCTTCGGCCCTGAACGTCGCAGCGGTTTTATTTGGTTGTTTTTGTTGTTTTTTCTAAATCCAACAACTATTTTGATAAAAAAAATAGTTAAAAATGTGATCATCTTTTTAGACCGTTTTTAAATTTTTTATTATTTTTTTTTCCAACCATTTTCAAAACTGTATACATAGCCCACAAGTACAACATTTTTAAACACGTTAAAATACACTTTATGATCTCCAAAAACTCTATAATTCACACTCCTTTCAACCAAAACTTCAACGAAAATATTGATTAGATCTCGTACGTCTTCAACATAACGCCAAAACATTAACCTTGCAGTTGCTTCATCTAACCTGTCAACCCTGCAATCAACAAACGCACCATCTACTATGTCGAGATTTGGTACTCCATACCAAATTCCCCAAACACAACAATTTGGCAATATGACACCCGAAGAGATACACCAATTCCAAATGTGGCAAATATAATTTCATCATCACAACCAACAATATCCACAAAAGTAAACACAATCTACGAAGACGAGGCTGTGACACCAACACCAATATCTTCTTGCCAAAGTAAGTCGAAAATAAATAAAGGCAAAAAAACGGCGCAACCGAAACAACCAAAAGTCATAACCTCACGCAATGTTTGGACGACTCATGAAGAAAGAGCTTTTAGCTCGATGTTTGATTTTTTATAGCCGAAGACTCCAGTAAAAGGAAACTCGCAAACAAGCGATTTTTTTTTGTATATGGTGATGGAAGAGTACAAGGGACGAAACCTGTCGTACCCATGAAATAAGGACATGTTGACGCCAAAAAAGAAAGTGTTGAATAGTCGTTATAACATGTATAATGCCATTTACAAAAAGGTTGTCTCATGCACCTTTTAGTGGGGAAAATGACGACCTACAAAGGTTGCAAGCTGAGGAACAATTTAAGTACGAAGTCATGGTGCATCTTCATCATTACAAAGCTTGGGAGTTTTTGACTACCAAGAAAAAGTAGTTATGTCCCGATATCATTGTCATAGGAATACGGAATAAATGAAGAGAAACGAATGTTAAAGAAGTGATATATTTATCCAAAGTTGACAAAGATAATGAAAATCCCAATGCCAGTCTCTTTGGTGATGATTGCACCCACGTCCATCTGACATGTCAAGAAAATCAAAGAGCCAAAATACGTCCTCCATTTTAGATGATTTGTCGTCTCATTTATCTTTTGTTAATCAAATTACCTTAAATAGAAATGATGGAAGGTCTTAAATTGTTGAAGATGACTTTCGAAGGTTTGACGGAACAAGAAGCGGCAAGTCTCGAAGAACAAAAGAGAGGACTAGTCAAAAATTTCGGATGAGCGTGATTATGTTTGTTTTATTATTGTCTTTTAACTTTTAGGACTTCTATTATTGTATTTTGTTTTAATTAAATTGTGTTATTTTTTAAGAGTTTATTAATTTATTCAATTTTAAACTCATTAAAAAAAATAATGTAATTTTTTTTTTTTAATTTGATTTTATGTTAATCACTCATAGTGCTTTAAACTCTGTACTTCAAGTAGTTTTTATTTTTTATTTTTAAAGCTTGTTTTTCTAATAGTTTCATTGTGACGAAATATTTATGATTTGAAAATTTGTTATTGAGCGTATAAGCAAATCTAAAATACGTAAAATACTTGTATTCACGTAGAGTAAGCAATATTGATTACAAGGTCAAAATTGTCATTTCAGTAGGTTGTATTTGGGCAATACTATTTGACTTTTGGGGCATTTGCGTTCCCGCCCTCCTGTTTTTAGGAAGTAGTATTATCTTTAAAAATCTAAGTACGAATTAGATCCAAACAGTAATGCGTACTTACGGAATAGTGCGTGCCATACAAACAAACTAGTTTCAGGTCGTGTATAGACACGAGACGTATATAAGAGCATCCAATAGAGGGGTACAGCTTGGGGTATCGGTTTCCAGATGGCAGGGGAAGCAAAGGGTACCCATTGGAGACTGTTTACTTGGCGAGGTAAAGAAAACCATGGGGCAAGTGACTAGCTCGAGGTATTATGAGAAAGTGGTGGGCCAACCCACTTCACCATCCAATTTAATTTCAATAATAGCTTTATTAACTAGTTTAAATTATGATTAATTAACTAATGATAACAATTTTAATTTTAATTTTAATATTTATGAACATAAAAATTATAGCTTTTATCATATCTAACATCTAACAAATACTTTAACGTTTCGAGGGTTTCTAACACAAAATATGCATAATTCTTTACTTGAATAAACATATTAGTAATAGACAATCAATTAAACTTTTACTTCGTATAAGATACTACTGATTTGACGAAATATATTATCAAAATGATCTACATTTATATTTCTATTTCTGTTTTTATGATCAAATTATTAATATATAAATGAATGAAAATCATGTGGAATTTAACAAATTGAATATAATAGGAGGAGATATGAATTTAGAAAAAAAATGTTTGAGGTAATTATATGGCAGTGATGTTTACAGTCAATGACTCAGGCTATTGATACTCTTATTGTGGATACTCTAATAAAATCACGTCTAAATATAATATATTCCGATCATCGATTTAGTAATGTACTATTGTCGTAAGTATAAACTTGTTTATACATATGATCGTACAAATAAAATTGTATTTTTCATTCAATTAAAATGTATGTAAATAAAATAGACGATGTAATCGTATAGCACATAATAAGATTGCTGCCTGTGGTTCCCGTCTTCCATCGTCTTAGACTACGTGGAGTCTATCTGATTCTCGACTTCCTTCGTTACCATAGGCACGGTCCCGTCCTGAGAACCGTCCTATGGTTTTTCGTCTTGTGCAGAAAGAACCTACAACGGGAAGAAAGGGAGAGAGCGGTGATCAGTTGGGCCAACAAAAAAAAACTTTTTTTAAAAAACAAATATCAAACACTATATATATACATATATATACATACAATTATCTAATTTTTCACACACAATTATCTCAATCTTTATCTATTTCATACACAATTTATATAAAACAATTACCATTATTTTTCACACCCAATTCACATCAACTTTACTCACAAATTAAACGTGATTGTATAAGCGCCTACCCAACAAACGAGCGAAGACACCAACGAGGAATAATTGTATCGCTTTTTAATTATTATTAGTGTAACGTAGTTTTTTAAGTATTGTAATTTTAATTATTAGTGTAACGTAGTTTTTTAATTATTAATGTAACGTATGATTTTAATTATTGTAATTTTTATTATTAATATAAATTAGTTTTTTAATTATTGTAATTTTTATTATTAATTAAAAAATATATTTGTATTGATATTTAAGAAATAACGAGGCGCTGACGTGACACTGAAAATACACTTAAGGGGAAAAAGGGGTAGACGATCTCAATCATTGGTTTTTAAGAACAACAGTCCAGATTCTCAACATTACATATTACGTAAAATGCAATATAGTGAATCTAGTCCGTTAGTTATAAAAATCAACGATTGAGATCGTCTGCCCTTTCTCCTTAAAGTGCAAATGCTCTCATAACCTTACCCTAAATTAAGAGACACACTTATAAACGAACTAATGAAAATCAAATTTATAAAAATTAGTATTAATCTTATTTGTATCTTAATAGTCACTTAAGCCAACGAAATATCCCAGTTTTAGTTCAAATCAAATTTATAAATGATTTGGTTCAATACAAATCCTTCAATTGAAGAATTAAATTATTTTTGTACATAAGAGGGTGTTTGGTTTGTTCACAAGAATAATTATGAGTATGAGTTTTTATATAAGGTGAAATGAAATGAGAATCAGGCTATTTATTGTGCAGATAGATTTATATATGGTATTGGTATGAAAGATAAAATAATTAATTATTGTTATTATATTATAATTATTTATAATTTAAATCTTTAAATCTTTAAATATAATTAAAGTACGAGAGAGTTGAAGTTAAGTTTGTGTTGTATGGGAGAATATACACCCACCTGGCTCAGTTCTGAATCACACATCTTTTACTTATTATTTAATTTATTATTTTTATTCTTTAAATTATTTTAACAAAAATATTTAAAATCAAAAGTTCATCTCCACTGTTGTACAACAAATAGCTAATCAGTGGTTGATACATAAAACTGTAAAAATAGTTTTGAATTAAAATTTACATACATAAATTTTGGGTTGATAAATAAGGTTATTTAATACTCTTATGCGTGAACCAAATACACTGATTTTTTTATTTTTTTTTTAAATTAGTTTCATTTTAAAGATTTAGACTGATTAATTTGATATATGTATTTCTAATTAGAGGTCACCATAAAGAACAACAAATATTTGAAACCAACTCACTATACACATCCATGACATCCACTGACCTTGAAGCATTTTAATTTTCGTTAATGAGCCAAAACAGTGAATTAACCCTTTACGATAGATATTTTACTGGCAAGCCTCTGTTGGGCTCGAACACGACTCAAACCATGATGAAATTACATCTCTTTTTCTATGGGAAATCCAAAATGCGATAGTACTTGAATGTCGTCATTACACACCATTGTTAGAGTTGTTGGACGATTTTCAAATACTCTTTTGTTACGAGCTCCCCATATTGTGTATAACATAGTCCACACCGCCGCTTGCCTTATCAACCTTTGATTTTTCGTGAATTTACTATTTCCCTCATGATTGATTAACTCCCCAACAGTTAGAATATTAAACGCTCCAATGTTCCACCAATGAAAGACTTTAACTCTTCCACACCCCTTCACGAGTGATAAAACAATGATCAAACTGTTTCTATTACCTCTTGACAACATGGGCACAAGATTGTATCGAGATCCATGCCAAGATGATCAAACCAAGCAACGACCGGTATTCTTCCTCTTTGTAATCGCCATATAAAGATACGTATATACCTTCATCAGAATAATTTTACTCTATTTTTTTAAGCATTGATAAATGTTAATTGTATATGTCTTTATGTACTATTTGTATTTTATTTATTATTTTTTATAAATTTATTGTAGATTTTGTATTTTATAATTTTAGGAGTTAAAGTATTGAAGACGAAAATATTCGAGGTATGACGTACATATTAAGGAGAATTCCCGGCCATTTACTCATCGAGTTATTCTATGTGATTGCCGAGCAAAAGGTATAAAATATTTAAGAGTTAAAGATAATATATGAAGACTTAATGAAGAAGATTTATCTATCATTCAAATTCATTTTTCGAACAACTTCGAGATAGAGATAGAGAAGATAACTGATTGGAAGCTTAAGGCTATCATGTATATAACCTTAACAAAGACTAAATACATTAAAAGATAGAGAGTTGATCAAATTCGGAGCTCCACTCGCCAAGCAAATAGAGGAACTCGTCGACCAAGATTTGGCAGACTCTTATCTTTAAATAAAAACTTTTGTTTTCATTTTTAAACATTAGCTGATAAATTGTATTCTATATATCAGTTTTTCAATATTATTCTCAAACATTCACAAGAATTGTAAAGACGATAACAAACATTCAATCGTTTGACTGAAGAAATAATAGTATGATTTGCAAGTCTCTTATTTTATATTTATGATTTCTTTATATCGATTGATTGTTTGTTTAACTATAAATTCACTTAAACCCTCCCTTTTAGTTCTCTCACCACTCCCATTCCCAATTCCACCTGCCTTCCCTCCATGAGCCCCTCTTACTCACCATCACACTTTGGACCCATAATTTTATATGTATGTGTAGTACATATTATATTAGTTTAGGTGTTTACATATTTCAAGATGAGAGCTTCGCAATAAGATAAGATTCGCTTGATCGGTTTGAGTTATTGTCTTGAATCTATTAGTTCTTAGGATCAATCTTGTGTGTGGAGACTCTTTGAAAGAATCTTTTAAATAGTCTAGTTTTGTTAATTCTAGATTTTTCGGGTCCTCACACCAACCATCCACCACTAATCCTTCCAAACTAATTTTATTATTTTTTTTTCTACGTATCACCAAGTGGAAAACCCTAGTATTTTTCATCCAGTGACCACGTAACCCTTTATTTTTGTTGTAGCATTTGCGATTTGTATCTGTCTTTTCTACCCATCCTTTCCTATCTTCTTTCCATTTCCATTTCCATTTCCATTTTACACATTTTGCTTCCTCTAAATCTCTAGTTTCGGCTTCTAGTTCCGAATTGGTTGCTTCTGTCTTCGACTTATTTTGCTCCAAATCCTTAGCATTTAACATTTGTAAGTTTGTCTCAAAATATAGCTTCTGGATTTTCCCGAGTATTCGATATGGCTATATTCTTTTTCACGAGAGATTCCTAATAAGATAACGTACATTCGAATCGAGCTGGTATAAATGATATATTATTCATAGAGGTGTTAACAAGTCGAACTATCAACGTACTACTCAGAGCTCAAAAAAATTACTACTCGATTATTTTCGATCACAAGCCTAGAATAGAAAATTAATATTTGACTCGACTCATTCGAAAGCCGGTTTAACTTCAAGTCAAACGATATAACGACATTAACGAGTCGAAAGAGCCTAGTTTATATAAGAATTTTGGAAATTTAAAACTTTCAAATAAACAAAGACCTCAAGTATAGATGAGCTTATACGAACTTAAAGTCGAGCTATTAAACGAGTTTATCGAACTCGATTTTGTTAACAAGCAATTTGGAGCTTGAAAATTTAGTTCGTTAAAAAAATTGTCTCAATAACTAAACTAGAGTCGAATCCGAGTTTGGACGATAAGGAATTATTCAAACTCGAGACTGAACACGATTTTTAAAATGTATTCGAGTTCGAATTGAGGTGGAGCTAAATAATTAGTAGACAAATTGAGCTCAAATTTCCTTATACCGATTCGACTTGGTTGACTAACAACCCTAAATTTATTCTTAAAGTAAGGAATCAAGTACCGAAATATATAGCTTTTGGGTGTCCCAGATTGGTGAATGGACAAGTGTAGGTGTTAACATCATGATAGGTTCCTTTAAACTATAAGTAACACAAATCCACCAATGCACGAGCGCAACGGCGCAGCTCACTCGCTAAACCGATAATGTCTCTGTTTCATGTTAATTGTATCAAATACAAGTCTCGATCTTCTAAAATTCTATATCAATAGTTAATGTTGTTTCTGATCTTGTATTCACATTTCTAGTAGTAGTTATTAATTCTGGAATGGTATACAAACAACATCAAAATGACACATTTGTTGCTAATACATTAAAGTTCCGACAAAATATAATAAATAATAAATCAAACAATAAAAGGAAGACAACAAAAAGCTTAAGACATATGGAATCCTTTTATATAATGCAATTATTTTATTTTTTCAAGCAAAGTACATTGTAACACAATGCAAGACTAGAACACTACTGCGGAACCCATCACAGGAGTCCGATTCTGTCGACCGAACCGGGAAACAGTGCAATCAGTAGCAAATAAACCTGTCGTCCAATACTTTGGTATATCACCCAATACTGGCATCTTCGCACTAACCTTCATCTTCCTCACATAATTTTTCCTATAAGTTTGTCCTAAAATACCATCCACTTCATCACTTAGATTAAAAAATTTAAACCCCAATTCCAAATGTGCAAAACAATCGTCATTTGTGATATTATAACCATGAATCCTTGACTCCTCCTTGCCAATGGGGACCACCGCAGCCGTGATCCTAAAACTATTCGTCACTTCAATTGCTACACCATTAGTCGGGCTAGTTCGAGTTATGAGTAGAGATGAATTACGATAATTCCAATTTTTTCCATCTAGTGATAATGGTGTATCATCAAAGGATATGAAGAGATGTTCTTCATTATCATCCCATGCTGATGTTTTCTTGGCCCCAACAAAGAGTTTATGTTCATCAAACATGATTCCGAAAGATTGGACCCATGTGAAGTCACGAGTGAGTTTGGGGTTTCTTTTTCCGATAAGGTGACCGTTGATGTGGAGGTTGGGGTCGGATACTAGGCAGAAGTCTTGATCTTTATGGCCATGAAAGTAGAATGTGACACCATCTCCACCTACAAATCGTGGATCTTGACATACAGCTCCTGGTATATTGCAATCTTCAAGTTTCACAATTAAATAATCTAGAAGTTAATTTCACGAATAAAATGGCTGATTATATTCAAATAAAGATATAAATTTTGACCTATTTATTACGATTAAGTAAGTTAATTTCGGTTAAATAATTAACAAATATAAAGAAAAAAAAAACATTGTAACAGTATTAAAAAATCTATATGATCTCAAGAAAAAGTTATTATTAAAAAAATAGATTAATATTGTAACAACATTGTATTCAATAAATCATTGTTTATAAAGTTCAATGTAGTAATTGAAGTATAGTAAACAACTTACTACAAACGGGTTTGCAAGAAACACAATCCACGTAGCAATTGGTTGAGCATTCAGTAGGACAAATGTGCCACAAACCGAAACATTTCGGGTAAGAAGGAGACATACATCTCACTTTTTTCGGTTTCATTGGTGCAGCCAGTGAAGGTGATTGCGCAACGACTAGAGATTTGATGGCCCAAGAGATGAGCAACAATTGAAGCAATTAAAGCAATGAACTCCTCATGTTGTTGACTTTGTATATATGTATGATTGGTGGTACATTTGGTTTATGGTTTGAGGACATATTTATAGGTGAACAATGATTTCTTCAAGTGTAAAAAGGATGAAAAAATGATTCATTTCGGTGTGTTCATAACACAAGTTACATGAGAAAAAGAACATTTAACCACTTTAATTACCTAATATATATACATGTGTTAGATTTGTAGCTGATGCGTTAACCAAATCTAAAAGAAAACACACTTTAATCATGTTTTTATATATTATTAACCTTTTAAAATCTGAAATTAAGCATACAAAGTACACATTTTTAGTCCCCTGTCCTAAGCACACTTGAAAGTGACATGGTATTTGATCTAAATATGGAATAAATCCAGAAAATAATACGAACTTACGGATGGAATAGTGCACTAAAAAAAACTAGCTTTTAGTATGTTTTACTTTTTATTTTATATAAAGTAAACATTAACATTTTTTCAGTGAAACACTTATATGATATTATCTCTTCAAAATAGTATTCTTTCTATTAATTAATTGATTAATTCCTATTGAAAAATGATGATTACATAAACAAATTTATACTAATCTATTTGTCTATTATTAAAAGTTTAATTTATGTAAAAATAATATTTATCCATATTGACAGTTTAACACCTATTTTGTCATTTTTAGTATCGTAATTCAAACTTTCCTTACTACTTTATGCCTTAAAAAGGAAAAATGATAATTTAACTTGAGCGAGTCTTACTGATTGTAGCACGTCTGATATATCGGTTTGCAGTTTACCACGGATTTTCGACGTTCATATATATTTATTATTATTTCTAAGTATTTAATTAAATATATATATGATGACAAAAGAACCAAAGATTCAACATTATATATTTTCTCAATAAAAGATGTTTAACATCGATGGACTAGTATCTAGCAACCCCATTCTTAGTTATTTTAACAAAATCCTATATGGTTACATCCCCTTATCTAATTATATACTAAGAGCATCTTCAATGTAGCTCTAAAAATCTCATCTATCTTTATATATAAAGATAAAGAAGAAAAAAACACACTTCAAGAGTCTCTCTTAAAGAAATTTATAGAGAAATTGAAGTTTCTTCTATATATAAAATAACATTATTCATCCTCGAAGAATCTTAAGCATATAGTACTATTTTGTGTTATGATCAATACAAATCCTATTTAAATATTGTTAAAATGTTAGTAATTGGTCTTAATAAGAATTATAGTTTATTAGTTACTCAAAATAATAAAATAAAGTAAATGAGAAAATAATATATTAAAAAATATATGTATTACAATATTTACACTACCTTGATTACAAACAAATAAAAAATACATAATTAAACGAACTTAAACTTACAGAACTCTTAATAGATTGTCTAAAGATAAATTAATTATGATTAAACTTTATAGAGTTTTATTTATAGGTAGATGGTTCAAGAAGAGATTTTTAGAAGAAGAATATGTTGAAAAGTTTATATATTTCCTCATACTTAAAGATTAGATATAGAGTTATAGTTGAAGGGCTGAAAGTATATATGGTAACCTTTTCTTTCCAATATAGCTTTTCCACATTTTATTGCAACAAAATGAACAAAGAAGAATTTTGCTTTATGCGAAAAGTAAATAAATATTCGATAAACTTGAACATATATGTCTAATTAGCAATCAAAGTTTATAACTTGTTGTACTAATTTTGTGTTTTGTTTTCCTTTAATAATAACAAGAATATGATTTATTTGCAGCATAAACATCAAATGTCATTCGATAAAACTAACTAACCATCTTTCTAGCGAAATGAGACATATAACTTTGGGCTTAATGGTCTTTCATACTCAATTTGTTTTTTGTTATTATAGACCAATTTTTCATCACCGATAGATTTTTTTTTATTTTGTTTACATATCATCTCTGAAAGAAATCTAAACACAAATTTTATTATGTCTACCAAATGAAATACAAAACTGCAAACAAAAAGAATATGAAATAATAAAAATATAAATATAATAAATCTCGTCAAGCGAATATTATTTAGCATATGTAAGCTTATTTCGTTTGTAACCACGTTTAACGTATATCAAGGGGATCTTAGTCTTCTTTGATAAAGTTCAGGTCAACATCATCATCATCATTGATGTCATGGCTAAAAGCACAAAGTTGCTTGATTAATTGGTTTGCCATACCAACTTTTTCCATGAGTTTTTTAGTACACGTTCACAAACTTCATCTTTGTCCATATTGAATTTTAGTCGATTGATTACAACTTTCTGGTCAAACCGAATTGGAAATACATAACAAAAGGTGTTAATATCCAATACTTAACGTGAAATCCTTTAAATTTTGTGACAAAATATATTACCTTCATCACTGTGTAAACAATCTTCAAATTGTTTTGAAGTTTCTCCATCTTCATATTTGGTTGGAACGATAATAATTGATTATTTATATTGATAATACGTTTTAATCTTTTGGAAATATATATTCATCTTGGGTGATGAATATCCTTAAACAAGCTTATAGCAGGAATTGGTGACTAGACATTGTAGCCGAGTATTAAGTCTCACAATCTAGTTAAATAAGTGAGCTTCTATAATAAAAGAGGTTATAAGAAATTATTTTTTAAAAGAATTTTGATTTATTTTATTTAAACAGAGTTTGTTAGAATTGAGTTTATTAAAACCTACGTACAATTTTGTTAGACCAAAGATTATTCTACTAGGATAAAGTTAACTTAAGTTTTGCTTTCCAACTTTTATGTACCTTTCTTTATTTTCTTTGAAGGTTGACCCGTTCGCTTCCATAATATAGCTGGCGTAGCAGGCTATTACGAGCCCTGAAAAAACTGCTTCGGTCTTCAATTTATTTATTCTCCTTTTGTAAATTGTTCACACGTACATTTACTAATTATGATTTATTTTTTTCCTTTTGTAAATATCTTAGATCTTAGATATGTAAGAACACCTTTAAGACTGTGTTTTCGGGTCATTGAAGAACATAATAAAAGTCAAACAAATAGATAAGAAACAAGAAGAGAAAATGAACCTTTTTAGTTTTTGGGTTTTCGAACTAAAAAGAAAAACACAAAGAAAGAAAATTTGACCCGAATGTTTTATCTTTCCTAATCAATGCCATATAAGTTAGAAAGTTAGTGACAAAGTTTGATATAGTTATGTTTATAGCCACTTCTAAAAAATAAAAATAAATTAAACTAAAATACATTTAGACCATTTTTTATTATGACGGTTTGTAATTGAGAATTGTACGCCACATCAGCACAAGGATTAAAAACTGATCAAGAATTGAACCCTGTCTATAATGATTGAAGAATTGCGGCGCCACATCATCTCTTAAATATTAATACAAATACATTTATACTTTTTGAAAAAATTACAATAATTAAAAAAGGTATGTTACATTAATAATAAAAAAGTACGTTACAATAATATAGTTGATGTTGTAACTAAAAAGAAAGTGAAATTTGTTTGTATGTTTGATATAATATGTGTATAAAATAAGTAGAGATTGTGAAAATTGTGTGTGATAAATAGTGATAATTGTTTGATATAATTCGTGTGTAAAATAAATGGGGATACTGAAAATTGTGTGTGAAAAATAATAGTAATTGTATCTATATATATATAGGTGTTTGAGATTGGTATTAATAATAACATTTTTATTTTTGACAATTTAAAATTTTACAAGACCAATTTTATTTTCTGTTGACTCAAAAGTTGCGTACCAATCGGGTCTCCTTCTACGTTATGCTTCCGTCTTGTAAATCACGGAGTCACCAACACAGACATTCAAAACCGGACCGTACCCTATACTGGAAGGCGGATAACACATACGTCAAACACGGAGAATGCTCTCCTGTAGAGAGATGTCTTAGGATTTAGTAATGCAATTTGTTTTTATTATTATTAATTTATTTTATTTTATTTTATTTATCAAAAAACTAGTAGTTTGACTTTCCAACGCCGTGCTACTTCTTTTGATTTAGTAACCACAATAATGATGTTGATAATTGGATGGATTGATATTTTTTGCTTCCTTATGTTTTACTCCGTAGTAAATCACATACTACTGTAAAACATACAGTACTATGTATTCCAATCCTCTGCTAAAAATAAAAACATAAATTAAAATATTATATATAAAAAGTGTAGTCTCGTTTGACAAATTTTAATAAGAAAGCTTCACTTGTTACATCATAAAAACTCAACAATGACCATATGTGTGTATTAATATTTGCATTTGATGTGCCTTTTTTAATCGATTACCGACAACTATTAATCTTCAACATTAAGGTATTTTTTGTTAATACAACATGTTGTATTTTATGTGATTTGGACGACAATGAAAAATCTATAGGCCACTCCATTTTATCATGCTTTAAATTGATCCTTATATGGAAAAAAATTTGAAGCTGGTAGGATGTGACGCCTCAATCTGGTTCAAGCTTAGACGAAGTTATCTTGGAGAACACTGTAAATTTCGAGAACAAATGGAAACTAAAGTTTTTAAAGGAATCTGTTACATCACTCTCTGGTCTCGTGTCTGAAAAATGATTGGGAAAGATGGATCATAAATCCCGAAGCTTGTATCGATAGTTGATGCCCGCTTTTGGTGTTACTGTCTTTGTGTTATTTAGTTTCATTTGACATTTACCTAGTTTTATGTTTCTTCATAGAGCTTTGTAGCTATTATGTATTTTTGTTTCTTTTGTCTTTTATATAAATTTGCTTTGCTTGTCAAAAAAAAAAAAAAAAAAAACAATAAAAAGGATGAAAGTATGATTTACTAACCAAATACTCCGCATATGGTATAAATATCAATCCCATTTCAAAAACCTAAGAAACACAATTCTATATTTTAAACTGTTTTATACTATTTTGAGTTAATTATGCGGTTGGTCCTTGTGATTATATTGAAATACCTTGTTTAGTCCTTTTAAATACGTGGATAGTCTTTTATTTTGAAACTTGTTACTTGGATGGTCTTTAAGACTAACGTCCGTTAAGTTTGCTCGTTAACTTTAACATGTACAAAACATGTGAGGGTAAAATGATATTTTTTATATGTCCTGATCTTTTTACATTTATTACTTTATAAAATAAATAAATAAAACTAAAAATGAAAAGGAAAACCTATATACGGAGTATTTCCTAACCTAATTATTTGGACCAAATGAGTCATTACTGATGAACCGTTATTTACTATTCTCTACACAATCCTCCAACTATTATCTATAACCAAACCACCATCTTTATAATATCTTTTTCATCGTTAACAACCCCAAATTAATCATGTATATTTCATAATCAATTAACTTAAAACACATTAAGAGTTACACTTAGTCATCATCATCGTTTTACATAAAGAATTAAAAAACAAAAAAAAAAAAAATCACAAACAAAATTAAATACAGTCACCATCACCCTTAAATTATCACCATTTCTTCAAACCAAAAATCAATGACCGAGAATTAAAATTATAATTCAGAAAGCCGTTACTTCAGTTCCGTCACACCCTTTTTAGATGAAAGAGATAACATGAGAGGGAAATGAGTAAGAACAAAAAATAGTTTTTAAAATATATATACAACATACTAAAATGACTGGGCTACCCTCACATGTTTGACACATGTCAAAGTAAACGGACAAATTTAATGAACGTTAGTTTAAAAGACCATTTAAATAATAAGTTTTAAAATAAAGGACTATCCATGTAATTAAAATTTTTTAAGGACTAAACAAGTAATTTTCGTATAATAACAAGGATCAATTACATAATTTACCCTATTATTTTATATTTCAACTAATAGTAGGCTTGAGAATACAATGTAAACTATTTTTTACGAAACAAGAAATACATTTACTCCTAAAACAAAACTTTACATTACTCTTTATTAGGAAAAGTCGCAAAGACAAAGAACAACCGTTTAATTTAAACAATATAACTTCAAGATATTTATATGGTTTACTACTAATTAAAAATTAAATATATATATATATATATATCCGAAAATAACATGCAATCAACAAATATGAATCCAACATCGTGCCTTTTAAAATACTCGTGGCAACCTTAAAAGAATTATTTCAAAATCCAAAAAGTAGTTTTAAGAAAAACTTCTCTAACTACCCATGATCAAGTACAATTAAACATAAATGGTTATTCAATATTCAAATCCATTTTAAAAAGTTAAACTTATTATAATATAAAGATGAGATTATATATTTGAAGGTCATTTAAATTAATTATTTTGTTTTTTAGGCTACTCATATTTGAAAATGATTTTGTAGGTCATCAAATATATCATTTTGTTTTTGTAGGCTATTTATTTGAAAACAATTTTGTAGACTACCCAAATTTATATATTGTTTCATTTATACCAAATTCAACTAAAATCTCATAAAAAAAATAAAATGTAAAGGGACACAAATACCTATATATTTGTTAATTAAAATTATTTATATTATTTTAGTTTTATTTAAATACATAGGTTGTTGTGTCCTTTTACACTTTTCCGACGAGTTTTTAGCCAGATTTGATATATATAAGACAACATACAAATTTTGGTGGCCTACAAAATTGTTTTCAAATATGAGTGGGATACAATAACAAAATAATATATTTGAGTGGCCTACAAAATTATTTTCAAATATGAATGACCTACAAAAATAAAATGATATATTTGAGTGACCTCTAAATATATAATTGCTATAAATATCTAATATCATGTTTTTATAGTAAAATTATAAAAAATTCATATTCAATAAATACATACTTTATTTGTCATATCAAATGTAAACATTTCATCTCATATTACATTAAAATATAAATGATCATCAAATTTTACTAACCATTGTAATCACAACCAATATATTAATAACACTAACAAAAACTCTCATAAATTATCTTACCTTTTTTCAACTTTCAACTGTTAAGGGAGTAAATTGTTGCAAATAAATTATATTATTATAATTGAAAAATATAAAATATTAAATGGATGTTGACATAGCATTTTAATATCATTTCAATTATGAGGTTAGATAATTTATATTCTAAGATGAACAAATATATATTTATGATAAATAACGAGAAAACTTAATATACTAGTAATTTTTACCAGTTTTACTAGTCAACATTTACATAATTATAATTTTCAAAACAGTACCATAATTCTTAATATGATATTTTATAATGTTTAATACATTCTATAATAATATACAGTAATACCTTAAAAAATTCATGATTATAAAGTATATGTTTTCTATAGTCATTCATTTTCTTGTTTTCTTTTCAAATTTTTTTCTTTTACTCTGCCCCAAAAACCCCTCTGCAAAGTTTTCACTCATTTCAAAAGTTGTGGTTGCAAATTTTAAGGCACCTAACCTCGCAAAACTAACTGCCCTATCAATAAGAGTCTTTTATTATTATCATCCTTCATTTATACTACATCATTACATTATACTATCATTATTCATTATTTGATATTCAAATCAAAAACATACATGCAACAACACATTATTCATTTCTCAGAAATCATAATTTTATTTTTAATAAATTATTTTCCTGATAAAACACCTGATAAATGCATTTTGACCAAAAGGTCAAAACCTTTCCTTTGACCATCAAACATGTTTGTGGGTTACAGCAAAGCAATCAAATTTTAACACACATCACTTGTACCCCATGCAAACTTGTACATGTTTTTTCATCCGATGTACAATGCTTGTAACCGATTCATAAAAACTTGTACATTTTTTTTCATCTTCTCTTTCATTAATCCCCAAAAACAAGCCCAACCGTTCACCATTTTTCTCTCCCTTTATTTCTCTATCTCTCTATATCACTCTATATGTATCTATATCTATATATCTATATCTTCAATCTCTCTCTGTAACAAAAGTCTAGGTTTTTACTTACTGTTCAAAAACCCAAATAAAAACCCAACTTTTTGTTTCTCTTTCCAAAAACCATTGATTTTTATAGAGAGAGAAAATTTAACAAAAACAAATATGGTGGTCTTGCATAGTCACTGAGAGTGACTGTGTTTTTTCTTCTCTTTTAATTTGTATACAAAATACAAATACAAATAAATATATAAAAAGAAACTAAACACTATCAACACCATGGATACACTTGAAGCTACTAAAATGGTGATGTCAAGAATCCAAAAATTAGATCCAGAAAACGCATCAAAAATCATGGGTTATATACTGATACAAGATCAAGGTGATAATGAGATGATAAGGTTAGCTTTTGGTCCTGAAAAACTTCTTATTTCCGTTATAAAACAAGCCAAATCTTTCTTAGACATTTCGTCGAACAGTTCATCTACACCTCGAAACACCCCTCAAATCATCATCCCAAACAATGGTTTTAATCATTTGAACAACCCTACTTCCCCTAGTTCACCATGGTCCCAGCACCAGCGCGGCAGTCCCCGTCCGGTTTCTTACGCAGCTGTCGTCAACAACGGCGGCGCCGGTGGTGGTTCTTCCGGTTCTTCATTTTACACCGATGAGTTTTCCGATAATAACCAACAACTTCAGTTCTTTGATGAAACTAATAATAGTAATATGGAGTTTAATAATGACCCAATGGCTGACGTACACCATCATCATCATCATTTACACCGCCGGAGTTGTTCAGTTAACGATGTTTTTCTCGCCGACGGTGGCGCCGATGACGGAAATGGTGGGTTTGGTGGTTGGAGACCGTGCATGTATTTTGCTAGAGGGTTTTGTAAAAATGGGAATTCTTGTAAGTTTGTTCATGGTGGTGGTTTTGGTGAAGAATTAGGGATGGCCGGTTCATCTTCTCCGACCGGTCCGATCGGGTTAACCGGTTCACCGAGTGGAAAAGTTGATGGGTTTGAAGATTTACTTCGATTTAAAGCGATTCAACAACAACAACAAAGAATTGCAGCCATGACTGCTGCTGCGGCTGGTGGTGGTGGTGTTGGTGTTCCTCATTTTCCTTTCAATAGATGCATGAACAACTTTCTTAATGAGAATCCTAGGTAAGAAAAGTTTTATTTTTGATAATTTTCTAATTTTTTATATGGGTTGTAACTACTATGCATAAAAATGGAATAAAGATTCAAACTTTATTGGTTGTCTTGAATTAATGTTTTTTTTTTTTTTGGTATAGGGAAAATAGGGAAGAAGTGTTGTTTAATTTTTATTAATTTTTTAATCAAGGATATTAATTATGATGCAAAAAAGAGAGGAAAAATTGGAACTTATTGCATTGTTTTATGAATTTATGTTTATTGTATGAGGAAAAAGAGGAAGAGTATTAATCATTTGTAGTTATATGGGAAGAAAAGAATATGCTTTAAAGGGTTATAATTTGGTTTATGATGTTGGATTTCTTGTTGAAATGGATGGAAAAAGAAAGAAAGGAATCTTTGTTTGTGTTTGTGGATAAAAGTTGTGTTTTTTTTGTTGTCTTTGTAACATGTTTTATTCCCTTTACTCCATTTCCCCAACAGGTTGGTGTGTCTGTTTATAAAAGCTTAGGTGGTTTTTTAAAGTTAGTGAAGATGTAAGGATCATAACTTAGTGTTGGGGTTGTGTTTTTTAGATCAACAGCAGCTGCATTGATGATGGGAGATGAGTTTCATAAGTTTGGTCGGTGTCGACCCGATCGGAGTGATTTTGGCCCGATGGGATTTGGGAATTCAAATTCGAGTTCTAGACAGATTTATTTGACATTTCCAGCTGATAGTACTTTTAAAGAAGAAGATGTTTCGAATTATTTCAGGTATTTAATTACAATGTGCCAATGTTAACTGTTCTGATTATGTAATTGACGAAGTTTGTTTATATAGACATATATTTTAATCTTTTGAATAAAATATAGTTTTCAATGTTTTGAAGTATGTTTGGACCGGTTCAAGATGTGAGGATCCCGTATCAGCAAAAACGGATGTTCGGGTTTGTCACATTTATGCTCCCGGAAACTGTGAAAGCGATTTTAGCTAAAGGAAACCCGCACTTTGTATGCGATTCACGTGTGCTTGTTAAACCGTATAAAGAGAAGGGCAAAATACCCGACAAGTATGTCTAATGCTAACCCTACTTTTGTTTTAACGTATCTTTTAATATCTCGTTAATTAATTTTAATTAAAATCTTTCTGTATGTATTTTATGTAGGAAGCATCAGCAACACATGGAAAGAGGAGACTTTTCTGGTTGTTTGAGTCCAACTGCACTTGAATCTGCTGAACCATTTGATCACATACCCTTTGGTGAGCATTTTAATATATACATTGTACATTATAACTATAACTAATATGTCATTACTAAAATTAGTTTATGTTTTGATTTTTTAATTTTTGAATGTATCTCATAACAGGTGCCAGAATGTTTAATCATGATATGATGCTAAGAAGAAAGTTAGAGGAACGCGAATTACAACAGGCAATTGAATTTCAAGACAGAAGATTGATGAATTTGCAGTTATCGGAGCTAAAAAATCATCAGTTGCAACGGAGTTTGTCACTAGGCGTTGCTATTCCGTCACCAACTCACATGAACCAAAATCAGATGTTTTCACCTAATGGCAACAATGATGAACTTGTTACTGGAGGTAAATAATATACTCTTTATGGCAATTTATTTTGTACTTCTTTTTCCTGACTATAATTAGTAACTTTTATCAATTTGCAACATGTGATGTAGCAATAATTAGCAACCAAGATGGCATGAATTCTGTGAGTGATGAATCTGACCCAAACGTGCAACTAAAAGTAAAGGAAGAGAGCTCTGATCAGATTGAAACCGAAAAGATTGAAAGGTTTCTGTTTTCTGTTATTTTGATAGCACTACAAATTTTTCGTTCAAGTAAATAAATTACTAAAATAGTTTTTTTTTTTTTTTTTCAAGTGGGGTTATAAATTCGCATCTTTTGTTTTAATAGCAGCTTTGAACACGTACTTCCTGATAACTTGTTTGCTTCACCAACAAAATTGGCTGCCTGTGACCACCAGACTATTTTCTCAACTGATATGCCTGAAACTGATTTTGGTGCTGCAATTTCAATGAATGTTACTTCTAAATGCCAAGGTATAAATGAAAACTTATAACCCTGTATTATTTTTATTTAGTGCGAAAAAGCCTGAAAGTTGTTTGTTAGTCTCTCTCACTGTTGTATTTTATTATATTAAGATCTGTGTCAAATTTTGTTAGTTACAAGTTATATTTACTAGATTGTTTTTCTTTGTTGGCAAGAAGCCATTGAAATGTAGGCGCTTTTTCGGCTTTGCAAATGGTGACCATGGATCTTTTTAACTTTTCTTGGTAAGAGCATCTCAAACTTATCTTTTGAAATGTTATACAAATTCATACATGCTCAATCGGTACTCACACCAAATACAATATTATGTACATAACATATGTCTTTATTGAGACTTGAACATACAACTTCTTGGTTAATGGTTATCCATATACCTCTTGAAGAAAGGCCTGTTGGTCCCATTTGATCATCATGTAAATGCAAGTTTTCCAGAAGTACTGATAATATATGTGGTCCTAAAATTTCAAAACCACTTGGTCAATAATCAGGTTTGACACATAATAATATATTAGATCATGTTGCCCATTATGGGTTTCTTATTTGTTGAATAGTGTTTAGTCTTTTATAATTTATTTTCTTATTTGTTGCAGGAGTAGATGCAGGATATACTCAAGGGGAAAAACACCATCAACAACAACAAAAAAGAAACTAAAGGAACTATTAGGAAAAAAGACTCGAATCAGGACTCTATTATCATCTTCAATACCATCTCCCTCCCCATACTACTTACAACTATACATAATATGCAATACATATAAAAACAAGGATAGATGAAGATCTGATTTTATGGGAGTAGGGTATCTTTGCTTGTTAACTTTTGTACCCATCTCTTAAACTGTGTGCTGGACCCTCCTCTCCACCAAACACTCATTGAACCATGCATATAACAAATCAAAAGTAAAAGGGTAACGGTTAGCAACTTTTTTACTATTGTGAATTTCACTTGCATATTGCTGCTGTGGTCATTTTTTCTGATTAAATTTGGTACTGGCTCTAATACTTGGAAGTACAAGCATGTGCACACGGGATTTTGCCTTTTCTTACCCTTTTGGGGTGATGAATTGTTATGTATGTGTGTCTATACAGATGGTAGATTCAAGGTTGCATAGCTACTAAAAAGATAGAGATCCGAAAGGGTAACAGATTTGAGGTTTGATTGTTGGGTAAGCTGTGTTTTTGCCTTTTTGGTCATTCTTTAATGCTTTGACACTTGACTTAGTTTAACAAAGTTCATACAACAGAAACCCTAACTTGGCTTTCTTTAGTGAGTTGTACCTTGTGCAATGAGAGTTGTACTTTGGTATTTTAAGTGTTGAAGATAGTGGGTTAATTGATGAAGAAATTATAAAGTAGGTGGATGAATGGAATTTGATTTGAGTGATAGTTTAGGGGGTGTTTTGTCTGATTGTTTTGTTTCATTGAGGGTGGACATGAAAAGTAGAAGTCCACAATGTCACATGGGGGACTGACAACCCATTTCAATGGTATCTTCAGAGTACCACACTGCTTTCACTTTCAATATTTCCTGGCTTCATTCACATTTTATTGTTAGTGAGTGTGTTTGTGTTTGGCCTTTTGTTTTGATAGGCATTAGTGCCTTTCTGTTTTGGCATGTTTTCTCAATTATGGCTTGATGGTACATGTCCTTTGAATAGAGCAATAATGTTATATGACTAGTACACAATGCAATAAAAGTTGTACTTTTTTATATTTAGTCAAAAGGCTTACTCATTGAAAATTGCCTTACATGCATAATGTACATTAAGACTTCCAGGATCTTGAGACCTTAATCAGAAGATGGGTTTGGCATGCCTATATTGACCTTTGTTTAGCTACAACCAACGAAGCATATGGTACAACACTATATTGCCTGACTTTGCCAGTGGAGTTGTACTCCAAGGGTTGAAGATTTTGAGACTCTTAGACCATTTGCAATGGAGGCATCACGCTTCCAGGTCTTAAACTGGACTGGAATCGGTCCTAAAAGAGACTGGACTGTTAAAGACCGGTCTAATCCTACGACTGCTTGCCAGTCCTATTTCAGTTATACTTTCAGTCCAAAAAACCGGTTAAAAATTGGACTAAATTTAGTCCAGATTGAAAATGGTCCTGAACTGGACTGAAACCAGTTTAAATCGGTCTAAAAATGGTTAAAGAATGAAACCGGTCACGAAAAGACTGAAATTAGTCCAAGACTACTAAAAGAAAGAAATAACTCTTAAATTATTATTTTTTATACTTTTGAAGTTTTATCAACATATTTAATGATTCACTTAAAGATCTTTTTTGGTCGTCGATTTTATTAGCTATGATGAACAATCGTTCTCAAAAATCATAGATTCAAACAAATATCAAAATATAAAGATATTTATATAATTATTCCATGATATTTTATGCTTACTTTGTATGTAGATTGAACTATTGAAGTAATCTCGTAAAATTAACTATTTTATATAAATAATCGGGAGAAAAATTAAATAAGAAGAATGATAATAAAAAAAGAAGAAGAAGAAGATATGATCTGAAGCATTGCAACTGTACTTTGTATTAGGGTGGAGGTGCTTAAGCAGTTAGACGTAAGAACTGTTAAATATAATATTAGTCTTACATATGGAATTAGGCTACAAGGCTTATACGGACACCATTTTAATTTGAACATGCATAAATGTTGTATGATAATACTATATATTAATATATTTAAAATTTAAAAAATTAGTATATATATTGGGGTGGGTTAGTTATTAGTGGGTAGGTTATGGGGATTAACTATAACCGAACGACAATATTCGGTTAACCAGAATCTACATAACCGAACTATCGGTTAATATAATGGGTCAATATTTTGGTTCGATTAAACGGTTAAAGTTTGGTTAATCGGTTTTTATGATCACCAATAAAGTATAGTATGGTTAGCATGTTCAATTTGCAATAGTTATAGAATATTGATAATTATAAGATAAAATCAATGTTTATACTAAAGTGATTAAATTTGTAAAAAACATTGGCAATAGAAAATATCAGTTATAAAGGAAATAAACTGGACTAAACTGAAACTGGTTCGGAACTGGACTGTCAGCCCTAGAAAAACTGACAAATTTGAAGAAAACTGATCTAAAATTGGACTAGTCCTAAAAATGACTAGTTTTTTGTTTTTTTTTTTAAAAAATGAGATGTTTTAAACTGGACTGAAAATTAATTTTAACATGTCTTTGCTTATCTCTAATCATGAGACAATATTCTATTACGAGTACAATTCATCTCATGAGTAATGAGGATGGGCTTTTTCTCAAATGCCATTATTTAACCTAGTTCAGGTATAATTAAAAATGCACGTGGTACCACATCTTGCTCCATAATTTAGCTACTAGAATGGTACGTTTGGAGATCAAGATTATAAGACCCATTGAGAAGATGGTTTTGTAAGCCCATTTATGACATTGGTTGTGGTACAACCAGTACTTCATAGTTTACAACAATTTGATTCGTGACTTTGAAGGTAGAAAATGGTGGAACTTTTAAGGGTTCAAGATTTTTAGGCCCAAATTAGAGGATTAGTCGCTAGGTGTGTCACTTTTATCGGTATTCGAATTATCTATTGATCAAAATTTTCGAATTAGATTAAATGGATTGGATTAAATATGATTAGAAATTTTTTAAAGATTACATGGAAAGAATAACAAATCAAAATTAAGATTTATAAATTTAAATAGTTCGAATTAAGTTTGAGTAAATTAAATAATATATTTTATTTAATATATTAAATTTTGTTTAGATAATTGATTAATGTTTGTTTAGAAGCTAATAGTTGGAATTGGAATTTGACACTTATAAATTGATTTATTATTATATTTTATGTTTGTCTAAATAATTGATTTTCTGCAATTTCTTTACAACTTGTTCGAAATGTGCTTGTGGTTTGTACAAGTAATATGCAAACTTGTAAAACATTAAAATATTGGATGGGTCAAATGGTTTTATATTTTTTTTTTACTATCAAAGCTAACAATCTACTTATTTAGTTTTATGACATAACAAATTATGATTTAGAGGTTGAGTATAATGTTTACGAGGGAAGTTCAAATGAGAATGGAAATTTTAGTGAGAATGAAGGAATGAATCCTGGCCATTCATTTTGCAAAACCCAATTTTTCCCTAAAGTTAAATATCTCACAAACGGCTAATCAAAAAATTATAAAAATTGCACCATTGAAATCAGCGTTCTTTTCTCTACGATTAGAGATCACTCATGACATATTTTCGGTAAAAATTTTTTTTTTTTTTTTTTTGGGTTGAAAACCAGTAACACATGTGCTAGTTTCGGTAACACATGTGTTAGTGGCATGTGTTACTAACTACTAACACATGTGTTACTGCAGCTAACACATGTGTTACCGCACCTAACACATGTGTTACCAATTTCGAAACCCACCAAAATATGAAAAAAAAAAATTCGTCGAAAGTATACCTTGTGAGATGTCTAATCGAAGAGAAAAAAATGCTGATTTTTATGGTGCAATTTTTATATTTTTTTGACTAACCGTTTGTGAGATATTCACTTTTTAAAAGTGTTGGGGGTATTATTTTTTTGATGAGATGGATGGTTGAGATTGATTCCTCCATTCTCACAAATAATATTCATTCTCATTTGAACCTAACTCTAATGTCTATATGAAAATTTAAACTCAAACCATTTGTTAAATTTAGTTTCAATTGATATCACACGTTCAACTTGAGTTAATTTGGATAAAATCGTCTTAAATGAATATTAAACCGAAACCGATTAATCAATATCCGACTGATCCGTTCTTATTTGATTTGGATTAAGAATTAATTTGTGATTGTCTAATTCAAATCGAATAAAAATAATTCGTTCGAATAACACTTCTAATTATAATAATGTTTGTGACACAAGTAAAGCTGCATATTGTACAACACTCGGTTGCATGTCTAAATAATGGCGGATCTTGCTGTTTCTGTGTCCCTATCATGATTGTGTGTTTGTATTTAATTTGATTGATAGGTTAATATACCACCCAAACCTAAAGTTATAGAGAATATAATTAAAATATATAATGTGGGCATGTGGCTACATCAATGTCTTTCTTTTGTAGTATACTTTTGTCTAATATAAAATCTAGTCAAGTTGTTACATCAATGATCTATTATTAGTGTTTTCCCAACATCTATAGCCTGTGCTTTCCAAATATTTTATTTACCCTACAAATCTATGTCATCTCACTTTCCTAATTTCCTTTTATTAGGGTTCTGTCTTAATAGTATTGAATTGTAGACTTGTATGTATTTAATTTCAGTCTATCCATCCTTTTCATAAGTTCCACTAATTTCTAATTTGTATGTTTATATCATTTTGGAATTTGTCTTTAGACTTAAAATGTGACAACATATGGGAGTGCTATTTAATAATAATATTAGCTAACTAATACTCCATTAGCTAATTAACATATTAAAATAATAATATGGTAACAATCACTGATGTTTTCGTACTACGGAGTGTACGTTTTTTATGTAATATGTTTAATTAAAAGGGAAATGTTGCATGAAATGATTGTATATTATATAAAAAATTTGTGTGTTTAGTGTATTATAATTTACCTTAAAAGGTAACTTACTTCTAACATTATCAATCTAATCATCGGAGGATTTTATCAAATACATTATTTGTCATCGCACGCTGCCATCAATTTTAAACCACATTTGATATAAGAAGTCCTTGCGAATACTATAACTTGAAATAAGTATAGGAAATGTTAACTAGTGCATCAATAGCCCATAAAGAAAAAGAACTTAGGCCGCAATGTACACAAGGGAAGCTTCACAGGTTGCTAGTGATACCAATCGAGAACGATGTATTACAAAATACTAATTTAAAGGTTTGGTCAACAAGTTTGTTTTGACTTTCGAACAAGGATAGCATTTCATAAAGAATGATAATGGTACACCTTTTATGGACTTAATGGTAAGATACGAGTAACATTTGTCTATCATTGGGGATGATGATTTGAAATAATAGACTAATAAAATGATATGATGATCATTGCCTAATAGCCTTTTCATATTTAACGGGCTTATTACGCGATCATCCTTCAAAATCTGTTAATCGGCTCTAGATCATTGAAGCGATTTTAGTCCTTATTACAGAATCAATTTTACACGTTGAGAAAGGAGAATCATATAATCACATAGCAATTGCAAAATAGGCCTTTAACTTAACGGTGTGGATAACTCGTCAATAAAATATTGTGGATTTGAGTTTTTTTTTTAAAATAGATTTATATGTAGTTTATGTGTTTTGTATATAACATGTGAGTTAGCATTTCTAGTTCCAAAAATGTTACATCTTATTTGTTAACCCTTTTTTAGGTTCACTACTTGACTGTTAATAAATGGACTCAAAGCAACAAGGAGAGTGGTTAAACACAGTAAGTGCTTCAAGTACCAAAAATGTGACTGAAAATACATTATTTTCCACTTGTTTTAACATACATTTGGTTGTTTACAACTATGCTATTCGGACATCTTTTGAAAAATCATGTTGAAATAGCATTTTTAGTTTATCGGAAATATCGTATTAATTAAAAAGACTATGATCTATGAAATATAAACTAAACTATAAATATAAAAAAGATGTAAAAAATTCACATATTACATAGTAGAATCATAGAAGTAGAATCATAGATTTAAATATAAATCAAAGCTACAAAATCGTAACGTAGTTTCTCAAATATACGAATAGTGCAACACACCTTTCGTGACATATATGTATGCGATGAATTTTCAAGTTTGTATCGTTATAAGCAATGCGCAACTGGTATATCGTAGAATACATATTATATAAGACACAATATCAATTTGTAATATGTTTATCGATTGATTGTAAGTTGAACATACTGATACAAAATTTAAAGTTCATTGCATACGCGTATACTAGAAAGAATATGCTACACATACCGTTACATTTGAAGATATGCGTTGCATTTTTATTGCTTTTAACCTATAAATGTAAATAAAATATAAAGACCATTACTTTACTGATATTTATAAAATTAGAATGCATACAATATAAATGAGTGGGCAGATACCGTTAAGTCCGGTTGTTGTAAACACCCAAATCGAAACCGACAAAAAGTTTCGATTAAGATTTTTAATATATATGTTTCGTACGATTATTCTCAAAGAACATCACCAAACCATTTGTTTCTATTATTTTGTTTTCTGAAAAAGCTTTATTACTATGGATGACATGAAATTAACTTTAGAAAATTTGCATTTTTCGTCTGGAACATTGTTGGACAGCTTCTGTCACTTAGAGACGGCATTCTGAAGCGGATATTTTTTTTCGAAATACTGTTTGACTGTTCTTTTTTTCTTTTCTTTTCTTACTTTTCTTCCCATTCTTTTGTCTTTTTTTTTCTTTTTTCGTTTTGTGTTTGTAGTATGTGTTTGTATTTTGTGTAAAGAAAGAAGCAGGAAGGAGAAGAATTTTATTTTAAATTGACTTTCCTTAAAATGGACCCATTTTATAGAAAATTAACTAATTTTTTAAAAATGAACTATTATTTTAAATCGGTTAAACCCATTAAATTAAAGTTGATTGAACTAAAATGGCTTATGTATTTTTTACAGGATTTGTAATAAGTATTTTTAATTTAATGAATTTATTAGGTTATTTGGTTCAATTTACTAAAATAATTTGAATTTCTAAAACAATAAAAATTGAAGACCAAAATATTATTTTCACTCCCTACTTTTTAAGCAATAGTGTTCTCATAGAACACTATTCAAAATATTGTAACCCATTCGTCTTGATAAATAATTGTCAAGTACGGAATAACTAAATAACACCGTCCTATTTTAAGTATGAGTTACCATTCTGTCCATTGAAAAATAAGATTAATTTCGTATATATAATATATCCATTTTAAATATCGTGATATTATATTTACCCAATTAATATTAATAATAATATTATATATATATAGATATAGATATCAATTTAATCATTAAAACTCTATTTTTATTATTTTATTATAAAGTACACTAAAACAATTTTCTAGACTAGCAAATTCCTGTAATACCCACCATAACATATACAGTAAAAAATACAGTAAAATAGTTTTCAAATAGAGAATGAATTCAATGAATACCTGGATGGAGAGAATTATAATCAAAGTATTATACATCCGCGCGAAGAAGTGAAATAATTATTTTATTTAAGAATTTTATGAATATGTATTTGGTCTATTTCATTGAATTTCATTGAATTTAATATACAATTATCTTTTAAATATCTATTTTAGTTTCTAAAATTAGGTAAATGTAGATTGATCTATTTCATTGAAGATAAGAATATTTGTGTTATTATCATTCTTTAAACATTTAACTTATTAAAGAAAATAATAAAAACTTTTATAAGAGTGTAACATTTCGAAGAAACATAATTAAACATGAACGTTTTCACCATTTTTCTAAGAGCACTAATCAACATCATTATCATATTGTGTTAGACCCATAAGACAAATAAGAACAACCAAACACTGCACCACTATAGTTATAATAGAAAGCAACCGGATTATATAAGGAGAAAAAACCCCGTAAAGTGATTTATTTCAATTTACAAATTCCTCGAGATACCAGTTAAAATGGGTATACATTTGAAAATTATATTAGAAGCATTATTTTTAGGACCTCAGCATTCTGCGGTTTGTAATTTTGTATGTTAGGATGTTGATTTGAATTTGAAAATTGTTATATATGTCAACTATAAAGGTTTAAATCTGAACTTTTTTGGTGCAGAAAATGATTTTGATGGATTTAATAGTAAGATGGGTAAAAATGAAAGTATAGTTATTAACTCGTAATTTGATTCGATTCGTAAGAGTTACTGTTTTATAAAAATATATGTTTATATTTTTATGTATATTATAAGATTTTTATTAATAACTGAAGTAAATTATGGTAAGAGTCGAACATTAAGTCGTTAACTGACAAATTATATAAAGGTTTAATTTAAAATAGATAATAGTAATTTTTTTTTCTATTTGTCCTTTTATTTTTCTATTACATTACACTAAAAATTTATTTGATTTTCAAACTTGTAAGAGTCACACAAAACTCATAAGAGGTGAAGTCATTTAGGAATTGGGGTTCAAATCACTTCATTTTTTAAATTTTTAACTGGACTCATTTAAATCGACTCGTGACTCGTATATATCTAACAACTATGAATAAGAGTTTAAATTTTTAAATTGACCATATATTATGTTATCAATATTACTTGGGTAAATATGATATTAAGAGGTTTAATATATATATATATATATATGAAATTAACCTCTAAAAATATAATTTGTATTTTTTTTCTTTTAATTTAATTGTCTATTTCTATCGACGAATAAACATAGTTAATTATATTTACTTAATTAGACCTAACACTAATATATTTGTATTTGTATGTTATATAAAAGTGTCCAACAAAATAAAAGTAAAGTTGTCACATTATAATTTGAAATATATGAAAAGTAATGATCATCTTTTTTTAAATTTTATTTTTTTCCGTCAACAACAAATTTAATTCGCATGAAGTATTAAATTAAGGAGTAATTAATCTGATACCAATTTGATTTTGTGGGAATGGGTCAACTTGCGTGAGCGTGTGACAATTAGATATTTGGGTCATGTACAAGTTTGCATCATGGATTTTATTCTGATTCCCAATTATTAATTGGATGCACGTGACCTACAAACATCAGTTTCTTATCAATAGTACCACACTCTTTTTTTTTTCGATTTTACGGAATTTAGTTTTCTTGTCTAAATAAAGCAATTTAATTTCATCACTCTCCGTTCCTCTTTCGGATGTCGAATCTCTGTATCAAGTGTTTTGGACTATACACTCTTCAAAATATATGTTCATTGTTATATCACTTGCTTCTACGTGGGTGTCTTTGTCAATAAAATGGCTGAAATTAAATATGGTGATTGAGGATTTTTTTAAACCTAGTTAAAATAATTTATATATAAAAAGATTCTAGTTTTAATAATTTCTTTTTATCAATTGAGTTTTTTGTTTATAAGCGGAAACTCTTAAACTAAAATCTCAATTCGTTATAAGTTCTTACGATCTCTTGTAATATAACTTATCAACTTGTAAAATTATAATGTGACAATATAACTTATCAACTTGTAAAATTATTAAATTACTTGAATCACGTCAATAGTTTATTCATCTAAAATATAAACATATGTTTATTAGTTAATTACCTTAATTTTCTTAATTTGACTCTTATTTACGTTGGAATTTTAAGAGTAAAATCCAATGATATTTGAGTAATCGGGAACCGTATTACATGTGATCTGTTTAGTGATCCGCATTACAAATCCATGCGGAAATTGAAATTAACTCAACCCATCCCAATTCGATCACTCTATTTTAAAATGGTAAAATTATAAATTAATGCTTTTAATAATTACAAAAGTAAAAAGAAAAAGAAAAAAAGAAGACATGGCCTCACCTCCCTTTATTTAAGGCTACTTGTTATGCAAGCACAGTGAAAATTGCAAACTCAAAGGGTTTAACTGGCCAAAGAGAGCACTACTTTTGGGGGAAAGATCAACTTCTGCCATATCAGGTTTATTTTTTTATTATTATATATAAATAAATATAAAAGTACTTTATTTTTATTTGAGAGATGAAATCTTTTTATTTATTCATTTGAAAATAACAAGATGATTATGCAGTTCATTCCTAGTTGCATGGAACCCAATATGAAAACCAAGTTGGTAATCTTTTTATGCATGTGGTCAATAGTGAGGCAATTGGCGTCTTAAAGATGTTAAATGGTTCTAATACACATTCTATATAGGTTTCATATACATCACAAATATATATCCATTATATATATATATATTGTTTGTTTATTTCTTTCTTCTATCCAAAAAATATATGCATTTAAAATGTTTTTGTTAGGTTTGGAAAGCATGGAAGATGGCAACACCATTTTTGTTGGTAATGTTTACTCCATTTTCCTATGTACTTGATCATATATAAGAATTAATACATGATTGTTGAATTTGTTATCTTTGATTAGAAAATTAATTAAACGTTTATGATTCACTAATACTGAAATGTTGAATACATTATTATAAGCTCTAATAGTTGATATTTTGTCATGTCAAAACCATATATGAAAACATGTTTACATGCAAATGTTTAACATTTTTAGGTCATACCCACTACATAAAATTTCATCAAACTCTTTTTTTTTTTCTAGTTTTCTTTCTTCTAATTATTATTTTTTATATTACAAGTACCAATATAAAGGCAGAGTACAAAAGGCTAAACGAGGCCTTTACAACTTTATTATTTATGATAATGATAATGAAAAAGTAGGTTAATGTGAGCTAAAAGTTAGTAACGTTCCTAAGTATTATATTAAAGTAACCACTACACTTATCTAAAGTTAATAAATATCATTGCTCATATCATTTTTATTTGTGCCAATTAATATCACTGTGACGTTTTTGATCATAAAATCGACCAAAAATACAAAAATGTAGAGTCTCATGACCTCATCCAAGGAAAATTCTAAAGCTCATATATTTCTCTATGTTTTCTTTTTACTGAGAGCACATGTTTGTTTATTTTCTTATTGATCGAATGACTAGAAAATGCAACGTCGTCTCAGCTGGAAAGTTTGCAAAACGAACACGACATGAAATTGGAGAAGATCAAGACACTCAAGAATCAAATCAAAGACGTGAAGCTTCGACTAGATGAAAACAAGAACGATATCCCAAAGGATAAAATTGAAGTCACAAGGAAGTTAAGTGAAAAATATAGGCAATTAAGGGAGGAGTATAATTTGCTACTTGGTCAGAAATCTAGCAGAAAGCAAGTAAACTAAGGATTTTAATAAACTACAACGTTTAGTTAGTAGGCAAAATTATGCAAGGGTAATATAAGTATTGTAAATTTCCATATGTTGTATGACAACTTAGCTCTAGAAGGTAGTTATGAACAAAATCATCAAGTGTTTTTGTTACCCCAATGGGCCATATAAACAGTCAGACAACTGATATAGTTGCAAGTTGCAACTAGTGGTGGAAACAATCTAGATGAAGCTAGGCATATATTTTAGCATAACAAACGATTGTGTTAATTGGGTCAGGTTCAGTTAAACCGAATAAGCAACAATCCTTAAAATAGGTGTAAGCTGTAGCTTGAATCTGATGGCTGTAGATTTTAGTTGGAACCACAATCTGGAGCTATATATCTCTATATATGTGTGTTTGGTAAAGTAAGGCCTACACCGGATAAGTCATGTATCAACACATGATTTAATGGTACTGCATCAGCTACTTGCTAATAAATTAATATCTTAAGCTTAAATTACATCATACTTCATACAATCCAACATACTAAATTTGAGAAAACAACATACGCAAGCAAACGAGCATTGATTTGTACAAAACAGAACTGGTACATACAGAGCCACACCCCTTGGCCTACTTTTAAAATTTTGAAATTTGGGAAACCAGAACATTAGTAGATATGAGGGATCTGATAGATAAACAACAAGCTTGAAAACTGATCATCATGATGAGTTTAGGGGGTGTTTGGAAACTAAATAATTCTTTAAAGAAAAGATTGTGAGGTTATGACCTGCTTTTGATCCCACGTTAACATATTTAACTTGAAATATAAGAAAGGGCTCATGTGAAATTTTGCAACGTACTTAGGTTGGTGTACTCTTTCTTAAATGAGCTAGTGTAAAAATAATTATAATGGATTGGCAAATATTGAACTTAGGTTGCAAATCCAGTTTACATTTTTTAGACAAAATCATCTCCAAGTGTGTCTGACGACTGACGCAGTGACCCTAGGCTTTTTTACAGTGCGAGCCCATCCAGCCCAGTATTGAAAGCCCACATCATTAGTTAGCTCTTGAATCTCACTTAGGTTTTGTTTATGAGGGCCAAGTATGACTTATCTTCTTTAGGCCTAGATGAAATGACTAATTGTCTGCCAATATTTGGCCAGAAAGGAATAAGCTGTCGGGCTTGCCGCTGGTGGGATTGGGTTACCTTATTTCTGGGCCAGTGAAAATGTTGGGCTGCCAAATTATAAAGGGCCTGTTTGTCATCTGTAATCGTGATCACACTAGTAGAGTGGTAGTAAACTAGTAATCAATGTTTTAAAAACCGGTTTTTTGATCGAACCGGTCATCTTATCGGTTCCGGTCGGACCGGTCGAACCGGTTGAACCGGCTGGTCGGACCGGTTGTTGACTTTTTGATTTTTTTACTATTTTTTAATTTTTTTCAAAATTGATTGAGTGTTAATGTTTGATTACACTTCATATTGACTTTAAATTTTATGAATTTGAAATTTGAAGCAATATATGAGTGGTTAAAGTACATTTAAAAGTAAAAATAAAATATAATTTAACAAAATTGAAAGTCAAGGAAGCCGATTTTTTCAAAAAGAATGAAACAATCAAAGTTTTCGAGTGAAAAAATATGAACTTTCAAAGTTTGCAAAAAAAAAAGTCAATTTGGTTAAAAACCGGTCCAACGTCACCCGAAAAACCGGTCGGACCGCTCGAAAACCGGTCGAACCGCCGGTTCTTGACTTGGTCAACTTTGCCTGAAAACCGGTTTATTTTGAGCCGGAAAACCTCCAAATCCCGGTTCAACCGGTCGGACCGGCCCGGTCGAACCGGTTTTTAAAACACTGCTAGTAATAGGAAATACACGATTAGGCAAAAAAAGACAAATGATTTTAGGATCTTTGCTTAAACGTAGCTCTAACAACTGACAATTAATTAATTAATCGTAGGTGGTTGGCGATTTAGTGTTGATTGATGGCGATTTAACGAAGGTTGGTAGTTTTCTAGGGAAGTCACCTTATTTTTATATATTGTCCACGTGTAATATCTTTATTGTCAGAAAGATAATTATGATAAAAATTATAACACATTATATAGAGACCGTTTCAAGGCATATAATGTAGGGTACTCACTCTTGATAGTAGTTTGACATACCCATATATCATTTAAAAGCTCATTGGTGATCCACCTTCAATATTTGTCCTGAAAATTATAAAAAGATTCACATTAGTTTTTTTTAATATTTTTATTTATTGTTGAATATGGAAGTTTCTTAATTTATCAATCATGTTTATTGTTGATTCATATGAGTTTTTTTTTTCAATTTTTACCAAATAATAGAGAACATTGAATATTGAACGTTAGAAGTGAATATTCAGAAAAAGAAAAAATAAATAAAAATAACTATTCACTTCTTTTAGGTTTGTTGATAATTGATATATAGATACCAAGTTATAAAATGAATAGAAAAAGCATCGAAGTATGGACTAATACCCAGCTAGACAAGTGTACATAATCTAGTAGTTGTATAATCATGATATTATAAGATTTCGAGTTGTCGAATCACCGGAACAGATAATGTATTTTGAATGTTGTTTATATGGTTTATAGTTAAATGAATCAAAATAATTAAAAGTGGGAGTTTGGTGCCTTTTAACAATATGCAGTCAAGGATTGTAATTTAACAAATAAAGTAAATTAAAACAAATAAAAGATAAATTAATTTCATATTAGAAGGACATGTTCATTTATATCTTTTACCCTTAGTGTTGGACGTTTTGACTAAGAACTAGATTCAAAATTAGCATATGAGAATAACTAGTTGGATTACTTGTTTTCACAATACATTCACCTAATTAAGACTATATAATGCACGTTTCCTTGACATCTTAGACCTCTTAATTATAACTATACAATTCAATTAATTTGATGACTTAATCACGCGATCTTACTTTCATAAACATCAACAATCACACAAGACTTCTCTTAGTATAATCCACCTATAATTCAAATCATTTATTTTATCGTTTCCAATCAAAAGCACAATGGTTTACATACATCAATCAATGTAAACAAAATATTAAATGCACGAGTTTTCACTCATTGGAACAAATAAACTATCAATTAAATGCATTAAATAAGCTGCAATACAAATCGTTATTTGATCAAGCATCAAATTGACACATGAATAATAATCAATCAACAAAGTTTGTCAAACATCTAGGATTATAAATCTAAATGAACATAAGGAAATTAGCCCATGATCATAGACTCAAACACACAAGAAACAATAACCATAGACAAATTCATGTTTGATTAAAAACGAGAATTAACCGAACAAATAATTGTTGTTGAATGTTTGATGATCAATCTTTGCTTCCGTAATGATTATAGTGATGAATTATGGCTTAGAATCTCTACAAAAGTCACCTAGGATCACCCAAAATCGCCTATCTTTCTCCTCCAGCCGTTTATTGCCTCCCCCAAGTTATGCCATGATCTTTAATTAAAATGAAGGGTCAACATGGTCAAATCCGCTCACCATCAAAGTTGTGATGAAATATGTCATAGTTGTGTTGACCCTCAGTCAACAATCTAGTTAACTCATATGTTACATTTGTGATGATAAGTGTCACGAGTGTGATGATTTCCTGTATTTCTTTTACTTTTGAAATATTTTTTTGATTTAGGTTCAATTTTCACTTATTTTGTTTTATCTCTATCATAGGATTTGAAATGAATTCAACACATATTAGTAGTGAAAGCTTATAAATTCATCGATAACTAAAGTATAAAATAAGAATATTACTATGATAAAAACATATATAAAATAAAATAAGTTTACATATGATCATTTATTGGTCAAGGTGTTCACTAATTCACCATGCTTCCATTGGACTAGATGGATAATGGACTTTTACTATGGTCCAATCATTCCTTCAACGTGACAGACACATTGTTACTGATCTTCTATATTTCCGTTTTAGTTTGCATCGATTTTTCAACTTATCTAAAGTTTTTCACAATAGCAGTCTTTTAATTTTTCTATAAAAAGCAAACAAATTATAAGTGCATAGCAATTAAATACATACATATATATATATATATGAGCTTTTGTACTCGCGTAAAGTATCGTTGCAATTTAGTTCGGCATCATATTTATTTGTATTCAATGTATGTGTTTTCTATTGTGTTTATTATGTGTTTTTATGTTCATTTGGTATGTAAGCGAGTGAGATAAATAAAACTATTATGTGATATTATTGGTCAAAAGTGTTTGTTTATTTGTTATATGCATTATTACATATGTAGGTTAAAGTGAAATGAAGAGATGCGATTAAAAGTGATATAAATTCAATGGCCAGGATTCAATTTACTTAGTCTTAAAGTGATAGAATGAAAAAAGGGATAAATACATGATAAAGCAGTATAGATTTATGAGAAGTTATCTTTCCCTTTGTTTGTGTGCAAATAAAGTTTTAAAAATTCAAAATCGATTTGCTACTGTCTTCACAATATAAAAAAAAACTCATTATGCTATATTTATTCTTTATTATATATAAAACAACAATTCATGATGTTTAATTATACTCATGTGACACCAATTAATAGTTGTCAAATATAAAAAAAATTCATATTTGTCATTATCATAATTTTTTTCACAATTGACTTTTCATGTCATTAAATTTAATTTCAAAATTAATAAAATAAATTAAATAAATTAATGATCATAATTAAATAAATTAATGATCATCATTCATTTTTTTTCCTTTGAATTTGTTGTATTAATACATTTAATATATTAGTTAACTGGTTGATCCATTTTTTCATACTTACTAAATAGTTAACTCTTAATTAATTAACTGTATGATTACATTGTAACTTGATTAACGCATAAATTTTGGATGATAACTTTTCAACTATATCATTAGAATTGTAGGAATATTTACTTTTGAATTATTTGTCATCTTATTTTGTGTGAAATATGATGTAACAATATTCAAATACAAGTTAACTCGAATTTTTAACAGGTTAGAATTGTATGCTTTTATAGCGATAGTATGATAAAAAATATTTGTTTTCTTGACTATTTCATTGTTTTATATGAAGTATTATGTAAGTGTAGACATTTATATTAGTAATATAGAAATGAAATGGATATAAAGAATTTATAACATTTGGTATATATAAATGATGTGTCACCAATTAGATATGGAAAAAGATGCAAAAAAACAAACCGGTATAATTATGACATTTCAATGTGTAACTTTTATTTGTATAACCTGTTTGTAATCATAACATTAACATTACTCATTATAATAAAAATGTATCATCTGATTACAAAATTTGTTGGAGAAATAATACTACTATTTGTAATATTTTATTTTAAATGAATGCAGATTTAGTAATTTTGTTATAGTAAATTCGTTGCAACGCACGAGTAATACCTGTCGTTTATACATGAAAAAGGTGATATTAATGTAACTGAGATCGGGTATCGATAGTATAAACATACGTTATTTAGACATCTACGAGGCTCTGCATAGCATTTAAAATTAGGACAAATATTACTGTACTACCTAACCCATCTTAACCAATTAATTATGAAACATATATTTTTGAGTTGTTACATAGAAAAATGTCTGAATGGGTACGGATAACGAGCTATCCTCATTATTTAAACATTGTCATTGTCATATTTTACAAGTTCATAACGCTTAAAATGAAAATGTGACATTTTACCTTTTTCTCTTTGCAACAGCCACTTGAAATGTGGACTATTGATTATATCTAAACTTTTTATATAATTCGTTTTTAATGAATGATTATCCAAAGATTAAATAAATAAACAAATATTTCATTAAATTATTTATCAATATAAACACCTTATTATCGTGTTTAGAGACGTGGTAGTAAACATGTTACATGATTTTTCAATTATACTTAGGTGCCAAAAGTAATGATACATATATGCAAAGAGTGGCTTTATAACACAAAGCAAATAGATAACAAATTGGAAGATATCAAACTCCATGCTAGATTCTTGTTATACAATATTTTAATTATTTAATTATATTTTTCAAAAATGATTGGTATTTATAGAATATATATGTACTAAAATATGTATAGAGACACAAAACAAAATTGATGATATATAAGCCGATACAAAATGTCTAAATTATCTGCAAATGTTGGTATGGAAGCTTGCAAGGGTGTTTGAAATGTATTTTTACAACATACACAAAAACTAGAAATAAACAATCAGTCTTAATAAAATTTGTTATACATGAAAACTTTTAAGGGCCATTTGTTATAAATTAAAAGTATGAGGGCTATAAGTAAAAATATATTTCGTTTCAATCAAGAGGCAAGCTTTTTGAATGGGGACACCATGAAAACATTCAAGAATCATATGAACACAAAAACCAGTAATAAAAATTATAAATTTAAAAACCCAATGACCCCCCCTCTCTCTATACATTCAATCATTCATTCATTCTTCCAACATTTAATCAATCTAAATCTACCACACAATAAAAATTCCATTTTCAGATCAAAACTAACAAAACACACCTGAAATTTGTTAATCACATGATCAAACTTGATCAGAGTTAATTAATATCTTCATTTCACCGTAGGTATTTCCGCCGGCGTGTTTAGATTCAACTACTCAATCCACCGGTCAGTTTTCTTCATTTTGAAAGTTCCTGTATAGATTTTGTTATTTCAATACAATAATTATAATGAACTCCTCTTCATCATCCAATTCGAGTTACGGAATCTCGAATTTCAACGAAACAAATCATGGTGTAGGGTTTAATTCACCGGCTATTAGTTCGGGTTCGAATGTTACACGATCAAGGGTCACGAAGAGTAGAAAACAAACATCTGCTTATAATCCTAATAAGTTTAATAATAGTAATAATTTATTGGATAGAGGTCTAGGGTTTAGCCAATTTAGGAGTCCGTATGAATCGGTTTTATTTGGTGTCAATTCTGATTATATCCTCGAAGATATGTTGAATTTGAAGATAGATACCAGTAAGGATTATGGTAATGTAAGTAAAGATAAATGGATTTTTGATGAATTGCCAAATGAAATTAGTAAGTTGAAGATTGAAAGTGAAAGTAATGTACAAATTGTACAGGAATCACAAGTTAATAATAATAGTAATGTGGCGGTTGAGCTACAAAATGAGATGAAAAAAATGAACATCAAAGATTCTACTGATGTTTCTACTGAGAGCGATAAGTTGAAAAGTTCGGTATATGATACCACATTTGGGTCAGCTTCATTCAAGAGTAAATCTGAAAACATGGCTGAGATTGGGTTTACAAGTAAATTGGGAGATATAGGGGCTCCGTCTTATGTAGAGTTTAAAACGTGCGATATGAAGAGTAATATGTTTTCTGGATTGAATAGATTTGAAGCTAGAAAAGAATTTGTTAAAGATACTACTAGGTCAAAGAAAAAGAGAGGAAAGGTGAAACCACCTGTTGTTAGTCAATCACGGGTTATAGAAGATTTTGGGTTTAATAGAAGAAGTTTGTCTGGAAATTCGGATACTTTTGAAGCGTATTCGCCGATGGATATTTCTCCGTGTGATGAAAAAATTGCAGATAGGTATTCCCGAGAAACTTCTGTGACATCAGAGGAGGGTTCACAAGTTAATGAACAAATTAATGTGTCGAGTGAATCACATCTTATGACATCAAATGTCACAACTGACGATGAAGTTTGTGAGACTGAAAGCTTTAAGTCTGCAAATGAGAATTTGGAATACAGTAGTGATAGTTTTGTTACAGCACTAGATTCTGATGTAAGTTCGACTGCAATTTCTGGGAGGCAAGAAAGTGTGTTCAATTTTGCTTCAAAGGCGGAAAATAGTAGTAATGGTAACTTTACCTTTGGTGCATCTTTGTCTAGTCAAAGTCAACTTCCATCGGAGACACGTCAGCATAAAAAGAAACTTCCTTTAAAAGTAGTTCATGATTCATACAGTTCCACATCTGCAGAGTTGTTCCCGATTTCGCGCAATTCTTCTCTTTTGTCTCCTGGGAAAGGCCTAAATGTTGATTTATCTACATCACGTAAAAAGAAGGATAACATAAACCTGGTAAATGGACAAGATTTTACGCAGGAAACAGTCATTAGTTCGTCATCCAGTAAATTAGCAGAGGAAGCCTGTGAAAAATGGCGATTGAGGTGTGAAAATCTACCTTATATTGTCTTGTATTTATTCATTTTTATTTATCAGTTAAAAATGGATATGTTAGTTTTAAAGCACTGGCAGTCTGACTGTATAGGTGGCAATGATGGGCAAAACATGATGGGATTGGACAAAACCATGACCACCTCTTGTAATTTGTTTTCTTGAATTTTACAAAATAATTATGTTCTTTTAACTATGGTCTATGGTTAGAATAACATACTTCTTCCTCTGCCCCAAAATTATTGTTCACATTTCTAATTTCATGGAAAGTTATAACTTTACCAAGTTCTCTCATTCTACCCAATCACCCATAATTGCACTTATCACAAATCTTAATATGGGGCACGCGTACAAAGAATAACATATTACATTCTTGAAACAAAAACAGGGTATAACTCATTCAGCTAACTAAGAACTGCATTTTTCCAATGGTAATCTAGTTTTAAAATAAAAAAATGTAGGATGTTTTGTGCCTGTTGAATATGTATTTTTGGTGATGTTCAACCCTTTTGATCCGCTTGACACACTCACCTTATTCCATTTTAACGATGTTTAAATTTAGCCATTTGATCCATTGGATGCCATATGACTGTTGGTGATTTTTATCAGGGGAAACCAAGCTTATAGTAATGGTGATCTGGCTAAAGCAGATGATTGTTACACACAAGGGTTAAACTCTGTATCTCAGAACGAGAAATCTAGAAGCTGCCTTAAGGCGTTGATGCTGTGTTATAGCAATCGTGCAGCAACTAGGATTTCTCTTGGAAGAATGAAAGAAGCTTTAGGGGACTGTCTTATGGCTGCTACCTTAGATCCTAACTTTGTAAAGGTTCAAGTACGAGCTGCACAGTAAGTCTCACTTTCTATATGAATATGTATGTTGTTAACTTATGAATAAATTAGTCATTACATTCATATGTATATCTGCTTGATGCTACTGCATTCTATTCATTTTTCTATATTTTTGAAATCCAGACCTTCAGTATAATTTGAACTTTAATTTAGAATTTTTTTGTTGTTAATATTTGTTTATATGCAGTTGCTACCTTGCTATGGGAGAAATTGAAAATGCGAAAACGCAGTATATGAAGTGCTTGCAGTTGAGAGTGGATAATAACGTGGAGACGAAAGTAATAGCAGAGGCCTCTGAGGGTCTAGAAAAGGCACAGGTAACATGCATTTTCTTTTCAGTTTAATTCCTACTCCTTCCATTACCAAAAATGCAATGTTGACACGGACACACAGTTCAATAGAATGTTACTATCGGGAAAGTATCTAAAATTTAGTTGGTAACTGGCAAAAGAAGTAACAAAACTTACTGGAAAGAAGCTGCAACTGTTTTAACCTTCTTCTACATTTTTACTTGTCCAGAAAGTGGCGGAGTGCATTAAGCAATGCACTGATCTTTTCCAAAGACGATCTTCTGAAGACTTGGAATGTGCATTGAGAGTTATTAATGAAGCGTTGCAGATCAGTACTTGCTCAGAGAAATTGCATCAGATGAAAGCGGAAGCCCTTTTCATGGTTAGTGTTACGTTATTATTAATAACCCCTATGGGCTGGCCTAGTAGTCATATCCCATGGCCTTGTGTTCAATGTCACTTGAGGTTTCAAGTCTGATATTTGCTGGGTGTTAAGTGTTTCCTTGAAGGTGCCTACACTTATTGTCAAGAAGCGAAAAATTAAAGGTGGCGAGTTTGACATTTACTTATGATTGGGTCGATTTGGGTTAGTAAACGAACCAAAGTAAAAAAGAAAAAAAAAAAAAGAAGAAAAAAGAAATAGTTAAAAAACGAAATTGGCCAAAATGCCAAATGGGTTGAAAGTCTCCTATATGGTATTATCAGTGTACACGACTTAATATAGTTTTTGTAATAATATTTAATACACTAAAATTTAAGACGAGTCACAAGTTTGGACAAGGTGGTTGACCTGAAACAATTCTGACCACCATATATTATTCGTTTTTACCTTAACGATTTTTGACTTGTGACCTAATAACCTGCGACCTGCCCATTTTGTCGGCTCTACCTTAAAATTGAGTGGTTCATGCAAAGGGGTGTGTGCATGAACTCAAGGATTTTTTGGGTCAAATAGATACAGTGGTGATTGAGTTCTCGTTTGATTTTGCAGTTGAGGAGATATGAACAGGTCATACAGGTGTGCGAGCCGACTTTTACTCTTGATGAAGTCAAATCTACCTCTTCACCCGGGCTATGGAAACCACAACTTATAGTTAAATCCTACTTTTATTTAGGAAGGCTGGATGATGCTCTTGAATTTATCAACAAACAAGAGAATTCAGGCCATTTTAAAGAAAGGTATCGCTTTACCCCCCTTTTCTCAGTTATGGAAATGCTACACGATAAACCCTAGAAGACTTGTTTTTCCTTCTTTTCTGTTCATGTGTTTTTCTTCAACGGATTTGAAGCAGACAACACTAAAGTTGATATTCTTGTGTCATTGATTCCCAGGGCAGTAAACACGATTCAGGAATCAGCAATACCTTTAGCTGATACAATACGTGAGCTTTTATTTCGTAAGGTATGGGTTTAACACAATAAAAGATGCTCAACGTGCAAACAAAATTATTTTTGCAAGCTTTCAATCACAATATACTTTCTGACCTTGTTTTTGTCCCACGACTAATTGTGCCTTACTTTCCAAAAGCATTCATACTTGAGCTTTACCCTATTATTGGCATATAAAATCCTTTATGTTATAAGCAATTGATGCACAATCTATTACTGAGAATGACATACATTATACAGTGGGTCTTTATTCGAACGTTATATTTAGGGAGAAATATGATGGCTACTAGATAGACCATCAAATTTATCATTCAATGATGTGGGATGATTATATGGCATGAAGGGAGGACAACTCAGTTTCAGCATGGTTATGTTCTTTTCCTTGAGTCTAAACAGTTGATGCAATTTCCAACCTGAACAATGACTCTTGACCACTAACTTCAAAGCTTTGAACAGAGGTAGCATAAGTTCTGTCCATCATAATTAGTTCTATGATTCTGTGGGCAGACAGCAGGAAATGAAGCATACAAATCAGGAAAGCATGCAGAAGCAGTTGACCAATACACTGCCGCCTTATCGTGCAATGTCGAATCTCGTCCATTTGCATCAGTATGCTTTTGTAACCGAGCTGCAGCATACAGAGGTTTGGGTCAAATCACAGATGCCATTGCAGATTGCTGCTTAGCTATAGCCCTCAATCCGAACTATCTCAAGGTTTGTGATGTAACATAGATATGTCACAAGATTTGTAATACAATGACCGACCCGCGGGATGCCCTTGTGTTGTACCCCTGCCAAGTGACCTTTGACCCAGTGGTATCAATTAGAGGTGGCATGATGGTGGATTGCTTAATGGGTCAAAACAGGCTTGGTTGAGACTGGTCATCTAATGTGCAGATGTAAACAGGCCGGTTGAGGTTGACCCATAAACAATCTCTTAGAAAGATATAAAAAATACAAACAACTTAAGCGGTTTCGTGCATTAAAAGTAGACTTTACACTTTGGACTGCTGTTCTGAAAAAAATAGACTTTGGACTGCTTTCAACCCATTTGGTCTGGTCGACCCAATGTACCCTTACCGAAACAACTGATTTATTATTATTATTATTAGTAGTAGTAGTAGTAATTTATTTAATTTTCATTTGACCGGTTTGAGATAAAACACAACCAATTTATAATCATTAGAGTCGCAACTACCACAAGCCTGCAATTGTGAGGTCGAGTACAACTGTCTGTAGGGGCATGCTGACCATCTCATAAACACATGATGTGTTACATTAGTAGCATTCTTGCACCCATTTCACTCATGAACACAACCATTCCCATCTTCATATAAGACCATTTTCTCTTTATTAATTTGCAAGATGTGGTAAAAGATTATGACTTGATTATAAGGATACTAATGCAGGCACTATCTAGACGAGCCAGCTTGTATGAGATGATTAGAGACCATGGACAGGCATCAAAAGATCCGCAGAGACTGGTCTCTCTTCTAACAGCACAGGTGGAGGAAAAGGGTGATCTGTCCGTAGTATCAGATAAACTAAGCATTATGAATGAGCTAAAGCAAACTCGACTACAGCTTTCAAATGTTGAAGAACAGTCAAGAAAGGGGATCCCATTAAATATGTACCTCATTTTGTAAGTTATTTTCAACATGCCTTATAACATTATAACGTTATAAAGTGTGTCTTTTATGAAGTGATGAAGATTTGTTTTGAACTTTACAGGGGGGTTCAATCCACTGCTTCAGCACCGGATATTAAAAAGGCATATAGGAAAGCTGCACTCAGACATCATCCTGATAAGGTTGGACTGAACTTCTGAAATATTGGTAGAGTTGAGGCGGCAATTTGACTCATTACTTATGAATGTGTCGATTCGATGTATATTTTATCTCTAACGGGTCAAACAAGTGTAATCGATATTTTTAGTTAAAAAGGAAATGGGTCGAATGCGCAAATAGTGACCAACATTGTATTTTGCTTATGAATAGTTGCCCAAAAGGCTGAAATGTATTTTTGATCAATCTAGCAGAAGTGTTTTGGGTCAACTCAACATGCACTATAAGTTATCCGTTACCTAACCCACCTAACCCACAGTAGAGAAAATTGGGTCTTCGCCTTCATAACAATCATGTTTTGACGATGCAGGCTGCCCAGTCACTCGTTAGAAGTGATGATGGAGATGATGGGCTATGGAAGGAAATAGCTGAAAATGTCCACAAAGATGCTGATAGGCTTTTTAAAATGATTGGAGAAGCATATGCTGTTCTTTCCAACCCTTCTAAAGTTCACTCTCACTCTCTCTCTCTCTCTTTCTCTCCCTACATATGCATGTATTTTTAATTTTTATGACATGCATCTTAACTTGTTCCATTGTTTTTTCTAGAGGTCACGATATGATGAAGACGAAGAGGCGAGAAAAGAAGCCAATAAATTTACTAGAAGCAAGTCATCAAGAATGGCTACAGATGTCCAAAATTCTGTGTTTGAGCGAAGTGGGAGCCGACGTCAATGGCAGGATTCTTGGAGACCCTACAGCAATACCCAGCCTACAGATTCAGAAAAGACTGGTTCATCGTATAGGTATTCTAAATACTAGTAATGGGTTTCAGTAACAAACATCGAAAATTCCAGAAGTCCAAGCTTTAAAGGGAGTGTACAAGTCAACCATGCATGGCGATTGGCAATCATGGTTTCAGAAAATTAAACGACTTTGAGGATATATATATATAGGAAGTTCAATGGAAAGTTGTGTGCTCTTACCCGAGCCTCTAAGGTTGAGGTTTTCTGGTGAATGACTTTTTGCTTTGGTGTGAACAAACTGTGTTTACTCTGTTAGAAACTTGCTAACACAGTTGAGTATGCTGGTTAACAGAGGGAATGTTGACTGACTTGTATTTTAGATCAAGCGGCCTGTTGTATGACTGATGCATTAATGGGTCCTACCACGAGCCTTCACTAGATGATAATGTGTGCCTGTGTGGTGTCTATACTGTATTGCGAGTTCCTACAGGATCCTGACAATAGAGCACCGTTTTTTAAATGTTTCAGTGACATGTATTTAGCGATTTGTTAACGCATAGGTTTCTTGTGGTAATGAATAAATAGCATTGTTGTTGTATTGTACAATCAAGTCTCAACTTTTCTGTAATAAGATGTGGTGTATGGTGAATCTGGAGAAATTTGTTGAGATATCACACATATATTCCAAGTCCAAGCTCCTTAGGATTTGTTTCCACCATCCATGGAGACCTGCAGACATAAAATAATGAAAGACAAATTTCTTTAGCTTTTGCAGAACACATCTTTTATTTTCCTATTATTTAAAAATTTAAACTTTATTCAAGAGTTAATTTATTGGAAACCATTTAATGTTGCCCCTAATAATTTGTTTGTACATTCACAAGGGTGGTCACAAACTGAAAAAGAAATATGATTTCAACCTTTTGTTTTTGGTAAAATGACCACCAGTTGTTCATTAAAATATAAATAATTGCTTATAACCATGCATTTATATGACTTGATTCAAAAATTATATTTACTACTACTTACGGTGGATTAATTTAAGTTCTCTTGGAGTTAAAATGCAAAACATTTTACCGCCCATTTAGCCACCTCCAATAGATACACATAGGTGTGTCTAAACATGCATACATACACACATGCGTATGCATGCGCGACACAAGCATGCATAACTGCATATCTATATATATATATATATAGGGGAAGGATCCAAAGGGAAGCATCAAAATTTGGGGAAGGAGGGAAGCAAATCTTAGCCCTTGATTTTTTTATAAAAAAAACATTTTTAACATTCATCACCAATGAATGTTAAATTTTGAAATTATTTGTAATTTTTAAAATTCATTTATGATGAAATCAAGGGTTGAGATTTTGCTTCCCTCCTTCCCTAATTTTTTTGCTTCCCTCTTGATCCCCACCCTATATATATAAAGCTTCACTCTTTTGTAAATTTCTTGAAGCCAAAAAGTAATTAAGGTTCACAATTAGAAATTTTATGTGAAGCCAAAAAAATAATAAAGGTCACAATTAAAAGTTTATGTGAAGCAAAAAACAAAAAGCTTCACTTCTTTGTAAATTTTTGTGAAGCCAAAAGATAATGAAGGTCCACAATCAAAAAAATTTGTGAAGTCAAAAAATAATAAAGATTCACAATTAAAATTTTATGTGAAGAAAAAAATAAGGTTTAACAAATAAAAATAATGAAAACCGAAAGTGTTCTCACCCTTTTTTTTTAACATTGTGTTCTCACTGGATCTCATGCCTATATGTATATATATAGATGGAGGTTCAAATGAGAACCACATAAAAGTTGAGAACTCGTACATTACAAAGGGAAGGGAAGAATAGTACTTGTGCATTGCGAAATTAATTGTTCCTTGTGCAGCTCGTTCAAGCAGAAGTTCTCGCGCCTCAATGGCTATCCCTTCAGGCTATACAAATGAAATGGAAACTCGTAATGCATAGAAGCATAGGAACTTTATGAACTAGTTTATGTTCCTGTCGTGCTGTAATGTATACCTCTTCTGGAAACCATACGCCTGGTTGCGTGCTGCCCTCAAGAACAGCAAGAGCAAATGCAGATGTCGAATAGCCAACTGATCTGGAAAGCATTTAACCACATAAAATACAGATTTGTTAATAAGGTCCCAGGCATAGAGGAGGCAATTTCAAGCCATTATATGGGAACATGTCAATTCTGGTTGCATTTTACTGATAAACGGGTCAACGAATACAGTAAAAAAAAACTAAAAATGAAACTATTCGAGCGGGGCAGTGAGTCTAAATTTGCCTGATATGTACTCAAATGCTTACAACGTCCTACAATGTTTTGTATATAAGAAACTAATTCAATATAACTCTAAAATATAGTTTCCGTTTTCATATTTAATTCAATATAATTTTAACAAGTGGCTATCAATTATTCCACAAGAAGTCCTATATAACTTACACAGAAAGTCTTTTATGGCTGAAAACACCAATTGTATGCTTTCCGCCTGAACACTCCAAATCAACCTACTCAAAAGAAGAAAAGAAATATAAAGTTACAGTAGCTAAATGGAGATTGTGAACGTCTTATGAATGGAGATGATTTTCTTAAGGGAAAAGGTGATTTGAGTGAGTTACTCTCAGTGAGACGCGCTCTCCAGCATAGCCATCTATCACACGAACGACTGGATCAAATAACCGAACCATCTCTTGTACTTTGCTTCTGTCTCTTAGGACTTCCTAAAATATTGGAAGGAAACATGTAAGATGAATGTGAGAGCCTTTTTAAGTGATGTCTAACCAAAGTTGTTGATTTCTATAATTTGGAATGTTAACCAACAGTTTTCATGATAGGGTAAAAGGTGGAGGCTTCCAAATTCTAGAGTGTAAGAAACTGTAAGACCAAAACAATCATTAATGATCAGAAGTAACTATCCGAGATAGATTTTGAACATGATATGGTATCTAACAGACTGAAATATCACTTGCATACAGAGCAGCATCTCTATATTAATTAGAGGTGGGAATATCAACTCAATAACTTCAATAACTTGCAAATACACCAATTCAGTTTATGCTATATCTTCAACGGCTCAAATGGTTGAATAAATAAAGTTAGCTAAAAAGAAAAACGGGTCAAAAGTCGCCAAAGTATATTTTTTAAAGCATTGAACATTTGAACCTTCTATATCGTTTATTCAAATACTTAGATTGTCAGTGATATTATATGAATTTCCCCTCGTACTGGACAGACTGATTATTAATCTTTCAGTTTTTGGACTGGCCCTCATACCCATTTGGACCTGTACAAACAGAATTACTTGTATTGACTCAAACCCATTACCCAACTAGCCCGACCTTCCCATTTTGCCACCAGTTTAGAAAAATGGATTGCGATCTTCATATGCACATCTTACAGAAGGAATGAAACGTGTCATTGCGTCCATTGCCCAGTTCCAGAAAAATGGTGCAGTTCCAAATCGAGCACTGACAGTTGGAACTTCTAGGATCTGATGGGTGCTAGTCACCTCTGGCAAATTCCTGGAAACAAGAAAGCTTTCATGAGTAAGATAGCAGTCAAAGTCCCATGTTATGTGGTTCATGTGTTCACACATGGCAGTTTTGCTGATGGATAATGAAGGCAGAAATCCAAAACTTACAAGAGATACACATCTTTCTTTCCAATTCCTTTTCCGAAGTCAATGTTGACCATTCCACTATATGGCCTTAATTTGATTTTTTCTCCTATCAAAATAATTGCTTACTGGTTAGCATCATGAAATATGAATAATTATACTTCAAGAGAAGCATATACATTAGAATAAATATAACTCTACAAGTTCCCTATCAAGCAAACCTTTATTATATGCAATAACCTCCTCTCCTAGAAGTAAAAAACTAGTGGCTAATATTGTTGGGCCCGCACCGCCAGTTCCTGCTGTGTAGTAGTAGAATCTGAGACAAGCATGTCATTATATGATAATTGCTATTAGTTTATATTGGAGTTGTACAATAATATATGCACCTGTTACTACTTTTTCTTAGACAATATATTTAAAATAAAAAATATAACAACTTCATAACGAAGGAACAATTACAAGATGTGTAATACCTCAGTCGTTCAGGCTCACCCTTATTTTCACCTTTTGCAACACGTACTAGCTCTGCTGCCATCACTATCAGGATAAATAGGTAATGATTATGTTAATATGTAATGTGCACAAATTTTACGAGTAAAAATCATCTTTGGTTATGCAATCAGATGTAATAAAACGAATTCATGTAGGCATCCTAGTAAAAGATTTGTAACTTTGTACCGTTGCTCACTCCTGGATAGATTCCGCCAGTAGTTATTGCTGGAACTTTTGCAGCCAATGCTTCATTCATAAATGATTTTGCACGTAACGCGTAATTTGTATCATCGCACACGTCGAGATATGCTGTCTGACACCAGACGAAGATTAGTGACAAAGTGAAGTTAAATAAAAAAATTTGGGCTACAGGTATTCTTGAACTTTGAGAACTATAGAATACAATAGATTCAAGAAATCTTAAGAGTTAATTTTACCTTGTTCTCACCTTGGCCCGTATAGCAGCTTCCAGAACTCTGCAATTCTCTGTTTGTTGGAATGGCCCTGCAGCATGTATCACAAGATCGACATCTGCAGAGGTAGAATGTGCACATGACAAAGTTTTAAACAGATAGGCAAAGATTCCAGTGTAGACGATTAATATCAGGTAGTAGGCACAATGCAAAACTTTTCATATATTTCAGAAGAGCTAACACACCAGCCAAAGCAGACTCCAGTGATTTATCGTCATTTATATCGAATTCAGCAAACTCGGCGTTCTTCCCAAGTGTATCCACCATACTAGCACCTTTTTCCCTGGAACACGAAATTATATTCCGCATACAAGTTATAGTGTTATACAAGTAAATATACTAGGAAAAATACACTTAAGGAAAACTTTAAACGAACAAATTCCTCCCAATCGTTTAGGTCAACAACTGATCTTAAAGATATTTGTAAAAATTGCGATGACATAAATAAAGTCTGATGATTAATTACTTCTCTGTATGAAAACAGTTCACACTAGTAAGTGCCTGAAGTATATATCACAAAACATATAGCTATTATTCTATAGTTTTTTCTATTATAATGCACCAATGTTCAACATTTCAACAGTTTAAGTTTAGTACAAAAAATCTTGAACCTACATTTGCCTTAGATTAAGGCCATCCGATGTGAAATAGAATTGTAATTACAAGTTAACCTTAATTTTCTAATAATAATTTTTCATTTACAATTTTTGTAATCAAAACACACCGATGTTTTTAGAGTTTAAGTTTAGTACAAATGAAATCTTGACCCTTCACTTGTTTTACATTAATCAACGTCATCCGATGTGAAACTGAATTGTAATTGAAAATTATATCTAAACTTTCTAATACTAAGTTTTCGTTACAGCTTTTGCAATCAAAACGTATTAGCTTGGAGTGTGTATTTCGGTTATAGACGTCCAGTTTTGGTAACAACGTTAATAACCTCCTTTAATGTGTTTAGATTCTATATGGCTGAAATCGACAAAATCTATTGATGAACATATGAATATCGATTAAGATCTCTTTAAGTACTTTTAATGAGCATTGATTGATTCATGTAAGAAATATAACACAAAAGAATCTTTTTCATTTCATCTCTCTTACACTTCGTATACTGCTGCAGAGCCCAGGTGCTATGCTAGAGAGTATATATGTGTGTGTATGTGTATGTATATGTATATGTATATGTACTAGCAGGATACCCGACCTATGCGGTGGAATTTGTTATTCTAAACAACGTCGGTTATAATAGTATATTCACGTGGCATGTTTGGTGTGACGATAAAGAAAGTTGGCAAAGACTAACAAATGAGAAAAAAAAGTTGGTACGTAATCCATCGTTTAGTAATTTGATCAAAAAAATATGTCTAATTTAGACATCTAATATCTATTTTTCAACATGTTAAGATAAAAGAAGATACACATTGTCTGTTAAGGATCTATTGTAAATTTTAATCAAATAATTTGGTTTGATTTATTATTTCTTTTAAATAATAATAAATACATATATAAAACAAGAGTTGATTTAATTTATTAGTTTCCATATTCGTGTACTCCGATATTAGTAATTAGTGTAAGTGATATAAAAGTAATTTCCCATTTTCAAACTTTTAAGCATTAAGGCTTAAACGCTAAATGCTTTAGAAGTGGTATATATTGATATTGATATTCATGTTGATATGCATGTACATATATCACTTACATCACGAATACGGAATACCGCTGCACGCATCAAACTCACATTAACTGGATTTTACTGTACAGTTTTAATCGGTACGAACGTACTATATCAAACAGTGCCAAATTAAAGACGATTACTTTCTAAATATTAGGGGATTTTAATTTGGAAAGGAAAGCAAAACCTGTTGCGACCAGCAATGACGATGCGGAGGTCAGGTGACAGCTTAGAGAGAGCGATGGCGGTGGAACCACCGACTCTACCGGTTCCGCCGAGGACCAGAACCCTAGAATTGACGGTTTCCGATGGAACTGCGGCGGAAGATACCGTCGGAGACCTAATTGCGCTCCAATGGCGCATACAGGCACACGCCATATCTTTCACTTCAATTCTATCTGGAGTTCGTTACAGAACGTCTGGATAACGGCCTAAGTTAAAGTATTGATTAAATTTAAATACTTATATTAATTAAATACTTATATCAGGAACATATCAAATTCTGTCTTTTCCCTTTCAATTAAGTCATAATTAATTCCATAAATTAATTTTAAATATATCTTTTTTATTATTACTTCATCATTTTATTTTAATTAATATTGAATGATAGAAAGTTCAAATAAAAATAAATTTTTTCAGAATGAAAAAATCAATAAAAGAGCTCAATTTAAAAAACAAATATTTTCCTTCACATTTTTTAAAATTGAATATTTTAAAAATGATTAGTCAAAAAATTATAAAAACTACACTATAAAAACTAATATTTTATTTTCTTCGATTAGACATCTCACATGATATACTTTCAACGAAATTTTTTTCTTTATTTTTTAGTGAGTTTTGAAAACTTCTAATTACCTATAACCAATAAAAATTTAAGTGATTTTATATAAATAATTTAATTACTAAAATTTCTATGTGTAATCCTGCATAATCGTAGAGAAAATAAACTAGTTTAATTTGTATAAGAAAAATTATACTCCATATTAGTTTAACGTAAAAAATAAATTTTAATAATAGTATTCATAAAGAAATCATATTTGCAACTATCGCACTAAATTTTTAGTCAGTTTAAATTACATATGTCAAGAATAATATAATATAGATCATCGTGCAATACTATTTGATATTGTTTTCATTCTTTTTAATAATTTAGACTAGTTATTTTAATTAAACTAAAAAGTAACCAACGGATTTGATTATAGAATTCAAATAACCTTTTGTTTATTTTCAAAATAAAAGTGATATATATACTTAAAATTAAAATGTTTATTTAGATATTTGCCTAATAAAATGATTGTAGCATATTTTAAGATGATAAGTGAATTTAAGAAATTAAAAATAAGTAGAATTAATGTAAATTTAACAAAAGAGAATGTGATGTAACTAAATGTTCGATAAATGGAACTTAAAATGATCTCGTAATATAAAATAATGTCATATTTATGATATTTGTTGATGAATGCAAAAGTTTGAAAATTCAACCATACTTCTCCGTTTTAATGAGTGTGATGTAGTGTTTGAAAGTTGACTCACGTTACACATATAAATATCGTAATAAGTGGAATAATAGTTTTGGTTATATAATCGTTACTGTATTTGTTAAAGTATAAATAATATTATATTATTAATATTCACAATAACAAATGCAAAATCATTCCACTGTGATATGAGGTATTCCTTGGATTGTTTATTCGTTTAGAATGATTTAGAGTTAAACATTACTTGAAAGGGATTTGCTAATTGTTACGCTTAATCCTTTCATGTTTAACAATCTAACTCATATTATATAATCTATTCATTCATGGATTCATGGATATGATGAGTTCCAAAATGAAATATTTGTAAACATGACAAGTTTGTTAACAAATTCCTTTTTAAAATACAAACAACTATAAATTTCTCAAAGAACCCAAAAAGTCTTCCTATCAAATAAGTCACAATCATCCGAGGGTAGTAGCAACACCATGGTCCATAAATTGAGGTACCAACTTCATATATCATTTTTTTATGGTTAAAGATACAATAACTAAAAGGAAATATATAAACTGAATTTATATTTATATTTATATTATATTTATACATGAAGAAAAAACTCCAAATCAACTTTAGAAGAAAAGGACTAATGGAAGAAGAAATGGCACATGCAAATAAGACTTCAAGAGCAGTATAATATTATGTTTTAGTACTAGATAGAGAGTATAAATATGTAAGCCTACAGGAATAAAAGGATCATCGATCCTATGCTTTCCTTTTTCCATGCACTTGTAATATAATACCATGCATCAATAAAACTCCCATCTTTTCCTTATAGTTCTCACGAACACCTACTATGGTTAATTTTATTTCTTCCTTATACAAGTAAAACCTCCATCTACATCCATATTAGTCATCTATACACCTAACGTAGGAAACGAAACTAGGTTGTGTTGAGTGTTGTTGAAGGAGCTACAGGGAAGTTACCTATTGCTATAATAGGTTGGAGTTGAGATGCTCGTTAAAAGTCTCGTAGTATAACCCGACTACACTTCGGTCAAAAAAGAAGACAGGTACGGAAGCATGTTGGACCCTTTACTTGTGTAATCTTGAAATAATATTAACCTGTAAGATTATCCATGATGATTATAAGGAATACTTTAAATCAAAAAGTTTAGTTTTTATTAAAATTATACGACGTATACATGCCCTAAGATAATGTTTATAATTTTTATTTTCTTCACTAGTATGCTAGATTTTATATTTAATTATTTAGATAATCAATTAATTGAGTTAGTTATTTTGAACCGACAAAATATATCGGTTACATCCTTATTTGGTAATATTTATATATTATGTATAGCAAAATAAGATTTTAGTTAAGTGATCTACGAAAGTTATCCCTAATATATAATAGCATAAACGAACTTGAAGACATTTAACTTTGTTAAAAAAGAAATGTATCTAATTAATTCACTTAGTGAGTATTATCTATGTTCTAAATTTATTGCTACAGTCATATATTGTTTTAATCGAAATAATTAGTCGCATCTATATTTCAACCAATTGGAAAAAAATACAATTTAAAGATCAAAGTTATTGTTGGCATACAGTAAATATTGAACTATTATTAGACTACTATTTTCCGTGGATAATAAATTATAAAAGTTGAGTATTATTTACTTTTTATATTATATTATATTATATATTATATATATTATGAATTAATATTAATATTTATTATTTATTATTTAATTATATTAATATTATATTATATTTTTTCCCCTACTTAACCTTCAACACCAATTTCTTCCCTTTGTCCACAACTCCACCCCCAACAAGTCTTGTCCCCCTTTTATTTTTTCCAATCGTTTCACTCCAAAAATTCTTTTACAATAGTGACAAAAACCCTAATTATCCCCATCATATTAGTCTCCCATATACATACACAATCAAATCAAATATACACATACAATTACAATACAATTCTCTCATCGTTCATCACTCCATATATACATATTTTGCCCTTACATTCATATGTCTTCCATTGCTGTGGTGCTCCATCATCATTTTCTTCGTTCATCCGTACAACGGCAGTCTTCTGTTAAGCTACAGCATGTTCACAACTTCTTCAGCTTCTTATTGACGCTATCATCTCCTCAAGATGACTGAACACAACGTAATTCACTTCTTTATATTTTTATGTTTTCTGTATGTTATTACTACTAATGGTGTATGTCATTGGTGTATCTTCTGTTTATATCACTATAATTTACTGTTTTTACTTATGTTTTGGTACCTGAGTTTAGAAATTGTTTGATTTATTGAAATGTTAAGTTTATTTTACTAATTTGTATGTTATCAGTGTTAGCTTCTGTTTATATCATCATGAGTTCACTGTTTTTGTTGGTGTTTTGATACTTGAGTTTAGGAATTCCTTGATTGATTGAAATTTAAGCTTATTTTGCTAATTTGTTTGTTATCAGTGTTAACTTCTATTTATATCACTATGAATTATCACTGTTTTTGGTGAAGTTTTGATACTTGAGTTTTGTAAGTATTTGATTGATTGAAATGTTTAGTATATCTGACTTATCAGTTTTACTTATGTATCTTTGTTTCCTTACCTTTATTATCATGTGTGAACTTATCCTTATTATATGTTATACCATGTTCATTACTGTCAGGTGTTCGTGTTTGGATCATTTACAGAGGATGAGATAAAATCCCTGCAGAGTACCCCAAATGAGAATGATGTACAGTTTATGTTTGGTTCTTTGGACTCTGACACTCTGAGATCTGTGGGCTTCTTCAACGACAAACCAAGGGAGATAGAAATTTCCAAAATTCACCAACCATCAAAGCTGGTAAAGAAAAGGGACGCTGATGAGATTGTTCATACTACTGCAAAAGAATCACAAAATCTTTTCTCAGTTATACATAAAAATGGAAATATCCATGATTCAAGTTCTCTTTCCTTTAGCAATGGAATGAAATTACTGGAACAAAAAGATGTAGAATTACCTGTATCATTTGTACCCGGAAGTGTTGGTGACACTGAAGCTGTGACTGTATCATCATTGAATGAAGAACAAGTAGCTTTTGTCAGGTCATTTGAAGCTCTGGGCTTGAATGATACTAAAAATAGTGTTCTGACTGCATCGAATGGTCTGCATACAACTTCAACTGAGTTACTACCTCGAGGCTTAGTCAACCCAGGAAATCTGTGCTTTCTGAATGCAACTCTTCAGGCACTTCTTGCTTGTTCTCCTTTTGTACATCTCTTGCAGGAGCTAAGAATACGCAATATACCCGAGGTATACTACAATTCCCATGTTCTTGTGAATATAAGGCTGCAAAGGAGCCGAGCTCAATTTTGAGTCGACCATCTTAGGCTAAGCTTTAAGTTGATTTGATAGCTCGACAAGCCTTCCTGATGCAACCTCAAGCTCAGATCGAAGGAAGATTTGAGCTCGTTTCATTAGCTCAAACTGCTCTAAAATGTTTATTCGAAGCCATTCTCAATTAAGCAAGCTTGATTGCAATCAATTCTAGAACTTGATATGCTTCTAGTTGGACGAGTTCAAGTTGATTCCTAGCTTGAATAAATTGGTCAAAGCTCAAGTTGTTTGCAGCCGTAACTGTATATACATACATATGTGTACGCATATATATTGACTTGCATATTTCATAGAGCTCGATAAGATTCGAGTTGGAGTTTTTTTATAAGCTCCACTCATTGTGTTTTCTCGAGCTATTTTATCGTTCTTGAATGGGCTAGAGTTGAGTTTGAGCTTGAGTAAATTGATAAAATCGTAACTCGTTTACAGCCCTACGTGTGACCATGATGCGATTGAAAGCCATTTAAGCGATGTTTGTGTGTGTTGTACTATTGAAATTCCGCTCATTGTGTTTTTACTCTGTTTTCAGATTGGGTACGCAACCTTACGTGCGTTTGTTGAGTTTATATCTGGATTTGACATGCCATCTGACATCCACTCAAAGAAAAAAGATGACATTCTTCTGGAAACTGGGAAGCCTTTACGAACTGTCATGTTTGAACCTGTTCTGAACAACTTCTCCCCAGATATGCCAAATAGCTTTTCAGGAAGACCAAGGTTTGTGTGTTGCAACTGTTGATAGTATCTGGATAAGATATCATATGTAGGCATGTAGCTAAGCTATTATAAGAATGCATTGTACTTATATTTGGTAGGCAAGTTTTCTTTATGTTGCCCTCTGGTGCTAAATTGAAGTTTTTCCAGGCAAGAGGATGCTCAAGAGTTCCTAAGTTTTGTCATGCATCAAATGCATGATGAATTGCTTAAATTTGAAGGAGGACTTTCCCTTGTTAATGGGGGAAAAGTTTCATTGGTCTCATCAGTGAGTGATGAAGATGGTGATAGTTGGGAGACAGTTGGACCAAGGAACAAAACTGCAATTACTAGAACACAAAGTTTTATTCCATCTAAGTTGAGTAAGATTTTTGGAGGACAACTGAAAAGTGTTGTAAAGGCAAGAGGTAAGTTAGTTTTAAGGTACCCCTTGATTACTAGCCATATTATGTGCTTGTATACTACATTTTTATATCTTCCCCCCAGACCCTACACACCCTGAATATGTGTGTGTCTGTGTGTGTATGTTTGTACATCTGTGTGTGGGACTGTGGTCATATGTATTATTATATCACTAAAAGTTTCAACGCTCAAAGTATGCTTGCTAAGCCGCCTTTGTGTCAATTATCGGAGCACATTTTGTTTGAGCTTAAGTTCGAGACTAAGTTTTACAAGCATAGTGTATACTTCAGCATAGCTATCTTGGCTTATGCTAAATAAACTTACAAATTTGATTAGAAAAGGTATTTCCTTGAGTTGAATATTTAATTTTGCTGAGAATATTGAAAATTCTCACAACAATTTTCTACTCCAGTAAATCACCTTAATATATGTTACTGCTGGTTGTTGATTACAATTGATAAGTTCTCACATTTTATATAATCATCACAACTTCTAATTTATTATTAAGAGTGTGCACTTAAATGGGATTGAAGAACTAAATTTTCCTCTATCTCTCTATTGCTTTGGTTTTTGTTTATGTTGGTTTGTTAAAACATCTGACTTTAGGAGCTTAGATGTGGAAGTGATGTAATTCTTTAAAATGCAATTTTTGGTTCCTGCAGTATGACATTTTATATTTTATAATCTGAATATAAGCAGGTAACAAAGCCTCGGCTACTATACAACCATTTCTTCTGCTCCACCTTAATATATGTCCAGAGCCTGTCCATACAATAGAGGATGCACTTCATAGTTTTTCTGCACCAGAGATGCTCGAAGGGTATCGTGCATCATCAGCAGGAAAGGTACCATACTATACTTCGTATGTGGTGTAAAATTAATAATACATCCTTCCTTATCGCCATCACTTGGTGATTGATTACTATAATATTGTTGCCCACCTCTGAACACACCTGAGAATGTTACTCTCTGAAAGTTGATTTTGTTGGCACCAATAAAAGAGGAATGCAGGTCATATGTTACTCTCTGAGAATGTTGTCTTTGATGAATGACCAGCTTATCCCCACATCTGAATCAGTTTACCTGACTTCTCCTCTAGTTCTCCCACCCCTTTTTAGAACACATTCTTTTGTTATGGCTTCTTACATCTTGTACATCTTGCAGTTTTGTGTTTTATAATTGCTTAGGATTGTTTGTACTTCAATTTATTGTACTTCAGTGTGTTGTAATTTTTTACAATCTTTTTGTTCTCCAAAATTGTTTTGAGGAGTGCAAACAATTATTAGTTGTCAAGAGCTTCAATAATAACATGATGAGCAACATAATATGCAAAAAAGATATGGTAAAGATTTACTGTTTGGTATTATTCCTACAGTTGTTTGAGAACCCCTAGGAGATAGATATAGTCTGCATCACTAGATTGTTTGACGTTATCCTTGAGATAATGAGGATATACTGGATGAATGGATGAGGAGTAGCTCAAACGTCTACAAGACTAAAGGAGCAGGCTATTCTGCATAGGGGTAAAAGCTGAAGCCTGAATTTGCTAAGGAGACTAATAAAGTAGGTTTCTTTTCTATTAAACAAACAATTGAGAGGTGTAGGATGACATTAAAAGGAGTAGCATTTAAAACATGGTTACCGATCTATAGAAAACTTAGTAGGGTGCAAATATAGGTGATATAATGGGTCTTTTAGTAGATGGAAATCTTAAGAATTCATAGCAGGCTAAAGTGAATCATATTGAGATGTGAAATAATTACTAATGCGTTGATAATTTGAACACCTTACATAGAGCATTCGAATTTACTGGTGTGATACTTCAAGGCTCTGAGCTCCATTAGACAAACCACTTAGGGACAATAGAGTTGACTATATACTGGAAGAGTAAGCTTTCCTCTGAGATGCATCTTTCAAATTAAAACTCCCATCTCCATTTAGTAGCTAGATAATTTACTGAAAACGATTTCTAAGGCATAAGTGTTGCTGTTATTACCTTCGCATTTGTTATACTCGCGCTTAAACCATTAAAGGTGCAGCTTTTTGGCTTAACCGAACACCAATTTGCTTTTAAAAAGTTGTTTAGAGGCATATTTGCAAACCCAAATAGTCTAAAAAAGTAGAAGCATATGGCACACATGCTTGTCCTAAAGGAGCTTTGTAGGGGCATCTGAAGTAGAAAGCCAATTGGAAATTCTAATAGTGGAGAAAAGGGATGCCTGGGCTATCTGTTTTTACTTTTGTTCTTTTATGTACCCATGTTTCTTTATTTTGGGTATTTTTTATGTTAATGGCTGACATTACGTCAAATAGATGGCTAAATTTTACCAGTGTAAATTCGTTGACTTACAAAACTTATAGTGGATGTTAAAACGGGTAAACGGGTGTGGTTTTTCCCTGTTCAGGTTACCCAGGGAGGGCGAGTCTTTTTTGGACTCAGATGTACATGGCCTAACCGTGGTATCCCCGTGACCGTTTCCGACCCCATCCAACACGATTGTTAGGTATTTATTGGAACAAAATAGATACCAGACGGACCTAGGGCAGAAAAATTTAATATAATGGAACCAGAACGATCAAAACTGGTCTGTTTGCGGTTTAGTCATCTAGAACTGCTTCTGTTCCAAATCAGACCATATCGTATAACGAATGCTAACTTCGGGCTATATAGTTTTACATTTTTAAAGATAAAAAAATTAAAGTTTTTAGAAAATTGTTCCCTTATAAACTCTAGAACTGAGAACTGAACGACATATAGCCTGTCCGGGTTGGTTCTTCAGTTTTGTTAGTCTAGGCCTATTTTTGCATAGTTAGCATGGTCTCTTGTTGGTGACGTTATTCTAAATAAAATGTGTTCATCTCATGATCAGGCTGAGTTGGTAACTGCGAGCAAATCTGTGAAGATACTAGAGCTTCCCGAGATCTTAATATTGCACTTAATGCGCTTTAGCTATGGAAGCCAAGGGAGTGCTAAATTGTCCAAACCTGTTTACTTCCCTCTTGAGCTGATTCTTAACGGTGAACTCCTTGTTCTGTCAACAGCAGAGGTATCATGTATACATGATTCTTGTTCATATTACTATTTTTTTTCTTTTTTTTTAAATAATAATTTAAGAAATCTACAGCTCTGACATGATTATTTGCATCACTTTCTAGTTATAAACTTATAATTCTTCCATAGTGTTGTTTAATGCCGTCTTCATGTTGCATCTTATAAGAGGTGCATTGACGCCTTCACTTACCATTGGATCGATTGGGTTGGGTTTTATATCAAACGGGTCGATCAGGTTGAAAGGCGGCTGAAGTCTATTTCATAATGCATATCACTTCCTGAATCATTTTATTTGAAGATTTGTAATATTTTTATAGTAATCATGATGAATGAAATTATTTTTTATAAAATATAAATGGATAAAAGTGTATGCGGACCTATCCAACCCAACCTGGCTACATGTACTAAAGTTGGCCATTTAACCTGAACCTGGTACCAGACTCACCCATCTTGTCAGCCCTACATCATCTCCAATGGTAAATTTGTAGAGTTCTTTTATTAAATCCTTTTGTTCCAATGGTTAAACTCATCTCAAAGCTCTAAACCATCAAAATGCATTTTGTTAATAGGAACGAGTGTGGCAAAAGCTTAATTCTTCCAAACCTGTAGGTTAAATCTCAAACCTATTTTCCTATTAATATAATGCATTTTAATGGTATTGTTATCAATAGAGGCGGCAAATTGGGTGGGTAGGTTGTGTTGGGAACATTCAACTCATTTGACCCCTTCTTAAGCTAATCTTCTTTCTTTTAACTTTAACTTTACCAGTTAGCAATAAAATATGACCCAAATCGATCCATTGATAAGTAACTTGGTCAATTGCTACACGTACTTGTTATTCAAATTCCTAGTTTATTACGCTAAGATAATTGTGTGCAGGGTCGTAAGTATGAGCTTGTAGCAACAATAACTCATCACGGTAGGGAGCCTTCAAAGGGCCATTACACTGCTGATGTCTTGCATCCTAGTGGCAAGTGGCTGCATTATGATGACGCCTCAGTTGTCGCTATTTCTACTAAAAAGGTGCTTCATGATCAAGCGTATGTTCTTTTCTACAAGCAGCAGTAGGTTTACTGTTACCAAGTATTCTACAGGTTTTCTCCCAATTTTCATTATGCACAAGTGTACCATGTCATATTCGGCTTTATAAATTTATGTTTTAGTTGCCATAGGAACAAAGAGATCTTGAAAGTCAAAAGTGATTAAGGATATCTGATCTCCATTTACAGGATACATGATTTAATGAATTACCATATGTTTTTTTAGTAGTTGTGTTGTTTCATTATGATATTCTCTAGATTTAAAACTGAGACGGCGTAATTAATTTCTTTGCCAGAGAATAATGAAATCTATATTATGTGAATATGGTCCATATTACAAAATAATAATTTTTGTGAAGATTATATTATATTTAAATATCCGAAGTCACATCCACAACCTACAAAGGATGCAGGTTACTATTGTTATTATCTGGTGCTCATTTGTATTATTTCTAAGGAACTTTGGTTAAACTGCTACTGTCTTGATTTCGTACGCTATTTCAACAAACTTCTGTGATCATTTTATTTAACCGTTGAAACTTATTTGATAAATGACAATGTAGATGGAATTAGGATTTAAATATGTCCATGTTGTTTTATTTATGGGGGTTTTGGCTTATTTTAACGTCTTGGGTTTTAATTAAATTCTGGAAAAGCTGATATATTTAGTTTTGATGGCCTTTCATAAATTTATAATTTGTCCAAAGTGCATAGCTCAAACTGGCTATCTGGTAAGCTGTTAAAAAACGAGTTTATCAGCTGTTCTAAATTTCAACAATCCTATATAAGCTTTGAAAATAATTTAGCTAAATACCCCTGAAGTAAGAGCTACGATAGTATTTTCTAAGGGCGTTTGTGGTCCGGTTCACTTGATTTTTGATGAAAATTTGAACTGTACTGGCACCTATTGTTTCTGCAATTCTCAAATGAACATCGACTCACCACCTAATTATTTTGTGGTGTGCAAAACTTGTGTATATGGGAAGGGTGAAATCCAACCGTTAAAACATTCCAGTTTGGTTGGTTTAGCGGGTTTTGTGTGTGTGCGGACTCGCAATATTCATTTGTGATGTTTGATACCAAATCTACAAACAAAAAACAACATGAATGTCATGTAGTATGAATTGAAAAAAGAAATAAGAATCTGTGTAACTTATAGCCTTAAGGTAATATGTTAAGCTTCATTAAATAATAGATACACTAAAATTTTCTAATTATAACACCATAGTCATTTATTAAACTCACTAATTTCCATGTATACATGCTTAGTAATTATAAACTTTATGTTATTATTTATGAAAAGTTAAGGTTCGATAAATGAACTTTAACATATACCTTTAGAGCATTAATTAGTGAATTCCATAAAATAAAAGGTAAACGAGCGATTCGGTTTATGCAAACCGGCCAAAGCCCTCTGTATTTTCTACTTGCAGAGTCGCAGCTATTTAGGCTACAGTTTGGTAAATCCAGTTTCAAAATCTTGATTCTAGAACTAGTTACTACAGTAAGTTGTTGAATTCCATCTAAAACATTGTAGCCACTTATATTATGTTTTATCTAACGGAGTTACAAAATTATATTGTCGTGCCTATAGTAGGTTGGCGTCTTTGTTAAGTGACCAAGTAATATATATAGCGTATATATATATAATAGTTGATTATCGTAAAACAAAGTTTAATGTAAAACAAATAAAATACGATATGAACGGTTAGATACATTATAATGAGATCAGTTTTATTTTTCAAGTCAAATCCACACTTATTGTCTTAGAGGGACAAAAACTACATTGGTACACATAAAAACACTGGTGTACAGAAAAAAAAATGATTGATGCACAGTAAATAAAGTTGGATAACGTTGATGCACAACTTAATGAAGTTGATGTACATAATATGTTACTTGATCAGTTTTAATTATGTATTTAATGATGTTTTAAGAAGAAAGGAAAATACTTAAACTATGACTCATATTTAAATCTAAGGATAGGATACTTGTCATGCTAATATGTTATCTTATTTATTTTACTTTAATAATTTTTGTATTTGAACCAACCCCTATATATATATACTAATATATAAAGTATTGACCCTCTTCATATTCCTTACCTTTTAAGACTAAGTAAAATAAATCTTCACCATTAAATGTATATCATTTTTAATTTCATTTCTTCATTTCACGTTAACCTACTTATATAATACCACCTTATATATAAACAAACATTTTTAACCAACAATTTCATATAATAGCTTTATTTATCTTCCTTACATATATGTCATCTGAACATAAAACACATAACAAACATTATAGAAAACACAAACATCGGACACTAATAAATATTATGTCGATCCAAATCATTCAGCGCTGCTGCTTTACACGGGTAAAAGTTTAGTGTGTGTATATATATATATATATGGATGTTTAACAGGGAACCAATAATCTAGGGATAAGTGAATTCTGACCATCAAATCACTTAATATAAAAAAAAAAAAAAAAAAGCGTAACGAGACAATAAATAGCGTCGTGTTTACATATATATATATATATAATATATATATATATATATATTATTTGAATGTCTCTTTGCTCCTCGTATATTTTGTCTTAAAATGTAGTACATTGACAGATCCATAGACATAAAATTTGAATTTAAATAATAGTTTTGCTAACAGTTTGCAATTTAAAATTGTCATAAATCTAAATTTTAAAATCATTTCATAAAACTAATCACGTATTCACGTTTTAAGATGCATGTCCAATCATGTTTGAAGATTAACATAGAGAATTATATGTCGTGTTTAATATCAATCATTACGAACGTTTGTCATGTTTAAAATATATCTTATCACAACAGTGGTTGATCGGGTTCTTGAACAAAAAATAATAGGGTTTTAGTTATATGTTAAAAGGTTGATTAATACTAGAATAATGTGAAAAGTATAACTATTATAATCAAATTTAAGGAAAAAAATTTTTAAAAAATGTCTAAAAAAGTTATAAAAAAATTTGCGCTCAAGTGTCATTATGGTCATGAGCATCCAAACTTTTTAAGTAAATTATATTTAAATTAATCATTACGTTGCACCGATCTAATGATAGTTAAACTATATATTAAAAAAGCGAACTTACATAAACTTAAAGTAAATTACACATGAAACAGTCATGATACATTTTACAATCACGACGAAATAAAATAAACAATAAAAATAGCATATTATTAATTTGAAAGAAAACCTTAACACTTGAGGTTACTAATCGTATGTGCTAAACATGTTACTCCTTAATTTAATGATGTATAGCATTTACTTTTATTGATCCGGTCTTCTTTATTATTTTCACTTTAGATTTTATGAATTATTTGTTCAAATACGACTTAATAGAAATAAATGTAAAATTTTAAATATTCTACGTACTCTTCAATAATGAATCTCCCAATTGTTAAGTACAAAGAGTACCCGAGGATTCAAAAGGAACTCACGTATATATGTGTCGTTTCATTTTCAACCTTTTAGTTTCCGACTTCGCCACATGCAAATTAATGTGAAACAATAACGAGTACTCTAAGAACTGTTACTTAAGGTTTTACTCAAATAATAAGAGACTCAATATCCCTTTGAATTTTAGTTAACCCTCTAAATTTTGGTTGAGCTAAAGCTTATTATGTTCTATTTGCACACACATATACCTACTTACCCGTCATTGTTAGAGTATTACTTTTTCACACATCAAATTTTCAGCTTCTTTTTTTTTATCTTTAAGTGGTTTACCGTAACACACACTCAAATTTCTAAAAAATCCTCAAATAATCTCACCGTCTTAGTCAAATCAGTCAATCAAACTTACAAATAACCATCTTTTTGTCTCTTTCTTAGTTTTTTCTAAATGATTACTTATACAAACCCACAATTTTCCTCAAAAAGTCTCAAATGACCCCACTTTCTTAGTCAAATCAATCAATTCATGTTTTTCACTAACTTGTTTTTTTATCTTTTTTGTATTATTTTTATATAATTACTTTTACAAATCTTCATTTTTTATATAGTTTTATGTGTACGTATGTTAATATTTATTATTATATATTAATATTTTTTTAAAAATAAAGAAAAAACACAAAATGATAAAATTGATGATGCAGAGGGTTTTTAAGAATTTTTAAAGGTTTGTATAGAAAAATCTTTTTTTTAATTGCACACCTTGCATCAAATCAACTTTTATTTTAAATCCATTTTTTTATAAATAAGTCCATATTTTATATTAAAAATCCATTTTTATAAAAGAAACCTTTATAAAAAATGTTATATAAAAATAAATTGTATAAATAATATATTTAATATTTACAATATTAGTTACACAACAAAAGATAATAAAAGAGACAATGGACAAAAAATGAAAAAAAATAAGAAAAAAACAACTATTAAAATTCATTGATAGATTGATTTAAAGGATCATTGATAGATTGATTTGAAGGGGTTATCCACCAACACTTTAGAGGTGTATAAATAGAATTCTCCTTCTTATTATGTTTTTAACTATATTTAAATGTTTTAAATTTTTAACAAGTAGCTATGTTGCAATAAAGATAGACATAACCTAGTCTGAATTTTGTTAGATGTATATTGTTAGACTCTTACCAGTCGAGTTAAAATTTTTAAAAATGAGACGACTCGGACACCAACTCTTAAATAACTTTGACTCTTATGAGTTGTTTATTTATCCTCTTGAGTCGTGTGTGAGTCTTTCGAGTCTTATGCGACTGTTACGAGTCAGAAAATCAGACAAACTTTTAATGTAATGTAATATAAAATTTAAAAAATAAAATAGAAAAAGAAAGAGAAATTTGCCATTTTTGCTCCTGTGGTATTTGCCTTTCGCCGGTTTTAATATTTTTCAGATTTTGACGCAATTTTTGTCCCTACAGTTCTCAATTTTATCAAAATTGTCCTTTTCACTAACTTTTGTTTACTTTATCCGTTAAATCGTGTAAAATGACCTAAATACCCTTCATCTTACTTCTTGTTCCTTTATTTGTTAAACACTCTGAACAACTCATTCCCCATGTTCACAAATATACCCATTTTCTTTTTCTCTCATTCATCCTCAAATCAAAAAATATCTCTAACTCATTCCCAAATCAAAATCAAAATCTTTAAAATCAAACTCAATCAACAGTTTAAGTACACATTGCATATACATACACATACATATACATATACATCTAGCTCTTGTACAAATTTGAAATGTCCATACCAAAAATTACAATCAATTCAAAGACTCGAGAGATAAATTCAAATCCTAGAAAACCCTAACCAAAATCAAAATCAAAATAAAAAACACTAACACCCAACCTTATGTGGCTGGTTGTTCGAGTTCGATGATAGAAGGATGACTGGAGTTGTAGTTGCGGATGGTGGTGGTCGATGGTTCAAGTTACGTATCTGACAGTGTTGTCCGCAAGTAACATATCTATGATCACCATCCCCGCCACCAACATTTTGACGAAAAGTTGTGTTCGATTTTCAGCTCTTGGTGGTCAACAGTGACGACGGCGTATTCCACCAGAGGATGGTGAACATAGACCCTAATATTCAACCTTAAACATATAACACTTAATTCTTACATGGCTATGACCATCTAATTGTAATTGTAAATACGAACTTAAACTCTAATATTCAAATATTTGAAGATGAATATGACATAAACTTGAATTGTACATGTATTTAATGATGATTGAATTGTAGATTCTTGTTAAAAAAAAATATTTAACACATGAAAAGGATGAATTAAAAATTTAATCGGCAATGGAAAAAGCACACTATTGAAGTTGAATTTGAAAAACGTGAATGAAAATTGAAACAAGGATAAAGATAACATAATTGATGATTAATGGTTTATGATGGCCAGTATGGTGATAAGGATACAAGTAAAAAACCCATCGCAATGTAAATTCAGGAAACACGATGATCTTGTTTGACTGAAAAAGTTAGGACTTGAATGAAGGTGTTTGTGTTTAGGAAGAAGATAAGAAGGGTATTTAGGTCACTTTATACGATTTAACGGGGAAACTTAACGAAAATTAGTGAAAAGGACAATTTTGACAAAATTAGGAACCGCAGTTACAAAAATTGCGACTAAATCCGGAAAAGGATAAAATTGATGAAATGCAAGTAACACATAGACAAAAATGGCAAGTTTCTCAAAACTAAATATATGTAATTTATTTTAATAAAGTGTTTGTGTTGATTGACAGTCAAAAATTTAACTATCGACTGTTATTATATTTTACTTTTTTAAACTAAAATTTTAAATAATATATAAATATATATATATATATTATAAAGTAGTGACTCGTGAAATCAAATTAAGTCAACGAATCAAACTTTGACATTACGAGTTGCAAATTAATAAGACTGGTTAAATGGGTGTGATAAAACACTTAAAAGGGAATTTAAGAATGTAAAAGAAATGAAGTGTCAACGCACCTAATTGATTCGCTTAGGTAACGCGGAGAATCGAGACAGAGTGCCAGCCAGCCCAGCCTATCATAATCATGCTAATTTCAATGAATAATAATAATAATAGAAAAGAAAATAAAAATGAAAGCAAAAGTAAAATGGGCTGTTAATGAGCTGGCATAGGCCGACACGTGGCGTTTAGAAAAAACACTAGTCTCTTCTAATTGGTCCACATCAACCGACCTACTTTATTCCCATTGGTCGCCGACATACCACGGCGAAAAGTAACCCCGGGGACCTAATTTCCATTTCTAAATTCAAATTTATTTTCAATGTTTACCTTTTTAATTATTATCTTAAGAAAAGAATTACATGACAATCATAAATGAAGTTTCTAATATTAGCTACGATTAAAATGATAAATTGATAATACTTGATAACGTGAAACGTTAGAATGATTTTAGAATGTTTATCTAATATTTAAAATATATTCTTCTTCAAAATTTTTTTGAAGTTTCTTATTTATATAATTTATTATTTATTATTTATCATACTCTGAAAATCTAAATTAGAAAATCTAATTCTTTTTTCTAAAAATGTTATTGTTGTTGTGATTATCCTAAAATATGATAATTAAAATGTGATTATTTAAATGTTTGAAATGATACAAAATAGAACCTCCCTTATAGATTCATTTGATTCATGGGATTAATAAGTTATTAAATGTTATTGTTGTTGATAAATAAGCATAATGAAAAATCACAACAAAAAAAAAACAGCTCATAAAAATTATTTTCCTTCAAACAAAATTTGAAAAATAAAGTGCTTAGATAAAGTCAATTTCATATTCTCTCGATACTTAACATAATCATTTTAACCTAATGGATATGATTTTGATATATAACATTGTTTTAGAATGACATGGTTTATTTTTTCATTGTGTCTAGTGATAGTATTTTCATAAAATAGAAAAAAGAAAAATGGTAATAATTATGTGTTTTTAAGTCCTGTATATTTTATTTATGAATAATAGATTTGAGATGAATACTAGAAAAAATAAATTAGAAGGTTAGTTGGTGTGGGATCAAATGTACAACTGTATTTTAAGGGGAATGAGGGGCAGATAATCTCATCGTGTTGATTTATGTTATCAACGGTCCAGTTTCCTAAAATTGCATTTTACATACACACTGCATTTTATGTAAAATGTCGTATTGTTAAGATGCAACAAATCTCAATCGTTGATCATATAAATAAACGAATATGATTATTTGCCCATTTTTTCTTCAAAGTGAAGTTGTCTCTCGAAACTTTACCTGATAATAAAAACGAGTTAGGGACTTAATCGAGATGGGGAAATGCTATTGGACCTTTTTACGAGTATTTTACAAAGTGATTGACCTCTAAAGTCTTTTGTTCAAAAATAAAATAAAAAATTAAACTCTAAAGTCTAAATTAACTTGGTGTGTACAACCTTTTTTTCTTGAGTATTTTCCTAATATAATTATATAATGAATAGTGATGTGTTATAACTTTATTACATAATAATAAGTTTCCGAATGTTGTCATATGCACATATATAATCTTGCACAATTGCTCAACATAATGTACTGTGTAGGTATTCTACAAAGGAAATATAAGTATAATTTAATTAATTAATGATACTTTTTAAACAATGGTTGACATGCCCACATGATGTCGTGATCAAAATGTAACTTTGACCTAATTTTAGAAACATTTAATTTGTAGTCCTGCTATATAATCAACTTATTAACTTTTATTGGTTGGTTTAATGTAGCACATTTTTGTAGATATTGCTTATAGTCATCCCAATTTATATAATCTCTTCCTCTCAAAATAAATGTGTGTATCTTTGTAGAAATTTTTATTTGATAGATGAATCTTACAAAAATTTATAACCAAAGTTAGAAGCTTTTAGTTAAAGCTAGTAAATTGAACTTTTTTTAACTGATTAGTCCTACTTTTTAGTGACTAAAAATTAAATAAAAGTTATTGTATCTTGGTGCAACAAATGTTTTAAGATCCACCTTTATTAATATGTTAAAACATATATAACATTGACATGGGACTATTTATAACCACCTTTGGTCCCAATCTTTATTATTTTTGTTTTAACAAAGGTCCCATAGTTATTGATATAAAAGGGATATTGTTGAAAGAGGAATACACTTTCGGTAGATCACGTATCTAGATCTTTATATAAAGTTATTATTCCAAAAGAAAATTAATAATAAGAATATACTCTATAAAGGTGGGGAAAAGACAAGATATATATTATCATTATCATAAAATCTAGAAGCACGTCAATAATAATTCATAATTATATATTATGTTGATACTTCTTTTAATAAAACGATTGTGGATTCAATGCTTCTAAGTGTTAGGGTCACCTAAATAGAAAAACATCCTCCCATTGAGCATTAAGGATCGCAACAAAAATTGAAATCATATAAAAAGATAGAACTTGAATTAACTGAGTCGGGTTTGAACTTAAAATTTTACAAACGAGACTGATTTTAAGCTAAAGCTAAAAAGATCTCAAGTTCAACGGCGATGAAATATGTTTTAAGATTCAGTTTTACAATTTTAGCCGTTGCTCAAATTATCTAAATCCATCGTAAACTTGATTAATTGACATCCATAATATAAGCACAATATAGTTTTCCAAAATTATGGTGACGAGACTTCCAAAAGAATTACAAATTATTCAATATATATGTTTCACTTCAAAATTTGATAATCAGACGTTAGTAAGTTGTATCGGTTGGTGGTATGAACGAGCACACATATGCGGGGTTTAATAAGCTATCAAGAGTGTTCTAAGCATTGGCTATAAACTGCTTAAAAACTGGAGGATAGAACGTCAAGTTGTGTTAAATACCTAGTTTTCGTTTTCCAATTTTTGATTTAATGTATAATTTTGTTGTCTGATGTTGCAATATCAATATCTTTACACCACCGATTAACTATTGTCGTCGTAGTTTTTTTTTATTACGTATTTCATTTTAGGCAACATTTAGGGTCTTAAAACAAGAGATTACCACATAACTTCATATGTTGGAGTTAATTACATGACTGATGATTTTAATTTATAACGTTTGGCAAAAATAATGTTGTAGTGGAAATGCAAGTTGGAACTGTGAGTTTCTAGTTGAAGATTTAAGTTGTTTAGACCACGGGGCCGTGAACGCGTGTTCCGAGCCATCAAGCGAACATAGGCTCAGCATGGACGGAGTGCGAGCCATGCTTGCGGTTCCTCGTCATGGACTCCACAAAACCAACACTATAAATGGTGAGCCAAGCTTTATTATTTTAATGGTTTTTTGCATTTAAACCAAAAAAGTTTTTCTAAAAGAAAAAAGAGGTCACTGAAAAAAAAAAGTGACCATTCGCAAGTATATAAAAAAATTATTTTTTAAAAACTATTTAACTCCTATATAAATACACAACAACTATACATTTTTTTAACACAACAACAAATTTATCAATTCACCTATATACATATTCACAAAACATTACAATTTTTCTAATCATGTATAATTAAAACGAAATCTTCTAAATTTCGGCAATACGAATACCCTGGGTTCTAGCTCTTCGTCAACAAATCTGAATCAACCATAATCCGACATGTTTCAAAAATCGTATTACCCATAACAATCACTCAAATTCAACCAACATTTCCAAAAACAACAACAACAACAACAACCATCTGCATCGTCGGACAAAAAAAGAGAAAAAAGAACTTAAAGGAAGATTTCAAGGCGTGTCGGTTGATTGCAAAAAAAAAGATTTGGAGTCGTCATTAAGTGTAGTGTTTTATTTTTTAGAAGTAATTGTATTTTTAAGAATAAAAAATAAATAAAATATAGGTCCTAGTTGTTAGTTGTAAGTAATCGTAAAAATTCACTTTGTAACTAATCGGTTTTATATCAGGACAATTCATATATTTGAAATCGGCAAATATTCACAAATTAATTGAATAGATGTATCTACAAAAAATTCACTTTGAAATGACCGTAAACTTTAGGTATAGAGAAAATTCTATTTAAAAAAAAATACAAACTCGAAACTTATAAAACATACAAAAGATGCACGCCAAACATGTGCTCCATTTCTTGTTGTTTTTGAGTTTGTCCAATAGTACTACTATTTATTAAGCTATCCAAAATATGTTTAGAAGCCATGGTCATTTTATTTCTAGTGGTCCTTTCCAGAATATGTTTTTAGTGATTCTTATCAGAGTAAACTACTCAACACCCTTTTTATTTTAGATGTTAATTGTATATAGTAGGTGATTTATATTATGTGTAATTTCACAACGATTGGTATTTGTAAATTTACTTAACTATAATGTAGTTATTGTATATATTATTATTTTTGTTTATTACGTGTACTCAATATTTTAACTATTTATATTAGATGTATTCAACATTTTATTACTCAAAAATGTTAATTTGACATTAATTTTTGAGAAAATGTCATATGACCTGACAACTTATACGGGTAATATGTCATTAAAAATTATGACTATCAGATAAATAAGTCGAATACATATAAAAAAGCAATAACTAAAAAATAATGTTATACATAAAAAATTAAAATGAACCAAAATAAAATTTTAATCATAACTAGATACATCTTTAGACACTCAACGTAAGTCCTTTACAATCGTAGCTTCAAGTAAATATGCTTGTAACTATGAAGCAATCTTTTAATCACGATGAAAAAGTAATCTCGATCATCTACGATTTATTTTAGTAAATAATGGATAGTGTAGCCGTGTAGGTAACAATTATCAATGAAGAACGAAAAAGCAATATATCTAGAGAAATGGAAAACGAATTAAAAAAAAAATATTATTGGGTAGTTGTAGTTGAGCTTAGCTGGAAATAGAAGAAGACAGCTGGAACAAAAGTGTACGGAGTGAGGGTGGATACATACGCAGCTAGCTGTAATCGTCGCCGTTTCGTCCTTTTCTGTCCACGTGGTCCCCATCACTCTCACGCCCCCACCCATTTTCACTCTATATCTAAAAATAATTATTTATAATTAAATTATACAAATTTAGGAGTGTAAGAGAAAAATATTGACAACGTGAATATATTAAATTTAATATGACATATTTATGTTAGAACACATTTATACTCTTTTATTATATATTGTTATATTATTTTAATTTAAAAAAATATTAAAAATATCTAAATTACTTTATATCAATTCAAACATTATATATCTTTATCTTCAAACTTTATATCATCTACACACTTTCCTTCATGTTTTTTAAAATTAAATATATAAAAAATAGTTAGTCGAAAAATTATATAAATTACATCATAATAATCAGCCATTTTTTCTTTTCAATTGGACATTCACATGATACACTTTCAACAAAAAAAAAATTCTTTCATTATTGAAAAATAAAAATTTAGGTGTCTTTACATGAATGACTCAATTACTAAAAATTATATGTGTAATCTCGCGTAATCTTGGATAAATAAACTATATATAATTAAACATTTATAACTTTAAGCAATACAAATTTACATACTTTATCTAAATAATCATTTTATATTTGAAAACGAAACAATATATTTATCCTTCGTAGTTAAAATTGAAAGTTGAGCACTTAATCTCAAACGAAGAGAATGATTCTTACTAAAATGCAACATTTAATTGTACATTGAGAACCAAATACAACTAAACAAAACAAAGTGAAAACTAAAACTGTATAATAAGACCCTCATATTCAAGAAAACTAAACGACGAGCTTCAAAGACTCTAAGATTACAGGAAGTGGTGACCTTTGTGTCACAGTGTTCAGCGGGAACACGATTACTGAAAAATGGCGGAGGGAGAATAGCGTTCAAGAATTTTTATTTTTTTTATTTGTCAGAAAAGAAATAAATTCATTAAAAAAAGGTTACAAGTCATAAAAATAAAAATTCATAAAAAAGGTATAATGATTACAAGTACTAAAAATAAAAATCAATCGTCTCCCAAACTAGCGTCTTCCTCGTCCAAATCCAACTTATCGTGAATCTTCTTTTTATATCTCTCTATTATTACTTTGTCTCGTCACCTCAAGAGGTCCGTCGTCATAGTCAAAATTTAGAGTTGTATTTCTGAATCCTTATTCTGATAGTAGGTTTGCTTGTCGGAACGGATGCCTTCAAAGGTACCAGTGAGAGACTCGTCAAATGAAGCGCAAGATGAAACAACGGAACCGGATGTCATCTTTTGGGATTTAGTTTTCCTTGCTTTTCCTAGTGGACGTTGGAACTGATCACCACCTAGTAGCGGCATTCTGGTTCTCTTTGTTATCCTCCGGTTCCTCGTCCAAGTGCACCGTCTCGCGACGTTTTGGAACGTTCCGCCTTCCGATGACAATGGGATCGGGAGTTAACACTTTTGGCGGTCCTACAAAAAGTTACACGCTTGAAACTTTTGAAAGTTTTTTAGCGTTTCGGTTTTATATTGTGTCTCTACCAAATTCGAAAGTCATCGGCACCTTCCCCGCTACTTTTTTGTGAAGCCGCTTCCAAATGCCTCCCTACTTTTGGCAATTGGTGTTGAGTTTCTTCCATTTGGAGGTCAACGCGTCTTTGGTCCGAGTAAATGGAGGGTTGCGGCCATTGTAGTCTTCCATAACAAGATACCAAAAAGAGTCGTTGGTATGCGTGTTTCCTCGGTTGGAATCTTTGGAAACAACAACCCAACTTTGGACCAACCGGAGTTCGTCCGCCGGTTTCCAACCGTTTACGTTGATGTAAACCTTTTTTGGTTTCGGTTGTGATGGTCTACCGCGAGTTGTTTGCCCTTTTTGGACGTACTTTTACGAGAGGTTGTTGTTGGTACCTCGTTTTCAACCAACTGTAGCGTTTGAGGTTATTGGGTGTTTTATGACGCTTGCCACATTAGAAAAGTGTTATATTGATCGTGTGAGAATTGAGGTGGTTGATAGGAGGGCATTTGTGGAATTTGGTATGGAGTACCAAAACCGGGTATGTCAGATTGCAGGTTTGAAGATGATGAATTTTGTTGAAACGGGTTCCATTGGAAGTGTAGGTTGTATGGATTGTTCGGGTTGTTCAACATGGTGAATTATGTGGAATTATAGAGTTTTTGATTTTTTAAGTTTTTGAGTGTGTGTTTGTAAATGAGAAATAGTGTTTTGATTTGTTAAAATTGTATTAGAAATATTGTATTTATAGATTAAAAAGTAATCTAAAAAATATTATTTAAGAAAAAATGGTCATAGGACCATTTTATTAAACCTTTCAAACTAGTAGTCTAAGTTAAAAAAAAAGGGAAACAATGTTTGAGCTAGGATGTTGTGATTGAAACATCGTTCCAACAACATTCTAGATGAGGACAGAGCCGAATACTGATACCACTCCCTTGAGCCAACGTCATTTGTTTGATACATATATTTAAAGTATCATATCATTGACATCAAATAATTATAAACTACATAAATAATAATTACAAAATGGAAGTTGTATAAAATATTTGCCAAATATTTAACTATATTAGTTAGGCAGAGTTATCATTACTATGTGAAAAATTATTTAATTAATTAAGGAAGAAATAATATTTTATACATCTAGGTTTATTAACTTACGATATTAGTAATATTGAAATGATGTAATGTAAATTTTTAAGAAATGTGAAATAGAAGTTACTGTAGTCGTAAAATTTACCATTTGTGCTAGTCAAATCAAACTTGATCTTTAATAAAAAGATGATAATGAGACTACTTTATTTTTAAATAGTGGCGCTTACATAATCTTAGAAAATGGTAATATTATTGTCAAAATTCCATTGTGGAACAAGCACGATGTCTAAATTAATAATCATACATATTACGAGCACATTTATTGTACTTAAATGGAACTCATGTTTCGTTCGAGCAATTAGGAAATTTTGATAAGTACTTCTCACATAGTAATATTATAGAAAAATCTTATTATTTTTTATTTGAAGCTCGCCCTATTTATTAATTATAATTATGACACATAAATAATTACGATTTTATTTTTATATACTTTACTCGTGTATAAGATAAGATAAGATTATATTATATTATACGAATTTTATTTAAACATTTGTCACATTTGATTAAAGATTCCATGTCTTGCAACAAACTTTTTATATATGTGTAACCAATGACTCATTTAAGATTTTTCTTGCAAATTGTACGCACTGTCATAAATTTTCATTTAATAGTTTTACACTTGAAACGGTTCAAATTTTTTAAAGATAAACACCAATATAATGACTCATTTAAGATTTTAGCAAATTGTATGCACCATCATAAATTTCATTTATTGAGTGCCCACAGTACAAAGATGAAACACTACAACGTTTTTACGATAAATATAATAATAATAACTATGCAAATAAAACAAAAAATAAACGCATAAATCGAGTAAACATATAGCCATTACATTTAATGGTAATTAAATTAGTTATTCAACCTTCCGTTACCTCTTTGTATAGACTGAAAACAAGCATATACAAATTTTTTAATATTAAAAGGAGGGTGTAATAAACCACATGGCAATGTTTGTATAGTTGTAGTTGTCGTATTCTTTGCCCCCATTGAACACATATTAATTTTGACTGAAGTTTCTAGTAAAACCATTTGGTCAAACAAAGTCTCTCTAGTCCCATGACACCCATAGGCCAACTAGCCCTTTTTAAATTAAGGGGGATTCAAAAGAGGTCAAGTGGTAAAACATATAAAATCGTACTAAATCAAAATAAACATCCATCATTATACGCACTTGTATTTTATATACTCAATACATTATTGTATGATAATTAAAATATAATGTAATTCAATATATTTTACTATGATTTTTGATAGATACATCACAACTGTATAATAAACAGTTGTACTATATGTATAAATATGTGTATTTTTTGGTGTATTTATCAAAAACTATAATAGAAATATCACTGCCCTAAAAAATATGATTTGTATTATTATTATTAGTATTATGAGACTTAACTTATAAGGAGTATATAATTTTGTAGAGTCAACTTGGTCAAATAAATAATTTCAAACAAATTAACCAAAAGAAAAAACTAGGATGTCTCATAATATAAATCAATATTCGAAAAATTACAAATATGTCAAATAAAATCAATTTTCGAAACATAGATATGGATCTTCATCTAACAACTAAAGTCATAGTTAAACTTCAACTTAATCAAAGTGTTGTTATTTTGAAATGGCAACTACTCCATTTATAAAATGAAAGTTTACTAACCACAATAAAATATCTAATCCTTCCTAAAAATAACCCATACAAAAAGATACGGACTACCAATAAATAGAGAATCGGTTTAGATGCCTAAAATCAAACTAAAAGTTTGGTTGATATACGTATCCATCAATAAAATTCATTACTAAATAAAAAACAGATTTTCTAAATACATGCGTTAGACCAAAATTTAAATGATACTGGATTTTAATTATTTTATACAAATTTATTCTTACTTTAAAGATATTTTATAATATTATATATTATATATATTGTATATTCATTCATATTCATAAATATAATATCGAATATAAATGTATAATTTACTGAAACTAAAAAAAAAAGAAAAAAAGTACAAGGATGAGAAATCAGTCAATTCATAATGGTCTAAGGGCAAATCAGTAATCTAGACAATAATATATAAATATCCACCAGTTTCGCTTCCCAAAACTTCTCTCTCATCACAGTCCAAAGACCGCCTCTCTTTATTTTTTATTTCTCTCTCAAACATTTTATCAAACACTTTGTCTGCGTTTCACCACCGCCGTTACATCGCCGGAAAATCATCTCTCCGGCAACCAAACTTCCGTCAATCTCATCACTTTCCAGCTATATAACATCCGAACCATCACTTCACACCGTTACTAACTATGGCGGCGGAGACTGAAATCGGTTAAACAAATTGATTTATTTGATTAAAAAGATGGGGAAGTTAGGTTTAGGGTTAGCGGTAGGTTGTGCGGTTGCGAGTTGTGCGATCGCGGCGGTGATGGTTGGAAGGAGAGTACGAAACAGGAGACGGTGGTGGAAAGTTGTAAAGGTTTTGGATGAATTGGATGAAACGGCTGAAACTCCGGTTAGCAGGTTACGGCAAGTGGTTGATGCTATGGCTGTTGAGATGCACGCTGGTTTAGCTTCTGAAGGTGGTAGTAAACTTAAGATGTTACTCACTTTTGTCGACAATCTTCCTGACGGGTACGTACCATTATCATCATACCCCTTTACATACAATAATTTGTATGTATATATATGCTTGTATGATTCATGTATGTGGTACGAAGTTTTTTGGTGTAAAGCTGAAATTATTATGTAGAAAGGTGTATTTACTGTTGCGAATTTGATTGAATTATTTATCTTTTTGTACTTTGGGTTACTTTGTATTAGTGTGTTAACTTACTAATGCTAATGCTGATGTTGTAGGTTTTGGTTTTCTTTTTGTTTTTGTGTTAAATTCTTGAAGTTTGATAATTGTTTGATATTAGTTGCGTAGATGAGTGTATTGACTTGATATTTTATGGAATTAGTGTTGTCTTTGTGTTCATTATTACCTCTTTTTACTTAACTAGGGTTTTAGTGTGATGTGTTTTGTTTGAATTTAGGGTATGAGTTTTAAAGATTTGGTCTTCTTGATGCTTCTTTGAATCGGTCTTTTTTTGAAACTTCTTGTTGACTTAACCTCTTTTAAAGTTGTTTGAATTATTCTTTATGAAACTTCTTGTTTGAATTAACTTTATAATACTTGCAAATGAGTAAATCAATATGAGTTAGATTCCGTTGCTTATCCATGCATTACCCCTCGTTTACAAGTGGCAGAATGTTGATCAAGGTTGGTGAACTCGTGGCTTTAATTATAAATTTACTGACTGTACGGAAAGTCTGTTGACAGAACTTGAATAAGGTATTCAAGTGGACAATAGATACTATATATGAAGCGTCTATTATAGCGAACAGTTAGATTTCAGGATGATTTTGTCATGTTGTTACTATTTGAGCTCATTTGAACTTAAATGCTCCCTGCAAGTCTCAATAATGTGTTCCGTGACTACGTCAAGCATTAATGTAACTGATATATGGTAACTAATCATTGCTTGATTTGAGGGCTTTTTATTTGTATTGTAAGCTCCCTATTTATTATTTTTTTGTTGATGGTATATTTTACTGACCAGGAGTGAAAACGGAATATTCTATGCGCTACATGTTGGAGGCACCAATTTTAGGATTTTGAGAATCCAGTTTGGTGGCCAGAGGTCTATACTTGGGCATGATGTTGAGCGGAAACCCATTCCACCTCATTTAATGACCAGTACAAGTGAGGTGTGTAAATTACTTCTACTACTTGTGGATTTCTAATTGTACCCTAGCTGGTCTTGTGAGCTAATGTGATGTTTTTATTTAATATTTGCAGGAACTATTTGATTTTTTTGCCTTGTCCCTGAAGGAATTTGTTCAAAAGAAGGGAAACAATATGCTGCTTTCACAAGTTAGAGGAAAGGATATCGGCTTTACATTTTCATTTCCTGTGAAGCAGACGTCTGTATCATCTGGCACTTTGATCAAGTGGACTAAAGGTTTTGCCATCGAAGACATGGTTAGTCTGTACCCATGTAAATTGAAAAAATAATAGTGTTCATATACCCATATAAATTGAAAAAATAATAGTGTTCATATGGTATTATCTGCTAGTCTGAATGTGAATTTCTGTAACTTTATGATCATGTATTTGAGGGTATGTGCTTATTATTTCAGGTCGAAAAAGACGTCGTTGAATGCCTGCAAAAAGCATTTTCTAGAAGAGGTTTGGATATGAATGTTGCTGCACTTGTAAGCACTTCAGTCTTCTTTCTTGAATTTTTTTCTAATTGTTCTTTTTTATGTTAGGTCAAAGATTTTAAGTTACTAAATGTTGGTTGATGAACTTCTCTTTGATCTGGTGTGGTATGTAAGTTAACTGGCATGTTCATAATTATATACATTTTGACTATTTAAATGTTCCATAACTGTGGTGTTCTCTGCCGACATTTGGTCTCTTGAACTTAGACTTATCTACGTTAATAATGCTTTAATATCCTATATACTTCCAATATAACAGAGGTTATTCATCAACTTTACTCGGATAGTCAGACTCTTTTGAAACTTATTCAGCCCCTTGATTTTCACTTATTCTTATATACGGTACTACCTAAAGAGAGTAGTGGAGAATAAATTGTCTAGCAGAAGGTTTTGATATGTATAGTTATGATTCTAATATTTTAGCAAGTCGATCAAAAATGTATTTTGGCTACCCGTATCTACTTCCTATCGTATTCTACTTTTGCTTAGCAATATATTATAAAATCATATCTTGGACTTAGGAAACTATTTCTGGTAATGTTTTCTCTGATTGAATACTTAGATTGCACATAGAGCATACATAGTATTGTGTACTTTGAGAGGTCAGGGTTCATATAAGTGCATCTAACTGCCGATGATGGTGCATGTGGTTTAGTCATGCTCCAACATCAGCACGCTTTTTATCCTAATAAGTGATCACCAATAAAACTTATCAAGAGGAAAAATCACTTGGGGCTCTGGGGACATGAATATCGTATACCTGCACCCTTTATCTTGGCTAATCTCCCTCTCATCTAACTACCCCACTTAAATATTACTACTTCCGATGTCAATCTTGGCCAACCTTTGTCTCACATTAAACCTTATTTTAGTACAAGTCTCCCATTTACTTTATTTTATGCCAACTTAGCATGAAAATACCTAACTGACATACCATCTGAATATGATTATATAATATAATTATTATAATGAGAAGTATTCAGCCACATATTATTTGAGCGGTACCAGCACTTATGTACTCAAGCATGGAGAAAAGGATGTCTAAGTGGGATAACCTACAATGCGTAAAAAGAATTATTCTATATTGTGTAAAAGAATATGATATTTAGAATTTTGACACTATATTTGTGTTTCCACAATTGCTCCTTCAAGCTTTGCTTCGAATCTGAAATGCTTAATTCGACGTTTAGTTATGAATGAGCTGTATATTGGGCTTTTTGCTTCTGTAATTTTGTGTTAATGAATTATTAATATCATTGATGAAATTTTATATATGGATTCATTGTTACAGGTTAATGATAGTGTGGGAACATTGGCTCTTGGGCATTTTTATGATAAAGACACAGTTGCTGCGGTGGTAATTGGGACCGGTACCAATGCCTGCTATTTCGAGAGAGCTGATGCAGTTATAAAATGTCAAGGTCTTCTCACGACTTCAGGAGGCATGGTATCTTTGGTCATTTTAATATCCAACAATTTGTAAGAATAAAAATAGTGGAAAATTCTTCAATTCGCTTAAGTTTTTTTGTCAATCAGGTTATCAATATGGAATGGGGTAATTTTTGGTCCTCACATCTGCCTAGAACAGTATATGACATTGATCTGGATGCTGACAGCCAAAATCCAAATGACCAGGTTAATTTTGTATCATGTTGTGTCTCTACTTGCTGTTAATTTTTGTTCTGTATATGCTCGATTTCTTTTTAATCATCCGATGACTAATACAGGGATACTGATGCAGGGTTTTGAGAAAATGATATCCGGAATGTACTTAGGCGACATAGTAAGAAGAGTAATCTGCAGGATGTCTTTAGAATCTGATATATTTGGACCATTTTCTTCCAAGTTGTCGGCACGGTTCGTGTTGAGGTATGTGTTATCAAACCCTCCTTCACTTGTAGGGACAGTATACATTCGGGCTAGTGATTTCATAGTCTCAAAATCTTTGTTCTGATTTGGTTTTATGAATTCTGTGTTAGTATTGTTTCCATTGATCTGTATGTTACATACCCCAGATGTATTACCATCTAGGCTCTTTTGATAAGTCCACATTTTAGATTATTTTCTGCGTCATATCTATAATATAATAGACTTCTATTCACGGAGTCATGAGACTGATTTGGTTTCGGGATAAATTTATTTTGTAATATCGACTGTTGACAGAAGGCACATTTAGACACACTCTGAATCCAAAGGTTTACACTCAAGATTGTACTTCCCTAGGATGCACAGTCCTCATTCTTTAGAGTGTAATATCTTTTGTTTGTAGGACAATGTTTTATATATACTTTTGCTCAAGAGTTTTGTTGCTAGATTCATTTAGTTTATGCTTTTCAACTTATTGTGCAACCTGTACTTCTATACCTGGTATTCAAAGATGCTTTGAGCAGGATTCTTTAATTGCGCCAAAACTTGAAATCTGCATAGATGTTGAGAAGAGTGGAATTGATTATGATGTCAAGTTATTTTCTTAATAGGTAATACGAATTTCAAGGGAGAACTTGTGTAGGTATGGGTCAGTTGTTAAGTGATTGCCCTATGTTAGTATTTAATGTACACGCTTCTGTTGTAAATGCAAGAAATAAAATTTTAGGTAGGTACTCGGATATAAACTAGGAAGTGTGTGTTGAATTTTGTTTCAACTAAAGTTGTAGATCATTTAAACATTGAACAACTAGGTGAATTAATTAGTTGTCATTTCTTGTTGTATTATCTTGCTGGAGTCCGAGTCATTTGTTTGTCTTATTTATTTCTTTCTCTATTCAGTATAAATGTCTCATTAGGGAGAAGGCAAGTCTTTTTCTTTTCTTTCCATTTAATAGCTACTACTAGGCGTCATTTTCATATAATAAGAGGCAAGCTTTTATCTTATATTATTTCTTAAACCGGCAAGTGGTTGTCCCCTTCTTTTTATTCCAATTAATATTAATATGTACAAAAGCCACCGCGTTTTATTCCTTTTCTCTTTTCAAAGAAAGTGGTGGTGTTTTTCTTTATTATAAAATCACTCACCTATTCCATTACCTTTATTGTTGGTAATTTGACTATGACCTCCTTTGAACATTCTTGAAACTTTTTGAATCTTAATTCATGAAGCAAATGATTATATTGTTTCTTGATATTACTCAGTACACCATTGATGGCGGCCATGCATGAAGATGACTCTCCTGACTTGAGTGAAGTTGCCAAGATTTTAGAGGACACCTTGGATGTAAGACGATTTTCGTTTGAACTTTTTTTTTTATTAGCGGTTGCAATTTTGATCCATTTACTTTTGGATCTATTTTGTGTGTTTTATTATCACACAGGTCAAATAATTAACAGCTAAAAGGTGAACCATTCAAATAGGTTGAGAGTTGCGCAAACTCTATTCTTAATAAGAACCTTTTGTTTTCTGTTATAGAAGTGTTTGTGTAATCAATATAAAAAAGATCAAAAGGATGGAGAAAATTGTTGGTAAGCCAACACAACCCCAGTGGTACCAAAAGATGGCTTTTTGACCTGACCCTGTTTTGACCCGTTACTGACCTGCCTATCTTGCTACTTATAATATATTCTCTGCCTTCCTCAATGTATCATCAGTTATCTACTTTGAAAGTTAGGTTCCTTTTTGATAATAAATGTTTTTCATCATCAGATACATGACATTCCATTGAAAGTTAGAAAACTTGTTGTCAAAGTATGTGATGTGGTTACAAGACGAGCTGCCAGGTTGGCTGCTGCAGGCATTGTCGGGATCTTGAAAAAGATTGGTCGAGATGGGACCGGGGGCATTTCAAGCGGAAGAGTCAAAGGTGGAAAAAGTGGAAAAATGAGAAGAACGGTTGTAGCAGTTGAGGGTGGATTATACACCAGCTACACCGTGTTCAGAGAATATTTGAATGAAGCTGTAGCAGAGATATTAGGTGAAGAAATTGCCCCGTATGTTATTCTTGAAGTGATGGAAGATGGATCAGGCATTGGGGCTGCTATGTTGGCTGCAGCAAATTCAACCCGAAGTGTGGATACAGTACAGGTTCTATGAACAAATATTTATATATATAATTATGATATATAAATATACATATATAGATCTGTAAATTGTAAATTCCATTTTTCGTTGTTTCTATTCAACATATGTATAGGAAGGGAGGTCGTAAATATGTCACATAGCAGTAGATGAAGCTTGTGGCAGTCGGTTCTTTGTAGTCTCAGAATGTGTTCATTCATTTATTAGGGTTAAATAGTAGCTATTTGGTGTTAATTTGTCTTTATGGTTTGTTATTTCATTGTTAAAATCTTGTCCATATTAATCATATTTAGCTTATAGTTTCTTATTTACATTTCAAGATAAAACTGTTACCTAGACTAAAATCTAAACCTATTCAGACATGAACAACCCTGGTTAAATTTTTTTACAGTTGCAACTCCATTTGGTTACTGTAAATATGTTATTACCCTTAATTATCTTGCTACTTTTTCTACCTACGATTCTTCTGCTTGTAGTTCGCACATTGCCTTCTTGACTAATGGTTGAGACCCGATAATAGGTGACTGCCAATCAAGAAGCCTCACAAAAGGTTGAAATACTAACGACCTCAACCGGCAAACCACTTTAGACCTATCATGTATCAAGCTCACATAGCAACGCACTTACGTGGTGTAATCAATTTGAGTCACTTTTACAAATGGGTATTTTTCAATATAAACTAGGTTCCTTCGGTGAATATTGAATCTTTGATAATCTCAAATGTCTTCTTCTCCAGCATCAATCCAATCAAAAACCCTTCTCCATCGCGTCGCATATTTCTCACAATCTGACGACGGAGTTATCCAGTTTTCAATGGATATTGCATAATAGCTTTTAGTTTTTTAAAATGAGGTTCAAAGTTTTTGAATTTTGAACGCAATCAGTCGATGATGATGTATCCAAATAGTAGTTTATGCCGGATACTAGTTAAATCTCAAACATTCCGTAGATAAACTACTTAAACTTTTGTTGATTGTTTATTGCTATATAATCTTGTGTTATTTTGTCATAAATCATTTTAGCAAAAACGATATTAGTTTGGATTTTTTATTAAATGGAAGAGAGGGGTATTTCGTATGTAATGAGAGCGATAGCCGATAGGTATCATATAACGTTAGCCATACAATACAAGTGAGTGTAAAAGTCACATTATGCATATATTATAAATATATAAAAACTAGTTAACCATTTTGGTTAAATTTGTTAATTTAGACATGTAAGTTGGTGATAATTTGTTATACACATAAAACATGAATATCATATAATGATTTTGTACAATCATTTAAAAACGTAGATGTTGAAATGTAACACAAAAGCAAATGAAACAAGCCAACCGCTCGATCTGCTTGTCACACTTCTATTACTTATGGTATATAAATTTTGTTACAGGTACATACTAATTTTTAAGTTTAACGAATTTCTTTGTAACATAACATTTAAATTTCCCCACCTAATGATCTTATTACGATTACATATTGCCGATACGACTTACATTTTAAAATCACGATATATAGACCGATACTGTTGAATAGGAGTTCCTTTTACACTTTTCATTACCATTTTTCTACTTTATGGTACTTGCCCCATAACCGAAACACCTTTACTCATCAAGTAGAGTTTTTTTGCCCCTTGATGTGTCGTGAATCCAGAAAAAGAACAAACGAATTAGTACAAAAATAAGACTACATACGTAAGTAATTAATACTATATTAATAATAATTATCACAGTATATGTTGATAACTATGCTCATAACGATTAATGTATCATTTCTCATTGTATAAATAATATAAAGAATGGTTGCCGGTCAATATTAGAAGATCATTTATTCTCGTACATTTCAAGTACAAACTATAGTAATTTAACTTAATGAGACTTCAGATAACTAATTATTTTTCTTTTAAATAAACCTAGATTATTCTATTGTAAGCATAATGACAATTTTAAAGATGCAAGAGAAGGAGAAAACTTGACATGGATATCAAAAAAGAGAAGGGGAAGATTTTTAACCGTAACTTTTATAAGGTAAAATTATTTATTTACTTATTTTTGAGAAAATTGTAATTTTATTTCTATAGTGTTTGTGTTTTGTTAATTTTATCATTTATTACTCTTTTTGCATTTTTTATCCCCATTCTTTTTATTTTTGCTGATTTTATCCTTTTATCTAACTTTAGTTAAATTTCCTCGTTAAAACATGTAAAATGACTAAAATATATTTTTTCAAACACTAATTTCTTATCTTCTCCATCTCAAAATTCTAATTTTATATCCATAATCCCTTTTAATAATATCATCAACTTCAATCCATCAATAATATCAATAAGTCAAATCATCAAAAACTAAGAAATAAAAGATGAACCGAACTATCACAACTCATCAAAGCAACAAGCTATATGTTGTTGTGCGTGAATGTACTCCAACTTTTCATTTTAACCAAAAAAAGAAAAAGTGAAAGATAAACACATTTAATTCAAAAATAACTAAAAGAATCTCATAAGGGTGGTGTTGGTGATGGTCTGTTTCGTTTCACCACCTCCATTACTCCACCGTCAAACCTCCATATTTCATATCTCTTTATCTCTTTCGAATCTCAAACCAGATCAAAACTGGTGACGACCGTCAAAAAGAAGCTAATATATAATAAATATATTATTGATAAATGTGGAGTTATGAAAATACAGTTATTCAGTCTTTCTAAGAAGTTACTGACGTAGCGTTAAGTTGACACTTTAATTTTTCAATTTTTCATGTTATTTTAGGAAGTGGTCTTAGTTTTAATCTCAATTTACTTTAGAAATATTAAAGATTACGTTTTGAAGTTCATTTATGATTACTGTATTTACAAAATGTAAATACTCGATAAAAAGTTTTTTTTAAAAAAACAATTATCTACCTTTGAGTTTTTTTGTTATAGAAAAAACGTTATTATGAAAAAAGGATAAAACATTCTTTTTTGCAGTTTTGAAATGGGTATCATTGAATACACCCCTCTCCTCTCAACACGCATCTTGTACACATATAGGAGGATGCGTTAAAGATAAGCCTTTAAAATTGTGAAATTAGTTTTGAAAATGGAATTTCAAACACCTTTTTATGATTTGATTTTTGAAAGAATTACACACATATTCAATTAATATTCAATAATTACTTATATATCTACTCAATATTTTATATTACATATATCCGAATTATTCCTTTGAAAATCAAAATTTGCTTCCTTTAAAAAAATATTAATTTATTATTTGAATATATATATATATATAATTAGATTTAAAACGTGCGATGCACGACAACTTAAGTTAAACAATTTTTATATTTATAAATTTTATAAATTTTATAAGTTTAATAGTTTAATATTATTTTTCAATTAGTGTTTGAATAGTATTCGTAGATTTTTTAATTAATTATTATTATATTCAAATATTATCTAAATTTATTTTTTAGTTTATCTTTTAAATTTAAATAATTATTTATTTTTAAATTAGAAGAGGTCGCCACATGTCATTTTGCCTATGTGGTAAAATATGAAGCAATATTTTATTGTCATTTACTATATCTATATATATACTAAAAGAGAATAGAAGCTTGGTCCAGAATTTGCCACGTAGGCAAAATGCTACGTGGCGGTCTCTCATAATTTTAATATAAATAATATTTAAATTTAAAAAATAAACTAAAAAATAGATTTAGATAGAGGTAGATAATATTTATATATAATATTAATTAATTAAAAAATCTATGAATCCTACTCAAACACTAATTGAAAAATAACATTAAAATGTTAAACTTATAAAAATTGAATAATTTATATTGCCGTGCATCGCACGGGTTTAAATCTAGTCTATATATATACTAAAGGAGAATAAAAGGTTGTTCCATATTTTGCCACGCAGGCAAAATGACACATGGCGACTTCTCATAATTTAAAAATAAATAATTATTTAAATTTAAAAGATAAACTACAAAATAGATTTAGATAGAGTTAGATAATATTTGAATGTAATATTAATTAATTAAAAAATCTATGAATCATACTCAAACACTAATTGAAAAATAATACTAAACTATTAAACCTATAAAAATTGTGAATATTAAAATTATTTAATTTAAAAAGTATCAATAATAAAATAATAAATATTCTATAATTTATATTATCTGCATCGCACGGGATTGAAACTAGTATAAATATATATAAATATAAAATATTGAGTGAATACATAAATAATTATTGAATTTAAATTCAATATGCATTTAATTTTCGCTTGATTTTAAATTATATTAGGGTTTAATTATCTTACGTCACTTTCTAATAATCACATATCCCAAATGCAACTATAAATACCACATTACCCACCCTAAGAAATCCCTTTTTATCACACACCCAGCAGCCTCCTCACAAACTCTTCATCACTCTAACACAGTCACACTTCAAAATCTTAAAAGATGGCAGTCACTTTCTCCGATCTGCACACCGAATCCGGCGTCAAATCTCTCGAAACTTTTATCTCCGGCAAGACTTACATCTCCGGGTCTCTATCTATTCTATTCTTTTTATCTATTATATACTTCTTATTAATAAATTAATAATGTTTTAAATTAGGGTTTTAATGTTTTTAATTTAATATTTTTTATTATTATTTAATGTTATAGGAATCAAATCACGAAAGATGATGTGAAGGTATACGCAGCTTTATCGGAGAAACCTAGTGCGGATCTGTATCCATCTGCTAGCAAGTGGTACGATTCAATTGCTTCGAAGCTTGCATCAAGGTATGATTTTTATCTTTATTTAATTGATTTATATTGTTATTTTGTAATTTATTTGTAAATAATATATAGTATTGATCGTAATTGTATTCAGCATATAGGTTATTATTGTACATATCTGATAATTATAAGTGGTACCTTGATGGTTGATTTGTCACATGGTTTAATGATATTGTCTTGAGCATTTGGAGAAATTTTGTTAGTGGTCATTAATTGGTGGGAAAAAATAAGAAGGGTTTAAGGAATTCAATGGCCTTTAACTTTTCCTAAGTACTTATTCGAGCAATGTTTTTATTTTTATTATATTTTTTATTATCGAGATTACTTTCAATCCGTCGAATTTCAGTATGCCCATTATGCAACTGGTTAAAGATATTTACAGGGAGTTTTAAAGCTAATAAAATGGTGATGTATAATATGAAAAGCATCGTACTATTTGTAGAAAGTGAATAATTATGAAGGTTTTATGGTAATCTTGGTAATAAAAAGGTAGATTGCTCACACTGGTACTTTTTTAAAAAACTACTATTTAATGGCGTTAAACCTAAATAAGAATTGTGAATATCAACTTTTTTTACTAACTAGCAAAACAAGTAAACTTAGTATAGAAAATTGCTGCAACATTAAAAGTAATTACTGTTACTGATTATTTATGGTTTACAGAAGTGGTATGTTTTATGCCTAATATGTTGTTGCGTGTGAGTTGTGACTGTCATAAATCACAAAATCATATGAACTTTTGCAAGAATAAGCAAATCTTGATAAATATTGGAATCAGAAATGAACAAAAAACTGAAATTTTATTTATCACATGTTTTAACGTACTAATGGTAGAAATTTTGAAAATGCTAATTAGTTGGTGGACCAAAAGAAAATTATGAATAAATTTTTTAAAGTAAATTTGGATACAGAGAATCAGCGTAGAAGTTCAACTTGTTGGGACAATCTGAAAGAGAAGCTTTCATTTTTTATGACAGATAGACTATCATACTTTGACTGGCTTGTTTGAAACAAAAAGCAGAGCATCATGGTCTGAGAAAGTAATCACTTATATTAGTATTTTAGATAATAGACTCATCTGATGATCTTTTATTCATGTTCCCAGTTAGTTAGCTAATTGGATTCTTTGGTGAACCAAAAATAGCTATAGCTATCCTTGTTTCTTACTTTATTGATTTTCTGTTTTGTAGCTTTCCGGGTAAAGCAGCTGGGGTAAAAATTTCTATCCAAGCTCCGTCAGCAGAAGCTGCTCCTGTCAAGGAAGTTGCTGAGGTGTGTATTGCCTTTTGCTTTACTTCTGGTTTTTAATGTGTTTTATGTTATGATTCATGATATATTTATCGAGTTTGTTTTGCCGAGCGTTGGAGGAGTTTAGGTCATGTAACCGCTCCTTTACCACTTTGCCACCATCAATTACCTCCTTCTCGACACATTTTTTAAATCGTTAGAAGCTTTTCCGTAACCACTATTACTAAATATAACATTTACCTCTTGATAAATGTGAGGTCTTCAACAGGGGATCCATTTAAACCTACAATGCTGAGTGTACCTTGTACATATGTCATGTGACCGTTTCCGACCCTGGAGTTCAAATATATGTGATCGTTACTAATGAGCAAAATTGTAAAAAGAGCTTAAGGATGTGTTTTTTATTTATTTTTGGGAAAACCACAAATAGAATGGAGTGGTTTTGAGGTTTCATGATTTAGATAAACCCTTGTATTCGGCTAAACTGTGAAAAACACATTTTTACTACAAACTCTAGAGTCAAGTTATAATGTCCACATGATGAGTTAAAGTGTCCTTTTGTCATCATTTTTGTTTCTTTCAACTCAATTAAACTTTGTTTCTTACGGATGTTCTAGGAGGCTGCTGCTGACGATGATGACGATCTTGATCTCTTTGGTGACGAGACAGAGGAAGAAAAGAAGGCAGCTGAAGCCCGTGATCAAGCAAAAGCTTCAACAAAGAAGAAAGAAAGTGAGTCTTTTGATTGTTATTAATATTACTTCAGTCTATTCAATTATATGCTCAAAATAGCAGCTTGATATAACCCATGTATTCATTAGGTGGTAAATCATCGGTTCTTATGGATGTAAAGCCATGGGACGACGAGACAGACATGAAGAAGCTGGAGGAGGCTGTTCGTAGTGTTGAAATAGATGGGCTTTTGTGGGGTGCATGTACGGTTTGCCATTTTAATCTCATATCATTGACCTAGCCATTGCAAACTTCTCTTAAAAGTATTTAACACAATTTAAAAGATAAAAGGGTCAGGTTATGGGCCGAAACGGGTAACTTTTTTGGTACCGGTAAAAAAGGGTCAGATTGGGTTGACTTGGAACACTTTGTCCAAACTTGTTTCGTAATTATATTTTTTGATAACAATCTTCTGAAAAATTTGATTCAGGAGGTATAATTTTCCTAGTACTTGAGGCATTGGTTAATTTTTGTTGGTTTGACCCTTTTTTGAAGATCTTTTGAATTTTACATATTAGAGATAAAAAGTACCCCGAGTCGACCCATTCAAAAGTGGATTAGTCAAAATTGCCATCTTTACACAACATGATATTTACGATGAGTTTCAAAGATGCCTCCTTTCTAAAGATAAATTCATTCCTGCCAGTTCTTCTAATCACATCTCGTCACTTAACTTAGCTCATCCAAAATCCAAGCATTGATAAGGATGAAATTATGTTTTAAGTTTACAGTTTTGTGTGACCAGTGAGATCTGAGATTGTTGTTATGGTTTACTTCTACAGCAAAACTTGTCCCAGTTGGTTATGGGATCAAGAAATTGACAATCATGCTGACAATTGTTGATGATCTCGTTTCGGTGGATGATCTCATTGAGGAGCGTCTTACAGTGGAACCCATTAACGAATATGTGCAGAGCTGTGACATTGTTGCCTTCAACAAAATCTAGAGGTTTACTTTGTTCAAAGCAGCAATTTTGCTTGTTGATCATTTTGTTTTGGTTTTGTAATGTATTTTAAAATCATAACTGAGCACTGATAGATTCAACAATGACACTGGTTTCAGCTTTTGCTAGGTTTTGAGTTGTTAAAGGTCATGTTTGACTAAGTAAGCGGGTCGACTAATGGGCTAAAACATAAAGCTCATATAATAAAATGTGCGTTTTAAAAAGGTAAATTTGACTTTTCACTAATGAAAGAGAAACAGAGATTGTTACTTGTAAATACCTTAAAACGTACTAATTGTTTCGTTGACACTTCTTTTAGGCCGCTTCTTATTGTTACTTTGTTCTCAGTTCTACGGCTATTCTTGGCAGAACACTATAGGCACGGTTTTGGTGTTTGTTTTGCCGGACGGAGGCGGCTGGTCCACTTGGCCAACGGATATGTACAAAAAAAATTAATAATTTTTCTCAATATATACAAACACAATTCTCACAATCTCTAATTATTTTACACACAAATTATATCAAACAATTACTACTTTTTCACACATAATTCTCCCTTTTTAATTACTAGATTAACTATATATACGTATAACCTATATAATTCAAACACTTCCCTTTTATCAAATCGTAAATGGATCATTTTCAAGATTTAGACGAAAATTCCTATACGGAAGGTTTCTAAGCAAGTAAGGGTTGTTACATTCCGAATAATATGCTCGATATTCTTGAAATGTTTGAACAAAATGATGAAGAGGTAGCCGAAAGTTCTCGACCAAAATTATGTAGAAGGCGAATACATAGAGATCGTCTCAATGCCGGCGAACGTTTGTGCTCGGACTACTTCCCCAGACCGAACATTCCTGAAAGATTACTTTCGAAGATGATTTTGGATGAGTAAGTCATTGTTTCTCCGTATATGTCAAGGTATAACGTCTTATTATTAACTACCGCTACCTCTCTCTCTCTTTCTCTCTCTATATATATATATATTTTATCACGGGCACAATTGTACAAGTAAACTTGGTTTTAACATTTATCAAAAGTGCACTTCCGTCATACTGCAATTGGCATACGGTTGTGGCGCCGATACATTTGATGAATACTTACACATGGGTCAACAAACATATACAATTGTTTAGACAACTTTTGTGAATGCGTATTTTATTTATACTCGACCGAATACTTGAGAAAACCAACACTACAAGATGTCCATACGTTTACATGCTAAAAATGCTTAGTTGCATGGTTTTCCGGGGATGCTCGGAAACATCGATTGTATGCGTTGGCCCTGGAAAAATTGTCCAGTAGCGTGGAAAGGTCAATACATACGATGTGATCAAGGTTGTCCGACAATCATGTTCAAAGCGGTGGCCTCGTACGATTTGTGGATTTGGCATGCTTACTTTGGTCTTGCGTATTCAAACAACGACATTAACGTTCTTAACGAATCGAATTTGTTCAACGATTTACTCCAAGATAAAGCTCTTGAGGTAAGGTTTACTGTGAACAGAGTTGAATACAAGAAATGATATTACCTCGCTGATAGAATTTATCCGGAATGAGCGCATTTTGTGAAATCGTTTAAATCTCCAATTGAGAAAAATAATATCAAATACAAGTGATTTCAAGAAGCTGCAAGAAAGGACGTGGAACGAGCATTCGGTGTGCTGCAAGGTCGTTGGGTGATACTTAAAAGTCCGGCAAGACCATATAACATCAACAAGATAAGAAGAATCATGTACACTTGTATGATTTTACGCAACATGATAACCGAAGACAACAAACGCAGTTTATGTCAACTTGAGGAAGACTACCTCTGAAACCCGAAAAATCTTCCGCGTCGTTCGTTGTGAGAGAGGGTGATGAGTAATGTTACGCATAATGAACTCACGAGCGAAGACACGGATGATGAGTAATCACAATGGTTTTTTTATTATTAGTTTAACATACTTTTTTTAATTAACGTAATTTTTATTATAATGTAACGATATTTTTGATTAATGTAATTTTTATTGTTAATGTAATATACTTTTATTATTATTATTATTATTATTGTATTTTTAAAAATATAAATATTTTTTATTAATAGTTAATAAACGATGTCATGTTGGTTAAAAAATTTACGTGACAATTTGTTTAATTTCTCATGTCATGATCCATTCATGATCCTGCACTTGAATGGCTACAAATATACATGCTTAATAAAGCTAAACAGTACCTAAGTGTCAAATCGATCCTGTTGCTATTTATTCCTTTTTAAATTGATCAGGCCTAAAACTATACCATGTAAAAATACATAAAAAGAATTCAAGAAGGACAAAAGAACAACTTCCAAAATTTTCTAATCAATAACCAAAAGAAATAAAACTTAAAGATCACAAATATCGGTGATAGCTCCGTGAAAGTTGAATGACCCTGTTAACTATTGACGACAAGCAGGCATAAATAAGTTAAATCATTGCCGAAAAACTTCATCCTCCATTTGTGGAAGTATTGGCATTGATTGATTTGGGGTATGTTTGATATTTAATGGATTAAAAGGCTAAAATCATTAAATTTAGTTGCAAGTCAAATGGTTGAAGTTTCCAAAGAGTTTTAAATTTTTAGAATTAACGTCACAAATCATCATGTATTCAAAATTTAAATCACCATCAATATTATTAATATTTGTCATCATAATTGAACTTTACAGAGTTTACTTTAATGAGTTGCAAATATTCTTTTTATAAATATATGAGATGCTGATATATGACAGAACTTTAAATTCAAAATCTTACAACGCATTAGAGATACTCATAAGCGGTGTTAATACACACGTCATTGCATGAAAGACATTATCTGAATGTGGTGTCAATACGTACGTGACTTCTTTTTTAAAAAAAATACTCTGTTTTAGAAAAGAAATCTATATCGAAAGATGAAGACAACTTAAAAGATATGAAGTACGACAACCTTGATGAGCACATAAATACTAATCAACAAACTTGAAAATCTACTGAATCAAAGTGGAATGAGATGAACATATCTCATGACAAACCAAACTTGTTGAACACCTACTACCTAAATTCTCGAGCAATGAACATTTTAATGCAATTGTTGAACTTTAGAGAAAGAGAGGCTCAATCTAGTGCTAAATCATATTTTGTTTTAAAAAACTATATATGTATATATATATATGTATAGTATTATCCGGATTTTAGAAAAATGAAATTTGAAAGGAGAAGAGCGAAAAATATATATTTAAAACTATGATTCAGCAAAAAACAAATATGATTCAATAAAAAATAAAATGATTAATCTACTATATTAAAAGGTTAATTTGCTGAATTAAAGAGTTAAAAAACTCTTCTCCCCCTTCTCTACTCATACATATATATATATATATATATATTGTCAGGACGCTCAATTTGTCCTAATAAACTTGTTATTGCTCCTTACTACTACCGGGACGGCGGGACTCATAGATTAGTACTACTACAAGTACAAATTTCTTAGGACACCCATTTGGCCATTTATATTCTAAGTTGTAGTATGGTGCAAATTATTTATGACAACATAATTGTCTTATATATGATCTACTGAGACATTTTAATTTATTACAATGCCTTTATAGGATGTAACAAAAGGTCCTAAAAAAAAGTAACTTATTGGGACGTTTTTAGGACCTTTATCCCATAGACTAAGTTTATTGTAGTACACGGAGGATTTGAAATGTGTTTAGCTTAGTTGCCACTTGCGGTCAACTCATTTCCGGATATCGATATGCACAAAATATAATAATCGTAGTAGTCGTGGCGGGTTAGGTTAAAATTTGACTTGATTTTGTATACCATCAAGGCACGATTCCTGACTTTTATTAAATATATAATTTGAAGCTGGAACCACTGTCTTGCACTCCATATCCAATATGTAGTTTATCGCATAAGTAATAAATTAAAAACACACACAAACAGAGATCCAAATCATGCAAGTCAGTCATATGAACAAAGGAGACGGGGATACTAGTTATGCCAAAAACTCACTACTTCAGGTAACTCTAAGCTAATAATTAGTGTGCATATTTATATATGGAAAGGATCTAAGATCACTCATAATGCTTTGAACCCTTTATGGCTCGAAGTATTGACACCTGTGTCAATACACCATATCATCATCTTTTTAATAAAAATCAACGCAGTACATTAAACCGTACAAAGTATAACACAGTCACGTTAACGTACTAATTCAATCACTTATCATTTAAATATGTAAATATATTTTTATAATTTTAAAAATATATTTAAAACATATATTCTATAAAACAAGAATAATTTTATGACTTTGTTTAAATTTTTAGAAGGAAACAAATATACAAATACCTTGAAATTTTGATAATATAACGTAAGAAGCTAGCTAGAGAAATAATTAAGTTTGGTTTTTATTAAAAAATGAAGTCTAAGAAATTTTTCAGTAAACAAAACGCATAAAGAAGCTTTTATTTATTCGTTAAGTTATCATTATAGATAATTTATACAACCGGCCTCATTCATAGAAATATAAAAGTGTTACTGTAACTTTAAATTTAATGTAGTAAAACAAAAAGGAAGGGGGGCCATTCTCATTTGAACGCTGCCACATACCTGCGTTGCGGATGCTCTAACAAAAAGGGAAATTTTTGAGGAAAATATGAGTATATTCTTTAAAAGAATGTTAACTATAAGTGCTATAGTTAAGTTTTCTATATTTAAAATTTTAAGCTCCTCAAGAAGTATGAATATTCATTTTTAATATCGATTTTCCTTATTTTAATTTGATAAAAATATTTAGCAACGGTAGATTTGAGCTATATATTTGAAATTAAGTTGAACACAATAAAGTTAATCATATTTTTATTTATTTTTCTGAAAAGTGGAATGGAGTACGATTAATAGGAAAAGTGTAAATTTTCTTCTCTTTCTATGGATTCCATAAGTGAGTTCATCTTCAAACACAACACTTTATATACAGATCTCAACACTTTATATTAATTTTGTGAATTACATTTTTTTTTAGGAATTTTTTTTTTAGAAATCTTCAAACACAAGATTGACATTGTAGCTCCGCCCTGTCTTAAGCCTATGATGAAGTAAATCCAGTGGATGTAATTTACTTCTCTACTTACCTACAAAAATTAGACTTCTATGTGGAGCCTTTGATGAAGTAAATCCATATATATATGTATATATATATATATATATCCTAAATACTTTCCATTAAGTTAAATCAAAAGATTAATATGAATGTTTGATGGCAGAAGAAGATATTGTCATTAGGTAGTTCAATGGTGGAATGTGCCATTGATAATATCTTGTTGGAGGTGCAGCCCGAGAGTGTAGGGGTTGCTGATCTTGGGTGCGCATCTGGACCCAACAGCTTGACTAGGGTGTATGAAATAATTCATATGGTTGATGCTGTTAGCCGTCGAATGGGTCGACCTGTACCTGAATTAAGGTTGTCCTTAAATGATCTCCCTAGCAATGACTTCAATCTTGTGTTTGAGGTGTTACCGGAACTTTACAGGAAAGTGAAAAATGATTATGGGATTGAAGGTTGTTATGTGTGCGGTGTACCAGGTTCGTTTTACGGCAGGTTGTTTCCTAACAATAGTCTTCACTTCGTCCATTCTTCTATGAGCCTTCACTGGCTCTCTCAGGTTGGTACTTGAATCAACGAGTTCTCTAATTCTGTTTGTTTTATTAAAAATATTTGGTAACGAGATCTAACTTATTTGTTTTCAACTTTGTTTTTCACGTCTCAATTTAAAAATTAATAAAATGAATGATCTGTTTTCACCAATTTTATTTCAAGTCCTTACAATCATATATACATATTTGATCCGACCGCTTTAACTCCATGTGTTCATGTGTATGCTTGTGTTTATGTTTATGTTTGTGTGAGTTTTTTAAACAATGCTTGTGATATTGAATAGGCCCCGCCCAAGTTGGAACCCACGGTTGGAACCCATATAAACAAAGAGAACATATACATATCAAAAGGTAGCTCTGAATGTGTAGTGAAAGCATACCAACAACAGTTTCAAGAGGATTTCTCATTATTTTTTAGGTCGCGTGCCAAGGAAATGGTTGTCGGAGGACGCATGGTGTTGTCATTTCTGGGCAGGAGGTCTCCTGACCCTCGTGCACCCGAGGCTTGCTACGCCATGGAACTTTCCTCTCGTACTCTAATGAGTATGGCTTCAGACGTACGTGTGTACATTATCCCTCTTCATGTGTTTTTTACTTTGCTATTTTTATTTTTGTTTTTGAAAATCAAGAACTTGAACATGAATTTGAGAATGAAATTGGATCGATGAATGTTAAGTGCTATTTCAGGGACTTGTTGAGAAGGAAATGATCGATTCATTTAACATCCCATATTATCTAGCAAGCCAAGAAGAAGTTGAACATGAAATTGCGAAAGAAGGATCATTCATAGTTGAGTGTGTTGAGGCCTTGGAGATAGACTGGGTTCGTGACTCAAGTAACTCCAATGAGACAATCGGAAATCAAACGGCTAAAGTTTCTCGTCCTGTGATGGAGCCAATGTTAAGGAACCATTTTCGATTCAAGCCTGAAATGATGGATGAGTTTTTTCAACGATATGCTAAACTCGTGGACGATTGCATCTCCGAGGTGACATTCAAGCTTATTATTTGGGCGTTCTCTTTGGTGAAAAGGGACCAGAATTGATCCTATGCTCAAGTGTGATTTCAGTGCCTCTTAATTTCGATAAATAACATCAAAATATTTTATTTGTCTAAAAAACTTTTATATTTCTGTTATTCAAGTGCTTATATTTTATTTATTACCAGGCCACCCACAGTCACTAAATTTATACAAATATGGAATCAAAACTAAATAGACCACCAAAATGACTATCAAAATTCTGAAATTATAACAAACAAATAAGCACCATAATAAACAAAGAAAGTTTAGACCACTCCCTATGGTGACTGAAGCAAGACTGAGGACTGACATCCACATCAGCGTTACGTTAGCTTTAAGACTGAGGACTAACCTATGACTTAATGCTCCCTGTGGTGACTGCAAGACTAAACTTTTCAGTGCTACAAATACATTTATATTAACAATAAAAATTACAATAATTAAAAAAAACGTTATAATAAAAAATATTACAATAATTAAAAAAATGTTACATTAATAATAAAATATAAATAATTAAAAAAACGTTACATTAATAAGTAGAAAGATATGTGAATATCTTGTGTTACTGTTCTTTAGACACGTTGAGGAGGATAAGAAAGATCCTCGGTGTTCTGTTCGTATTCGGAGCTTCAAGCAGTTTCAGAAATAAGGTGGAACTAACTATTATGGTACAACCAAACTCTTTCTGTCTGGTTAATTTTATTTATAGACTCTTGATTATTAGTACAAAACGAAACTGATTGTGATTACCTGTCTACGTTTGCCACTAAACGATGTTAAAGTAGTAAGTTCGCCGTCTAAAATACATCGAAATGACAGATTTGCTACCGATCTGTCTTTATTTGCCACTAAACGATGTTAAAGTAGCAAGTTTACCTTCTGAAATACATAGAAATGCATTTTCGGTACTTGCCATTGGTGTTTTACTGTTGGGAACCCCACATTTGTATTGACATTCTTGTTACTACTTTCCAGAAGTTTTTAACACGTGCATTATTCCCTGGTGGGTATGGTTAGTCCATCATTCTCTTGCTCTTTAGTTTTTGCTACAGAAAAACCTTTTTTAACCTCCAGTATAAAATGTTATGGTTATAGTGGTTGAAGGGTTAGGTAGGCCTACAATGTATATTACACAATCCTTTTAACCTCTGAACGTTGCTTTTTTTTTCTTCTTTAATTTCGAAAAGATTCATATATGTATCATATTGATATTGATGTATGTATGTATGTAAGGCCGATAGACAGATTTACCAACAGAGTTTTTTTATAACTGAGGAGGTGTTGAAAGTTGAAATATTCATTGGGGTACTTGATTTGTCCATTCCTATGAAGCATACCGACATTGCAGAGGAAGCTTCATCTGAATAATGAAAAAGTAATGTCGTTTTTCTTGTCATGCATAATTTTTTTTATCAATTTGAATAAGTTTAAGTGGTTCAGTTTTCCTCCTAAAGTCCTAATGAATCGTACTTATGCAACCTAACGACCTAACCCAACCTGACATGTTTCAAAACGGTACTTGAAGTTTCCCCATTATGAGATGACCTGACCCACCCATTTTTTCACCTCCAAGAACCATCAACATGTTTAACAAGTCAAGTTTTTTAGCTGTTGTTGAAAGTTGGATGGTTTTATTGACGATTCTTAAAGTCAAGTGACCATATTTGAAAGAGTGAAACTGCATTGATATTATTTGCTCTGAAGTTAAAAAGTATAGCAAGCAACATAGTTCCAACACGTGTTTCCTAAAGAAATATCTAATTTAGTTGTTGTACCCCAATCCACCACATTTCTCTTTCCCCTATTCCTTAATCCAACTTGGGTATGATCAAATCATGATCGATGACTAACTTAGTTTATGTTTTTCTATGACAATCTAGCCAAGCTTTATTGATACTTGGATACCCTTTTAATACCGAAACTAAGCCCAAACTGGATTCAGGTTAAACGGGTCGGCTTATTCGGTTAATCGAACCTGAGTAACCCGAACTCGAATAACTAAATTTTCATATATTTAGAAAAGGATAGTACATACCTCAAAGCAAATCCATCTCTTTTAGACCTGTATTTGCTCTGCCTTTTCATCTCATCAAAACAAAACTTATGCTACTCTACATAATTAGTTAGGTCCAGCTGTGGAAAAACAAAATAAAAAATTAAACTCGTCTATTGGATGTGAAAAATGATATAACTGACCTCATCATATACATTTCAAGGAGTGCTCGGAGTTCATTCTAAAAACATATCATACACATCTACGTCTATAAGAAGAGGTGGTTGTAAGATTTCTTCCGCACAACATCTAATTTTCTATAGCAAAAATCACTAATTCTTCAAAAACAACATTCACCAGCAAATGAATTTTAAAGCAACAGAACCAAGATCTACATTTGTAAGCGAATGAAATTTTAAGAAACAGAACTAAGATCTACATTCATTAGCAAATGAAATTTTAATGAAACAGAAACAAGATCACCATTTAGCAGCACCTCAATGAAACCAGATAAAATAGTTGCAAAGATCAATGTTCTCGATTCTAAATGTTGAACAACAGATCAACATTCTTAAATCCAAGTTTTCAAAAGGGCTCAACACAATATACCAGTTTTAGACACATTTCATTACTCGATACATGTTTAAAGTAACTCTAAACATTCTCGGACCCCAAACCCAAACTCTAAAAAACTCACAACAGATACTAGTTTGATGCAATACGTTTTAATACAACAAAAAAACCCAAATCTAGTGTTAAAACTAATGTTAATCCTTTGTGATGCTAATGACGATTAGCGCTTGCTTGTATGATTCGTGCCCATAATTGTGTTTTTAAAACTAATATCAATTTTATCTATGAGATTTGAAACAACCGCAGTTCTAAGAAAACAAAATACCTTAAGAAACTTGTTTTGATCAAATACCTGAAATTGCTTTTTATCAGATTGTTTGCTCCTTAGTTTAATTTACTTGCTTTTAGTTAATTTACAAATTTTCATAATTTAGTTAAGTTTGTTGAAAATCAAATCACTCTTTAAAATCTTTTTTATTTACTTAATCAATTAGGATCAATATGATAATCCATAGTTCCACGTGGGATCCACACCTTAATTACTCTATCTACTAGTTTCTTTTAAGGTTTTATTAAGGGTTAAAACATTTTGTCACCAACGTATTATCCCTCAATTTCCGAGATTACCATCCTACTCATTTTAATACTAATGTCACCGACATACTTGTTAGTTACCGGTTGAGGTCACCAACATACTATTTTTGACCGGGAAACGTTTTTTTACATGAGATTGTCAAGGGTTAAAGCCATTTGTCACCAACCTACTCTCCCTCATTTTCCGAGATCACCATCCTGCTCATTTAATACTAATGTTACCAACATACTTGTTAGTTACCTGTCGAGGTCACCAACCTACTTGTTAATCAATAACGTTAATGATTAATTTGCAATCATAATTCTCTAAACACATTAAGATTAGTTCCAAAAATTACCAAACTTTATTTTCATAAACTAATATTGGATATAAACTTTCTGTAAAACTTTGAGAATTTTTAAAACCATATGTATTTTCTTTAATTTAATACAAAACTATTACTAAAATGGAGTTTTTAATCATGAAAATTAGTTCCTAACGCCAAAAATTATTGAAACTTTTTCAGAGGTGTTTATATCAGTAAATAACACTCCACAAAAAAAATTATATCATTTGAATTCTTTTTAGTATTTATTTTAATTTGTGTGCTTTTAATCTTAAAATATTAAAAAACCGGATTTTATTGCTCCAAATGACTTGAAATTTGTACACAAGTCTTAAAATAATTAGAAACTGAGATGGTAAATTATGAAAGTTATACTTTGGTAATTTTTGGAACTAATCTTCATGTGTTTAGAGAATTATGATTGCAAATTAATCATTAACGTTATTGATTAACAAATATGTTGGTGACATCGACAAGTAACTAACAAATATGTTGGTGATATTAGTATTAAATGAGTAGGATGGTAATCTCGGAAAATGAGGGAGAGTAGGTTAGTGACAATGGCTTTAACCCTTTTAGTATATGTGTGCAACGTGTGAAAAGTAACCGGTTGTTCCGGTTACCGATTAACGGTTGGTGACATCGAAATCTTTTTAACAATTATGTTGATGACATTAGTATTAAAATGAGTAGGATGTTGATCTCGAAAAATGAAAGAAAGTACATTGGTGATAAAATGCTTTAACCCTTTTGTTTTTGGTAGTGTAACGACCCCATCAAATTTTGACGCCACCGCGGGGGAACTAGTGCATAGTAAGTGTTGGTTCTTATTTGATTATCTTTAGTTGTATACTTATTTTCATTTTTATTGTATTTTTGCATTCATTAATTTTGTTCTAGTTTAGTTGTTTGTTTTTTTTTTTTTTTTTTTTCTTCCAGTTATCCTAATAATGAGTGAATCCGATTGACCACTTGCCTCGTGTTTTCAACCAAACCAAATTAAACACTCTTGTTGGCTTTTTGGAAATCCATGCCACACGTGGGAAACCTGTTTAGAAAGAAGAAAAACAGGAAGAGATTGAATATAGCTCATGATAATAACCTTGGGTACGACAACTTACATCCAAACAGTTATGGACCCAAGGTGGAAGGTTTCACAATGTGTCGGGAAGAATTTCATGATCCTTATCAAGAGTATTATCAACCAAGATATCAGAGTCTTTACTTGTTTTATCAACCTCAAGGAGCACTTCAGCAACATTATCAAAGAGAGCCATCGCAAAGTCAAGTTTCTATGATGGAAATAGTAGAACAACAAATTGAAAAAGTGAATAGGTCGTTGGATAGAATTGATCAACATATATCTATCCAGGCCGAGTGCAACACCTCCCTTGAAATCCAAGATGTGCCACTAGGGAATCAGATGAAGAATAGCGAACCACATGAACCTCCAAGCACAATAATGACGGATTCAAATGAGGACCAGTACTACAAGCAGAAAAGGAAAAATACATACCCACGCTAACCGTCACCACAACATGGTGTAATGTTGTGTTAGGTGAGGAGAAAGAATATCGAAACAAAATCCGTGATCAGCATCAAATGGTTTGAAGAATCCGTATTAATTGAAGAATCAATTCAAACTTTGGTTTCATGTCAAGTTAGGGAGATCAATACCACACTTTATCCCTCAACTTGGGAAGGACCTATTTTTTCTTCAGTCCTAGGTATAGGATCAAAAGAAGATGAAGAATTTGAGGGTCTTTCCGAATTATGGTTGATAGTTTAGACTAATGGAAGAGACACAATATCTTGGGGTACAGGAAGTGCAAACAATCCATATTAAACCAAACCTACCTTTAGCTCCAACTATGTTAACCGACAAAGTTGCAGAGGAATACTTGACTTCAACAAAAGAAAAAGAAATTCCAAATGTGCCGTTAGATAGAAAACATGTTCTTGAGCATAGAATCTGAAAATACTTTAAGAAAACCACTCGTACCAAACCAAAACTAGTATATGGAATAATACAAGTAGGATTACGGGAATGTGGACACTTCTCGCACCTTGGCAAGAAGAAATTCCAAAGAGTGCTACCAAATGAAAAAACAATTTGATTTATTTGAAGATGGATCCATAATAAACCAGCTCGTGTTGCATCTAGAAGAAGAAAAAGAAAAACAAGAATAGCCGTATCCAATGAAAGACATTTTCTTTGAATAAGGAGAAATCATTTTTAGAAAGTGTTGAATGATGAAAGGATGGTTTCGATAAGTGAAATACGAGCTTATTTGGGTAACTCGATTGGGAAATGTTTCATGAGTGTAGAAAGGAACAAATGATTTATGGAACATATACATATATTGGTCTTGGTCATTTTCATTTATTGTTGGATGAGTTATTGTGCAGGTGAAATAAAATGTTATATTCTCGAGTAGAAGTGTGAAGAAGGAAAGTAGAGTGTAAGTGGAACATGCTTAGAAGGAAAGAAGTCAAGTTTGGTGCAGTTTGTGTAAATGACAAGTTCACAGGGACTATAATGAAAATATGTTTTGCCTAAAAATACAAAAGACATTTTATCTTTAATCTTTCTTTTTTATCACCGATAAAAATATCACTCTGTAAATTCATTCTCCCTACAAGTTCTAGGGATTTGTTCATAGTTCTTGTATATGTATCATTCTAATCATCAAGTTGACGATTATGAACGATTTAGATTAGGTGTGTGTTGAGAGTTGTAGTGAGTTTTCAGTCATAAAATTTTCAAGATCTTTTTGGTTTTCATTCTTCTTAGTAAAGTAATACCAAAGTAGTGTTTCATTATTGGTGTGATTTTTGTTTCTTTAACCATTTTTAGCAATAAGACCTCCTTAAACGTTGATACAAGTAGGGTCTAGCTAAAGACCTAAAACTGGCGTTAAATTGGAGGCAACCCATAGAACTTTGTGGCTATGTCTCCTAGAAAACTTCACGAGACTACAACTCGTCCACATTGATGGGTTTTAAGGCCTTCTGCATATGCTAGATGCTACTATGATTCCTACGAAATGTGTGTTTTAGAAAATTTACTTTTAAATGTCATTGTGTTTCTTTGAAAGTGATTTTTTACCATTCAACTTGATAAATTAGTATAAATTTTCCATTCAAATTGTAGGAAGGTATTTTCAAAACAAATAGCACTACAAACAAGGTTATAACGAGTAAGAAAACTAGAAAAATCACATTAGTCATTTTTGGCACGCGTTACATGATACATTACAGCGTGTAAAGCAACATACCTTACAGAAAGAAACACTACTTTTACTACTCGCTTTCCGAAACCGGAGACAAACAAAAACCCACCGAAAACAGAAAAAATTAAAATAAAATCGAAATACTTAATTTAAAAAAAAAAAAAAAAAAAAAACTAGGTCAAGCACAAATGAAGAAAGCCGGAGCCGAGAAGAAACGGGCCCGGCGATCCTCCGCCGCCGTTAAAAACTCCGCCGGTAGAGAGCCGGCCACCGATACTCCTCCTAGGGTAACTTATTGCACTTCTAATTTTCGTTAATTTCTCCGATCTTATTATTATAATCGATTCGCATTGTTCGTTTGTAATTTCGTGTTTATACGTTTTCATTTGTGATTTTCGTGGTTCGCTGGATCTGTATTTGATAAATTGTGTAGGAAATGTTATGCATTATGTGTTTGTGAATTGTGATGTGATGCGTTACGTTGTGAAACATGATTTGAAGTGTCTACAGTATGTGTATGGGTGAGTTTTGTGTAATTGTTTCACTGTAATTGTGTTGTTATTTGTAAAATTGATATATCTTTTTTTAAATTGTTGAGAGAATTTTGTGAAGTTGATATGAATGTTTTGTATAGGGTTTTAAGAGCAAATGCTATTTGGTAATCCGGACAATGTACAGTTAAATCTAGGTATATGAGAATTGCTGTTTGTTTTGCTGTGATAGAGTGTCTCATATATGTTTATGTCTGAAATGGAGTCGCTAAACTGAAAAGGAGAGTGGATCCAAGTTACTAATCCAAGTTACACATGCAGTGCTGGTAATCTGGTCCATGCGGAATGTTGTTGTAACTTTCTGTTCTGTTGGTCCGTATGGTATTTTTAACTGTTTTGGCAGGGTACCATTTCGAGAGACCTAAGATAAGGGGAGAAGTTCTCGTTACTATTTGTGACGTAGTTTCTGTTTTGCCACATTTCCTTTTATTAGACCAGGTGGTACTATTTGGGGTTTTATGTGTTTTTCTAGAGAGTATGGAGTTATTTTGTCTTTATTAGGACTTATTTAAAAGCTGAAATTGAAAATGTTGTATCAATGAAAAAGAGTGAGAAGGTAATAAGATGATACAGAAGGTAGACCTTCATTTTAAGTTCATTGCCCTTTAGACTCCAAATTCATTCATATTCACAAAAAAGTTGCTTCAATGGGCAACCCTAACCATATTTCTTTAGTTGCTATGGATGCATATTGCATATGTGATTTGGAGGATTTTGTTGTACACACTGTTTTTTCATAGTTGGAAGTAATTTCTCCACCAGTACTGTGAAATGATACCATACCCCCCCCCCCCCCCCCCCCCCCCCCCTCCTCTCTGCCTGTCTAGTCTCTTTGTGTTCTACCAGTGACGGTAAAATTATAGATTGTCATTTTTAGGGTGTGTTTCGTGGGAGGATAGAAATCAGTTTGCTGCAATAAAGTATTGAGAACAGTATTCTTGGAGTCCTTTTCTTGCTCTTCTTAGGTTAATACGGTATCTTTTATCTTTCAAAACTGGACTCCATGATATGTTTCTCTCTGACAAGGGTTTACAGTTATCGAGGCAAACAATGAATTTCGTTCTACATGTACAATGTCGGCAGCTTGTGGTTGATAGAAGTTGTATTTCAAGTGTTGTAAAATTGTTACTTTCCTATAACCAAAGGATATTCATCGTTTCTGTTTAACCGCTCAAACTTAAGCTGCGGATGAAATTAATAGTTGCTTGTGCAAGGTAGAATGCCCATGAAAGAAAACTATATATCGATAAAATTGTATGAACTGTTGATGTTTACTTGCCTGTCAGTAATGTTTCTGTAAGCTTTGTCATATTGTAGCTTATCTCCATCCTTGCTTACTTTTTTTCCTATCATTGGTCTGTCATTATAATCTTGACTGACGTGTTTTATGATACCTTCTAAGTAAATAACTCTGCTTTATTTCTTAAACTCAGAAACAAGCGAACAAGAAAGATGTTTTCCAATTATTTGCTGAGAAAGTGAGAGATCATAAAGACTTGGTTTCCAGGTGGGCTGTGTTGCAGGAGACCCGTGTTGAGTACTTTAGGGGAAAGGATTTTGTTACTTTCTTGAAGAATCATCCAGAGCTTAAAGACATCTTAGAATCAGATAGGCATCTAGAAGTAGAAGATATTGTCAATGTGTTGCTGAGCAAGAATCTGTTAGTTCGTTGCGATCGTGTGGTGAAAACAGTACGTCCTGGAAAGAGAAAATTGTCAACTTGGCCAGCTCATTTAGAGATATATCCTGTAAGTTCTAATATTGCTTTGGCTCATTTTAGTTTGATTATATTCTGTGAATCGGTGGCCTCTCCCCTCCCTTATCTCTAGTGCAATGCACGTGTCTACTCTTATTTGGTTTCTTGCAACGATATACGTGTAATAGTATTAACTCTCTTATTAGGATACATGGTATTTTCAACAGATGATACAGATGTAATAATTAGCAGTAAGAATTAAGTGATCTCTAAGGGTAATTGATCAGAGATTAGCTCTCTGAGAAATTACTTCAAAATACGCCACAATTTCGTAGAAGCTAGAGGATTGATACCCTTACAAGGGACAAGAAATCGCAGATAAGATCATAGTATCATACACAAATTTTGTTACAACACGCCACTTTATTACACTTTAGAGATTGCATGACGCTAACACCATCATTAGGATTATTGTCCTAAGGATGTGAACACCACACCACCCTCCAACATAGCCCAGACAGTTGTTGCTGATATCTTAATTCTGAGATACTATGCTGCTATTAGACATAACGGTGGTTGATCACATCAATTACTTCTAAGTTCTAATGTACCATTAAGAGCACAATGATTTAGGAAACGAAAGGCAATCCCACATGGAACCGTTGATATCCTTAACTATGAATAATACTTGCTCAACAGCACTGTCTTCCCTATTATTGATGTAGAGTTGCAACAGATTCAATCTTTTGTGCTTCATTTCTTTCTTAAATGACATAATGCATATTCGAAAAAGTAATTGGACTTGAGCATTTAATTTTCGTTGTATGCATTTTTAGTTCTTTATATTAGAACTCTAATAATAGGATTACAAATAATAAACACAAAGCATATGTTGTGCAATATGTATGCTTTTGATCTCTGGTTTGTTTTTTAACACTCCCAAACCTGGCAGATTAACTTGTCTCGAGGTTTATCTTTTGTTGTGTGTTGTCTACAGGAGCAGGAGTTCTCTGATAATGATGCATTTTTTGCATGGACGTTTGTAAACAAGCGGCCACTATGGCAAACACTTCTATCATTATCTTGGCCTGTTTTGACTCTTGCAATCTGCTTATTCCCCGTGTATCCCCACCAGGCAAAGCTGCTTATACTCTATTCATGTGCTGGGGTACTCCTCCTTATACTTTGCCTGCTTTTGGGTAAGTATATTATTCTGGTTATTCATATATGTTGGAAGCGTTTACTGATAATGTGGACTTGTTACTGCTTTGTACAGCGAGATTTTATTGCTGTGCAAATATATTGTCGTATGGTCTTTTTTCTATAATTTTAGTAATTATAATTTATGATCACCAGTATTGTCCTACTATACAATAACATACTTTGACAGTAATTGCACTTTTTAAGAATACTAACAAGCTATTAAGTTTATATGTGAATGAACTACAAAACCCTTGTGCTGTAACGATGAAAAATAACTCATACTTGTAAAAATATATATTTACAGTAGTAACTACAACTAGAAGGCTCAAATTGGTTATACACACTCACCTCCCTCTTTCTTGCAAGAAGTGGAACATCTATTTTTATGAAGAGATATAGAAGAATAAAATCTAACAATGCTACCCTATGTACATTATCAAAGATATTTTTTGGTTAATTTGTTATTGGATAATCTGTGTTACCACACATTTTTGTAAGATTGTCTTGACACATGCTCTTTCAAATCCATAATTCGTTACTGAGCAACTTTCTGTTTGGTGTTGCTGTTTTGTCACTTTGGATTGGGGGAGGGATCGAATAGGGCTAATAAAGCTAAGCTGTTTTCATGAAACATATAGTAGCTAGGGTATCCTGAAACTCTGAAAGCATATAGATTAAGAGACATGTAGGGTATGATATAAATCAGAGGTGGTAATTTGATCCCAGTTAACCTTGAATTGGTCAACTCAGGTTATGTTATATTTCTAACCGGTCACACGGGTGAATGAAATAATCAAAGCAAGAAAGAAAAGCATTAAATTGGTCGAATGGGACGAAAGTTGTCCAAATGTATTTATAGCACATTAGACTTCCTAAATCATTATATGTAGTAAGTTAGATTATTATTGAATAATATACTTATTATAGTCATATTTGAAATTCTTAGGATTAAAAATATTTGGACCAAAAGTGTTTCGCGACAATTCAACTAGTTTTCACTGGTGGCAAAACCTACCTGTTTTCACCTAAACTCATTTTAACTCCTTTCCCAACCTGCCCATGCTGCCTCCTTTAGTACAAGTCGTTGCAAGCTAATAAGGAGAGGTAACCGCATGTATTGGCCTAAATAGTTGTTTAAGATCTTTGAATCTTGTAATGATAGTCGATAAAAGCTGCACTTTTTGTTTGAGATTGTGAATGGATTTAGTTTTACACTGTAAACTATGGACCTTATTTTGTATAATTGATTTGTAATAATATATTTTATGTTCACAGTAAGAGCCCTGATATTCGGTGCATCATGGATTTTACTCGGGAGGCGCATCTGGATTTTCCCAAACATCCTTGCTGAGGAAGCAACACTGCGAGAACTATTCCGTTTTTGGCCAAAGAAAGATGATGAGGAGAAACCAAAGTTAACAGCAAGGTTCTTCTACGCAATTGTGGCCGTTCTAGCCATATTACTGTTGAGGCATCATGCCCCTGATGAAGCTGCTAGGGCCAGGTTTGACTCTCACCTTTTGTACATGAAATTCGCCTACTACATATGTCATATCTCTGCTTTAACATATTCCCTGATGTACAAAAATTGCAACATGTAGTGTTTGGGATGTACTAGAGGTAGCAAAATGGGCAAGTCAGATGGGTTGGGTAACAGATCAAAATGAGATGGGTTTACCTTACCCACGAACACTTTTTTGGCCATTTTCTGAAACATTATTTATAAATGATCAAAGCGCTAAATGTTATCACAAAAACTATATTAATACAACTGTAATGTCATTCTATATAGTAGGAGGTTGTCTGCATTACACACTCTGGGCGATGTGGATCCATTTGATACATTTTTTATAGTTTTTTTTTCATATATATTTTATATTTATATTTTGTATTTTTCCCGTTTGAGATAAACTATAACCCAATTTGACCCAATTCTTTAACGAATGAGTCGAAATTCCCACATTTGGTGTCTTTTTTAAAATACACACTATTAGCACCGAGTCTCGAACCCGAAACCACTGGTTCAAAAGACTATTATTACCGGTTAGGGCAAAAGCCACTGCGCTCTGTGTTATCGTTCTCCCATAATTGAAATATTACCATTTTTGGATGTCTTCTCAATGCAGTAGCAAGTAAATCAATCAGTTCTAAAATTTTGAATCTAATGATATAATCTGAATGTCTTGCAGGTATCAGAAGCGGGTTTCCAACATAATTGATGAAGTTATTGAGTGGGACCCACGATTGGCATTGTCGGGCATGATGGATAGTATGCAGTCGGATGTTAATGGTACTGAAACCAACAACAATGATACCGACAGCAGCAATGAAAAGGGTGCATCCCCTGATGACTTGGCGGAACATGAGCGTGAGAATGATGATGTTAGTGAAAGTACAGATGACAAAGATCTGTACAATGATAATATATAGGAGAAATGTAAACAACAGATTAAAAGTTTTTGAAAAGGCATATTATTATGTGTTTGCTTTAATATTGAGTGTAGAATTTGTGATTGAACCTTGAGAACAAATCAAGTGGTTAGAAGAAAATAGCTCCACTTTGGCGTTGTCGGGTTTTACAATTTGTAGTTATTTCAAGTTTGAAGTACCAAAACATGGATAACGAGTAATTTTGTAGTAGTATATTGACCCGCAAGGTGCAAACACCTTTATAATTTGTGTTTCGGTCTGCTTTCAAAAAATTAATTACTTTATTTATATAAAAATAATATAAGTTCTTAATCAAAGCTAACAGCACCTTCACCTACATGAAGCCCCTAAGTTTCTATAATAAACTTATGTATCTAAAATTAAGATATAATCATATGACCATAATGGTGAGTACATACATCTATATCCATATCTCTATCTCTACGATGTGTCGTCCTATTGTTGCAACAATGACACTATTGATTAATAGTTTACGTGTCAGAGTAAAAATAAAGGCAACTTTACTATGTAATGAACTTATAATTATATGCCAATAGGATTTAAAACAACACAACGATATCATAATAATGAAACACTAGCTGAGACAATAGCAATTAGCAAGCAATATTCACGAAGTTATAGTGATCGGCTAATTGTATATTTATATTAAAGTGTTTAGAAACATTTTGTCTAAAGAAAATTAATAAAATAACAGATACACGAGGCGTTTCTACGCAACTAGATTTCATAAAAAATGAGAATATGTTTTTTTTTTTTTTTTTTTAATGCTTTAAAGTATAATCAAACACTTGCTAAAAAACTTTGGGTGCAGTTCATTTAATCAAATGAATAAAATTGGAGGACTAATATGAACTTTATCCAAAAGTTAAGGGGCGTTAGTGAGAAGTTGTTACAAACTCTGAAAACTAAAATCGCAGCCCACAAGAAAACACACAAGAGTGAAAATTGGGTTGTTGGCGGCGATATGACGAGGAGTAATAAGTTGAATATATTAATAACCGGAACACCGGGAACAGGTAAAACGACGACGTCTGCTGCGTTAGCGGAAGCAACAAAACTCCGACATATAAACATCGGAGAACTTGTTAAGGATAAAAAGTTGCACGATGGTTGGGATGACCAACTTGAATGCTACGTCATCAATGAAGATCTTGTAAGTCCTATTCAGGTTTTTTGTTATATTTTTTCTTGAATTTTGTATCATGTGTTTTGTTATGGATAATTGGTGTAATACAATTTTATATGACTGACTGTATTATGATTGATGGGCTAGAAATGTTAAATTAATAGTTTTTTTGTTTGTTAAGTTTGATAACGTATAAATAAGATAATTTGTTTATCTTGAATCATAATTTAGTATGGATTAGGGGTGTTGGGTTGCTTATAATAAAGTATTTATCTGCTTAAAACCTTACTTTTTAAGTGCTTATTCCTTTTAAAGTAGTAAGCAGTCGAGCGATTCTCAAATGAGAGTGTATAATTATTTAAGTAATCGCAAACGCCCCCTTTGTGTGAGTTGAATTTAAAACTTTGATAGTCTAACATTGATTATTACTAATCAAACATTTTAAGACTACCAATATGCTTAATAAGAAAAATTACATCTTGTTCGTCATCACTAGTTCGGTTGATGGTGCACTTCCATCCTGCAATAACATATTTCAAATTGTTCTTTTTTCTATAAGAATTTTAGTAGCAAGGGTATTTATAAAGGACATTTGGAATCTCGGTTTCTTTTTATGTGTTTTGTTTACGAAGAAGCACTAAGTTTGAAAGGTGGTTTTCGAGTTTCTGTGACAATTTGTTACTTTGATCTTCAGAAATTGTAGCCTCTTACTTTATGTCTCATTGTTGTTTTACATGTCAAGAGGACCCATTTTATAGGTAGAACATAAAGGTGAGCCGATGTAGTTGATCCTTAGTAGATCACCGTTGTAGTTGATCTTTAGAAGAGTTGACTTACACTGCTTGAATGAAACGGATGAACACAATCTTACTAGAGAAAATATGGAATCATATGATTGTTTGTTTCTTGAAAGTCGCACCATTTGACTAGGCATAGAGATTTATAAATGTGTTTGGTTATGATGTAATATCCAAAGTAGTCTCAAATAATAAGAAATCAGAGGACGGAAGTCAATATCATTAGTAAGTTATAACAACACTGCTCAGATAGATACTTCTAGAGCCTGTGTTATTGTTTTTGAGTTTAACATTTCAAACAACTAATGTTTGAGTACTTTAGTTGTTAAACATTTGCACTCTGAAATATACTTACTATACAAGCTCTTGAAGCGTTGGTTTTGAAATTAAGTTATATTAAATATTCTCCTTTTGATATCCATTATTGTTTGCAGGTTTGTGACGAACTTGAGGACATAATGGAAGAGGGAGGGAACATTGTGGACCATCATGGATGTGACTTTTTTCCAGAACGCTGGTTTGACCATATAGTGGTCCTCCGAACTGAAAACTCCGTTCTTTATGATCGTTTGAGCAAACGGTATGTTCCTTCATTTATTTTGACTCATGGTTTCGTTTTCTCGTCCTTTTGATATCAAACTTTCCTTTTTAATAGTGCAAATCTGATCACATTTCAAAAGGAGTCCATTATCATTATAATTTTAGGGGAAGGTTCAAGTAGTTTAGTTGGTAGGAATGGTAGGATTGAACATTTTTATTTTTAATTTTAAGATTAACTAATTTTTTTTGATAAAAAAAATTATATCAAAATTATTAAAATCCTATGCTCTTTAATATGTGATAAAAAGTTTTTAAAAAAATATGTGATACACTATAAATTTTTAGTGTGTATCACAGTTAAAAGTTATAAAAGTTGTGATACAAAAAATATAAGTTGTATATCATATATATATTTTTTAAAAGATCAATCTCATATTATAAAGAATAAAATTATAATAATTTTGGTACCATTCTTTTTGCAAAAAACTATAGATGTGTTGAAATTAAAAATACTCATTATTACCATTACCATTATAACAAACAAAACTACAATAACCCCTCCCTGTAAATTTATAATGCATTAAATTTTGGACTGTTTATTATTTTTTTAAATTTCCACAGGGGTTATTCAGGTGCAAAACTTACCAACAATATTGAATGTGAAATCTTTCAAGTTTTGCTGGAGGAAGCAAAAGATAATTACCAAGAGAAGATTGTGGTGGAAATGAAAAGTGACTCTGTTGAGGACATGAACAGAAATGTAGCCACAATAACCGAGTGGGTTAGAAGTTGGAGCCCCACGACCTGATCCAAATGTCGGTAGGATTATTGGCTTGTAAGATAGAGGTGTTGAACAGGCTTTCTTTACAGGACTTATTGTGTATTTTAGTGACTTTCTTATTATTAAAGTTGAGAGGTTTCTTGTTCAAATATGTTTTGCAGCCTCTTGTGAACAATGATATATGAACCATGGACACATAAAAAGACATTGGTATTAATTTTTTCGAAAGGCTAAAGTATTATGAACACGACCATGACATTATAATCATTGATGCTTGTGACTTGATGTTAATTTTTTCGTGGTACGGAAAATATTATAAGTGACTTTCTTATCATTAAAGTTGAGAGGTTTCTTGTTCAAAGATGATTTGCAGCCTCTTGTGAACAATAATATATGAACCATGGACACATAGAAAGACCAGGTATTAATTTTTTCGAAAGGCTAACGTATTATGAACACGACCATGACGTTATAATCTTTGATGCTTGTAACTTAATGTTAATTTTTTCATGGTACAGAAAATATTATGAGCGACTTTGCTGATCACTATTAACCGTTGAGAAAAATATTATGAGCTGCTTGGGACTTTGGCAGCTATAAAAGCATAGAACTTATAATTTCAACAGAAACATGTCCAACACTGTAATCTTTCCTTGTCCTAAGAGAACAGGTAAATAAGAGATCAATGATGATTAACCAGATATATAGAATGTCATACAAGATAACATTTTGCTGAATCTTCATCTCAACAGTCAAGCAAACACCTTCCATATGAAGCAACTCTTTTGTTTCATCCATTTTGTCCAACTCTTTGCTTATATGCTACAGAAAGAATCATATGATTATGTTTTTCTTAAAGTTACATAATTGAAATTCTGTTGAACTCCCATGGACCAACTTGAATGATACACGAGCTCTGCATCCTGTTATTTTGAGATTTGAACTCCTCTTTTGTTTGTCCCTGTTTTCTAAATCCAATGTGTCAATCTTCAAGATTTTTGATTTGCCAGCCTTGTTGTGTTAAATATGCTTTCGCTTATAATCTCAACCCAGCCCTCTCTGTGTTAACTGCCTGATACCAAATCCTCCTTTATATCTGTAATATTCGTACATTTCAATTGCTTTATCATGGGAATAAAAAACTTGAGCAAAAGCTGATTTAGCACTATCTTCTACGTCTAGTATCCAAAAATTAAATCATCTGAATCTGAAGTAAGAAGAAAGTGTAACTAGGTGATCTCGACAGTGCCATTTTGATCTTATGCTTATGAGAAGATCATGAACCTAAGTTAACACCAAGAAAGATGGCAAACCCACCAGTGTTCCATAAATTTGGGTATTTCATTTTGCTTTCTGTAGAGATGGTTAGTTAAAAAGTCAAACTTATCACTCAATTAATATGTCGTAAATAATGTACATTTTGGGGGTGATGATATGAATTGTTGCATATCTGCATCTCTCTTTTCACACAAATTAGTAAATAACTGTAAAAAAAAAAAAATAAAAAAAAAATGAAGAATTTTGATAAGAAGTTTGATGGTCGAACAAATCAACCTTTTTATGTAATTTATAATAATGTCACATCATATGAAAACATCGAATAATGATCAGCCAAGTCCCTAATGATCTAGATAGAACCTAGGTAATAAGTACAATAGTGATAAAGTTATGCTAAAAGATGAAAATAACTATATCTTTTTTTGTTCAAACTCCATGCAACTCTACTTTCAATCAAGCTCGGAACTCATAAATTATTAAGTATTATATTGTTTTCTCGTGTAGTTTTGTGTCAAACACCGACTACATTGATCCTACAAACTCTCCTATTGTACACTATCTGATACTAGTACTAGATGTTCCTTGTGTACTTCTATCTCTCAAATGTGCAATTACCATTTAACAAAATTGTTAACATTACAAAATAACCTCAATGGAACTGCAGAACACCACTAATCCTGAAAGGTGGGTCAATCTCGATGCGAGTAGCCTTCCCCTGCAAAACCAATTCGGGTACTGTCATGAATAAAATTCTCTCCTATTCGAATCAACATGAATCAAGTATTGAAAAATACAACTATTTAGATCCTACCACCAACTATAGTTAAAGATCCCCTTTTTTGTCTCTCTTACAACATCCTCAATACATACATCAGCGCAACGATCTGTTGACAATTTTAAAAGAATGTACCAAATGCATATATGGAGAGTTGGAGACACCACATATATTATTTACACATTTATCTCAAGTGATACTCGAACTCGACCTTTTGGTTGTTAGGTTACCCAAGACCGCTAGGGTACAAGCCCTTTGGTGGGCATTTCCACATTTCTTTATATACATTAACCCCCCTCCTCCCCCCTGGGAGTATCACGTAGAGTTTTTCGACATTTTTAGAATAATCCTTGACAGAAAAGAACATGTAATATCCAAGTCTACGACCCACAGGCCACAGCCAGAAAGGTGAAATTTATATACAAAGTGATTGCATCTAACATCAAATAATTATCAACATAAATGCACAATTCATATCCATTTACAACACCGTGTTTGTTTGTCTGATTAATACTGAATGTAAAGTTATGCAATACGGATCGGATCACAAGCTGGAATTACAAATCTATTCTTTGATTACGTATAAGCATCCAAGTATCTTGGCTCGTCGGTTTTGCTAAGATTTTTCCAGCCTACAAAGTGTTATTAGCATGACTACAGTGCGTGCAGTCATCGGCTCTAACACACTGTTGTGTATATGCATCTAAAATTTGCATCTTGAGCTGAACTAAAGAAAAGTAACATCTGAATTGTTGTCTGAGTAACTAACTTGTACCTCTTCTTCCTCTGTTTCTTCATTTTCTTCATTACTATCGTTCATCATGGGAATTATCAGATCAACTTCAATGGGTAATGGACCTTGTGGATTGCCAAATACTGTGGTGAACATTTGTCTATGACATTCATCACAGAAATAGAAATAAGTGAAATGGCCCTCGTAGAGAAGCTTATGTACCATTGCTCCCGGTAGAACTCGATGCACATAGTCACTCATTGACGGTGGTACCACTCTATCTTCCATCCCCTGTTAATATTAAAATCAGCATTCAAGAATGGTTGCAAGCTTACATGAGCAATATATTAGAACTGCCCCAAAACATCGCCAGCCCACGAAGTCTGTATATGTATTCATCCAAATAACTAATTACTAGAGGTGGCAAGATGGCCGGGTCAGGTTGAGTCTGGGTCAGGTAAGGGTTCAAGCTTTTTTTTACATTTTAATGCATTTATTGTGATTGGAATAATAAGATGATCACAATAATTATCTAAAATGGATCAAATAGACTATTTAGCAGGTTGCATGCATTAATAATACTTTAGGCTTCCCTTTTAGCTAAACACCTATTTGAGATCAAACACAATCCAGGAAGACCCATTCGACCTATTTGAATTATATGCAAATGGCATTCGACAGAGGTGGTAATTCGTTTTTTAATAATTGGGTTGATTTGGATTTTGTTTTATCTCTAACGGCCCAAACAAATAACAAATAATAATTAGCTAAAATGGTAATAGATCTAATGTGTTGAAACTTGAAAGTCCATTTTGAATTAATATTACATTGTAAATCATTTTATTAAGAAAATGTTGATTATTTATTTTAAATAATAGAGTTTTGTTATTTGACACATTAGTTAATTATTAATAAATAGATCAACAAGTGTTTTGGGTTAACTTGACCCACCTCTACCATCCAACAAAATGAGAATAAAATGCACTGACCTGCCATATATGTATTGGGCCGAGAAAGCCAGTCAACTCTTCTTGTGGTCGTCTATATATAGACTTGAGCCAAAGGACGATACCTTTCCTTTGATGTTTCTTCTGGACATTGAGATCACTGATGCTAAAACCCCAATTTGACACCTGCAAGACTGCTTCCTCTACAAATGGTTTTACATTCAGCTGTCGAACTGATTCCGCCAAATCCTTCTGCCAGAATTCTTGATATTTGACTTCTTCTATGAAAACTTTGTCCTGCCAAGTCAAGGTTTTCTTCAATCAAACATCTACATAAACAAAAGATATAAGTAAAAACCCGAAATCAAACATAATTATCTATCAAACTTCCAATTAAGTTTATATTAATTCTCAAAAGTTCATATTATCCAGATCTGCAGTATGAGAAAAGATGGAGCCGTTCCTCTTTTAATGCTATTTTCTTGGTACAAGAAGTAAAGGAACCAGTAGAAAGCTTCAGTTTGCAAAATACTTACATCCACACTTCTTGATAGATGTGGCATTGTGGCTACATGGGCAGGTTAGATAACGAGTCAAAACATTTTTTGTTTAAGACAGGTCAAAGAGGGCCAGGACAGGTTTGGTTGAGCTGCAAAGCTGGGCTGACTTAAATTTCACTGGCTACCCAAAAACAGAAGCAATATACAATATTCTGATCTTTTGAATTAAACGTTCCAGGAGGCTGTATGCATTAAACATTGACTTTGTGGCAACTTCAACCACTTTGACCAATTAAACCTATCCCAGATTACCAAGATCTTTTAATTTGGCCCATTTGACTAGTTTAAGACAAAAGAAAAGCCAAACTACCCATTCATAAGTAAATGGATTGAAATGCCACCTATAGTTTTACCTATAAAGTGATCTTCAGTCAAGATTACTTACCCTTTTTCCAAGTGACATTGATAGCCACTTATCTATTTGATCAAGATTTCCTGACAAGAAGCTGCGGCGGTAGAAGTACGGAAGAAATACGGGAAATTTCCGTGCTATATAGTACAAAATTTTCCTTTTCAATGTCCACTTGTCCCAGGTCCTACGTCTTTCAACCTTATTCATGCTTGGTTCATATGGATTGAGCAAAGGGGCTACCATGAAAGTGCCTGTAGTTTGGGTCAGTATGGTCAGAACAAAAAGGAACACATTCGATTTCTGGTGATAACATAATCATGACATACTTCTGGTACATACAGCTAGAGCTGGTAATATGGACCGGGATGGTTGGGTAACAGGTATTTTAAGTGTGGATCAAAAGAGGTTGGACTGACTCCCGACATTTTCCTGTCCATTCTCTAAACTTTTTGGTAAATAAGTAATAAATTACATATAATTGCAAAAAAACCATCTTATTAAAGTAATAAAACAATATATTATATATAACACAATTTAAGATGTAGCCAACGTGTTAGACGACTTATGACTTGTTTAGCCCATTCATTCCGCAAGTTTCTTTTCAGCTACTGTTATCAAATAAATACAGCCCGAATTGACCTATTTCATATTAATGGACTGAAATTTCCACCTTTACATATTAATTTCAGTAGGTGTAATGATGTTGCAGGGTACTGATACCATTCATTCAGAAGTAACAAAACAATAAAATGCTGTTAAGGGAGGCTTCCAATTTCTGTATAGATGCAGCATTGCTAAAGTAAATGCATCACAAAAAAGGATAACATACCTGCAACTCTATCAGGAATGTACTTGAGTGCAGCCCATGTGTGTAAGCTTCCACCCGAGTATCCAACAACCCAGAACTTGTCAGTTATATGAACTGCATATGATAAGTATAACATGTCCATTGCTGATGACTCAAGGGTCCTGCAAGGGTGAGGATCGCTTTCCCCAAACCCAGGAAGATCATATGAAACCAAACGAACACCAAATTCTTGTAGTAGTGAAGCCTTAATCCCAGGTATTCCTATTTGGATAAAAAATTATTCCACAAATTTATCTTTTCTCTTCAATGCTATTTTTCCTATTAGTTTGAATAAAGGGATTTTGATATCATATTTCTACCTGCAAGTCGTGATGAAAGGAAAGAATGTGATGTGACCAGGGTAAATCGAGCTCTCTCAGATGGAACACCTTGCTCCTGATAAGCCAAGTGTCTGCCATCCGGTAACAATATACGAGTAGCATTTGGAGGATGTATGTGCAATTTTTGTATTATAGGAGCGGTTGCATCACTTTCGGAAGTTACCATTAGAACTGCAGTAGGTTCACCATTGCCAATTAGACATTAAATACCACACACACATGATAAATTATTAAATTTCCAGCAGCTAGAACTCTATGGGGAACAATAATTTTGCTAATATAGTAGAAAACGGTCAAATCAGAATCTACAATTGCTCTCTTATTCCTTCAACCAAAGTTTAGAAATAGCATGCTTTGTCACCACTCTAGCAGTTTTTCAAATTTGAAGTCATTATATTCTAATGTAACTATAATATCAAAATCAAGTATATCAATAATCTTTCAAAACTCAGTTACCATAAAATAGATTAATATCAAACTTATAAAAAAAAAATTCATTTCATTATCACTATTCCTATATAGAAAATCTAGGTCAAATGAGCTGATCTAGTAAGTCAGCCGTCAAATGAGTAATGCTGAATACTAAGATGCACCACTAAATTCACCATTTCATAACAAGAACTCACGATTACAGTTCATCATGTTTGTAACTCAATATAATCGATCGAAATCACATGTCTCTTTTGAACTGCCACTTAATCCTGAATCGAAAATATAATATATAATATTACATATATTTTAAATTAATAATTAAAAAAATATATAAAATACATAAAAGTCAATTATTCATCATCTCAACAAAAGGATTGAATATCCTGAATTCCGGATCGATTTTATTTACAATTATATAGCAACTTAATATATCACAAATCAGTACACAATAAACAACAACTTAAAAAAATTCACAATCGGTTTTGCTCCTAATTTCTAGATAAACACACACAGAAACCGGAATTACCTGCAATAACGATGGCGAAAACGACGGAAATCACGCTCCACGAATGCATCGGATCACGATCTTCAGGTAAATACTGATTCAAAAACTTCAATTTCATACAAGCTGATTTACACGGACCGCCAAAATTCCGTACAACAAACGAGTCATCTCTCAATATACTCTGCTTCACTACATCTCTACATCCTTTACCGAATTCAACGCTCAATTCCGCTACTCCTTTCGCAAACTCCGTCGCGTGAAAACGCCAGTCCTCCGTCGATACTCTAGGAACATTGCCGCCGTATCCGCCGACGTACGGTGCGTTGACCGCATTCATTTGATCAATTTCGATTCAAAGTTACTTCAATATTGCTCATAATTGTGTTTAATAGTGTGCGAATTAATAGATGTGGACTTTGCGGTGGTTGCATGAGCGGCTGGTTTGCTTGAAGGAGAGAGAGAGTGATAGGGGGTAAAAGTGTGAAGTACGGATAAGTATAGGGAGTGGTTTTGTAAATATTGTGGATAGTGAATGATTAGGATGCAGGGTAATATGAAGATCTACGGTGGATATCCAGTTAGCTAAATGAGGTTAGTAGGACGGTAGCTGATGACCGCGGTGGTTGGTTTTATATTGGGGCCCAGTGGTTTTGCAGAAAAGTAACGGTTGTTACCTGATTTTGCCGGTTTAATGACCGGAGAAGGATTTATCAGTGTAAACAATTAAATAAAGAGGATTTAAGATGGTGTTTATTTAGTGCAAAACTATAATTATTAGTTTTAACAGCGATGATTTTTAAGTATAAAATAAAATAATATATTTTGTTAATCAGGATTAGAAAGTAGAGGTATTTAGGGAGTTGATTAATAGGTTTTTACGGTTTGAAATAAAGCAAATACTACAATTTAAAGTCAAAATAGGACATCCAAAGAAAGTTTATTAATTAGTTTGATTCGAAGTTAGAAAATTGTAAGAATTTTTTATATTTTTTATTATAAATTAAGGATAAGGATTTATATTTGAATATAAAGAATACATGTTATTCTGATCTAGCAAAGTGTAAATGAGGCTTACAAAAATGATATATCCAAATATTCGAATTAGACGGGAGCAACAGAGGATAAGTTGGGATCGTTAGATCGTTCAATCACATGCAAATTGAGGTTGATACGCTCGTAATTAAGATTTAACGTGGTTACATAAACTTTAGAGAAAATGATATAAGTAAATCAATGAAGAGTCAAAATTACTTAGTATTATTTAGTATGAGTCAAAATAGATCATTCAACAGTTAATACTAACACAATACATGTACATTGCAGCGGGTAAACATATTGTTTCATTTTCAAATATAAAATGATTATTTTGATAGAATATGTAGTTGTCTATTGTTTAAATTTATAAATGTCTAATCATTTACAGTTTATTTACCCGCGATTACGCATGATTACACATCTAATTTTTAGTAATTGAGTCATTCATGTAAAGACGCCAAAATTTTTATTACAAAAAATGAAAGAAAAAAATTCGTCGAAAGTATATCATGTGAGATGTCTACTCGAAGAGAAAACTTGTTGATTTTTATGGTATAATTTTTATAATTTTTCGACTAACCATTTTTGAGATATTTAATTTTTAAAAATGTGGGAGGAAATGTGTAGGTGATATAAAGTTTGAATAATTAAGATATATAATGTTTGAATTGGTGTACGGGTGATTTAGGTATTTTCGATATATTTTTTAAGTCAGAGATGATAATGTATAATACGTTAGTATAAATATGTATACTTTAGTTTAATAATGTGTCTTAAACTCCGATAAGACTTAAAGCGAATCATAAATATGAGGTCTTTTCATTTTCATATGATAACTATTTTTCTAGCCCTTTTGCATTTGATTTTGTTCAAGATTGACGTTCTTTGATTTTGAAGTAGTTTATGATAGTGTAATGACGAAGGTTTACTATTTATGAGTTCGATTTGGATAAGTTCAGAGGCGGAGCCAAAGGGGTACTAGGTGATGCCGAACCCCCCTTCAACAAGCCCAACATTCACAACTTATGTATTACATTGGCCTAAATCTGAATATTAACTCCTTAATGCTCCCCTCATCCAATTACAAGATCTAAACTAAAAAGAAAATTTTGACTGCCAAACATTAGGAAATATTTATAGGCCCCTTCTTACTCTCATTGTTTGTATTACTTTATTTTGACTGCCAAACATTAGAAAATATTTATTTTCTTAGGTAATAATCTCTCTTTAAATGCCTAGTTCCTTTGTATTTATTTGTTTATTTTGCCATTGCGCAACTCTTTTTATTTTAATATTTTCATAATATAACTGTTAGAAGTTAGATATTATTGGGCCAAAGAACTGTGGTTATTTGATAAAAAGGAACTTAATATATTATTTTGAGTTTGTCAAAATTTAATTGAAAGTGATTACAAGAAGATGATCAATCAAAAACTAATTTTCTTGTGGTTGTGCCCTAATCCTTTTTTAACACCAACTAGGTTAATTTTTCATATTATTACTGAAGTTTACTTTTAGTACAAACGTGCATTTTGGCATGTTGTAGTGGATTAGGTTATTAATAATATTAAGTTTATTAACTATTAACATTGAAAGAACTGCTTATTATATGTTACATAATAATATAAGCTATTTCGATTTCTTATTCATCTCGGCCACTTTTAGTATGAAATTTTGCTATGTTCTTACTGAATATTTATCGTTATTATTTTTTAACAAAAAAAAAAAATTTGAAGTTAGATAGCTACAGAGTATAAATTATTTGAACTTATATCTAAAATATATCTATGTATGTAATTTGTAGTGGTAAGTTCGACTAAAATAAATGATTTGACATAAATTTTATAAAACTGCAAAAGATGTGAACAAAGTTTGTAAAATTTTAGAAGAGTAATTGTGTTATTTTGTATAATTTATATTCCAAGTCATTTGATAAATTTTTCAACCAAACAAGATTATGAAAATGACGAATTAAATTCCTTCAAATTCCAACGCATTGATAAATTTCAATTCCTTTCAAAATATTTCACAAAACAAACGTATCCTTATACTTATTATTTTAAAACTATATAATAATATCAAATAAAGTTGTCTTTAATATATACTTTTTCGCCCATCTCAAGTTTGCGTATCACCCATCAAACAATAATTATAAAATTCCAAAAACGACATTATCTTATTAAAATATTCTTCAAAATAAGTTTTAGAAAATATGTTAGTATAAAAATACATTACAAAAATGAGATTTGTTGATCCTATAAAAAAAGTGGTCCCCTGCATCAGATGTTGCCGTCGTGTCCATGTGCATCAGAACCTTCCGCCTGCCCGTATTGTGCTCAAGGCCGTGGTGTTTGTTTATCATTTTTACCTTTTATTATCATGCCTCCATATAAATATAATATTAGAATTAAAAATAGGCAATTGTTGTTTAATCATAATACCATGTTAATGGTCTCTTTTATAGTGAAATGCTTCTTATACTTGGCAAATTTTACATATATAAGTAAGAAACATTTATTGTTATATTTTACAAATGATAAGTGACAAGTTAGACTATTTGCGAGAAATTGTATGTCATCGAATTGATCGATATGATTAAATGATCGTTCACACACGAACATCAAAGAAAATATAATCGAATCGTCGATAACAAGTTCTTCTCTATCTCATGAATCGAAATAGAGTTCATCACAATTAGAAAAGTTTGCATAAATAACACAATAAACCTTTATGTTTTGGAAATATTAATTTCAAGACACTTTCTAACTTTTATAAACTTTTCATCTACTAAGGAATATTAAGTTCTCAATTTTCAGTTCCCAAAAGAAATGTAGCACAAAAATGAAAAATGCACTCATGAACCACTAATAATTGTTGACTTTTTTTATTTAGCATATCTACAGTTTGCCAAATCTTCAAGCTTAACCTCTTTTAATGTAAAATCAAACATTTAAAGAAGTATTAGCAGCTTCTACCTTTTGTGGGTTGTCATTATCAATAAAATTGATTTGTATACGCAAATATATTTGCACGCATGTATCTTATTTGTGACAAGTAACTATGTATTTTTACAGATCATCTCTTATGATAAAAAGTTTTTTTCACGAACAAAAAGTAGAGTACAATCAAAATAATTAATTGTATGATCTAGTAACTAAGTTTGTCCCTTTAATTTGAACATCGACGAATAGATTAATATTCAATCGATTCTCTCTTAAAAATTTTCGAGCTAACATGTTCGAGTCCCATCAACACACAACATACTACAAAAAAATGTCATTTAGTGATAATGGTATTAGTAACACGCTTATAAGTGTCACATATGTAATTTTGTATCAATATTTGTAGTTATTTTTCACATCCAGGTAAAGGGATAGACTATTATTGTGGAGTTACCCGCTTCAAGATTGACGGGTTCTGGGTTGGGTTCGAATATATGTTTGTTGCTCATTACCTCCGACTTCATAAAAAATTTTAGGTAATGTTTTAGTATATTTTAACATTGCTCGTAAATGAATTTATGTTTGTTGTTTTGTTACTTGAAGTGCTTTCGGACATCTTCTAAAACGTCCTCATCTCGTACACTTCTTTGAGGGTGAAGCTCAAAATAGTTTTGTGCATTGCGTTGAATCTTTTAACGTCGGGTGCTATTTTGTTCCTTTTGTGTGACAAACGACAATTTCATATTAACATTTATTCATAAACTATAACATTTTATTCTAAACAAAAATAATAAGCTTTACGTATAACCGTTAGGTTATCCCAAGCATAACAAGAAACCATCTTTCGACGTTTTACGTCGTGAACTAGAACATTAGACTAAGGTTTAGTCTACGCTAAGCAAGCACAATAACATTTTCATGATTACCTTTTAGTAATCATACGCATTCGGTTTCACCGACTACACGTAGGTTTCCATTCTTGTATCATTTTGCATGCATGCACAACATACCCAACACAATTCACCTCCATTATCAATACCCCAAAACACTTATACACTTTCAATATTACTCATTTCCCTCCCCATTTTGATAAAAAACCGGCCCTCCTCCCTTTTGTACAGGTTAGTAACCAACTATTGTTATACCATGTTTCTTACACATTAGATAAAGACTTGAACCCTTATACTTCCATTGTATCAACCACCATCCAAAATCTCATCCTTGGCACTCAAACCCACGTGAGAAGTTAGCCCCTAACCATCCCCACGGAGTACTTGTGTTACGTTTGATACCATTTTGCTAACTATCTCCATTACATGCAAGCAACTAGCTAGTTTCTTCACTTTTTTACCTATGAATAAGACCACTCTTTTCCCCTCATTTATCACACACCCAAAACACACAAATACTCTCTCAAAAATTCTATTGAACAAAAAGAACAACAAAGAACTAAGGGCTTTCCAAATATTGCAAGGGTTAATAGTAGTAAACAACTATGGGTTTGTAACATTCGGGGTGATTCAAGCTCACTTCACAATCATCACACTCATTCATTTCTTCTTATAAGTCTCTCAAGGAACTCATTTTACTTTTATTTATCATATCATTCATGGTTTTCATATCACCCTACTAAACTTGTTGTGTTAAAAGTTGATTTAAACAATGTTACAAAATTAGGGTTTGCTGCCCAGAAATTAAGGTCACTTTGGAACAAGTTTTACCTATCTTACAAAACGCTTTTGATAAATCTCTTTTAACCACAAGATACCTTGATGTCTTAGGAATATTTCCATCTAGAATTTATGATTAATGGAGGTGCTTTGGTATTTTAAAACAAATTTATGCAAGCAAGTGTCCAGCAGGTATAGCTGCTGACACCCGTGTCTTGTGACGACCATTTGGAGGTCTTAAACTTTGAATGAATCACTGAGTGAGACTATATGGGTTTGAAAGCTAAGACATAAACCTAAATTACAGGCTCAGTTTCATTAAAATCTATTAAGAATTGAGTGAGTTATGACCTTTTGAAGTTGGGTAATGCATACTGCTAGAAACTGTTTTAGGTCTAGTAAAACAAAGTACAAGTTCTCAGGTCCTTAGTTGCATTTATCATGGATATCATTTCGAGCATCATTTTAGAGTCACATTTTGCGGCGTCATTTCATCGGAGATTTCTTTGCATGACTAATAGCGTTTGGTTATGTATAAAAATCTTCTTTTATATATGTCGTGAACTCTTAAAACTATGCCCTTTTGTTGAAACTTTATTGATGTAATCAAACAAGTATTTTCAATTACTCATATAGAGGTCGTTCAATGTAACTTGTGGCTTTGTTCCATGAAAGTTATCGGTGTCGGTTCCGTCGATTTTAACAGATGAAACAACCGACGAGGGGATGAGAGCGGCCTTAGTAGGATGCCATGGTATATAATTTTCGATCCAATATCGATATTGAAATATCCCAATTTTTATCATTGTGTATTAATATGTTTGGGTGTTTTACATTTTGTCACTTAATTATTAATTTATTTATTGCAAATAAAATAATCGATGCAACGCGGGTAAAAAAGCTTATAAAAACTTATGAGATACAATAGTTAAATTTGTAACGCTTATTAATAGGAGTATGCCAACCAATAGAAAACAAAGAGAGCATGCTAACAAGTTTGGGCTTATATTGCGCTTTACTTATACATCTTAAAAATGACCCATTAAAAGCCCAATCTTCATCACCTTCGTATAACCCATCTAAAAAAGAACACACAAACTCATGGTTGTCTTCTTCAATTTTCCAATTTCCAGTTTAATCCATGGCCACTAATTGCTTAACTTCAACACCATTACATTCATCTTCTTTATATTTATCTACTCTCTCTAATTCAAAACTCAATCACCCCACAACTTCTCCAACTCACTTCCCTAACAAAAATCAAAAAATTTCAATAACCACCCAATTATCTGTATCACCACCATCTTCTTTTTTTACTCTCTATCCTAAAAACCCTGCAAAAAGTAGAAAGATTTTCACAGTTTCAGCTCTTGTTGAAGATGAAGAACAACAATTGAATTCATCTGGTTCTGTTGTTACTGGAAATGGGTATAATTTACAGGAAGATACAGATTTCAGGAATTCTTTCAAACAGTTTGAATTATATGTATGCAATCTTCCTAGAAGCTGTGGTATCACTGAGCTGCTTAAAAAGTTTGAAACTTATGGTACAGTTCAATCTGTTGAGGTAGTTTTTCATATTTCTTTTTAGAATGTTGTTCACTATGTGTTTGATGAAATGCCCCAACGAGATATCATACAGTTTGTTTTAGGAAATTTATGATGATTTCTTTGACAGTGTGAGTAAACTTATCTTCATAACCTGAAGCGTATAAGCTCATAAACCATTAAGGGAGTGTTTGGGTGGGCTAATTTTTGAAGCTTATTGCTAATAGTTTTCCCAAATCTCAATAAGCCCGTAATCCTCATAAATAAGCTTACCCAAGAGCCAAGAAATAAGACCATAAACTGTATTACTTCCCTTTAACTTCAGATGACATTTATCTTTTTAGTTCAAAATGTCATAATGATCTCTAGTGGCTTCTAATGTTGATAGCAATAACCCGACTTTTATGAAGTAGTGAGTGTTGGCTTTATATCTACAGTACTATTTATCATGGTAATAGTATCTATATCCACTTAAAATAAAAAGTCAGCAGGTTTAACTTTTGAAAGGGTGTGCTTCTGTTTGGAGGGATCTTTTAGGGTTTTTCATGAGTTTTATGATAATTCCCTTACATCTATAGCATAGTTATTACTTTTTGGTTGTAATTTGGGTTTGATGTGTTGTTTTTCTTTTTGGCATTTTTAAGGTCCCAAGAATCGCAGAGACTGGAATGAGCCGGGGATGTGGATATGTGACCATGAGCTCAGTCGATGAAGCCAAAGCTGCTATTGCAGCTTTAGATGGATCTGTAAGTTTTTGAAATATATACTTATTATATGCTACCTTTTGTTGTCAGTTTCGAAATGAACAACCTGGACCATAGACATGCATAGTTGTAGCGTTCTTCATTTGCCTTTGTCAATTCTTCTTAAAACTTTCAGACTTAATATATCATGCTATTTGTAAAAGGATGTTGATGGACGTGAGATGCGAGTAAGATTCTCAGCTGACATGAATAGTAAATGGGGAAGCACAGTAACGAGTTCACGACCTCAAAAGAATTTAGTATTTGAGTCACCTTACAAGATTTATGCTGGCAATCTTGCTTGGAGTGTCAAACCCGAGGACTTGAGAAATCACTTCAGCCAGTTTGGTACTGTGATTAGCACAACGGTGCTACATGATCGTAAAGGCGGAAAGAATCGTGTATATGGGTTTCTTTCTTTCTCATCGTCTAGAGAACTTGAAGCTGCAATGTCTTTAGATGGCACAGTTCAGTATACATTCCTATCATTTTCTTCTTTGCTTCATTTAGAGGTCTCAAGATTGGCGGGTTGGATTGGGTTAATGGGTCAAAATGGGTTCAGGTTAATATGTATTGTTCTTGGGTTGATCTTCAAGAAAATTTTAAGTCCATTTTTATTGAATCATTCTTAAATGTTCATATGATTACAACAACATTATTGTTTTGATAATAGTCTAAATTTTTTTAATGAAATGATCTAGGAGGTTGTATGCATTAAAATTAGACTTTGGCACTTTGAAGACGTTCCTTTTAGTTAATTATTTATTTTTATTTTTCGAATATCTTTTAGCTAAGTTTTTTATGTGACCCATTTGACATGTTTCAGATAAAATTCAAGTACACAACCCAAATGGACCCATTGATAAGTACATGTGTCGATATTGTAACCTCTACGGCTATACCACATATATCCCACAACATTAATCATAATTGCTATTTTTTTTTCTGCATCTCTTGCAGCAATTTTATGGTAGAACAATTAAACTTAGAGAAGTTGTAAAATGGCCTGAGCCTGAGCCTTGATTGGAGTTTGATGCATATAAGAGGAAGTGAAGACAAAGAGATACAAGTTTTGATCTTATTTTTGGACCTGTGTATGTTGGAGATCATTTTCAAACTCATGTATTTTTTACAGAAATGTTTGCGAACGCATATGTTCTTTTATATCTTGAGTTGATAACATGTTTTCAATTTGCAAGTCACTTGTTGATTTGGGTCCATGAAATGTCTGTTCAGTTCTACAGAAGGTTATTTTAGATACTTAACAAATGGTATATAGTTTTGTTCAACTACTTGTCAAGCCATATAAGTAAGCCGATCAAGTGCTACACTTATATAATAAAACGATTCATTTTATCCAATCTAGCAACCTTTATTCTATTCCAAGCGTGCTGGTCACTCCTTAAAACATGTCATAAAAGGTAGTGGCATGTTAAAAAGTATTCAAATGTTAATAACTTGTAGCAGTCATGTTTGAAAAAAATTTCATGATAAAAATCGATCACATGTTAAGTATCATTTAAATATCTATTCGTATGTCAAAAAAACTTAGCGTTATAGGAGGATTTCATTCAAAAAATTTTTTGCATGATCTATGGTCAAGTTCAAAGCTCATCTCAACTTGTTTGTAACTATATAAACTCTTCGGAATCAAGGATAGAAAGGTACAAGCCTATAGAATACATCATGCTCAACTAAGGTTGACGCAGCGACATCAACTTTAGTCTTGTTCAGAGCTCATATCATGCATGTTAGTTTGTAGAGCTAGTAATATACTAGAATGATTTGTAGAATTTAGTGAAAATTGACCAAAAGGTTTATTATTATCTAACTTGATTATTTCGATCCCAAAAAATGACAAAATAAATAATAAATACAAATCATCTGATCAAACTCCCCTAACTTATTAGGAATTAAAATTGCAATACTCAATATTGTTACACCGTGAAGTTGTGTATACTTTATATGTACTGCAATCTTCAGCATGATTTTGCCATTCACATCACCAATCCCTTTATCCTAACAGCACTTTTACAATATTTGCTTGTACATCAAGTATATGTTGTAAAACAGACAAATTATACATCAATAGCGAAAGAAGTTCTTTCTGATTTGAATTTAGAAAGACAAGGAATTTATGAGATCTTGATCCGTTCAGTGCTTCACTTGTGAACAACAAGACTATTTGACTTGACCCCTTACTTTGCTTTTTTCTTTTTTCATCAAAATTGGGGATCGAATTCCTGTAAGACTTCTATCATTTTTCTCTTTCTTTCTTACTATATTCCCCTACCCCCTATATTCAATTAACAGACTAGAAAACCTCTCTTGATGTGTCTACGTACCCGTCTTACCAATTGGATGATGGTCAAAACGAGTAAATTACATGCACGTTTTGATTAGAAATGTCTTCTCCTATATACTGTATTGCAACAATAACTTTCAATATAAATCAATAACTAACTGTTCCAGTTAACTCATTTCAAAGGCTGTTCCATATTCTTTTCTGTTTTGCATTTTCTTGGAAACGGCAAAGACTTTTCTGTTTTACATGCCACTACCTAAAAGTTTACATATTTGGTTTTCAGCTTATAGCAAATGGACCAAGATGGGCACAACAAGGTTCAAGAATTCCTCAACAAATATATGGTTCATTCCCTATTCAATTAACATTTCATTTCAATGTTGAATGATCAAGTTATCATCTGTTAAACAAAACCAATTGAACTTTCTGGCTTATTCCATTACCCCGCCCATTTCATTACCTTAACCATTTGTTTACATTCAACTTAATCCAAAGAAATATTCATTTCTCATTCCATTCCTTCTCTTGGTTAAACTCACAGGTCCCCTGCACCACTTGACAATCAAATCATGAAGTTATTTGAAGTCTTGCAAGGTCATCCCTTCATAAAGTTACAAACTTTTAGACATATGAGTGGCTTTTCTAAACCTTCACTCGACCATAATTCCACAATTTGATCTTTTTGAAACGCACACCCCTCAAACCTTTTCCCTTCTGGATTTAAACTTATCGTTTGTAAGACCCATTCTAACCAAATACTCCTGTAAACCAACACCTGCATCCACTATCCACGAATGAGGCTCTATTTCAACCTTCAACACTTCCTCTAATCTATCAATCTCAACCTCACAAATCCTATTAACAACGTCCACCCAAGTATCAAAATGCGGAGCCTCCCCACTCTTCAACATTCCCTCCAAAACTGCACACCCTTCCTCAACCTTCCCAACATTACACAAACCATTAATCAAAAAAATGCCAAACCGACACATGAGGAGAAAACTCTTTTGAAACCATCAAATCCAAATAAGTTTTAGCCTCATCATACATACCCTGGCTACATAAACCACCAACTAAAGTACGATAAGACACCAAATTCGGTAAACAACCATTCGAAGGCATATCTTCAAGAACCTTACAAGCTTCATGTGCACGATTCTCCCCACAAAACCTTAAAATAACCGTATTATAATGTACAATATCAGGATTACATCCTTTAACTTTCATCCTACATAAAAGCTTATACTTCCCTAAGTTTTTATAATCAAATTTTAACAAATTGAAAATTTATGAAATATAAGATCGACCGGATAACCTTCTACTGACAGAGTGGTGGATTCTACTGTCTTATCTTATCCCTTCTTCTTTTACCCCGGCCTGGGGCTGGTCATTCAGTTCAGTCAAGTTCATATGCTTTCCAATAAGACAATTGCTAAAAAACTAAGTGTTATGTGTCAGCGCAGCCGTTTGTGCGAGCATTATGATTACCTCTTTTGTCCAAAACCTGTTTTGACCTACTACCCAACCTACCCACTTTACCACCTCTAGAAAATGGTCCTCCCATCTATAATAATATTGTACTCTGCTTAAAGTTGAACATATGCTTCGAACGTGGAAACCATTGTGAAACTTAGGACTCCTAGTACACGATGAAAGAGAGCAAATTATATAGTTATTCATTGATTTATATTCATTCTGTTATCATAATTCACGAGTTGATAGTTTCTTCCTGATCCATATGATTTGTCAATGGTACTAATAACTATTGTCATGTTGGTAAGTATCATCATATGTTATATTTGTATGTCATTATCTATGATCGGAAAGAACTGTAAAATGAAGACACTGGATTATTAGTATAAATCTAAAATGTTGAGGCACGCCAATGAAATATTAACACTTCTGCATCTTGGTAATGAAAAAACTAAAGCAAAGCCCTAACTTCTATCACATGATTCACATAGAGTTAATTTGCATGGGTTCAAACCGCAAAAAATAGTTGTGATCCCAGTTAAACTATGATTAATAAAGTATAAGAACAATATCTTACATTAGATTTTAAGACTGAAAATGTTTTACTATCCATAAAGAATAAAATGCTGATTTGTTGCTGATGAAGAATAACAGTCGCATTTGCTGCTTGTTAATGATGCTTCTAATATGGAAATGGCTTTTTGCAGATGTGGATATGAGTTTTGCTATACCTGTGGAGCTGAGTGGATAAACAAGAAACCAACGTGCAAGTGTCCAATCTGGGAGGAGCGTAACATTATAGACAGGCGTAGGCGTATAAATTGATCATGTGTGGGCATAGGCGTAACTTAACTCAACTTTGTTTGGTGGCTAGGATATGTTTGATCTTTGTCGATATTGACAATGAAGTTTTTTTTATTCCTACTAACTAGAAGCCAGATTGCGTTCTCGCACCTAATATGTGCTGGTCTATGGCGATCAAGAGTATCTCTACATTTTGTTGCACAAGTTGCATATAAGTCATTTTAGCTTTTATGGATAAGACCACTTCATTGGAAAAACGTCATGTCATTTGTGAGGTTTTGAAAAGATCGCGTTGATAACCATCACTTGTTCCTCTCATAATGATTTGTTACTTAAAACTCTACTTTCTGTAATGACGTTTTGACTTTAGATTGGAATCCACACTTCCTAGCACCAAGCTAATATACTCAAGTGACACAATTTTAATGAAGTTTTTCAAAAACCGTTGATAACACTTTTTTGACACAGCAACCTTATTTTTGTCTAACAAACCCATGTTTGGCCATCGCTCAATTTCTTATAAAAATTTCGTAGCTTGTATAACAGAACCCATATCTGATACGAGGCATTTTGTGTAGTCAAAATAATAGTTAGTTCAAATAACTGAATAAGTGAGTTAGTACTCAGTGTCTCAGTATATGTGTTAGGTTCAAATTGGTCCAGACATGTCATTGTTAGTTTGTACGTTTGGTCGGTTAAGTGAGTCTATAAATAGAATAGCAAGGGTCTGTATACCATACTAAGGATTTACTAATAAATGAAATATATACATTGAGCTTTTCACAACCCTAATATTGTTTGTAGTTATTGATACTTTGATTCAAGCCATTATTGATATCCCATTAAACTTAGTTTCCATCGTCTTTTTATCCATTACTTCCTAGAACTTGGCAGGTCCAAACTGGTTCCCATTGTTCAGATTGTCTCTTTTGAGGTGATACCCCCTAGCATAATCTATTGTCATTTTTGATATATGAAGTACAAGTACATTACACATAATCCAGCTCATTGTGTATCAAATTTATAAGCAGCAATGGAGTGGCGTTAGGTAAAGATTGAACATGTTAATAGAAAGGCGTTGTGGAAGAAGTTCGTTGGCTGAATGCATAGGGGTTCGCTTTGATGATTGAGAAATAAGTCACTCATTGAGTCGTCGAGTCACATCTTGGCGAACGAATAGAATCTGGCCCTCAACCAGATAACACCTTAACATTGGTATTCTTGTTAGAACTCAAATATCACGAGTCTAAAATCACTCCATATAAGATATGCATATAATAAACTTCTGAGAATCGATAACATATCAAAACCCAATTTTCTCCAGGAGATTACCATCTTATTTTATCCAATTCATCTAGTGGAAGGTTAAATTTTTACATTGGATAAATGGAAAATGTGAAACCAGCACCTGAAATCAACCTAGTCATCTAAAAAGGTAAATGAACATTTTACCGCAAATGAACCTCCTGCGCATCAGCATCATAGTAATCATCATCATCATCATCATTCCGATCCAAGAAATCACCATCATCTTCGTCCTCAGTGTCTACGATGTTTTCTTCATCCCAAAGAGTACAACTGCATGTTGCCTTCTTGTTCCTCCACTCAGCGCCACATGTGTAGCAAAACTCATATCCACATCTGCAAAATGAAGCTATAAGAATAAACAGCAGCAGCCGGTAATTGTAAACTTTGAGATTCATCGGCACATATATCATATTATCGTGTGTTAAAAGTGAGAACGCCAATCAAGATCTACAGCCTATACAAGTCCCCAATTATTCTGAATAAGAACAGAGGTGGCAATTTCTACATGATGGCCTGGACCTACTCCTTCACTTTCAGAAAGATGGACAAATTTGGGCTCAGTCCTTTTTCCACTTCCTTTTCAAATTTGAGTTTATATATTAAATTATTATTTATGGAAGATAATCTTTTAGACTACTATTTACAAATTTATCTTGAATTACCACAAGAAACTTCAATTTTAATATATAAATAACAACATAATTATTTAGAAGATAATAGAAATATAATTTTTTTAAGAGCACATTAAAATTAATGAAGAAAGCATAAGATAAGGAAATCACCTACCTCATAAGAAATGTCATACAAAAACTAGGCATTCACATATATTTTACTTAATAAAAAGAACAATTTAAGGTACTAGACCAAGGAACCGAGACTTTCGAACCTGATAGATATTAGGGCCTAACTAAACATTTTGATCATATATAAAGACACTGATATCCAGCTTTCAGGTCAATGGACCTAGGACCAGCCAACAAGGCCTAAAAAAACCATGCTTTTTTCAGCATCTATATGATGCACTACGAGAGAAACAGGTCAGAGAGGTCAAGTGTATTTAAATGCTTTCAACTTTCTATAAAACTTATTTAAGGAAAACTTTAATTGTTATTTTAATAATATAAGCATTAATCACATCTTAATACATTAGAATTCCGTACCTTTTTATAGATGGATAGGAAAGTGTTGGCAGGTCAACCCAAGCCGATACCATTTACCTGTACAGCTGCACTTATACTTTAACAGTCACCCAACCTACCCGTTTTGCCACCTCACAATGAGTTCCTTGAAATAAATTCAACATGCCTATTTTTATGTATCTTTGAGAACTTAGCCTATTCATGTCACTCACATGATCTAAGTAAAACCAAGCATGCGTGCAGGGTATAATACAGGATTCTGATATGGGATTCAGTAATTCCAAATAATGATCCATACTTCTAAAAACTAAACAATGTGTCAGCACATCTGCATTGTCCTATTATTTTGATTATGTGGACTTTTTAGTGGTATTGACATCAATGTTTCTTCCTTGGGAACCTCTAGACACACAGTATAAATTACACATGTAAATGTAAATAGAAAAAAAAATTCCAAATATATAAATGCATGACTTCTGGCTTGATTTGGATTTGGATTTCGATTTGGAACCATCAGCCAAATAAACAGGCATGTACAAACAGGCCGAACCTAGCCTCACTGGGTAAGAGTTATGAGAGTTCAGTGCACCTAGTTTTCGAGGAGACTTGCACAACCATACCAACACCATAGCAATTTTCAGCTCATTGCACCTTAGGCAAAGCTCGGAAAAGATTAATCACAGCTGGCATGAGTTCATGCTAATTCATCTATGTTTTATCCATATGGCATTAAGGGGTTACCCACACTCTGCATAACGTGTAATTATCGTCTAGGCACACTAAGTGAGGTTCCAGTTGTTATGTTTCTAGCAACACTTAACAATATATAGGTTTCATGTTACAAATTTGTGTACATGGTAAACTATATTCAGCCTATAATTTATATGCTTATATATCCATGTATGTCAATATATATACACAAATACACTGATACACACATAAATACTGTCCGTTCTGCTAAGGCAAGAACAAATACAAGGGGACTACCTATGACCTCATAAGAAGCGTTGTTGAGTATGTAACAATGGTTGAACATAGAAGCAACTAAGTATGCTGAGAAATATATTAAAGAACTCATATAGAGGGGCTTAAGATGATTGAGTTGACATTGCATAGATCTTACTGAAAGTTCAATACCTACTACTGTAGTTGGTTAGATTCTATAAGTTAGCAATTAAAAAGTTAAGGAGTAACCAATTATTTTTTTTATTTTTTTGCAAAGATGTACTAATTATTATCTATTATAGGAATGTAAAGCTCAAAACAAACTCAAAAACAGGCACATAAAAAGTTCAAAGAAATATAAACATTCAGACAAGGATATCATCTTTCAACCTTCCCTTTTATTCACAGCAAAGCCAAGAAACTTCGTTTTGATCACACAAAAAGTATCTCTCAAGTAAACCTTACCATCCCTAGACATGAATAGCATCTTTCAACATGATCTTATTCGAGGCCAACTGCTCTGGTATTATTCACAACTAGAATTGGCAATTTCAATCCATTTACGTGTAAATGGGTCCATTTTGATGAGGTTTTCTCACCTAAAGAGTCGAACACTTAAAAATGGCTTAAACGAAATGGGTCATAAAGTCAAAAAGTATATATCTGATGCATAAAGCCTCACGAATCATTTAATTCAAAATATTAGATTTCTACAGAAATAGACAAATGTCATACGGAGTAGCTTTTTTGTCACTGAATTTGATACACTACTTATGCATTAAAATTACAATTTGGACAATAAGCATTTTTGGTCAACTCAACATGGCCTATAACAAAGAGTTACCTGCTTTTACCAATTACCCAACCCTCCTGACCCACCCATTTCTCCATCTCTGTTCACAATCTCCTCATTGTTAGTCTAAGGCAAGCGGTCCCTATTCTTGGAACAATGTTTTAGTACAAGTCTCGTCTATCCCTTAGTCTACACTAATGAAGCAATCCCACTTTAGGTAAAGTGACCGCAGTTTCTATGTAAGTGATAGCACCCTGACCCTTTCTGATAGATCATTAATTCTAATCCTGTTCCTAGATGTGTTGACACAAATCCACGTCAACATTCGTATTTTTGCTACCTTCATCTTTAGTACATGCTGACTTTCAGCAACATTCCGCATATATATCCTCATCTTTAGTACATGTTGACTTTATCCTTGCTTTTGCATTGCATCAATCCCATCCATACATCATGACTAACATCCTCATTGATCTCTTTAACTGTCTATAGTACTAATCAGCAATTTCATAATGATAGACATCCTTCGTACCCAAGTCTAAGCAAAACATGCTTAAATACAACTCACTTCCATATCAACAGCTCTAAAGGTGCACTTTCTTTGCTTTATTATAGTCTAACCTAAGCAAAACCTTGGCATATAAATGAGATACACAACAATTCTAACATGTTAACCATCAAGATCATCAGTGTAAGGCGTTCTGTTTAAAAACAAAACAGTGCAGACTCAAAACTCATGGTATTGCCTTTCCTGGCATATCTTACAGAATTTCATGCTGATTGAAACCCATCATATATATTCTCATCACATTCACATACATTATAGAAACTTCCTCTCAAAAGCCTGCGACAACCACTTCTATTGGAACTTTATCTTGTCTTCTCTAGATCAACAATATATGCAAAATCTTCTCGTTGTATAGAACTGATAAGTGGGGGTGAAAGGAAACTTGATCACTAATTTAATACCTTAGAAAATATCTATAACTATGAAAAGCAGGCAAAGAAGGCACTAAAACTACTAAAAATGGTTAAACCTTAGTACTACGTTATGTATCATCACTCAATATTTATTAAACAATTTGGTCAATCTCACTTGAGTAAGGCATTGTGTTCTAAGCAGACTAGACAAGACGGCTCTTGTGAAATTGATGAAGAAAATTGTACCTGCATGTCATATGGTAGCAACCAGTTGCTAATTCAATCATATGTTTGCATTTTATGCACTGACGCCACAAATTCCTTGCTGCCAGATTTTTAAGCTTCGATTCTTCTACAAGCGGCATGGGGTTTCTTCTCTTGTACTCTGCACAAGTCATATTTTCATGCCATGGAACCCTGCAACTTATGCAGAAGTTACCATGACATTTATAGCACGTTCTAGCTCCACTTTCATGTATATATCTAGGAAGCCGAAGAAGTTCAGTTTTTGACATCAATGTTGAGCATTTAGGATAAGGGCAATAAACTTTCTCTGTCACGGGAATTGAAGCTTCCTTTAACTGTTTCCGCATCATTTCAATCAGCTTAGGTGTCAAGAACATCTCACAGGTTTCGATTCTCAAATCAGAGTCACAACCTTCATGAGGGCATTTGGGCACCATTCCATGAAGCAACTTGACCTCTGCATGCTGCTTCATGCAAGAATCACAGTATCGGTGATTACAACCTTCAACTGAAATGAAATGGTCCTTAGACTTATCCTCCAAACAGATTACACACTTTTCAAATTCATGACTTAATTCTACTGCCTTGTCCATCTGCGATTTTATCACTTCTCTTGCAAGTTTAATTGCAAATTTGACATCCTTCCGAGCAACAAGAGCGGGCTCACAGTGGCTAAAACTTTTCCGAAGAAGATTCACTTGATCCACAAACCTTTTAATCTTTTCTTGTTTTGGCTGCCACCGCCCACTTACCTGCATTTGCCAACTGAAGTCTAATTACAATCTAATGGGCAGTTAATGGCTTCTTAAAAATTAACCTATAAACAAGAAAATTATAGAATACAACACAAACTTCGCACAGTCAGTTTCACAAGTATCATCAACCTTGTTGAACCAACGGTGCAACTTCAGTTTGTCTTGTATTTCTTTTTTCCGATATTCATTTGGTGTACGAAATAAATGATCATTCACAGCATTAATAATATAACATGTTAAATCAACTCACATATTGATAGAGCGTATGATAATCGCAATAAAATACAATCCTCTTGAGTTCCAACGCAGCAGCAGCATTCAACGCCTCAATCAATGCCTTCTCCTCCACACACCTCTTGCTCACCAAACCATCTTTCACCGTATCCAAAGGCTTCTTCATCTCATAAATCAACTCATCTCTCGAATTGCATATCGCCACACCAATTCCCGCCATCGCAACTGTTTTCTGCATTTTCTGTTTAGAACCACTACCACCAACTCTCTCCTCACTAATCAAACCCTTAAAATAAACCCTGAACGCCTCTAAACTAGTGTTCGTATTCAACGAAGACGAGGAACTCTCGCCGTACCGCCGATCCAAATTATCAAAAACCACTCGCCTAATCAAAATCTCATTCTCATGAATTCGATCTAATTTGAGTTTCTTCGTTTCGGATTTTTCAAATTTCTCGAATTCTAGGGTTTGGCGGTCGATTAGGTTAACGTTATCGTGAATAGTGATCGGAACTGGTGGTGAATTGGAAGATGAAGGTTGAAAAGCTAGAGATGCAGCCATGGCTTCTTCGAGTTGTAAACGGAAAGCTAGGTCTAAATCGGACTCAACGGCGCTTGCCGCCATGAACTCGCGGCGTTGTTCAGCGGCGACTATACTTAGTTCGTCTATGTCGTTGTTCATCTCCGTAATCGGAGTGAATTATACGATTTGTGTATTGTATAAATTTTAGTAGAATGCGAATTCGTTACCCTTTGGTGATTCAGTTATATCGCTTCGTGTGAAATTGGAAAATTAGTTTTACTCCAATGTTGATGCTCATATGCTAATATAAAAAAGAAATTAGTATTTCATTTTTACGTGATTTTTAAAATTAATATTTAATATTTTTTTATTTAATTATCTAATTTTTATTTTACAGTACGAGGTCAGGTAATTTGAGTAGAAGATTTTTTAAAAGAATGAAACAACTATTCATTTTGATCAAATATAACAAAATTTATTTATTTTTTACGTTTTTTAAATTTAAATATCTCAAAAACGGTAAGTCAAACAATAATAAAAAATTATATCATAAAATGCATAATTTTTTTCTCCTCGATTAGATATCTCACAAGGTATATTGTTGACGAACTTATTTTTTTCATTTTTTGTGGGTTAACACATGTGTTACGATTGACTAACAAAAGTGTTACCCGCGACTATCACATGTGTTACCAATGACTATCACATGTTTTATAAGTAATAGTCGGTATTAACACATGTGATAGTCATCGGTAACACATGTGTTATCAAATTTCAAAACCTACTGAAAAATGGAAAAAAAAAAATTCGTCGAAAGTATATGATGTGGGATCTTAAATCGAAGAGGAAAAAACGCCGATTTTTATGGTGCAATTTTTATAATTTTTTGACTAACGATTTTTGAGATATTTAAGTTTTAAGAATGTGGGGTTTTATTATTTTGATCTATATGGACGATTAAAATTTGTACTCCTGTACTTTTAAAAAATCTCATACTTGAATGAAGTTTTGTCTTTACAGTATAGCTTTATTATTTTTATATGTTTTTTAATTTTTACTAATTATACTCTAAATCTCGAATTATATACATGAGTAAATTACTATCATTAATTTACAATCATTTATAATTTATCGATAAATATTACATTAGAATGATAAATAGGATAAATAAGAGAAATACTAGAGCCACATACATTTTACAAAATAAAAGTTCACAAAATAATGTAGAAAGTTAGATGAACTAATTATAATTCAAGTTTATTTCTTTCGGATATTGAATACTCAAAGGTATTAACATTGCAACACTGAGAGTTGCATAAAGCATGCAAACACTCTTGTTTTCAACTAAAAGATACAAAATCCCAAACCAAAACTGTAATACCCGAATTTCTAAAGATGTATTTTCATTTATATTAGTTGCAGTTAATTAAATCTTGAGGGGTCTAGACTAATAAAAAGAGGAAATAGAGGAGGTTTATTGTAAATGTGTATGTAATCAAAATCTGAACGAATTTTTGTTTAAGATATATACAGATTTCAACTGTAATTAGTATTTTGTTTATTTAAAGATTTGGATAAGCATGCATATGGACTTATATGATAAACATTTAGGAGATTGAATTGCAATCGATGTCTAATGATTAGAATTTTAAATTACAAATTGCAATGGATAAATTAAAGAATAATAAAATAAATGGATAGTTTGTTAGTGACCGAATTTATTTGTTATGGATTATTGTTGGTTTATTTTAAAATTTTTGATAAGCATATATATAGAGTTTTATAGGATGAATGTTTAAGTCGATATATATAAATACATATGTTAACCTATTATCTCGAAGTGCAGAGAAAAAGAAAATTTTTTATGGAAAATGATGAGCAGAGAAAAATAAAAGCATAAATAAATAAGTAGATGATAAAATTGATTTGCGATTCGTATGTTCAATTCATCGCATGAGAATCAAACAATGAGTTGAGTTTCAGGTGATTTTTAAATAGGGTTGTACTCGTTTATAAATTGTCTTTTAAAAAGTGTTCATGTTATGAGATATTTATAAAATTGTTTATTAGTTTATAAATATTTTGATAATGTGAATCGTGATATGAAAATGTTACTATAAGCTTATCGAGTATCCACCATCTCAATAATAATGGAATAGCAAGTGGACGTGTAAAACTATTATTTGCTATAAAAAAGATGAAAACTATGAAAAAATAGAAAAGGTGGAAATTGAAATGGGGAAGAGATTGTTGGATTGAATCTTTAATTGCTTATATGAGGAAATGGTATTTGAAATTGTTTGTTAAATGTTTTTAAAATTTTTTGCAACTCGAATTAGAGAACGAAGGATAAAAGTATAGAATAAAATGATGTGACAATATTGAAGGAAGATAGAATCATACTCTAATAAAGTTGGTTGTTTCAAAAACTCATATAAATCCACAAATTTTCACCATCGTATGCATCACAAAATCAGCTGGAAAGGATTCGTAAATGAAATTTAAGTATGATTTGAGGGTAATTCGCAAATATATTGTACATAAAATTAATTTAACGAACACAAAAGGTCAAGAACGGAAGCAAGCAAGCAAACCATATGATAAAGATAAACATTGATAAGCAATTCATGATAATGATGATGGAGAAATTGCAATTTAAAGCCAATTACCTATTTGAGCTCTCTTTTTATTGCCTACGGTGCAAGCGTAGATAGTACAAGAATAAAACTGTGAAGAGCATGACTAGGCAAACTTAATAGGATGTAAGCGTTAAGCTAAAATTACATGCCTATATTTCTAATTCGCATATCAACTTATGTTTTGTTAAATAAAATGGAAGGACTAAACATGTACGTATCTAAAAATTGATGAACTCATACTGTAAAGCTGATGTTTGTTGATCGATCAAGAGCACTATTTAAATTGGTGCAAAAAGGTATTTACCATATCTAAAAAAACATTTTACCGCATATACATATGTCCACCTTCCGGCTAAAAACATCAAATTCAAAACAAACAAACCAACCTTCTAAAACAAAAACAAAAATAAAAAAACAAACAAACATTGCCCTATCAAATGAACAAGAATAATCTGAAACACAAAACAACAATCAAATTAACTAGAATTGTATCCGAGTGGGCCGTGCCTTCTCCATCCTGGTGGTACCATACTGTTCATTGTTGTCCATCCTCTTGTTGTTCCTAAACGCGCCGCACGCAATGACATAAGCAATGACTAGTAATATTAGAACAACAATGTTAATAACCGAAACCTTCCTCCAACTCTTCTTTAGGCTACCCAACACGCCTGCCTTACATGAGTCACAATTGTAGCATAATTGCTCTTGATCATTGGTCCATCTGTTGCAATCAAGGTTGGCAGGTAGAGTGGCTGCATTCACTGGGTTCCATACTGTCTCGTTCACATAGATGTACCCGCATTCCGTTGGTGGCTTGCAACATCCGGACTTTATAATCATTATATGAACTAGTTTAGTTTTATACTAATGTGATGTAATGTATGCAGTTAACCGCTCAGATTATGTGCAATAAAGACGTTTTTTAATATCATTCACATTTCAACCATCTAACGTTTAATATATACTCGTACGCAAGTGTCCAATGATATAAAAAGATATATTGAAAAATGAAAAAGAAAAAAAAAAAGAAAGGGATAATTTGAAAGTTGCAAACAGTGGTCCCTTTTCGAACCAATTTGCTGAACTAGTTTTTTGAAGGATTCATGGAGAACTGATTAGCCCTTTTTTCTCATATTTCCAGAAAAAAAGCCTTTTAAATTTAAAATGAGACACTCTGACTCTGTTCTATGCTTGTGAATTGTCCCATAGGCATACCAGCCAATATTTTTGGGTGTGGCAATTTCATCCTGCTCTGTATATTAAAAGAATAGATGGATAGATGTATAACTCAGAATTAAACTTCACACTTAGGTTAATACTGAAAAAATGTTAATTATTTCTGGTGCTCTAAGGGATAGAAAGCCCATATTGGATAATCTTTTTCTAATTTAATTATTGTTTCTAAAATAAAAAGTATAATAAGTTAGGAACTAAATTGTACTAGAAAGAAAAGTGTTTTCAACTTAGTTTAGAAATATATTTATTGCATTCTAACTGGTAACTATAAAACTCAAAACTGCAAAAGATGTTATGCATGGCGGTCAACTTGGCCGGTGAAGATGGAATCATCTAAGTGGCATTTTTGTTTTTTTCCCATTTGCCACCCCAAATTTGCTCTCTCATAGTATAAACAATAAAGTCTCAATTCTAAATTCTAATCAATGTTTTGAAATCTGGATCAACCCAGCCGATCGAACCGGATTGAACCGGAACCGGGATTCAAGCCAGGTCAATTACACCCGAGTCAATGTGCAAGTCAAACTTAGTCAAACCCAGCCAGATCAACGGTTAAACCGTTTTTTAAAAAAAAATATTAATAAATAGGGACTAGATCTGAACATTTCCAATAGTTTGAGGACTAAATCTGAAAATTGAATTGAACGGGGTTGATCCAGTCGAACATGACCTGGAGTTCAAGTCACATCAACTCCAAACCCGAATTTCAAAACATTAATTTTAGTAAGTGCTTCAAAATGGAACCAGCCTTTGTTAGTTAATACTCGGTATTTATATGATGATGAAAATCAAAACACAGAAAGAATCTTTTAATTATTATTATGTTGATTGATAATTGATCGATTTTATTAGTCCATTATGTGTAAATCAATAAATCATATCAATGAAATTTTTTAACCCTTACGTTGCAACATGATCAACGTATATATTTTTGAGTGAATAAAGTTATAAATTAATATTAGAATATAAAAGACAACGTATTAATATCTAATTTATATTATATTTATATAATAGGGGTTATATCTATAGTTAATGACAATTGTACAAATAGAGAACGAACCAATGAACCCTTATACATACCTTGTATTTTCATCATTGTAACCGTCTAGCCTTAACCGTACTCTGTCATATTAACTATTTACTTCAATTTTGTCTATACTTGCTCTTCTTTTCAAGTGCTTCTATGCATAGTTTCATTGTATTTTATACTTACTAATATGTACTATGTCATTTTTTGACAATTATATATTTGCTTTTAATAATTAAAACAAATTTCATACAATTAATTTGAATAGCTTTTCTCAATACTATAAATATATGATCATTCTTAGTTTCTTAAAATTCTATATCTTCAATATATTTTTTTACACTTACTAATTTATATAAAAGTTTTTATAGTTCTTGAGAACTTCTTACGATTATGAAAGAAAATTTATAAGATATTTGTCTGGAACTATAAGAAATAAATTATTTATTTGAAAATAAAAAGAAAATAACGTTTATCAACCATTGAATATAATAATCACAATTAAAATCGTTAAATATTAATTAATATACATATATATATATATATATAATATAATAATTTTGCAAATTTAAACTAGAAAAACTCTTTTACCTCCAAAACTCAACAAAATTATACTTTAAAAAAATACTCCGTAGACCTATAACCTATTTTTGGGTAATTGTTTATAAAATATGACACCGACCTTTTGAATATTAAATGCGCACCTGCGGAGGCTGTCGATGTAGTGTATCTAGTACTCCACAAAACCCAAGTTTCCAGGAAATTCATTATTTGAATACTTCTTACAATTACCACCAACAAATTTATCAGTACAAAAATCAAGTGTTAGTTTCCAATCATTTCCTATGAAATTTACTTTCTCGTAGTGTAGGGCTGGTTTTGAGGGTAGGCAATTGAATAGAGTTTCTATAAAAAATATAATTTAGAATTTAGTTAATATATATAGTATACGTTAATAAATATTAAAATACATCATTTAACGTAAAATGGAACATAAACTTTGAACAAATTTATCGTACTATCATTCTTTTGTTTTGATTATTGTTATAACAATTATTGATTTATCGTAGTTTTAATGAATTTTGTTTATGTAGAAAAAAGATTTAGAGGCTTATTTTTATTTTCGAACAGGACCCTCAAAATTAACTAACCGACCATTGCACGGTAGCATAACAAGGTTTGATTGAATTAGTTTATGGAGTTATATTAAACCCTCTATTTCACTAGTTTATCATGAAATCGCTTTAAAAAGTACTACTCTGTTGTATAGTAATTTCAGCACTAATTAATCCAAATGATTTATAAGTTTATAAAGTTAACGTGCTTTATTACGAACTTTATAACCAAAACATTAAATCAACAATTAGATAGTATTTACTTCAAAGATTTAAAAAAGAAAAAAATGAGACAAACCTGAACAGGATTCAACTTCCGTAGATAATACATATCTGCAGTTTCTGGATACCCACCAATAACCCGACCCGTTTTGGCACACGTTTTCGAATCATGAATACAAGATCTAATCTTACCCCAATAACTATCACTAACAACCCGATCCTTAAGCCAGCCGGAATAATCCTCCAAATAATAATCCGGGTAAACCCGATTCAACATATGTCGACCGGATCCTTTATCCGTAACCGCATAAGCAAAAATAATGAATCCGATTAAAACAGCAATGATGACAAACATAGTCCATAGGTAAACGTACATAAGGAAAGTGTTTCTATAACACGCGCCAGCAATGCCCGCGAGTGAAACAACCATGATGGAAACACCAATGACAATAATTGGCCATTGTAAGAAACTCATGCAATCAGTGTTGTTTGCGCGCGTGGAGAGCCAAATGCCACCTCCGAGAATGGGGATGGAAAGAAGGAAAGTGAGGAAGTTTAGTGAGCCAATTAGATGGTTAGTTGATCTCATTTTATTTTATTTTTGGTTTGAGAAGTAAATGTGTTTGTGGGTTGGTGTTTGAATCTGAAGATGTAGTTTAGTTTGTAGGTGTTGTGAATATTATATACGTGAAGTAAAGTTGGGGGTGATGGAGATTATGGGAAAGGTGGGAATATATAAATGGAGATGAGGGGGTAAATGTGTCAATTTTAATCTTATGAGGAACGATTGATTTGTAGTCAACAGGAAAAGGAACATTTTTAATATACATAAAAAAAATTGCTTTACAAACCATCTCTAGATTAGTAAAAAAATTTAGAGCACGAGGAATCGGTACATAACACGATATGGACTTCAACGCAAAGTATGATATTGTGAACCAATTTAAAAAGACCGACTTAGAGCACACGGAGTAGAGCCATTCTCATATACGTTGGTCATAACGTAATTTTTCTTTTTTTTTATTACTTTATAAGTGCTTAAGGCCTAAGTGTGTTTTTCTTTGTAGGCTTTTGCAATGAGGGATGTGATTATAAGTATTTGAATATGTTTTTGTTAGAGGGGTGGAGTTAGGATTGAGGATTAATTTTAATAAGATTTAGTTGAAAACGTACAACTACGTCCGCTATTTAATAGATAATTGTTGTTATATTAGTTGATTTGTGTATTACAAGAAAAATGACGAGCATAATACTACAATTTTACCATATTATGCATATAATACAACAGATAATTACATGCATATTTGTGGCGTTCATATTATTTTTTGTGTTAGTACAAATTATCTCGTATTTTCATAGTTGCAACTACATTTTACGACCCATATGATTAACCATCATAATTGAGTTTTTGAAATTAAATCTTCATAAGACGATCCCTTAATTAAAACACTTAATTACAAAAACCACAAGCATCGGACTGAGAAATATCTAGGTTGAGGCTTGTAACTTGCCAAATACTTGGGTAGTTGGGCCTTATAGGCTTATATTATATGGCCCATATAAATACGGGCCTTTGTAAATCAACTTTTACACTCTTATTCTTGAGTATTTAATTGCTAAGCCTTGGCTCGATTAGTGTAGACTCACCCAATGACCCATACAAAGATACAATATCTAAAACAAACTGGTCAAATAGAATCATAAACAACATTAGAAAATAACGTTCGTATTCCTTCCTTTAATTAAAAAAAAAATAAAATAAAAATTAGCGTTTCATATAGGTAATTGTTTGTTACGTTCCGATATAGTCGATTTTTAGTATTTCTTGTAATCCATTTTGGTTATCAGGTTCAATGATTTTGATATGTTTTGAGTTACTGTATTTATTTAAATAAATTGTTGAAAGTACAATTATTTGATGGAAACTCCACTATCTTGTTTTTGTATATACATCTTGCCTATCTGATTATGATGACTGAATTAATTCATAAAAGTCGTTAGCTGATATCAACAATACTAACAACGTATATACCTACAAAATTGATGGATGAAGTTATATAATACATTAAGAATTAATGTCTTTTTCTATAAAAAGAAAGTATAGATTATGAGTAACTTAGTTAACGAGTTGATAAAAAGTAACTAAAATAAAGAGTTTTTATTTCATTAGACCGACAAAATTAGTTAATCCTATAATTCATATGAATATCAAGTAATCTTCTTAGCCTAAATTTTAAAGCTTGTTTTATTATTTTTATTGATCATAAATTATTATTTATCGTGATAATATAATTTTTCCTATTTATTTATATTCTTTTTATACGGCACTTTGTCATATCATTTGACAAATTGTAAATTTTTTGTTTTGAGTATTTGAACGATTTTAAAAAGACTCAAAACAAATACTAATATAAAATTGTCAAATGAAATGAAATAAATTAGTGCATATCTTTATTTTTCAGTAACCTTTTTGAAATAGGTAAGTAGGGATCAGTGGATCGGAAACAATTTATTAAAAGTAAAAGACCTTTTTTTTATAAAACATACATATCGGGTAATACCTTTTCTTCCACTTCCAGTTCTTATGTTAATAGGGGCGAGACTTCTTCTTTTTCCAACGGCAACAAAAAGTCTTTATCGCATGTGGACTTTTTAGAGCGTTTTATTGTGAAGTATAGTCTAATCTTTTGATCAATTTTTTTTTCCTATTGCATATATCAAAGTAAAGAAAAAAATATGCATTAAACTTTTCAAGCTTACTAGTAGCTTTGTATGTATCCAGTGATCAATCAGGTGATCGGTCTTTTCGGATGGCATGCAAACCAATATCATGGCATTATGCGACCTCATCATAATTAGTATCACGTTATCGGTTACGTTATATACACAAATAGTATATCTTGAAAGTTCAATACGTGATTATGTACAATAAAACTTCTTTTAATTCGGTATACCTTTCAATAATAAAACTTTATACTTGAGCATTCTTGTGTGGTTTTCTTTGAGTTATTATTCCGTGTTAGATTTTAAGGTTTGTTGGTTTTCTTCCAACGATGTCTTATACTACCTTTAATTACAGAGAAAAAAGACTGATATTTTTAAATGACTAAAATACCCATGGGGTATAGGGATGATATGATTTACAATGAGGGGTAATAATAGTAATTTGTAATGTAATATGTTTTTGGCCTGACACTCGTGAAAATAATAATGAAGGGCACCAAACATGCTTCAACTGCTCCTCAGATGCTCTATTATTTTCATTAAGTTTCATTATCACTGATTCCTACTCTAATAATTGCTGTTAGCAGAGGTGTATTTATGCTAATGAGTATTAAAATACTAAATCTATATCTTTTACTTATATTTCAGAATACAGATATATCATTTATAGTTGACAGCATCTACAACATGTAAAGTAAAATAAAATTACATTTTTACCGCCTGATTTGTTTTCATAAATAAATAGCCGGTCGTTCATTTGTTACTTAGGCCTCTCCCGACGACTTTGTTTTTATAAATAAATAGCCGGTCATTCATTTGTTACTTAGGCCTCTTCCAATGACTTTATTCTGTCTTTCAAAGACGTTGATGACAACAACCGTCTTTTTAGGCGTTTTTGGCCCTTGTGTTCTAGTAGAGACCGTCCAAGACCGAAATAGTGTAGGTCACCTCTTTTTTCTTTTCTTTTTTTGTTTTTTTTGTTTTCTTTTTGTTTTTTGAGTTATATAGTAAAGGTATAATTGGTAAGTGAGAGATTCAAAAGTTTGATTATTCAGTCATCTATTGAAAATGTTCGATCTTTTATAAGAAAGTGCTGACGTGACGCTAACAAAGTTTAGTTCTTCGATCATCTGTTGGGAATAGTCTTACACCACATAACCATCCATAGAGTTTGGTACGTAGGTCATTTCCTTTATTATTGTCACTTTTAGTTGGTATTAAATCCGACATTTTTAACTCAAGCGTTCATAAGTACATAAAAACGCAACCTTTAGGGGCTCGTCAGCACGTATGAATTTACGAAAACTTATGGGCAAGAATTTTTTTGCAATATGGTCAAATAAATTTCAGTCATTTTGATTTACTTCAAGAAATTGATAGCATCTAATAAGAACAAGGACATGATGTTTTATAAGATACCAACTCCAATCTTTGTATGGGTTGACTAAAGTGTATTATTGTTGTTTGTTGTCACTTGTTACAAACACTAGTACAATACCTAAATCTATCTTGTTTTTTATATCATTACTAATAATACATACCCTCTTGGCTCCTATTTCATAGTAACTGATTGTACTTTTTCATTTTCGCGATCAATTCACAACTATATGTATCTCCTAAAGGAATTTAAGGAGCCCTGCTATTGCATTAAGCCACCCACAACTTTCTCCATTCTGAAATTCTTGAAATAGTTGCAGGTTTTGTGGGTCATATAGCATTCAAGTTGGGGAGTAAACTTACCACTTTTGTTTGGTTAAGTTAATAGATATAATTAAAAACATATCAAATGCAGACCCCAAAAACAAGGTACATTCACCACCTTCAATGTTCTTAATCAATTGCTTGTCTCTCTTTTCTTACCTTTTATAGGTATATAATTGTTGTAATCTATACACATGTCAAACTTTTATAAGTATATATCATATATGTGTTCTTGATTTTGTGTGAATAATTTCCGACTTATAGTGGTAGCATAAAGAGCTCTTCTGAATCAGAAGGTGGTAGGAGGATCAGTTCTCGATCGGTTAATTCGGATACAAGTGAAAGGAGTTCGGGCCGTGTTGTTCGCCAACTCAAGACAACAAGTCTTGAAGTGAATTCTTGTACAAGTATTAGATCACCGAAAATTTCAAGTCCTAGAATTACTGATCGCGCATCACCAAGAGGCTCTGCTCCTGAGGTACATTTGATGCAAAAAACTTTAACTATAATTATGTATAGCTATAGTTATGTGTTGTTATGGTTTATATTTATGAGTAAATCTATTAATGTAATTGGATTTTTCATTTTGTTCTTTCTTATGGATAGATAGTGAGTATTTTATTCTATTTTTAAGGGTGACAATTTTGACCCGTTTGCTTGTGAATTCGATTTAAATTTCGTTTTTATATCGTATGAAAAAATTAAACAAACATAGCCAAAAAGTCAGAAAGAGGAACCCGTTGTATGGTCAAAAGAGTTAAAAATCGCCAAAAGTATTTCCGGATTCATCCAACCTTCTAATTAGTTTTATTCGAAGTTCTGAATTATTATTGGAATAATAGTACTATTCTTTTTGTAATCATAACTAATATGTAGTTATATGATATGTGATTAGTGTTGGAAATATTCATTGAAAATTTGCATTTTTCATCAACTTTGAACATAAATAAGTAAATAACTATAAGTATTCTTCACACATATAGTAAATATTTTTTGGTTTTGCATTCTCCTTGATGAGAGCTTCGCAAGGAGCTAAGATATGTTTTGAAATGAAATTACGGTGGATGAGATATCGAATCTTAAAGTGGCTCTAATTGAAAAGAAAAATGGAAGCTAAGAAATGAATGGGATTTTGTCCCACGCAGAAAATTGGACTAATTTTTGAGGTAATTTATAACTTCAATGGTAGAGGTCATGGTGTTGTCTCTTATAATAGTGTTTTACTTCCTTACCTATGCGCGTGCAGGGGTTCAAATTCCTGAGAAAATTGGGTTCGAGCATTGTCAACCAATGCATGCAAGTTTATTTATGGAATTTATTAAACCTATTAAATTCCATTCAATAAAAATATCTTACGGGCCCAAATTGGTATTAAAGTATAAGTACCGACCCGTGGTTCCATAAATGTAGGCAAATGCACGGCAGTTACTCGTGAAGTTTCAAGCAAGTTTGTCACCTCCGGCTATACAAACACGTTTCATTTTGTTTTCTATTGTTTAATATATACTATTTCTCAGATTTCGTTTACCGTTATCGATTTTTATATATAATAAAACAACAATTTTTCCTACAGTTGGTTATTAAATGAATAAGAACTAAGAAGAAACGGACAGAAAAAATTTACATGTCACCAGCCCGGCTTGTTTTGACCCGTTATTCAATCCATCCAAGTGGTTCATGTGGCCTCCTTTATGTATACTTATGAGATGTAGTAAGTTTGACGAGATATTGACATTAGTGGTAACCGTAGATTTGCTAACGCGTGTCTATGTTGTAAGCTGCGGAAGAAGCGTCTAGGAAGAGTTGCTGAACTTGAAACTCAAGTTACTCAACTTGAGGATGCTTTGAGAACAGTTAAAGATCAACTAATTGTGTCTGAATCATGGAAAAGACAAGCCAAAATTGATGCGGAAGAGTCGAGAAAGGAGCTTTTAGCCGTGACTTTAAGGCTGGAAGAGTCCCAAAAGATCTTAGCTCGGTCGTGTTCCAGTAAAGCACATGTAAGGTCCTTTTCCAGAAATATGTTACTGAATGTCTCTCTATATTCATGTGCTACTCCTCTTAACATAACATTTTTATTTTTGGGAAACTTATATTCAAATTACCTATACCCTCATAATGATCCTTACGTAAGTAGTCTCCTAATCATTTTAGTCCACATGAGATGCCTGAATTTAAAAGTATACTCGTACACGAGAAAATATAGTTGATAATTGAGGTGGTAAAAATTTGACCCATTAACAAGCCGATTTGGGTATGTTTATTCCTAATGAGTTACACTAAAAGAATCAACTAAAAAGGATGTGCGGCAAATGGGTCAAAACTCAAAAGTCATCTAAAGTGTATTCAAATTGATGAACATTCTAAGTTGATTTATTGAAAGAAATTAAGATCATTATTGTAGTAATATAGTTTTCTAATCATATTTAACACATTAATTATCTACAAAATTCAAAAGAAATGGATAAATATTATGGGTCGACCCGACCCAGTCTTTCTTGAGTCGTACTAGATGATTATATTTTTTAATCGAACCTGTCCGACTTGCCAGCCTATTTCTATGCCAGTAGCTAAAGATGATGATTTATATAATTTCTCGACAGGATGAACATGATGATGAAGCACATAAACTTATGCTAGATGGTAACCGGGAAACAAAATCAGTCGATTCAGCAGCATTGGCTACTGCTTTACTTGAGATTGACCAGCTAAAAGTCAAACTCAGCACATTAACCGAATCTGAAGCTACACAAACCAGGCAAGCAGAATCAGCATACGTGGAAGTACGTATCTTGAAAGAGAACATGTCTGAAACACTTTCACTGATGGAGGCAATGAAGAACCAACTTGAAGATTGCAGAAGTTCAGAATCTCAGGCCCAAGCCTTAGCAAGTGAAACGTTACTACAACTCGAAACAGCTAAAAAGACTATGGAGTCTTTCAACTTAAACAGTGATGAATACAATCCTGTAGTTTTGGAGTTAAAACAATCAAGGGCACGTGTAAGTTCGTTAGAAGAGATTATCAACAAAATGAAATCAATGCATCAAAAAAGTCAATCTGATGAAGAAGAATCTAGTCAAACATTGGAGATCAAGGCTGAATTGAAAAGGTCAAAAGAAGACATTGAAGAGTTGAAGGCTAATCTGATGGATAAAGAGACTGAATTGCAATATGTTCTTGAGGAAAATGAGAATCTGAACAGAAAGTTGGCGAATATGATCTGGGGTCAAACAGAAAACGAGTCAAAACAAGATTCCAAGAGTTTAAAGACAGAAATGGACAAAAAGTTAGATGAAAAAGAAAAGCTCAAATTGGAAATTAAGAAATTGAATGGTTTCATGGAGGCACTAACACAAGATTTCGACATTTTAAAGTCAAAGTCAATAGATGTAGAGTCAGAATTATGCAAAAAGTCAAATGAAAATGAGATACTCAAACAAGAAATCAAGAAAATGAACGGTGTCATGGAAGGATCAAAAGAAGACTTCAACAGTTTAAAGTCAAAGTTGATGACTTTGGAGACCGAACTATGTGAAAAGTCAAATGAAAATGAGAAGCTAAAACTGGAAATCAAGAAGAGTAACGATGAAGTTGCACAAGTGACTGAGAGATTAATAGCAGTGAAGATAAGTAACTCTGAAACAGAAGAAGAGTTGAGGAAACTGAAAGTGCAAATGGGCCAATGGAGGAAAGCAGCAGAAGCGGCTACTGCCATGCTTTGTGACGAAAACACTGAAAACAATGATGGTCAAATGTTGGTGGATAGAACATGGTCAATGGGACATTTTAGCCCCATGAAAACGACTTGTAGTGCAGAGATTGATAATGATAACGATGATGATGAGTTCTTGAAGAGAAAAAATGGTAATGTACTTAAAAGGATTGGAGTGTTGTGGAAGAAGCCACAAAACAATTGATAATCATGATGCAGTATTATATTTGTTACTTTCGAATGTATCAATCAATGTAATTCTTTAAGGTACAATAAAACAAAGTTTGTAATGTCTTGATGTATCAATCAACAAGCTTGTTGCTTTAGTGGTTCTGTTTCCTTTTTCATATGTAAAATGATGGTTGTGGAAGTTAGGTTTACATAGCTTGATAAACACGCTCATTCTATTTTTGGATCTGAAAAAATGTATAGTTTTAGTTTCATGGTATATGAACTTAAATATTGATTGAAATAAGTGACATTAATAGTCAGCTTGGACAACTGAATTAGAGAACAATTGAACAAAAACAAGTTAATCTGATAATCAATGATTAACACTAAACTAATCTGATTTTGTAGTATATATTGCATAAAAGAAGTGATTTATAATCATGGATTACTATGAACAGAAGTTACAACCAAAATATAAATGGAAATATAATCAGAAATAATAATGGAATGGATACCACTTGTTAGAACCTTTTTACAACCAACTCATACAAAGCCCAATATATAAGCTCAATGAGGTTCCACATTTAAACCAATTGCTGAAATGGGTCAAAAATGGTCGGGTCAGACTTGTCTGGGTCAGCCCATTTTGTTCCATAAACCTCTCTTTGTGCATCGATATCTTGTTCACTTCAACTCTACTTTGAACATATAGTTTACCATGACAAACCCCTTCCCAAAGACTGCATAACTATAAAACATATTGTTCATTACTAATAATAATATATATATAATCATACAGGTCCAAAGTTGGTAAAACGCTCATTTTTCACTCAATTTTCAAACAGATCTAAGGGTGTGTTTGGTAGGGATGAATGGAAAGCAAAGAAATGGAATAATTCCCCGTAAATGTCATTTCACTAGTTTGTTTTCGCATGAGAATGGAAACGGAGAATGAATTTTTGATTCTCTTTCCCCTTGATTGATTCTCTAAAAAAAGTAGAGAAAGCGAGAGAATGAGTCAACAAATAAGGACATGTGCGAATGATTCTCAAGTCCATTTTTCTATTTCAATTCTCTATTTGTACCAAACAATAGAATGAATTACGTTTCTCTGGCCTCATTCCCTTTCTCTTCAATTCCATTCTCTACCATTCCCTCCTACCAAACATGCCCTAAAGTGTATAAGATTGCAATAAATACACTGCAATAATGCAATAACTTGGTATTCATCCAAATTATTTAGCTATACACATTTGTGATTCTGATGGGTTAATCTTCGATAAACAAGCCGTACTTTGTTGGCTCGTGAGAATGAACCGGCCCATTAATTAGTACATAGATACATTATCGATATAATTAAAGACTTGCGATGAATTCTTCATTTGAAAGCATGTGATTTGATCATGTTTTTAGTTCGGTAACTACGGCCTGAGTTGCATCCTTGTAAAAGGGTTTGGACAAGGTGAAACTTCATTCAAGAACAAATCGAGTTTGGTTGCCCATCAACACTTTTTTGTACTTGTCTTTTTGAACTTTATAAATCAGTTAACTTTGTTAAATATATAACTATATGAAACATATATAATCAAACGCAAATTCTATCTATGATAACAAAACAAAAGCTCAAACTTGAAACGTAACCGACCATTGATCTACATATCTGTGTTTGTATAATTAATTAATTTATTTATATTATAAATAAATGGAGGATTCACTCATCAAGTCATCAGAGAGTGTAACATTCGTCTACCGATGAGCCAACTTACAGGTGAAAATGAAGCGGATAAATTTGGTTGCTTTATTAGCCCATAACTCACAAGGCTTTTGGCCCAATAATGATGAGACATCAATCTCTTACACATTGAGTTATATACATTCATGATTCATGATCTTCTAACCTTCATACAATCATGATTTTTTTAGATTTTCTATATAGATAATCAACCCTTAAAAATGGGTGACGATAAATAGATACTTACACCACAAGCAATGCATTAAGAGATATGCAATAAAGCAATGATTACGATAATGTGGTGAAAGTTTTTTTCTCATAAGCTTTTCTTAATAAATTTAAAAATCTTTACCTTTAATTATTTGTAAGTTAAAAGATATGCAATAATTAGACTTCCCATCTTACCTAATATGCCTTTTATTCTATTGGTTTTCGCTGTGGGTTTTTCATTTTTCCTCAAAATATATATTTCTTCATGGTTGGATGTATGTCTGATTTCTTCATTCTCTTCCAATCTTCATATTCATTCATTAGGTATATGTCTTCTTGTGTTTTCATGTATCTACAATTTTCTTCTTCTTCTGCTGTATATTTTTTTCTTTTGATATTTTTATACCTTTTAATACACGATAACAAGTTCTATATTTGTTTAATAAAATATTATGAAAAGTTATATGTATCTCATCCACTGTCTCCATCAGTTTTGCTTATGTTTATATGCATGGTTTTTAACATCTCTGTATCACTCGCAGTTCCCTTTGAGATCTACGATGGTAATGGTTAATCCTTGAAGGATGAAACTGATGATACTAACTATTTGATTTAGGGCAACTCAAGGTACTTCTATGACCGTTCTAAGTTGCTTCGGTTATTCTCTGTTGGTGGCTATTCTTTCAGAAACTCTCATTCTCACTCACTCTCTCTGTTCTAAACATTTTACTCGTAAAAACGACATAATTTGATTTATGCTTCGATTGTTCTAATCTTGGATTTAGGTTTGGTTTTGGTAAATTTAATTCCATGTTTGACTTTTGTGTGTGTTTCTTTTATATGTGTGTGGTACTAACTATGTCATTTATGCATGCTAAGTGTTTGATAAAATGTCTGAATGATATACTTGAATGAAAACAGATTGTGAGAATTTGAAATTCTTTATCTTTGGATTTTATATGTCGAATATTACTGCTAATTTGTGATATTGTTTATAGTTTTTTATAAGGTTTTTATTGGACGTTGTGTTTGAAGAAATTTGTTCAATTGCTAAAATGCAAGAGGTTTATTCATGTAGATCATGAGGTTGGATGATGGTTTTTTATGAATACCATCTAGTTGATGAAATGTCTTAATGAAAAACATATTTTCAACTTGGTTGGTTATATTTGCGGACTAGGTCTTTGTGAAAATGCTTGTGCGAACATTTAGTGTTCCATTGCATGTGTATTTGTTCGTATACAGTTTTAATTGGGTTAGATTTAGTAAATTGCTCTTTCAAAGTTGATCTTTTTAAAGCTTATTTCCTTCGGAATAATTTCGAACTGGATTTAACTTTCACTGGTTCAGATTAAATTGCCGACTTTACTACTATATATGTGTGATCTCTTACCGTTATATGCTTTCGAATGACTTTTGTAATAATAGGTACATTGACATGGCATAAACCTTATGTCAGAAGCAATTCTTGGAAGCCTTTCGATTGGATCCAACAAAATGGGGAGGTAGTGACAGTATACTAGACCAGTGGAGATGAAGGTTGTCTTTATCATTGCGGGAGATTTTTAACGTTTGGTTTTTGTTTCAGATTCAACTACAAGGTGAGATAAAATCGATGGGCTTGCTTGCTTCCGTTTATTCTCTGACTTTTTGTGTGTGTTAAATTAATTGTTATGTACAGTAGATTTGAATTGAGCTCATATAGTCAAATTGATCTCAGGTTAGGGTTTCGCTTAAGGTGTGTATATTTGTTTGTATGATTATGTTTGAAACGTTTGAGGTTTCAGTATGATTTCAAGCTACTAAGTTTAGTCTTTGCTTCTGACCTGTCACTTGGATCAAAACTGTATTCTTTGGAAATTCCTTTGGGTCATTATACTAAGTGGTCAAGGGAAACCAACATACTCAGCAAAGACTAATAAGGGAGATGCAGCAGAAAGTGCTCTTTCCTAAAAGGATAAAGACATTTGATTCTGACGTAGTCGAAAAAATCGTTTAGTCTTTACGTAACAAAGTATTCCTTTTAATAATTTTGCAATACGGGTCGTGTTATGTTTAATGCAGCTTCTTCCACCTCCTAATGTGATTGAAGCCCTGCGTATAGGGCATGCCCTGACTGTGACTATCTAGGTTTGAGTTTGATAGGCCTTTAGTTATTCCTTTATTGTATTTGGGTTTTAGTTATTCGATATATTTGATGAATTACTAGCATAATAAAGTTACTATCTTCTATAGTTTTACTTACTGGTGCAATAGTGGAAGCATATATAGGAAGGGCTTCTAGAATGGCTGTTGATTGTGGTCAACTGTTAGCCAAGTCGAAAAATCTAGAAGAAGGTTTGCTTCAAAACAATTAAAAGTTGCAATTAATATAAATGCAACTTACTTTCAATTTGTTACAGGCCTGATATGGTCGAAGCGTCCCTTGCTCAATGGCGATTAATTGTAAGCTTTGCCACTTACGTTGATTGTATTTGATGCATACCACATTATAATAGATTTGACATTACAATTTTGGCCTGTATGCTTATGAATGGGACAACTTGGATTGTAGTTGATCACTTTCTGGTTAAATGGGTTGATTTGAGTTTAAATTTACCTCTAAGGAGGACGAAAAGGCTGATTTGAAGAATGTCTCGACAAAAGAAGTACTAGAACAGGCAATAAACAATGTCAGAGAGTGAGATAAAGAGGCCATGAAGAATGGGGAGGAGAAAAAAATCCCGGTTAGTGCTCATTATAGTATTTTTACTATGAATTAGCATAAGCTGCCTTTTTGGCCCATAATTTAATATTAATGTTTATGTTTATGTTTATTTCTACGTTTAGGTTCTGCACAGTAGTTAGGTTTCATATTATTGTTGTCATGAGTTCAGATTGTGATTATAGAGTGAATACACGAATCTTAATTTATTACATTTTAAATCTTTTGTGCAGGTTTTATGATCCTTGACATCCTTCGGTGCAAAATTAGTCATTGTTTAGGTGTGTTACATACTCTAGTCCAAGTAAATGTTGTATGTTGAAGTGGTCACCTGTTAGTTCAAGTAAATGTTTTATGATCCTTGGCATCAGTCGAGGTCTATTTATCGTTTTCTGTAGTAAATTATTGACCATTCACTATTATTATTACAAATTATCTTATGTGTGTATATTTGGTCTAGGAGTTTGATTTCTTCATTCAAGATTTGTTTATTACCACATCTGAATGAAGCCAAATCATGTACTATATATATTAAGGGCAATATAGCCGATGTAGCCAAATCATCTTCCTGTTGTATCTTTCTTTAGTTAATATTAAAATAGAATATAATGTTATATCTTTACAATAAAAATGTGAGATTGAATCTCTATTACATTTTGGATCCGTTATATGTTTGTTGATCATAATGTCATAAAATTTAAAAAAGAAACAGATTTCATATTTATAATTATTGAAATTTTAATCTTTTCAAAGTGTAAATATTTGTCTAATATTCTTTTAAAATATTTCATAGCATATGTAACACTTATATACTTCGTAACAATCTTCGTAGTTTAGTTTGTATGATAGTTGTTATTTATGCGTTAAATTACACAATAACGATACTCAATGTCCAAATTAATTGGCCTGTCTCTTCGGATCACACTATTTTATAGTTTTTAACATTAAAATATCACCAATTTTACATATATTTTACTTGGGTATCTTTTATTTACGGAATATTATATAAAAGCATCACAAAAATGGTCAATATATATAGTAAAAAAGGTAATACATAAGACTTCTAAATTTATTATAGTTACAAAATATGTCATTTATAATTTAGATTTTTTTATCAGTCAATAATCTAGTTGTCATTATATATATATTATATATAATATATAATAATAATAATAATATAAATCAATGGGACAAAATAAATGGACAGGAGAGAATACCAATAAATAAAATATTGTTGGGGGGTTTACGTACAAATTGAAATGGGGATTTGGTACTCTCACTGACACCAACCTCCTCACGCTCAAATCTCTCATTTTGTCTTCACGCACTTCCATTTTGATTTTTCTTATTTTTAATCTTACTGCGTTTGTTTTTAACATTTTTAAATTCCATTTCCAATCTTTCGAGAGATTATAATATACTCCTTTATCTTCAAAAAATATATATCTACTAAGCAGCTTAACGATATATTTAATTAACAGAATATATATTTATTGATTAAATTAAGGAAAATGATAACAAGTGCCTTAAGGGCTTCTGTTAAAACGTTAAGACATACATTAAATACGTATGAAAATAATAATCAACTTTTTATCCCTCTAAATTTTAGTTAAGGTATAATCATTTTGTGCATATCTAAACATTTTAATGAAAACTCTTAGAGTTTTCGTTAATAAGACCTTTAAATTAAATATTAAGAGTATAATATATTAAAATGTTACCAAATAAATTATTCTAAACGCCTCACCGACCTACTTGAGGTAATGTTGCATGTGTTCAGAGGATAAAGATCAAGTACAGTAATCAATAAATCTTTTGTTAGTACAAATTACACTCAACAACTATAATTGCATGTTTGTTTACTCAAGTTTAATTGAACTTTTGTTCACATTCTCTTAACTTATAGTGTAACAACTTGATAAACAAGATCAATTTTAGTGACATCAAATCAAATCATCAAATGAATATACTTGTTACTATCCAAAACAACACCAACATATGAAGTATTAATTAATGTTCTTAATTAGGAAACAAAAACTGGTTCTTGACTCTAAAACACAACCAAACAAACAAACAAATTTAGTTAAACCCAAGTACATAACTCTATCCTTCCATTCTCCCATCCAAGCCAAATATTTTAAAAGTAAAATTCTCCTAAAAAACTAACCTTAACTAAAAGAAAAAAAAAATAAACAACAGGATCATACTAATGATGATGATATATAGTTAACTACTAGCTAACTTCAATTAAACTACATAAGTGGACTATTTATGAGCCCATGCCAATTTGTTGACCCAATTCCATTCCATCCTCCAATTTGTGTTGACCTACCTGATTCGACTTCATGAACCATATTCATCCCTTGATCACCACCACCACCACCAGCTCCCATTTGCCATGGAAATCCCCATAATACACCTCCTCCTGATCTTCCATTTTCTTCAATCTGAGCTCTCATCATGTTACATGTTTCTTGTTTCACAGTTGTCATTGTAACTGCACTTGTTGCTACACCACAAGTAGTACTATTTCCACCACTATTGTTGTTGTTCATCATAGATTCTTGATGATGATCATGAAACATTGAGTTGTTCATCATCGATTCTTGATGATCTTGAACGTTATTATTATCATTGTTTAACCCCATCAAGTTTCCCACACTACCCATATGATCACCATTTCCAATATCAGTACTCCCATTATACAACACGTTGTGAAAGTTGTTTGTGTTTCCAAGAAAACCACCTCTAATTGCATCAAGAAAGCCTAATTGGTCATGACCATGTTGATCACTATGGTCAAACTGGTCATAACCACCACCACCACCCATGTGGCCATTTGCTTGGCTTTGTAGCCTAGCAAAAGCAAGTGACAAATCAGTGCAAGTTGAGTCATAAGGCAAGTGAGTTAAACTTGAAAGTAAGTGATTGTTGTTTGAATTAGATGATGTGATGAGATTAAGTGGATGATGTTGTTGAATGAGGTGATGGTGGTCTTGTGGCCTTCTGATAAGTGAAGATGATGATGATGTGGCGGATGATGTGGCAGATGATGAAGATGATGATCTTTTGTTCCTCCTACACCCTCCACCTACAGGAACATTTCTTAAAGTTCCACCTTTAGTCCAATACCTTCTACATGACTTGCAAAAGTATCTTGGTTGAGTGAGGCTGTAGTTGTTGTAGTAGCAAAACTTGGTGTTGCTTGAATCACATCTTGGACATTTCAACGCTTCTTCTGGTGGTCTTGGTTTTTTGTCTTGTTGTGCTTTTGTGCATACCAACATGCTTTCTAGTGTTTGTGAAGACATATCCTACATAATAATAAAAAAATAAAAAAATCAGGTTAGAACTAAATTAAAGCATATGATAGATCTAACAAAAACTAATGTTGAGATGCATGTGTGTTTTCCAATTTGGTAGCTATCTTAGTAAACTTGCAAAAGGACTAGCTAAAACTAAATGAATTGTTATAGGATTGTAAATATTTCTTAAGTGTGAGCTTGAAGAGAAAGGAAAGTTTAAAAAATTAATAATAATAATTACTCCTTCAGAATACATTTGTTGCAGCTAAAGTCAGATGCAGTTTGCAACACGAATTAAAAAATAATAATAATAAATAAAATAAAATAAAAAATTCTCTCTTCAAAACCAAGCTGAAATTCGAACACAAGGCAACCGGTTTTAATTATTGGTAGTCTGTTGTTAAAAAAATACTAATCTTGGTTTGAGTTCTTTCACATATGGTGATTAAGTTCTATCACATAATTAGCCATCAATTAAATTGAAAATTCAAACACTACACTTATTTGAAGCTAACTGTAATTATTAATCATGAAAATTAAAAAAAGAAAAGAAAAAAAAAGTGTACCTGCTGATGATGATGGTGGTGGTGTACTCCTGAAACATCCATTTCTACTTCCATGGAATAATACTTTTTGTTGGTGTTTATGTAACACAGAATTTAGGAGAGATCAGATTAAAGATCAGAATTTAAGTTCAATAATTATGAAAGAGAGAAAGAAAGAGAATGTGTTGGTTCATGCAAGGTAAATATGGTTAGAGTATCACCTGTGTATATATATATACACAAACATATACGTACACACTATGTATGTATATATTTTAGTCTTTTTCATTTGTACTTGTGTCTTATTGTCTGTATGCAAATGATGTACGGAGATAATTATAAGCTGTGATCCATTTAAGGTTTATTTAAATATTTTTGGTGGTAAATTATTTAATTAATAATGTACTAGTAGTTTAATGAAAAAGAATAGACCATGATTAATAATTGTACAAATTATGTAACACTAATTAGTAAAATGGATTAGTTTTATACTTATGTTAATAGTTAAACTCTCAGTTTTATGTTTATAGTTTTATAGTTATATTAAAATTAGATTAGATTAGATTAGATTAGATTAGATGGTAACTTTGATCTTATAGAATAAAGAGAAGAAGACACGTTGGAAAAGACTTGAGACGACGTTGCGATTTATTATATTTGCCTACTTACGTGATCGATGATGGTCAAACTTTTATCTGAAGTCTTCCTAAAAGTTTTATACAAATAATAAACAATTATAATGAATAATCGTTCATTATGTTATACGAAGAACGATGAGGATAATGAATCAATGTTGTTAGTTTTCGAGTTGTATATAGTAGGTCCATATATGACATAGGGACCGAAACGATATTGTGGTCCTTAGATTTCTCCACATATAAGCAAACTCTGTGTTCATTGACGTTCTTAATGTTTTGTACTTGTTTTCATTCTGTTCATGGATAACTATATGGATAGGTGTCGTACCTTCTCACCCAATCATCCATTTGGACGAACACATCATTCCAAATCCCTTGTTTATTAAGAAAACAACGTTGATAACTCATTACACTAATTGATTGCCCAAATGTTTTAAGCACTAGTATACATCCAATTGTAGATAATGGATAATATTTTACATTCTACATTTTATATTAAATTATAGATAAATATATCTACATTCAAATTTTATATTTATAATTATTTTTAGTAAATATCAGCAAAACTAACACAACTTGAGGTACAATTGCATGTTTATCATCTTTCATCTGCTGACTCTTTGTTTTTGCTATATTTGGACTTCTATTAGCATGATATTTTTAATGCATATCGGATATATTGATTTCCAATTACTTATGTGCAAAGTTAACTAATATTTAAGGGAAGTTCAACATATTTAGAAATTAACAAGATTAAATGGGTCATTTTGTGATAACATGTACTCTGTACTCATTTGCCCTATAAATGAGCTAAAGAAGGGAGTTAGTTAACAAATAATTGAAGTGGATCTTAGCCCCTAAAGAAATTAAGAAAACTTTGATGATAGATTATTATGAATATTATTACTAATTAATAAGATAATGTATTAAATTGAGAAGGGGAGTAATGTGAATGGATGGAAGGTTTGAGACATTGACTATACTTTTCTTTCATGTTACTTCAACAAAATATTCTTTCACATCTCAATATCTTACAATATAGAGACAGTGGGCCCTATCAAATAAAGAACAATTCAAGACTAGACTACAAGGGACCTTCTTTGTTTGTTTACCCATTGATGTAGACCTTGTGTGATAATGGAAACACTCCCACTCAACACTGTTTTTATATGTTAAATTAATTCATTTGGGATTTGCTTTATAATGATTTTCTTTTCTTTTAACTCATGATAAAAAAAAAAAAATTATGAATAAATGTAATTAAGTATTTTATGTGATTAATTTTGGAAGATTCTCCAGATTATATAAATGTTAATGATGATGGACACACACCACATGTACATACAACAAACACATAATTTAAGGAGAAAATTATCAATTATTATAGACATACTCATTCAATTGAGTCTTACGCCTAATTACATTTCACTTGTATCCATAACAAACTTAACTTCTACAATTACCAACTAAACGACTTATTAAATAACTTTTTTTAATAAATCTACATTTTGTCCGCCTTAATCTTTGTCTATCTTTTCTTTAATCTTTTTAACACTCCCTTAAATTGAGAGCGAAAACATTGTTCAATAATTTATAATGATGATCAATAGATTGGAAGTCTTTGCAAGTTAAGTACTATGGACACATATACCTAGGTTTGATAAATGAATGTGATTTGTACATCATTAAATTTGATGTATCATGTAATGATAGTGTTGTACCATATATACATTGATTAGATGAATTTGTTGTGGGGAGATTAATATTCATTGAATACAAATTAATACCCTTCGATAATTTCAATTATACGTGAATTCTTTTATTAATTGACCTTTAGAGAATTGTAACAACAAATTTGGAAGAAAAAATGTTGACTGAGATTGTTTCACTTCACACAAAACTCACACAGTCGAATAGAAATTTAACAAATTTGAACTACCACCAGCATAATTTAATACATTCAATTGAAAAATCTGTTATTACAAGCAAAAACATACAACGATTTCACTATTGATTCTCTGATATTGTTTTGAGTCTCATCAATGACGATAAACATACTATAGAGACCCACAAGAAACACACCGTGTTTAGAAAGAGTTGTAAATTGACAATGACATAGACACTCATTCAAATGATTTTTGCTAGTTATTATGGATTACCTTTTAATTACGAAAAAAATTCAAAATTAGGTGACATACGTATCAAAAACCTGATAACAAAAAGATCATTTTTACACATTAAAAATATAGTTTTTTATTTTTTTTTAATATTGTCAAACAAATTAAGTAACATGAAATCGGAATTTACTAAGGAATTTAAATACTAGTGTTCCTTTCGTTATATATTCACTAATCGGTATTCAAGTTGTCTTAAATATTTTAAAATCAATATATTTCTATTTCTATTTCTATTTATATTCTTAATAAAATAAACAGTAATGGAGGTTGGTAGAATCGTATTTGTTGGAACATTATGACGTGGTACTCATTGACAATGACGTGGCCATGGTTACTATATTTGCTGATGGGCAAACATTTTATTAGAAAATTCCAATGAGCATGGTTACTATTCATTTTGTTTTATTTAAATTTATAGAACAGATGTACTCGAAAGTAAAAAAGCAATCTTGTATTTCACATATTTCGAAACAACCTAATTTAAGGAATGTTAGAAGATATGCAACTTAGCGGTTAGATCTTCTTGCAAATATTTTAGAATTAGTTCAACAATTTTAATAAATTATTAATAGGTATGAAATCAAAGAGCAAAGCTTTTATATCTATTTTATTATATTCTAATAGTAACATTTTAATTATTTATATACGCATAATTAGTCGAATGATTCTTTTTTCTAACAACACACGACCTTATATTTTGTAAAATTCCTCTTAATTATATGTTTCCTATATTTAAATGTATTGGGAATGAATGGAGTCGTGCTAAACACGGTCTATCATAAACAGGACCAGTCCAAGTCAATTTGAGGTCCGGGGTTAGATTGTAAAAGAGGGCGGTGCCTCTATAAAAATGGACACAGTCTAATATATTATACATACAAAATTTAAGGTCCTTTTTGAGGTGAGGCCCAGGGCAGTCGCCCATCTCGCCCGCCCTGATCATAAAGTACATTCAAGATAATACATGAAACGAATGTACTCTAAGTTTTAGTCGATAAAAGCTCCCCATAATTCTTTATTATCTTTGGGGTTGATTTATTATTTTTGGGGTTGATTTTGTAGAGGAGGATTGAAATTTTATGAATAGAATGATCTCGAGGATTAAAATAACATGGATTTGTTGAGATTAAGATTAAGAAATTAAAATTATAGATGAAGTAGTATAACTAAAAAGATTGTGAATATAAAATAAGATGACACTTGTTATGTTAGGAAGATGATTGATTTTTATATAAAATGTTAAGATTGTGAGACAAAAATTTATAAAAATGAATTGTTGATCAAGTATAAAACTTCTTTGAAGGATCACTTTTTTAGCTACTAATTTAGGACACATGTTCAGGAGGGTATGTGGCAAATTTTGAGAATATTAGAGAAGTTAAGGGAGGATATGTTATATAATAATAATGAAATGATATAGAACATTTAAATAAGCAATCTAATGTAATCATAACAATAACATTTATTTATTTGTTGATTAAGGGAGGACTAATCAGACGTCGATCAATAAAAGTAAGTTATTTTTTATTGCTCCTTTCATGATCGATACACATCATTTCCTAGTGATTTTTTTTATGTGTAACATTGCACGAGAAATATTTTGTATGTTCAATTGATCCGTGTCGACAGAACGTGATTCCAACAATCCTTGGGTATAAGCATAGATTAATGATCTCGTATATTTTGTCTGCTTAAAAGATAAAATTGTCAATATGGATGCTTTTAATAAATCAAGTAAGTTTTAAAGTGATGTTTTATTATGTTATAAGAGTATAAAATAATATATATATATATATATAGGTAAATTTGAATGGAAGTAAAATTCACATGAAATAGCAATATTGGATGTGATGTGTCATCATCATTTTGTTGGATGTCACACATATGTTTTCGATGGTAAGCTTTCTCTATTTTCTTGACACGTTATTTCTTGTCATGAGCCCCCAAATTTGGGTGGTGTTATGTTTGCACAAGAAGTAAAGAATATGCACCTAATCAACTCATTGCCACTCCATAACACTATCATTAATTATTCCTAATTACTCGGTTTATGATTCAAGAAAATAATAGATTATAGATTTTTAATTTATTTATTTATAGGTAAACCTAGTTTAAATTTGGAGTAAAAGAGCTTTTTTTATATACGACTTTTCTTTTATGTTTACGTTATCAAAGTATGTCTTTTTAATTAATTAGCTCATCATATGATGATGTAATGGCAGTAGTGTAAAAGAGTTAAAAGCGCGTATTTTAGTGATGTGTACAGTGTACACACCAAAAGATGGTGTTGAAATTAGAATACGTAGGTGAAAGTAGATGAAATTGTTGATTTAGGCTTATCGTTTATAATTTGCTAGTTTTTTAATTATATAATGATAGATATAATTAAAATATTAACTTGAAAAAAAATACTTTATTTAAGTTATAGGTGCACAAGTTTACATCGTATCATATTAAAAATTGATTTGGCCATGCAATCCTATTTTAATCGGTAACAACGTTAACTGGTCAGATATCTCATTTTAATACAATATGTGAAAGACAATATTGAATATACACTATACAAATTGACTAAGCGGCATGCATATGGGGTATGCATTTGAATTGAAAACATGATATTTTTGCAAAGTAATTTCGTTTAAAATCAATTGCACTTGTGATAGCATATCGTACTATGACTGCGAGCTAGGTTAGTCACGACTACATATCGTCTTACGATTGTTTGCAGTGTTAAATGTTACGATTACGATTTAGACCCACTATTTTATTCAAAAAAAAGAGAAAAAATAAAAAAAAAAATATATATATATATAAAAGATTTAAATATTGAAAGGACTCACTATTTCAACCGTGCTCTTTCGTCAAATTTTTGATTACAACAACTCACGACGAGTGTCACTTCGTCCATGGTCCGATGCTCAGCCACCACAGAGCCCATGATAGCTCCACTACGAGTAATCTTATCAATCAAGTCGTATATTTGACGAGGGAGTGAACTCGACTCTCTAAATCAAGATATTGCAAAATTTAAACCAATAAACTACCCGTTAGAATAAGATGGAATATTAATTCTACTAATATGCTATTCATTTACATTTTTTATTTATAATTATATAAGAAGTGCAAACTTTTCCCACTTATAAGTAAATATGTATACATATAATTAATATTTGTAAGCGTAAAATATCATCACATCTTCGCATATAAAATTATAAGAAAAGAAATTCACACTTATAAGTGTTTACAAATGTAAATTTGTTCACATATTTAAGTGTGAAGATCTACTTCTCACATCCAATTTTTTTATGCCTCCTCTTGTGTGAAGAGATGGGGTGTGACAAACTAACTTCACACTTTTAAGTTTTATCAGGTTTATGTTTGTACACACTAATAAATGTGGATTTTATTTATATGATTATAAGTGTAGAAAATATCATAATTTTTAATATTTTTTCATACTTAATTTGTAATAAACTTTTAAACATTTATAAGTGTGAAAAAAAATTAGAATCTATTTACACATTTTTTAAAAACGTATAAAAAATACGTACAAATAACAATTTTATTGTAGTTGCATTTATATAAACCGGAAAGGTATATATATATAGCGTCGGTCAAAATTTATCACAAAATTTCAAATTCCATTGATGAAAATTTAAATATCTTTATAATTACAATTTAATTTCTTATCGGATAACCGCCACTATTGTTTGCTACCACTTAAACTCTTAATTTAAAAGTTAAAATGCATTAAAATGTAATCGTTACGCACCTATGTCGTTTAATTTACGTCGGTTAAAAATTTAGACGAATTTTAGTGGTTAAAATTTGGATGATATGAATTAGATGGTGAAACGCTTAGTTGTAAGACATTGTACGTCCCTTTATTGAAATAAAGTATACAAAGTAATAGGAGTATATGCTAAAACATCTCAATAGATATTCAATGACGTAAGGATTTTAAAAACTAGTGTAATATTTAAAGAGCTAATAATATTTCCTCGTCGATGGAGACACCTTTAACTTGATTTCAACACCTACCCAGACAACTCTAACTGTTCTTTTTAGTGTGTCTCCTCCACCCCCTATTAGTTTCATCCATCTTACTTTTAACCTTCCAATAAGGTAATACATCAAATTTTTAGTTTACTTATAATTAAAATAGAAAGCTTAACCGATACTTATTAATCTGTAAATGAAAAAAAATATATATTACTAAAAGCAACAGTTTACATTATTCACATTTTACTTAAAAATTTCTTTCAATAAATATCTTTTGTAATTGATGTCACACTCTAATATTTAAGTACGTAACTTCTAACAACTATCTCAATATATAAATAATTATACAAAAAAAATCTTACTATTAAGAAAATAAATTTTGAATTAAAAGCAATTCAATTATAAAGTATAGTTTCGAAACTTTCTAGATCTTCTCTTGTCTTTTCAATTCAACTTTGCTCTAGTTTAGTTCTATTAACCTTCACAACAATCTGAGATAAATGTTAGGTCAGCTAACGCTGATTAGTTCATGATTTAGTCTACAAAAATATTCTTCACAACAATATCATGCAGTTTTAAGTACACTATAGTCTATACAACGTCATATACAATTCAAGAGCATGCAATCTGACTCTTTCTCAACTTCTACCGATTATCATTTAATAACGACCTCTTTCATTTGTCATTTGCTGACAACCTCTTCTCTGTTATCTAACAATTCATATTATAACAAAATTACTACTCTTTAAGCATATCATATTATAACAAATAGAATTACACTTTAAACTCTAGCATACATAAACATTTTTTTTTTAAAACAAAAATATGATAAACACATTTATAAATCTTTCTACTAGCATGTAACACAGTTAAAAAAATCTCATAAAACTCACCTTGCAAATCTCTTGCTAGTTCTTCGACTTTTTGCTAACAAAATCTCCTACGATTCCAATACAAATTTTTTAACTTTATACAAAGTTACTATCGAATTATCAACATATAAGCTCTAGTAGATTGTCTGACTTTTACGTTAGTCGTTAACTCTTTCGTCACCCAATAACTTATACCAAAATAAGCAGTTAAGTTCTTGAGAAATCATTTTCGTAGCACTGTCACTTGACAATTCTGAAAATATTAAATAATTAACATCGCTAGAATGAACCACATATTATTTTAACGATGCATTTAGAAATCATTTTACTGCTTCTCTTCTTTGCTCGACCCAATCATACAAAGACACAATATATTAGCCCTTTACGTTCTTTCTCTGTGATTTAATTAAACCAACGCTATTCGCATATATTTTACTTAATCTTCTAAATTAGCTTTGCATACTACCGTATACATACTTTACAAATCTTTTACTTTATCTATTGGTTTTACTTATGTAGAAGATCGACCTCTCTCTGCCATCTAATAACAAATCTACGTTTTAACGAAACTGGGTTTACTATGCGTTATAAAAATCAAACTTAACACACATACGAGATTGGTTTTAGTAAACCCAAAACATGTAAACGACACTCGAAACCCAGCCAATCTACTTCTCTTACGTAATCGATATCAACTACAAGACTAGGATTGAATTGTACCCTCATACGATACCGAAATCTACTGTGTCGTCATCAAAATGAAACAGTCCCTTGAGTGAGCTTAATTGACCAGGAAAGTTATGGAAATTACGAAGTTTAGGAGATTGATATCTCACGTTCTCATGATCTCATCCAAGTCAAATTCAAATGAATTTACCATACAAGCCCACGAACTTTACTTCATTCACTACTATAGTCCCTCTTATTTACTTTCTAGTTCAATGACAACATAATTCTACAATCGCAAAATTTAGGGTGTTACAATTGACAGTTTTATATGATTTTAACAACACGAATTTTTCTTGTAACTCTATGTATACATTAGTATGATTGTTACACACTTCTATAACTTTTTATTATGATTTTATGAACTTTTTTCTATCCATCTATGAACGTGACAAAAATTATTATTCTTACACATTAAGTACACACGTTACTACACTTGTGTAAGTATGAGAAATATTTGTCAACATGATTCCATGAATTGTGGAAGAAGCAAAAGTGCATAGCATCATATATTTCTTGTAATGGCTAAATATTATTAGTAACTCATATCCACGCAACGCCCGTTTCACAATTGTAGTTCATAATTGATATGGACCAAGTTTACCATGTTTTTATGATATCCACTAAAGGACAAAGACACTGCTTCATTGTTAGAAATTTTATTTGATGGTATTATTTAATTAATTTAAAATATATTTTATATGAGAATAGTATCATAAGAGGATCACTGGCTCAAATAGTATATATTATTTTATAGTCCAAAAACACATGAGCATCAAAAGTAGTAGTAAACACAATCAAATGGATGATTGAGTTGCTTTGTTGCTTAGTAGTTAAGATAATGCCAAAATAGGCACAAAACACATGCATTCCACTCACTAGATTATCAACCCAATCACAGCAATCTAGTTACAAACTATAAACTATTTAAGTAATCATAAAGTATTCTCATGTATATCCATCCCTTTGAAATAATGTTTTTAGTATTTTTACAACAGGAAATTATTTTGTGCGGTAAACCTCTCTTTTCTCGCGGAACACTCACTTAATGGGGCTATTTGAATTGGAAGACAACGACAAAAGTGAAAGAAGGAGGTCTATTTCGTTGATCTATGTCAATGTGTAAAATTGTATTGTAACAAGACTATTTTTGAGAAAATGATAATATACATGTAGTAAAGTTAAAGGGTGAATGAAATTCTAGTTTTATAAGCTTTCATGACATATATTATCACCAAACAACGTATATATAAATCAACTTCTATAAATATATTATCATGATCTTTTAACAATAGATTCTCATCAGTCATTTTAGATATATACTCCATATGTTTTAAATGATCATATAAAAAGATAATTAAGAAAACATATCTTGAATTATTAAGGTTCTAATCTTTATTTTTAAATTGGTATATTAGTATTTTATACTAATAAAAAATGGGGTTAACATAACAATACAAGAATTAGATGTTGTTAAGTGTAATTTTTATAAAATATTTACTCATTTAATCATTCAAGCTTCAACAAATAAACAAATGACTATTTCTTTTAACCTAACAGCACGAAAAATTAGGTGTTTTTAGCCGAACATAATATTTACTAATAAAAAGTACATTTGTTCATAATACATATAATATATCCTCGTAATCTACAAAGATGATTCGAATATTTTTCTATAGCAATGTAACAATTGCTTGATGTTGGGAAAATAAACTTGTTTGTTTCACAAGAACATGTCACAAGGAAAATTGAACCTAGATTTTATATAAAAAAGCGTGTTAAAAGATATAACAATGGGAATGAAATAAGATCTTAGATTAGTACAAATAATATTTAGGAGTGGTGTGGTGGTGGGAATATCAAGGTTTGCCAACAAATATTCTAAGTTGTCATTATCTGTCAGACCCAAATAAACAAACAATCATTCATTCCACTCAATCTTCCTTGGATCCTATCAATTTTGGCTCTTTCTTTTCCTTGTATATACTATACACATGAAACTTAAATATGTTTTGATGTCGTCCATGTTAAACAAATGAATATGGTGTTTAGCGATAGTGAAACAACTGTATATACGACAAAGTTGATAATGAACTATTACTGATTGATTACAAGTAAACATATGATACTATTAAAAGTAAAAAAAATATATTTATTTATATTTGTTTCGTTTCATTTTTATTTATATTATTATTTTGAATTTGTTACAAAATAAATGTAGATTTTTATAAAGGTTTTTGTGATTGATATATAAATATTTTTTTATTTTTACACAACTTGATTATATGTTGTTAATAGCTTCAAATTTGCTTAACGTAGTACATTATAAGTTGTAACAAAACTAGAACTTTTAGTTTATCAAAATAAATAGACTCGTCATACAATTTTTTACGGGTATCTCAATTAATATGAATCCTATATGTCGTATTGTTATGTTATTGTTGTTGTAATTGTAATTGTAACTGTAACAAGCTACTTCTTTACTAATATAAAAAGTGGTCGTATTTGATATGATTATACCTTCAAATTGCAAGTCAATTTAAGATATCAATCTCTGAACTTTAAGTATAAATTACTATATATAACCGTTATCGAACATCAAAAACCGAAGAACCGATAACCCTAATCGACAAACATCTACATTTGCATGTAGAACCTTATATTCTGAATTTGAAGTCAAATAACTATGCGTTGCAAACTTGCTATCTTCAGGCACAATTCAGTTGTATTACGCAGTATTATATAATTACAACTATTTTTCGTTAAAATCAACAACCTATAAACAGAAAGTAAGTGTTTCATTTACTTATAAGTGATACTAACTTATTTTAATAGATATATCTTAAAAGATTAAAAGATTATAGTTATTTAAAATGGTTATTATACTCTTTAATTAGTAGTAACAAATTTCAAAGCTTGAATATTTTCTGAAAAAGAAAGGCGCAAAACCCACACAATGTTGCCTTTTGATTGGAAGGATGTTGGGTGGTCAGGTGGGGACATGATCCATGATACATATATGTGTTGGGATGAGCAGTCAAGTTTATTGACTGGTCAAACCATATAATTAGTCAGAGAAAACAATGTCACAAAAGTGAAAGCTAGTCAAGTGTAACATTTGTATGTAAACATGTTTTAAAAGATACACATAACTAATTTTTATTTTATGGAAAATATGTTATTTTGTTACAACTTGAAAATGTTAAATATTATCATAGAATTAAAGGGTCTGTCAAATTTCAGTCTATGAATCCAAGAAATTCTGTTGAAGTATTATAGGAATTAATGTGAAGTAACAGAACATCTTCACATGGAAACTTCTTCAGCTTTGTCTCATTTTCAAATATAGACTTGATACTTTAATTTTCTGACATTTTTGTCCCTACACCTTCTCATGCTTCATTCCCTCTAATTTTTAAAACAGCTATAATATTTTAAAAAAGAGACTAAAATAGATAGAGAAATCTCTGACAGAGGTTCAGATCTTAAGAGATGATCTTGATTTCTTGAAAGGATACATGTTTAGAATCACTTTATTTAAGGTTTATTTGGCTTATCTAAAATTGTTATAAATGAGACACCAAAAGAATTGGATGGATATCTTGTTTTAACATATAACTAAATAAAATGTGTTAACAACCATAAGATAAAATAATCATAAAGTATGTGATATGATATGCATTCTATTATTGTTAAATGGTAAGCTAGAAAAGATATATTTCAGGCTATATGTGTATAAACAAAAGTTATAATTGGTAATATAGGCTAACTCGAACGAATCAAACTGGAAAAGGATTTGCGTTCATTAACCATGTTAAAATTTTGTAACGTTATTAAATTACTTTACTTAAATATTTTAAACCTTTTATAAAGAGTTTAGTTACTATTTTTAATGCCTTAAAAGTTTGAATATTGAAAATTGCACTTATCCTATCACTAATTATCTAATTAACAAAACTAATAAAAACAAATCAATATATATATATATACTTGCTTATTTCAATGCATATACTACATATTTATATTTATATTTACTTAAAATCTAAAAATAAATAACAAATATAATCTAATTTTAATTAAATTTGATCAATTCAATTTTTAATCTGTAATATATATTCTAAAGTGTTTGCATATATATTAAAAACTTAGATAATCAATATATTTGTTTCTATCACTATTATTATTATTCAAAATATTTATAATTATTATGATAATATAAATCATAAATGAATTGAAAAGATATAAAAATAAATAAATAATATAAGAATACACTATTATTGTCAATCACCATTGTATATTACATATTTTTGTATTTATTATCATCGCATTTTGCGGATTCCTGATTATATACATATTAAAAATACTGAACAAAATTATTAATGCTACCATATTTTTTTTGACAATCTAAAATAAGTACCTGCAATCAGAATATTTCCTAATTGTTTATTGTATGGTAACTGGTAAGGTAGATCAATTTATTTTTGTTTAAACTTTATCAATTTTGATTATTATTGTGACCAGATAAATTTTATGAAAGAAATTTAAAATTCACATGCCTACAAATAGTCAGACCCACTTAACCTAGAGATGCCCAAGGGCCAGTCTGGACTCAGGAATGGTCCATGCCCCAGTATTAGTGTGATTGGTCATGGCACAAATTCTTAATGGGCCTGATTCTTTAATAACCAGTCAAACACAGAATTGTAGGTCCATTTAGACCGGGTGTTTGTGACCAATAAGGATCTAGTCCTTCAGTGGACCGGTCCAACTTTTTCTGACCAATTATAAAATAATTAATGTAGAAAGAATGAGAAACAGAATCACCCCCAACAGCCTAATAGTAACGCAGCAGAAAGGGCCCAACAATGAACAAACACAAATACACCAGAATTTCAATAATAATGTGTTATTACTTTTAGTGATCAATTTTGAGATAATTGTAATGATGTAACAATATTACACGGATTTGATATTTTTTAATACAACAGCAATACCAAATCTTCAGAATGAGTACGGGTCAATTATTCAATAATCTCATTCTTGTGTCAATTATTCAATAGATTAATGCGATCTTATTATCTAATTAATTGAATGATGTTTTTTGTATTTTTTAATTTCAATCTTATTACTTAGTTATATTGAGTTTGTTTTTGCTAGTCAGTGTTATTAGATATTTGACCACCTAATAAGTAAATTCCTGATTATTTTTTAGCTCTAAACAAGGTACTATAGTTAAGAATTACTCTCAACTGTAAAAGAAGTCATACATACCAAACACATAACAAATGTAGATTCCAGTAATGCTCTATCAACATGTACTATCATAGTAAAAAACTTCTTTGAAAAGATATACCAGAATAACCAATTTGACTACAATATAGAACCATGTATAGCTCCACATCTTCATAAACTGCAAATTACAACCAATTATCATCACAAACATACATCACTTCAATCCTCTTAATTCTTTATCAATCCCAGAATCCCAACACGCAAACCGGAAACTGTTGAAGGAGTAACATTCTCCTTAACACAAGAAAACCATAAATCCTTGTTTCCATGTGCATTTATCAAACCAATAACATATTTCCTTTGCAATGGCTAAAACATACAAACCACAGTCATAACCATTGACTTGTTGTGGGCTACAACCGTATTCCATATAACTTGCTACATAATCACCCAAATACAAAACTACTTTCTGGTAAAGACGTTCTGCGTGGTTCTCATTAACACCACTAAAACTGTCATGATGCACGAATACATTAGTGGTGTTCTCAAATGCGAGTACGTCTCCAGTGACTGCCCCCTTCTGCTGATTCCACGTCATCATTATCGCTGATAGGGAAGATGATAAGTTTCTTTGAAGGTTGGTTTAGTGGTTGTAGGAAGTCGTTGAGGCTATCGGTGTCGTCCAGAAAGCGATTGAAGGTGGGACAAAAAGGATGTGCTCTGAAGGATATGTTGTAGAAAGATAACTGAAATAAAACACGATAATACGATCATTGAGATAACATGGATTGTTTAGGATGCCTAGATCTGACTGTCTGAGCACGACATTGTTATAACTCAAAATTTTCTCATCAGCCGAGGATTTTGGCATGCTGCAGATGTGATATGAAACCTGATTGATCGAAATAGAAGCTGAAGTCATGAATGTGTTGATACCAGAAAATCAAGTTTCTAACTTTCATAGGTTATATATTTCTATACTTGATTCTATTGAACAAATTAGGTAAATACAACCAATACGAAATATATTTTCAACTTCAGATGTGTGTAGAAATCATTAATTATCTAGAGAAGTCAATACAGCAGTTGTTAGTAGCTAAGAATATAGGTTCTAGATTTGGGGGAAAAAAGAAGCTGTTATTCTCTGTGGACTCTGGTGCATTTATGACTTCACCATGCTTACGGGTATCAGAAAAATCAATAGAATATATTAATTTTAATAGCTCTTGCTCTTAATTCAGTAAGCATGAAAATTTACCCATTTTAATTAGCTTTAATCTCAATTCTCCGCTAAATCCACTTATAATATTTAAAACCCTAACTCTAATGTTCCCAAATTACTTGTCAAGAAACCAAGAACAAACACAGGTTTACCAAATAATACCTTGAATAACTGCACTCCAACAAGAACCGAGAATAAATCTCAAAAACAAAACACAAAATTTCACCACATAAAACTTCTCTACACACTCTAACACTACATAATCATCTCAGGTCGATTTGTACAGATTCTATCAACAGAAGATTCAAACCCTAACAAGTTCAATAAATCGCTAGAGAGAGAACAAATACAGAAAGAGAAATGTTACATTCACACAAAATTTACAAAATAACATGACACATGTTATTAACTAGTTAAATTCATTTGTTGTTACTCATGTTTCTCTTCCTTCAATCCATCGCGCCATCTCATCTTGTAAACTACTTTTTGTAAAATTTATACGAATGTATCATTTATTGGGAAAATAACATTTCATAATTAACGAGATAAAAACAAAAGAAAAAATTATATATCTTCTAATAAAAATAAATTACAAACTCAGTCCTTCAACTCTTCAAAGCTTCCATACCTACACTAAACTTTGAACAACTTAAGAACTAGAACATAAAGACGCATGTACAACTTCTTTTAATACGAGTCATAAGTCATAACAATGTTTTAACACTACTCGTATTTGATATTTCTGTCGACTTAGGATGGATGAAAATATACATATACATGTACTGCTTAAAATATAGACTTTTACCTCAAAATCTCGTAAATTCATATCTTGAAATTTGAATTGATTGATGCTTGTTTTATCTAGTTTCTGTCCAGGTGTTCAAGATTCAAGAATCGTCGTTTTATAATCTTTTGTTTTATGTTTTATACTTGGGTTATTTTGAGATTAATTAATCGGGCTCTTGTAATCTTTTGGGCTACATCGAGATAACCAATTAGTATTTTGAGGCCCATTTACTAAACACTCTACTTAAATATCCAAAATAACACAAAAGTATTGGAATTTTCTTCGAGTACTTTTGTTTGTAACAAGGGGAGTGGCGATCTCGCTCCGCTGCGAATCTAAGTTGCTAAGTTTGTTTCGGCATATATAGTCAACTCATATTGAAATTATATTTGATACGTTGACGATAACAATGACTAATTTAAATATCTTGTCTGAATTATTTTAAAGTACTCAAAGAAATAATAATTTTAGGTATTATTTTGATTTTTTTATTGGACGAAAAGTAAAAAAGAAAAAGTAAATTGCAAGTAAAAACAAATGTTGTATTATTTAGGCTAAACTTATGAAGATTAAATATCTTATTAAAGAATGTATATATATATATCAAGTTTTACTGTGAATGCTAACAATATCTAAGTGTACAACTTTTCCAAATTTCTTTTGTTAATTTATTATTTAATTGATGTGTTACACTAATTAAACTCTAACGTCGATGTAACAAAAAATAATATTATCATTTAAACTATAAAAAATAAAAATAAATATAGATAAAGGAAAGTGTAATAATAGATTTATCGGAAAGTCTTTATCCTAATGATAGCGTTATTACACGAAAACCCAACAAATTAAAAGGTAGTAGGCTCAAATTTCACTTGAAAAAAATGTAAGTGATATATGCATACACTAGACCTTAAATCCGTGAATACACACGGCAAGATGAATTAGTATTTATTTTTCATAAATATTGATAGAATCCTTATATTATAAATTAAAACGCTTTTATGAGTTAAGATATATGCAAGATTGTTAGAATTTAAAATATTTTAGATAATCGAGTGTGTAAATATTAAATTTTGAATGTAAAATTACTTATTTATTTATACCATACGTGTAAAAAAAGGTTCAAAAAAAGTTAAAATTTTATATTTATATTTTTAACATAGTGTTCAAAAGTTTTTTAATAATAATTATGCCAAAAGTTTTTAAAGGAAAATGTGTTTTGGATATTAAAAAAGTGATTTTAAAGTCTATTTACGTTTCTATTTCTTATTTGAACTCTCCTAAAATATATATATATATATATGTATATGTATATGACATAAGGGGAATGTTGAGTTGATAATAAAAAAAACTAATTTTGATTATGTAACCTTATGAAACATAAGAAATTATAGTTTTAATTTTTTAAATTTTAAAAACATCTTCAATGGTCAAATTTCTTATATGTTTTTGAAATTTTTTCATTTTCTTAAACTTTTGCTTCAATGATAAAAAAAAAAAAATTGATTCAAATTAAAAGCAACTAAAACTCATTATATTAATATGAGAGATAAGAGATAGATATTAGATTTTACCTATATTTTTGGAAATATTTAGTTTGTGACTATTTCTCACATTTATTATTAATATATAATATATAATATAATGCATTTTAATTATTTTTTATCTTTGAATTATAGAAAGCATTTTCTAAAAAGTCATTTGACCATGGGAGATGAACTATTGAACGTATCGTTCTTTATAAATAAGTAATAATTTAATTACTTCTAAATGATTATTAATTTTTAAAACATTGTTGATAGACAAATATTTTAGGTTCTTACTAAAAAAGCTTACAAAAAATACATAACATTAATTAATTTTCAAGATTATAAAAAAAGAAATTATAACTATTTTTTCTATTTTAAGTTCAACCTTATATTTCTTTTATAAGATATAAACACATTTATTTTATGAGAAGCATAAATACAACCTATCCCAAATTGTAAATGATACAACATAATTCACATCACCTTATGTGGTACTCTAACCCTTGTTTCTACTATAATTGTATTCTAATTAACATTAACCACTTTTGTTTAAAATTATATCGTAATTTTATGGGTTAATTTGATTTTCAACACTCTAAGTGTTATATCAATTGTAATGTAAAAGAAGTAGTATTATTATTAGTATATTAACAGATTTTTGTGTACTAAGAACGGGAATCTAAATTACTTAAGGATGTGTATCTGTTTAAATATTAAATCTTTTAACAGTAAAGGGTTTTGTAAATAAAAAATAATAATATGACTATTATTTTTTGAGGACATAAGAAGTAATAGATGATTATGAGATAAGGATAAACATAAAATAAAGCTATAGAATTTATCATTTATATTATATTTTATTTTATTTTTTTAAAAAGTTACAATATTTTTCTACGGTAATCTATATTGAATATTTATAATAATAAAGAGAAATTAATTAAGTTTGATTTTAGATAACTCATGTATTTTAATGATTTAATTAAGAATTGTTATTTTATGGTTATTGTAGTATATCTATTAAAAATAATACATATTAAATGAATTGATTTTTAAATAATAATGTCATGAAAATTTTTAATTGAACAAAATTAAACAATTTAATTGGTCAATTGAGTTTTTGATGATATTATCATCCCCTCTTATATTATATTTAAGATAAGATATGTCTTTGTTGTTATTAAACGAAATGATTTATAAGTAACAAATTATAACAACTTTAAATGTTTATAAGCTTTAAAAATTTTCATTATGTTTTTTTGTTGCAATTAATGTATACAAATATTAAGCCTAATCTTAATATTTGTTGTGAAGATAAGTAACTAAATTAATGATTGAGATTGGCTGTGAAAATAAGTAACTAAATTTAATAATTAATGATTGAGATTTATTGTGAAAAATAAGTAATAACCAAATAAATGCTAGAAAAAAAGGAGTAAAAATTGCAATAAGACCTTCAAATAGAGTTTCAATCATATTAAACGAAATAAAAACCTCCAGCCAATAGTATATATGGCAATTTAAAGAATTTAGGTTTCTTTATCATAAAAATCGTCTTTTTATTATTTTAAATCTTAAGATATTTTACATTTTTTATTTATTTATTTTTTGGTTTTGAAAAGAAAATATTTTCTAGGGTCATCAAACCTTAAAAAGTAAATATAATCTCTTTTTGTTTAAAACTTAATAGAACACCTATGAGTAGATAAAATTTGTATTGTTAAATGCCATAAAAAGTACTTAAAGTATGATGAATGAATTTGTCGATAAATAATTATGTTTTACTTAGGCCGTTCCCAACGCTAAGCGTCGGTGAAGTGATATGGTTGATACCGCCGTGTCACTTGGTGTTTCAGTTGAAGGTGCGTTGTCAAATTGACGAGAAAACCAACTCCGTAACTTTTTTTTTTAGTGTATATAAATAAATATATAGGTAAATGTGGTACCAAAAAATTTAAAGTGACACACTCACGATTGACACGTGTGTGTTGGTTTTGTGTCGATTTGGGAAGTGCTGAGATGACATAACTGACACGAAAGTGACACGGTTAGGGTTGGGAATGATCTTAGACCACTCCCAACCATGCGTCGGTTGGAAGAGTAACGTACGTGAGTTGAGTGATATGGTTAGCACCACCAAATCAGTTGGTGTGCCGGTTGTCTTTGCGTTAGTATAGCGACTAGATAAAATGTGTGTCAATTATTATTTTTGTGTTTATATTTTTTGTTTAGAGTGTATAAATAAAGGTATATTGGTAAATGTGTAATCCAAAAATACAGTGACACGGTTATGGTTGGAATCATTGTATCAATTTTGTGTCAGTTTAAAAAGTGTTGAATTGATGCTAAAGTGACACAACTGATATAAAATTAACACACCCATAATTAAAAGTGATCTTAGTGTTAATAATTTCTGCTCGGATGCTAAATATTGGGTTTCAACATCGTACTTACGGGGTCTAGGAGGGCAAATAGGAGAACTCTTACGGGTGCAAATGGGCGAAGGACGCCACATCTCATACGTTTTAAGAAATACAAATTAATTAATGGAAGAAAAAGGAGACAGTGGACTAGTATCTCGATAGAAATTATTTTGACTACTTTCAAATTTGAATTTCTAATTCTCATAATGATCTTATATTAATTCTTTATTATTTCGATTTCGATTTCCATTAATATTTGTTAGTTTTTTGTTTTTTCTCTCAGTTCATTTGATTGACAGTATATCTATCTGACGATTTATACTTTTTATGAAATTGTACAATAATAATAATAAGTTTATAACATTATTGTATTTAAATATATTATTATATTTTCTTATACATATTACTTTTTCTTTCATTCATGTCTTTGAACATGTAGCAATAAATTACTTTTTACAATTCATAACAATATATAAATAACAGGTAATATAAAAATTCAAAGTAAAATGAAAATATTGTTACTTTTTTGTATTGCTTTTTTTTTTTTTTTTTTTTTTTTTGGTTAATTAAAGCATGTTTTGACCGTATTTTTGACTAACCTATTTGAAGCCAAACTCATTTTGACCCGAATTCATTTCGATTCAAATCCATTTTAACTCAAGCCAATCTGACCCGAACTCATTTAAACTCGATTAACTAGAGCGACCCGACCATTCATTTCGCCACCTATAATCTTACTCTTTTCAAACATGTATTTTTTCCTTGATTGGCGCAAGCCTAACAACTAGACACAAGTGAACGGAAAATATAATAATATATTTAAATATCGATGGTTTACTGTTTACATAGGACCAAAACCGACTTAATCATTACGGAAAGGTCGTGCTATCTTACGGACCTAACATAGGTCACGTCCCTCATACGACAAGAGCATATACAATAACATCCTATTAAAGTTTTAATATGTCAACTTTCTTCTTCTTAGCATAAAAGCACGTGGCCAAAATATATAAAGATTGGCGTAATCACTAACAAGGGCATATATATCCAGACATGGCATAGTCTAGAACTTGATTTACTATTTTCATTTTTAGATTTCTTTTTCCTTTACCCCTCCAGACATGAAGAGAGGCATTTATGTAGTTGCTCTAAACAAGAACATTTGTTGGTTGTTTGCTTAAGCATCCCTAACGGTAGGAAAAGAGGTGGGTATGGAATATAACTAGCCAGAAAATTGCATATACTATGCAATAAGTTATATTATAATTTTTAATAACGCTTTCTCTCTCTTTTATTTATTTATAGAAAAGAAATGGACTTTAAATATTTGTTATTTACATATGATGATCAATCATATTTCATTATGAGTGCGAATTATGCGAAGGGATCAAGTCAAGTCGTTACACCATATTTAAAAGTGCAAACCTACAACAAGAGTAAAACTCAATTGAGGGTGATAAGAATCAATTTAGAATTGAGGTGAATATGTTATGTGGTGAGTATATCATATGAAAACATTCACTTGTATTTATAAAATTTGAATATATTGGTTTAAAGTTGAAGAACTCTCATTTTATTGTGGGCTTGAGCGTCTGCGTGCACCAATTAGATTGCTTGTAAGTGAGATTGCCATATTGATTGGTGACAAATACAGTATGTTCTAAAATTATCAATTGAAATTATGAGACAATTATTGATGAGGACTTGATTAACGAGTTAGTGGAAATGCTTATGGAGAAATTTAAGCAAGGGAAACCCGTCAGGAATTGCGAGCGAAAGATTGCGGATGATGATGTCATGACTAGTAGGAATGAAATTCGAGTGATATAATTATTTATCATCTAAGTGTCGGACTTACTTTTTATTGTCTCGAAATTGGAAGAAATTCGCAGTCATTGAAAAACGGTATAACTTGCAACAATCCTCGCTTCGCCAGGACCAAGGGTGATCGTTTAGAATCTCAAAACAACATTTTACTATTCTAATCATTTTTAAATATTTTAAATAATTAATGTTAGTTTGAATAAAAGTCTATGATTTATTTCTTAGTTTAATTAGGTCGTTATTTACCTAAAGAATAAAATTTCTAGCTTTTAAAGAGGCTATTCTTATAATAATTATATTGAATAATATATTTTCTTTAAATTTCGAATTTACTATTTGTGTTAGAATTTATTATTGTTTTTGTTATGCGTCAAGTATAATGAAAATACCTAGGTATTCCCTTTCACGCTATGTGGTCACCAATCGTGGGAGGCGGGACTGCCAACGGGCATGACTAGGTACCCATTACGACTTTGAGTCATAGAGCACTAGTTGAGATCTGAAAGGTGACTACAATGTTATCACTTTATCATTTTAAATGAATTAACTAACATCTATTCTATATTAGTCAATTTATATATTATTTATAAAGACTTAAATTGGAGTACTTCTAACATAAGAAAAAAGATTTTGATTATTATGATGATAAAAAAAATCCCCAAAATATCTAATGGAGAATGACTAAGCTTATCCTTGTGGCAAAGTAAACCGTTTATTTGCCGGATCTACAACCAACTTTTTATCGCATTTAATTTAATAAAAGAATAAAAAATAAATATTTACATCCCAAAAATTCCAGTGTCCATAGTCAGTTGACATCTACCCCGAAACGTTAAAAAAAAAATAAAAAAAAAAATAATATAACACATATACTCATACACACACACACATCTACGTTTGTAGATCCAGAAACTGCACGCAGTATGAATTTACAGAGGCCAGATCTAAAGATCTACCCCTAGATATCTGACGTCATATATTCATCAATCCATAGATCGATCGATTTCATTTTTTAAAAAGTTTTAGGAGTAGCATTGAATTATAGTAAGCAAATAAAAATGGAATTACTGAAGAATTTGCCGGAAATGGATCTGATGCGGTCGGAGAAGATGACGTTCGTTCAGTTAATTATTCCGGTTGAATCCGCTCACCGTGCCGTTTCTTATCTCGGCGAACTCGGTTTACTACAGTTCCGTGACGTATGTTTCCGTTTGAACTTTATTTATTTATTGATATATGTGTGTCAATGTGAATGTGTGTGTTTGTATTTATGTTCATTTATGTGTATGGTTTATGAATTGCTGATTTTGATATTTGAGTTTTGAACCTTTTGATGAATTATTAGGTTTTAGTGATATCCAAATTTGCCTTATGTTGTATCGAAATTATGTGTAATTGTGTATTGTTTACAAAGTTAGAATGTAGTTCCTGCTTAATGCTAATTTGGAGTGAACTGTAAAATGAATGTAACTTGAGCATAGAACATTGTAGTTTTTAAATCATACTTAAAGATTGAAGGGAATTTGACATTATAGGTTATAGAACTATAGTATGCTAGGAGGTTAAAGGTCTATCTAAGTATAGTTCAAGCTTAGAGTAACAAAATGTTGAACTATAAGTGTGATATACAGGACATGAACTAGAATGCGTCTCCTAGAGTGGCAGTGATTTTTGAAAGATTGTTGTTAACGCAGATGAAGCTTAGGTATGTTCTATATGGTGCATAATCTTTTAGGATGATACGGATGGCCTATGACAGGCTTAAAATGTGTTTTTATCTTGAAGAATCATCGCTGCGATCGTCTAGTTAACAGTTATTGTTTATTTAGTGGAATTTGTGTGAGGTTCCATTCAGGAAAACTCATGTGCAGACGATGTCAAACTGAAATAGGAATTGTTTGCCATGGCTGGGTGGAGTCTTCTTTTCAAAAATGTGCAAGTAGTTTATGTTGTTCAATTAATGGTCCTGCTGATCTTTGGACCAACACCTCAGACATTGTAATAGATAAGGCTGATATGAGTAATGTTTTAGTCGAGTTTGGTACCTCATTATCTGAACTTCCAATAACCTTTCTGAATGAAATGTAAATTTACCAAAAAAGCTTCTTGAACCTGGGATACTTTTAAATGCTCTCATCTTCGGAACCAATTAGGATACACGTTGGAGGCAACATTGTTTATGATGATTGAAGTTCCTCATTAATATGGACCAACAGTGACTGTTGGATATGCCCTGTTAGCATTTCTATTCATCCTCCTGACTGAAGCTTATTTTTCTTGCCTTCATAAAAGGTCTGATGTGGCTTATAGTAATTACTTGAAACAAGGTTATTCGCTGTAAAATCAAAACTAATTATTAAATAAGGGTTGAATGGGTTACAACAATTAGTAATTACAAAAGCAAGATACTCTACTCCATTGCAGAATGATGAACATTTTATGAAACTAGATCCTTTTATTTTCCTTGATTGATATGAGCCACATGTATAGTCTTCACTCACCATCAGTTTGACTCTTTAAGTATCAATTTGATTACATCACTCAAGGAATTTGTAATCATGCTAGCCATAACCTTTGGTTCATATACTTGAGATTATAGGACAGGTGGTAAAATCAAAGCTGTTTAAATTTATATGATTACTGTTTCCCAGCTTAGATATGCTCTATTAAATTGTAAGTGCTGCCTGTCGAAGTCTTATTGTACCGCCTAAAAAATTAAAAGCATGCTACCTATTTGTTTTCTTTCTCTCCAATTCTGTGTGTTGATTTCTTTTCGTTGGAAGGTTGGTCGTGGAGTTTAGTCAAATTTACATGTCTCGTGTTCAAGTGAGATTAAAGTACAATTCTGTACATCAATGTTTTTTATTAGTGGTTTATCTTCTATAGTTCATGCAAGTTGCTAAAATACTGCTTTTTGATTGTCTTCGCAGTTAAATGACGATAAAAGCCCATTTCAAAGAACATTTGTTAATCAGGTAATTATCGTATCATGTTCATAGTTCACTTCTATTGTCAGTTTGTTGTGTAGAGTTATGTTTTTGGTAGCGGCTTGTTAAACATAGTTGTAGACATCTTGGTATATGAACTAGAACTTAAATTCCCAGAGAAGAAGCAAGTATGAAGTATCTAAGGAAACATCGGATAATATTGTGCCATCTATGTAGTGATGGAGACGACGGTTTATAATAGTATGTAGGTTTGGATACCACAAATCCATAAGGCTCTGGTGGTAATGGAGTTAAAGCTGTGTAGACGATACTTTTTTTCCTTCTATATTTCTCTTTCATTTCGTATGTTTTTTTTTTTTTTTTCTTTCTGTTTTCTTTCCTATTTTCAGAGGTCTAACACTCTGAAGAGTTCATGTTTGGACTTCCAATATTAGTTTTTGGTTCGTAATATGAAACTTTTGCTACAAAACAAATTAGAGATCAAAGTGTAGGTGTTGGTGTGGTGAAGATAACCTTTAAAGTTAGGTTATACTGCTATGTAGGAGACCTAGATGTCTGTTTATATTACCAATGTTAAAAGTAGGTGGTTTGGTTTCTCAGTTTCTGTTTGCTTGCTGCACATCGTGCCATGGTTATTAGGTCAAAAGATGTGCTGAAATGTCAAGAAAGCTACGGTTTTTCAAAGAGCAGATACATAAAGCTGGCTTACTGTCTTCTACTCTTCCTACGATGCAATTAGATGTTGACTTGGAAGCCTTAGAGGTATGCTCTTTTCTAGCTTGAAAAAAATAAATAAGAACAAACAGTTTCTGGTCATTGGATAAGCAGCCATTGCATGTTATTAGACAGAAACGCACCAACTTTCTTTTGAGGAGTTTAACTTGCTTTTTACTAAATAAAATTTTTATTATATTCTATAATCACAGATAAAACTTGCTGAGCATGAACACGAACTTATTGAGATGAATGCTAACAGTGAGAAATTACAACAGACGTATAATGAGCTGTTAGAGTTCAAGATGGTGCTGCAGAAGGTATAGTGTGCATCATGTTTGTTTTTCATTATAGACATGCCATGCCATCTAACTGGCTGCACTTTACTTGTATGTTTGTTCTTATGGGTGATGATTTGATTCATTTACTTATAATGGATTGACTTGGGTTGTGTTTTATGACTTTATCTAAAACGGGCCAATAAAAAGTTCAGCTAAAAGAGGAACATGTCAAATAGGTTCAAAGTTCCCGAAAGGCTGTTTTCACTGCATACATTTCCTAAATCATTTCATTCGAAGATTGTTTTAATTAATACATTTGTATATATAAGAAATGTACAAGATAGTGTTTGGGGGTACCCAATCTGTACCATACTAAAAAGTGACATATCTCAATCCAAACTTGTTTTGACCCATTACACAATGCGCCCGTATTGCTACCTTTACTTGTTTTATTACATGTGAGACTCATTTGTTGTAATATTTGGGGTAATGATACCTCTGCACCAAACTTCTTTTTTCTCTCTGTGTGTCCCCAACGATGAAACTTCAAGACTCAAGTTCCGGTATCACTATTTAAAGTTATTAAAACTTCCATTTGTATGCTAAAGTGTATGGAGTACTTGTGATTAGAATGTTTATTAACATAATTATCAACACAACATCTCTACTCGTTTTTATTTTTTACTTTTCTGAGTACCAGAACATTTTAATGTATTCTAAAGTCAGATTCAGAATATCACCATCTTTTCTTCAGGCAGGAGGCTTCCTTGTCTCAGGTAAGAGCTATGAGACTCCAGAAGGTAGAGAATTAGACGAGAATGTGTACCCCAGTGATTATCCAGAGTCGGCCTCCTTACTTGAGCAGGTAAAAATCGCAAGTGTTTTTTCATGTTGAAGGGCTATCATCTAGAAACTCAAAGTTTGTTAATCACACAGGCGACACAATCTGGACCATCAAATTTGTCTGGTCTTAGATTTATAAGTGGCATTATCCCTAAATCTAAGGTATTATTGTTTGAGAGAATGTTGTTCCGTGCAACAAGGGGAAATTTGCTTTTCAACCAGGCACTTGCAGATGACCTGATCATGGATGCTGTATCATCTGAAATGGTTTGTTCACCTCACCACCTTTTTCTCTCCTAGTGCCATAAATACAAATACATTTACCACACAAGCATCATTTATCGGTTATTTTCTAAAATCTTTTTTCAACTCCTACCTATATTCTTTTTTATGTCAGAGCAGTTATAGGGTGTTACTAAAATTTCATTATTTTGCTGCTATACATTAGCATCTAGAAAGTTTGTGGTGGAACTCCTTTTCACTATTCACCTCTGTTCGGTGTGTGTGTGTGTATATATATGTATGTATGTGTGTATATATATATGTATATATATTGATTATCTTTATAGTTCAAAATGAATTTATATTAGATGCTTTTTTGCAGGTTGAGAAAGTTGTATTTGTTGTGTTCTTTTCCGGAGAGCAGGCAAAGACAAAAATATTGAAAATTTGTGAAGCATTTGGTGCAAATTACTATCCAGTTCCAGAGGACCTAACAAAGCAGAGCCAAATTACTCAAGAGGTGTGTTTTAAATTAAAGAAGTGGTGGTATCTTTTGCGTTATCAGTGTATAGAGATTTTTTGTTTTTGCCATTGATGTTTGTTCAGGACAAAGTCGAGTTGTCATTCTAACCCATTTACATACGAATGGGTTGATTAGGGCTGTGTTTCATTTTTGGGTTGAGCTAAAATATTTAACCAAAACCGAAACAGGTGAAGTATTGTATTCTTATCTTCAACTTTGTTGAAGTTTTAAGTTAAGTCTTCTTTTGCCAAAAAAGAAGAGGAAACATGTCAAATGGATCAAACGGGTTGAATGTCACTCAAACTTCAATTTACACTCGTAGAACTTTCTGAATTGGTTTTTAAAATTAGTTAAGATTGTTATTGTAGCAATATAGTTTTTGTGATCATATTTATCAAATTTTCAATTGGAGGAGAAATGTTTTTTGCTGTTCGGCCAAACTCAATCTGAACTGTTTTACCCTGCTCGACAAATTACACATTTGACCCAAATCCTTGTTGAACGGCTACCCAACCCGCCTGCCCTGCCTCTTTTGCCATCTCTACTAAGATGCAAAATTTAAGGCTATCATTCCTGTTTTCCTTGTAATTTCATACCTTGTGTAAACCTAGAGCTTGAAGAACTGTTTTTCTTCCTTCTCTTCATCTTTATCACTTAAATGACCTCTGAAACTGATTCGCTTTTTTAGAGAAATTTTTTTGTAACTTCGCTTTTTGTGCACTTTTAAGCCAATACCACTATCCTTATCTAAACTTTTACTTTTATTAGGGTGAATATTGAAGATGTTTAGCTATATGAATCAAGTTTACTGTATTAGAAATTTAGAATCTGATCAAATAAGGAAATTAAGTGCTGGAGTTCAGAAACACTTCTGAGCTTATCCTTTTGTAGGTTCTGTCACGGCTCTCTGAGTTGGAAACCACTTTGGATGTTGGGATTCGTCACAGGAATGCTGCTCTTCACTCTATTGGGTTTCACTTAACAATATGGATGAACATGGTAAGGTGTGCTTATTCGTGATTCTTTGTATTAAATATGTCATACATCGAACTTTGATATTGTCTGAAAATTAGAACTGTATATCATGTGATGATTTATTGGTTTTGTAGGTTAAAAGAGAGAAAGCTGTGTTTGATACATTGAATATGTTGAACTTTGATGTTACAAAGAAGTGTCTAGTTGGAGAGGGATGGTGCCCGATATTTGCTAAACCCCAGGTATTTTCTACACAAAGCTTTTTTGTAGAAATTGGATTAATCCCATTTCTTGCTTCTTATTGGTGTATTATGTTATTATTTATATTAGATTCAGGAGGCACTGCAACGTGCAACATTTGATAGCAACTCACAAGTTGGCATTATATTTCATGTTATGGATTCTGTTGAGTCACCCCCAACATATTTCAGAACTAACACATTCACAAATGCATATCAAGAAATTGTTGATGCCTATGGGTAAGCTATATTTCACATCTATATCGTTTTAGCAGCAAATTTTGCACTACCCGCCTCTTATAGTCAAATCAATGTTAAATTTAAATATCTAGACTTCATGTAGTTTTTCTATGCAAATGCTCGTAATAGGCTCCTGCATCCTGATCTATAAATTGTTTCTGCAACTTTCACATAGCAACCATTCTTTATGTGAACTAAACTGTATATAGTTTCCTGTATTTGTGATTTTTATTTTGTGGGAGTTGATGATATCTAAATTCTGTTACAGTGTTGCTAAATACCAGGAAGCCAATCCAGCAGTTTATACTGTAATTACTTTTCCGTTTCTTTTTGCCGTCATGTTTGGGGATTGGGGACATGGAATATGTTTGTTGTTGGGTGCGTTGATTCTCATAGCTCGTGAAAGGAAGCTTAGTTCTCAGGTTTGTTCTCTTAGAACGCTGATTTTCTTTTTATGAAGTCTTTGTTGACATTTGATTGCCATGCCTGGTGATTTTAACTTAAAAGGTTTCCTGAATTTGTTTGAACCCTCTTTACGAGCTCAACATGTAACTGTCACTTTTGATTCAAAATTAATTATGTTTGTATGGCTTTTGAAGTTGAAAGGTACTTCTTATGTTTTGGTATAAAAGCTGTTTACAGACATCCAAAGTAGAAGAGAAGGAACGACCTCACAAAAATTGGGTCCTTTTTTAAAGGATATACACTTCTATAAGTATTTTAGTTGACATTTTGATTAATTAAAACTTGATATGCATTTTTTGAACAGTTTGTTTTGTTCATTTACTTCCCGGTCTTTGCATCATTCTCAATCTCAAATGGGATGTTATAAATACACCAAATTTTTTTATAAATACCCCAAAAGTATGCATTACGGTGTTGAAAGTTTGGTGTATGCATTACTTTTTTGTGGTGTATTTATTACCTTGCATCTCAAATATATGCTTCTTAGATTTCTGTTTTCATTGTTTATGGCAGAAACTTGGGAGCTTCATGGAAATGTTATTTGGTGGCCGTTATGTACTTCTCTTGATGTCACTTTTTTCAATCTATTGTGGCCTAATATACAATGAGTTCTTTTCTGTTCCTTTTCACATATTTGGTGCATCTGCTTATAGATGTCGTGACGCTTCATGCAGGTGTATATATATTTCATCTTCTCTTTTCCTACATGTTCAGATATTATACATAACCACACATTTCCTATATTCTCTATAATTCTTGCTGAAGAAAGCTTGCACTGAACAATTTTTTTTGCTTTCCTTGACAGTGAGGCACAAACAATTGGTTTAATCAAATATCGTGATGCATACCCATTTGGTGTAGATCCAAGTTGGCGTGGGAGTCGTTCAGAGCTACCCTTTTTGAACTCTCTCAAAATGAAAATGTCTATTTTATTCGGTGTTGCCCAGATGAATCTTGGGATCATGTTAAGCTACTTCAATTCAATTTTCTTCAACAACTCATTGGATATTAGGTATAACATATGATTTTAAATGGTATTATACTCGATACTTGTAGAAGTCTGACAACTTATATGGTGCAACTTTGTCAGATATCAGTTTATTCCACAGATGATATTTTTAAACAGTCTTTTTGGGTATCTTTCACTTCTCATTATCATAAAGTGGTGCACTGGCTCTCAAGCGGACCTTTATCATGTGATGATTTATATGTTCCTGAGTCCTTTTGACGATCTTGGTGACAATGAGTTGTTTTGGGGACAAAGGCCCCTTCAGGTACATTTTATTATTTTTCTATTTTTGATCCCACACAATCTAACTGCAGATGACAAGATGAGTGGGTTGGGTACCAGGTAGAAACGGGTTTTTTTGGTGTGGGTTGATTGTTGCAACCGGCCTCTTTTTAATGTTGTTGACGTTGAAACGGGTTGGGTTGAGTTGAGTTGACCCATAAACGATACTTCATTACAAACAAATAATGTGTTAGTTTATGATTACAAAAACACCATTGTTAAATTAATGATTTAGTTATTTGACCAAAACGTTTTAGGAGGTAGTATGCATTCAAAGTAGAATTTGGATTACTTTCTAATCATTTGAACTGCCCCAATTTTAGCTAGGTTTCCTATTTATGTATTTTTTACCCGATTAATAGAGAGCACAAATTAAGTTGACCCATTCATGAATGGGTTGAAATTGCGACCTGTAAACCTAAATGTAGTTTCCAGTCCCACTGGGTTCCTAAGAAAAGATTTTTGCAGATTGTATTGTTGCTGTCAGCTCTTGTTGCTGTTCCATGGATGCTTTTCCCCAAACCTTTTATTCTGAGGAAACTTCATGTTGAGGTACCACCTGTCTGCTTAATGTCATGCTGATGTTATATGTCACCCACTTTTAGTTAGTCATTGAAAATGTATAGCCTCAGTTGTAAATTGTTTCATCCGTTGATATATTTTAGAGATTTCAAGGTCGTGCTTATGGGATTCTTAGGAACTCTGAGATAGATACAGATTCTGAGCCTGGTTCTGCAAGACATCATGAGGAGGAATTCAATTTTAGTGAGGTCTTTGTACATCAAATGATTCATTCTATCGAGTTTGTACTTGGTTCAGTTTCTAACACTGCTTCATACCTTCGGTTATGGGCTTTGAGGTAAGAAAAACATGTACTAATCTTGCTAAATAATTATCTTAGTTATTTGATGTGTTTAAGCTGATAGTTTACAATTATTACAGTTTGGCTCACTCAGAATTGTCCACTGTATTCTACGAGAAAGTTCTTCTTCTTGCTTGGGGGTAAGCTTCTTTCTTTTACTTTTCTGGAGCTCTGTGAATCCTTTCTGCACATTCTTTTTGCATTTTTTAGAGGTCGCAAATGGGTGGGTTGTGTAACGGGCCAAACCAGGTCAGGTTGGGCTGACCCTTCAACACTTCTTTGTCCATTATTTTATGATCTTGTAAGTTTTTCGTTAATTTAATAAGTTTGTAAAAAATATACTGTGAAAATAATAATCCAAGTGTTTTAACATAAAAATATGGGAGGTTCTAATCATTTTAAGAACACTTTGGGGGAGTTGATCCTGCTTTTTCATCCTGGTTGCAACTATACCTGACCGCAGATCAAGAGATAAGTTCCAATTTTAGTAAAGGGGTCAAAATTGCCACCTCGAATATTTTAAAGCCATTAAACTAAGATTACACTTGATAGCCTTGAGTCACAAGCACTAGTTCAATGGACTCTATTAGTACCAATTGGGTCAAAAAGTCACCGGTAATTCTCTTTGCATTTAAGTGTCAATTTGAAAGTAAATGTCAACATCCATCAAATGTTCTTCAGGTATGAAAACTTCTTAATTCGGATGGTTGGACTAGCAGTATTCGCCTTTGCAACTGCATTTATACTACTCATGATGGAGACACTAAGTGCTTTCCTTCACGCATTACGGCTACATTGGGTGGAATTCCAAAACAAGTTTTATGGAGGCGATGGTTATAAATTCAAACCATTCTCGTTTGCAGCAATAGCTGACGATGAAGATTAGTAAAATGACAGTTCTCTCCTCCAGTTCTCATTTTTGGGGATGAAGGACATGGGTAAAAAGTCTTTCACCCACGACAGCTGGAGCCTGAAAAAGGGTAACATTTAAAAATGGAATTTTGGCTAGTTAGATTTACGGACAGATCTTCAATTATATCCATGTGCAGCTTGAGTTAACATAGCGTAAACCCGGCCCGGATTTTATTTGAATATGATGGTACGAACGCCCTGCTTGCAGAAAACGGACCTCCTATATATTTTTTTCGCAGGGTAAAATTAGATGTTGTAAAGAGGGGATTCCTTTATACTGGATTGCGACAAGGTGTTAGTTCTTGTGTAGATTTGCATCTATAATCTTTCTATTCTGGCCTTGGTTTCTATTTTGTCATAATAAACAAGAAATTCACAAAAAATAGTCCTCTATAAAGAAACTTATGGTATACAACATTCACTTTAATGTGTTAACACGCCTTTTTTACTTGATATTTGAATCCGTAGCTTATTGTTCGGTGCGATTGAAAGATTACCTTGTGAATCAATGGACCAACTAATCTGTGTTTAGTAATGACTATGCTTGTTTTGAGAGTGTAGAGTAAGCATAATTCAAAATTTACAATATCAAACACACCCTTTTTTTTTTCTTTTGGAGAAGCAAATAACTTTATTAACCAAGAAAGATTACAAGAAATCAGAGAACAAAAAGATGAAGTTTTATCTGAGTTGAGTATTCGAGGATTGAGAGAGAATTCAATTACTCTAATTGACGGCAGTTTTAGATTTCTATTTTCCATTCATACAACGTTTGTAGGAAATATATCTTCATCGTACACCTCTTACATAGATTTTTTTTTATTAGTTTGTTTTTTTCGTTTTTCCTTTTTTTACCTTTGAGAAATGATACGTTTACACAAATTTTGCAAAATATAATCCAACAAATGACGTAGACCAATCAAATTAGAAGAGATAAATAAGAGTGAGAAAATTTAACATATTTTAATTGTTTCAACACTTGTGGCATATTATTTTTTGAGAATTTGTTTGTAAATTTTTAGTGGACGTAGCATTCCTCTTATATCATTTTGAGTAAATCTATAAGTCAAAATTATTCTTTTGAGAAAATCACACTAATAGTACTTTAAGTTTACCTCAAATTTCACTGGTAGTCATTTTCAAACTTTAATTACATCAATCATCTTTTATTTTGAAACTTGTTACGCCAATGGTCCTTTAGATTAACGACCGTTAACTATTCTATCAAAAAGGATCATGTCTGATATTTTTATTCTTTTAATTTATTTTCTTTGAAAAAATATAAATTATACAATCTAAAATATATATAGATACATTATGAGGTGCATAGAACATCATTTTCTTTTCCTCATTTCAATTATGAAATTCATCACCAAATCCGGTCCTCTTCTCCACTAAAATATCAAATTTTATAGTCTACCACCCAAATCCACTTAAACATACATTTGTGACTGAAGCTGATTTCTGCACTAATAATGTATGGATACATACTTAGCAAATCATCATCATCTTTCCCATTTCAGTTAGCAAATTCATCACCAAATCTAATCCATTTCTCCACTGAAACATCTAACATTGTAGCCCACCACCCAAATCCACCACCATCTGTCACCACCCGACAACCCTCCATCATCCAATCATCTTATCTAATCATGACTTTGGTAGCCACCACCTCTTCTTGTTTTGCATCAATTCCTTACTCGAAAAACATCTCAAATGAAAACTCTATCTTCAAAGTAAAGCGACATTGAAAAACTGTGAACCAAATATGTGAATTGTAAATTTTAAGTCACAAGTGCATGTTTGGATGGATTTAGGTGGTGGACTATAAAATTTGATGTTTTAGTGAAGAAGGGGATCGGATTTGGTGATGAATTTCATAAATGAAATGAAAAAGATGAAAATGATGTTTTATGTACCTCATAAGGTATATATATACATTAGATTGTATAATTCATATTTTATTCAAAGGAAAATAAATTAAAAGAATAAAAAAATCAAATATGGTCTTTTTTAACATAATAGTCAACCGTCGTTAGTCTAAACGATTATTGACATAACAAGTTTGAAAATAAAAGATGATTGGTTTAATTAAAATTTATAAATAACTTTCAATATTAGGTAAACTTAAATGATCATCAAAATAATTTTCATTATTTATTTTAATACATATCTCATGGTCATCTTATGTCTTAGCAGTTGACACCAAGATGATACATACTATCAAAGTATCAATCAATACATATGTCTTAGCAGTTGACACCTACTAATAAAATCAAAACATATTGAATTAAATAATAATAACAACACCAACGTGAGGTATTGTGGTTATTACTATATAAATGTCTAAATGTTATCTTCCTATACCACGTTCGTGACTCATAAAAACCTCTGATAATATTGCCTTTCATATGCATGTGAATTATACATATTTACGGATCATGTTGCATATTTGTCTTTCATATAAAATAAAACTTAGTCCTTCATCCCAGTTTAACTTGGTATGTTTTCATTTAGTATGTACTATAATCATTGTTCATTTTCAATTTTGACTCGAAAAAATTTGGGTGGATGAATATAAAATTGGGATTAGTGCTTGGTAATTTAGTAAATTTCAATTTTGACTCCAAAAAATTTAGGTGGATGAATATAAAATTGGGATTAGTGCTTGGTAATTTAATAAACTATAATTCAAATTTTATCGTGAGTATTTGACTTTATTTTAATCAATTTTGTACATCAAATTTTCAGTTATTACTATTGCGTAAATCCAACCTCTTATTAGTCCTAATCGAATACGCTTAAAATTGTATTTTTGTACATTTTGAGGAACTAAACCATCTAAAATTGTTATAATGACAATGCACACTCAAATCCGAACCGGAAAATTAAAGACATCTTCAACGTATACATTAAATATTGCATCAAATTTGGTGTAAAAATGAATCTTTGAGGAATATTGCTCACACAAAAAGTGATTCATTTCCAACGTATACATCAACTTTTTGCATCAAATAAACTTTCAAAACTTACATATTAACCCTTAAACTGTCTTTTTGTTCTAAGTATTTCAATTAATTATTTTTATGTTTAATTAACCTTTTCAAACTATTAACTTAATTGTAACTTTATTTATTTACTATTATAAGTTATCAATTATGTAGCTTTTTTCTTACAATCTAATGTTTTAATTATCATACTATGTTTGAAAATATAATATATTATCTTATTTATCAATTATATAACGTAAATCAATATGTAGTTAAAAGAAAAAAAAGATTTTTATGTTTTATACTATATTAATAAAATATCTTTAAAAATTAAAAATTGGATGTGATTTTTAGTGATAAGTTAAATTTAGTACAAATCTCATAAAATTTGATGTATAATAAACTTTGCACCAAATATAATTAATTGGTTGGAAAAATATTTTTATACTAAAATATAAAATTAAAAATAGATCGGAGATGGCCAAAGGTCGTCAAATATATGATTTTTAATCAACTTTTGAACAATCACACGCCCTCTCACACACAAAGCATTAATCTATTTCTTTTTTCTCCACAATTTTTTCTCATGGTTTTTAAGTAGACCTAGGGTATATTTGGTGAAGTAGTTGTAGGCTGTAGCTGTAGCTGTAGGTTATAGCTGTAGGCTGTAGCTGTAGCTTTACGTTTGAAGCTTTTCGCGAAAAGCTACTTGTAGTAGCTTTGAAAATTTGAGCTTTTCATTGGATTCTAAAGCTACAGCTTGTACATGACAAACAAGATTTTTATTTTCATAGGAGCTTTTCGTTCAAAAACTAAAAGCTAAAGCCTCCACGCCAAACAGTGTATCAGAAGTATAACGAAAATGGAGACTACTAGTACCAGCGCATATACTAATAAATAATAATGAGATTTTAGAGCTTTTCAATAGACAAATTGGATTGAATTCTCCCAAAAAGTTCTCTCGCCGAATCTCTTCTTCCGAGGTTCAATCTTCTTTCATCTTCTTTATAACATATATACATACATGTATAATTTATGTTCTTATGATCAAATATGTAACGTCTCCTTGAGTTTTTTATATTACTAGTCTCATTTTTAGTATTATTATCAATTTATATAGAACCATTGTGACATTTCTGTTTCAAATTGACAAATGTACTTTAAACAAAAATTGTGTCTAAATTGAGTTAGGGCTAAGTGTTTTAAAATGTACCTAGTGTTACTCAGTACTGTATTCTATGTGCCCAATTTCAACAATTTCGTTGCCACGACAGCAAAGTACCAGTGACCTCACCGGATACATATAATAGCAAAATGATAGTTTGATAGATACAGTAGAAGCCGTTGAAGTTGATACATACAATAGAATATTGAGTAAAGCTTGATACATTTTGAAACAATTAACCTTAAACAGTTTGCCCTATATAGAATGGTAGATGATGTGTTGTAGTATTATTATTGTTGTTGCTGAGTATTGTAAAGAGGATTGGTCTTGGTGGTAAATTAGTTGGGCATGAAGGATGTGTAAACACAATTGAATTTAATCATTGTGGTGATCACTTAGTCTCCGGTTCTGATGACAGAAGAGTTATGTTTTGCAATGTGGCTACTGCATCCTTGGTTTTTTTGTATGCTTCTTGTCATGTTGATTATATATTTCAGGCTTGAATTATGCCGTTTACTGATGATTGAACAATTGTAACTTCTGCTGCTGATGGTCAGGTTAATTTCCTTTGTTACTAGTCTTTGGATGTGCACCTCAAAACTGATTTTGTGATTTTAAATGATCATATTCATATACTATTTATAGTAACTAATAGATATAATGACCCGATATAGAAGTATATATAATGATATAACGATAACACTAGGTTCTTGAAAAGATGTTTTATGAAACAAATTTGGTTATATGTCATGAAGATTGACAACATAAAGTTAATTCTACTGTGAGGTAAACTATGAAAATATATAGGGGATAATCCATTGGTTGGATCTTGAGCGTGCATATTTTGGACAGTTGAGAAAGGGAGATAATGTGATGGGCTCTTAAATGAAGAAAGTTCAAAGTATGCATATTAATATGATTACTTAGTAACAAGTGTTTGCAAAAGCATTTGATTTCAAAAACTTTTTTGTTCCATTTATAAAATAATCGTGTTAGTAAAACGTAAAGCGATATCTTTCATGCTAACTGTTTAGGGGGTGTTTGGGATTGTTTATATTTTAAGTGCTTGTGGCTTAAAAAGTGGGTTAACTGTGCCAAAATGCAATTAACTAAGGTCCGACATTCGTAGTGTGTACCTAACTACTCGGGCGTACATTGTGTAAGAAACTTGTTATGTGTTGCTATTATATGTAATTTATGGTATTTTTGCCGCGTGTCCCTATATAAGGTATCACGTGGCATCCTTACAAGTTGACACGTCAGCAAAATACATACAATGACAATAAATAACAAGTTTCTTACGTACAATATACACCTGAGTAGTTAGGTACAAACTACGAATGTCAGACTCGGGCGTACATTGTGTAAGAAACTTGTTATGTGTTGCTATTATATGTAATTTATGGTATTTTTGCCGCGTGTCCCTATATAAGGTATCACGTGGCATCCTTACAAGTTGACACGTCAGCAAAATACATGCAATGGCAATAAATAACAAGTTTCTTACACACAATATACACCTGAGTAGTTAGGTACAAACTACGAACGTCAGACATTAGTTGATTGCATTTCCATGCAGTTAACCCTTAAAAAGTGTGTTCAAAATAAGCACCACCCCAATAACCTCAAAAGAGTGTTTTTTTCTCTCTCTCTCTATTAAGCTATAATACAACATTGTCCAAACACTTCATAATTGCTTTTCGCGTTTAAAAATGCAATAAGCTATAAGCACTTGAAATATGCACTCCTAAATACCATTAACCATACATTATTGACATATGAATAGACCCAAGGAACCCTAATTATTTTGCTTTAGGATGTTCCAAAGGGATGCACCTACAAGCAGCAGTTGAGATCGACCCATAAACACATTTTGTCCAAAACATCTAATCGAGACTCACGATGTTCACATCACTGGCATGGCGTATTCATCCACAAGTGAGCTGCTTGTTTCTTATAACGATGAACTCATTTATCTGTTTCAAAAGAATATGGGGTTAGGACCAAACCCCGTGTTGGTTTCAAAAGAATATTTGGATAATTTGGAAAATTCACAAATGAATTCCGGGCATACGAATTCGTTGACGGTTAAAGGAGTTAGTTCTTTTGGGCCTAATTGTGAATATGTGATGAGTAGATCAGATTGTGGTCAAATATTTATTTGGAAGAAAAAAGGAGGTGAGCTTGTTCGTGTAATAGAAGGTGATCGAAGCATAGTAAATGAAGTGGGGTCCCATCCTAATATTCCTGTTCTTGCTACCTCTGGATTGGATAAGAATATTAAGCTATGGGTTCAGATGTCTTCTGATGACATTCTTCCCATGCCGCCTGATTTACAAGAGGTAATGAACTTGTTACCCTTTTCTTCATGTGTTGTATATGCCACCTTTGACCCAACCCTTGTCCATAGTTTCTAGAAGTGGCAAATTGGGTGGGGCGGGTAATGGGTCTAAATGGGTTATTGGAGTACCAATCATAATGAGCATGGTCGAGTTGGGCAAACCACAACTACTTTTCTTATTCATGTTTTGAGTTTTTTAGTAATTAATGTGTTAAATATGCTTACAAAAATTATAATCTTACCCCTGCCACCCTAAACTCTGCTAGTTACAGTTGATCACATGCTGGATGACTTTTGACATGTTTGACTTGTTTCATTGTTAGTTAAATCTTGTAGCTCAACCAATTTGACTTGTTAGGGAAAAACCTCCTCCCTTTACCCGTTTAAGTCAAACATATATGTATAAAATGGCTGGAATTGCCACCACTAATGTTGTCCATGCAAAAAGTAGCTTCATATGATGGTGTGAAACTTTTATGCCTTGATCATTAATGCTCTTGAGCAAAAGAACTGGTTTGAAAACAATGGTTATGTCCCAATTACTTTTTGAGGGAAGAAATAAAGATCAGCAGTCATTAGATGAAGTTAGTGCAATAAGCACCCAAGTGATGGTTTAAAATAACGGGTGGTTAGTACACCAAAACTAATTTTCTCCAAGAATTATTTCATTTGAGGTGGTACGATGAGTAGGTTGAGGAAGGGTCATTTTTTGGTGCCAGTCGAAATGGGCCGGATAGGATTTTGTTGACCCGCTAACAGTTTTGTCCATGTTAGTTTTATTCTTTTCTTCTTATTATTATAAATGAATAATGCGTTAATTACTAAAGCAATATTATTACAACGATAATCACAATCTTTATTTTAAACGATTTAATGTATGCAGTAAAAGTGTAAAGGTGTAAAACCAGAAACCCATTTGTCCCATTTTCCTTTTAGGTACCTTTTTTTTTTTTTTTTTTTTTTTTTTGACTCGTTTGAGATAAAACACAGCTCAAATTGACTCATCCCACAGGTAAATGGGTCGAAATTGCCACCTTTTACGCTTCATTTACTACTCACCAGCGTTTTGCAATGACCATCGTAGTGTACATCTATTTTTATCAATACAAAAGATATGGTGCATAGATTTTCAAGAAATGCATAGTATATTAAATTTGCCTCGGTATTAGGTACAAATATTTCATCTAAGATTGAGAGACTGCTATCTAAAAGCTATGCAGTTTATGGTTACCATCTACTCTCTTTCCACCCATATATATATTTTGCAACAATTTTTTTTTTTGCAAACTAAATCAAATGCATAACCTCTTTTTTCATGATCTTAACAGATTGTAGAGTCGAACAAGCGAGGTGGGGAAGATCATTCATGAGTTACACTCACTCCTGATGTTATAATGCATGTTTTACGGCTTCACAGAAGGCAAGTGATGGCTTATATTGAAAGAAGACACAATAGAGATGATATTGCAAGCAGCAATGATGTAGATGAAAGGGATGCTTATGTCTTGGCAGTCCCTGATGGTGATGGCTCCTTAGAAGAAGTAAAACCAAACGAGTGCAATAGCGTTTAATATTCTAATACTCCGTATTTCTATAACTTCTACGAGCCGTATATTAAATCTTACTACTCTAGTAGGCCTATATGTATATGAATGTTCTAAAAGGTTGAAAATGTGCATGTCTTTCATGCGCTTAGGTTATTTTTAGCTATATTATTTTTAAGGGATTATACACATGGACGACTTAAGTTTATTATTTTGTTTGTGTAAGTTATCCATATCTGAAAATGATTTTGTAGGACACTCAAATTCATAAGTTGTTTCATGTATATCAAATTCGGCTAAAAACTCATTCGAAAATTGTAAAAGGACCAAACACTCATTTATTTAAATAAAATTAAAATAATGTAAGTAATGTTAATTAAAGAATACATGGGTATTTGTGTACTTTTACATTTTTCAATGAGTTTTTAGTCGAATTTGGTGTACATGAAACAACAAATAAATTTGAGTGGCTTACAAAATCGTTTTCAAATATGAGTGAACTACAAAAACAAAATAATATACTTGGGTGGCCTCCGAATATATAATAACTATTTTTAATTTGCTTATTTGACATGCTTATTATAAAATGTTAACGTTGCTCCATTCATTAGTAATGGACGAAATTGTCAAATCTTGGTAGATCTCTTATAATCCCTTTGAGGGGCTTACATGAATTAGCAAGTAGAGGCAAAGACGAGCCCGATAGCCGCATGTCTTATATCGACCTCCCTTTTGTGTTTAGGAAAAAAATATTTATTTATTAAATTCAAAAGGTAACCGGGTACCCACTACTCGAAACATAGGCATGTAAACAAATTGAACAAACACAAACTAGTCTAGTTCATACCCAGTTGATTAACTTAAATCGCTTTAACAAATGGTTAACAAACATATAAACGAACAAAATATCGTGTTCGTGATCTTTTATTAAGTTAGATCGATTGTTTGTGTTCGTTAATATGTTGATTGCACGTAAAATGGACACAAAACAACACATTTGGACTCACATACTATATATTATGATATTATATTATGATAATTATAATTGGAGAAATTAAGTTACTACATACGTACTTATATTCGTTAAATGATTATTTTATTTAAAATAAAAGGCATGTAATTATATATGAAACGGACGTAAGTAAGCGTACAACCATAAAAGAACAAATATAATAAATTAGTCAAATTAGTCTAGCTTCATGAATGAATGAACGAGACATATATTTACGTTTGTTCGACTAATCAAATGAGTTGACTTTTATACTTATGTTCATTCATTTAATAAACATAGAATATAAATGAACTTTTAGCCGGATAATTCACAAACATCTTGCTGAACATTCGGTTTACGACACCTTTTATCGAGTTAAGTTTTCAAGTAAGAAGTATTAAGATTCATTTTAGACACGTGTTTATTACTAAAAAAAAAGCTAACTAAGTTACCCAAGCATAATGTCGCATTCTAGTAATGTGGTTACTCTATACCAACAGAATCTAGCAATTACATTTTGTCCAGGGTGTTCATGCCTTCACCCCTCCTCCCCTGTCTTGCACATCCCCATGCACACATATAAAAGGGGTGCTATCATTATATGCATTTATCTAAGTCGGCTAAATTACATCAAACTAATATTGAATGCATATTTGGACTTGTATTTTATTTTATTTTCCTATCCTTCAACAATTATAACAAAACATTGATCAAACCATTTCCCCTATATCTCTTTAGAACATACTTCAACCATATGATTACGACTCAAAGAATTGGTTATTAATTTATTACGAAGAAAAATGTTTTTTTTTTTTGTTTTGTAGAAAAATGAAAGTAGAGCACAAAATATAGCGAGAAAGATAAATGATTTAATTGTCAGTTGCGTTACTTCCTTCTGCAGACTAATCATTCATTTGCAGACAACATTTAAGTACCCGTCCATTCCAGTCCTATAAACCATCATTTTTATCGTATGCCATTTTCTTTCCTTTTCCATTATTTTTATTATGATATATATAAATAAATTGATTTGCTTTATAGGATGTATGTACTTTGAACCCGATAACAATAAAGTGAGGTACTTTATCTATTTTCTAAAATACAAGATATATATATAAATATGACTAAAATAAATAATCATAATTAATAGAACATACAATCTATATAATAGTGGAAAAAAATTCCTACCAATGATTAAGCACGAAATATTATAAAATGAACTTACAAACGTACATTAGTGGTTATCGCTACGCTCTATAAATATTATAGTAATATTAGTTAATTTGTTTGGTTATTGATTATTTATTTATTATCTTATCAAATGCCTCTTCGCAAGAAAATTGTAAAGGAAATTTATATAAAAACTCGCAATAAAACTAAATAAGCTATAAATATCAAGTAATGATTAGTAACACAAAAATTCAAAGCAAATGTTTACAGAAACAGAAAATCTTACGATATCTTTTAGCCAAAGAACATATTGCATATTGTCAACTGATATTATTTTAATTATACGTTTTTTATTCCACTTTTTATAAACATCGAGGAGCATATCTATTCTTCATGTACAACTAAAAAGAAAACACAATTAGATATCTAAACTGCTTTAATTTTGTCTTTCGTAAAAATCGAATGAAAGGGATCAATGTTATTGCTATAATGGTACGTAATGGGTGGGGTTTGGGGAAATGATTTAGAAATAACATGATGGTTGAGGTAGGACGACGGTCAAATATTGAGTTGAACAAATTTAGGGGGACCAAACATGTAGTAATGGTAATTGATCGGGTTCACGACGGGGGTTACGGTCTTCATATCCGAAACTCTCTTTTATCAAAATAGTCTTCATATACGATATGTTAATCAAAATAATTTTCGAACCCGTATCGATTCCCAATGATCGGGGACTTTACTGGAAATTTCTATAGTCATGGGGGCCGAAAGTTCCACAAACATAACGTGAAGGTCACGAGTTTCGGCAAAAACTAGTGGACTACAAGGGTTTTTGCCATCACCTTAACACAACTTTTATGGGGTTAGGATGAACCATCCAAATTAGGTGTTGTTAAAAGAATTTTTTAAAAGAACGTATACATTTTACTTGTCACATAAGTAATTATTTTTCGTGAGTGACAACACTTACGATTTTTTTAAGAGTTTGAATGGATGCACTCCCTTATGTGTATGTACGGCGAGACGTGCGCTGAGAAGAAAGAGGTGCTTGCAGTGTCTCCCTTTTCTCAAACTTTTATATATGTGAAAGCATCACAGATTCACAGATCTATAAAAGTCGTTGTCCTAGATTCCTGCTATTCGACCAGCGGTCCAACTAGCAATGTGATGCGATAAAATGCTTGACCAATGATAAATGATTCATTGTATACGAGAAATCTAATTACTATAAAACGATAAGTAAACGTTCTAAAAATCTTAATACAAAAACATACATTCCTCGGAAAATGCTAATCGTTTTTGTTATCGGGTCAAATTCTTAGGTGAATTTATCTGCATTTGAGAATTCTAAATTTACTAGGAATAGTATAAGTTGTAATCACAAATCCGATCCATTGACCAATTGTGATTAGCATACTAATCATTTCATCAAGACATTTACCAAACTAATCCACCTATGATCGAACAAACCTTCGATTTGTTCGATCATCAAGTCAAATTCAAAATCTATCCACTAATTACGTAGTTGAATACTAACAATTGAAAAGGAAAAAATAAATAATAAAAAGATCGAAGTGGGCCCTGTTCGATCAAACCATTTGCACCAACAGATACGCGACAAGTGGCATCCATGATTGAATTTTGATCATCAATGATTGAAATTAAAAAAAAAAATTAATGATCGAATTTAATTTTGAATAATACTTTTTAATAATATAATAATCAATCTAGTGGCCCACAGATGATTTCCATATCAATTCTACATAAACATATATATATATATATACATCAAGGATGATCGAAGTTCCCATCTCAAGGATGATTTCGATCAAGGAAGATTTTAGTGGTTCTTTTCAATTGTTTGACTTTCGATTAAAATAATTTTTTATTTAACCCAAGTAAGAGTTCATCGAGTTGGGTTAGTCAGGTTTAAAAAAATTATATACCCATCTTCAACCCGACCCTATTAAGCAATCGAATTTTTGGGTTCGGGTTAAATGGATAGCGTGTTAAACTTTTTAACACTATTAAACTCGACCCTATTAAGCTTAATACGTTTTGGGTCGAGTTAGTGCAGGTATGGTCGGTATTTTTACACCCTAGGCCCAAGGCTTTACAAGAAAAGATTAATAAATGATTAAGTGACATTGAGCCTTAATAACCTGAAATAAGACCAAAAAGCTTTATTACATAAAATGATCAATATACCTCTTCCCATTTTCCAATTATTTCTTCTCCTTTTTAATTAATTTATTTAAACATTAGTCAAATTTCACGTTTTGGACAAATACCAAATCAAAAACGAACATTCTATATTCCCATTTAGAGTGAAAATTTGGGTTAGATTAGGGGACATGTTTGAGTTACCGAATTGGTAACTCAAAACTAGTCAACCCAAACCAGACATGATTTTCTCATCGGGCTGAGTGCTTCAACCTAACTCAAAATTTACTAACTCAGACTCGACCCAAATAACCATTTATCTAATAAGATCGTCATATTTTTGGGTCAGTTTCAGTTAACAGGTAAATTTCGAGTCATATAGTTCATATGGGTAAGTTTCGTCATAAATAAGCATAAAAATATTTAGTATATTTCTAAAAAGATCATATTACCAAATATGTGCATCCAGATTTAATAACAAAACATCATTAAACACTTTGATTTATTAAATGAAAATAAAACAGTTAAATTTTTAACTACCTTTAAAATTTACTCGGGTTGTTGAGTCAATCCAAAAACTCATTGGATGACTCAAATTCCACCTAAAAAAATAGCATGTTGGTGGGTTTGCGGGTCAAAAATCTCTACTCATACCTGCTTTTTTTCGAGTCGGATTTCAATTCGTATCGAAAATTGTCAGCCCCAACCTTATTGTTCTCCAACGATTAGTCCCCGCTAAGGTCTTATCTATGAAACTCGTCACCACCGTTGCATTACCATTCGCCACCACCCCTTGATGATTTATTTGTGGCATAAACCTCACTGTAGATCCTTCAAATTGGCCTTGTTGGGTACTGGATAATCATCATTTCACAACCATTGTCGCCATTAACATTAATCACCACAATATCGCCATTACGATTCTGTGTTCATCATCTCCATCCTAAAAGGGGGAAAAACTTTTCATATTTACTCGTAAAAGTTGCTAAAATATACATAATCTTTCTCTAATTTATATCTTAGTGCACCTAAACATCCTTGACATTTGTTGCATGAACAATTTCTACTAATATTTTATACTCTTTATTCCATTTACAATAAGAGTAATGTCAAATATAAACAAAATACATTATATGATAATCAGTTACTGAAATAACTAATTAAATAGGATCATATGATCATCTGTTAATCTTAAAATGATTATGGAATATTTATGTTGACATCAACATATCCATTCATCTTTTCGGCAATTTCACCCTTTACAGCTAACGTTTTAATTAACATTTTTTTTTTCGAAAAATAAAAGTTAAAGATCATTAAAGATTTTCCTTTTACACCTAACAATGTGAATGTCAACTCTATCGTTACGTAAAGTTAACATTATTTTTTAAGTAATTTGTTTTATATCGTGAATATTAGCACATAATTGTTGGTATGACACTTATAGTAATACAAGTAATACATATTGGGTAAACTATCTACTTGAGATAAAATTGCAAATACATTACTTATCTCTACCTTTAACACTGGATTAGATATGAAATATGTCAGATAACTTTATTAAATAAGGTTTTCTCAACAAATACTAAATTAATATCTGACCAAATATTGAAAAATAGATATATTTTGTTACATATGCCATTTATATTAAAAAAAAAAAATCACTAAACTTTCTCATTCCCACTTATTTATCAAAGCTATAAGAAATGTCAAATTACAAACATTTTCTTATTTCACACATTCAAAATTTTAATAATAATACTTGTTGTCCAATTTAACCAAAATTTTAATAGAAATATAGCAATCAATATCTAAAATATGATCTATCAATGTTACTGATATGTAACCTTATTGAATGAGATATACTTATTAAAAAAATTATTTCCCATAGTTTTCTTCAAGAAATGTACTACTCCACAAGTCCACATACAATGTCAATGTGTTAATTCAAACGTTTACTTTTAAAACCCACAAGATTGATGTAAATCACCCATCCAACAGATCATACAGAAACACATATTAAGAAGTCAATACAAAGATTAGTTAAAGAACATAGGAGTAGTAGGCAATCATTGTAAAATAGGAAATTGTGCTACTAATAATAACTGATATATAACTTACTACATCATACTGGAAATACTAAAATACCAATTTTACCCCCCTAATGTATTCCTATCTACGTAATAACAGAAACACCCAAATATGTAGCAAACTGCCATTTTCCCATAACATCAAAAACCAAAATAAAAAGGGGGTTAACAAAAGGTGACGTTTGTTGTGTCCTATTTTTAGTCATTTTTCACTAATCTTCATTTCTTCAACTTCAAGGGTTCCTGTTGCTAGAAGAACCATGATTTTTGGTTGTTGAGAGATTGAGGTCAGTGAAGGAGTTAGGGGCATTATGGACATTTTGATCACCCATAGTTAGCCTCTGCTTAAGCTGTGAAAGCAGTTTTTGGTTTTCTTGATTTAGTAGTTGTGCTTTCTTCCTTAACTTCTCATTTTCTTGCATTATCAAACAGTTCTCCATGTACAACTCTGAGTTCAATCTTTCCATCTTTTTTACAAACCTGAAATTAAACCCATAACCAAAAGTTTATATTAGTATCCAATAAACAAAACCCATATAAAAACTTCAAAAAAATTAACATTCTTATATCTACGATCCCTACAAATTTAAGAAAGCAACATATAATAAAAGAACCAAAAACAGGGGAAATAGGAAAGTTTCGTTTTTTATGATTACAAATTTTGAATAAAGAAAACCCAAATCAAATCTTGAAATTATTCTTGATAACATAGGATTTGACCCAAAATACTTACAAAATTAAAAATAAGAAAAACAGAGGTAACAGGGGAAATCTGGGATTTTGTGAATAGATTTAAAAAGGAATATGGGTATTTACAAATGTTCACTCATTTAACAAATGAACTTTGTTCTTTTTGCCCCAACAAACAAGGCAAGAATAAAGAGACACACTTGTTATTGTAACAATGTGTTAGCTTTTCAAGAAAGATCACCTCTGGAAGAAACGAAGGTATTAGGGCTTTAAGAAAGATGACAGACTGTGTTTTTTGATGCAAGATAAACAGCAGAAGTGGTGGGACAAAATGAAACAAAAGAGAAGTGGTAGATATATATAGTGAGAAAATAAAAGGGGTGATGAGGGAAAAATTTAATAAAATAAAAAGTAAAAAACGATAAATGAAGATTTGAGAGGAAGGAAGAGAAGGCGGCTTGTAATGGGAATGGATTTAATGCGGTTATTTGTTCAACAATCATCATGATTATGAGATTTTTGGAAGAGAAGGGGGGTTTCATTACGTCATGTGAATGATGGGGTGTCAAGTAGGGGTATTTTGGTATTATATATATTTCACTGCAAAAATGAGTATCATTTTTATTTGGAGTGATGATTTTATATCATCAAAACTTTTTCGTATGCAATTAGTAGAAGAATTATTACTTTACAATGTTATATTATATAATATATAATAATATAATATTATAAAATACAGTTAGTTAGTAGTGTATGAGAATTTTTTAACAGTGTACAAATTACTTTTTTTTATTTGAAATTGTTGTTCCATTTAACTTTTCATTTGGTCTATTGTAAAAATGACAAAAATAATAAGAATGAAGTTAGGTTGAAGTTTTTAGTCAAAACACAACTGGATGTAAAATGTTAAGGATTAAATAATTTTATAATGGTTGTAATAAAGAAAGAAACTTAATGGACCTCTATTTTCTGTCATGAAAAATGTCCTTTTTCATGCATTTTTACCTTCTATGTTAAAATAATTTCTATAAAAATAAAAATTAATTAAAAGTGAAAAACAAAAGGGATGATTTCAGTAATTAAGTGGAAGATGGAGGTGACGAGATACGCAATGATGGTTTTGGATTGGTTGCAACGACGGAGCCCCTCGACCTCACCTCACCTCGCCCTGCCATCATCACCTCACCACCCCTCTTTCCCTTCATCATCCATTTCTAATCGATTTTTTTTCTATATAATATTTTATTTTAATGTTTAATTACATTAAAAAATATCTACTTTCCATTTCACAAAATAAAAATTAATATACCCAAAAATTTTACAAACATTATTTGGTATAAAATTATTTGGAGACCTAAGTTTGACTTTAACTACCTATAGTTTAGAGTTAGCCTTCAAGCGTGTAACTTACTTAGTTTTTTTGGAGATTTAAGTTCAATAATCACTTTTCGAATTTTTTTTTATGTTTTTCAAGATGAGCAGACATTTTCTATAACGGGCTGTTAGATTTGTCTGGAACGTATGCTCACCATTACGTTTCACATATTATCCTTTGAACGGGACATGTGAACCGGTTAGTTTTGCCAATTATCAACGTTTGACAATTCTTTTTATAAATTCACACATATATAACACAATAAATGTTATTTGCTGTAACATGTGTTTGATATGATGAGTTATATTACATGTTATACCTTTAATAGTCACGGTGTTCCACGTTTTATACTATTTTTATCTTTGTTGGATTTAGGTAAAAATAAATAAACACGAGTATTTTTTTAATCCGTGCTTTGCAACGAGAGTTTTCAAGATAAAATTAAATTAAATTTCAATATAAAATGAAATCTATAAAAGTTTACATAGTTTATGTAAATATTGATGTTGTATAATCTGTGTAATCAAAGTTTAATTACAATCAAAAATTTATTTAGGTTATTGGTAGCGTGCTCACGCAGAATTTATCCAAAATTACTAACTATTAAATATGGGTTTTGAAATGTTAATCAAAACTTCTAAACTCAATTAAGTAACAAAGACAATAAAAATGAAGAATTATGTAACATTCTGATAGGCGATAGAAATTTGTAACGATATACATTTGGTATCTTCTAACATTATTGATTTATATGTTACTAAGATTTGATTATAGTTCTACTTGGCATAAACCTCAAAGTTTTAGAATAACCGAAAATTGAACAACTACTTTACAAAATGCGGATGAGAGAAAATGATAACCGGAGTAGGTTTATGAATGAGAGGGAGACAGCTACTCCACAAAATATAATTGAGAGAAAAATAAAATACAAAAAGAAGGCTGATAGAAAACTAAAAATAAGAAAAGAGAATAGCAAGAAAGTCTTGGACTTGATTATGTTGACTCAAAGTTGTACAAGGTAATGCCTAACTACTAAACCACCAAGCATATTTGTTTGATTTTGCAGAGCACCTCTTATTGAATTATAATTATTCATTGCACCATTATTTAAATAGTCATATAGCAAGGGTTTCAATATGTTGTATTTTTTAATTGTATATTTTGCATAATGGTAAAGTTAAAGAGTATTACTTCATGATACATATAAAGTGATATAATGTAAGTCATTAAATTATGTTTTAAAAGGTGAAATTGATAGAAGAGAAAGTTGTAGTAATTATGCATAATTAATTAATACTAGAATGATTAGGATGATTAATAGAGACCATAACCACTTGCCTGATAATTATTTTAACAAACAATAATGGTTTCCTTACGAATTTCAAAGGTCACGGCTAGACGCAAAGTTTATACTTGCATCTCATAATAATTGTGTTAGCATAAATGTTTAGTTTTAAGGTTTAATTACTTCTATAACTATAATATCATTTATAGAAAAGTAATCGTAACAACATATTACTATGCACTACATATTATAAAGTGTTTAACCTTTTGCCAAATGAGTGTTTATATAGTTAAGTAGCATCAATATACTTTACAACATTTCCTCAACATCATCTTGTCCCCATGTGACTTGGCAAAAAGGCTAGATTTGAGTGACAACATACACGTCAAATATTTGTCTTTCAAACTCTAACAATTATGATTTCTTTTTACTTTTTAGCCTCAAATCATCATTATATTTTACATATCTCATTTGAAGAATAAATAAATAACTTTCTATATCAAAATTATGTAACAACATTTCGTTGTGGTTATATTTCAAGTCTTAATCTACATTACTTGAAATGGATATATTTGTCTCAACTGTTGTGTTATATAAGGGGAAAAAGCACTCAAAAGGTTAACCTCTAAACCTTTTCAAGTAATAACAAAAGAAAGAAAATGTTCTCTTCTAATGTTTTCTTTTCACTTCATACCACATTTGGCTAATTTATATATCTAATTTTAACTTATGTTAACTTTTTTAATAATTAAGACCAGTGGCCCCACCAAATATACAATTTTTATATTTGACCTTTTCTTTTAAAATAGACAAATCTTTATTAACTTAAAAGAAAAATTTGCAAAATGGCTCTAAAAAGAGCCACTATGTATATGTAAAAGCTATGCAGAGAAAAGCAAACATAGCCAAATGACACAAAAAATTCAATCTAGTCAAGATCTATACTTTAAGGATTTGTCATTAAGTTTTTTCGATTCAAACTTGACGTGGAACTTCTATTTGCAAGCCAAAACATGGATTGTTGTTACACCTCGGGAAAAATACCTTTGCTCTTATATTTCTTGAAGTCCTCGACAATAGCATGGACAATATTGTTACGTCATTTTCAAACCGCTCAAATTAACACATAATAAACACCAATGAAAGCCTTGTCGACGCATTCACTTCTATTGATAAATATATTTTCAACAAAAACATCAGCTATATATGTAAATAGCGCTTGGTAACGCTCCACCAACCCCAAACTTTATGCCAAACAACCTGAGTTTTATGACACATTAAAATACAATGCTCCAAAGTTTCTTGTTGATTCTCACATAAAACACACAAGGGAGAGTTCAAGTTTAGGCTGCAATTGACTACATTATCAAAAGTAGAAAGTTGCTTCAAAGTGGACGTCAAACACAAACATTTATTTTACAGGAACCCATGGATTCCAAGTAAAAGAATTGCTAAACCCCAACGAACCGAGCAACTTGTTATGAACTAATAATGAAAATCTTTTAACCGAGAACTTACCTTTCGGGTCAAGGGACCAAAAATAGGAATCTTAACGAGAACCTTCAATGCTAAAGTTTTCAATTTCAGCAATCAAAGATGTAAGATCATCTGTTGCACCCCCACAAGGATTGGCCCCCGATTCCTATTTGCCCTGCCACTCACCATCTTGTAAAATCCAACGATCTACAAACAAACTTTTTTTATTAGTTTCTAACGAGAATAGTATGGGGAATTGGTACATCAAAGGGCGTCCAGACTTGAATATCCAACCAGAAGTGAGTATGTCGTCCATCATAAACCTTATTAACCATTAAAATGCTCGAAACCAATCCTCATGCTATCAATCGATGAGTAACACCTGATAATGGAATTCCAGTTACCCGACCCAACCCCTGATCGTGGCCTAGAGTTGAAACCTCCATCAATACCGTAAAATCATCTAGTAACCTTGTTCCACAGAGCATCATCTTCTTTATAGAACCTCATTTTCACTTTCCGATTAGACCTTAATTTTTAGCTTTTAGACTTCCCACACTTAGACCATCATATTTGTTACTAGTCAAGATCTTTTGCCATTTGATCCAACACATCTTCTTTTCATCTTCTTTAAAACCTTAAAAAAACGTCTACATATAGACTCCAATTTATTAATAATTTTGTTTGGAGCTTTAAATAACAAATGAAAATATAAAGACACACTTCCAAACATCGACCTAACAAGAGTAAGCCCCCTCCTATCGACAACAATCTAGCCTTCCAAGAGGAAAGCTTTATAATAAACTTATCAACAACCACATCCCATCCCTCGGTTTCCTTTATGTTTCTTCCGAGGGGAAGCCCCAAGTATGTGAAAAGTAAGCGATCATTAACGCACTTTATCAAAGTAGCAACATTTTCTGCCTCCAGATGATTTAAACCAACAACATAAAGACGACTTTTATCCAAATTAACTTTCAACCATGATACCTCATGAAAGCAATCAAGCATACAAATTAAGTTAATTACATTATTGGTAAACCACTCGCCAAAAAATAGCACATCATCCGCATATTGCAAAAAAGAGAGATTCGTATCATCATTTGCAAGAGAAACACCATCAATGATCATGGTTTGGAGCGCTTCCATTGATAGAAGAAATAAAAAGGGTGAAAAAGGATCCCCTTGTCTTAGCCTTTGTTCCATTTTAAACTCATTTTTCAGGAATCATTTATTAAAATGAAAAGTGAGCTTGACGATAAACAGGTAGCAATCCATCTTCTCCACTTAGAATTGAATTCCATTTGGTCCATTATGTCCTGAAGAAAGCTTCAACTGACGCTTTTCAAAAGCTTTCTCGAAGTCAACCTTAAAGAAAATAAAGTTAATGCCTTCTTTTTTAGCATAATTGATCACCTCATTTGCAACAATATTACCATCCAAAAGCTTCCTTCCCGCGAGAAAAGCAGTTTGGTCAGGACGAATTAACTTCTATATTACCATAGCTAATCTATTCATGAGCAACTTTGAGATTACTTTATAGATGCAACCAATAAGGCTCAAAGGCCGATAGTCATTAAGCTCCAACGGGTCTGACTTCTTAGGAATTAGAACAATAAATGATGGATTGCATCCCTTTGCTAATCTTCCTGTCAAACAAAATGGTTCACACAATTACAAAATTCAGTTTTCTAATTTAGCCCATTAGGCCCAGGCGCCTTAGAGCTAGAGCAACTCCAAACATACTCCTTATACTTACGACGGTGAACATTGATACTTAGGACGGTGTTTATTAGGTTCGATAAAACGATCTGCAAAATGGTTTAAAGCAACATCTTTAATTAAGCTTGGGTCTTCCGACCAAACTCCATTTGAAGTTAACCACCTGATATTTTGTTTCCTTGTGTTGTTGTTCACCATCATATGGAAGAATTTTTAATTTTCATCCCTGCCCATTTGACTCGACTCTTTTGTTTAATTAAGTTTCTTTCAGTTTGCTCTAATTCAAATAATTCCATTAACATCCTATCTCGGTCAACAACATTACCATTACATAGAGCACCATTTTCAACCCGGTTGTCCCAATCCATTAAACGATTTGACTTGAGTTTTAGCATTTAGTTTATTTATAATCAAGTGCAATACTGGTAAGCGTTGACCATTTAAGGCATTAAATCAAGAACATCAGTTTATGGTATGATAATAAAAGGAAGTTATGATTTGAGGAGGCATGACTTTTTAATAAATGTATGGTAGTGACCAAAAGATTTTGCATGGCAGTTGATAAAAAGCTAACAACCATTCATGGTGCCTCACCCTCTTCTTCTATAATCATTATCTTACATTACTCTTTTTACACAATAATTCATTTCACCATCTTTATTTATTGCACCCCTATTTGACCCATAGAATAATCATTAACAAAGAATCAATGTTACTATTGAAAAATTAAAAATTTTGTACTATCAATGAATTAAATGAATATTTATGTGGCTATTAAAATCTTTATCTTTCAAATAGGAGTATACCGTTAAGATGATTAGTAAAAGAACTTCAATATAAACAAATACTTACTATAACTCATAAACAAGTGAAAAAAAGTTTTATACCGTTAAGAACACCTAAATTAGATGTTAAACGGACTTAATGTGTATATAATAAAAAATTTATAGACTAATAGTGTAAAGTTGACTGTTGTCGATTGGTCAACGCCGTACAACTTATGTGTTGTTAGTAGCGCAAGTTGTATTCCTATAAACAAATACAAAAACATGCGCTATATAACATTAACTTTATAATTAGAATTTTGGCAATGAACAACAAAAGTACAACTTTTTGCATAATCTATATGATTGCATATCAGCATATGCACATGTGTACTTTCCAAAACGTCTTTTTGTAGTTGGTTAATATAACAAGATACACGATCTAATTCATTCTTCTAGGGTGTTCGGTAAAGAGAAATGACACTGGAGAAATGGAAATCAACTCAACTCATATCCATTGTTTGGTAAGCCAGAGAAATACCAACACGGGGAAATGAGAGTTTCTCGGGAAACCAGTTCTTTGTATTTTGATTTCTAGCTGAATTGTGAGGGATTGTGGGGAAATGAGAATTGCAAAGGAAAATTTCTCCCCGTGTTCCCTGGCTGAGAAATGAGTTTGGCTTAACAAAAAGAGGGTATAAATAAGAATCGCACGTGCAAGTCACATTTGATACAAAAGTTTAAATTTTTTTTGAAGCCCTAGCTCTCTAACATCAGTTCATTCTTCTGGCCGTTTTATCTGTCCTTTCTTCCCTTTCGATGCATCTTCTCCCTGGCGGCTTCCCTTGCCTCCCCTACGGTTCTTCTTCTCCGTGGCTTCTTCACCGGCTGTTTTCCTCTACGACCGTTCGTACGCCTTCTCTTGATTTCATAGTGAATCCTTTTCATTATATATGTATGTATTATATAGTTTATGTAATTGTGTTGATCTTCAAGATTAATCCAACTTCTCAAAAAAAGATTTTGTTCAAACAAATTATGTTTACTAGATGTTTGAATGTGGACGTCAATATAATGATTAGCTTGTGCCCATAGAAGGTCCTTGAGTTGGTTGTCCATGCTTATCCATTTGTATTTAGTTTATGGATCTGAAACAAAACCGATGTCGTGGTTTAATATGGAAAAAACAAAAGCAGTTTGGTGGTCAACCTTTTAATTCCTGTTTGATGGCCAATTTTTAATTAGAATGGCTGGATTTGAAATCCAACGGATGTTTTTGAAGTTAATACCAGTGAAAAATCCAACAAATGAACTCATTTGACTATCATAATAACGATTAACGATCCATTCCATTTCCTGTACCAAACAAAAGAATTAGATTTATATATTCTATATATAACTCAATATAGTCTCGTCCCAATGACCTTCATTCATAACTTCTTGTTAACTCCACTCTTTTTTTTTGCATTAATACCCTTTAAGCGTCCAAATAATTGTCCATGCGGTTCGAGTTTGATCGATGTTGTTTTTTTACAGTAGAAATGACCAAAATATACCTTTAACTAAAAAAACTATTTTATTTTGAATACATATATATGTAAAGAATTACGACGGAAACAGATCAATTAAGGATTACTATTTGATCACTCTGACACATGTTATTAGTAGTTAATCAACACAACGTGAAATCGCATTACACACACAAACAATAAATAGATAAATAATACTAAGCAAACAAGATAATTGAATAATATAAACACGAAAATTTTACGTGATTATATATGATCTTGAAAATCAATTTAGTCCATGTAAACTGAAAAAGAATTCTTTATTATTTTGGTGGTTAAGGATGACAATTACATAAGATTTATAGGATCAAACTAAATAACTTAGGCAACAAGGTAAATCACTAAAATCAGGCTGACGTACTATCTCACCGGCATCAAATTTCCTATGAAGGGGATTCTGCCAAGATCAATCTCATCCCACCGTGATTGCACCCTTTTAAACCCAATTTGATTTTTTCGTTAAATTTCACCATTCTAATATAATTTGTAGAAGATGTGGAAATATAAACACGGGGTCTTGCTAGTATGACTAATGTCGATTTAAGGTACTGATTAGGTTTGGATTTTTGTTAGTGGATTTCAAAAGTTGGTCGAATATATGTGTGTGATATAGACTCATATGTGTGTCTTGGATATATACTTCAATTAGTATTTCGATTTGTAATTCATTGATTCTGAGTTTTGTTTGGGTTAAGGTTGAACATTATTAAAAAGATATGAAGCTAATTAAAAAGGCTTAACAGACTTAGAAAACAGCATACAAAACTTAGAAAATAGCTCATAGAGACTGATACGTTAAATAGGGCAAATCATGAGAACGACTAGGATATTTGATATGAGGGTGTGTTTGGCATCTCTGTTTATGTGTGTTTGGCCTTCTGATAGAAGTGTCAAGCCCTTACAAAAAATTAATTTTTATTTTACATATCAAGTTAAGTGAAGTTTCTTGAAAATTAAATTATTAAAACTCATTAATAAAAAATCTATTTTAAGTAGCTTATAGAAGCTTTTAAGATCTTTTTGAGCTCCAATCACAAATTTCAACTATAAGTTTCGACTTCAACTACAATCTCCAACTCTATCTAATTATTATTAAACGTCTTCGAAAATAAAATTCTTTTTTCTTTTATCATTTTGAAGGGACAACTCATAGATTATCACTAATAACTTTAAAAAGTATTTTTATATAATTTTAAATTTTTTTAAGAAGACGACTGCTACTTCTAAATTTGTCACTGACAACGACCCATTAAGTGTATTCTAAAAAGTTTAAACTACGGGCATCAACAAGTTCAGATTTCATGTCTTTCATTTTTGTTATTCTAAAAGTTATAATAAAGTATTCGTAGGATAACTCTTTTAACAGTTTCAATTAATCCAAATTTAATTGTATGTATATCAGTGCGATTATAATAAAGTAGAAAATCGAATTAACCGATTTGTAACTAATTAATTAATAAAAACTGAACCACTTTGACCAATTTTACACATAATAATGGTAGTCTTCTTTTCCTTCCAGATTCTTCGATTCGATATTAAAATAGAGAATGATTAATTTGGTATCAAGCGCCTATCGCACTTGGCGTTATATTATAGGTCATTAAAATCTTGATTTTGATTATAGGATCCTTCAATTTTTACTATACACAAACATGTTAAATTGTTATAAGATCATAATTTTAATAGCATCGTATATAAAATTGCGAAATTATAAAGATTGATTATAGGATAGTTAACGATTTGATAAAATCGGTCAAAAGAAATTTCAACCCCGACTTAATCCGTTTAGTTAATCAGGTTAAACATCTCGACCATTTACAACCATAACTCATTTTCAAATATAGCGAATGATACTAACCAATTCTTGTTTTGGAGTATTCATTTTTTAGTCGATTTCGTATCATATTTAGTTTCACCCCCTTTTGTAATAAAAAAGTTCAAGGTATTATGTCGAAAAATATAACAGCATCAAGTTTTCAGTTTGATGTTTTATGACGCTACTCAGCTACAATTGTACTATCCTCTAACTATATCTATTAAAAATACGGTGGCTAGTTGGATCCGGTAATCACATACTTGTGGGTAATTTAGTTACATACACATGTAGTAAATAAATACAGTATATCAAAATAAGCAAAGCAGTTATTGTCACGTGTTATTTTACAGATTAATCCTTTAAAGGTAAATACATGCGTACACGTCTTTAATTAATGCCATTTAACTTTTGAAAATGTTCTATTTGTAATTATTATTATTATTTAAAAAATAGAGTAGTACTCCATTGACATAGAGCCCCAACCCAATCTCCATTTTCATTATTTAATTAATTGTTGAGGTAAAATTTCATCATTTCATATAGTAATAATTACCAACCCATGCAAAGGGTAATGATGGAATTTCATTATTACTGCTGCCCTTAAGTGCATTTAACCCTACACGTGACCCCTATGTTTCGTAATAAAACCCCTCCTTCAAATATTATCCTTTTTCGCTTCTTTAATCCCTTGTTTCATTTTCTTTTATACAATTTACAAAAATATTCAGTTTATTTGTTTAAACATATCTACATCTATATCTATATCTATATATATTAAAAGAGAATAAAATGTTACTTCATATTTTCTCACATAACACATAACGATCTCTTATAATTTAAAAATAAATAATTATTAAATTTAAAATATAAATTAAAAGTAAATTTACATAATATTTGAATATAATAATAATTAATTAAAAAACTATAAATGATACTCAAACACTATAAAATAATATTAAACTATTAAACCTATAAAATTTGGTTAACTTAAATTGTCATGCATCGCACGGTTTAAATCTAGTATATATATATATATATTTATATATAATATAAAGAAAATGATCCACATGGAAGCTCCAAATCTTGAAGAATGGGAAAAGTAAATCTTAACTCTTGATTTTTTCATAAATAAATGTTTCTAATGTTTATTTGTGGTGAATGTTAAATTTTGAAATTATTTATAATTTTTAAATTTTATTTATGGTGAAATCAAGAGTTGAAATTTACTTCTCATCTTTCTTATATTTTTACGATCCCCATTCTATAATATAATATAATATAATAAAATAATTAATCGTTAATCTCTCTCGATATCTATTTTATAAGTAACTGAAAACATATTTCCTCCTTTTACACCTTTGATTTTACTAAATGCTTATTAACTTATTTCTAAATTAATAAATAAATGTTTAGGCATCTCTAACCTATTCATTTCTCCATTTATTCTTTCTCTAAGTCATTTCATCCTAATCATGTTTTTTGTTTTTATATTTTATACAGTAGTTGTCCACGTAGATATATTTTTATAGTAGTCCACGTAGATATACCATACTCTCAAAACCTTATCTTTCTCATTTTGGAGTTCTTATTATCAGTATTATCAGTATAATATAATAAAATTATTATTATTATTATTAATTCTAGATATATGTAGATTATAGTTGCTTCAAATAAATGGCTGGCATACAATTTCAGCTCATTTATAAAAGTCAAATTTAATATTTAAACTTTGATTTTGAACACTTAAAAAACTGGTTATCATGATTTAAAATAAAATGATAACAACAACTTTGAAGGCTGTTATTAAAGCATCGTATTATGTTTAATTTATTTGCGCTCGTGCCACATAAATTTTACTCCTGAATATTGGTTAACCAACCTAAAATTATTTATGGGTATATGAACATTTCAATAAAAGTTTTCGAAATTGTCGCTAACAAAATTCTAAATTAAATTAGTAATAACCAGTTTTCGGGAATATGGACATGGACGCATTGTTTTTTCAAATCTGGTTAGCTCAGTCCGGATAACTTGGCCCAGAAGTAACTGGACTAAATGGGCCCAAATACTTTGATATAAATCAAGTGGACTTATTTGTCTGTCTAATGTGACTCGACTCACGTGAGTTATATATGATTATTCATAATTCCTTAAGCTAATTAATCGAGTGAAAGGCTTAAAAACCATGGTTTTTCTCTTAATAATCATGATGTTCGATATTTGAATGACTAATGTACTAGCTATGAGCAACGTTGTAAACTTGTTAAGCGAAGAGTACTTGGCTGGTACTTTATAGCGAGTACTCGATTTAGCGAGTGAAGAACGTTAGTGAACAACACTAACGAGTGAGACTGAAGGAACAGAAACACTATTTTTTAAAAATATTAATATGTTGACCGAGTTAGACTTTGATCGAGTAATTCCAAGTTCGACTGAGTTTTTCCGAGTTTAACCGAATTATTCTGTGGTTGACCAAGTTTTTGATTGAGATTTTTCCGATGACTGAAGTTGACCGAGTTTTTAATCTGAGTCGGACCAAATCGCCTCGAAACATCCTCGAGTCATGAGTACTCGGTCACGAGTACTCCCCGAGTACTCAGCCGTTGATAAGTCACTTTGACAACTCTCGGAGATATATGTAATTTGAAATCAAATAATCGACCATCTACAAAGTATGTGAATTTAACTTTAATGAAAATTTCGATTGACTTAGATCGGTCCCAAATGTAACTTAAGGAACATTTATGTTTTCTTGTTCATATTTCTTTCATCATAAATATAGTTGTGATTTTGGCTCAATAAGAAATGCATGTTACCAAACTAGTTCAATAGATATTACTACAAATGGAAATTTTGATCCCATCAGATCTAAAACCTGATAAAGTTGCCCTAAAAGAAGTATGAAGATTCAAATATGCACACTTTCGGTTGGTAAATTGGGCTAGCTACAATCATGAGAGCATACATTGCATTACAGTGCAAAATATCTTCAAACTTCTTCATACTTGTCATTCCCAAAAACTGATTATTACCAGTAATAATTTAAATTAGAATTTTGTTAACCACAACTCCGAAATATTTTATTAAAATACTAAGATATGCATAGAATTAATTATAACATAGTACAAATATATTAAACATATTATGATCTTCTAATGACAATTTTTAGGGTCGTCGTTATCATTTTTCTTTGAATCATAACAAGAAGTTTTGAAAATGTTCAAAATCATAGTAAAATATTAATTTGACTTTTGTATAATAAGAGCTGAAATTGTATGCCAAACCGTTTATTTGAAGGAACTATATAATCTAAATATATCCAGAATTAATAATAATAATAACAATAATAATAATAATAATAATAAGAAGAAGAAGAAGAAGAACTCCAAAATGAAAGAGGAAAACATAAAAGAAGAAGATGTATCTGCGTGGACAACTATAAAGATATATCTACGTGGACAACTGTCGGTAATTTATGAATTTTATAATCATATAATTTTGCATCTACAAAGTATGAGAAGATAACAATATTATCTTTGACTTAGATCGATCCCAACTGTAACTTAAGTATAAAAAATTTATGTGGTAACATATATGTTTTGTTATTCATATATCTTTTATTGTAAATATAGTTGTGATTTTTGCTCAATAAGAAATGGTTATTACTACAACTGGAATTTTTGATCCCATCAGATCTAAAACCTGATTGATACTAGGACAAAACTCGCACAAAAAGTAGTATCAAGATTCAAATATGCACAATTTGGTTGGTAAAACTGGCTAGCTACAACCATGAGAGCATATATGGCACTACAGTGCATAATATCTTCAAACTTCTTTGTTGAGGTGGTTGGCTCTACCTTGTGCTGACATTGTTAGTTGAATTAGGTGGCAAATTTTCATAACTCCTATTGAAAACTGGATTTTAGGGACTATTTTTTATAATAAAATCACATTCTCCAATTAAAAAACCAATATATTAATGCATTATGATGCATTCAAAAGTCACAGCTAATAGAACATTAGACACACTTAGAACCAACTAAAACTAACAAAAAAGTCTAATAAAATCATCTTAACATAAAAATGTCCACTTATGGTTGTAGTTTTGTTGCACATCTTCTAGTCACAACTACCTACCCCCCTCCCCAATAAAAACCCCATGCAAAAACCTAAATTAACATGCACAAAATGGCTCCAACTCTTCAACACAACACTTACAAAGAGAATGTTGTTGTAGGCATTAAACAAGATATATTTAAAGAGGAAGAAGATGATGATCTTTTCGAGATCGATTTAGAAGCTGTTGATAACCTTCCACCACCATATTATTGGGAAAGTTATTTGACTTCAACCGCAAACACCCTTTTCGCCAATTGTTTGGTCCCTATAGCCGATGTTTCATCTGCTGTACCTATGGCTAATTACTCAAAAGATGCAAAACAAACGCGATTAGGATCGGGATCAACGAGGGTTATATGGGTAAGAGGAGCAGAGCCATTTCAAAATTTTCAAACAGTTTCGTCTTCTTGTGATTTGAGTAACTTGTTGCAAAAGACATTGAATGTTTCATCAACTTTCAACCAAGCAAAATGAAGAATTCGGAGACTTAGTTGTGTGTGCTTTTAATATTTTGTCTTGTTGAACTTGTGTGACTTCACAAGGAGCTAATTATCATGTATTTGTAGAAAAGTAAATGCATGAAATTAGTTCAAGACGTATACAGTAAACAAGGTTGGTTACATGAAAATTGTTCAAGTTAATTAATGTAGTAAATAATAGATCGGAACGTAACCAAATAATTGTACATCACAAATGAAAATGTTTCACAGTTCTCAGCCTAATTAGGTTTCAAGTGAGTAGTTACGATTAGTACAATTAATTTTAAGATTTTTGTAACGGGTGTTATAACGCATTTAATTCGTACTCTCATAATGTATATGTTAGTTGGACTTTGAAGTAAATTGCATATACGGTCTCTAAGCTTACTCACTTTACTTTTTTCAATCCTCCATTTACTTTTTTCATGTTGAATTCAAAAGGTAAAATGCTGTTGCAAATATGGTCTTTTATTCATTAAAATTTATTAACAGGGCTTGTTATTATTAATTATTCGAGCTTGACATTTGAAAATTACTAAATTAGTGCTCCATTAAGCTCGAGTTTAGTTCCAAGCTTCAAACTTGAAAATCAAGTTGAAGTCAAGCTCGACACTGTGCTAGAGTAACTCAACTCGGGTATAATGTTTGAACCAACAATTTAGAACCGTTAACTAAAGGACTATTAATACAAAATACACATACTTTAAGACCCAATTTTACAATTTGCCCAAAGATGCATCGTAGAGAGAGCGGGAGTTATAGATACACTCTACACATAAAGAAGTGTAAAATCTATGAGAAATTGATGTAGAGATCCATCAAATTATGGCAAACCCTAGAAGAAATTCATCATATTCATATAACGAAATCCCAATTTACAACACAGAAATTAACAATACTCCTTCTCAATTACAAACCCTTGAATCAAGATTTTCAAGATTGAAACTTTTCTTGAAAAAGCCCCAATCTTTCCCTTTTTTGTTATCAATTTTCCTAATCTTAACATGGGGTTTCCTCAGAATCCAACAAAATTCACAATTTCAACCAAACCCTAATAAAAGATTCAATCTTTACAATGATCAAGATCATGAAGCTAATATCATTAGATACAAATCTCAATTTCCATCTCCAATTACAAAAGATACCAGGGGTTGGTTGCTAGATCCTGTTTCAATTGCTCTTGAATCAGGGATTAAAGGGGGAGCGTTGATTTGTGCTTCAATTCATGTTGGTGAAATTAGACCTGGTGGGTTAAGAGGGAATCATAGACACCATACTTGTAATGAGACTTTCTTGATTTGGGGTGCTCGAATGATGTTTCGATTAGAAAATAATGCGAATAAAAAAGGTTATGCTCAAGTGACATTATCTGAAAATGATGTTGCAGTTGCTGTTAGTCCAGCTGGTACTGCTCATGCTTTGGTTAATATGGATTCGACAAAGAGTACGTTTATCATTGGTTGTCAAGACAGTGTAATTACTTATAATAAGTCTACTTCTGATTTTAATGTTTGGGATGATCTTAATTCATAGGTTTTTTGTTTGTTGTAATGTGTAGATTTTATAGGAAGTTATACCGTGCGGTTAATGTGAATGTTATTGAGTTATGTTTTATCTTCTTCTTGTTTTTGTAACTTTTACGGTTAAGTGAAATATAATGTTACTATTATATGCTTTTAGATGCTATGTTCTTGTAGTTAATTTTCTAGTTTTACATATGAATTATACTCTTTGATATTGGTTTGTTGATTTCGTAAGTTGTTTGGCAATGCATTGTAAAAGTGTCACTAGTAACTCCCCTTTTATGGCAGAACATACACTTTATCACATACTATTGATACAATTGATACTGCAATATAAGCACCTTGCTTATGAGATTAGAAGGAATATGATTCAGCAGAGCTAAGTACAAAAGTTCAGCAACTTAACTAATGAAAAGCAACAGTTCGTGGTTGTTCATGACTTTCAAACTGTAAAGCTAACTTTCGACATTATTAAGTGCTTTAAGAATATCATCTGCGACTCCATCATTATAAGTAAACATGTGTCCACCGCCAGCGACTTCATGATACTTCACCCATTTAAGTTGTTTTGCGATATAACGTTGCAGTGTCACAGGCACAATTAAGTCTTGATCACCCATCCATAAATGAACTGACCCATTGTTGTTTGGAAACGGATTTTCAATGCCCAATGGATCGAAATCCCACTTTCCAAATCCAATATTTAAGTCACGATGGAGCGACTCTAATTCTCCTTGTTGTGTTGGGTGTGATTGCATCAATTGTAACTTCAACACATAAGAAAAAGAGTAGTAGCATAAGCATATGGATAATACAATTGTATATTTTTTTTTGTATTACTAATATGCCTAACAATATAGGCCTAAAAACATACCTAACTATCTGTCGATTGACATGTGAATTCTACTAATTCTTTCTCCTTATATTTACCAATCGCTTTTACAAGTGTACCAACAATTTCGTTAGACGTCTATTTAGACTTTATCATTTTTTGTTTGTTGGCTACCACAAGTTAACTTTGTTGACAAGATAGCTGAATATTGGTTCCACGAATACCCGTAAATCGTGGAACCATGAAAACGACCAACCCTCCATGATTTTGAAGTATTAGAATGTGGTGGGTGGCCGAAGTAGTTGCATTATGCGTGATTTGAACTATGGACCTTGTTCGGAGAAATTAAACCCTTTGGGTTGCAATAATGGGTGGATCGAAAATCTTGAAAAAGTTCAACGATCTATATTTTTTTACACATTATTTATATACTTTATTTGTAACCTAGAAGGTTGAAAGGCATAAATGTAGTATATGTATCGTGCAGTATAGAGATTTTAGTAAAAAACTTGTAAATTTACATTCATTGAACTTTACGTCTTTTAAACTAAAACTAATGCAACAAGAAAAATAATGAACAGAATTTAATGATAAAGATAAACATAAAATAACTAAAAAAATACAGTAACTTTTTTCTAAAGTCATAAAATGAGCGCTCTTGTAATTAGTTTGACCAGTTAAAGAACAATAAGCGTACCTTTTTTACTATTGTTTTCAGTAGTTATTACAACGAATCCAACTAATTCATTGGTATTTCATAGGCCAAGTTCAAATGAATGTTCAGACATATAAGTTTAATCCTAGAGAAACTAATCGAATTAATCCATTCTGTCAGGTAAAATTTGAAGTTTACGTACTGTTCAAAAATGCGTTTTATGACTAAACGGGTTTAAATAGCTCCTGATGCAAGTCTAACCCAAAACGAAAACTTCACAAAGTGATCGATATGATGTGATCAAGAAGCTAAAAATTGTAGTACCTGATTTGGATCCATGACTTCAAACATCTTTGAAACAACTTGTCTATCTGGGAGAGAAAGACACTCAATGTTTCTGTCGATTAGAGAAAAAGATGGAAACCATTTCTGAGTATTCCACCAGTAACTCAACCATGGCACGTAGTGAGCAACTCGGTAAACCCATCGATCCTGTTTAAGTTGTCGCGAAAATGCTTCGTTTGTTAAATTTGTGGGGAGGTTAGGCCACCAGTAATTCACAGCTGGAGCCATAAGAATCGCTCCTGCAAGCCTATTAATTTTATCACATAATTAAGGGGTGTTTTAAATTACTTATAGAACTGCTTATCTGCAGAACTGCTTATCTGCTTGTTATCATAGTATTTTTAAAGCAGATAAGCAAATTACTTATAATTGCTTATCTGTTCATTTTACATAAATATGATGCAATAAAATAAGCACTCACTTATTCTTTAAACAGATAAGCGCTCTTAAATAAGCAATCACAAACACCCAAAATTAGTTAAGTACTAGCAATTAAGATTTGAAACAAACCTGTTAGGGATGTACTTGAGACAAGACCAAATAACTTGTCCACCCATAGAATATCCAGCCACATAAAACTTCGGTCCCAGGTTTAACTGATCAGCAAGCTCCTCGATATCCAACACCAAACTTTTAATAGTTCGTTTAGGATCAGGATTACTCTCTCCATAACCAGGCCGATCTAATGCAACAATGTACACTCCTAGTTCTTCAATAACAGCCTGTAAAATTAACCATTATTCAATTAACTTTATATACTTTAAAACTTGGAACACGCAAAGATGACATAAAAATGAATTAGAGGAAAAGACATGATATTTAGGCCTAACACGTTGGTCTAAAATTTGGCATGTAGCCTCAGGTCAATTTTTAGGCCTGAATATCATTTTACTTGGAGTAATTGAGAATTTATACAGGTGAGGCTTCAGTAGCAAATGCATTATGGTACTTGCTATTGCCAAAACCATGGACCAATATTATTTTAACTTTAGCTGTATCTTTTGATACACCGGTTTCTATATACGACAAATATCTTCCATCGCGAAGCTTTATTCTTGGGGTAGTAATGGGAGGTCCATCTGGTAATCCTAATGTTTTAGGAGGTGGCGGAAGAGCCGTTTGGCAAATCCACGCCGCGAGCCCGGCCATGAAGACGAGTAGAAATTTCTTCAAGATTGCTAGAAAATTTTTAATAAATAATCAAAGTGTGTCATTTCATGATATGATTTCAATTGTTAAAGAAGATTATTTTGAGGGTTTGGAAAGCAATGAAATTTTGAAATGATGAGATCTCACCTTGTGACATTGTTTGTTGTTGATTAAAGCTGATGAGGATCAAAGCGAAAAGGGGAGATAGCAAAGTGTTACTAGTTTCAACTGGTGGGTTGAAATGTACTGGTTGATAATTAATAATTAATAATCACTATTATTGAAAATTATAATAATTTATTCGAGTGGCAGCTTACGTGTTTTTTTCAACATTTTAGGTGACGTTGAATTCTTATTATATTTCTACCGAATATTAGTTCGCTAACATTTTTATAAAATTCTTATATGAAACAAGATTCTAGAAGTATGACGTATGGGATAAGGTTCCTTGAGTTGGTGCTTTGTTTAGTGATGATCAAATAGCTATACATTAGTTTGGCTAGTTAATTTATGTTTTGTAGATGTAATTAGCGGTTCTCGTTTGGAGGAAAAAATAGAGCAGATTTAGGGTTAATGAGAAAGTAACACATGATACTTAATAACTTTTATTTTTACTCTTTCTAATTTATCTATATTATATTTCTCTCCTTTTATTTCTTCCCCCATTCACACTTCCATTCTGACCATCAATTTTCACCCTTTGCAACTAGCTGCCGACCATCGCCAAATTTTGGTGACCTTTTCTTTTTTGCAATTTCTTTTTCTTTAAACAAATATTTTTTTCAAAGTATCTCTTCTTTTTATTATTTTTTTCTTAAAAACATTTCCTTTCAAAATTTTCTAAATATTTTCACTACATTTCCAAAACGAACAGTGTGCCCCACCAAATAAATTTGGACTTCTACTCAACTTAAAATCCTTCCGACTCCACATAAACATCAAAATTACCTGGAGCATACTGACCTTGACTACCAGCAATACTAGCTCTCGTTGATTCCGGGTTGGATCTCCATTTATTCCGTGACGGAATGCCGCATAGATCCAAAAGAAATATTTTATTTGAATTTCATCCCAAATTTTTGTTGTTGACTGATCTCTTCTTGAATACCACTCTGTTACAATTATCTCAAATAAAGTATAATGTCGATCACACCACTACTTGCCATATAGAATGTTATGCATTTCGTGCTTTAGTAATTTCTTTATCGAATCAATATTGAAATCACGTGTGTTCCACAACTCGAATATGAATTTCCAGCTTCTGTAGACTTCTTCCACCTTAACATCAATGATCCACCGTCTCCCCTCCATCTTCGCAACAAGGGCATAAGAGGGAGTTCAAATCCATACCACTTCTATCTAGCATCCCATGAACCAGTACGCATCCTTGTCTTAACCACCATATGACATACTTTTCTTGGAACCTCTTTGATCTACTTTGTTTCCAGCGGCGAACTACTCAGGCACAATATTTTTTCGTCCACTAATGTGAAGTGACATTAATCAACATATACATGGGAGGCTTAACTGGTTTTCTTGAATTTCAAAGCAAAAAAGATGCAACAGAAGTTTGAGAAATTGTTTGACTCGAGAACTGAGATGGATCAAAACCTGATCAGCAAACAAGATGTTGTACAACAATGTTCATTGCAATGAACCATAATGAACCATTAGATAGTACAACATTAAAACCATTACAATCTTAAGAGATATATATGGATACAATCTTCATATATGCCAATTAACTTGGAAACAAACAAATTAAGATTAAAACAAACAACTAGCTAGCTGTATAAAAGCAACTAGTTTGTTCCTGATGGAGACTTAACCATTGCAAAGTTACAATTTAACATGAAGAAGTGTATTTAGAATAGCATTGGCCACCTCATCGTTATAAGGCAACATGTGCCCAGTACCAACGACTTCATGATATGTGACCCATCCAAGTTGTTGGGCAATATATCGTTGGAGTGTCACAGGCACAATCCAATCTTGATCACCCATCCATAAATGCACCGCTACATCGTTGTTTGGAAATGGATTTTCAAGATCCATTGGATCAAAATCCCACTTCCCAAATACAATATTCAAGTCACGATGGAGTGACTCATATTCCCCTTGTTGCTTTGGATGCGATCTCTTTACTTGTAACTTCAATGGAAATAAAAAAAAAAAGCTCATATAGCATATACAATACAAATGTAATGATATGTACTGTATGTAATAAATCTCAAAAGTGCAATATCTTGCATTCTTTTCTAAAAAAACTATGTTTTCCAGATATACTCGATGCTATAGTACTATGACTTGTACTTCATTTGTAACATCTTCAAAGAATAGATGTTACAGGACTTTAGACTTATTTGATCAAGTGTTGATACCTTCTTTGGACCCATGGCGCCATATTTCTTTGATATAATTTCAAAGTCCGGAGGAGAAAGAATAGCAATGTTTCCGTTGATAATAGAGAAACAGGGAAACCATTTCTGAGTATTCCACCAGTAACTCAACCATGGTAGGTAGTGAGCAACTCGGTAAGCCCATTGATCCTGTTTAACTTGTAGCGAAAATGCTTCATTTGTTAAATTGTTAGGTAGGTTAGGCCACCAGTAATTCACAGCTGGAGCAATAAGAACTGCCCCTGCAAGCCTGGTTATATATTATACATATTGTCACAAATTATAATCAGGTAACCCTACAAAAATAATGTGACGATGATTAAAAAAATAAAAGGCTAACAGTATCAAAGGTGTATATAAAGTGTCTTATTAACCAAGTGATATGAATTCATGTACCAACTAGGACAAAAGTCAAGCGTGTAAGTTTGAAGTTTAAAGAGAAAAAACGTATATTCAGACCTGTGAGGAATATACTTGAGACAGGGCCAGATGACCTGCCCACCCATAGAGAATCCAACTACATAGAATTTTGGTCCTAGTTTCAATTGATCAGCGAACTCCTCTATATCAAATGCCAAGCTCTTTACGGTTCGGTTAGGGTCAGGATCACTATCTCCATAACCAGGTCGGTCAAATGCAACGATGTATACTCCTAGTTCTTCAACAGCAGCCTACAGAAATCAAAATAATCAAAAGCCACAACTTTTAAATAACAAAAGGAATTAACTGAATTAGAGGAAGAATGGATACGGGTAAGACTGGGTCAGCAAAAGGATGATAGTACTTGCTATCACCGAAGCCATGGATGAATATAATTTTCGATTTGGCTGTTTCTTTTGGGACGCCGGTTTCTCTATAGGCTAAATGTCTTCCATCGCGAAGTTTTATCCTTGGGGAAGTAATAGGAAGTCCATACGGTGATCCTAATGTTTTGGGAGGTGGTGGAATGGCTGTTTGATAAATCAATGCAGCGAGCGCCACAGAAAAGACAAGTACTAGTTTCTTCAAAATCCCTAAAAATGAATCATGATTGTAGTTCTTTCAGAACAGAACATGATGAAAAGAGAGGAGGGAATCAAATTAATAGATGAAAGTTACCGAAAGAGGAAACAGGTTTGGAGGTCCTCGTATGATTCCTGGCTGCTGCTGCGGAGATCTTTCTCTTTGGGCCTTCTGGCATTATATCGTTGTTGATGAGAGAAAATGAAGATGAAGGTGAATACGGTAGGGATGTCAAAGCATCACTTGTTTGGACTATTAGAATTAAATTACAGTATTACTTTAGTTAACAGGCAGCCATGTGCTACCCATCTTAATTTAATCAAATATTCCACTCACTAAAATAACTAAATCATTATTATTATTTTTTTACTTTTTTGTAAGGCTTGAATATATAACACTGGCAAGAAGATATGAAAGATTAGTTACAAGGAGTTGTTGGAAATTGATAGTGAAATTACAAGACAAATCAATCCAACTATAATTGTGTATCCTAACTGTACTTAAAATCCAAAAAAAAAAAAAGAAAAGTAATAAGCTTGACATCATCACTGAGAGTAGCGGAGTTTTGCCTTTTTAAACTGAACATCAAGTCATTCCCTGGACCACCAAATAATCGAAACGGTTGTATGAACTTAAGCATCTAAAAGATTCTTTTGCTTTTCCATTAAGAGAAACACATCTGATAGGTTAATAACTAGCGTTCAACATCAAGAATGATTCGAAATTCCAAATAAAAGGAACAAAGTAATTCTAGGACGGGCATCACTGCATCCGTAATGCTATACTGCTATATAGTAGAAAATCTATTACAGTAATATTTATAGTTTCCTTACTGATCAGACAAAAGGTCTAATCATCTTTGTGAGATTCATACAAGGTCATGCTATTATTTATTATTTTTGTTTGTATGGGTATGAACATGAAAGTAGATGATCATACGTTAATTATCGACTTTGTGTGAAGTGGGAGACCCAGATCTTTCTCATCTACAGATTTTACTCAATAAACATTTAAATAACGAAAGAAGTGAAGTACAAGATAGCCCCTTCTTTATAAACTGAGAATAATCCCATGAACAAATCATCTAACATTAAAAGAAATTTAAAGGCATTTTCTTGCAGTATCCATTAACTTATAATGCAGAAGGGTCAAACTATACGTGATTTAAAGTGTTAAACACTACTCCGATGACGTAAATTAATTTACACAACAATTTGGTGGAGTTTAATTTGTGAACTACTAAACCGTAGTTATAACAGGTTGATGAGTACTCCCAACAGGTAACAAAAGAAAGACTAATTAGCTGACCACATATTTATATTTCTGCATGACATTTTATCAAACACCTTTCGGGCATTCTCCCAATTGAAATGTTTGAACACTTCAGTCAAGATCCTAAGTTAGAGTGTTGGAATCCTAAAAGCAGCTGAGATGCTTACCTTAATTTAAAATAGCTGAGATTAATAATTCGTGTTGACTCTAATACTTGCGGTTGTGAACCAATAACCTGAGAAGAAAAATTCAATAAGATTAATGTTGAATGTTGGAACACCATAATCAAAATCTCAGCTGATCGAGGCTCAATTTAACTATAGTTGTTGTCGCTCAATAATGTAGGATTCAAACTCACCGGGTCTGGTAAATTAAACGGGTCAATAGAGTCGGGTAGAACCAAAATGATTTTTTTCTTTTTAGTAACGGTAGACTTTGTTTACAAAAGCCATTTCACACAAGTGTATCGTTCAACCGTTCATATTAAACCGTCAAATATTTTTGAAAAAAATAGTAGGCTCGTAAAATGACTTGTAACACTGAAATTACTAAGTGACACCTCATTCGGTAGAGTTAAACTACAGATAACCGAATAAGATAAAGCAGATTAACAACTAAGATAGATTAATTAATAAATAATCTATAAACAAGTCCATATAACATGTATCACCTATTTAAGGAATTAGCCAGTGAGATCGTTATAGGAAGTATTAATTAATTAGATCTTTTTTATTTTTAAATAACTAATTCAAACTTCAAATCAGGTCATGCTTCAATTAAAAGTGGTATCGCAAAAATTTAGCGTACTTAGCAAATTGAAGTTTGTAAGTGATTTTCATTAACCCCAATTGGTATAATATAGGTCCGATCTTGCTAAAAGGAGAAGCTTTTGATGTCGTAATTTAATTTATTTAAGTAAATAAATAAAACTTATAGACCGACTTGAATCAATTTTATTTTGTAAGAATAGAAATAAGGAATAATTTGATTCAACCAAGAACCATGTCACATCATTTCATAGATTAATTTATAAATAACTTATAGGGAGGAAGTTATTGTAGTTTTAACTTTTATTGTGATAATGATTAAAGGGTTAATTTATTAAAAGTGCAACGTACTGTAACACACTATTTATCAATTCAAGACCATTAAAAACTTCTAAAAGTTTTAACAAAGTTTAACACTGGAAGATACGGGATACAAATATATAAACCATCAAAAGACATATTCTTGTACCCACTTTTTACATATTAAACTTAACATAAGAGTTTCGGGGAATCATCAACCCGGATGTGATAAACTAAGCAAGTTAACAACCCAAAAGCATAAACTACTATATACCAAAAGATGACAATCCTTGCTTCCGAACCGAACAATCAACGATCAATTACTTGCTCTTTACCTTTATCCGCTTTTCCTGAAATGTTTGCCACTAAAATGATAAGCTACGAAGCTTAGTGAGTTTAAATGGATATCATGTTCCCCATGTCTTATATAAGTATATATACAAGGTATTCAAGGAATACAAGGAAGAATTCTAAACGAATTTACTATTGGGATATAAGATCACTAGGACGAAACAATGACAATTAACTTTCAATGGTTTATCAATCACATATCACATCAAACAAGCACAAAAGATTACTCAATATCATAATATGCACAACTTGTATAATATCCAAAGATCAATGTATAACACGCAAGACAGAAACATAAGGTTTGGCACCACAATCCGTGATCCTCCTCCCCGGATGTAGCCCAAACCCTCTACTCACCCCCTGCCTAACCACCCTCCTTCCCCGGGTCTGATGAGTAGGGAACAGCCCCTCCGGTTGTCTCACCCGGACCTCCATGGATTATTGACCAACCGGCGCCCGACTCAATCCACAATATACAAACATATCATTTCATGTAAAGAGCATTATACAATAAGGATCATAGCACAAATGATAGTACATATACGCATATAACACATAATTAACATATATCCAAGTAAACTCACAGTCTAATTCGATTATGTCAAACCGAATGCCAAAATGAAGAATTTGCTTCCACACCAACCAATGACCGGATAACACTCCCAAGGCTTTCAAGAAAGTCTTAAACAACACCTAGAGTTCACATAACAAGTTCCATAAGAATTGCACAACATCAATCTAACTAATCCTTTTTTTCTATCAAATCAACTTTAATTTCTCATTGTACAGCTTTGACTTGCAGGCCTGTTTTACCCATCTTAGACTCAAAATAATCATTTCATTTCTAAATATGAATTGTAGATCTTTCTCTTACCTTTCCAGGGCCTATTTATACATATTTTCAGGATTTTTCCTCAATTTTCTATGACCATTTCAAGACAGAAACAGCCTGTTGTCATAATTGAATTCAGCAGCAGGTTCCTGTAGAAAGTTTGATTTTTACCCATCTTAAGGCTAAAATTAGTTTATAAGGTTCAAATACAAAACACAATAGACTTTAATACCTTTCAAATGCCACTGGATTCACCCATAAATGATTTTTCTTTGATTATATACAATTATTCTAAAACAGGGCAGAAAACATGTTAATAAAAGCATACATTCATCAATGTTTCTACCTATCTTGCAATCCACTGATGTATCTAGCTAACTAACAAGATACCTAACATAATCTACTCACTATCATAAATAATCTCAAGATTTCAGCTCATCATCTTCAACATGCAACCTAATTTTATGTTTTCTTAAACTCAATTTGAATGCATTTTAGGAGAAAAAGGGAGTACGCCTTTGAATCTTCAATGATCTTGCAAGAATTCCTCCAATTTCTTGTTGAAACACCTAAGTGTGTGACATAGAGTTCTCTAGAGGTTTAGAGATGAAAGGGAAAGAAAAATGGAGTCAAAATTCGTGCATTTGGGGGCTTATAATAGCTCAAATTCGGGTTGGGTCGGGTTTGACCCGGTTTGTACCCATTTTGACCACTAAATACTAAAACTTACATAACTTTTCACTCGGAACTCCGTTTTTGATGAGGTTTTCGCCTACGCGTTCGTAACGAAATTATCTACAATCCTAAATATTAATATTCCAGAAAATATTTCCTCCTAATTAAGTGTCAAATAGCCATATAAGCCATACTTAAACATTTTAATCCTATATTAAGCATCTAAAGTAATTATTTAGGTAGATTGGATGTTATACGTACTGCCACCAAATGTTCTATGTATACAAGCTACCCATTTTATGTTCTGGGTATGCAACAAACCGGAAGAAACCGTTTTCATATCTTGACAAACTTGATTTTTACCTGTTGAAATATGCAATTTGGTGATTAGGCAACCACGTCACTCGCCAGCTAGACAATTTGTTGCCATGTGTGTATGGTTAATTCATCAAAAGTGCAACGTACTATCACAAAATGTTCCATGTATACAAGCTACCAATTTTATGTTATGGGTATGCAACAAACTGGAAGATTTTGTATCAATGTATGTAAAATGATGTTATTTCATCAAATCTATAAAAACCCACTTTTACCTTCTTGTCTTTTTTCCCGACCAAGAACATAAAATGGGTTCACCGTAGGTGAAGTTGGTGTGGGAAGAAATTAGCAGGACGGTGGGGATGATAACAACGAAATAAAACGACGAATCTCGACGATATTTGTGTTCAACAACATCACCGCCGGTCTACCTCCACCATTACCCGAAAAAACCTGCAATATTTGACCGGAATTTGCTGGTGTTCGAAAATTCAGTGTGGGTTTTTATAGTTTGAGTGATATATATTATGTATGAATTGATCAATTACCTTCACCCACAATCTCAATTCCGGTCCGAAATAAATGATAAATGTAAGGAGAGGAAGAAGAACATGAAAATCTTATTATTAAATGTTATTAAAAGTTATTAAAAGTATGTCAAGATATAGAAACGGTTTCTTCTAGTTTGTTGCATACCCAGAACAAAAAATGGGTAGCTTGTATATATGGAACATTTGGTGGCCGATACATTGCACTTTTGATGAATTAACCCTTAAAGAAAAAGCCACATAATCAATGTTACCTGCTGTTCCGGTAACAGGTTACCATGTTACATATATCGATACAATATCTTCCGGTTTGTTGCATGCCTAGAACATAAAATGGGTAGATTGTATACATGGAACATTTGGTGGCAATACGTTGCATTTTTGATGAATTAACCCATGATTGAAATAAATATTTTAATTTTTAATTTCAACATATTTATATATATATTTTTTAAATAATATCAAAATTATTGAAACTTTATTTTTTATAATATAAGATTGATTTAAAAAAAATATATATATATATTTTTTCAAAAAATCTTTTTATCGTATATTAAAGAGCATATGTTTCTAATAATTTTGATATAATTTTTTTTATCAAAAAAATTAGTTAATCTTAAAATTGAAAATAAAAAAAGTTTAATCTTACAATTACTATCATATAAAACTAAACTATTTGAATTTTTCTCATATCATATATCATCCTCTAAAAATATAAAATATTGTATTCAGTATATATTTTTAACAACATTCATATATAAGACTTTAATAATAAATTATAAAGTACTCCACTTTAGACAATTCACAAGATGCAGAAGAGATAGGCACGATTGAAATAGAGCTATATAAGTGCTCACATGAATGATTTACAATGAATATAGTTTAGTTGATTTAGGAGACGTGGCTATTTGAAATTATTTCAGGTTCAATTCACCAACAATAAGAATAAATTTAATTTATTAAAAATATCTTTTGGTGTTGTTGGATTAGTTAGTTGGACACCATCTGAACAGACTGCTATATGAGCTTGATTTACCTCTCACGTGATGGGCTTAAGGGAGTCTGATATTGACCAGTTGGGATTATCATATTTCAACCTTTATTTTATTTTTTTGACAATGAATTTAAAGCATATTTCAGTATGATATATATGGGTTACACACAAGATATACGAACTTGCCTCTACATATTTTGTATGCACAACTTGCCTCTATTTGGTCTCCTTGTTTCAATTAGTCCAGCAAACTTAGTCTCATTCTCTCTGTTGGTGTTTTCTAATAGTACTTGCTTTTTGTTATTCGTCGAAAAAATAAAAGAAACAAAAACTTGCCAAACAAAGATAAATTAATATAGCCGAGCTGGTTCTTTGAGTTATTTTTGTGAAATGGTTTTAATGGTTCTAAAGATCTAGCGACTTATATAAAAATCTTCCTTAGCATTGAAAACACGTTTTCAATATAGTAAACAGATAAAACTGCGAAAAACAAACAACCCTTTGAAGAAAGAATTGCGTGATATTATTATCAAATTGAAACTTTTTGATACATTAATCTTAAAAATTGAGTAGTATCTCTCCACACACACACAAATATGTATTATTATATGTTTTTATATATAATAGTTCGATATCATAAAATAAACTTTAAAATAAATTAATAAATAAAATAAATTCTTAAATATTAAATGGTAAGCTGAAAAAATAAAGAAGTCTAAGGGTTATTAAATATCACCACAGGTAAATATATGAAATATGACTTTGTTTATAATGAAAATGTTACATTAACACCTTTAGTTTATAATATTTCGTGACAAATGAGGTAAACTTATTTCTTTTTGTTTAGGAATTTATATATGACAAAAGAATTCTATAACGAATTAATATCGGATATTTGTTTGTAAATGTAGAATTTACGTTGCTTTAAATGAGAGATGATTAAACCCCAAACGAAAATTGATTGCCAAAAAAGCTTTTTTTCATTTTCATTTTCTAGTATTTATTAGCAAAAGCACCCTCTAATTCTCACTTTTACAACTCCTTTTGTTCTCCACTTTGTTATTAAAAACCAAACCTCTATTTTTATTAGCGACATTCTTTAACAATTCTTAAACTCTTTCTCTCTTCTAAAGAGAGATTTAACTTCATGGACTTCAACAAATGGTTAAATGAGTCAAGAGTGACTATAGGAATGTTGTTGGTGCAAGTTTTTGCTACAGGATTGCAACTTTTGTCTAAAACGGTACTTAGTGAAGGTACATTTGTGTTTGCTTTAATGGTGTATCGTCAACTTGTTGGTGGAGCATGCATTGCCCCTATTGCACTATATCTTGAGAGGTATAAATACCATTTTTAACTTTTCATATATTTTACGTTCTTAAAAACTAGTTACTATATATTATTCAATTATTTATACTGTAAATAATGATGTGTTACAGAGGGACAATCAAGAAGCTGACTTGGTCTGTTTGGTGTTGGTTGTTCATTGTCGCATTAACTGGGTACAATTTTATACTTTTAATAGATTCTCATGTGTTGCGCTTCTGGTGCACACAATACTTGCCGCTTATGCTAAAATTAATAATAAAGTAATGAGTTTTACCGTTAAATATGACATATGTTAAGTCTTTGCATCACATCAGATATGTGTTGCTAACGACATATATCTTGGAATTTTCTACTTTTAAAGCAGGTTTAGTTTGGTACTCCAATTAAATTAATCCACTCTTTTTAATTACCACCTATCAAATAAATTGGTGATTAAGGGGTTCTTTTACCTAATTTTGCAAAATCATATTTTCAAACTCCATATGGAATTACGATTTGTTTGTAAGAAATCATTATGCTTACTTTTTGTATGTTTTGTCAAACAACATTTTCTAATTATTTATATGTCGCATCGACAAAATTCTCATTTAAAACTGATCATTTTAATGCAATTCAGCCACTCACTAAGCATTACCAAATGGACCTATGATATGATATAGCCTCTTTGATTTTGACCAAAATATCAGTGAACGTTGGAAATAGTTTGCAGAATTTAATTGTTGACAATTTTAAGAGTTATTAACTCACAATTTAGGTGTAACGATTGTATTAATGTGCATTAAATTTTAGTTCATAACATAATAATATATATTTCTAGTATTATTTAAAACTTTGAACTTCAGTAAATTATTGGATGCCGACTTTTAACATTGGATTTTGTCTTATATGGGAAAAAAGAGTTATTTAATTATTTAAAGCCAAATATCATATATCGTCACATACTCGCATTATTTTATACAAGTTAGTACAAGACTACAAGGCATGCATATATGAAATTATATTTCTTATATGTTATTTTGTATACTGATCGATATACACCTAACTTGTTTACGTTACAATATATATATATATATGCATGTCAAATGTGCGACCTATAAATTTATTTAAGTTCTTTGTGTGTATATATTCACCGAAAGATGATACGTTCATTTGTTGTTACATGTAGTTGTCATGTTATAATCATTTTTTCCATGTATAGAGGTATTACAAAATAACTTATGTATAACCAGAAAAGCTCATGGTTTAGGAATTAATGAAACAAACACCAATCACATCAAAATTACTTGAAAAATTTGTAATATACACGTACCTCTATATATATATATATATATATATTAGTAGGGTACTCGTGTTATGCAATGAAAATAAGTATAAAATATAGTAGTTGTTCGTCACATGCAATTTTTTGAAAAATATAGAATTGATACACTCAATACGAATATATTCCTTAGTTTTCATGTTAATTTTAGACAAATGTAACTTTGTTCTTATAAAATATTTGATAATTCAGACTGTGATAGAAAATTTACAAATTGTCATCTTTTCATATTTTATCTAAAGCGAAAGAACAATGAATTCATATTTATTATATCAAAATTAAAGTACAAAATATTCATTACATATAAAAGGTATTTAATGCAAAACTAATTTATATGTATAACGTTATATATTATCATTCATTTTTTAAAATAATACTTGAATTTTTGTCTGATGAAAAAATAAGTACATTCATGTGTTAAATAAGCAGTTATATGCATGATAACTTAAAGCCTTTAATTAAATAGTTGGTGAAACAAATTAACACAGTTAGGCTATGGTATATTTTGACTAAATTTCCAAATTTTGAATTTTAAATTTTAAGAAAGAAAATCTGATATATATCCTATAGAAGTATAAAATATTGCTATATAATTTACTATGTAAACAAAAATGTCACACAATAAATTCTTAAATTCTTTAATTAATTAATTGAAAAAAATATTTGACTACTAACTAATCTATTTTATATATGATAAAAGCATATATGTCAATCATACTTAAACACTAATTAGAAAACAATATTAAACTATCAAACCTAAATCAATCAGAATCTATAAAAAATATTACTCAAACACTAATTCGAAAATAATATTACACTATTAAACCTAAATATATAATAATCTATAAATATAAATATAGAAATAAGTTTGAAAATCACCAATAACATATAAGCTAGATATAATTGATGTGCATCACATAAATTCCCATTCTTTCAGTATGTGAACTGAGATTAGATAGTAGTAGTAATTATAACGAGTAGTTCATAACGAATATATATATATGTGTATATACATATATTAAAAAAAAATTAAGCTTCTACAATATAGAGAGAAAAGTCTTCTTTCTAACAACATGTATGTTCATTTGCAAGTTAACTTTAATTAATTGTCATTATTATAAAAACTTTAAATTCTAACAACCGGGATATTAACTCTAGAATGTAGATGAAAATTGAAACATATCTGTTGTGTACGTTTTTTTTCACATGAATCAATGTTACTTTATATACTTATAAATAATAAATAAATCATAATCGATACCTAAATTTTCATTAATAATTTTGTATGTTTCAATCATATAGAATTAAAAAACTTTTTTAACCAGAAACGAAATATAGCTTTAATTACAATTCAATTTCACACCAGATGGCATAAATATATGAGTGGTTAAGATCACATCTGTACTAAAACTTAAAGCCTTAAGATTTGAGTATTAGTACATTATAATGTAGGATGGAAGTATACATGTATATAAAATAAATAGAGGTAAGAAAATATTATATTAACATATATAGGTAACAAAATCAATAGATTCACTTTCATATGTCTCAAATGTGCACGAATGCACATTTTTACAGTTCTTAATTATCTTTGTAAGTGTTTATATTGAATATAGTGTCAAAGTAGACTTTTAGCGCTCTGTCAGTCTTCTTTACTTGAAGGAGAAGATCATGATACCTTACCGACTCAAAATTGCCAGACATTTACTCATGCTTTTATTCGATCACTAAATACATGATCAAAAGTGTAAGTTTTGCGTGTGAAGCTATTGAGCTATTGAGCTGAGCGCACTCCAGCGTTTGCTGAGGTGGTGAAGTGGAGCTCGAGCAATGTCAAGATCAAGTTCGCCTTGAATCACTTGCAACCCAAAATCTCCTAATGTAACTTTGAAAATTAGTTAGTTAATAATTCATGGTACTTGCAGTGTATCAATGGCCACCGGTTTCTTTTATTTTGGGCTGCGAGACACCACAGCCACATATGCTACCAATTTCCTTAATCTCATTCCCATCGCCACATTCATCCTCTCCACTCTTCTAAGGTATGTATCTACTATCCAATTACTTTCACATATTCAATACGATCACTTTTTATATACAATAACTAATAATACGTGATGCATGATTTTGATTTTTGTAATCATTCTATAAATCAATAAATCAATTACTAGGATTGAGAAATTAGCACTAGACACCAGGGCTGGAAAAGTCAAGACCACCGGTGCACTGTTATGTCTTAGTGGAGCACTTATTGTTGGTCTCTACAAGGGGAACCTTCTTCACCTAGGTCATCACCATCATCAAACAATTCATATCATCGTTAACAAGACTAAACCAAGTAGGGTTCAAGGAACTTTATTTCTCACTGGTAGCGTTTTATCCTATGGTGTCTGGTTTATCTTGCAGGTGGGTAAACATATATGATTAATTAAAATATGGATGCGAGTCGCATTTATTTATGTAACTAATATATATGGATTTGTGTGACATTAGACTAAGTTGAACAAAGCATTTCCATACAAGTATTCTTGTACAACAATGGTATGCATCATCGCTTCGATACAACAGCTGATCATAGGTCTATTCATTGATCGATCAAAGAGGAGTTGGAAGTTAGGGTGGAATTTGCAGTTGCTTACCATTGTTTACTCGGTATGATCATTTAAGTTAATTCACAATACGTACATGAATACATCATAAGGGGCCAAATCTTGTAAAACAAACCTTGAAGTAAAATAAGACATAAGATAGAAGTGACACTTGACACTTGACACTTTTTGCATAACCATGCATAAAAAGAGCGATGTGCAAATATTTCCGAACATTGTCTTATTTGTTTTACATTAAAGTTTGTTTTACAATAATCAACCCCCATATATAGTAATATAGTAATATACTAATATATGTATGTATATATATTAACAAGAGTCCTTACATTTAACTAATTATACTCACTGGCAGGGGATATTGGCAACGGCTGCAACTTTCTGCTTGATCGCGTGGGCAGTTGCGAAAAAGGGTCCTACGTATCCATCCATGTTCAATCCGTTGGCGGTCATTCTTGTGGCCATAACTGAAGCTCTTATTCTGGGGCAAGATATAAGTGTTGGAAGCTTGTTAGGGATGTGTGTGATCATAGCAGGGTTGTATCTGTTTTTATGGGGAAAGAACGCGGAGATTAGAAACTGTATCATACATGGCTCAACAGCAAAAGGAAGGGAAGTCGAGCTAGAGGGATGATCGCAGTGGTGCCAACTCATATTTATATCGGATTAGCCGATATTAAAAAATAAAGACTTGCTATGTGTTACAACGGATCATCTAGATTTCAAGTATTTGGTTAAGTATGCAACTTAAACCATTATAAAAAATTATTATTATTAATATCTCACTTAGCTTTTGACATTCTTCACACCATTGCACTAGAAAATACATGATAAAAATAGATATAAGATCTTCTCCAATTGAAGGTTATTAAAAAGTTTTTTTTATTACAAAAAGCTTTTAAAAACGTTGAGCTAAAAGTTTTTTTACCAGCAGATTGTTAAGACCGCTCTATCATCCTCACAATTTTAGATGATGCGAACAAAACATTAAAAAATTTACCCTTGGAGTTTTATTTGTAAACTACTAAACCATACTATAAGTCTATAACAAGCTGATAAACGTTTCTGCTAAAATAAGCATAAAGACGATTGTATCCAAAAACTTGAAAAAATTTGTGGATTGTAAGTGCGCACTTACAATAAGCAACCGCAAATCCATATCTCTGCAAGACATTTCGTCAAACACCTTTTGGGCATCCCCCAATTGAAATGAACATGCATCATACTCAAATCCTAAATTAGAGTTTTAACCAACAAATTAGTTAAGGTATATGACATTTGTCCTAATAAGGGTTGTGGTCTGTTACAACCTCTATTTGCCAAATTTGGTGGGCCATGCATGTTTCTAGTTTTCCATTTCATAAGAAAAACGCTAGTGAAATATGATTCAGATGGAAGGCAACAGTAGTCCAATAAGAACATGTTTTTAGCAACATACCTTAAAAAATAATATGCACAGCACGCACAGTGGCTTATTTGTTGTAATTTTTTTATGTAAATCTTGGTTTTAAATAACCTTTAAAAATAATAACATTGTTTATACATAAAATATTGAAATGCACAACAGCACAGAGCATATTTACTAACCTATTATAATGATGTCAGTCAATCAAAGTAGTTAGATTTAATGCATTGTAAGAGTTCTGTATGATAAAGTTGAATGTTGATGTGGCATATAGAGTATGGATGCATTATATACATGTGATTGTCATTTATATCTTCGAATCCTAAAAATGGCTGAAAGGTTTCCCATGCTTCAAAGTTATTATCACATTTTATAGATTGAACAGAAAAAAATGCATTCATCCCATTCATCGAAGCTTCATATTTTACTGGTGTTTTACCGTATTTTGCAGTTGATGGAGTCGAATCATCCGTAATCCACGATATTCTCATTCTAGCATTACCTGCCAAGATATATGTACCTAAAGTTAAATTAAATTAATTAGTCTTCCATTATATATATATATATATATATTTCTAGAAGGACAAACCTACAATCTGTACAGTACCTGTGGAAACGACGTTTTACTATGATCATGAGATTATGATACAACAAGTGAACTTTCTGCGGGAGGCCAGACGTAGTTCTAGGCACGCGCTGAGTCCTAAGCATACGATGAAAATAGTGAAAACATGATACAATGGTTTTCGGACGACATTCTTGGCTATTTTAGGAGTTTTGTGTTTGGGTGTGTGTGTTTTTGGGGTAGAAACCAGACAGGACCCAAAACGTTGATATTAATAAAAACATAAATTTGAGTAAGTTACTGTATGACTGAGGAAGTTATAAAGTAGGGACAATGAGGATATAAATATATAAGTAATTATTTATTCTCTTATATATGAAAGTCAAACGTTGTTTCAGGTGAGATGGAAGGTAAAAAAGCACATTAAAGTAATTTGGTTAAAGATGATACGTAATTGATTGGAATAAGTTATTCATATATACTTTATCGTGTAAAAATCATAACCTACATTGTTAGGTATCGAATATATGCTCGGTGTTTTTATTTGTTTTTAGCAAGTTCAAGTCATTAAAATCAAGATGATAAAATGTATTGGTGGGATGGATAAATGGGTTTTAACTTAAACGGGTAATTAAACATGCATTGAGGGAGAAAATATGTCGGAACACGTTATGTTATAATCGTACAGCTTTGAATAACGAATATATATATATATTAGATTTAAATCGTGCGATGCACGACAATTTAACTTAAACAATTTTTATATTCATAACTTTTATAGGTTTAATAGTTTAATATTATTTTTTAATTAGTGTTTGAGTAGGATTTATAGATTTTTTAATTAATTATTATTATTCTATTTAAATATTATCTAACTTTATCTAAATTTATTTTTTAATTTATCTTTTAAATTTATATAATTATTTATTTTTAAATTATGAAAAACCACCACGTGTCATTTCGCATATGTGACAAAATATGAAGCAACATTTTATTCTCCTTTAATATATATATAAAATATATATATATATATAAATATAGATAGATATCTAATAAATTTATTTAAGATAAGATACACCTAATCGATTTAGTACTTGACAAATGTATCACGTAGTATAACCTTGTTCGTCTTATTCATTCTATTGAATTTAACACAGATCAATTATCTTCTTTTTTGGTTGATTTTAAGTCGATTTAATATTATGTCCGTATATCATTCTTCAACAGTGTTTATTAGTTTTTCTTTAGTGTTTATAATAAAAATAATAACTTAATTTATAAGTCAATTAATTAATAAGTAATTATTAAAATATGATATTGAAATAATAATCCATCTAATTTTTACGATATGACCTTATTAAAGATTTCACGCATTCAAATATATTTGGAGTGATAATTAGCTCGTATTACCTAATTGACACATTAGACTGTTTAGTTTTCTATTCATTTGTTCTAATTTAACTTCCATTTTAATTTTAATATATAAATATAATATAATAGCTCAAAAATTAACAAAAAAAACGTTACCAAGAAGTTGACGCGTGAATAGACGGTGGATGGATCACGTGATGAGCGGGCAGGCACGTGGGCATGGTCCGTCACGACAATGTAAAGTTTTCAATTTAGGGGAAGGTCTTTTCTAGTGTCCTAATTTGGAATCCTTAAGTATATTGTGTTTTTAGAAATTTGGCATTATGTCACACGGGTGGTTAACATGCTGTTTTTTGTTCGACCACCATAACTTGATGGTTATCTGTAATTTTGTATGCTTTCTCAAAAGTTATGTTTACTAAAACGTACGGCAAGTTAATCAATATAGGACGTTGTTTCAAAACGGCCTACATGACTCATACAGGGCCAACCATAATTACCCGTTTATTTTTGCATGTTTATAACAATTTTTTTTAATGTTAATAAATTGTTTTATATGTACTTGAACATTTTATCGTACAGGGCCAACTTTGTAATGTCCAATAATGCCCTCTAAAATCATTAGTGGTCCTATGATTTCATAAGAGTACTAGATATTCAAGATATGTGTATTATTAGCAATCATCAACATGAACAATGGCAACTCCTTTATTATTCCATTTCCTAACGTAGCATTTGAATTTCAAATTTTACAATGACCAAAAACGAAACGACGACTTGAGGTCCCTTGAGACTGGGACCTGGGATACGGCTACGCTAAGCAGTGGAAAGAACACAAAACAAGCAAAAGAAATAATACATAAAAAAGAACCCTATATATAAATTTGGTTCAATGACGATTTAAGAGTTAAAAACACCGCTCGCCATCCAGCTTGTGTTGGGTGCACCGTGTCCCAAAAGAACGTGGAATCAGTGTTATTACAAATAGTATACAATGGCTTTCCATTTTCATCTACACTTCCACAATTGGCGTCGCTTTTGGTAGCCACACAACACGACTTTAATGGAGTATTAAACTTCGAGTTACCTGATATAAAAAATGTAGATCAAATGAATTGAATGGAAATAACAAAGCTTTCCTTAATTTCGTTAACTGCTGCAAAAACTTTGGATAGAAGAGCACAAAGTTCGCTGCAAATAAATCTTTTTTTGAAGGAAATTATTAAATTATATTATATACATTAATAACGACCCTAAAACTGAATTCCAAACAAAACTACCCAAGAAACTACAAAGATCATAACGTTTGGTCAAATATGTTAATCTTAGAAAAGTTTCTTAAGCCCATTTCTAAAAATGTCTGATCCTTAACTTGAAAAAGTTTACTATTTGGGCCTAGGAGTAGAACTGGTCCCAAATTCCCAATCCCTTTTTCTTAAATTGTTTTGTTAAAAACATAGAATTATATTATATCTATTATGTGTGGAATTACAAATTTTATGAAATATAAAAAGTTGTGCTCAATGATAAAATATTACTTCTAAAAGTCTATATCAATATCAAAAATTGAACTTACAAACAAGACTAGATAGTATACAAAATAAGAAAAATGCTATGGAGGCTAATGGGTCTTGTAGATCGGGCTTTGCCTGGGAGAAAGATTTAGTCCAAGATCATTGGGCTTTTAGATCACAAAAGGGACCCGGGTTTTTTAGACGGGCTAACAACAAATTGTGCATCTTTGGTAGATAAAGTATGATTATAGTAGAAAGCTAATACCTGTAATATCTCCTTTGTTTTTCAGCACTGTATTGAAGGCGCTATAAAGATCAAGCATGAGAAAACTAGAATTTTTGGTATCACTATTCAGTTTTGACACGTCCTGCTGCAAGAATTTGTTGTGGATACCGACTGCCAAATTTTGGGAATCGTTGCATTCTTGGTACGAAGTTAAGATTGTGCTTTGAGGCAGGCACCCTAAAGGCTGTAACATATTCACCAACACTCGTCGTATGCCTAAATCGTGGATTGCCTTCAAGTTTATTGCCATTTGATTTACAACACTTGCAATGAATACAGGCAGACCCTACAAGTACAACACTTTCCAAAATGAAAACAATGCAACTTAAAACTACTAAATTATTTGGTTTCAAAAAACCAAAAACAAAGGTTTATTAAAGTCAATTAGTTTTAAACCACATTTTCGATATATAGTAATATGAGCCACATTAATGCCTTTAAATACCATGCCCTATGCTAAAACCAAAAGTGTCACTTTATGTATTGGGCATATATGTCATGAAGTGGTTGAACTATCTGCATTAAAGGAAGTACGGTTTACCAGCTCGGAGCCACCAGAAGAAGTGTAAGCCCCATAATCATTGCCAGATACGGTAACAAGAGCCAAAGATGACTCCAAATCACGTTTTGTATATACCGAGTCGTTCAAAAGTCCCCTGAGAAACTCAATCTGAGAGGTCATGTTTGGCTGCAAATTCCCCGTGTCAAATACCCCTGTCCCACCAAAAGCAAAGTTCATTCCGTACTTCAATTTTTCCTTTCCGAATTTCCTCATTTGATATGGCAATGGAGACTTCAATCCCATAAACTTGGCTGCAAATTCATAGCATTTTATTAGATATTAAATTATTACCCATGTCATATGACTCGCAAATTTGCCTTAAGTAAGAATCACACTAACTTAATTAAATCATATTTTTTGAAAGTTACTACCTTATTGACAAATTTGATGTTTTTTTTTAAGGTTAACTCATTATAGTCTACAAGAAATATTAACAAGTTGAAAAGGTCAGAAAGTTGATACCTATTTAGCTGAAGTACATGTGGATAGTACTTATATTGTATTTTAAGGATGTTTCTTAGACGATAAATGAATAATGATTCTTAGCATAGATGGTGGAAGACACTACGATAACAGATTAAAAGTTAGATTGATCAAAAAGAGGTGGGAAAACTTAAGGCTGACACAGGGCATTGTGACACTAAATTTTTTATACATACTCACAAAAGCAAGCTTTTCTACTTTTTCTTTTTCTTTTTTTATGGGTATAAAGATTCACCAGTCCTTACATGCAGTGGGTACTTGTACCACATGCATTGAGCAAGTGCTAATTTTTATAATGAATTATTTATTTTTTATTCACACAAAAAAGTAAATAATTGGGATTCAGGCTTTATGACTTATTAACTTAATCAATAAGTAATAGTTACACTTTAGTCCTTCATATTTAAAGGAATGTCTACTTTAGACGCTCAACTGTCTGAGTGAACTGCCCATGGTGATATGCTATATGTTGGTTGATCTTTTTGCCTTTCGGATGTCCTACATACCCTTTTGTGCACACAACGCAGTTGGGTATTTGCGGACAATAAGAAAGCAAACATTTTTTATGTGAGTGTTAGGCGTGGTTCATTAATAGAATAGTCGTTATTTATTTAACTATGAATTTTAAACTTTTCATGTGACTATAAACGTGAAAAGACTTAAATGCCCCTACTATTATGTCTGTAATTACACCAAATTTCAGAATTTCAGTTAACCTAAAGGCCGAGGAAAGAAAAATAGAAACACTTTTCAAATTCAAGTGTTCTTTGAAACCACAATACAAGTTAAAGGGGGTAAAATGTAAATTATCAAAAGTGTGGGCATGTGGAAACGATGGATTGCATGATATAGGATGACGACGTTAAAGAGTAAAAGCTAAAGAGTAAAGACCGATACAATTTTTTAAATGATCATAAAAGATTCAAGAAAATATGTGGTAATTTACTAATGTGCCATTTTGAAAAAAGATAGGTGGCATCTCCCACAACATAGCAATTATTAGCAACATAACATGGATCACTAAGGATAAAAAGGTCATAACAGATGATATTAATGTTAAATATATGGAGAAAGAAAAAAAGAAAAGTGAAAGCAGAAACAAAAAAGTGGGGCATGGAAATGAAATTAGCCTACTCACTCTTCCACTTTATAGATGTACTTCAATTGTAATTACTCAATAAAGGCATAATATCACACTACTCTTTAAAAAGGTCAAATTCATATTTCCATTCTTAATAATATAATATTATTATTTTAGATGGGCATGTCGATTTTTTATTTAATAAATGAAAAATAAATTGTTTGACTATGATTATGTAGAAACTTTATGATACAGACATAATTTTCACGATGTTAGAGAATAAATTAAATGAGAATGTTTTGTTTTATTTAATAAATACGTATACATATCAAAGTAGCATAGCATTATAGCCAAAAGGGAGTATAGGGTTCTTTTGTGTGTCGAAAATTGAATGGTTAGACATGTGTGATTAGCACATATGTATTATCATGTATGGTGTATTTTGTAAAATGAAATAACAAATTATTATTCTTTTTACAAAATATTTTTTATAAGTGTCAGAAGATGTTACTTCTAAAAATTTGCAAAGCAGATTATACTTGTATTTATATTTATACTAATATCTATCCAATTAATTTAATTATGCATACCAAAAAGGCAAGTTTAAACTCACTTTTGTTTTTAAAAGATATATATATTTGATCTTAATAATAAAATAACTATGAACTATATACATAATTTATCAAATTTAAATAAAGTTATGTGACAGTTCAATTTCGGTTTGTATTACACACACATATATTATATTATGTATATATATATTTAAAAGGTCCTTATATAAGCTACTTTCATAATAATCCGTAGTACTATTTCATTCTTAAATTTGATTTTAGCTATATATTAGAAAATCATATAGCTGCAATTTAAAAACGCAATAATAGTAAAATAAAAAATAAATAAAATCATATGTAAAAGATATTTTTGGAGAAGCATGAGCCAATTAAAACCTAGGTAGTAAGAGAAGTCAAAAACAGATAATTGTAGCACTAAAAGATACTTTTATTAAATTTTATTCTTAATTAATTAAAGTATAAGATTAAGAAAAGGGTGACTTAACATTACTTAAAAAAAGCGACAAAACCAATACTTTTTGCGTCTTACAATAAATTTCACGAAATTTAAGATCAGTAGTACTATTATATGGAGTTAGAAACTTGGCACTCCTTAATGATATAGATAGTTAATAAATTAAGTTATAACTATTTAGACGATATTAAATGATAATGACAGTCTTTAGAGCTACTATTGACGATGATGAATTCAATATATAAACATTTTTTACTTTATAATTAGATGTCTTTATCATTAATACTTTTACGATTACAAGTATCACTATAAATTTGACTGTTATTGATAATATACTCGTGTTAATTAATGACAGTCTTTGCATTGTGTTTAACAAGTAAATATAAGTAAGCGTAAATGAAGCAAAATAAATAATTATTATGATGTTTTTTATATACATTAAAATTGTGATACCTTATGATTAGATTTTTTAATAATTAATAATTTGGTAACATAGTGTACTCCAATATCTAATAAATTAATGATTTAAATTTACAAGACACGTGGAATGATTTGGGAAATGAGTTTAAGAGTGAAGAATATTTAGCATTGGTGTACGGAACATACCGAGATAATCGGTGAGAACACGGCCATCTGAATATCTACCAGCAGGCTTTCCGGGAAAAGTTAGACCATAAGGTGTTTTCCACGAATTCGCAAGCGCCTTCGGGTTGTTTCCGGTGTCGGAATACGAATCACCGAATACAAATAGTTTCGTTGGTTGAAACCCGCCAATCAAATGATGGTTCGGGTCGTTTGCCCATACCGTTTCACCTGTACACAAAGTTCATAATTTAGTATATTTTACGGGGTTTCTTGAATTGCTTATTTATTATTTATCTGCGTATTGCTAATTTAGTACACATAACAAATTCAAGCGCTCTTAGAAAAACTGTTCATTTTAGAAAGAGTAAGGATTTAGAAATAAGACATCGACGTACAGTCACTTTATAAACAGGTAAACGTTTCAAAATAAATAATCAAGGACAAACATAATACAACATAATGGAGTAGATGAAATTAATGTTTAAAGAACAAAATAGTAGAATGAAAATGTGATATAAAAAGTTACCAGCGATGATGAAGAGAAAAAGTAGGTAGAAGATGTAAGAGGGGAGACCGTAGAGTTCCATAAATGAATGTGTGTGTGTGTGTGTGTTTTCCGAACAGAATCTGACCAAGTATATCTTATATGCAGGGGACGACTGGGCGCGGGCTTTTGCTTATTTTCTATTTGGATCCTCTAGGTTTTGCACAAATTTCCTTTTGCCCCCTGACATGTAGAAGGACAAACATTTTTCAGTGAGGTGGCTATATAAGTAACTTAAATTGTTCAGATTTGTGATACAAATAATAAATATAGAGATAGATACGCTTTTAACTGATTTATAATTTTTAAAGTTTAATTAAGGTTGTAACGGAAAAATCATAACTAAATGCTTTTTATTATTGTGTGGTGTAAGATACATTGATGGAAATTGATGTGAACAATCCATAAAAAACACTTCATTCGTTCACTAAAAAATAAAAAATAAAAAAACGTAAGTATGGTACCAAAACTGCATATTGTAGATTAGCTGGAGGCTTATTTGGTCCTTTTGATTCTGATGGCTACCGCCAAGTAGTAGGCACTTGGCAGTAGCACCTCATTGACCACTGACATCAAATTGTTCATACTTTCACCTAAATGTGAAACCGAGTTTCCTCCAATTTACGTATGTCCAATTAAATAACAAATTTTGGTTTTGTAGTTTTTATGTAACAAAAAACCGCCCACAAATGGTTAATAGACAACGGAGAAAACCAAGTTGCATGTACTTATTGATTGTAACATGTGCAATTTACATTGTAAAAGACTTATTGTCTACATATGTCATATGTCACTATGGATAGGGCTAAGCTCATGTTAGATGCTTTTTTAGAAAGTTTGAACCAAAATAACCATGATTAGGTCATATAAATTAGGGGTGAGCAAAAACCGAACCAAAAACTGAAAAACTGAAAAAAAATCGAAAAATTCAAACCGAAAAAACCGAACCAATTCAAAAATCGAACGGTTTGGTTTTCGAATTTCTAAAAACCGAACCATTCAGTTTGGTTATGGTTTTTGGTCTAAAAACCAACCAAAAAAACCGAACCGAACCGAACTTTTAAAATATCATATATATATATAAATACATATATGCAAATATGTATACAACATGTATATGCATGTATGTATATTTAACTATTTAAAGTAAAATTTTGGACTCATTTATAATATATATAGAATATATGTGGATAATATATACAAATATATGCATATAAAATGTATATTTATAAAAGTATTTGACAAATAAGCTTAATTGGAAAAACCAAAAAACCGAAAAAAACCGAATGAAACTGAAACCGAAATAACCGAACGGTTTGGTTTTTAAAAATCCAAAAATCGAAATTTCGGTTTGGTTTTCGGTTTTAGCCAAAAACCGAACCGAACCGACCCATGCTCACCCCTAATATAAATAGAAGGTTGATAAGTTTGATTAGTAAAGATGTAAAATTTTGAATGAAGCGAGAGACAATTATTCTTTTTATATATTTATATATAAACTCGTAAATATATTATTATATATTATCTATTTATTTTTTATCAAATGGTCTTTGTCCTAGCGGTATAAAAGAAGACTATCAATCGAGAAGTTGTGGGTTTAAGCCTCTCTTAAAGCACTGAGTTTATATATTCGTGATGGTTGTATATATCATGTGTTAAATTGTAGGTTTTGCCTTTCTAATGAATATGTATATATATATATCACTTTCTTTCATATTAAGTGTACAATATTGTTATGTGATTCACATAAGTGAATATTATAATTAAAAATATTATTTATCTACTTCTCTAAGACTATTTACAATCGTGACTGACTGTCATGTACAATTGGTCGCCACGTCAGTATAACTGATCACGACTGAAAAACTGTCTGCAAGCGTGATAGACTACAACTGAAATTCGAGTCACAGTTTTCTTTAATTATCATTTTTCTTAAAAAAGACATAATAATATTATAATAACAATAATACATTTAGTTAAATTAAAACCATTATATTGTATAATTTAAAATACTTAATATAAATTTTAACAAAGTATTTAATATTTGTTTGTATTATTTACTTATTGGGTTAATCTCAAGTTTTAAAAGTTATTTTGAGTAGCTGAAAAAATAGAAGGTCACATTTATTTTTAAGATAAAAAGTGGGGTTCATTTCTTCTTTTTTTACCCGGTTTATTCTTTTTATCTGGTGCACCATTTCTCCTTCTCTCTTTTTTTATAAAAAAAAAAAACTTAAGAAGAAAAAAGGAAACAGAATGTAAGCCCTGCGTTTTCTCCATTTTACTCCCCATCACGCAGTTAATGACAACCCACCACGGGGGAATCAAAGTGGTGACGATAGGGATGTTTATGGTCCCGTTTGGGCGGTTTGAGGATGAAATTTCAACAAAACGGGTAAATACGGTTGGACATTTTCTCAAATCAAATCGCCCAATTTGATATGTCAAACCAAACCAATAAAAACAATTGAAACCGGTTTGGTTGGAGGGGGGGGGGGGGAATAGAAATGTCTCTTACATTACCCATAATATGTGGAACTATCGTTAATTTCTTCATGCTACTTCCAAGTTCGATCAACTTGAATTTGGGGTTGATTTGAAGGCGTGAACCAATTATTTTTTTGTATTTAATTTTTAATAAAAATTATGTTAACTAACATTCAAGTTACATAGTACGAGTAATAGTTCGATTGTTATTATCTTACTAGTTTTTTAAAGATATAACTACATAATATAATATAAGTAAAAACAAGATCACCAATATCATTCAATAAAAATTAACTTTCATAACAATGTTACAAAGTCGGAATTACTATTAGTTGCATAACTGGTCTAGTTGTTTGTATAATTTGAACAATTTGAATACCATATAAGAAATGAATATGGAATTAGTTTGTTAAAGACATACTCAATTTTTTAAATTAAACATATACACCTAACGATTTAAATGATGATCGGTTTGAGCCTTGAAATTGCAAAGAACCATATATGATGGTTTGGAAAAATCCAAATCATTAAACCAATTATAAAAAATAATCCCGGTCATATTAATTAAATTAATTCAATTTGACTAGTTTTAACGATTTCGATCAAAATCATGAGAAGTCTTAGGTGACGGATCATCATCCCAGAGTCGATGATGGTTGCTTGTAAGTGATTAAAAAAATGCTTCCAAGACAAATGTCAACTTGATTATCGCCATGTTTTCATATATGTAATCAAACTTTTTGCTAAAATTAAAAGAATATTCTGTATAAAAAATGCATAACATTAGTACGGAGTAACTTTATATTCGAAAAATACTATAATATAACATTTTGAAGTATATACATTTTTCATTATACTTAAATTTTGTACAATATATACATTTTGGATGTGTATTTGTATTGTATGTGTATTTAGAATGTACGTATTGATAATGTAACATTAGAGTGCATACATCAATAACGAGCTCTTATTCAGATTAGATGTTTGTACTTGATTATTAAGATCTAAGAATTGAAAAAGTATGTTAGTTTCAACGCTTTCTGATCTATTAACATGTTTACCTGATGTCTATTTTGATAATGAAGTAAAACTACAACTTTTTGATGCACACAAAAAAATATCAGTCCATCATTCTTATGATCCAACACCTGATGCATCATACTTTTGATATATGTATAAAAAATGTGGTGTTTATATCATATATTATTTTGAAAAGATGCATGACTCGAACCATTTGGGAAATCATAAAATAATATAAAGTATTTTTGGAATATAAAGATCGATGTTTTACATAATTAACTGAACTTTTATAGAAAGATATATGATTATTTGTTTATTTTGGTTAAAAAATACGAAATGATATTAAACATATAAATTTTATGGAGTATATACGATATAAGGGATTTGAAAAGAAGAAGAAATGCATTGGGTGCAACTGTGCAAGGGAAATAATAATAATAGTGGGATGTCAATATAGAAGTTCGACGATAAAAGGTGAAGTGAGCGAGACGATTTTTTGAAGTGACTGGGTGCCGGTCCAAAAGTGCGTTGAATAGTACTATCTTATTGACCATGTTTAACGTTAATTAATATTATTATTACGTTTTTTACTCACTAAAAATTCACATAACCTTTTAATTTTCTATATAATTATTAGTTTTACTCAAGTGTAAACTTCTTTAACCTTTTAGCTTAAATCATAAAGCTCAAAAAAAATCTAAAGATGACAAATTAAAGTTGCATTTATCATATAATCATTCGAAAGTATATTAACAAACCAATTAAGGTGATCTAAACAGTTAGACGTCACGATATAAATTTCAAATTCAAACCTTACTCGTTAAACATTTTAAAGATTACCCAATAAATTGTCAAAATCGGTCAAAGAGATACTCAAATTAAACCTTCATACATTTAAGTAAAAAAAGAGTCGCCCTTCCTATACAACATGAACATAGAAAACGTTACGTGTTTACCAGTTTATTAATAGGTAAGAGGGTACACTTTCATTTATATTTTACTTCTTTCTTTTTTTGCTTTTATTATTATCAGAGTTTATTACTCTTGTAAAATTTAAAAATATTAAAAATCGATACGCTTTTAATATTTTTTTATTTTCATTCGATTAGATATATATCAAAAAATATATATATATAGAAGAATGAATATGTATTTTGATTCTTTGTCAAAAACTATGATATTGAAGAAAATAAGAAGTACGATGGGCCACGTATGGTAGCAACCATATATTGCACAAATTTGTGCATACAAATAAATAAAAAGTAGAAGAAAACAAACAAACATTACATAAATATCGTTTGTTATTGCAAGGTACGTAACGTAGTCCCCGACTACTTGGTTGTGGCTACATACCTAAATGTAACTGTCAAATCGCTATAACTCATCCACATTCTTGCTTTTCAGTTTTCATACATTCACATAGTCCCCACTATAACTCATCCATTCATTTTTTCTTCTATATGTATGACTAATTCATATTGACTATATTAAATATGGAGGTCGTGATAACTATCCCCTTCTCCCACATTTATTCTTCTTTTACAGTTTTTTTAAAATTTAAATAGGTTAAATATAAGTTAATTTTGTATTAATTTCTATGTCAAATTTAACTGAAATCTTTAAGAAATAAAGTAATAAATGAGGGTATAATAGAGAATCTAATAACTTTTCTATAGTTACTTTTTATAAGTAGATAATCTTTTTGAGAAAAACAAAATTAATAAAATGGATAGTAAAAATGGAATGGATGAAGTAACTAATAAAGTATAGTTATTTTTTTGAAGTCGAATAGTATTGGAATTACGATCCCACGTTGAATTCAAACTTAATTTTTAGGTTGATATCTTTATCTTTTTGAGTAAAAATACTAACTAATTATCAAATACCATGTTTTAAGTTATACGTATAACACTTTAATTTTATAATTATGTGTTTACAAAATTTTCTTTTTTCATTTTAAGATATGCTAATAAAATGTATAATTTGCTCTTCAAACAAAACAACTTTTATTAATAAACTTATCATATTAAACAAAAATTTATTTTTTTTCACCCTCAAAATGATAAAGGGAAACACCTGCTTAATTAATGTAATAATACCTAATTATTAGTTTAGGGGTAAAAGAGACAATTTTATCATTCAGACCGTTTATTCAGTACAAAAAATAAATAACATTATTCATTTACTAATTAATGCATATAGTTATTCATAACCATATCGTCATCTAATTATCGGTCAACTGTTAACCAACAGATCAACCGATTAACTAAATATTGATTAACCGATAATCGGTAAATAAAATTTAACATTAACCTACACATCAATTATAATTAATTTTTTCTTTTAACCGATGTATGATCGGTCTCAACATCAACGGTACAAAAGTAGATGACAACTTACGTAGAAGACTAGAAGCTGATTGTTTTGTAATTTTGCTGGGCTCGTGGTTGGAATGCATTCGGAAAAAGTAAGCCCACTGATTATGAAAGAAGCCCAAAACTCAATCTTAAATAAATATTACATGTACATGGTTTTCTTATATAACATATTCCACTTGATAAGTTTTAACAATAATAATTTAATTAAAGAAAAAAAGAAATAAAAAAGACGGAGGAAAAAAAGAAATCTGTAACATGACATCAAGTTATGTGAGCATTAGATGACTCAAATCCTGTTATTATTATGGATGACAACGTAGCTTTGGCTCGGCTAGTTTGAACGATTTTAACGGTTTCGTGTAGGCCGTTACCTCGTGTGGGCTTATTTTCTCGCTTTTAACCTTTTCATGGTATTATTTTTCATTTTTAACTTATTATTTATATAACATTTTAAATAATAATCGGAATCCAATCCCATCTTAAAAACAAACAATATTTTCTTTTTAAACAATCATATACCTTCTTTCTTCTCATCTCTTTCAAACTTATTTCAATTTCCAACCTCATATACAAAGCAAACACTAGTACTACCTTTTAAGTTATCGTCTTTCGGTAGCTTGAAGAAATAGAAACGGCAATGATAAACTGAAATCAAAATTTGACGTATACTTTACAAGAGAAATGATATATAGTTCTATAAAGTTGATCCAACGTCACATAATAATTCTATAAAGTTGGTCTAACGTCACATGTGAATCATTTGAGAATTGAGATAGTACTTGAAAGTCAACTCTTATATTGAGATACTACTTAACAGTCAACTCTTATTAAACATCATCACTTTTGACGTTAGACCAACATTTTAATCTTAAACATCATTTTTCAGTTTACATTTTACAGATTCGTTTATATTTTGTTTGTTATAATGCATTGGACAGACGTAAACCCACTAGTGGTCCTAAAGGCCCAATTAAGATTGAAAATTCATACTTCCAAAGTTCAAATATATGTCCTATATATGCATTCTAGAAGCTAGAAAATATAAGATTGTATAACAAAACGTAGAAACAAAGCTAATCTTATGACACAAATTAAAATCTATAGATACGGAAGATTTAAAATATGTAAAATGAAGTGACATAAAAAAAAAAGAATCATTTCCAATTTTCAATGATGAAATCACAAGAAATTTAGTACAACTCTTCATTATTAAAAATCAGGTTGCCAATCTTCTTTGCATAAAACAAAATACGAAAAAGAAAAAAAAAACTTCATATTCTCGACTCTACTTGTTAGTGAAAGGTGTAATCTTGATCACAAGTCCAGGAAACACGTCATCAGGATCATGAATATGCGGATTTTCTTCAACAATATAAGGATCCCCACACTTTTCACTAATCGTATGCAACGTTTCTCCCTCACGAACCACATAGATCTCGTCACACGGCCCATAACTAGAGTCAAATGCGTGAACTCGTTTCACCATGCTTTCATTTTCAGTATCAAAGACTCGCAACAACTCAAAACTAACATTATCAAAAAGAACAATGAGCAATACCATGAGAGTTTCGCGGCCAATGTAGTTGATGAGTGAACTCTGGGCATAATGATTAATTGTTAAAGTTGTTTTCGGGTTTTTTGTGGTTTTAAAGGCGGAAATTTGGGTTGATTAGGAGGGAGGTTTGGTTGTTGGAGTTGGTACATATGATGGAAGAATATAAGGGTGGAAGTTGAAATGGTTGTTTTCAATGGGTTAGATAAATGTCAAGATTGAAAACAAGAAAATAGATGAAGTCACTATTTATTGAGCCCAAAAGTTGGTTTAACTGCTTTTTATCGAATGGATGAAATCTGAATGGTATATATTGGTGTTGTTGGTCAACTGCAAAACAAAGAAAAGGTCAAACTTTGGTCGTGTCAAATAGTGCTACAAGAATTGCATTTTTAGGTTTTGACTGATTACTGAATTCAATTGGGTTCTGTTTTGTTTTGTCTACATTTTTCAGATTTTAAAAATAAGCTTCTCACTTTATCAAAATTTTAATGTACACGTTACTATTTTAAATTTTTTCAATATGATTCGAATCGTCAATTTTCAATCAAATAACTGATTTACCTATTCTGCTCTTATTTAGTTATTATTGTTATAATAGGCGTAACAAGTTTTCAAAGTTTATATTTGGGAATTCTTTTGCTGAATACGGTATCAATTTGGGTTTCAAATATAATACATTTGACCTTAAGGTCAAACTATGCTCGGAATGGGAAGCATTTCAGTCGATTGTATCAGGATAAATCTAATAAACACAATCAGAAGAGGAAAACTAGATAGAAGGTTAATGTTAATCGATTGACCAATTGCTTAAAATGTTGCTTAATAGAACCTATAATTTAATGTATTTATTTAAACAAGAATGAAACATCTAGTATATATCAAACTCAATAATATGTGAAAATAACAATGTTGAAGATTGAAACCTAAAATACAACAAAAATAAGGGAGAAGATATCATAAACCAACTGAAACACAAAGAACTATCGATCTGAATATAATTAAACCTTGATTAAATCTACCAAAACCGATTAAGATAACCAAATAATACACATTTTTGCTAAAAGGATAAACCACATTCAGACGATGTAACTCAACACTTATAAAGCACCTATATTTTATCAACACTTGCATCAATCCTATTTTTAGGAGCTAAATAACTGGCCTATACTATCAGATCTATAAGCATAGAGAGTAAGATGGTTTATGTGGCTTCATGAGCCTTTGGGTTTGGAGAACCGATAACAAGACCAGGAGCCTTAGCGGGATGACCTTTAGCACCACCATCAGCCTGTCCACCTGAACTCTTTGTATTTGGTGTCTCAGCAGCTGCAATCAACCTCTTTATCTACAATGTAACAATCAAAAAGCTCATAATTGCAAGCGATTACTAGACCATATAACCTTCAGCAAATGTACATACCGCAGCCAGTCGCTCTCGGTGAACATCATTACCAAACTGATTCAAACAAGCAAAGTAAAATAAAAGCTCAGAAGTTAAATGTGAACCTTTTTAAACTAAGAAGAATCGTATATCAATAGACATAGTCTTACTGGTTTCTTGTAATACTTGATTTCATCTCCACCAAATCCAGGAAGACTCATGTTCCAGTTTCTTTCTGAAACAACCCATTTTACCTTGTAGTCAATATCATAATTTTAAGGGAAAATTATTACTTCAGTTAACATTTTTTGGCACCCAATTTTAAGGACTTGGCACTAAATAGAACTTTCACCAATTACCCTTCTAATTCGGAGACAATTATGTTAGACCTTCTCGGTATGTACGAAACATTATGTGAAATTGACCAAGTCTGCCCCATTTAATTTTCAAAAATCCTCATGTGCATTCTCTTAAATACCCTAAACAGCCAGCCAATAAAACCTTGACCGAATCATTGGAAACACATCATTTAACAATGGAAAATCGACAGCAGCCTCAAGCTGGATTTTCATACTTGGGTTTTTGATTTCGCATAAACTTCTTTATAGTTTGCGATTCGTATAAATTTTTGCAATTCTTCCATTATTCGCAAAATGACTGTTACGACAGTTCAAAATACTGGAATTCGACCAGTTCGGATAATACTATTCGCAGAATAATGACCCAGTTGCCGTTTATGCGATTTCTACCTTATTGGCAGAATACTATGCAAAAAGTTGGGATATAGTGTTATGATTTTAGCTGGTTGTCAAATTTAGAACGATGATATGAAAAAAATTTGCAACTGAAATAATTGTCCCTAATTTAAAATTAAGTAAACAAACGTATATGGATTTTACCCAGATGCAGAAGAATGTCCTTCGACTCCAGTGTATTTGATTTACGATGCTTGGCCAAAGAGCAAGCAAAGGTTGTTACCTGGAGCAAGTAAAATATAATACCCATCAGAAATACAGAAGATCAGACAAGAAGAGGCTATTCAAATCATATAATCACAAAGTATTCATCTGAAGCTAATTTGACTAACAATCTTCAACAAATTCAGAAACAACTGCAATTATAAGACCTTATTAATCTACGATAGGAAAACAACCAACTTCTAGGTGTAAATCATGTTCTCAATGAGCAATATAATTTCTATTACGGCCAAAAATATTGAAGCTATTATCTCAAACAAGATAGAATAAGCTCATGTTGTAGTTTAGTCTTGCAAAATAGTTGGAAGTTTAGAATCATGCTATTCGTAATGGATGTTTTACAGGAAGCCACTTCTAAAGATTTTAAAATTCACGCTGAGGAATCAATTAGGAGGATAAAGTATTCAACCGGATTAGGGGGTAGGATCCCATCAATACAACTATCTGAAGCTAGAGCATATTGATTGTTTATAAATGACTTGATCCAATTGTGTAATAAGTGTATTTTTTACTTTTCAATTTGTAGTTGAAGGTCCTTAATAACATTCCCTTGCTCCATTAGTAGTTAGCAACTTTCTATAAATAGAAGTAGGGGGATGTTAGAATTAGAGTTTAGTGAAGAATGTCGTCATTCACTATCTCTAGCAGTTTAGTTCTTGAACCAGTAGCAATAACTAATTTCTGGATTGAGTTCGCTCTCTAATTTGGTTCCGATTGGTTTCTGTACTGGAGACAAAACACTAAACTAAACAATGAGACGAGTGATCCTTTATAAAACTGAATATCAGACCAACTGGCTAGAACTAGCCCACACCACCAAAACAAACTGACCCACAACCCAACTCTCGTTATTAACAAGCTATCATTCTGGTTTCAGTATATTCTCCACTCACGCTATTAGTATTTTCTGCTTCGAAAGGTCTCCTTTGCATGTCAAGTTGCAAAGGTCAATATATATCAACATGAAAAGGAGTATTTTGAGGTATAAAAAGGTTAAACTTATAAACAGGTAAAAGGATGAGGTGCTCCCTGTTCAGGTTACCAGGGGAGGACAAGTATTTTTACTCGGATGTACACAGCCTAACCAAGCTACCCTTGTGACCGTTTCCGACCATTTCCCTGGCCATCCCAGGATGTGCAGCTAGTGAGGTTTGAACCAGAGACCTCTTGTGAGGATATCAGGACGCAAACCACTAGGCCCCCTTGGTAATGGTTAAAAAGGTTAAACTTATGTATTTTAATAACTAACTGCTCCAGCCCACTGGCCCACCTGATATACTATGTAATGTGAAGGATTTCCACAAGTAATAGTATACAATCTTTTTAGCCTAAGCATTTATATTACAGAGCAAAGAGGCCCTGGGTGAAGGAACTATAATACAGTCCTGCAACTTGTTGCGAGTGTGCAAAAAAAATCCATCATGCAGTACCTTAGCAGCTATTAGTGCCTTTCCAGAGGAGAAAGTTTATAATGTTACCCAGCATAAGACCTTTCTTAGTGTTTAACTCCATGATCATCAACACATGCATATTGTTTCCTTTTTTTTCTACTCAAGATGTAGGAGAAATAGAACTCACGGATTCGACAAACTGATCAGCAACGTCAACAAGAATTTCTTCCACTTCCAGATCCAATCGTTCAGTTTGATCAATCTGCTCAAGACAGGTAGGTAAAGAGAATGGTTAACAGTTTTGAAAGCTCAAACGAAATTACATATTAACATTAAAACAATGTTTTTCATTTTCATAAGCATAACCAGGTAAGCAGCACTGTAAGAACCTACAGACCACAAAAACCAAGCTAAAGGTAGACAAAACAGAGTTACCTGAGCCACTATCTCCTGGATGCTTCTCTTGCTTATAATCCTATTACAAGACTCGGTAGGCTGCACAGCAGCTGGTGGTGTGACTGAGCTAGGTGGTCCCATAGAAGGTGTGAATGGTCTTTGGTTACCCAACCCACGGTTCCTGGCCATCTGTTGTTGATGGGTCAAAGTTTGTGGGACCCGTGATGGTGGTAATGAGTAATGCTCTTGTGGCTGCTGTGAAAATGAAGATGGTTGCGACTTTAAGGAGGAAGATGTTTGAGGTTGTTGTGTAGATGCTGACATGGCAGGTTGCCGTTGAGATGGTAGGTGGGATCTCTGTTGCAATAATTGAGGATTCATTGGTGGTCTGAATGACGGTGGCAGAGGCGGTTTTCCTTGTGATCCAGAGGACAGCCACGGCTGATTATGGGGCTGTGGGCTTTGCAATGTGGTAGGTGCTGGTGACCCGGGTACTGATGGTAGTCTTGGATGTCCATGTTCTTGGAAATTCTGTACAAAAACTATTAAATGATACTTAAATGGAAATAGAAGTTATTCAACACATGACCAATGCAAGTAATACAGCAATCCTGTTTTAAATATAAATAGCATACAAACTTTGACAAATCGATGGACTCACTAATAGTACTGTCTCAAAAAAGATGCACTAAGAAAGTATATTTTATAGCTAATAGAGGTGAGAACAATAAACAAGGACCACAAGTAGATGTGCATTAAAGGAGCATATCAATGACCATATGAAGGAATTGACAGTGAAATCATATCATTTAGATGTCAAAGAAAGAAGATGATAGCTCACAAAGCACACAACAGTAACAGGCAACACAAGTTCATCATTTTTTCTATTTGGCTCTCTTCAATTATGGTTCATCTTAAGAGTGAATTTTTATCAAGGTTTAGATCACTTCAAGAGTTCAAGCTGATAAACAAATTAGAGTAATTCAAGAGACTGTAGTAACTGTAAAAAGTATTTAAGAGAACATCGTACTTCCAAAAGTACTTTTAAAAACATAATATCATTCTATTTTATTCGTAGTTAATCTAATAAATACTCCGTGTAACAATAACTGACAAACCAAGAAACTTAATCGCAGAGGATTGTACTTCCACCATTTTTGAACACCTACTTTTTTTTCTTCTCACACTTCAAGCCATGGTAATTACGCCAAGGATGATTAAAGATACCGAACAATGATGGTAAAAGCTAGGCTATAATTCGAGAAAATGATTGTCGAATTATTTAACTGTCTTATATTTACAATTAAGTCAAGATCTACTGAATATGGTGGGGAAGGTCATCAACGGTCGCTGGAGGGCTGACTCCATGGAAGACTAGAAGAGGAGCAGCCGGTGATTATCGGAGGATCAGAGGCAGAAGGGGGGATGCGGCTAGTCCGACAATTTTAATTTTGTGGGTGCTATTATATTTTTAGATAAGTGAATAATAGAAAAAATATATAAAGAAATTTATTATGTTTATAAAAAATATTTTTGGGACTACCAGCTTCTGTTAAATATTTTTTTAAACTACGATGCTTAGTTAAAAACTCAAACAAATTATACATGCAATATCTTTCAAGTCTACTAACGGAATTACTGAATTAGTGGCTTTGAAGATAAAAGATTCTTAGGCCACAATGGAGATAGCCAGAACAATTTCCTCTCGTTATTTCAACTTCATCTTTCTCTCTCTTCTGATCACTTCAATTCCGGTTCAATTTAGGTTAGTTTTTTAAACCAGGCATCAATTGCTTGCATTTAATACCAACATGAAATTTGAAATTTTTCATGGCTATTAATCAAACTAATAGATGTGGCATGACACAAACAAGCAATTGACATGGTACAATGGAAAACTTCAGAGTTAGGTCTCAATTTAGTGAATCAGAGTCTAAACTATTTGGAATGCCATGTCTGTTTACAATAAGTCCATGGATCATCTATTACATCAACACAATTACCAAAGAACTTGAAAGAAACATAACATAAAAGCTAAGTTTGTAATGTCTTTTTCTACCAAACTTATCAAATGTTTATTTCATGTCTAGAAGTTTAGAGCCCAAACTCTATTCCTTTTTAATCAAAATCTCCCTTATCTAATGCGTCTTTAGGGGAAAAAAGTTTATTCTCTTCAAATTAGCACACAACGTCTTCTTTGGGGTGAACAACCTTCTCTAATCACAATTGTACTCAGCTACGTACTTCTGTAGGCTTTACTTAGCATTTCATTATGCTTTAACAAAAAATAGGCAAAAGTTTTCATTTATTAGCTTACTCATTATCTTGTGATCTTTACCCTAGAAGTACTAATTAACAATTTTCTACCCTAATAGCATCACATAGCACTAAAATTCAACCCTAAAAAGTAGAGAAGAAAACAAATACTGACTTGTGAAGCAGGTGACTGATTATTAGCACCTGTCGGCGGTCTAAGAGAAGACTGAAGAGGCCTTTGTGGAAGCGACGCAGCAACTCCACTTGGCCTCAGAGATGACCCGGAACCAAGAGATCCCATCATTCCAGATATTGATTGCCTTACCTATACAATATATATATATATATAGATAAAAAAACAAATTAGTGAACAATTAGCATGTATAATAGTATAATAAAAAATCCACATTCATCACACATCTTTTCACATTAAAGATAACATAAACCTCATTTAGATAGTCTGTATTATACAGATATATATACAACATATCAAACAATGTTATGAACTTAATAATAAAATAAGACAAACCTGTGGATTGGAAGTACTAAATGAAGGTGGAGTTAGTGAAGAAAACGACGTGGTAGGGTGCGGTGCGGGAACTCCGATGGCCATACCGCCGGTCCGTGGTGAGGGTGTGATTGAAGAAGAAGAAGGTGCGGTTGAATGATTTGAAATTGAAGAAAAATGAGGGAATGGAGATGGTTTTGGTGGCCACGGACGGTTAAATGGTGTTCTTATGATTGGATTTTGAGGTTGTGGTTGTAATGGTTGTGATGAAATTGGTGAATTCGGGGGTTTATGGCTAGGGTTAGGGTTTAGGGATGAATGTGGTTGTGATGATGATGATGATGTGGCGCTGGTGGAGGGTGGGTGTGGCGGTTGCGGTTGTGATTGTGGTTGTGATGGAGGTTGTTGCGGTGCTTGTTCCGGTGAGGCGGCGGCGGGAGGTGGAGGAGGTGTGGTGGTTGTTGACGGTGGTTCTGATGACGTAGGTGGTGGTTGGTCCATTTTAGGGGCGGTATGTTTTGATGTTTGGATTTTGGACTCTTATATATATGCAGGTGTGTGTGTTTGGGATTTTATTTATTTTATTTTTAAAAAAACAGAGCTATAAAAATATATAAATTATTTAAGGGATGTGAATTCCTTAAAATATAAGTATTTTGAAAAAATAAAGGTATTAATACGAATGAGTCATTTAGTAAAAAAATTTCTTTTCTTCACTCTTTTTAAATTTAACTATCTCAAAAACGGTAAATTAAAAAATAATAAAAAATATACCGTAAAAATCATCATTTTTTCTCTTCGATTAGACATGTCACAATGTATAATTTTGACGATTTTTTTTCCATTTTTTATGGGTTAACACATGTTTTACGATTGACTAATAAAAGTGTTACTCACGGCTATCACATGTGTTACAAGCGATAGTCGGTACTAACACATGTGATATTTGCCGGTAACACATGTGTTATTTGTTTATAACACATATGTTACTAATTTTCAAAACCCACAAAAAATGAAAAAAAAATTCGTCAAAAGTATGTCATGTGAGATCTTAAATCGAAGAGGAAAAAACGTTTATTTTTATGGTGCAATTTTTATTATTTTTTGACTAACGGTTTTTGAGATATTTAATTTTTAAGATTGTAAGGGTTTTATTATTTGATCAAGATGAACAGTTGAGATTTGTACTCCCATACTTTCAAAATTTTTTATACATGAATGAACTTTTATCTTGTTTAAGAATGATAGATGTTACAATTAACGAATTAATTTCAAATGAGAATGAAATTTTTTGTGAGAATGAAAGAATCAATCTCAACTATCCATTTCATTAAGATAATAATATCCTCAACATTTTTAATAATTAAATATCTCACAAACGGCTAGTAAAAAAATATAAAAATCACATATGTTATTATTATTATTCTATCTTTTGTTTATTTTTTTATAATAAATTTATTAAGTTTTTATACAAAAACTGCGTTGGTAGTATTCGTTCATGGTAATACAATAAAGATTTTGCCACACATAATTTTACTGTTATGGTCAAAAACTTTAACATGCATGAAAAAATGGCACACATCTAGAGGTCTATCAAACTTCTCACTTATATTCGTTATTAGGCTAATATTGTTTTCTTTTTTCTTTCTCAAATGATAAAGGATAAATAGTTGTTATTCATTGATAGTAAATTTGCAGCAACAAAACATTTAACAATAATAACAAAAAGGAAAAAAAAGATTCCACACACATACTAATTAAGTAGCATGACCTAAAAGAAGATGAACTTTTTAAAGTACCATAAAAAGTTAAAAGCACTCCATAACTTAATGATGTTCTTCATCTCTTGGAAGAGCAAAATGGGTCCTCACAATGAAGAAATTTTCATAAATGAACCCAGCTAGCCCACCTCCAATAAGTGGCCCAACCCAATAAACCCAATGATCGGTCCAAACTCCAGCCACTAAGGCAGGCCCAAAAGACCTTGCAGGGTTCATTGAAGCACCAGAGAAAGGGCCTGCAGCCATGATATTTGCACCAACTACAAGCCCAGTTAGAAGTGGGCCAAGCCCATCAAGAAAGCCCTTTTTAGGGTCCACTAGAGTAGCATAAACTGTGAAGAGCAATGAGAATGTCAACACTATCTCCATTATAACACCTTGTAGAGAATCCATCCCAACTGCAAGTGTATGCACTGGTGTAGTCTGAAAATTACCAAAGACAAAGGGTATTGTATAAGTTTATTGCAGACTGTACAACAAAGATAACTCAATAATGATATACTTGATCCTTATTTATTTTTTAAGAGTTAAAATTGGTTTTAAGATAAAAGTTTACCAATCCACCGGTGAGATAACTTAGAAGAGCACATGCAGCAACAGAAGCAAGCAACTGATCAATCCAATAAAGAACGGATCGAACAACTGTGATATGACCACCAACACATAGCCCAAGTGTGACTGCCGGATTCAAATGACCACCAGAGATTCTGAAACCCGCAGATATCATCACAGCCACCACAAATGTATGAGCCATTGCAACGAAAAACAGCCCAACGACCTCATTTCCAGCCAATTTTTCTAATAAATTCAAAATAAAATCAGACAAAAATATTAATACGATATATATAATTATAGATCTTATAGCACGTTCTTATGTATTAGCTAATTTAGTAATACAACCAAACGGTTTTTGGCCTACTTGTAATAAAACGGGCCACTGAATGCTAAGAATATTTGTTGTTTTGATCGTCATATACAACTTTATAATCTGATGAAATAAAAATTAACAAGTTTAAGACGCCTTCAGTTACATAAAGTTTTATTCATTTTTCCTATTATATTTTCTAAAGGATGAGTAGTGCTTTGTGTTCGTATAAAAATAATGAATATATGATTTTCTTTTTTTAAATCATAGTTTATTATTTATTTTATTTTGTTTCTAACTAGTTATAGTTATAGAAGGGAACACAATAATTTCGTTCTCTTATAAACTTTTATGTAAAATACAAACTTGAACAATTTCTACTTTTTTATACATCTTTTCTTTTGGAAAAACGTGAGAAGTTTCGTGTAACTATACACAACCTTAGTATTTTGGACACGAGAATGTTGAAACTAACCGGTGGTCATGGCGGATCCAACACCGGCAAAGATGAAGAGAAAAGTGACGATAAACTCGACAATGAGGGCTTGGATGCAGTCGGGCTTGGTGACCTCATCAAACGAGCCTATCGCGATCTTAGCCATTGTAGTAGATCTAACTAGAACCTTTTTTTCTATAAAACTATATGTGTTGAATCACAAGTTGATATAATCCAATTTATAGGCTAAGATAGTATCTTAAAATTAGAGCATTATTTTGTGATAAATTAATTAAGAATATTGTAGTGGATAGTAGTTTGAGTTGGCAAATCATGTTACTACCATGCTATGGGCCCATCGATTATTGTTCATCCATTGACTTCAAACAATTATTTCGTTCTATATACTTTAGAATTTTAATTAATGTAATCCTAGGATTCCATGTACCTGTACTTGTTCGTGAAAGTGAAATTCTTTGTTAAATCTCTGATTTGGTTATGTATTATTTTGAAGGAGTTATCCATTAAAATCGATTTATACATCATTAAGTAATTAAAAGACTAATAGATCACAAACACGAAGAACATAAGAAAAGCACACGATATAGATCAGTTCACTTTTCATATGTACCTAAAAGTATCTTTGATCTTTCTTGATTGATGTTAAATAAAACTACTACTAAACTTAGTCGTGCATAATTCATTGCACTTCAATTGAAATTTAGAGAATTAATCAAATTCATGAGAAACATTGAATCTTTTTAAGTTATGAGCATGTATTACCTTAATAACACTTCTCAAAGTTGTTGTTATTATATTATAATATATTAAATATTAATATATATAGGGATGATTTAGAAGGAAACTTCAATTTTGAGGTAAGGGATAAGTATATATGGGCAGTCTGTTAACATTCTTTAAGGGGAGTTAACATTTATGAATGTTATGAGAATGTTAACACTCATTAATGTTAACGGATGACCCAGATTTACTTTTTCCTTCGCTCAAGATTACCCATTCTCCATTGATCACTCCCCTATAGGGAAGAAGTAATCCCCGGGGAAGCTAATATGGACCGTCCGTTAACATTCATCACAGTGAATATTAATTATCATTCATCACGAAAAATGTTAAAAATAGTGGGCAGGGTTTGTGATTTAACATTCTTCGTGTGAATGATAACTAACATTTACCGTGATTAATATTAACGGACGATCCATATTAACTTACTCAAGAATTACACATTCCCTTTAGATCATTTTTTTTTATATATACATATATATATATATATATATTGGAAAGATTTAGAGAGAAGTAATGTCTTTTTCAGTCAATGACGAAATCAAAAAATTTTATAAATAATATTAAGCGATGAGTATATTTATTATGAATATTAAGTATAAAATATTATTCAATGAATATGTAAGCTAAAAAATATATTTCCTTGTAAAACTAATTGAAAATTTTTTATTTCCTTTTTGGAAAACAAAAGTTATATAATTTACAAATAGTTTTTCATCGGAAATAAGTAACAAAAATTGTATTGTAATAAACAATTCAAAAGAGAAGATCATTAGTAGCGCGTTATATTAAAAAAAGAAAAAGAAAAAGAAAGTGTACTTTTTTTTAATAATTTACGATTACAACTTGTAGGTGCCTACTAGTGCACAGATCATAATGCACGTTCGAAACTCAAAGTTACGTTTAATTAATTTAGTATACGTATTCAATTGATACCGATAACACCTTCTGGATTTTTGTATATATTGGTGAATATTCTTTCATAATGAGTACTATCGTGAGGTCACATCCATCATATAAAAACCGAGTGAATTATATAAAGTCACTATATAGTATTTTACATAACTCTAACGTACTAGCTTCTATTATTATTTTCCTAGAACACCTTCGATAGGATAATATTTAAAAGAAATGAATTGAAGCAGAGAGATGAAATGGTGAGAAATGAAATGGACTAAGAAATTATATGTAATCCATTGTGTGGTATTACTAGAGAAATGGGTCAGAGAAATAACAAAAAGTCCATTTCCTCTTTTTGCTATGTGAAAGCTGAGAAATTAAATGGATTTTAATTACAATATAGTATTTGTTTACTTTTTTCGCATATATTTTACAAAATTAAAAGTAACAAAACTTAATAATTATAAAAAAACAGACAAATAATTGTATTAATTTAATCAATAAATAACACTTTAAAAAGAGTACATACGTATTTATTTTTAACATTGAATATTTTTTATTACAAACTACATGATGATACAAAGATCATCACACCTATCTGTTGTCATTAGTTCAACTCTACCAAAAGCTTCCCTCAAACGTCTCCTGTGTCTAAATATTTCCCGTCAACAAGCTTTCCCGTTGTATCATTTCATCGAAATTCAGCCCAAGTCCTCAAAACGTCCAATACGTCGATCTTGATCACTTGGGTTCGATTGTGTCATCACCAGCATCATGAGCTCCGACTGCACGTAAATACATAATCAGTGTCTAACTCGTAAATAATTATGCATACAATTTCATCACAACCCAAACAGTCAAACACATTTAACGTTAATCAATGCAATGCAAATATACTACAATACTTAGTAGGCAGACTGTAGTTAATACTTGTTCTGCTAATATCAAGTATTTGTTGGAAATTTTGAGAAAACAATTATTTTTTCTAAATTTTGTTCATAATTATCTATATGTAAATGTAGTGATTATATGTAATACTTTATATGGCTGTATAGCTATTGACAAGAATTTCGTAACGGTGTATTATATGTCCAAATTTGATAAGAAACGAATGGAATAAAAAATTAAATAAGAGATTGGTAGATTTTGACCCATCCCACATCGGATTTGGGACCAATTTTTGAAAGGATAAATGTAAGTGTTGAACCAAGTTGAGCAAGCTTATCTGTCACTTTGCATTCCAACTTCTACGGGGTGTTTGGGGACGAAAACGGATTCTGTTGTAATGTATAACTTACTTAACATGAATGCAATCTTGAAAAAATCCCTGGCTTGCGCAGCCCAGGTTCCGAACGATCATCCCTTGTTTCTTTTTTCAGTTGAGCCAACCGTGATTATGACAAAACATTTTAGTTTTCAAGGATCACATGTTGCACATAATAACACATAAAATTAATGCATCAATCGACTTTTCATGTGGATTCAGATTTAATATGCAGCAAGGCTTGAGTTATACAGTACGATTATGTAGGGTCAATGCACTTCCAATTGATTAGTGAATACGTATGGAATCTTGATGTAATTTACAATATATTGATTATTTTTAACAGATATATACATGTGGGTTATAAGGTACAAAATGTACCCTTCTTTTCTTTTGGTAATGGTGAATTGCAGGGTATCAACAACAAAAGCTACTAAACACATGAAATCTAGTCATGGTATAATCAGGTTAAACACGTCCATTTAATCATGTGTATATATAAAATAAAAGGTGAGTGTTATACGTGGTATTTAACAGATAATTGTGTGTGAAAAACATTATTAAAAATGGGGATGTAGGAAGGAGATGGGATGCGTTAGTTTTAGGCCATCTCTAATGTATATACTAAATTGATGTTTTAGTGTAAAAATCTATCTCCAACCAACTCATCAAATTTGGTGCAATACTAAACTTTACATCAAATTTTCTAATTTTCAAATTAACCCCTTTAATAAAAATAATTTTATTATATAATTTCAAAACTTACATGAATAAACGTGACTATCAATTTATATCCAATTTATTTTTTAAGCCTAATGAATTTCTCAGTTTAGGGACACGGAGAATTATATATGAAGAAATCTTATTTCTTCACCGAAAGTAGGGTTGAACATGGGTCGGTTCGGTTCGGTTTTTGGCTAAAATTGAAAATCAAATCGAAATTTCGGTTTTCAGATTTTTAAAACCAAACCGTTCTATTATTTCGGTTTCGGTTTCATTCGGTTTTTTTCGGTTCGATTTTTCCAATTAAGCTTATTTGTCAAATACTTTTATAAATATATTTATATATATTATCAACATATATTCTATATATATTATAAATGAGTCCAACATTTTACTTTAAATAGTTAAATATACATAAATACATATACGTATTTGTATATAAGTATTTATATATATGATATTTTAAAAGTTCGGTTCGGTTTTTTTGTCGGTTTTTAGACCGAAAACCATAACCAAACTGATCGGTTCGGTTTTTAGAAAGTCGAAAACCAAACCGTTCGGTTTTTGAAGTTTGGATTTTTCAATTTTTTTTCAATTTTTCGATTTTTAGTTCGGTTTTTACTCACCCAAAATGGAAATTGGAGTACACGTGATGTTATTTCTCGGGAAATCTCAACTTTCCGCCCGTTTTATTTCTCGGAGTACCAAACACGGAAAATCAATTCATTTCCATTTTTCTCCCCTGAATTCTCACTACCAAACACGCCCCTTGTCTTATTTGGGTTTTCAGGCCTCATGAGTCATGCCTCATGATCAATGCAAAAGTTCATTAAATTTTATGTACGTCACCTTTGTCTTTCTTCTGTATTATTTGATTTTTAGAATATATAGTGAATTCAAAAGAGAAACCGTCGGCCATCCTCAAGATCAACCATTGGAGTTGGTGATTCACTTGAATTTGAAGTTTCAAGACTCTCAGCAGAAACTGAAGAAGCAACCTCCGAACCTAGAATTGAAGGTTTCTTTCGCCACCCGTTAGAATCTTGATTGTTTAATCTTCCTTTGTTCTGATGATCTGCTCGACTTCGAACTCAATGATGCGATTGTCTGAAACCCGGAAGTTAATTAAAAAACAAAATGTAAAATATATAGGTATGAGATCAGCTAACACAAATCACTAACCTTTGAGAATGATGATACATTGACAGTTTGTTTCTTAACATATAAATGATCATATAAGGATTATTTTTATTTTTTTAAAAAGCTCTAAAACAACTCATTTGTTTCTTAAGATATTACTCCACCTCCTTTTCATCTTCAATACTTGTCTCCACTTTTCAGTATCCATTTCAATAGCACATGCATATACATACACAAACATAAATCACATGTTTCCATCTTTAACTGCCACAATTAAAGAGTTATAAAGGACTACAAAAAAGCCTACTGAAATCCCCACCGAGTACATATTTCGAAGATACACAATCCCCGTTGTCCAACATATGTAGTACAGCGGGTATGTTGGGTTTAAAGTGTACCCTGGGGATTGAGATAACAGAGGAGTGAACAATGTTCAATCTCTCTTTGTAATTCGACAAACTTAAATTATGTATTAAAAGTTCAGCCCAATATGACTCACTCTCTACACGGTTACGTTAAATAACGTCAAATAGTAATGTTATATAGGCATATTTACATGGATCTAAAAGTATACCAATCACTTTCAACCAATCTATTTGGTTGGTTGAATTTTTTTTCTCTTTTAATCTCATCTAATCATTTTTTCATTCTACCAATCACATTTTTAGATCAAGATTTAGGTATACAAATTTAGACCTATATATCTTTTTTCAATGTCAAATGTGTTTAAAGTTAGGGAATGACAAATGTGTTGTTAGTTGTATGTAACTCGTGTGCATCAAATGTAAAAATAATATTCAATATATTTTTAGTTCTTTAACTGTATATAATATAAATGTTTAGTCTCTCAGAATACACTAACAATATAAAATCTAGATACAATTTGACACATATAACATTTCCCTTAAAATATATGTATAATTTAATGTGTATAATCCATACAAGCTGACATGTATATATTCTACTTTTTCTCTTATCTTTTGAATATATATTTTGACATATATAACAATTAAATTGTATACAATGTTTAAGTTTACATTTTAGACAATAAAACGTTTTTGATCTGCTATTTTTCATGGGTTTTTTACTTGTATATTTATTCAGTTATATATGGAACTTGGTATCGGTCGGCATAAGACATGCCACGTCTTAATCTTAATAAAATGAGAACTACATGCACCAATTCATGCTTTTCAGAAAAAGATAAGAAAGAACGGCATTGATTTCTACACGTTATGTATAGAACAAAGTTCATATCGACTTTATTAAAGCACTCGATTATATGTTGCAACGGAAAACAACATGTAAGTGAATGTTAACCTTAAAATAATTGGTGCAGGGAGGCATTATTTTATTCATATTTAGAGTGTCGATGTCAACAGAAAAGTTGTAACTTTATTTATTCAATTAGTTTCAATCTAATTTAATAGGTCAGCTCCATCTGGATTGAGATACCATAACATGTAAAAGCTATAGATCGCATAGTTTAATTAAAATTAATATTAATATTATAATCTATCTAACTTTTAGATGTGAGAGAACAATATCTCTCGTGTTGTATTCAATCTGAGATGATTCCAAAACCAACTTCAATGGTAGTTTAGGTTTTAGTGGTGGCTAGCCGGTCTATCCACGGTCGAATTGTCGATCAATCGGGTCTTTAATTTTTCAAAAGTTCACTTAATTTGTGGAGTTAATGTCTCGCGTCGTTGATTTATATTCTGAGATTTAAGTATAAGCTTATTATTTCTTTTAATTAAGATTCTCATATGTTAAGTATATTTGTCATCATCAAAATAAGGATCGCGAATTTGCATATTCATATCAAAATGCTTCGAACCCAAATATGCACTAATATAATCAATTTACAATATGGCAAATTGTACCAAATGTAACGAAATTTTGGTACAATAATTGATTTTTAAAAATCAATTATCAAAATTATTAGTTATAGAATCGAAGTCTAAATTTTTTCATATTTCTAATAAGTAATACGTTAGCTATAAATTGACAAAAATTAAATTGTGCCAAAGTAAAATATTACAAGAGATATGAAAAATTTGAGAGTTGTTCTATTAGTGATCATTTTAATAATTGAATGGTAAAATCGATAATTAAATAATAATTTTTATTTTTTTAATTTGTTATTTATATAATGAAATGAATTCATAAAAACCTAAGTCTGCGACTTTTTTTGCCTTTTCTTTTTAATTTTCTGTGTTTTTTATTCTGGCTAAATATCAATTTCTAATTATAAAATTTCTTTAAAGAAATAAAAAATAACTCAAGAAGTATACATCAAATTTTAACTCATTTAACCTAACAGTATAAGAAGAACTTGTCAACAAGAGATTGCGGGTTTAAGTCTCACTTGAGGCATGCGAGTGTATATATTTGTGTTGATTGTACATAATATGTGTGTTAGATTACATGCTTGCCATTCTAAAAAGAATTGTAGCCCGTTTGGCATCATCTGAAAATGGATTTACACACTTGTATTTGGTCTTTGGTGTTAGAATTATGTGCATTGTACAACGTTTATAACTATACTACTAATTAGGAACAAACATATGGGGTCACACATAAAGATCATTGAGACACCAATTAATAATATAGGGAAAGGATCCATGGGGAAACTTCAAATCTTGGGGAAGGAAAGAAGCAAATTCTATCCCTTGATTTTTTTCATAAATAAATGATTTTAACATTCATTTGTGATGAATATTAAATTTTAAAATTATTTGTGATTTTTAAAATTCATTTATGATGAAATCAAGGGTTGAGATTTGCTTCCCTCATTCGCTAATTTTTTTGCTTCCCTCTTGATCCCCACCCTTTATATATGTTGTATATAGTAATCAAGTAATGAAACAAATAAAAAATAATTACTTCTCTATTTGAGTTAAATGAGTTCAAATAGATTTAAGGGGTTAAAAGAATTTTTTTTAAATTAATAGTTCTTTAACTTTATTGTAGATTAAGTTATTAATTAGTGGATTAATATAATTATTATAAAGAATATTTTAATTATCATATTAATTTACGTATGTTTTTGTTTTCGTATGTCACAAGGACTTTTTTCAATATATATTATATTATATGTTTGTGTGACAGACAGTGGACAGCAACAATTATTATTTAATAAAAAATAAGACCCTTGCCTTGTATATGCTACGAAAAAAAACTCTTCTGTTCAGTCGTGCGAACAAAAGAAACAACAATTTTAATATATTTAATGAAACGTTGCTGCTCCTTTTCTCTGGCTACGAACAAATTAAACCGAGAACTTTTTTTGCTGTTACAAGTCGAAGTTTTCTTTAGGCAAAGGTTGGGCACGTTTATCTTTTCACTAATAATTAATTGTCATTATTAATACTATTTGCTTAAGTTTGAAACTAGCATTCTATTAGTAATTTTTGAATATTTATGTGTAGATCAATTTTAGAGGTATTTTAATCTGAACACTCGCTTTGAACACTCGCTCTGCAATCACATTAATTCTTCTTGCTTGTTAAATATATATTTAACTTCTTCTCTATTTAGCAGTGTGGTTAATCTAGTAGATTTAATTGAATTCGAATTGAAAATTCTGTTATATAATTATATTAAATTATTTCTGTTACATTCTTAATAATAGTTATATATTTAATATCATTTTAAAAGTCATCCTTTTCAACATTTAAATAGTCGACCAGAAGTTTGAAATGGTAGCACATTTAACAACAATTTATTTGGAAATACGATATTTAATTATATGGTTAATTGCAATAATGCATTAAACAACACGTGAACTTCGATTGTATATAATCAACTAAAACAATTTCTGTTAATTGTAGCAAACTTTTAAATAGTTATGTTGTATTCATTTGACCTCTTAGAATATAACTTATAAAGTCACGATGTGTCACCGATCTTGATGATGTGACAACATATTCAGCTATTTCATCAGCAATAAATATCAAATATCTAATAAATAAGTCATTGAATATATATAGTGAAAATTATTAAAAGTTTATTAAATATGATATAAGTAATTTCAATCGGTTACACAATAGAAGTTGATGTATAGCTTAACATATTTTGATGAAATTAACTTTTAAATATATGATTCAAAACTAAAACTTATAAGTTATGATAACGAAGTCCTAACTGTTCAAGATGTCAACTAACAAACGACAAACATTTTAAAAATTGATTTGACTCTTAACATGGCATCCCTATATCTGAAGTCAAAAGATGCCATTATAAAGTTGGTCGGCACAGGTTATATATGTCTTTTACACATTTCTAATTATTGAAAATGACGAAAGTCGAGACTAATAATTTTGTGATTATACGATTAACTCATGAAGCTTTGGTTTGTATTATTGGTCATGATGTTGTTTATTGTTAAGCTATGCTATTCATTAGAGATGACTTTTATGTTTGTTTTCATCGTTGAGAAAAGATATTATTGGAGTTATGTGTAGCATAAGTATCGGTGATTTTTATAACATAAATTGTAACTCAAGTCGCAAATGTTGGAATATTCCTACTTAACCGTGGTCTTGGAGAAGTTAACTAACATTAAGTTTATTTGATGTGTTAGTCGCCTACACCTTTAACCATACCTTAATGACGATAACAATGGTTAACTAGTTTGACAATTTCGAATGAAAAAGTCATCATTTATTAAGTTCAAATAGGGCGTGGTCATTTTCACGAAACTTGACAAATTTACAAACACTTACTCAAGAATATCATAATGTGTGAAATCACTTCATCGGATTACTTGAGATCAATATGCATCAACTTTTATTACTAATTTATAATAAAACTCATCGAAAATCATGATAGTAAAGTATGCTAAGGCATGATTTTTAAAGGAAATTAACTAAAAACTGTTAAAAATACAAATTTATTTTTTTTATATAAAAAAAGTGACTTAAAAAAAACGCCCACCACACATAATCCGTAAATTTACAAGTTGCATGTTCAAGGACGTGGGCTCGTGTCCAAGGATTCGGGCTTGTAGCTGGGTACGAAATCCGCAAATTTACGGGTTGCATGTAGTGGGTCATTTGTCCATTTCTATAATATTTCCCTATCTTTCATCCGTTTTAGGTAATCTTTTTCGAGATTTTTGAATTTTTTAAAATATTTTATAAATACTGTGACCCTAAGATAAGATGATATCTACTTATTTCTTAAATTCTCTCAAACACACTCTCAGTTTTTGTTGCTTGGTTTCAAAACTAGGTTAACATATGTCGATTTTAAATCACTCGCTGTGGAGTACTAACTTATTGTATGATTTAAAAGTTATAAAAATATCTAAATTTTTTATTTAAAGTAGGAGTTCATTGCTTGTGCTTAAGCATTTGGTTATTGCTTAGAGTATAAATAAGCCACTAAACCTTCACTTGTACTTTACACACTATTAAACGTTTTTCTTGAACAATAGGTTTTCGTTAAACTTAAAATCACAAATATTTAAAGATCTATTCAAGTAATCGATAGCGAACTATTCAGTCGAGATGAATTCAGCTAAAATCGAATGTACAAAACTTTTCATGGACGTCCAGATCTAAACAAAATGGATTCTTGCAAGTTAAAGCACTTCACTAAAATGCTGCAAGATGTGGTTAACAATGTCGACTCACACAGGGAAATTGTACCTCAATGGTGGACTAAGAAGTTAGAAGAAATTAAAACTCTTGAAGAGCAACTTGAGTGCCTTTAAGAATGAAAATGAGAAGATGAAATTTGAGTACATAACATTGCAAAGTGCTGATAAGGAGGGTCTTACTTCTAGCCATGATGAACTCTAATTTGAGGTACAATCTAGGGTTCTAAGTGAGTGTCAAAATCAATTATAGTTAATGACAACTCAAATGCAAGGTTTTCAAGATAAACTTAAAAAACAGAAGAGCATTTGTAAATTAATTTGGAAAACCAATTAAAATTGGAAAAAGAAAAGGTTACAACATTTGGAAAGGAGTTTGCGGATAACCTTGGAGTACTAGAAACTGTGGTTCACGATAAGGGTATTCAATAGAAGCACCTATAATATTATAAGAAGAAATGTGGCAAGATTGAACCTGAAAGAAAAATCTTAATACTTGAATTTCTAACTTGTCAGTAAAATTTAAGGAATCGGAACGTTTACAGAGAGTAAATACTCTGGAAAGCACCTTTTCCATTGGAGAAAATGAGAAATTATACACAAGACTCGAAGAGCTTAAAGATAATTTGATTTCTAGAAGATGAACTGGAAGAGAAAAAATGAAGTCTGCTCAATGAAAACTTGACAAGTAGTTAATGAAAGGTAAAGTTTCAATAAAAATGTCATTGCTTTCAAAAGATGAACAATATTTCAATGGCAATTCACATTATCTTTCTACAAGTTTGAAAAGAGTTATTGGTTTGAGGGGAAGCAGATTCAGAAAATAAGGAATTGGTTTAATCAAAAGTTGATAAAACTCCAGTTAATGAATATCAATTATGATCTTTCATACGTCAAAGTAAGATTGTTAAATGTGTTTCTACGGCAAATTATTTGGAATATCTTTCAGAATTAAGATCTTTAAATGTGCTTTCAAAGTTTGAGCCACAAAGATAAATATTCCAACGATTCGTCAAGACTAAAAGTTGTCGTTGAAGAAAAGAAAAAGGTTTTGTCTTCAAAAATGCTTTCGATAATTAAAGTCAAAGATAAAGGTTGAGTCGTGATTATCAAAGAGTGCACTTCAACGTTGTACTTGGCTTATAAAAGATCCTCAACATTCAAATCGTAAAAGATATATCATTAATGAAGACAATCCGAACAACGTTTACAAAAGGGAAGATTGTTAGAATCAATATTAGAGATTGTAAACATTGCTTATACTTAAGCATGTGACTATGACTTAGGGTATAAATAAGTCACTAATCCTTCATTTGTACTTTACACACTTCATACACACTTGAATGATAAATCAATAAACACTCTCTTCATATTAATTCTTACACATTCATACGTTTTCATACATCCATCGCTTGAATTTGGACAAACAATAACTAACATCCAAAAACTTCAATATAAGGTAGTAATGGCATGCTAACAACATCTAATGTGTTGCAACTTCAAACCATGTTTGACTATTTGAGTTGATGTGGTGCTTAAAAAGAAAAAATAATCAACTTTTTTCTTTTGGTTTTTGTTAAAAGAAAATAAAATAAGTTAGTTACCCGAAATAGAAATCAAATAAAAGCAACACAGTTTCTTTAGATGTTTTGTTTGGGTAGATGAGATTTGGGACAGTCAACAAACTTCTTAGTAATATAAGTGTTTTTGAGCATTCGACGAAGTTTTATTCAACAGCAGAGAACCATATGCCTCCAGAAATAGACATTTAAACACTCAAAACATTAGGCAACTGGGATGTCGATAAATCCTGGAATCGACCATTTACAGCACACCCAGAGGTGAAAAAAAACCAAAGTTTATCAAGATTTGATTTGAATAACTTATGGTCTAATTTTTTGTTGCTTAAAGTATATGTTTTGTTCCTAAGAAAGCTCCAGGTTCTAGGGAGCTTGTAATGACGGGTGTAAACGCAATAAAACCTTTCTTTGAGATTGACATTATATCAGGTATATACTTGAATCTGTTTGGCTTATAGATTCATTTTGTTGCTGTTATAATTTTGGTTCAATAATTTGTATGTAGCTGAAGGAAGCAAACTAGTCCACAAAGTAGAATTATATTTTAATAGGTGTAGTCTTTGTCATGATATTGGTGTTACTATGAGGTAAAGATTACCACATTAGCAGTTGATTGTAAGTTAATAACTCCCAATTTCTGCACACACATTTTGTCCAAATTCGAATTTTTTCATGTACATTTGGCAGATACAATGTTATACTTGATATCCCGTTAACCATAGACATAAAACGACTTGCAAATGGAGGCCCGTAAGCATCATTATGAGTTTTCCTTTATTTTTTTTGTTAGTTGTTACATATGCTGATTATGACTTGTTGATGTATATTTGCTTAAAATGAACAGATTGATAAAATATGACAAAGAAGGATACACGAGGATTGGAGTGATGCCATGCTATGGTGATGGAGATAGCTTAAAGTGGTTCCAAGTTGAACCATGTTGTGTGTTTCATTATCACCTGTCGACGTTAGCACATTTTGGGTGTTTAGATTTATATCATTATCACCTGTCGATGTTAAAATGAAAGTATTATGCTTTTGAGTTCTTACACAAGTCTTTAGATTTTGTATGAGATTTATTAGTAATCAATTGACGAATTGAACTTACAGTCATTTTAATGTGCAAATACACTTACATGACCTACATCGATCATTTTTGGAACTTTCATTACCTTCTTTTGATAATAATATCACGTCATAAACAGGTGATCATGTGGGCATTTAGAGCAAGAAACTCGACTATACTAGGACCTGATCTCGGGTTGAACAAGTTTGAATGGTTTTCAAGAACAAAAGTGATACAAACTTAAATTCAGACGACTCGTTATTCTCTGAAGCATACTGTGTGGAGATTAAACATGAAACCGGAGAAGTTAAAGAACGAAATCTCACAGATAATTCACATTCAATGGATTTCCCAATGACCGATGAAGATTTTATAAGACTTAAAAACAAATATGGCTACGCCCAAACTGTTGATCTTAAAAACAAATATGGGTACGCCCAAACTGTTGAACGGGTGCAAGTTCCATTTCAGGCATGGCTAAATTTGGAGGAATAGTCAAGCAACATGTGGAAGACAAGAAAAAACAAGATTATGTAATAACCGAGTACCATAAATTCCCAAAAAACACATGTTGTACAGGTGCATCATTTGTTACAAAACCCGGAGGTTTAAAAGAAGATGATGGGTGGATGGTCACGTTTGTACATGATGAACGTTAAATATATTTCGGGTGAGTTTATTTTATTGATTGATTTATTACTATACTATCTTTTTATAAAGGCAAACCTACATCATACTGGTCGTTAGGTGTAAAGTTTATAAGAGTTTTAAGTTTTTAATTTTGATCAAAAAACTCCTTAACAAATAAAAGTTTTATTTGACATATACAAACTATAACTTTAAAATTCAATTAAAAGATCAAAACTTTAAAGCTTTTGGAAGTAGGAGCTTTCAGCTACAACTTACCGTTACGGCTACTTCACTAAACAGAACACAAATATTTGTTCTAGTTGTACCGATTGTTTTATAATCAATATTTTGAAAATTGATATTTACATGCTATTATTGTGGATGCAAAGAAGTTTACAAGGGAGTCAGTCGCAATTATTACATTGCTACTACGTACAGATGTATACACACGGTATCGAGAAAGTAGTTGGTGAACCTAGAGCTCCACTGTTCAGATATTGTGTTTTGTGTATTATACACTAGGTTACTAAGATTGAGTTAATAAGCAGATCGATAAAAAAAGGTTAGTTTTTTTAAGGGTAGATTGCACAAAAATAGAAATAACATGATTTTTTTAAGGGTTAGTTTTTTGCAATGTATTTCTTTTTCTTTCTAATAATCGTACATCAAGTGAAATTGAATATGGAACAGTAGGTGGAAGGTGGTACATAATTTACATAAGTATTTTTAGGACTTCGAAAATAAATTATCTAGCACTGTTTTTTGTTTTTATCTTCTATTAATATTGCAAGGACAATTCATGTGTTTTTTTATAGCAAACATTGAGAAACAAAACAAGTTATAAGTTATTAATTGAAATTATTGGTACACGCTCCTGCTCGCTTTACATTAAAAAGTCTTCAATAATCAGCGCCTTTTCCGCTATTGCAGAATAAAACACTTTACACTTACTACCTTATATTTCAATTAATGTCATTGCAGTCCCTTTGAATTTGCCAAAGTACAGAAAGATTAAACAGATTCTTTGCAGTTTTGATGATAACAAATTTGATACTCTAGTCTCTTTTGTGTTGGTCCCAACCATCGATGTCATTTATTTATAGAAAATAGGACATACATAGTTAAGGAAGTTTATTTTCGAATATTATACTCCTCTAAATCACGTAACATTTAAGATTTTAAACTGTTATGTTGTTTACTTATTTTAAAAATTAAATTTGGGATCAACGTTAAGTGTTCATTTATTAACGTGAACGGAAACAAAACAAATTCAAATTTCTTTTGATTCTTATCGATTTAACACTTCCTCTAAACAACCCGAGCTTTAGGTTAATAATTGAACACATATCTCTTAATCTAAACAATCCAACCTATTTGAGGAAGCCCTTGTGGTTTGAGCTATAACTTAAAAACTTAAACTTCAGTGGCACAATTCTAACTTTTGAAAAACCTAAACTTCACAAAATGAAAGTGAAAGGACTAAATCTAAAACACTTACCAACTTACCTAAAATTAAAAATTATTATAACAACACAAACATCATTTTCCAATCAATTAAAAAATCAGCCAGCAAAACTAACACTACCATTATTCTCCTAATTTACTTCCGCTTCACGTTTGTCATCAATCAAAACAAACTTCCAAATCGTTCTTTCATGGCTGCTACTGCTTTACTACAGGTAACTTTCAAACCTATATTACTTTCATTATTTATTATTATTTCTCTTCACCATTTTATTTGTTTTTCATTTAAACCAATATCTTTGACTAACTGATGTAAAGTAAGATCCGTATAAATATGTCTATCTGCTGTCAAGTTACTTAAATAAAGTAGTAGAAGATAACTTTTACTGAATTTGTAACGTTTTTATTCTCATTTTACTCTGTTTTTGTTTTTTTTGATGGAAAGAGTTTAGACTTGTGGTGGGAATTGATATGACTTGATTGCTTAATTGGATTATGTTTAATGTTAATTGTGTTTTCTAGGTTTCTTAATTAGGGTTCTATTATGCATTTTACTTCAACCAGAAAAATTATGGTTGTTTTGATTGAATAAATGACATAAAATATCAATTTTTAGTGGTATGTAAACTTTTTAGCTTTTGGGAAATTATGAGTATAATTGTCACATTTTGGAAAATTTTACATGGACCACCGCGTTGGCTTCAAATTGGTACTACATTTTCGTTAAAAGTAAATCTGATTCAATTTGCAGTGGTCATAGGATCCGTGTGTTTCGACTGCCATTACAACTGCCTTATTACTATGGGTCACGAAATTCAGTATTTACTAGAAACCAAGAGATTCGTGTGGCTTGTGGCATCGGTATTTGCTGTGTTTATGATGCTCCAATATTTCGACTTTCCGTATGGTGATGTTGTATCATCGTTATTTTCTGCCAGCAGGGCTCAAATTGTTGATGAAAATGGAAGCTATCCACCCGAAGCTTCCTCACAAAGACCTCAAGTATTTGAGGATATCACTCACAATTATGCCTTAAATACGAGTTATGTTAGTAATCCAACGTTAGAAGAGAATGTAAATGATGCTTTTAGTCCTATGCCTGCAATCCTTTTAGCACCTATTAAGTCACCTGATATAACACTCCCCACGACAGTCAATCCTACACTAACCGATTCAACATTAGTTTTGGAGCACAACACATCTAAACCAGATAAAGATGCATCAAAATCGTTCCGAGATTTTAAAGAATCACGGAAAAAACCTGTTCATTCAGACGATAAAGCATCTGCAAGTGAAGTTCATTCAATGAGGGACGTAGTGACGATCTCAGATCTGCATGATATGTTAGTTCACAATCGTGCTTCATCTCGTTCAATGGTATGTAACTATTTTTTTAGCTTCCCATTACGTACGATCTCATGGAGTCGTTCTAGCCAAAATGAGTTTCTTATCAGCGATATGCTTGATTTTTTATATATAGAAACCACGATGGTCTTCATTAGCTGATCTAGAATTACTAGACGCAAAATTTCAGATTGAGAAGGCTCCGATCAATGAAAATGATCCTGCACTAAATCCTTCCTTGTACGTTAACATGTCAAGGTTTAAGAGGTAAGAATGTTTGTGTTGAAGTAGTGAATTAAAAGATGGCTGCACGTGAATTCTTATGATTTATTAAAATTAAATTCAGGAGCTATGAATTAATGGAAAAGACTCTTAAGATATACATTTACAAGGAGGGAGAAAAACCTATATTTCACCAGCCACAAGCAGTGCTTAAGGGAATATATGCATCTGAAGGATGGTTTATGAAGCATATGAAAGAAAGCCAACATTTTGTTACTAGAAATCCCAAAGAAGCGCATTTGTTTTATATCCCTTTTAGCTCTCGAATGTTAGAAGTGAAACTATACGTACCCGAATCTCACAGTTACAAAAACTTGGAAGAGTACATGAAGAACTACCTTGACTTAATTGTTGGGAAATATAAATTCTGGAACAGAACCGGTGGATCTGATCATTTCTTTGTTGCTTGTCATGACTGGGTAAGCTATACATTGCTCAATGTGACATGTGTTTCCATAATGATATCTAGTCATGGTGAACTCGGCGGGTTTGGTTACGGGTCAAAATGGTTTTGGGTCAAAACAAGTAACTTTCTGATGGTGGTTGAAACGGTCGGGTTTGGGTGTCCCCAAAACCCTTCTTTTCCAATTATGTATTTTAGTAACTTACTAGCGTGTCAAATGTGGTTAAGAAATCCATATTATTTATTAGTTATCTAATTTTTTGAATGAAGTGATTTAGGAGGTTTTGTGCCTTAGAATACACTTGGGTGACTTGTGACTAGTTTGACCCATTGACCCATTTCTTTTTACACTATATATTTTTATTTCACCCCTTTGAGTCCTTAGCTACAAAACATGGCCCGAATTCACACAACATCGAATCCTGGTAATAATGATTTGATTCCTTTTTCACGAAGTTCTGTTTATCAATTAACAATGCTAATTTATTTTCAAATCTTGTTTTTCTGGTATCTGAACTGGAGTATATTCTTGGCTGTCTGGACTCTGGAGCAAACCTTATTTTCTAGCTTCTAAACTGAATAATTACTATGATAACTACTTATAAAATTTATCTATTTTTTTATAATTTTTGAATAGAATGGCTCCCATTATTTCCTTTTCAGGCCCCAGCCATAACAGAAAAATATATGGATAGTTGCATAAGGGCTATGTGCAACTCAGACGTCAAAAAAGAAGGATTTAAATTAGGAAAAGACGTAGCTTTACCTGAAACAACCATTAGCTCAGCTAAAAACCCGTTAAGACAATTCGGTGGACAACCCGCTTCCGAACGCTCAACACTTGCATTCTTTGCAGGCCGAATGCACGGTAACCTCCGTCCAATTCTTCTACAACACTGGCAAAACAAAGACCCTGACATGAAAATTTTCAGGAAGCTTCCAAAATCTAAAAACAATAATGTCTATGTACAATACATGAAGAGTAGCAAATATTGTATATGCGCAAAGGGTTATGAAGTCAATAGTCCTAGAGTGGTGGAGGCTATCTTTTACGAGTGTGTTCCAGTTATTATATCAGACAATTTTGTCCCTCCGTTTTTTGAGGTTTTGAATTGGGAATCGTTCGCTGTTTTTGTAAAGGAGAAAGATATCCCGAATTTGAAGAACATTCTTCTGTCGATTTCAGACTCGAGGTACTTGGTTATGCAGGAGAGGGTAAAACAGGTACAGCAACATTTTCTTTGGCATGTTAAGCCTGTGAAGTATGATATCTTCCATATGATACTTCATTCGATATGGTATAATAGAGTGTTTAGAGTAAACCCGAGATAATAACAATGGCTTGTTTTTTTCGATCTTTAGCAGTAATAATCGACAGTCAATACACAAATTTTGAGCAGCAATCAATTTAAATCATGCATGAAACAGTTGTACCATGTGTTTTACACATATAGGGCTTACTGTTAGATATACAATTGTTTGTCATCTTTTTATCACTTGTTTGAGGATTATACAATGTTGTATGTCTATAGATTTATTGAAATTCATTTGGATCAGCATAAGAAATGACCATTGTAAAATGTTATCCAACTATAATAGAACATACATTATTTTTTATTTTATTTTATCTTTAAAAAAATACCCGTCTGTTTCATAATGTGTTGGTCCCGTGGTCCGGATGTACAGTTTGTGGGGTCGATAAGTCGGTTGCCAGGTTGACTTTTATCTGTTTTTCTATAGTGGATAATTTTTTGATAGCAGACGTAGGCCCAATCACATAAAATTTAGAGTAAATTACACTTGCACTTTCCGTGGTTATCCCGCTCAGGTATTGTGCGTCTACAATTCATTACTTGATTCTTATTTTATCGCAAGTCCCTACCCTAATGAATGTTATCGCACACTCTGACTAATTTATGAATAAAATTAACACTCTTTAGGGCTAGAGATTTGCGACGAAACAAAATCTGTATCTAAGAGATTGAATATGTATAATACCCGACTCAATAATTGAGAATGTAATCCAGGACAAAGTGACAAATACGTGTCTTAATTTACTCTAAAATCTAAAAATAGCATTCTGGTTTTACTCCATAAATATTATCCAAAAGCCTGGTCCTTTATTGACTCATAAAAAACGTTTTAGGCGCAAGTCAACTTGTAGTCTGTATTAATTATTTTAAACATTATAATTACCTTTTTTTTTGTCAAAATCTTTTTCGGATGTCATTTTATTTTGTATAGTTTCCAGTTTAACGAATAATAAGTTCGCTGTCAAAGTTTTAAAAGTAAAATAAGATAACCGGGTCATTCTTTACGTATAGAAAATAATAATTTATTGATTCTTAGAGTATCATATACTTTCATTTAATGTAACAAATATAAAAAGAAAAAAAATGGACTGAACTTTATTTGGACCGGGATGGAAATGAAGGGTCCCAAATAAGACCGGCATTAGGCCCGGTAGGCACATTTCATGCGGAATTAATCAGGGTTGAAACTGGGCTATTTTGTTCATGAGACGAGCATTTTATTTGTTTGCTCATCGCTGTTTGTGCTTGTCCGCCAGGACTGCTGAATCAAGACCATGTTTTTAGGCACGGATCTAAACTAAACTTCTATTTCAGTTTTGAACATTTTAGGAAAGTTCCGAGTTTCCTAATTACGTAGTATCACGTTTTGAATACAATCTTCCATCTTCTCGGGCTCCCTCATAACAAATACAACTCAGATGTCCAGAGATGAGGGTTCAAATTGGGATTATATATATAGTTAGTTTTTCATTTGGATCTTTATCTTGTAAAAACGAAAAACCTTGTATACTACATTTTATATCATCACGTTTTAGCTTCTTGTCTAATGAGTAATGAAAAACTGTGCTCAAGATCATTGCTGGCGATAACTCATCGGTAAGTCAGGGTAGTATGAAACCTTGTTAGCAAAATAAAAGATATTATGATGCAAAGTAGATCACCAAGTCTATAAAATATATTTGGCCACAAAACAAATGACAATGTTTGATACTTTGATGTTGAATCCTTAATAATTCATTATTGAACCACAAGGCCAACACTGTATCTCTCTATATATATAGCCACACACAACTATAACTGGCTTACAAATTAAATTTCACTTTTCACTAAAAAATTTAACACATATAAACTAGATCAATAAAGATGAACCTAAATCTACTGTTGAATAATAAATATACATATAGAAAATCATTCTGCCGACTTCTAGTTACTGTTGAAAAAGATAAAAATGAGCCATTAAGCAATTAAGTTGCAGGAACATATATCTGATCAGTCTGCAACAGCAATAAGAGACTGTTGACTTCGATTCCATGCAAAGGATAAGTTTACTCATGCAAACATGCCACATGATTTCCCCCTGTTCATTTTCAGAAATCTTTATGCACTTTGTCGACTCAATCTGTATATCCTTTTCAATTTTCACTGTTTTTCAATGCCAATTATATGTGGCCTAAAAGAGAAAACGTAGGTAGTACGTATGTTAAATACTATTACATGTTGTAGCACCTATGCTGGCTCCCATATTTATATTTCATAGGCCGCCCACACGGTTTAAATTGTGTTCTAGAATACGCGTACTGCTAGTAGTACATATTATTTCGACAGAAATATTTAAGTAGTGACAGTGGTTATAGCGGGTAAATATGGTGATCGAAAATGATAGGAAGTAGTTATAGCAATCATAGTGGACACTCTAAGAGCATCCACAATGCAAAAACCTATTAATGGGTTTTTTCTAGGACACAATTTCTTACACTAAGATTATATAGAAAAAAAGGCTATCATCTCCGATAGAAAAAGCTTTTTCATTCAAATTCAATACACACTATTCAAAAAAAAGAAAAAAAGAACCTTGATCAAAAGCTCAGATTTGGCAAACCATTTACAAAAAGAAGTCTTTGACTCCAATGGATTAAACTTTTTAAAGACTTTTTTGGTCAAAGAAATTTAAATAAATCCCCGATTGGAGGTGCTCTAAGCTCACAAGGTCAGCAAGAGTAACTCAGGTGGTAGACTGCCATGCCTGCTATGATTTGGCAGGTGATTCTGAAATGTATGAACTGGCAACAAATTTATACAATCCAGTACAACAGTAATTTCCCAAATACTATGGGTTGAAGGATACCTTATATGCATATGCATATATACATATACATTCATATAGATCAATACTCTCTCTTTAATGACACCTTCTTCAATAGCCAAAGACACCACACCAAAAGTTATGTTGACTATAAATATGCGTGTGACTAATTATAAAGTTAACAACATATGCTTGTAGGGGTCGCTTAGTTGCATATGAAATCTAATTATTCTGTTGAACACACCATCATAAGTAATACTACGTATGATCTATCACTTTGTTCGTTACTTCTTCAGTACGTAGCTAGGTAGGTTTTTTTCGGCGTCAGGTGTGGTTAGGACAGTTTCTTGCCCTATTTATATAAACACGTTTAACTAGTTTTCCCGTCAAGTACAGATAAAAGTTGACATTGTTTTGATCAAAGATTGCAAATGATAAGAAAAATTATTGTATTTCAGCGGGTTATCTATATTGCTCTTTGTATCAGATGAAAGCACAGGAATGAAGTTAATTTATTTGGTTATAATAAAAAGCGACACACTAGAATACGGCGTGTTGTTTCTTTGGATCTTAAACTGCGGTTAATAAGGTGTTAATAAAGTATTCATAGCAAATGAAACTCTACTTGATCCCAACTCAATGACACATCTTCGGAACACGCCGCCTAACAAAATTGTCAAATCAAGAAAACTTTCGAAACAAAACACACCATAATCCACTATCGTTGAAAAGCCTAGGTCACAACTTCCACATTGTAATTGGGCTAAAACCGGCATTGATACTAGTTCTTAGGATATTTTGTCATTCAAATATCTTATCAAGCCTAACACATATAGACATACAACGATTTCCTTTATAAAACCAATAAGTGATAGAGGAATTAGACCATTAAAATGGCTGAATTATCCATCAATCAATGTAAGATTAAGTTTACACCCAACAATTTCAAACAGTTTAGTATTAGCTTAGATTCTGTAACAATTTTATAGGAATTAATGTACAAATGATTGATATCATAATATTTGTTTGAATACGGACGTAATGTTATAACGGTCATTAATAGTTAGCAGCCATCATAATATAATAATAATAATATAATAATAATAATAATAATAATATAATACTAATAATAAAAGTTTTTATTCATGACAAATTATAATAAATGCATTCCAATGGACAACACAGTGATGGTATTTAATTGAATAGAAACAAAGATCGAGTTAATTGAAATGGGTTCCACAAATACTGTAGTTATCATCCTAATACGATAGATACATACAACCCTCAGTTCAACCAATATCCATGTCACATAATTTATTTCTTTTGGTATTTAATGTATACAGCTGAAATTGGTGAAAATATAGTATATATATTAGTTAAGTACTCCAAAGTTTTTAATTAAATCCAATTGTGTTCAAAGAATTACCGTGAAACGATGATAATACTTGCATGCATTCCTGACGAGCAGTAGTGGAATATTAAATTACACGGTTTCAAAAACTCTGAGCCTGAAAATCTACCAGGAGCATGCATTAGTCTAATATTAAATAAAATAAATGAAAGATAAAAAATATAAAAAATAAAAAAAACTGTTTTTTTTCGTAAATATATTAAATACTAACTTGCAATATTTTATTCGCATTTAGTAATTAATCTAGAAAAAATTTCATACTTATTCCTATGAAACTTGTAAATTACATATATCTTCAACATAGTATAATTTTATAATACGCGATGTACAATGTTACTTAAACATGTTTTGAATATATGCGTATATATATATATGGTAGGGATCAAGAGGGAAATAAAAAAATTAGGAAAGGAGGGAAGTAAATCTCAACCATTGATTTCATCATAAATGAATTTTAAAAATTACAAAAAATTTCAAAATATTTCAAAATTTAACATTCATCACCAATGAATGTTAAAAACGTTTTTTAATAAAAAAATCAAGGGCTAAGATTTGCTTCTCTCATTTTTCAAATTTTAGAGTTTCCCTATAAATCCTTCCCCTATATATATATATATATATATTATTTATTATATATATATATATTATATGAAACTTTAAATTTTCAGAGATATACTTGTAGTTGCTCCTTAAATCTAAGTGGCAGATATTGTGTCCCACCTATAAATGAGTAGTAAAGAAGATTCATTGGTTTAATATATTTGTTAAACATTGTCAACAATGTTAAAGAGCATGTACTAATTACGCTTATTTTGATGTGATAAAGTTAGTATACATAGAAATATATATATATATATATATAAGTAGTTAATTACGGATGTTCCATTAAACATATTATCGCATTAATTATATAAATATTCGCTTTTGTTACATTAAAGTACGATCTTTGTCCAAATGAGTTTAAACTTTTGTAAAACGTATTTATTTCTTTAGAGAAAGCTACGGGAGTTGTTTGATTGTTTGATTTTAATAAATAGGGAATTTTGACATCATGTGTGCATATACATATATAGGTGTATATTGTTTGATTCTAATAAATAGGGTACTTTTTAATTTTTGTTCGAACCTGAATTGAATATGACAGATGATGTTTATGGCAGAAGTTGGGTTTGAGAAGTTAGGGAGTGTGTGTAAGAGGAGGACGGAAAAGAGGGGAGAAGAAATAAGGGTATTTTGATCTTTTAAATGAGTTAACGACCATTTAGCGAAATCGTGACGAATTTAAGATACAAAAGTTAATCACGGGGATGAGTGATATAATAAAAAGTTGAAAGGGATAAAAACTAATAAAATGAAAGATCATATAAACCGAGAGTGTAATTTACCCTATAATTTTTTGTATTAATCCATACAATATTTGTACGTTTATGTCAAATTTATCATTCATAATTTAACTACTAAAACATGTTCACTACATAGTTATTGTTGATATAAATTTAATTAATACATAATATTAATTTATGAACAAACAAAATAAGAAATAAAAAAATAGAATAAAAAATGGAAAAATGTTAAAAAAATTTATAAGAAAATAATAAATAAAATTAAAAAATAATAAGAAATCAGCATATAATTGATGTGGCCTATACTAATCGGTCATAATAAGTAAGTCATTTAAATAACAAATTTAGTAGGTTCAGTAATATAAATGAACGAAAAATAAGTATAGTAATTCTGGTGAATATTTTATTTTCATATAATAAAAAGGAACTTTATGTCTATTAACTTTTTTGACAAAACCATTTCCATTCACATCACCACATGTAACCGGTTATAACTGGGAAATACCAAGTTAATTAATTAATTTAACAAATTAATTGTCCAAAACTAGAAAGCCGAAAGATTCTACAAACAAACACAGGAAGTCTAGAATCAAAATACCAAATAAGAAGAAATTGACAGTCCTTAATCTTGTAAATCAAAACTGTAGATCGGAAAAGATATAAAAAAAAGAGATTTATTTGCAGGTTTCTGGTAGTGGTGGTTTATTTGCAGGTTTCTGGTAGTGGTGGTTGTAACAGAAGATGAGTTTCAACTATTAGAAAACGGTAAAGAAAAAGAAAAAAAAACTTTAAATAAACAGAAAAAGTATCAAAAAATCCATTGAAATATGAGCCACACGAATAGGCGGTGTAGTAATTTATGTAAAAGATGAAATGTGATCAACAAGTTGTGTAACTTAATTTTTTACCTTGATTAACATCTTTGTTGTTGCATGCCTTGAAAAGATGTAGGACAAAAGTATAGGATATACAGGAAATTATACAGTGTCAAGTGAATATATGCACTGAACTTATATATGGTCGTTACCAATTACATGTAACCACTAGTAGTAGTCTATTAAAAAAAATGAACAAAAATAAACACAGGACAAATTTCTTGGAAGTGCAACATTATTGGTACCCCATTGTACTAAAGCTCACATCTCACCATATATCTAATCTAGGGTAACAACTAGCACAACAACCATTTCTTCCTCTACCCCACCCCCTATCCCTATTCTAACCCTACCTCTCTTTTTTCTTATTAGATTTTGCTATAAGTATCTGTATCACACATTGCGAAATGAAATGAGCCTTAAAGTCACTACTTGATCCTACTGTCTTTAATTACTCATATAAGAGTTGTACAAAAAAGTCTTAACTTTATAATTTTCCTTAGTTTGCTTACAAACAAGTTTCATATGACTGCTACTCTTTCACCTTTTGGGTGCTCCTTAATGAAGAATCAATCATCTGTTTGTACCAAAACGTGTATACAAAATTCCAATTCTGAACCTCATGATGGCACCACTTTATCCAATTCGCAAAACCCAGAACCAAAAACTATTAAAAGGAATCGCGATTCGACCACCAAACATCCGGTTTACCGTGGTGTACGGATGAGAAGTTGGGGCAAATGGGTGTCTGAAATCCGTGAGCCAAGGAAAAAATCACGAATATGGCTCGGGACATATCCGACACCCGAAATGGCTGCACGAGCACACGATGTGGCAGCACTTAGTATCAAAGGTAGTTCCGCCATTCTTAATTTTCCCAAACTTGTTGAATCATTGCCACGTGCGGTTTCTTGCTCCCCAAGAGACGTACAAGCGGCTGCGGCTAAAGCAGCCGCCATGACTGATTTTGACTTTCCATCACCATCTGTAGAAAGTGCATCAGACAGTCAGTGTTGGAGGTTCTCAACGTTTTTACAAGATACTGCTTCAGAAGAACTCGATGAAATTATCGAATTACCGGTTTTAGGAACGAGTTTTGAGTCGGTTGAGTTAAAGAATGATTACATATGTACTGACTCAATGGTGGATGGATGGTTTTATCCACCGACTTGTGATCAAGAAAGTATGATTTCTACTGCTTTTGAATGTTCATGGTGGAATTATTAGTTACTGTTTTCTTTTACTTGTTTTTTACTTTGTCACTTTTCTCTCTTTACTGTTTCTTCAACTTTGGCCCTTCTCATTTTTCTCATCCAAGGGTTACATCTTTGTCTGTGTTATGTGTATGTACGTTTTTCTGAAGTAAGTTAAGTGATACCTTTTAATGGATATATGTAAATAACCAAAAAATTCATCTCTTTTGTTTGTGTTAATATACGTATTGATGACATATTGTGGATCTTGAATTATTTATACATCTTGAATTGCATGAAGTACAAGCTTAGTTAGTTACTATGCATTTCAAGATAAATTCTTGGTTGATCCTCTAAGGTCCACATTACCTTTTGCATTATATATTAACATTGTAACTCAAGATTTGAAGATATTCATATAGAGTGACATCAACACTTTTAAATTAAGTGAAACTTTATTATATTGGCAAATGTATTTGCTTTATTTGTTCCACTTTTATTATTCATTTTTATTATTTCTTTTTGTCTTACAAGAGATTGTCTACTTACAAAATATAATTAATATAAAAATCATTGAGTTTTCAAATTTACCCTCATTTATTATTTTTAAATCAAACTTATTTTAGATATAATTTTAAATTGAACTTGTTTTGTTCAAGGACAATATACTTGGGACAAGGGAGTAACAAATATAACAAATATAGAAATTAAGCGGAATTTAATTGCAGTTTTTACTTGTAATATAAAAGGACTATTTCAGTTCATTTAATGTTTCTTCGACACATATTAGTAAAATGTACACTAACACGATTTATTTAATAACAATGTAAATCTGAACTGTTAATCACAAAAGTTAACAGTTGAAATCGTTTACCCCTCCTTTTTAAAATGCACATATTTCTCAAAATCTTACTTTAATTTGTTCACCAAATCATCAATTAAAATTCCAAATGAGAATCACAAAATAAGTAGAGAAATACAAAAGCTATAAACATTGCATTTTTTTTCACATATTAACAGTTACTTCGTTCACAATTGATCGTATAGATTGGAATTAAAATGTAAAAGGTTTTGACAAATCACAAATTACGTTCTAATTCAACTAAATTGTTTGTTTACATGTTGTCATTTCACATGTGAACAACGTATAATTTACAAGCTGGTCCTTATGATTTTTAAATATTTATTTGTGTATTATATGAACATCAAACAATAAATAATTATAACTTGTTCTGTTTATGTATGTTAATAAAGTCATATAATTCATTTATGTTTGTAGATTTCAATCTTTTTGTGATTTTGATACTAATTTTTCTCTGAATATATGAATATATAGCTGAACCAGACTTATAATTCAGTAAGTTAAATCTTACATTCACATAAAATTTACAGAGAAAATTACAGAAAAATGATATAGAACATAAAATGAAACAATTATCTAACACTTTTTTATTATCTTTTACTTCTCTCTTTTTTACTATTGTCTTACGTCATTTTGTAAAAGCATCTTTTTGTAAAATTTATGTGACTTGTCATTTATCATGTTATATCCTATGCTCTTCACTTTGTTGACCGAAATCATAATTCTTCTCTTTCTAACAAAATTAGAGAGCCGGAACAGCCACAATTTCATGTTTATAAAACCAGATAAGACAATAAAAATTCGGACATACTATAAACACTATATATATATATATACACCGTGGTTGATATATGTTACTTGAACGTTTTGTTTTGCCAAATCTAGCATGTACGTGTGATTCTGGATTTCTGGCTCCTTCTAGAAACATCAAAATATAATTATCTCATTCACAAATAGACAAATGCATATAGTATATATGTATATATAAATGAGTGTAGTTAGGAGGGTAGCTTCTTTACTAATTAAAAAGTGATATATCTTACCAAATTAATTTCCATTTTAACCTTCTTTTATTTTTTTATATTCTATATTCTACCTCTAACTTATTATTCATTTACACACTCATTTTCCCCCAACTTGCTGCCAACAGCCACTAGCTGCTGCAGGAATTTTATTTTTTCTAAAAATTATTTTTTACGTTTTTATTCGTTTATTTTTTTATTTGGTTTTCGTTTTATTAATGTTCTTTTACGTTTTTTTTCTTCGTTTTTTCATTTACTTTTTGTTTTTTACGATGTTTTCTACGTTTTTATTAATTTGTTCGTTTTCTTTTCACCTTTTTACATTTTCTAATGTTTTTCGTTTTTTTTTCTTTTACGTTTTTAACGTTGTTTAACTATTTTGATGTGTGTTGCTGCATTTTATTTATAACATGCAGTAAAAAATATCAAAAATAACATGCAGCAACAAACATCCAAATAACATGCAGTATGTATAAAATGCAGCAACAAACATCAAAATAACAACATCAAAGGAACATGCAATATGTGTAAAATGCAGCAACAAACATTAAAATAACATGCAATATGTGTAAAATGCAGTAAGAAATATTAAAATGACATTCATTATGTATAACATGCAGCGACAAACATCAAAATAATATGCAGTATGTACAAAATGCAACAACAAACATCAAAATAACATGCAATATGTACAAAATGCAGCAACAAACATTAAAATAACATTCATTATGTATAAAATGCAGCAATAAACATTAAGGTTACATGCATTATGTAAAGAATGTAAAAAAACGGAAAAAAAACGAAAAGAAAATGAAAAGACGAATAAAAACGTAATAAGATAAAAAAACGAATAAAAACGTCAAAAACGTAAAAACACGAAAAGAAAATGAAAAAATGAATAAAAACCGTAAAAACGTTAAAAACGAAAAAAACGTAAAAAAACGAAAAAACAAAACGCTAAAAATAAAAAGTTGAAAAAAAAAGGAAATTTTTTTTTTAAATTTTCGGTGGCCGCTGGCGACAACTAGCAGCTGTCGGCGGTTGCTGACAGCAGGTGGTGGGGGGAGGGAGGTGGAGGTGGAGAAGATGAAGAGGGGGGCGGGCAGGGAGATAGTTAAAAAGTGAGAGGGAAGAAAAAGAAAGTTGAATAAATGTGGAAGAAGTGTATATGAAAATTATATGTTATTCTTTTTTTCCTTAACTTCTAACCTAATAATTTTAACTAATTATAAAAATATTACAATTATTAACTATTGATAAAAAATAAATAATTAAAATTATTTGCTCACTTTTTTCTTCCTAAAACTTATTCCCTCTTAATCCTGGTATATACTAATATATAATTAAATTTATATGTATGAGGGAATGTATAATACACAAGTGGGTAATGATATGAATATAATTAAACCCCATCTGTACCTCTTCAACTTATACTTTGTCCGTTACTCATAAAGTCCATAATTAAGTATTCATGTCTGAATGCATTTAACTTTTAACACATTTTTATAGTGTATACTCAATTTAATTTGAGCTCATTGTATTCATCAAATTTTTAATTTTGATATATTATATGTATATAACATATTATTATTTGTAACCGCTAATTTATCACTTGTTTTTTTGATGTGTCAATAATGTGTCAGATGATGTGACTATTTATATAATTGTTACTTCGTCAAAATTAAAACGTCGGTTACTGAGTTAATAAGTCATCAGATATACACAATAAATCTAAATTAAAAGTTTTATAAATACACATAATATATCAAATTGAAGTTAGCGCACACTATAGAGCATTATTATACACTAATTCTGTTTATATAGAGAGAATTCGTTATCCTCATGAATATATAATAATCATCTAACGATTTGAATATTGTAAGTTACTATAAATTATAAGAATAACCTACCATGTATCAAAGGATCTTTATTACTGTTATATAAGGAACTCATCTATCAACATATTGTATATACATATAAGAGTATTTTGATGTGACAAAAACATGCATAAGGTGATCGATGACAGATATCGGTTTTACTCAAAAGCTAATAGTCTATCTATCTATATTGATATAAGAATCAGATGAATCTGTTGTTTACACTACAATGACAAATTGATAAGTTTGATATATAAAAACCAAGTACGTACGCTAGCATCAATGAATGCCTTTTGAAAGCCTCATGATTTTTTGTTGGACCAAACATCGAGTGGTGGCAATAATGAACGCCTTTTAATTAATAGCCTAAACGCCAAAATTTGGTAAATGTAGAAAAGCTATTCACGTTTTTCTGATACTTTTATTGATCAACTTCATTTATTTCCCATGCTTCCACTTCCCTTTTCTCCTTTTTATTTTCCATATCACTACTATTTATCAAGTTCAATTTAACCGTTAGGTAGAAATATATATTATTTTCCATATCAGTACGATTTATTTAATTGTATTATATGTTAACTTTTACAAAATATTATGTCATGTACCTTATTAGATTTTTTTTTTTTGATATACGATTATTGTAATATTAAATTTTTAAATCAGTAATTCAGGTTTAACGGTCCTTCACAACACACGAAGTTCGTTAACGTCGTTTGTATTTATTTTTTATAGAGAAAATTACATCAATGGTCCTTTATGTTTACCTCAAATTTAACTGGCAGTCCTTTACAAACTTTAATTATAGCGATGGTCCTTTATATTGAAACTTGTTACGCCAATAGTCCTTTAGACTAACGACCGTTAACTACACCGTTAAAAAGGACCATGTATGATATTTTTTATTCTTTTAATTTTTTTTTCCTTTGAATAAAATATAAATTATACAATCTAAAATATATATAGATACATTATGAGGTGTATAGAACATTATTTTCATCTTCCTCATTTCACTTATGAAATTCACCACCATATCCGGTCATTTTCTCCACTAAAACATCAAATTTTATAGTCCATCACTCAAATCCTCTTAAACATACATTTGTGACTTAAAATTTGATGTATTGTGCACAAATCATTTTCAGTCACAAATGTATGTTTAAGTGCATTTGGGTGATGGACTATAAATTTGATGTTTTAGTGGAAAAAATGACCGAATTTGGTGATGAATTTCATAAGTGAAATGAGGAACATGAAAATGATGTTCTACGCACCTCATAATGTATATACATATAATACATTTTAGATTGTATAATTTATATTATATATATAATTAAAAGAGAATATGATGGAGGAATATGAGCCCTTCATTGTTTTTCACCCCTTGCGATCTAACGATCTTAATTTCTTTCGTATAATTACACTTTTGACCCCTTAAATATTTGATGTATTTATTTAAATTATAAAGTCGACTACAATTTAAAAATATCGATTAAATATTTTATTCATTTATAAAAGTTAAATTCGTCGCACCTTATCGTGGGTCTATAAACTATATAAAAAAATCGGTCCTAAATCGACCACAATATTTTATATATTTATAAAAATTACATTCGTCCCGCATTATTGTGGGTTTATACCTAGTTTTATTTAAAGGAAAATAAATTAAAAGAATAAAAAATATCATATATGGTTATATTTAACGGAGTAGTTAACGGTCGTTAGTCTAAAGGACTATTGGTGTAACAAGTTTTAAAATAAAGGACCATATATGTAATTAAAGTTTGTAAAGAACTACCAGTAAAATTTGAAATATACGTAAAGAACCATCGATGTAATTTTTTCCCTTTTATATGAATCGGTTCCCTCTTATGGAAATTAGTTTATTGGCGGTGTCTATGAAAGCCATGAAAATTGGTCAAAAGATCCCAAAATTGTTAGCTTTTATTCATTGATTGGTACGTAGGTCAACGTGCTTTTGTTATATCTATAGTAAGTGATAAGTGACGTTACACACCTACTATGTTTATTTTTGTGAACGTGGATTTTCTTACAGTTTCACGTTTTTTTACTTGTCAATCTTAGAAAAATGATCGTGTTTGTCATCACATTGACTCCACTACGATGCCCATCAACCCGACAATTGAGTCATTATACCACCGTGGTAGGCGAATCACAGTGGCAAACTAAAAAACGATCATTGTGGTTACATTATTCTACTGTTTTCCAACTCATGACTTATGTTAATGATAAGCCCGTTGAGTTATGAGTTGAGGAACGCACGTTGCGTGTGTTTTATTTTTTGTTTAAATAATGATGACAATAAATAAACTTTAACTCTATTTAGTAACTGGTGAGTAAGTTATCTCTCTTTGTACTTTTTGCAGTCGAGTATATAATAAGTGATGTTGATGTAATACTCAGTAGTAAATAAGGTTGAGTTATTCCAATAAGTACTCTAAATCTCTAATTATGCCCACTCCAATTTCTAAAAACTCATCAAACATTCTAATACAAAATATCTAACTAGATCGTTGTAAGATTAGATATGTTTAAGAGTTTAATCATGCACTCACATATGTGAATACCATATATATATATATATATATATAAATAAATATAGTATCAAGATCTAAAAAGAAGATAATTTCGATAAAGAAGAAAGAGAAATATATATATATAAATATGATTCAATAAAAAGTAAATATGATTTCAAACGGAATCAAAGAGTTATTTTGCTGAATCAAAGGGTTAAAATACTATTCTCCCTCTTCTCTACTAATTTTTTCTTTTCCCTTGAACCCACTCTTATATATATATTAACAACTAACTTTTATAATGAAATAAACATAATTTGTTCTTTTTTGAAAAAAATAATTATTTCATCTATTTGAAACTGCAAAATATTAATATTCACTGTATAACATATTTAGATACAATGATAAAACCATTCAATTGCAAAATAATCATAGAAACCTTGCAAAAAATGTTAATAAGTAGTCAGGGCAACCACTATGGTGACCGAAGTAATATGTATGTGTTACTAGTAAAAAATTCTATGTAGTATAAAAAATTTAATTTCATATATTTTCTTTGAAGTTAAAATAATGAAATTTTGAAATGAAATTATTAAATTTACAAAGTGCAATTAGTTCTTTATAAAATTTAGTAACTAAATTATGTTCTATTTTTATTATAAAAAGTAAACCAATATCCATGTGATTTATTCTCTAACTTTGACTCGTGTCAAAGTTAGTAAAAATAAACCAATATACAGAGATGTATCTAAATAATTCTAGTGCTGATGATAGAATATCTCTATGTCTCAAGATGATGTTTGTTATCAGATTATTATTAGTAGTTGTGACATGTTTGCTAACATTAATAGTATAGTTGATCTTGCTCGTTTGATGATGGAAAAGAAAATGCATCTTTCTTTTCGCATGGTATGTCGCTTATTATAATTAGTTTTGGTTTTGCCAATTGCAGCTAAGATTGTTGAAAGATGGTTTTTTTTTTAAAAAAAAACGAAGCTTGCAAAATCGAATAAGAGATAATTATTTGAATAATGCTTTGTTTTGTTTTATACTGAAAGAAGCACTTGACAATATTACGACCGGAGTTATAATTAATCATGTTCATCTTCTATGTGAACGTCGGGTACAACTATAATGTGTCATTGTTAGTTTTCTTCTTCTTTATTATTGAATTCGTTGCATATTCACTGTAATCGTACTTTTAGTTAAAATCGCACTTCTTAATGTCATATATTTTGGTGAGGTCTTACGTTTTTCATCATTTATGTTCTATTTAAATCAATATAGGTAAAAAATTATATCATCATTAAAATTTCATCCAATTACACCATGTAATTAGTCTTAGTTGTGATATTGGATGCTACATGTTCTTCCCAAACATAGAAATGATGTTACATTTTAAATTTAGATTTGGATAATTTAATATCAACCTCATTTTGACCCGTAACATGTGTGATAATTGCATATATACAAAGAGGATGGTAGGGAAGACAGCGAGTATACAATCAAATTTAATATGTTATTTGCACAAGTTGCATAACTCCATCATTGTAAGGTATTGAAAATTGACGTAATATAATCCAAAAGAAGTTTGTATATATAGTCGCCTTGCAGCATATATAATATAACTACATATATATAGAGAGAGATTCCATAGCGTAATTATTCACCTAACCCTCTTACGATATAATTAAAATACACAAACCCATCCTTGCTTAGTTTAACTTTTTATTTTACATACCACGTTCCCTAATCCTCCACGTATATCCACTTAGTAAGTAATTTATACTTTCCGTAATTTCAAAGTAATGAGTTATGAAATTATTTCTATGATTGTTCGTCGTCGAAAACTATTGAATAAATTACACATCATGATTAATTATAAGATAGTGTAGTTTGTTGGCGACCAAGCTAAGGCTTCCAAAGAGGTCATCCATTTTGATACTCCTCATGCACAAGAAACGCACTTAATTGCAGAGTTATGATCGAATCCAGTGTACTTATGACTCTGAAAAATGCGTATCACGTGGGATTCACCTAAAATGTTACAGAGTAACAAATTACTAACCCTGGCCTCCACCATCTTAGGGACTCATTGTGCTCGATGACAATTTGGAAGTGCTCCCCTAATAGCCAAAAACAACGTCGTCGTGTACGTGGTAAACGGAGCGTTAGATATCACAACCTGTGTAACATCTTACTGGGGGTCAAACAAATTTAGTTTAACTTTTTTTCTTTTTTTTATCAATAATTATTTTTATGCATAGACTACTCATCAACATAGCTAGAGGTTCGTATAGGCTCTGAAACAATCCTACTCATACGCCAGTAACACTTCATGACAGTTCATTGATTTTTTGTTTTGATGTTTTTATTATACATGGCAAAAAAACATGAAGTATATAGACAGAGAGCCGACTTCATTAATATGTTGAAGAAAACTTTAAAAGACAAAGATAAGAGACTCTGTTAGAGTATCTAAACCAAATGATCTACAAATATTCAGTTGGTCAGGATACTAACAATTGTATTAGAGAGAAATCAAAGAAAAGGTAAAGTTCAGGGGTCTTTATGTAAATAGAGCAATCTTCAAGGTTCATATGTAAATTTACACAATCAGCTTGTTAATACTTGGTTAGCAATTAGATTAGTTGAGTTAGTTGTATATATTACGTTCATCGTGTTCATTGTAAAAGGAGTTAGACAAATTCAATTCAGAAATCAAGTCATATGAAATAGATTTGCAAATTCATGTCTTCGTTTTCAATTATTTGATCACCATCGCAAACTTATTATGGTATTAGAGCAAGCAATGAAGTTCTGAAAACCTAATTTTGCTAATTCGTCAAAATTGTAGCATTAGCTCTAGGATGTGATGAAAGGGTAAGAGTAACAAAATTCTTTGTCCATATCTCTTTTGGAAATCAATAAATCTGACTACTCACTTTTTGTAAAGAAGACTGATTCTTCTTTCACTGTTGTTCTTGTTATGTTCATGATCTGCTTATCACTGGCAGTAATGCTCAGGATATTGCTCTTCTTAAATCTCAATTGTGCAATCACTTTCATATGAAGGACCTTGGTGATCTTAGCTATTTCATAATAAGGTCAGTTCATCACTAAAAAAAAAAAAAATACACTTTAGACTTGTTGCAAGAAGCCGGTGTGATGAATTCAAGACCTTATAAACATCCAATGGATCAAAATTTAAAACTTCAGGCTGGTATTGATACACCTTTACCTTATCCAGAAGTGAATAGTAGGTTTATAGACAAATTGATATATCTGACTATTGCTAGACCAGATATTATACAGTACAAATTTTAAGCCAGTTCATGAAGTCTCCTACATATGTTAACTTGTAAGCTGTGAAACATCTTTTAAGATACTTGTTGAAGTATCCTGGTCAAGGTGTTCTTTTGGCCAATAGTTCAGGTGTTCATCAAAACTGCTTACTGTGATTCTGACTGTGCTAGTTGCCCATTGTCTAGAAGGTCTACTAAAGGTTATTGCACTCTTTTGGGTGACTCTCCTGTTTCATGAAAATCTAAGAAACAATTTGTGGTATCTAGATCATCAGCAGAAGCTGAATATCGTGCTATGGCCTTACTTGTTGTGAAGTTACATGGCTTGTTAGCCTTTTTAAAGATTTGGGTTTAAAAGATTTAGGTTGGGTTGATTTAAAATGTGATAATCAAGTACCCATATACATAGCAACCATTCCTATTATTCATGCCAGGACAAAACATATTGAAGTTGGTTACCATTATATATGTAAGAGATCAAGTACAAAATGGGTCAGTCAAATCTTCTTATGTTGATGCCAAATCTCAAGTTGCAGATGTATTTACCAAAGTATTATCAGTTGATCAAAATTACCGTCTAGTGCACAAGATGGGAGTTTCATCATCTCCTACACTCCCATCTTGACGGGGAGCATTAAAGAGGAATCAAAGAAAAGGGAAAATTCAGGAGTCTTTATGTAAATAGAGCGATCTTCAAGGTTTATATGTAAGTTTATTTAATCAGGTTGTTCATAATTAGTTAGCAGTTAGATTAGTTGAGTTAGTTGTATATATTAGGTGCATAGTGTTCGTTGTAAAAGTAGTTAGACAAATTCAGTTCAAAAATCAACTAATATGAAATTGATTATGCAAATTCATGTCTTCGTGTTTGCAATTGTTTGATCACCATTGCAAACTTACTAAATTGAAAGACAAATAATGATTTAATTAACTACAATTGAAAGACAGTCCATTAATAATGTGACTGATTTGCAATGTATAAATTGCAGTATTTCGCAAACAAAATTAGTTAAATTAAGAGAAGTGGTTGAAGCAGATCAAATAATTAAAAATAGTTAAATTAAGACAAATTAAGACGGCCAATTAAGAGGATGGTTGTAGGCCGGGCAAGGATATAATAATTAAAAATAATTAGGGTTTAATACTATAATTAACATGGTAATAAATATAACAAATACCCAAAAATAGAATTAAAGTAACACTTAAATCAAGCAGAATTGATTAGATAATATTGCGGGTATTTGTTGGCAAAAAATAGGATGGAAGAATTTAAATCATGAATTATTAATTAGCGACACGGTTAATTTAGTATACACTTGCAATTAAATGTATGTCTTTTGGTGATAATGATCTTTATTAAAAACTTTAAAAAAGATTTGAGTCTTTTGTCTCTATAGGAGAAAAAGGGTTGGAATATTTTGCTTGCGCAGGTCACAGTCACCAAATTGCTGTTTTTAATCATAACTTGTACGATTTATCTGATTTAAATATGTGTAAATTACCTTTTTTTAGAAAGTCATTAACTTATTTCACATATATTTTTAGTAATAACCCTTTATGTAACTCCTTTGTAAAACGTTTTAGCATTGATAAACCATAAATCCAACCAAAACATCTCTAGACATATATTAGATCATCCGTACGTGGTAGCTTTTTTCTAAAAATAACTCATTGTCAAAAACATTTTTATCCATATGAATTTAAAAGAAAATCAATTATATTATTCGAGCATAAGTAGCAATTGCCAAAAACATTTTTAGCCATTTACAACATGTACAGTATATAATTATACTATTAAATTGAGTGTAAAAGTTGATTTTTAAAAGAATTGTCATAAAAAAAACTGTTGCTCAGCTCCATTGTTGATACTACAAGAAAAGTGTCATTTAGTGAGACACATATTAATGAGACATCTAAAATTGTTACAATATCTACACCTTAAATGACACATTTAAAAAGTTTGGGTAAAATTGGGCTGTACTAACACGTTTTATGAGGCGCCACAAAAATCACTTAGTGTCACTAAAAGTTGAAAAGTGTAGCTAAAAGTGTCATAAGTATATATCTATGTAAAGTGACCAAAAAACAGTGAGTAATAATTTTATGACATTATTATCTCAGTAAGTGTATTGGTAAAATAGAATTTTATCCATAACTTTAAAAAGGTTGTCATAAAGCTAAAAAAGTGTCATAAAGCTAAGATATTGTATTACTTTTAAAATATTAATTTTTCTTATAGTAATAAATATATTAATTTAGAGTATGTTTAACAATTGATTTTATGGTAGTTTATAAGAGCAACATGTCACAGAGTTGTTTCTACAAGTTTTTATGCGGCACTTAGCTAGCGTAACTCAAATCGTACTCGTAAACAAGAGAAATAATGTAAGAAAGAATAATGCAAATAATACACAAGACTAAAGTGGGAAAGGAAAGTTATTCGATTACTCAAAAGGAATAATTTACAATGAAAGAAAACATAACTCTATTATGTCCACAAATGACGGAGGGGTGAGCTATTTATACTTAAAGTCCTCCCACTAATGGACCAATCTAAAACATTCATACTCTATATTACACCTCATTTAAATTCTAAAATATGTACAAGGAACTTTTTACACTCTCCAAACTTCCGTCACCTTCCATGATTTTCCTTTGAAAACTCTTGACTTGTATAGAATTTTCCGAAATCTGTACTTAGCCTTTGTGCATGATCTCTTAAACTAGATGGGTCGTGACATTAAGCTTATTTTTTCTATAACCTCAAGCTTTTAGCATTGTCTGGTAAACAGAATTTTAAGAGCTTATAGAAAAATAAGATCTAGAAAATGAAGCTACTTGAAGTAGTTTTCAAAAATAAGCAATAAGCTTATGAAATGAAAAATTACATAAATACCTCTTATACAATATTTATCATGTGTTTGTTTGTCCTTTTAAGTCAATTCACATCTTTAACCTCCGGATTCAGCTAGTTGTGGCCAAACACTAATAATAAATATAAGCCCCTTTTGAAGTGACATGTCATCGCAAATACAAGTTAGTGACGACATGTTACCATTAGCTACAAGACCTTTTTGCGACGACATCAAGATTTTCTTATTGTTTTAAATTAAGAGAAAAATATTATATAAAAAGCGTTTAGCGACGGTAGTTGTCTTCACAACTTTTTTTTTAATTTTCATTTGTTTTTTGTCAGGAAATTAAAGCATGTGCCTAGCCTGTTGTCGGAAAGTCGTCGTAGTTGACCAACTCATGCGGTCATGTAGCGACGACTATTTTCACTTCTGCGAGGATTTTTCGACATCGTAAAATCCGATTTTTCTAGTAGTGAACTACAACTAATGGACCCCTCTTGCAATTGGTTCATTGCGGAACACTAATAATTGGTCTAATATTTTATTTTATTTTCTAGAAACCCTTATTTTAATTCTAAGATGCGAAAAACTATATATTGTTTAAATTAATTTATAGGTACGTCAATTGGTGGTTGTAGATGACAAAATACTCAAATAGTAGCATTATATATTAATACATGAACTTTGTTGGTTCATTGTGATTTAATAACTGATTTTTGATTTACGATATGCTTTTCGTGTTGGAGTTATCATTCTTTATATTATCAGAAAATATATGGCTTGGGTAAGAAGAGAAAATTCGCCAACCAAAGCAATGATAATTGCAATGGTCGTATTTGGTAAGATGTATCAATCATCTAAAACATTATAAATACTTTTTTATAATATGGTTGATACCTAATCTTTGTGGTCGGTATTATAGTTACATGTTTAATTATTGTATCTGAAAGTTCATTCAATACAGGATTTTGGTTCCAGTAGTAAAACTTAGTTAGGACTTTTACAGAGTTCACTCTTTTTGTTATGCATCTCAACTTTAATGCCATGATTCTTAAGAAGAATTTTTAAGTGTGACGAAGTGTTACATTATAACTAAGATGCATCATTTTTAATAAATATATTGCGCCAAAATCTATTCAATAACCAAATTTATTGTGTTAGAAGTTGTCAATATATTAGGGGTGAACATGAGGAGGGTGGGGGCGAATGTGGACCAAAACCACCCCATAGCCAATATTTCGGTTAATTGATATTACTTATAAATATAATGCATCAAGATCTATTAATAACCAAATTTATCGTATTGTTAGAACCTGTCAATATAATAATATATCACAATTTAAAAATCAATATATTAGACCATAAACAACTGTAACGTCGGTTGGCCAACCGATGCGCATCGGCCGACCGACGCCGTTGGCACCAGCGCATCGGTTGACCGCGTCGGTTTTCTGAGCTAGTTTCGCGACGGGGAAGAGAGAGAACGTCGGTCTTTTTTGTGGCGCCACAACCATTTCTCTGTTCTATTTTTTTTCTTCTTTTTCATTTCAAATACAAAAAAAGAATGGGGGATGTCTGGGGAAGAAGAAGTAGGGTAACAAAGTGACACGTAATGGGCCTGCATTTTTAAATATATTTGGGCCTGCATTTCCTTCTATTTGGGCCAAAACTTTTGATATGTATTTGGGCCTGTATTTTAAATGTTTGTGGGGCCCAAAAATCAAAGTCACACGTTAGGGTTGGCAGGGGTGTGTCAGTTTGGGAGGTGCTGATGTGGCGCTGACGGGTCTCAACTGACAAACTACCTACACGTCGCTTGTTGCGAATGGTCTTATAGTTCAATAAAAATGGTGCGTTTTAAAAGCCCATTACATTAGACCACTCCTAGGTATAGGCGTGCAGTAGCGTGTCAATTGTGCCACCTCAGCACTTCCCAAACTAACACACAACTAACACACCCTTGCCAACCATTGGTGTGTCAATTTGATTTTTGAGCCCAATACATATCTAAATAAAACAATTTCATCAAAATTAAAAACCTTATATTAATTAATTAAAAAAAAACATTACAATAATTAAAATAACAAACTAAATTTAAACAATTAGTCTAGTCTTCATCGGCAGAGAACCCCTTTGTCGTGCACTCGAACCAAACATCGTTTTAAAATCCTCTTGATAGTTGTGTACGACGTTATCCCGAGCTTCTTCAAGTAGTTTTAGTTCCTTTTCTAGTATGACCGTGGCTATTGGATTTTGGAGAAAATTCCAAGCTTTCAACACCAATTTTTGCTTGGTAGCCTCGTTAATAGTTTGCAACGTTTCTTGTTGCATTTGCACCTATGCCAAAATTGACAGTCGGGTCTCGTCGCTCGTATGTCTTGATGAAGTTGCATCCGATGATCCAGAACTTCTTTTGTCGTACGACCGAGTGGACGACGAATCCGGTCGTCTAGGAATAACCTTTGCTTATTAGTCGTAAGCGGGTCAGTTTGGTTGGGATTGGTCGGTTACATCGTCGTTTAGATTAATTGGTTTCGGTTCTTCTCGGATTACTCGTTTCTTATTAGCAACACCAAAATTATAATAGAACTTCGAGACACACAAGTCACGCTTGCTCGTAAATGAAGTTTCGATCAGTTTGTTGCTTGAAGTGTTCACGGGTCGCCCTCAAAACGTCTTCATCTCGGATTCCGCTTGCACGAGGCTCGTTATATTTTTTGAAGATGCCCGTTAATATCTTGACCTCTCCGCGAATCTTGTTCCATTTGCCGATTAGTGGATCTTTATTGTGTTTCTCATTAACTAACGAATTGAATGCCCTTTCTATTTGCCTCCAAAAACTTGATTCGGTTTGCGAGTTTCTTTGGACCCAATTTTAGGAAGCGTCAACCCAATGTTTGGCCAATATTCTACATTCGTTGTTGGTCCATTTGACTTTGTTTTCTTTTTTTTTTTTCGCTTAGTTTGGATCTCGTCTCCGCCTTCGTCTTGTTCGACATTCATTGGTGGTGATTGATGTTGTGAAAGTGGTGTGTGTTGGTATTGTGAGAATTGTTGATTTAAGTATTGTAAAAATTGTTGGTTTGGGTATTGTGAAAATTGTTGGTGTGGGTATTGTGAAAATTGTTGGTGTGGGTATTGTGACAATTGTTGGTTTTGAAATTGTGTAAAATCAAAGTTAATTGGCGAATTGCTAGATTGACCCGCCGAAGACGAAAGTGCCGGTGAAATCGAAGACGAAATATCCGTGTTGAGTTAGTTTTGAAAAAAAAATATCGGATGTCAGTTGGGAATTATTGTGTTGTTGTTTAGGCATTTTTGTGTGTTTGAGAATTATAGTAGAAAGATGATGAAAAGTGTGTGAATTATATAGATTGAGATGGGTAGAATAATATATTTGAATGTAGTAGAAAGATGATGAAAATTGTATGAATTATATAGATTGAGGTGGTTGGAATAATGTATCTAAATGTAGTAGAAAGATGATGAAAATTGTGTGTACATTGAAGTTTAGTTGTATGTGTATTAAAATGTTTTTGGTTAGGAAAAAGAGGTTTAAAAACTTAGAAAATATATTTTTTTTTTGTTGAAAAAATGGATATGTATCCGTTTTTTAACTAATATATTCTTTTTTTAATTCCTAACGGTCAAAAAGGAAAAACGAAAGACCATCGGACCCCACCCCCTCACCGTGTCACTTAACCCCCGCATCCGGACCGATGCGGTCAACCGACACGTCTGTCGGTCGGCCGACTTGCCTCGATTCCCAAACTAACATGCCCGTTGAGAGTGGCCTTGTAGTATAATAAAAGTAGTGATCGAATCGATTGAATGAAAATTGTGTGTAAATTGAAGTTTAATTGTATGTGTATTTATAATGTTTTTGGTTAGGAAAAAGAGGTTTTAAAAATTAGAAAATATATTTTTTTTTTTTTGAAAAAACGGATATGTATATGTTTTTTAACGAATATATTTTTTTTTTTAATTTCTAACGGTCAAAAAGGAAAAATGAAAGATCATTGGACCCCGCCCTCACCCCCTCACTGTGTCGCTTAACCCACGCATCTAGACCGATGCGGTTAACCGCTGTCGGTCAGCCGACTTGCCTCGATTCCCAAATTGACATGCCCGTTGAGAGTGGCCTTCTAGTATAATAAAGGTGGTGATCGAATCGATTGATATGTATAAGTCACTAAATCATAATTTAAAAGGTTGATATATGAGTTCTTTTAATTGTGATGCTTTTTATTTTGTAACAGTAAGGAACACCTTTCATAACTATGATGCAAAAATTCATAATAATAATGCACATATTGCTTACATATCATCTGATAATTAATTAAACAGTTAAAAACGAAAGTTAAAAAATTTGGTGCATTACAAAGACCTGTTTTTATTAGCCAAAAGGTTGGTCAACCGGTTTCTATAGGGTTTTAAAACAGGTTTTTTGTAGTGGTATTTCTGTACTAGTGATCAAATATATAAAGTTGATAAATCATACTTTCTCTAAATGTTAAGTTATTTATTTGAATGTTTTGAGAATAAACGTTTTTGATAATTTGAATGTTGTACGTATTATCCGTACCGGGTAGGTCGTAGGTACAGGTGTAAAAACTCACCCATTGACGAGTAACTGTGGGTTCACTAATTGAAAAAAATCACGGGTGCTGGTCTCGAGTAGAAGAGCTCCATGCCCACGTCCTGCAGGTCCATCCCTAGTTTCTTCAAGGAATTAAATTGAAAAAGAGCAATCTACGAAGTCCATTCAATCTTTATGACCACCAAGACCTATCCTTTTTCCTTGGTACCTGATTGTATGTGGTGCTTAGCAAGACCTGATCCCAACCGATCCTTGTTGAAAATTCTAGGGCTTACTGGAGGGCATCAAACCAATCCTTCAATTAAAAGGTCACAATCCTTAATTAGATAGGTCGGTCTAACTGGTTTCCTGATCAACCGCACTCTGCCCCACCTCTTGACGACACACTTTTAATGTTCAAACTTTTTTCGAAACATTATTTATGTATTTCCTGTATTACTGCCATCATTGAAAACATACAAATACCATACTGATCTACTTTTGCTACTTAACTCTTTATATAAAAGTTGATAACTTGTTTTTTTTTTTTTTTTTTTTTTTTTTCAATTATTGGAGGGTTCCAAATCTTATAATTCTCTCCGAGTGGCCACCTCCACAATCATTGACATAACCTTGATATACCTAAGGGAGAATTGAAAGCTACAAATGATTTGATGTTACATGGTTGGAAAAGTATGAAAGATACAAGAGATGCCAATGAAGTCAGCCATATGGCCTAATCTGGTAAATGTCTCAAAAACTTTATCTTCTTAAGTCTATATATATGCCCATTACTCAAAGGACAAATGCTTGGTAGTTATTGTTGCATGGCTCTTTCAGAAGGTGAAGGTGGTGGGTCATTGTATTCAATGATTCAAGAGGCTAGTCCCGAACTACTAGTACTGGTTTAATGTCTAGGAATGGTCACATTATATCAAAAGTGAGTGGACCATCATAAATAATTTGTTTCTTGAACCAAGTTAATTAGCTGTTATTGTTTGTTCACAAAATGTCAAAACAAAGCTAACTTTTCAACATGAAACTATAAATTCACATTTTCGACAAAATTGTTGCTCAATTCCTAAAAGCAATGTAGATTTCGTTTTGGATAATGAATCATAATCAAGGTAATGAAAATGAAGTTTTTTAACGGTATATGGAACATTTAGATAATAATACGCATTCTAATAAGAAGCTAAAGGCAAGAAACAAGTTACATACAAACCAAGACAAAAAACATCGCATCATAAAACATGTAGTACGTGATCGATGAGTTGAGGAAAGATAAATTTAACTTAATAAAACTCATGAGCTTATACTAATTAAATACAAGTTATTAATTAGATGCATGCAAGGATCAATTAATCGATCACCTTAAAAGCTAGTTAGCCAGATAAACCAAGCAAATTAAGTTTTCATCGTACCACTTTTCTTTGGCCAATTTTGTAAAACAGTCGACAACTTTAGGAATGTTCATCGTTTACAAGTTAAACATGCGGAGTACAAGTTTTAAGCCAGTTCATGAACTCTCCTACATATGTCCTTTGTTTACAAGTTAAACATGCGGAGTTGCATGGTTTTCCCGGGATGCTCAGGAGCATTGATTTCTATATTGGCCTTGGAAAAATTGTACAGTAGAATGGATAGGTCAATACACACGAGGTGATCACGGGCATCCAACAATCATGCTCGAAGCGCTGTCCTCATACGATATGTGGATTTGGCACGTTTACTTTGGTCCTGCAGATTCGAACAATGACATTAATGTTTTTAATGAATCAGATTTGTTTAGCGATTTACTCCAAGATCAAGCTCTCGATGCAAAGTTTACTGTGAACAGGGTTGAATACAACAAAGGATATTACCTAGATGACGACATTTATCCGGAATGGGCGACTCTTGTTATATCGTTTAACTGTCCAATTGAGGAAAAGGATATCAAATATAAGAGATTCCAAGAAGCTGCAAGAAAGGACGTGGAACGAGTATTCGGTGTGCTTCGAGGTCGTTGGGCAATACTTAAAAATCCGACAAGACCATATAGCATCAACAAGATAAGAAGAATCATGTACACTTGTGTTATTTTACATAACATGATAATGGAAGACAACGGACACAATATATGTCAACTTGAGGAAGACTACCTTCGAAACCCGAATAATTTTTCGCGACGTTCTTGATCGGAAAGGGTGGAAGTTCATGATCGTATGGACAAAGAAATACGCGATAGACGAATGCATCATTCACTTCGTAATAATCTTATCGAACACATTTGGAGCCTTCCGCCAAATTTTCGTGTTCGAAATAATGTTACACCTAACGAACCCACAAGTGAAGACACGGACGACGAGTAATTGTAATTTTTTATTATTATTAATGTAAGGTAGTTTTTTTTATTTATTGTAAATTTTTTTTATTATTAATGTAACGTAGTTTTTTTTAATTAATGTAATTTTTTTTTATTATTAATGTATTATTATTTAAGAAATGATGTGGCGCTGACGTGGACCTCAGTTCTCAGTTCTAAGGCTTCAGTATATGCAGTGTTTAGTTCTGGGTCAGTCCTCACTCCTAGAAACGTCTTGATAGGAAGTGGTATAAGTATTGAAGAGCTCACTGTCCAGGTTGAACAGTGAGCATTTCTCTAAGTTTACTCTTGTATCGATGCTAACATATGCAGCGACATATACGAACTCTTAGTGCATTTTATCATCTATAAATTACATAAGTGGGATCACTGACTCAACAGTACTTATATATATGTATATATATATATAGGGAAGATTCAGAGGGAAGGGGTAAGTTTAGGGGAAATAAATCTAGGCCGCCAGTTAACATTCAACACGGATGAGTTAACATTCATAAATGTTAACCGCCCGTGATGAATGTTAGTTAACAATAATGAATGTTAGTTAATGTGGTGAATGTTAACGGACGACCCAAATTACTTTTCCATTTCTCCAAGATTACCCATTCCTTATAGATCAGTCCCCTATCTATTGAAAAATATTGATTTTGCATATTCGCAACCAAATTTGCTTATGTTTAACTTCTTTGTTTTGATCTTATTTTGTCCAAACTCGTCTTTTTTCTAACATAATTTCGTCATTTTCGTCAATCGCTAGAGAACTTTAGCTTTTTTAACAAAATAAACACAGTTAAGCATTCAAATTTACGTTTTTGCCCAAGAATGAGCACACTACAAGAAAATGAACAAAAATTCACTTTTAGAGAACTCTTTTTGTTTTCTTTTATTGAAAGGCTACATTCTATTAGAAACCAATAAAAAAGAAGGCAAAAAGCTACAAGGCAACACTTTTAGAGAACTTTGTGTTTTTATCGTGCGTTGATATGGGGAAAAATTGTTGTTTATTAAGCTGGGAAGCTGCCGAATTGACATGGAAAAAACATGAGAAAACTGCTAAATGGAGGAATGCTGTCAAAATTTTCAATGACTTTTTAGTGTCGTCCATAATTATTTTAAATTTTCAATTAATTTTTAATTTTCTCATAATACTATTTAAGAGTGAAAATTTACGTATTCTTTTATAACGTTGTTATGAACTAGGTAATGCCAGACTTATCATATTCTCTCAACAACGCTGGAGCGTAATTAACCTCGTTGTACATGTAATTATACCTCAAATTTGTGTATAGACACGATCTGTTAAATTTTTAATTTTTATAAGTAAGCAAATATTCAATAGGATAAAATTATTACTTTTAATTTTAATTTAAGTTAAAAGAGATAGACAATGCAGTTGAAAATAATTATGCAAGATAATACGTATCTAAAGCATCTTGTTGAGTTGTGATGTGATATTAGTGTTAGTTTTTGTATACTAATTTGAATAAGTAGAGAATGCATCCATATAGAAATTGAATAGATAGACAACTGAAAAAGTAATGGAAGAACAAAAGAGACTGAAACAGCATGCACTTCTACTTCCGGCTTATAATCTCTACAAGGCGCATGTTTATTGGATTCTGTATATTGTAAATGTTAAGTGGATAAATAATTTTTAAAGTTGTAGTATTAGAACCAGATTATTCTTTGTTTTATAAAAAAAATTAGAATAATAATAAAGTAAATACTGAATGCCGATTGGTTAATTAAATTCGGAATTTCATTGATGATGTTATCAGTCCGTTTCGTGTAATAGGTATGTTAGCTTTTAAAGTCAATGTATATACACGGACTGTTTTGAAACTTAAGTTATACGATTAGAAATGAATAGTTAAACTCTATATAAATATAAATAATAATAATATTATTCGTAAATTCAATCAATTGTACGATAATTCATTTTATGAAATGATACTATCTGAAGAATAAATATGTTGTAATCGTAAGTATATATAAGAGTAAAAGCTTTGGACTTTAATTAAAAAGTGACATGTACATGATTCTTTTCACGTGAAATCATTATTTATTTATTTTGTTACTAAGTTATTGGATAATTATATAAAAAGATGATTACTAAGTTATTGGATAATTATATGAAAAGATGATTACTAATAAACAATATTGTTTTTCTAAAAAATCTAATATTAAATCGACAGTTAACTGAATTTTAAAATGATGACATCATCATCTCCCTTTCTTTCTATATAGTATTTAATCTAATTTAATATTAATTTAAAATATAATATAAAATAAGGTTATTATTGTTCAAGAAGATACGAGCACTTGATATAATTTGAATCCGAATTATTTGTCATTCTTTTTGGTTTTTGATAACTATAAAAAGAGTATATTTGTGTAGAGGACATACATATATTGTAGGTAAAAGTGACTGTCGATCGTGATTGTCGGCATTCCTGTATCTTGACAAGTGGACTACTCCACAAGTGGCATTCCTATATCTACTTCTTTTGGCAACTGAATCTCAATTTGATTTTGTGGGCCCCACGTATGGGGTTTAATAAATCATAAAGATAGTCTCGATTGGTTAAAAGAGGATAAGAGTGAGGAATCTTAACCTTTTATTATTTTTCTCTTTTTGATCTAACGATCCTAATTTCTTTCATATAATTACGCATTTGACCCCTTAAAATATTTGATGTATTTATTTTAATTAAAAAATTAAACTAAATATTTTATTCATTTATAAAATTAAAGAGTCTATAAATTATATTAAAAAATTGGTCACGATAGTTTATTTATTTTATTAAAATTAAATTTGTTCCGCATTATAGTGGGTCTATAAACTACATAAAGAAATCGACAAAATAAAATTAAATTCGACCCACATCATCACGGATCTAAAAACTATATAAAAAAACCGGTCACAATATTTTATTCATTTATAAATATTAAATTCGTCCCACGTTATCGCAAGTCTATAAACTATATAAAAAAATCGACCAAATATTTTGTTCATTTATAAAAGTTAAATTCATCTCGCATTATCGCGGGTCTATAAACTAGCAATGATTAACAATTTTTTTCATATAATTACATTTTCGCACCTTAAATATCTAATGTATTTGTTTAAATTAAAAAAGTCGGTCACAATATAAACAAATTGAATAAATATTTTATTAATTTATAAAAATTAAATAAAAAAATGACCAAATAAAAATGACCAAATAAAAATTAAATTTGACCCGCATTATCGCGGGTTTATAACCTAGTTAAAAGCAAAAAAAAATATGAAAATTATATCCATATCATTTTTCTTACACCGATCAGTTAAGTTAAATACTCTCACCCTCTCAATTTAAATAATTGTTAGATTACACGTAATTTTTCGAATGGAGTTAATTTGTACACCATAAAATTTTCGATACAACACTTTATATGTATACTAGCTAGTGGTGTGCAGATCATTAGTCTGTTAACAATAGACAGTTGTTGCATCATTTAGTTAAGGGATATATTTGTTCCTTTGACAACACAAATCGTGTGTCGTTACCAATCAACAACCACTTAGATGATGTTAGTTGTAAACATTTCTTTTACTACAATTTAATCCTATTACACTTTATTGTCTTTTTTTCTTTTTGTTTAGGTTTTTATGCAATAAAGAAATTGCAATAACTACTATATACATTTTGAAACCTTTATATTTACTAGAACAAATATAATTATTCAATGAATATTAAATTATTTTTCTCAAATCTTTAGTGATTTCTTTTTCAAAAAATTTAGTTGTTACATTTATCAAATTACACGATATAATCCGTTATTTTTGTTAAGATTTACTCGTAATTCAAGGTTTGCTTTTTCAAAAGATTTCAATTTGTGATCGCTCCACTAGTAGAATCATTCTAACCTAACGACTTTTTTATTGATTACTAATACATTGTTAAAGCCAAGTAGCTAGCCATTTCCCCTGCAATATTGGCTTTAGCTCGTCGACATCATGTAGTGCCAACATTTTAAAGACAGAAAATATAGTCCACTTTATTGCACTTATTTCATCATGCTCTTGTCGACGGATGTTTTTTATTTTTAGAAAGTCAAGAAAAGTATGAATTTTTTATTAATGACAATCCTCAAAATTATCATTAAAATTCAAAATGTTCAAACTAGTATAATGACTCTATCTTAACTAATACTTATAAAGGACATTAAGTTTGTTATAATATGAATACAAATATGTTAAGCATACTAGAATGATACTCGCCTAATACGACAATATATATAATAGTTGTAGGTGACGATGGTAGTGGAGAATTATTAATTGTTGCATATGTTTTGTATAAGTATTGTTTCATTTGTATATTTTAGTTCTAATAAAATAAAGAGAAATTTTATTTATATTATAGTACGTATATAGGAATAGATTATTGATAGGGAATAATTTCTATTAGTGGAAATGCTATTTATGACTTAAAGGCAAATCAAACACACTACTACAGAAAAGTGAGGATCACAGTTAAAAACACATATAGATCATATATTTCGTGACGTGGTCTATTAAGTAGAAAGTCTATTTGAAAAACAAAAGGATTACAGATCTTTTTCGAGTGGTCTATTGGGCAAAAGGACCACGATTCTCACACGATTCTCACACCGAATACTGTGGTCTATTTGACTAATTATTAAAAAATATTGTTTATATTTAATTTATATTTATTTCTAGTTTATTATATAACATATTTCAGAACTGGTATAAAATTATGATTCTAACATGAAACATAAATAATGATTTGCAAACATTTTGATTATCTTTGTTCTTTATAAGTTATAATAACAAATGATACCCATTACATCAATCTTACACCCTTATAAAAAGTTTAGCTCTTTTCTTTAATAAGTTAAATTTTTAAAGGATGGAAATAACATAAATACCCCTATCTTCAACGAAATAGACCAATTTACCCTTATCTAATTTTGAAAACGATATAAATATTTAAGATATAATTATATATTAAATTAAATGCAATTTAGTCTATTAATAAATAAGTGTACCATCACTAAATGAAATAAATTATCCCGCTGCTTTGCGCGGGTGTCTGCTAGTCTTAATAAAGCATACAACCCTTGAAGTCAAACTATTTTTAATACAATGTTTAAATTAATACCAAGAAGCAAACATATGAATGAAATTAATATCATCATGACATGGGTTTATTGTTTTCATCGAAGCAAAGTACTACTCCTTCAATACCACATCAAGCACCTAAACAAGAAGTAATATCAATAAATGAAGACAGTAAATTAATTAAAAATTGAAGTATAAAAGATATATAATCCGTAAAATTTTAAAGTACAACCCAAAGAGATACAACATTCATATTAAAATATTAAAGAAATAATAATAACTTTAAAACCAAATTGAAGAAAGAAGAACAAATGTAAAGCCAAAAATCGAAGTTATAAATTGATAAAGAAAAAAAAGCAAGTAACAAATCACATGAAACAATCTCATTGGGTAGTAAATTTAGTGAACAAGCTTTAAGTACGAAGGTAGATCTAAAGAAATTAGAAGGATGAACAACTCATTTACACGAAGAAGAAGTAGTGTTTCAATGGAGATGATATTTGTGAACGATAATGAAATTGGGTTTTTGATTTGAAATGAAAGATTGAATATTTGAAGTAATGAAAATGGAGCAAATGCGAAAATATTAGACAGAGAAAGTGGTCTGATTGAATATTGAAAAATAGAGAAAAATAAAAGCGGGTAGTTGAATTTTTTTTAATTTTTAAACAATAGATGATGGCTTCCACACTAAGAACGGTGGTCCTTTTAATAATAATAGACCATTGTTGTGTAATTAAAACCGTGGTGTTTGTTTTTAAGAGAATAAACCACAACTCACAAGTAGGAACCATGGTCCGTTTTTATTAACTGTGGTCTATCTCAAAAATATAAAATGTGTGATTTTTGGTAAACAGACAACAAATTTTTATGTTTTTTTTTTTTTTTTCTTTTACTATTTTCGTGGTCTATTGGGGAGTTTATACTTGTATTTGTAGTAGTGACATTTTATTTTATTTTAAATTAATTTTAAAGTAATGATAGACATACATTATATGTAGTTAGAGATTGTGACTCTACTTGTAAAATAACAATAAATTTACATTATTTTCAGTTAGAAATTGTGATCCGTAGCGTTATCATCTTTCAAAAGTTATTTCATAATTATCCATGTAAAAAACTTTATAAAAACCACGTTAAAGAGGACAAAATATACTCGTAAAGCACCATTAAAGTGGAACTCTAAATTAATCATTTCGATAGCAAATCACTGTCAAGAAATCACATCTTTTCGGATGACAAATGAAAACGACGGTATTAAAATTGGTAAAATATCAGTCAACAAGTCATGAAAACAAAAAAACAAAATCCGCTTACGTGTAAGATTTCATTACGAAATATTAATCATAAACTTCGATAGTTATTTGTCAAGTGTAATGATTATATTATGATTTCTCTAATATAAAAGGTCAACTAGACCTCCATTATTTTATTATTATTATTGTAATACAGTAACAATAATATAATTATAATTATAATAATACTAATAATAATAACAATAATTATAACTTAGTATTATTATTATTATTAATATTAATAAATTAAATTATTATTGTTATTGTATTATATTATATTATATTATTATTATTATATATGACCGGAGTAATCATAGGGCCGTAGGGGTAGAAGTTGCACTTATTATTGTACGTCGGATAAATTAAAAGCAAAATAAAACGTAATGATTTTTTATTTATTTATTATAAATTCCAAATTCATTTGTACATTAAAAAGAATATAAATTAGATTTTGTTTTTAAACCCACCCCATGGACTTTTGACGGGCCTGCCCTTTTTTATATAATCAAACCTTTTGATTTCTATATTACATTTTTATTGATAAAAATTAATTTTCACTTCTTTTTGCAAGACAAATTAAAATTGCTCTTTCAATTCTTTCTATAGACAAAATTAATTTAATTGAGTGCAATGAGAGAGTATTAATAAGAGTAAGTTGGTGTATAATAGGAATTTAGCACATAGTCAATTTTGTGATGTACAAATAAAAGTTGGTGATATACAAATTATTACCTATTAAAAACAAAACATGCTAGCATATTAAACGACATTCTTCTTACCAACTCTCTTTTGATATGAAAGTGATCACAATCAAAAGGTCACGCATCCAAGTGTTATTTCAAATAAACATAAATATTGCATGTTTCTTTATTGTATATGATGCATATAATTTGGTGTGTAAATATTATCTTTCTTATAAATACATACTACTCCATTCTTTATATTGAATGACGTGGAAGCTGATAAATAAGGTTGGACATAATTAAAGAGCTTTTTTTGCAAAGATATAGAGATCGGTTGGTGAAGTAGTCTTTGACTGTAAGTTGTAGTTTTAAGAAAGTTATTTTTGATACTTTTAAAATTTTGAGCTTCTTAATAGATTCTAAAATACAGTTTGTACATAACAAATAACACTTTCATTTTTTAAAGAGCTTTTTATTTATAAACTAAAAATTAAAACTACTAACAACCAAAGACAATGTTACTTTAAATCTATTTGGACATACATTTAAATGCATTAATAATTCCCTCATGGTTGAGTGCCCATATATTATATGATTGTACTAAATTAATCATTCTTAAATCAAATGAAGATATTCTTAAATCAAATGAAGATATTTTGTAGTTGCCTGTTAATTCTACTAAGTGGGGCCAATGTATATAAATGGTAAAAAAGCATAGCCACAAATGTACAATAAGTTTCGAATGCGACATTTGTATGATTGCATTACTTGGTCTTAGAATATATATATATATATATATGTCATATGTAGTACAACATATCTAAAGTCTTTTGTTTTGACAACATATATAATATAATAGCTGTCCTAGATTTTTTACATTCTAGCAATAACAAGTTGTAAATTATTATCGAGCTACCTAGCGACTCGATAATATATATGGGCCTTATTGAAGTCAATTAATTACTTGATACAAAATAGAAAATGTAACATTGTTATTATTATAAGGCTTTCAAAACCTAAATTAGATGATGTTCCATTTTCTATTTTGGTACTAGTTTTGTTGGTCAACTTCTTGTATATATCTAGCATCTTGCTAGATTTTCTGATTTTGTAAAACAATGATTTACTTTCTAAATGAAAATGGAAAAGTCCGATAAGGAATCAAAATGGATGGCTTCTAATCTTCTATTTTTGCGATGAGAAAAAGAGAGATGAATAGTGAGGTTAAATAATTATTTACTGACATATATTTCTAAGAAATCTTTGTAAACTGAAACTCCATTAATACTCCTAATCAAGCACAACCTAAATACACCGCTTTTGAAACACAAACGAGTAAATAATAATTTAAAGGGCGTATGATAATAATTGGGGGAGATCGAAACTATAGTTGGATGAACTTACTATGATATACGAAAGTAATCAAAGGTTGTCATTTTTGATAATGATTATGATACAAGTTATCATTGTTGGGTTTAGATGGTTTTTCCTGACAATCTGCTACTGTCAAGATAGCTAGCTGGTGGGGTTTTGGGATTTATACTGACAGAAGTGAGTGTCAGAAAATATAGTGACTGGTTCTTGGGGCTGTCAACAAAGAGGAAAACAGAGAAGGAAATTTACTCTCTAATTAAACACTAAGGTCATCACGGAACTTTTTGGAACTTTAGCTTTTAGTTTTTGAACAAAAAAGTTTCTATGAAAATAAAAGTCATATTTAGCATGTACAAGTTGTAGTTTTATAATCAAATAAAAAACTCAAAATCTCAAAGGTACTTAAAATAACTTTTCATAAAAAATTTCAAACTTAAAACTACAATCTACAGCTATTCGACTAAAAATAGGCTAAGAGAAATTTCATTTAAAACAAAGAACCATAACATGTTATTTAAACTAAAACTGACAATAACAAATAAACTAAAAACGTGATACTCTCCACTAAGCCACTTTCCGTGATCTCCTTTTTATTTAGCACCTTCCAACTTCATATCCCACTAAATCCGGTCAGCCCTTTTGACCATTAAACAAATCAAACCGTGACCCGTGAACAACCAGGTTAACCCAACAACAATTAATATTTATGTAGAAAAATACTCGTGCAATAAAACATAATCTAATCTTTTGTTATAGGAGATGTCAGTACATTTATGATAGTCGTACGCCCATCTAGCATGGTCGGTGTAGAGGAAACTGGTAAGGGTTTAAGGTGTGATGTATGGTAGATAAAATAAAAGGTGTGTTTGAATCAGAGATATGAATTGAGTTTGATTACCATAAGTTCATAATTAATGGTTTTGTGTTTTAGAAATATATATCAAATCAACAAACACAGTTATAATCAGCAGGGACGAAGATGGGTCTATGCAGATTGCAGGATGCTCAGCCGAATAGGGCCCATTTTTGTTAGGGCCTCATTTTTACTCAAGTTTGGTATATGCTACGTATAAGGCTTTTAAGCCCAAACTCCACACATTTGAGTATTTGACCACCAACATCAAAAACTAAGTACTCTGTATTCTGTAAGTCTATAAAGAATTTTATTTAAAAACATTATAGAACGAAATTGTAACGACTCGACTTTTAAATCACATTGTAATAACAGATACATTTTTTTTGATAAGATTAAAATAAAAGAAATAAGGATACAATATATACATGATAAATATATATATATATATATCTCAAGGATCAAGTATTTATATTGAAGCTTAGCATACCACTATCTAAAGCACAAGTAAGATGATGTTGTACATCAAATATTATATGTAAAGCTATAGTGATCAAGTTGGCTTCATATAAAAGAAAGGTGGCAAGTCTAAACATGATCTAGAGTAATGACTAACAATATTTCTTATTTTAAGACATATACGTGGTTTGATACTAGAGCAAACCGTAAGTACCAAGTTAGTTTATTGACAAACATTTTCACTAAACGAAAGTCTCACACGTTAGTAAGAACAAACACGTCATCCTCCAAGTGTAGCCAAGGTGGAAAAGCTACTATCTAACTAGTGTCACTTGAAGCTCACTGTTATTTCTAGTATAAATAGTACATTTCATTTTCTCATTCCAAGGTAAGGAAAAACTACAAAGCAATTAAAAGATAGAAACTTCGAAAGAAGCTGAGACATAGGTCTCTGACGACGAAGATGATGGCCTAAGTCTAGTATTACGATTATCTAAGGTGAATATTTTTGTGTATTTTCAAAATGAGAATGTATGCTAGTTATGTGTGTTTATTCTTTCATGTAATATGAATTTTATGACATATTTATATACTTTGTATGTTGATGACATTGCATTTGTATTTTATACATTCTAATGATTGTTGTGTGATGGAAAAATTACTTTTAAATGAAATTTTTTTGATATTAACTTAAGTTGGTTCAGTCTTTATCTTTGTGATTTTGGACTTTCCGTAACACTTAAAATGAATAGAATGACTATCAAAAGTGTCTAATATCCTAAACCACAATAATCGAGATCCCCATAAATTTATTATATGTTGAACTTTGGATTATATTATGGTTGTACTAAAATTTGTACTTGTTCATCACTGTGTGTGATATTTTTATAGACAAACACACATGAGCTCACTAAGCCATTAGGCTTACGCGTTACGTACATTCTCAAGTTATATCGTAGGAGTGAATCAAAGTAAGAAGAGTTGGACCAAGATTTTATGACATCTGGAATTACCTCGAGGTTTTGTAAGTTCGGGTGTTAGAAAATTTGTAGTCTGTAGTAGGTTTTTCGTCTATACCACCTATTTGAATGGGGGCGTTACAGAAATACACATCTCTACTCACATATTGTTTACACTATAATGTCAATTCAACCTTATTCATTATCGTTAGGCGAAACTTTGTCACCCAACCCAACAACAACCTGCAAATTATCGAAAAAATTACCAGACGAATTCGTTCATATATAAACCTAACTAAAGATCTAACTATAGTATACTAGCAAAATCAATGTTGATATTAACTCAATATAATCGTGATCGTTAATTGATTAACCTATATCGTTAATGGTAGTCATTATCGAAACCCAATAAATAATCACATTATACTTTTTCGAATTATCCTTTTCGATAAAAGATCTGGGAACTATAGATTTATGTTTGTATAGTTGCATAAACATTCCGAGTTTCATAATAAGTTTTAAGTTATAGAATTTATTAAAATTAAATGACATATTAAAGAATAACTAAAACTTTAAATCGTGCTCATTATAATTCGACACGCAAAAAAACTTGTATTATTCATGGTCTCCAACAATTCTTTTTTCTTTTATTATATTTTTCTGATGATATCTATATCTATGTATATAAAAAGAACTTGTGGTACCTCTTTTTTTCTTTCTTTTTTGCTTAAGTACTTGTGGTTAAAGTTATAGTAATCACGTTCGTTCTTATACTTTTAACGTTTACATTTTTGTTCCTTAGGCAAGGACAATAATCGCATGTAAAGATAGATAAATAACAAAACCTACTTTATAGAACGCATATAAAAACAAATATGCGAGGCTTATTTGTTCTCATCTCTTCACCATTTACACTCAAAATTTGAACAAAACTTGTGTTATGCCAAATCCAAAGAAGTTATATTGTTTTTCACCTTAGCAAATGAATGATGCTACTTAAGTTACACCAAATATACTTTTACCTTATTAGTTGTCAATATCTTTGATTTTTATTCTCGACAAGCAAAAGAGACCAATGCTCCCATTGAATAAATGCAATGATCAAATTCGTATATAATTCCTTATGTCACATCCTAAAAAGGAAGGAGTTGTCATTATTTGATTTTGTTACTTGTGTGTTTTTTATATTAAGTAATTATTATTATTATATTATATGGTTGTGCAAATCACGATCATGCCCTACTACCGATGTCATTTTAAGGTTTTATTTTTGGATAAATTTTATAAAAATATAATATAAAATATTAAAAAACTCGATAGATAAAACATAACATGATTTTGCATAATAATATGACTATATTTTCTATTTTATTAAAATTAAATAAAGTGAACATAAGTTTAATTTTACAATTTACACAATAGACAAAAGATCATTAAAGTATGAAATTTTTTGAATGTATGAAAGTACCAATAGGATTGTGCCATTTGGCAAAGACCTTTTCCCACTTTCTCCCACTTTTTTTAAATTTAAATATCTCAAAAATCGTTAGTCAAAAAATTATAAAAATTACACCATAAAAATCAGCGTTTTCTCCTCTTCGATTTAAGATCCCACAAGGTATACTTTCGACGATTTTTTTTTTTTTCATTTTTTGGTGGGTTTTGAAAATTTTTAACACATGTGTTACGGGCGACTAACACATATGTTAGCACCGATTATCGATTGGAACACATATGATAGTCGTTGATAACACATGTGATAACCGCGGGTAACACTTTTGTTAATTTCACTTTTTGGTGGGTTTTGAAAATTTGTAACACGTGTTATAAACAAATAACACATGTGTTACGGGCAACTAACACATGTGTTAGCGCCGACTATCGATTGTAACACATGTGATAGTCGTCGATAACACATGTGATAACCGTGGGTAACACTTTTGTTAAGCCATCATAACACATGTGTTAACCCACATAAAATGAAAAAAAAAAATCGTCGTAAGTGTGACTTGTGGGATCTTAAATCGAAGAGGAGAAAACAGTGATTTTTATGGTGCAATTTTTATAATTTTTTGACTAACGGTTTTTGAGAAATTTAATTTTTAAAAAAGTGGGAGAAAGTGAATTTTTGTCACGTGGCGCATTCCTATTGGTACTCCCATACTTTCAAAAAAACTCATACTTCCATGAACTCACCTCTTACACAATAATAACATTGCATCTTCTTTTATTTGGGGTATTAAGATTTTTTTTCGGAATTCTATTATTTTTCAAAATTAGACTTACGAACCTTTGTTTAAACAAAATAGAACATCTAACTTAACTTTTTTATTGTGTAAGATCAGTTTATGTTTCATTTATAAATATTTTAATATATCATGTTATCTTTTTATAAAATTTGACCATTATTTTGTATGACATAGTTAATTAAACAATGAAATTTCATCGTATATAATTGTCATAACTTAGTTATCAATAACCTAGTTATCAAGAATATATATTGAATTAGAAAAGTGTTTACATTTTAATGTTAGTATTGTTATCAGTAAATACACTATTTTTAAATGTTTTCTTCTTGGTAATTTTGTTACGTTTTCAACAATAGGTAACGTGATCTATGATTGATAGTTGGTTGAAGAACTACGTATCTAACTTTTAGTTAGCTAGGTATGCAAATTTACCTAAGATTAAGAATATGTGAGGGTTAATATAAAAATGGATTAATAGCATAATATTAGTATAGATTGATGGTTAGTTAAAAAGAAAATACAAATTATACATTTACTTAATTAACTGTACATTTAAGCTATGACTTATGAATATAGGAAGATTAGTATAAGTGAGAAGTTATTAAAAAAGTTAATGGTGATGATGTATCAATGTAATGAGCCTATATTTCAAATTAAGAAAATTATTATATATATATTTTTAATGTAGATAGACTAAAGGAAAGAAATATTGACAAATAAAATATAAAGTAACTTTCTTGCTGAAGAAAATAGTTAAGAAAATAATTTTTTAAGTGACAAATTAATTTATATTTTTTTAGTATCTTATAGTTTTTGTATGTCTTTAATAGTTTTTTTGATTACGTGTAATTTTAAATTTGACAAGCGTCAATTTCTTAAGCACTTATATGTTAAACTTCGAAGTAAATATGTTTTCTTTATAATCTTTTAAAGAAGATATCTATATATACATATATATGGGTAGAGATCAAGAGGAAGCGAAAATATTAGGATAAAAAATAAGAAGAACAAAAAATTAATAAAAGAAGTTTTTTTAATGACTATGTGTTAGTTAAAGATAACTTATGACTTCTTTTTCTTATTATGTAGTAAGAAAAGAAAAGATACAAGAAGAAAAATTCGCATATTATTTATGCACGGTTTTACTTTCATTTTATTGGTTCTATTTAATTCAATTAAATACTTTTTGCAAAAATGAGTTATATATCTTATCATGTAAATAGTTTTTATATGCCTTTGTTAAGTTTTTTTATTATGTATGTTAATTTTTAACTTGACAAATGTCAATTTCTTACACTTATGTATTAAAATTTGAAGCAAATATGTTTCCTTTATATTTATTTTATTAAAAGATGTATATAGTTTTAGTAAAAATTATAGTAAGAAAAGAAAAAGAAATATACAAAAGTGATTAAGGTGTTATGCTCAATTTTAATAAGGCATATGTCTTTCTTTATATAATAAGTAACATAATCAAATTTACATAAGTTGTGCTCTAAACACTTGTAACGTAGATTTTCTATATGGAAAAGAATACGTCGTCCGTGACAATTTGATTGTCCTACAATATAAAAATTATTTTTAAGATATATAGTTTAATAAAGGGATTAGTGTCTAAAAATATATCGAGTCGTGACCCAAAGTTTATTGTGTACAATCAACTTCATTTTGATATATCGTGTATATCAAACTATTTATATATTGTTATTGTATTTGTCCAACCTTTTATTAGTTGTAATTGATAATGTGACATTTGTTTTTGATGATCTAGCCATGATGTGACAGATGACGTGGCATCGTATGCAATTATCAATTGTCACATCATTAAAAATATTTGTGTCAAATGAATAAATAAGGGTGTTAGGGCAAATATCCCCCTTCTAATCTCATGCACATTTTCTCGTACACACATATAAGTGGGTGCAATCAAACAATCCCATAAATAACAATGACAATATATAATTGAAAAGTTCAATACATAAAATTGACCGAAATATATTTAAATACACATAGGTGGTTAATTTAATACTTTTTCAGTAACTTTTCTCAATAATAAAATGTGGAATTTGTCATTCATTCATCCAAATTTAATTTATAAAACTTATCATTTTATATGAAAAAGGAAACTTTAGTTACTTATAGTTAAGATAATAAAGAACACTAATATAGAAACTTCGATCACTAATAATTATTACTCCGTAGTATGTTAGGAATTGACAATTTTCTTGAATTATATAACATTAGCTTCGGTAAATGTGGGAACCCATAAACGAAAAGCTTTGGAAGTGATAGTGTTCACGACGATTTGGTAGATGTGACAGTAACGAAAGAGTGTTATTTTCTAGAATCCGAGTATGAAAAAAAGTGACATCTTTAAGAACATTGTTATAAAGTCTTTTGATTGGTTTTCTATTAGGTATAATAAATTTAAAACTAATTGAACTTTATGGTTATAAAACCTAATGTGCCAGAAGTCGTTGTAATTGTTTTTACTACTAATTTACTATCCGTTTCATTATAATAAAGTCATTCGGCTGTTCCAAAAAAATATAACATTAGTAATCAGCAATTTAGATAATAAAAATAACACAAAGAATATTGACGAAAGACGATCGCATGAAATGTAGTGCTTACGGTGAGTCTACATTAATAGTTTCTTGTGAAACCTGCATGTTGTACATAATATCGATGTGGTACGCATTCAACTAGGTTCATTTGCTGCGATATGTAACTACTAATCATTTTCAAAGAATCTGCAACAATTTACGACTAGTTCAAATTATTAGATCACCGGTTTAAATCAGCATATATAGCTTCAACAAAGATTGATCTATACAATTAGTCGTTATTTGTGTGGTTTCATCATTCATTATTAGATGGTCTAGTGGTTAGGGTTCTAATATCCTCACAAGAGGTATTAGGTTCAAATTTCAATACCACCAAATCTTGAAGTTCCTATGGAAAGGATTGAAAATGGTTACGAGATAACCCGGTTAGATTATGTACATCTGAATAATTATTTTTACCCTTTTTTAATAATCTGAACAGAAAAAACTTCCTATTATTCACCCGTTTCGTGTGATTTCTTTCGTTGTCTAAAAGTATATACGTGTACGAAGGCATGAAGTCATCTAAATAATCCGACTTTGTTGATACCTAAATATTTACTTTATGAGACACTCAGCCATATGTAAGTTCCGATTCTGAGACTTACACCAAAAGACAACTACAATTAATTTAATTTGGATTAAAAACTCAAACTGTATTTTATCTGTTACTTTCACATTTTTTCAAAGCATCTCTATCATACGGAGTATTACATTACATTTACTATATGAACTTAAAACGTCATTTTCTATTTTGAGAATTGGTCAATAGCACGTCCAATGACCAATAATGTAATTAATTGTCCAGAGGTTTTGTTACGGAGACCTTTAAATTGTCAAATGTTGTATACGAAGACAAGAAGCGAATATATCTTCAATGTTGCATCAAAATAATGTAAATAGCTGATGTAACTTTCTCCAACTATGACAATAAGATGATATAAAATTTGATTATAATACTATTCTGCATCTCATTATACACTAAATTTAATGTAACACTACTTACCATATCAATTTTGTATAATACACAATCTATAATTAATTGAAACAAAAACTAAAAATTAGCTCGTAAAAGTATTTTATTAGAAGCTCATATCTTCAATATCTGTATCATGTTGGAGTTGATTTAATTATTAATTATTTATTTTTAATTGTTACCAACAGTCTAATTTAATAATCATTAAATTATTAGCTAATATTATTCTAGTGTAAATAACTGAAATCAACAATTTAATTTAATGTTAATATGAAAAGATAGTTTAAATGAGTTGATATAAAGATTTAGGTTAAAAGTTTGATGCATACATTAAAGATGAAATTACCTATATGATGTAACATATTACTTCAAAATAACTTTTTGAGTAAATTTTATGAATGGTCTATGTGGTTACACAGATTTATAGAAAACGATCCATAAACTATTTTTCTTGCGTTTTCAATTCAAAAAGTTTATTTTTATCTAATAGATGATCTCTCATCCGACTAAAATACCCTAATACTCTAATTTTCAAATTTATAAATAAAATTTATAGTTTACGGTATTTTAGTCACTTTAAATGATGCTGAGTCATTTAAGAGACAAGAATAAATATTTTCACTAACAACACAAAAAGAAAAAATTTATAGATAATTTCCTCAAATTCATATGTACCACAGTGACCATTCATGAATTTCCTCTAATTGTTTACAGTAAAATAGTACAAAAGATGATGATGAGTATGCCCTAGAGATAAGCCATTTAAATACGTTATTTTAGCATCTTTTTATATTATATGCATATCTACTAATAACTATTATATAATTAGGGAGTAGTTGTGAGGTCATTTAAGACTAGTAAAAAACTAAAAGTGATCCCACAACTTATATTTTTGATAAAAAATAATTGTCAGATTTTTAAAAATGCACTTTATATAATTACATATGATTTTTTATGTATTATCAAATGCAATTTAATAAAAAATTTAATATTGGTGGACGATTATTTATCAATGTTAGATGTTAATTTACACATAATTACAATTTTATATATAATCAAATAACTAAATATAAATTAAATTTTCAAAATTAAATATTTATTTATACCAATAATCACATGTGATTATGAATTTGATATTTAATCACACATTATTTAGTGTATAAGCACACATGATTTATAGTTAAATTTAAATCTTATAAATGATGAGTAATTGTGGATAGATGATAATTTATACGTTGTTCAATTTAATATTTATTTTACAGGTATAATTACTCTTTAATCACACAAGATAACTAACTTGATATTTAATCATATGTAAATACAATTATTGGTCATGTATCGGACTTTACATTTTTTTACTATTGTATGTAACCACATTTTAAAAGTGCTATTTTATGTATCGAACTTTACAATTTCGTATATTGTATGTAACTGGTGACTGGATGACCGACAACCACCGGTTTCAATACATACAATAGACATTTTTACAAAATTTGATACATACAATAGACATTTTTTACAAAGTTCGATACACACAATAGACATTTTTTTAAGAGGAAAAATCGGATGTCTGCTCATCTGGTCACCCGTTACATACAATATATGAAATTGTAAACTTCATTACATAAAATAGCACTTTTAAAAGGTAATTACATGTAATAGTAAAAAATATAAAATTCGATACATAATTAAAATATTAACTGTTAATTTTATATCTATATCTAAATCTAAATCTAAACTCTTATCCGAAAGAACATCTTCTCTCGATCCATTCCCCATTAAATACTACTTAAATATTTTTGAAGATCGACAACTAGCGTTGATTTTGTATTAATATTACTTTACAGTATTGTTAATTAAATTGATTGACTCTTCTTTTAACAATATATTTCAAGACAAATGATATATTACTTTTATAATGAAGAGAGCTTACGTTTATGTAGTCATTATCAAACGTCCATCCGTCCTTTCTTATTGTTGGTTCTCGTAAGTTTTAGATACCTCGTCTTTCTCAAACATCAATAATAAGGATGCTAAAAACATAAAACTTAATTCTACAAATTATCTTCATAATCATTTATATCATAAAATTTTATCGACACATTAGTTGCAGAGGATGTACTATTTTAGGTTTATTATTTGGTTACGTATCAAATTTTACATTTTTTACTATTGTTTGTAACCACTTTTTAAAATTGCTATTGTATGTATCGAACTTGTGATTTTTGTATATTGTATGTAATGTTTCTTTTTTCGTCAAGGCTAAAAAAGGCAAGTTTTCTTTTTTGTCAAGGCTAAAAAAAGCAAGTCGCCATACAATATACGAAAATCACAAGTTCGGTACATACAATAGCACTTTGAAAAGTGGTTACATACAATATACGAAAGTCACAAGTTCGATACATACAATAACACTTTTGAAAAGTAGTTACATACAATAGTAACAAATGTAAAGTTTGATACATAACCAAATAATAAACGCCACTATTTTTGTGTAAAATTAATATTTAAAAGATATAATCGCTCAGAATAAGTTTCATCCATAAAATGTGAACCAAATTGATACCACAATATTCAGGTAAGTTTAACAAAAACTAGATGGAGCTTGCAGTTGGAGTTTTTTTTTTTTTTCATAAGCTACTTAAAAATGTTTCTCTTAAAAGGAATTTTAGGGGATTTTTATTTCAATAATCCCTATAAGTGAGTTCATTTAAGTATGAACTTTTTTTAAAAGGATGAGAGTACCAGTTAGAATAAGTCATTTGGCAAAAACTTTACTTTCCCCCACTTTTTAAAATTTAAATATCTCAAAAACCGTTAGTAAAAAATATATAAAAATTGCACCATAAAAATCAACGTTTTTTCCTCTTCGATTTTAAGATTCCACAAGGTATACTTTCGACAATTTTTTTTCTTCATTTTTTGTAAGTTAACACATTTATTATTACGATTGACTAACAAAAGTGTTACCCGCGGCTATCACATGTGTTACAAGCGATAGTTGGTACTAACAAATGTGAATAGTTGCCAGTAACACATGTTTTATTTGTTTATAATATATGTGTTACCATTTTTCAAAATTCACCAAAAAATGAAAAGAATTTTTTTTTTTGTCGATAGTGTGTCATGTGTGATATTAAATCGAAGAGGAAAAAACGCTGATTTTTATGGTGTAGATTTTATATTTTTTTGACAAACGGTTTTTGAGATATTTAATTTTTAAAAATGTGAAGGTTTTGTTATTTTGATCAAGATGGATGGTTGAAATTTATACTCCTATACTTTCAAAAAATTCTATACTTGAATGAACTTTTGTCATAATTTAATTATGTTTTATTGTCAAACAGAAACTATTTATTTAAAAGAAATTGAAATTGTTAAATTAAAAGCTTAAATCTCTAAAATTCCTAAAAATACACGTGCTAAACACACCCTTCTGTTAACAAACTTTGTACTAGTATTTTAGTAGTAGTTTTGTTTCCGTTGAGTTATTTACACTAAATTAGTACTTGTCAATAATGCAAAAAGTTGAGTTTATAATTATTTAACTAATCTATTGGTAACAATTCAAAACAAATATTAAATTAAATTATATTTAGTATGATACAAATTTAATTGTATTAAATAGCTTGGCTTAATAATACGTACTTTTTTATGAATACATATGTACTTTTTGGGTTAGTTAGAGTTAATTGCATAGCTGGTCTTTATGGTTTACACATAATAATACACATACTTCATGTATTTTATTTTTGGGGTTAGTGTTAGAAAATGTATCAAACTTTGTCAAAATATCTATAATATGTATCCAACTTTCAAAATCTCTATTGTATGTTTCCAACTTTTAAAAACCTCTATTGTATGTAATATTTTGACGTGGCACATTGTATGAATGACACGTGGATGCTTTTGATGGATGACACATCAGCCAAAATACATACAATAGAGATTTTTAAAAGTTGGATACATACAATAGAGATTTTGAAAGTTGGATACATACTATAGATATTTTGACAAAGTTTGATACATTTTCAAATACTTAGCCCTTTATTTTTTTGCATCGTTAATCTAAAAATTCAAAACTTATTGTATAGACATACTTCATGTATTTTATTTTTTTCAACCATTAAGTACATTAAAATGACTTAAATTTCTTTATTTTTTTATTTTGTTTTTGATTTTCTTTTGTTGACTTCGTTTTTTCCCTTAACCTCCACCCTACTTCATCTCTTCCTCAAGTCAAAACTCTAGTATTTTCGCAAGAAATCTCGAAGTCCTAAACGACACCACCATCCCTGTAAAAAGATTATGACGGTCATAGTCTTTAAAGTTGAGATGATGATAATTTTCAAAAGTTGATATTCTAATAAACTATCTTGGTTTCAAGAATCTTATATCCGATAGATGGGTGTGAGCTTCTTTCAGATCCAACAAATTCCATCATAGGTTTAGTTGTATTAACAGGAATTACATAATGTGATGGTTATGGTGGTTGTATTTTCTCTTTGTTATGAGTAATTATGTACATGACTACTTAGATGAACCTAAAAGTAGGCCTAATGTATTCATTGGTTGATATAGTTTCTTTCTCATAATCTTATTAGTTGAACTTGACACATGTCAGTCTCACATTTTTACGCCTACTTTAGGTTTATCTAAGTAGGCTTATGTATCATTTTTCGTTTGTTATATATGTGTTAATGGTGGAAATAATTTGAAGAATGGTCAATTTTAATCAAGGGTTAAAATGGTCATTTTAATGTACTTAACAGCTAAATGTTAAACTTAATGAGGGAGTGACCGTTTATGTAATATATTTTATGTTTTTGTACTGACGATACAAAAAGTAAAATACGTACACCAGGTATATTAATATTTGTAAATCACAAATACTAATCATGCAATTAACTCTTTTAGCTAATTATGAATAATGTGTTCTAAAATTTTGGTATGATAAATATTACTATACTAAATTTTGTGTAAAATATAACGAGGTTATAAATATTGTAGTGTAAAGATGTCTTAGTTGAGTTAAGACCTAGACGGACTTTTTACAATTTATGACAATTTTTACATCATTTTAATACCTTAGTTTAAATAAAACTAGACGAACTTGTAACAATAGAGGATCAATAATGATAATAATAAAAATATTAAGTGGCTCTTTGTGGTTACATCATAATTCAATTAACTCTAAGTTTTAGAAAAAAAAAAAAAAAAATCCTAAACCTATGCATTTCATTGATTTTTCTCTTTTCGAAAATTGTTTTCTTTCAAAATAAGACGTATGTGAAGTAGGTTGTCGATCTGTGGAAAAAGAAGGTAACACGTAAACAGAACAAATCTATGAAGTCTTAATTTGGCGTGCTAAAGACTTGGCATTTTACTACCTATCCACATTCTATATCTCAAAGGGTAGTAAATAATCGATAAATGTTACGCGTTTTCATTATATATTTGAAACATGTATAAAATTTATAATGAAATAAATGTTTATTTACATTAAAATAAATGATTATTTATACACATTCAGGCTGAATTATATGCGCGAATAATCCTATGAATTAGGAAAATCTAAACCGTCAAACTATAGGTAAGAGGAAAAAGCTACACTACATTGTAATTTATGGACCTTGCACTACCACATTATAGAAGTTTTTGCTAATGTTATTTATTCCCTATGGAGTGCACAACATATAAATATTTACAACTTCAGAATTTATTGAATACATTCAAGAAAAAACAGATCTCACAGGAAATAAAACTTAATAATGATATAGAATTATTACAAACTCTAAGTACATCCTTATAAAAGTCCAACAAATTCAAATGGTTGATCCAGAAAAAATGATCATTAGCTATGTAAGAAAGTAAAGCATAAAAGTCTTAGCAACAAAGTTCAATTGTTAAAGCACAAAGCTTACCTTAGAGAGACCCCAAGTAACATAACGAGTATTTTCATCTTCATAATGAATATGTTCCATTAAACGGCTAAGAGCATTCTCTCTCAGCTTTCTCCCGGGCCACTTCATGAGAATCGATTCCATAAAATATCTTATATAAGATTTAGAAAGAAAAGTTTCAATGAAGATGCTATTAACATTCAATGAATATACAACTATACATTCGTCCCAGCTAGTATAATGAGTTGGTTTTGTTGAAGCAAGTTGAATTTTAGCTTGAGAAGTGGCTGGATTCAAACCTCGCGAATATCAGCTTTCTTTTAATTTAGTTATTTAAAATGTTTTGATCGGGTTGTACCATTCGCAAGGCAATGAGTATTCGGCTGAGACCTTGTGTCATTGTAACAAATATTTGTCCGAGTCGGAGAGTACTCAAGGAGTACTCGAATTCGAACTTTCTATCTATTATTTTTCGAAATCACATAATATCTTATCAAAGTTAGGTCGTACATAATATCTAAACAATTCGTAATATTTTGTACAATATCTCAACAAATTAAAGGTGGAACTTGAAAATATATAGATTGAAAACTAATTAGACATATAAGTAATATAGTATGAAGATTAAGGACTAAAATGTAAATGTTTTGTATTTTCCTTGGAAAAAAGTTAGACCCTCACTTTTAAGTGTCATTTTCTTCTTTATTTTTTCATCTGATTTTTCTATCTTATTTCATCTTTTTCATCAATCTTCTCGTCTCATCTATTTGTAAAGATCCATACCCCAATTTCTCACCCACCCTTGCCGGAACTCCTCAACAGGCGCCGATGTTACTACCTCACCGTTCCGGAATTCCTCACTCGCTGGATTTGACCATTGACCAACCATTGACCACCGTTGATCGAGTAATTAGGACCATTTATGCTGGTCGCCCTGGTCTAAGGCTGATCAACGACTTTTCGACGAATACTCGGCCGCCTAGGCCAAGTGTTACAACCATGGTTTTAAGTTTTAACATTATTAAAATGTGACAACAAATATTGTATTTATTTGTATAGACCTAATTAAATTTGTTAAGTGTTAAACAAGACTTCAAGTGGCATACTTAAAAATTCACTTTTAATGAAATTGTTTTTTATGCAATATATAGTTTGATTTTGTACGTTAATAAAATTCTCTCTTCATATTTTTATGAAAAACAAATCATAGCTTCGGAATTGGTTCAACTAAAAAATAGCTATTTTTTTAGATAAATACCGATTCTCAATCTTTGTGCTGGATTGAATACCTCGGTAATACCATTTATTAATCTTTAAACTATCTACTACTATTGGACTCTAAATGAAAGTTTATGACAAATTATATCACTTTACGTTAGGTATTATACGTCAATTATATACTTTTAAGCATAATCGAACAATATAAAACCACATTTTACATATTATAGAGATTGGCCTCAAAGACAATGTTCAATTTTCCGCTAAAAGTTAGAACTTTTTTAATTTCACAATATTTATGTAACTTAATTGTTACATGGCTTGAATGTGCTTATGCGCAATTTTAGTTCCAGTTTTTGATAGCCCATCATATAAAAGCTTCATTCAAAAACATACGGTGATACCATTTTTTTTCAGCGAAATTTTGAAAAATAAATACATTAAGAACAACCAACAGTATGATACTATGATCTATAAGAGAATCACATAAAAGTTGAGAATATATAAGAACTACATAATCAGAACTACTAGATTATGTATTTGTTCACATATATATAATTAACTTTATTCATATGTGAACATTGATATACATTCTATTGAGAAAGAAAAAAAGTTCAAAATTCTTAAAATTTTGTGTAAAAACACCAAAAGATGTATATTTGTTCATAGGTAAATGATCATGTAAACAAATCGGTTAAAATGTGTTTTAGAACATAATTTTAAGGGTTTTTAGCTTTTTTCTTTCTTTTTAATTTAACATACATCGATGTTCACATACGAATGTGGTTAACCACATGTGAACAAACATGTTATTGTGATAATTCTCACGAATTCTCAAGTTTTATTTAGTTTTCATTTGAATCTCCACCTATCTATAGGGAAGCTTCAAATTCTGGAGAAATGACGAATACAAATCTCACCCTTTGATTTCATCATTTATAATATTAATTACAGATGAACGTTAACTCATATTTTATTATTATACATCCATGAATGTTACTTAACACCATTTCTTGATGAATTTTGAGTGATAACATTCACCTATAAATAGTATAATCAGTGTATAATAACATATATGAGTTAATATTTATCATAAATTAATGTTTTAAGAATATTAAGTTGAAATTTTGACTAACATTCATCACAAATGAATGATAAATGTCGATTTTGAGAGTTTTTTTGTTTAAAACATAAAATTATAACAACATTGTTTGATTAAATGATATATATAATCGATTAATTTATATTTCAAGCTTTAATTTGATGAATCTTGTTTGAAAATCATATTTTGATAGTAAATAGTTATTTGCTTTTCTCCTTCTCTTTTTTTTTATTTCCCTCTTAATTCCCACTTTAATATTATATACATATATAATATAGATATATAATAGACATGGTACATATATACGAATACCATATTAAATGAGCCTTGCGTGTCCGTTGTTATGGATTTTTCCTGATATAATATCAGCTTGATGAACTTAATTAATATATTAATATTTTTAATTTCCTGTCCTAAACAAAATCTGTGTTCTGTACATGATTTTATTAGGTTGTCAAATTCCATTCGGCCACGGAATAAACTAGTTATTATCTTATTCATTTCCTACTTTCACCGCAGGTTTCTTTAGTAACCAACCTTAATTCATAAAACGCCAATGTCCAGATAATAAACAATCATATTGGAATTATTGTTGATTTAATTTCGTTGAGTATGAAAATTCTTAAATTTAAGCTGTCTTTTAGTGATAACAGATTCCACCAACAAAGATACCTTTATCATGGGAACATATGACGACATTTTTTGTAAGAGCTGACAACTTTTACGAGTTATTTTTATTGAAAGTTATTGTTGGAATCGATCGTCACGATAATAGATCACATATCAATAGTTTATGCGTAAAATTTATTGAGGGAGAGTAAATATCACATGACTTGTAAACTGCTTAACGTCCAATATAGTAAAAAATATTACAAGTTTGAACGTTCAACTTTCGACACTTTTGAATATATTCTCACATCACTCTCACGGTAGATTTCAATAACGGAACACTCGACCTTATTGAATTACCGGAGACTCGCCATAGGGAACCGAATGAAATCTCATAAGCTATTTCTATTTTTCAACCTCCTCACTAAAATCCTAACACGACTCTTATATTTATATAGGTAAACATTAACTTGTTCACTAAAAAATTACCTAAATTAATTTTATTTCCAAATCACTCTTTTAGGAATTAAAATCATACTTTAACGGTACCTTATTTTGCAAGAAAATGTAACAAATTTTGTTGAATAGGTTATGGTATACATACAATGAACGTTCATATTCACTTTTTAAATGTAATAAACTTTCAAAGTGCAACCCATTAATGTAAAAGTTAACCGAGAGCATTAGCGACGTGAGTATGTGACATTCATTTTCATCATTTGAAGTTTTTCAATTTGAATCATTATTAACCACTATTAAAATAAGACGGTCTAGTGACTAGAAGTTATATTTTATTCAAATATTATTAAGATAAACATTTAAAGGTAGCTAAAAAAAATAATCACAAACAGATACGAAGATACTCTAATTAGACCGCATACATCTTAATAATAAAAATCTCGAGTTCCGAGTAATCTTAAAGGAAAATTTTCTCCTTTTAACTATTTATAATTTACATTATTAATAATAAATTTACTCTTTGTAGTTAATATTTTATTAAATTGTATTAAATAAATTACAATATAATCTTTTGATCATTATTAAGATTAATATATTGTAGTTAATTCAAGTGATTAGTAACATTAATATATGGGTTAGTTAGCTTAAAACACAACATATTTTTGATTTTGTTCATTTTTTTTTTACTTTCTTATATTCTAACTCTTCGTTGTATTGTTTAGTTCTTGTCTCTATTTTCTTAATCTGTAACATATTTCTACTAGTACTTATATTTCAATGTTTACTTTTGAATGGTAAATGATAAAGACTTGAAATTAAAACTTCAAATAAAACTTAAACTAAAAATGTAAGTTAAGATATGTTATAGATTGAGAAAATAATGACCAAAATTAGAAGTACGATGAACAGTTGAGACACTAAAAAATCCGTTGATAAAAGTAGATCAAACTAAAATTACTTTTTATTTTTAAGTAATTAACCACTTAATAAATCAGAATAAACTAAATAAAATAAAAGTAAAATTCCGAACTGCAAAAACAAAAAAGTAAATAACTAAAAATATGGCACCCGTTACCAACTTAACTGATTTCGATTAATTTTACATTAAATGATTACAATTTAAAATTCTATTAAATTAAATGATAAATTCAAAGTTCGTTATATACAATGACGAAGTTCATTGCATACGGATGAAGTAACCCATTTTTAATCAATAAACTCATATAAAGAAAAATGTCCTTTTAAACTAACTTATACCCTTACAATAATATTACATGTCATATTTACCATTTAACTTTTTTTACTTCGAGTTTTCGACCAAAACGGTGAAGAAAAAAACATATTTTTTAATATGATATTGTTTTGAAAATATTTTAATGTGTTTTATTTAATATGAATGGTATGTTTTCTCTTTTTAAAAGTATGATAAAACAAACAAGTCTCTAATCATTATTGGTTGATAAGAAACTAAAATCTCATTATTGATTAATAAAAAACTAAAATTTATCGATCATTATTAATTAATAAGAAATTAAAATTTCATTAGAAAAAAAACTCTTTTATTTTATTTTACTTTGTAAAAGAAAAAATACATCATTTTTATTAACAAAACACCTAATTAGTAAATATTTGCAAAATTACACTATATTATAAAATATGTTTTTCCTCCTTATCATTTTAGTTAAAACCCCTTTTTATCTTCGATGTCATTTAACCTTCATTTATATCTTTTAGATACACATATAGCTATTTCTGTCAAATACTATAGTAAATTAAAAACTTCAACCGAACCATCCTATTTTCAACTATAGTTTTTAACTCCGGCTATCATCTATTTTTAACAAACTTAATTATTCTATAAGTGTAGCCTTTGAAACCCTATATAAACCCTAACATGACCATCTCTTTCGTACCACCAAGCTAGTATCAAATCACAACATCTCTAGCTTTACCGATCCTCTTCAATGGCTTCTTTGGTTTCGATCTCCAACACTAATACTTTTCCTCTGAGCAGGGCCGTTTCCGGTGATGCTAGGGTTTCTTCACCCATGTTTGGGAACCCTATGGTTTCTACAAAGAACACTAAAACCATGATTGTGAACGTAGCCACAAAATTTCCGGGTATATCTCCACTTCAAAAAGAAGTGGCAGATGATGACAGGAAGCTTGTGGCTTGGACTAGTGTTCAGCAAGAACGATGGGAAGGTGAACTCGTCGTCGAAGGAGAAATACCTAAATGGCTGGTATATATACATATATGATAAAACTATATATGATCTTTCCTTTTTTCGTTCCCTTTGAAAAGTTACACACTGTGACCTCGTATAAAATAAATATATTTTTGTGCAGTTAAGCCATTTAATAATTATATAGTATAACTCTATATAGAATAAATATTAACGTTGTACGTTTTGCTTTACAAACTCATTCAACTTTAACGTTATTGGTGATACTATTAACGTTGTTGTTGAAAATAATCATCATATTAAATTAAGCATAATCTTTAGAATAAAAAAAGAAAAAGTCTTGCTCAATTACAAGCCTTGATTGGTACATTGTTTTCATGCTGACGGTACATGTACCCTAAATTTTTTTCATGCAGAATGGAACGTACTTAAGAAACGGACCAGGTTTATGGAACCTCGGCGATTACGATTTCCGTCACCTTTTTGACGGCTATGCAACCCTCGTTGGCCTTCACTTCAATGACGGCCGACTCAAAATGGGTCACAGGCAAATCGAATCAGAAGCCTATAAAGCAGCAAAAACCAACAACAAACTTTGTTACCGCGAATTTTCTGAAGTGCCTAAACATGACAATTTTCTAGCCTATATCGGCGACCTAGCCAATTTATTTTCGGGTGCATCATTGACCGATAATGCTAACACGGGCGTGGTAAAGTTAGCCGATGGTCGTGTGGTTTGTTTGACAGAAACAATTAAAGGGTCGATTGTGGTCGACCCTGATAATTTGGATACTTTAGAGAAATTTGAGTACACTGACTCGTGGGGTGGGCTGATTCACTCAGCTCATCCGATAGTTACTGATACGGAATTTTTGACTTTGTTACCCGATCTAATTAACCCTGGTTATATGGTAGTAAGGATGGAACCAGGGACGAGTGAGAGGAAGGTGATTGGTCGGGTTGATTGTCGTGGTGGGCCGTCCCCCGGGTGGGTCCACTCGTTTCCGGTGACGGAACATTATGTGATTGTGCCGGAGATGCCATTGAGATATTGTGCTCAGAATCTGTTGAAGGCTGAACCCACGCCACTTTATAAGTTTAGATGGTATCCTGAATCTAAAGCGTTTATGCATGTCATGTGCAAAGCTAGTGGCAAAATCGTAAGTTCTATCTCTATAAAATATATTGTTAAATATGTGTCCTAACAATATGATTCGAGCATATGTCAAAGCCATCGGTGAGAATAAGGGAAGGAAAACCATAAAACATGTGTCGTGTACGGATTATTAACCTTTGAATTCAAAACTCAAAACAGAATTGATGACAAAAGTATGATATTACCTTTAATGTCATAAGTTGTTGATTTTTTATAATCAATAAAGATAGATGTCTAAAGATTTATCATCAATCTACATTTCTATTTCCTTAACTATGTTTCATTTTTTCCATAGGTGGCAAGCGTGGAAGTTCCTTTGTTTGTGACATTTCATTTCATCAACGCATACGAAGAGAAAGACGAAGAAGGGAGGATTACTGGAGTGATCGCCGACTGCTGTGAGCATTATGCCGATACCACCATCCTTGATAATCTCCGCCTTCAAAACCTCCGTTCGTGGTCTGGAGAAGATGTCCTACCGGATGCTAGGTATGTACACAACTATATAATGCTTATTTTGACTTCTAATATTCCCATACTTGAACTGATAACATTATTATACTCGTCAGCTTTGTGAGTTGTCAATGTTTTTTTAATTATTAATTTCGATTTCAATTTGTAGGGTTGGGAGATTTAGGATACCAATGGATGGAAGTGAAAAAGGAGAGTTGTTTGCAGCACTGAATCCAGATGAACATGGAAGAGGGATGGATATGTGTAGCATTAATCCAAACTTTTTAGGCAAACCTTATAGATATGCTTACGCTTGTGGTGCTCAACGCCCTTGTAACTTCCCAAACACCATAACCAAGGTACAACTTTTGATGCACGATGTACAAATATTTATGTATTACGTTTAATTGCTTCAACTTGTTTCTAATTAAATGTAAATGGTATATGTTATACAGATAGACTTCGTTGATGGAAAGGCCAAAAACTGGTACGATGAGGGTGCGGTCCCGTCTGAACCATTTTTTGTGGCTCGGCCCGGTGCAACAGAGGAAGATGATGGTAAACTTTTAGTAAATCATATGTTAATTTCCACCAAAACATTAATATCTACTTCATTATTGGTACATACATGCTAATATTTATTGATGGTTTTATATATGCAGGAGTTGTAATATCTATGGTTAGTGATAAAAACGGGGAAGGATATGCATTGATCTTAGACGGGTCAACATTTGAAGAAATCGCAAGAGCGAAATTTCCATACGGGCTACCATACGGACTCCATGGATGCTGGGTTCCAAAGAAGTAGGACAAAAATATTTCATAAAAACAACATTAGAATTATCTGTGAGGATTGCTATGAGAATCTAAGTAGGTGTGCTAGTGTATTGGGTCATCAGTGTGTGTGTGTGTGTAATGATGATGTGTTGATAAAAACTGTATCTCTATGTATGTATAAATCTTCTGCTAGTATAATTGATTATAGTAACTTTGTTCCCTGATACAGACGACGAAATATCAACACATAATCAATAAGCGAAATAATTCAGAATAGAAGATACGAATACAAATAAATAAGAAAAACTCTTTTCGTTTTTCGAAACGTAACAATCTAAAAGTAGATTGATTAGTGTAATCGTAAAGAACAATCTGAACTCGAGGTTAAAGTTGTACAAAATTGTACAAATGAAGTATGATTCGTATCTGAACTTCAAAATGCAGAGTTGTAGCTTATCTTAGTTAATCATTTCTGATCGGTATATACAGCATCGACATCATCAAGATCAAGTAAAGTTGACATAAGTTCCTTGTTTAACTCTCTAGCCTCATCATCCGCCTGTAGTTCATAGTGCATTCATTCATTCTGTTAAAAAAATGTTACAGACAGAGAATCTGATATAAACAGTTTGTATCTATAGGTTATTTGCTTTTAACAATTAGCAAAAGAGTTTACTTATATGCTCTATGTAAGCAAGGTTCCAATCGTAAAAGGACAAACGTACAATGTGCAATTAAGTAATACAATTGTATTGCAGAACAGTCAGCAAACAGACAAATATATTACTACTAAAAGTTAATATTTCAACTTTAAAGCAAAAAATCGGTTGGAATATCAATATTTTTAGTTCTCCTGAAGGTCACCATTGTGCCAATGATTCAAAACTAAACAGTCCTTAACTATAGAGACAAAAAAAATGTATCGTAGTCACTGTATAAAATTAAATAGCAAGAATTTGGCAGCGAGAATCATCCAACGTGGATTTAAGTATGACTTGAGTGATTGCTCACCAAACTTTGTATAGGAGTGATCTATAGTCTATAACTATAACCACCTCATTGTATGCCTAAATAATCACTTGAAATGACTCGAGTTTCAGTCTTGTAAGATAAAAATTGGAAAGGTTACTAGCACAGTAACATGGTAAGTAAGATAAAAGTTGGAAAGGTTACTAGCAGAGTAACACGGTAAGAAATAGATGCATACCTCAATGGAGGTCAGTGGGAGTAGCTCAGAGCCGTTATCAGGTTCAAAATTAATTCCTTCCTCACGTAACTTTGATAGTATTTCTGCATAATTCTCTGACGAGCTTACAATTTTATAGTATCTACAAAAGTGAAATAGCATCAAAATTATGTTGAAGGAGCATAGCCCCCTATATTCTTCCAAGAAAAAAAACAAGCATAAAGACAGAGATATACTGTCGCAGTCCCATGAAAGTTGCCATTTTTTTATTACACACACAAGTAAAATGCTATCAGTCAAATATCTTAAACAGTAAACACCATTTTCTATATTGACAAAAATAAAGGAATCTTGTAATACTTAAATCAGTCTATACTACGGTAACTTGGGCAAATAGGTAATTTGAACTTGGAATGTTTACAAAAAACAGGAAGTAATACGACTTAACGGGCCACAATATGAAATAATACTAGTAAAGAATCGGGGATCAGAAAATATAGATCTTTTTTAGAGTTGGAAATTTCAAATCATTTACTTCTGAATGGGTCCATTTGTCCTATGTTTTAAGTATAACAGTCGCATCTCAAACAGATAAATTCAAAAAGGTGGCTTAAAAGGAAAGGACTACATGGGTCAAAAGTTGCTCAATGTGTGATGATAAGACATAAAACCTCCTAAATTATTTTATTGAAAAAAGTATATTACCATACACTGTTTTATCATATTTAAGAAGGTAATTACATGCAAAATATTTATAATGTTATGTTTTTGTGGTGTGACAATCCAACGTGCCCCCAAGCCCATTTCGACCCATTACCAACCTCTCTGATCCGCTTACCATATCTAATTTAGTTAAGCCATATAGATACCTCTCAGACTTCTCTTCTTCAGTGTCATCTTCATCTATGAAAGGTTCGATGACATCATCAGCACCAGCATCCAAAGCAATTGTCAGAAGCTGGTCCTTATCAGCATCCGTAACTTTAACATTCACAACTCGAGCACGTTGGAACTTAAACATAATAGATCCAGGATCAGCCATCTTTCCACCACAATCCTTCACCACTTGTCTTACAAGTGCCACTGACCTGTTAATTTTATCCGTTGAAACCTCAACTATAATACCAACTCCGCCATAACCGTATACCTGACATCATAAAACAGGCACTGACTAATAGTCTATATATAATTATTGTGAAATTCAATCATAAATAAAATCAAAATAAAAAAATAAAAATAAAACCAAAAGTGACGTTAATACCTCGTATACTTTCTCAATGTAGTCTTCTTGGCCCTTATCAGAAGCTCTCTTAATGTTCCTCTCTAAAATGTCTTTTGGCACATCAAGCTCCTTAGCTTTCTCAAGAATGGCTGCAAGAGCTGTATTTGATACTGGACTTGGACCACCTTTCTTCACACTATATATAAAAATATTATATGTTTATGAGAATCATAGTATGTGATTGATAGAATTTTATGTTCATATATACAACTATGCAAGTGAAGGAAAAATCATGAAAGCTGGGTAAACACTTTAAATATTCAGTCAACAACTAAATGGTTATATCATATGTGTAATAATGTAATATGATCTCATTAGATGGTACCATGACTTAAGACCTGCATGCTTCTGATCCTTAATGTTTCTACTAGTTATTAGTTCAATTACAGATAGCAATTTGTCCTACTTATCTGGAATAGGTTCAATTTAAATTGCATATTATCTCCAACAGATCTAATAAGAAAACTGTAACAAGATAGCTACAGACTCGGGTCGAAATTCGCACACAAGTGTAGTCAGACGATTACAACCTCCCAAAATGATAGTATAGTCAATTTAATCATACTCAATCACGGTGTATTGATAAGATCCATTGAAAAGGATAAGAAAGTGTTGGCAGATCAATCCAAATATCCAATTGACCCGTTTTAACCCATGTAATAGAATAAAACGTTTTGACTCGATCCAGTGTGACCTGTTACCAACCCCAACCCGTCCAACTCGACCATTTTTCCATCACTATTTTCAATAATAAGCTCAATTTAAACAACAAAATAAAGGCCCAAGAAAACTTGTAATTCTTATTAACAATTTCTAGTACGTTATATCTACAAATCTGAATCAACAGAGTTGAGCATGCAGATACGAAACACTCAGCGTCACTGCCTTGACATAAATGCTGTGATGAAGTTGTGTTTAACTATATCATACATGTAAGCTATGGATATCGACGATAGATTACAAGTTTGTCTAGAATAAAGATATAGATAAATTACTAAACATCCGAATAACAGAACATGAAAGATACTGCCTACAAACTGATTAGGAAGAACGTTACAATATAGTCAAGTAGTCAACATTAAACTCTGATCACTATTTCTACTAGTTCAAGATTACGTGTTGTGAACATACTGTTGCAAGTTGAACATGTAGGGGACATTCTGCAAAGAGTGTCATACGAGAAACTTTGGAGAGCATTTATATTAAAGGCTTTGGGTAGAGTATTCAATCAATGTATTCAAGAGGAGCATGTGAGATAAATTTCAGTTATAAAGAGTAAGATCAGAGATATGTCAAGAGAGATTTCTAAATAGGTAAGTTGTTACTCTAAACTATATACTGTACAATGTTGATTACATATTGAAATTGGTTCAGTATCTGAGGGTGTCCTAGCAGACTAGGTGCGATTAAAACCAAACCCTGTTAACAATTTCTAGTTTCTCTGTGTTGCTTAACAATTAATATATGTGTCGTAACATCTATCCGTACATTTTAAATCGTAAAACAAAGCAGAAAAAGTGTAATTGGAAAGATACACATAAACAAGATGATATCACACAGTTCATTGTGAAAACAGCTTTTGTATGTACCTAAAGGGTTGTGCACAAGAAACATTATACGTTTTAAGATCCACATGAGTACATAGCTAGTTAGCTACTGGATTTGAGGAACTTACGCGGAGACAACTTCCTTTCCGACTTTCGCATAGAGCTTCATTTTCTTTGCATCTTGAGCACCCTGCAATTAGGCCTAATAGTGAAATGATTAAGCAAATAAAAAACCTTACTCAAACTAACAATAGTGTTAAACTTTCATGCTCTATCATATTATCCTCTTCCGTAAAACAACTACTTAATATCATCTCCAGACTCTAAAGTTAGACAATAAGTACGGGTTTTAAACGAAGTAGTGAGTGTCACAGTTGATTCTTTACGTCAAACTCACTAATTTCCAAATTCAAAATTCATCTAGTTTTTTTAATCACTTAGTATTCGCTATAAGTTAAAAAAATTTACCCAATATTACATACAGAATTTATTACGGAGTAAAAAATTCGAAAATTTAAACTAAAAGATTTTTATACTTGACCTTACCTTTCTGCCTGCAATTTTAGCAGACCTTCTTCCCATACAAAGAGGACCACGAGTCCAAAGCTTTCTGACAGAATTCAAAGATTTGAACTCAATTGGAGTAACCCATTTTGCACAATATGAGTAATTTGATGAAGAAGATATTAAATCCTTGTTTAACCTAACAACCCCTATACACGAAATAAATAAATAAAAACACAATTTCAGCAATGAACAATGATGGTATGGTTAAAACTTAAAACTAAAAAAACGTTAAAAACTTTATCATTAATATAAAAGACCCAGTCGCATATTGATAATAAGATTATAAAAAGTGAAATCTTGAAACATTAGTGAAGGGGTTTAACCTAATAACCCCGATACCCAAAAAAAACAACACAATTACAGCCATGAACAACGATGGTATAATTAAAACTAAAAAAAATTCAATCTTTATCAATGATATCAAAACTCCCACTTAAAATACCGTAGAAATAAGATTACATAAAGTGAAACGTTGAAAGATTGGAAAGGGGTTTAACCTTGAATGGGGAATGAACTGGGGGATTTGATGGAAACACCAGTTGAGAGTCTGTGTAAAATCGCACCAAAAAACCTAGTTGATGAGCTCATGGTGAGTCAGTGTGCTGCTCTGTAATCCGGCTAATTTTGGGACTGAAAGATGAAGGTTTTGAAAATGTTCAACATATGGCTTTTTAGTTTTGGTCAAGTTTAGAGAAATTGCACTTTTAACGGTTTAACCCAGGAGCACTTGAAAAAGCCTGGCCCGAAGCCCGCACTGACCTGAAACTCTGAAAGTACCAAAGAAGCCTAAAATTAATCATAAAAATCCGATTCGGCCCGGACCCAGGCCAAGCTGGGCTAAGCCCAAAACCCAAAAGTCATATGAGCGTCACAATACAAAAATATACCTGTAAGTCTGTACTCTGTAACTCAAACACCCACAAAATCTATTTGTGCAACTCAAACAATGATGGTAAAAAATATAGTTCTTTACATATATAAGTACAATTTAGTGACTTTCTATAGGGCGAAATTTCATTGAAAAAAAAAAGTAAGGGAAGTTTTTTTTTTAAATGCAACCAAATATATGATCGTGGAGCATATATCGAGAGAACTGTAAGTTAAATATCTGTACACGTACGTTTATTGTTTTACAAATGTTAATGTATCATAAGTGGAAATGCTCAATTAGTAGGGGCACTAATCAGCCATCAAGGCATTGCATTGTGAAACTACGTCATCAAGTGACTTCAGACAAATCATCATTGGAGTCTTCATTTAATGTATAACTTCGTTTGACCTAACCAACATTTTACTGTTTGGATATATAAAACAATTTCATCACCCCCAACATTTCAAGTGCAGTTGTAGATTAATTAATTCTCTAGATGTCTAAGTATCCTTTTATTGAACAATTGTGCTTCAAGCCTATAGATACAACTATATTATCAACATGCTAGTGCACACATAGATTTGCGTAAGTCTATGCAGGTCTAAATTCAATGCCTTGCACTTTAATCCCTTTAAGTGTTTCGTCGTAACTAGACAATTTAAGACGCATACAAATCATTTTGGTAGTAGTACGAAACTCCCATATCTGTACTTCCATCCAACCATCGCTCCTCCGTTGTGGAAGACCTTTTATTCTGGGTCTATTCATTGGGCTGTGGCTCTTTTCACCAACTTTTCCTTTAATAATAACTGGGGTTTGAGGAGACCGTAAATAGATGTGGCGTGTTTCCCCTGTATGCGAACTTTTATCTTTCACACGTGCTGGAGAGCTGAAGCCTGTAGTTGCCTTCTTGTTTGTAGACAAGAAAACATGCATATTTTGTTTGAGGTGACAATAATCCTGATTCGATTTCAAAGGAGATGTTAAATTTTGGTGAAGGATGGTGAGCCACTTCGAATCTGAGAAAAGACAAATTGCATATAAAAAATGTTAGAATTGGATAATGTGCCCAAAAATATATGAAAAGATGCAGGGTGCCACGTATATATATAGAGGAAGGATACATAGGGAAGCTTCAAATTTTGAGAAAGGAGGGAATCAAATCTTAGCCCTTGATTTCTTTTATAAAAAAACGTTTTTAATATTCATTTATGATAAAATCAAGGGTTAAGATTTGCTTTCCTCCTTCCCTAATTTTTTTACTTCCCTCTTATATATATATAGTAGAATCCATCTCGTTTCTTATATACCACATTAATAATGCATTATCCTTGAAACAAGAACATGCTCGAATTTCCGAAAAACACAAATAAGTAAGATCATGCGTCTTCTCATTGGTAAGGAGATATAGAAACACTCGATAATTCTTAAAACAGGGAAAGTGGTGACATGCGTGCTAAGAAAACACGGAACCCTAACTTAGGAATTTAAGTGGATTTATGTGGTATTGATTGTTCAACAGAAGATGTAAAGTATGTGTCCCATGGTATGTTATATCGTATGTAGCAGGTTTCCATTAATTTGATATGTCCTTACTTGGTGTAAGAACCATAAACGCAAAGGTCATTTGATTTTACAAATAATTTTGTTATGGGTCCCCCACTGGTGTCATGAAATCCAAGCTAGGTAGTTGCAAACCAACATACCAAACTCTACTATAAATCACTGTCAATTAGACAAGGCGATAAGAATAGAGGTTGGGAAATAGGAAAAGAACCTTGTTTTGGGTAGAAACTTCCATCTCCATTTGTCAACGTCCAAAGTGGCTCTTGCTGACAGCATAAGACATTTCTTCCCATCTTTGGCAAGTGAAAACCACTGTCAATCAAAACATATGCAAGTTACTAGTTTAGCAATGATGGATTGCTTTAAATAGGTGGAACCGTGTTCATAGGCTACACAACTACTACATAAGCGGTTTAAGTGACCAAATTAACTATATATGTTTAAAGACTCAAAAAGATAGGAATGAATCGCTCTTATCAAGTTTACCTCTTCACCAGCGTTGATTAGGAACCCTTTGCAAAGAATGCGGTAGAGTTCCTTCAATGTTGTCCATGTCACACCATGTTTTGACAATTTGACTATATCTTCATAATTATTCGGCAATTTATGCTCCCAATCTGTGTCTGAATCTGATATTAGTTGCAAATCTACCTTTTCATCATTTAACATTTTGCGTTTCTCCTACAAAAAAAGTTACCAATTATAGTTTGAATTACTAGGGAACAAAAGATCATATTCTAAATTTGTTTTATTAGATACCATGAACTTTTATCCCCAAAATATAAGTGACTAATACTAGTTGTAATGAACTGGTGTTCGTCCGCTTACTGTCTCCAGAGGTTGAAACTCAATGCCGTCCACTAGTATATTTCGACAGTGCTCGATATCAAACACAATTTTCAGATCAAAGTCACTCTTTTCGCTAGTGAACTGAAACAATTCAACCGACGACCATCCATCTTCTCTCTCATCTGAAAGGAATGAATAAGATGTTGGTCCCCCTTCTAATTTGTATTCGAGGCCAATATATTGTTCGTCAGGCACCTTATCTTTTAACACTAGGTTCACAGTGTATGTGATTAATGGTGACAGGAATTGAGCTCTCACATGTGTTTTGAAAACTTGTCTTTTGGGTTCAAAGCTTCCTACTTCAAATCTGCATGAAGAAGCAATAAAGAATGATACAATACTTTATATATATATAGTATTATACTTCATGAGTTCATGATATTGTATCACAGTCCTACAAAACAAAAGGGAGCTGAGGAGCAGGAGAAAAATTCACCTTGAATCATATTCAGATGAATATATGTAAGTCTCGGATTCACTTGCAATTGGAGTCAAACATTCTGCTATAGATATCATTTCACTATGTTCTTCTTTCATATTTAAAGAAAACCACTGTCAATTAAACAAGTTCAAGTTAGTTTAGCTGATGTAGAATTAGTTCATCAGCAAGAGTGCCCTTCATCATGATGGTTACTTCAATCAAGAAGCGCCCTTCAGCATTAGCAACACTGTTTCATATCGATGGAGCAACAATTTGCTACTGTCATTTTTTAGACAAATGCGCGCATACTGTTTTAGAATGGTGCAATATTACACTTGCTACAAATAAATTTCATATTTAACCATGCACTTAAACAGTGATTGGCTGCCGATTGAAATTAATACTGGACAATTATTTTGGGACATACTAAAGTTAGAAATATGTACAAATAAATTGGGACGGAGGGAGTACTAATCTTGGTGTTAAGTTTAGTAACATTAGCATTCTATGGAAGTTTGAATCTGACTAACTAGATATAATTGACATTTAATTACCGTTTTGCCCCAATTTATCAGAATCCCTTCAAAGAAGAGCTTCTTCAGTTCTCCTTCAGATCTATAGCTCAGAGGAGGTACTGCTGTCTTAATCATCTCTTTGTAATTCTTTGGCAGTTTCACGCCGCTTTCATAGAGCTCCTGGTATTCAAGTGCAACCTCAAGCTTTGCTACAACAGTAAACATGTCTGGCCTTTCTACACGTGATATTTTCAAACATTCATATGCAATGTCCGAAAATGATGCCAAAGAACTTGAATCCATTGGGGTTTCGAGACCACGAAAGATAATATCATCCAGTTTATTCTCTGCATAGCTTTCTTTCCAATAAGGCACTAAAATCTGAGGCTTGCCATTTTTATTTTCAAAGCATAATCTCCCACACAATACTTCGAATAAGACAACGCCAAACGAATATACATCTGACTCTTTTGTTAAGATGTACTGCTCCATATACGATGGATCACAGTACCCAGGGGTACCGGCAACGTTGGTGAGAAGAGCCGTGTGCTGCTGATTAGCAGGTCCTAGTTTTGACAGTCCCATGTCAGAAACTTTAGCGTTCCACTTTTTATCCAGTAGGATGTTGGCGCTTTTGATATCGCGGTGGATAACTCTTTGAGGAGTGCCTTTGTCGTCGTGAAGGTAGCATAGTCCCCTTGCAGCATCAAGACATATTTGGATACGTTGACTCCACGTCAGAGTCATGCTCCTTAAATGGCGATCGAGGCTTCCATTAAGTGCATGCTCGTACACAAGTATCTTTTCATTACTCTCGTCACAAAATCCAAGGAGAGAGATGAGATTTTTATGAGTGTAACGGGAGAGCAACGTGATCTCCTTCAAGAACTCAACGTCTCCTTGCCCATTTTTACGATCTAGGCGCTTAATAGCCACAAGGTTTCGCCCCATAGAGTGAGTCACTTCTCCTTTATACACCTTTCCAAAACCACCATATCCGATAACTTTTGCTACATCAAAGTTGTCGGTGGCTGATTTTATATCTTCCAGATGGATATTGAGATGTTGAAACTCCTTCCCGAAAGCCTCCATTATTTGTTGAACAAATAATTATGAGAAAAATCAAATCAATTCAAGTGTACGCCAACTGCGAGTACAAAAGTTGAGAATGTACTAACGCTGTGTTGCAAAAGACCAACAAAAGGGTGTCTGCAAACTCTACAATGAAAGAAAAGTTCACAATTATCGAACAGAAACTAAAATGGTTAAGATTGTAGAACAACAACTTTAATATTTATACACAAACGATGTGATTAATTAATTAGATTTTTCCAGTAAAATGGAATGTCCATACATAGACTGACTCACCAAGAACGTTATTTTAACTAAGTAGCTAGCTAGATAAGTATTATTTAAGAAGAAATATATCTCAACTAAACTACTTAAGGTGGTCCCATTAACCATGTAGCCGTAGATGGTATACTGTTGCATGTGCATCCTAATATGTCATTGGGATAACAAGTCAAAGTCAACCTGTTATGTGTAGGTTTGTGAGTCCCATGGATGCCCGCGTCACGTGCATGGTATTATATAAAAGTTAAAACGCGTATAATTCCAGCTCCTATATCATCTAGTGGGTGGTTATCAAATTAATGTGTGTTTTAATACGATTCCCCACTTCGAAAAGTGTGCTTGTTTGAACCTGACATATTCATGCGTTCAAGGAACCTACTTGAGGGGTCAAATGGGAAACCTATCTCATAATTAACTAAGAGACCAACCACATAAACATATGGCAGTGTAATTTATCTTAATATTACGTTTACTATGATTATACTCCGTAGTTGTTAGGGGCTTGTAGTGGCTTCACGGTGGAAATCGTTGAGTTATCACCATGTAGTGTCATGACTATATATGTCCTCGTAGTAGTGTGTAAGTCGTGGTAAGTTTGATTTTGGTGATGACTGATGACATTTTTGGTCTTTTTATTTTTCTTTTTAGATCTTTAAACTTTTTCGGTAACCTGTTAAATTATTTTTAGAAAGAAAAAGAAAAAAGAAATGGAACAATATACAGTCATGTACACTTGCATGAAGCAGACCAGACATTTGAGAAGGGTCACTGACAACAAAAAATAAAATCGACCACATTAATCAACTACCCAGCATATCGCTAAGACTACTATTCATCGAAAAATCTTTTTTCAAATTTTTTCAGTGTCAGCTTAATGACACATCAATATTTCTATAGAAAGATTGAACACTACCAATAAATGAAGCTTCTTCAGAAAGACTGAACTCTGCGGTTGCAACATCTTGAAGCTTCTTAACCAAGACGCAATTGAAAAACGGATGGGGAAAGACGTATATGATGGATGAAGATTTGTTGGTGCCAACCCAAAACCCGAAGGAAACTTTGAAAATGGGTGAAGATGCTCACGATTAGCACTGGTCTAAAATACTACTAGAAGAGGTCAAAATAGCAGTTAAATGACATACTAGAAATATCAAAGAATCCATGAGCTAATTATTGCAGCAGTAAATTAAAGCTTGAGGCAGCAGCAACATTAAAATTGAGGTAGGATATGATGACTTTTTGGTCAAAATTCAAAAAGTGAGAAAGTGACAGTGAAATTGAGATATTTTTTCAGACCTCCTAAGCATACTGAAAAAAAAATAACATTGAAATTTGTAGTATACGGGTAAAATTTGTGAACAGACATGGTTTTTGTCAAGGAAACATATATAAAATGTAGCCATCTATTTTTATGTAGAACTTATCCATCTATCTGTTTCTATAAAATAAGAAAAGCAGTGAACTTATAGTTTTGAGTTATAGATCTTCGGTGTGTTATGAACTGTTCGTTATGTTGATGCTAATTTATATTTATATATTATATACAATAATAAATGTAGAATGACTAAAATGTAATAGTGGCATGAGAGTCTAATGAACTTTGTAATGTCTAATGAATTGCGAATGATTTATTTAGATGATGATTTGATAATGTATTAAATTCTAAAGAGTGTAAATTATGTTAGTAAGACAAGTAAATTTATTTAAGGGCCTTTTATTTATTTATTTTTGGAAACGACAAATATGATATAAGGCTTCAAACTTAGCAAGTACCTAAGCAGGAGTAAATGAGCAAAAGTTTATAATGTTTGGAAAAATTAAAATGGGCAACAACCCCAATCAACCCAATTACAATTAGTTTTACTCCTATGTTTATTCCATGTGAATGATGAAACTATGATTATACCCGCAATTATAGTGTACGTATTATAATGATTGTTAAAAACTTTATCGTTCATTACCTTCCGAATATGCCAAAGCATGCAATAAATTATAATCAAAAACTTCTTCCTCTTCTTCGAGCAGTTGGCCCTTTATTTAATATGCTCAACCCATAAAATACCAACAGCCCACTTGAATTGAATTGAACTTTGCATGCATTAATTGGATTGAGGACTTCTTCTTCTCTTGAAGTAGTTGCTGATTTTGATGGAGCACCAACTGCCCACTTGAATTGAATTGAACTTTGCATGCATTAGTTGGATTGATGACTTCTTCTTCTTTTGAAGTAATTGCTGATTTTGTTGAATTTGACAGTTTACTTTCAAAATTTCTTAATTACATGGTCCACGTCACCACTTGCTAAATCGACCTTTGTTTTGGAGTGAAAGTAGCAAGTCCTTCGTGGGTAATTATTTACCCGACTGAAATCAAGTTAAAAGGGCCTAAATTCCACCATTTAAATAGGTTTTCTATTTTTCCCATACCCTTGTACATGTAATGAATACCCTTGTACATGTAATGAAGCAATGATCAAATGATTCAAACATATCACCACAAGGGCACAATGTCGAGTTGCGATCCATACCAAGATGAACGAGCGAACCGAAACATTAAGGAATTTTCAAAACCAACTAGTTATCTAAATCCCTATATGGGTTTTAGGACGTGATAAATACATTATTGTTATTACAATCAAATCATTTAGCCTTTATATTCAAAATTTTGATTATCAGCAACCTCTTAAAAAAAGATAAAAAAAAAAAAACTTAAATATTTTGCTCACTCATTTACAACTTAACGTAGAATATTTAAAATCGGATGAAAAGAATTGATTTCACATTGGTTTGTAATTAACGTAGAATATCAGTTCTATAATACCTTGACGTATGTATGAAAAGAAATGATGTAATTATTACGTTCTACTGATTTCCTATACCCTGTAGTAAGAACCAAAGGTACCCAAGCCACATTAATGACTATCTTTTTGTAAAACCCTGATTTTAAATATAAGGTTTTCAAAAAATATTCTTTAATATAAATAATTAAATGTGAAAATGTCTCATTAAAGTAATAAATAACCAAATTAGGAGTTTGGTTCACTAAAGTTTGAGTGTTACTTGTCTTATCATCACAATAGTAGAAAAAAATCCAGATAACTACAATCTGCGATACACAAGTAATAGTATATAGAAAAGTTAGCTAAGTTATCATAGACATTCATGTGTATCTATAATAGCTACCTATCTCTCTCAAGTATCCTCCTGGTATTCCTAACCTGCACGGTGTACTCAATCGGGCAAGTAGAAAACAAGTGTCAACTAATTAAAGCTGAGTAAAATGACGTGTTAGTTATAAAACTAAACAAATTAAAACATATGTTATAAATTTTCAATCTGCATAACAAACAAGTTATAAAGATTCATGTGTCAACAGGAAAGCAAAGCAAAGCAAGGAATCAATTATTGAGATCCTAAACCCATGTCTATATCATCTTTCAACTTGTCATCCATTATAATTGTTTCCTCTCGTTCATTTGTTTCATCAATTATACTTGTTCACATATTCATCTGATTCATCTGTTACATCTTACATCTATTACATCTTTCATCTGTTATCTATTATATATGTTCGTCAAATACGAAATACTGACTTGGTGGATAGCAAAAATGTAAACTCATGTTGTCATTTAGGAATGAGTCATCTCTATGATTTGCCCATTCCTGGAGCAAGTACCACATGTGATTGGCTCTCAGCCAAGTACTGCTCAAACCGTCCGGACGTTGTCTAGAGTATCCGGTAAACATCTGCACGAGCCCCGTTCTCGCGATTTGGACCCATCGGGGAAATCCACTTCAAATTCTTATATTAATTATCTTATAATATTATTAAGAATCTTAAAGAGTTCATCTTTCATCAAAACATCAAATGATAGAGCTCCTAATCGTGTATCATGTATAGAGCATCATGTGTCATCACAGAACATCATGTGTTATCATCTAGTAGTAGCAATGATATAAACATGTATAAATCCACAAAAGTGTCATCTATGTAGTAATTTAATACCACCACACTCCATCAACGTATCATCGGTACAACAAAATATCAAATTTAATATTTCTAAAATAGAATAGAATTGACATGTAACCAACATAGGAGAAGAATGTAAAGAATTAAATCCATATAAACAAATGCACATAAAGAAGATACTATCTCTTACCTTTCTATCTACAAATTTGCAAAACCTTCCCTATCTTCGGACAGAATTCAATAATGTGCTTAAAATGAGTCACGTTATATATGCTTTTGATTTTTACAGATATTAGTAGTCCATACAACTATTTAGAGTTGCATGGAGTGCCACGTCAACTTCATACTTTTCTATACAATTCTATACTATAACCTTTATAATGTATACAACCTCTTGAGTTCGTTGTATATAATGGGTTCATGGAATACAATGGTTTTATGTATACAATGTCATGTCATTAATTTGTAACGGGAAGGTTCAAAGATACAATGTCAAATCATCCATTTTTCTCTTATACAACTCATCATAAATCCACCACTACTCATACTCACATTCTTGGGTTTTGGGTAAGTTAAAAGAGAAATTTAAATTCTACACTTTACCAAGAAATTTAACTTTTACCCTTTTATAGTTGTAAAGTATTTTATATGTGTTAAATTATTTTTATACTCACACAATGTGGCAGTGAAAATGTAAAAGAGTAAAAAATTGATAGGTTAGATTTGTAAAAAAAAAATATAGAGAAATTTTGAGTGCAAGTTTACTGGACTAAAGATCCTATCCCTCTCTACCTTATCAGGACTCTACATAATGCTTAAGTAAGGCCGACTAAGATATGCCTGAAATAATGAAACTCTCTCCCTTAGAGCTCTCTTTCTGTAAGTGTACTTTCGTTTTGGTTGCGTGTTTATATAGTTAGATTGAAAGAAATAAAGGATTAAAATCAAAGAAGAAAGATTGAATGGTTGTGATTAAATTTTGACTTAAAATCAAAGAAAGTGGAAGGAGACATAAAAGAACTAATTTTACCATTCATATTGATACTCGCAGTCGTAGTTTTCAAATATCACAACATCTACTTCTTAGGTTATATCTATTTTAATATCCAACTTTTGTCGAAAAGATAAAATAAATAAAAACAAAAAGTCCTATTGTCTTTTCATTTTCTCAATTATTATGTGCAGCAAATCTTAATATATCATAAAGAAGGTAGTTTGTATACCATTGAAATTTATTATACACCATTAAATTTACATAAATACAAATATACTTAAAGCATACGTATAACGGTACTAAAGCGTAAGATTAAGGTGTATGCAAAATTTGATAAATTATATTACAAATTACCACCCCATCGTAAAATATTAAAAACCTTTTATATGCTATCGACAACAATAACTGCAGCTTAATCTAAATTTGCAGATTTCTAAGGAATTGTGTGCCATTACAAATAAAATGAAGCAAATAAAAATAAAAAATAGTAAAATAAAATAGAACATACAGAGTATATTTTAACTCTTATTTCTTTATTATTATTATTATTATTATTATTATTATTATTTCATTCTATAATACAAACAGAAAAACAAATAAGTTACTTATTTCTTATGTCATAACGAGACTCAGAAAAACAAACAAATTACTAATTCGTCAATAGTTGAATTTAAGAAAGAGCCACACATTTTTTACTTCAAATCTCCTGTAATTTCTTAGGAACAACGCATCTCACGTAAATGTTAGTATTAACGTAAAATAATATATACTTTCATATCTTATGGCTTATGTATTACACAAGTTGTGGAGAAGTATGAGCTATCTTGGTTGACTCTTGAGTACCGTCGAGAATGTAGTGTTGTGAAGTCACTCACTTCTGTACTGGGAGGTGGTGGTGACTGATGGTGGAATGGCTGATTCTGACCATGTGCTCCAATTCGAGGGTAGTAGTGGTGGTCCTGCTGCCCGCGAGATTGTGAAGGGACTGAGTCAATGGCAGCCGAAATATAAAAGTCAAATCAGGAATATTTGACGAGTGAATTTGTATAAAGAATCAATCATCCTGTCTATGCTCTTGGAAATAACTTGCGATGTGCCTCATATATATATTTTTCTGATTCTGATTAGTATGTTCTTTTCTCATTTTCTATATATTTATTTATAAAGTATTAATTTGTTATATATTCCTTTTTATTGTTTCAAGAAAAATGTAGCTAATCTCTTTTCTTTCCCCTCCACTATATCTCTATATGACTATGCTTATATAATGTATTGTTAGATTATTAGATGATTTTACATGCTCTTTAACAAACTTATCATTTATATATCATTTACAAAGAAAGAAAGAAAAAACTTATCTATTTTAGGTTATGATTGCAAAGAATAAAAATAATAACACTCCTAATAAAGTTGCACCAGAGGACAAAAGAGGGACTATTTATAAGTTGGAAACTAAAAGAAAGAAAAAGTTTTATCTATTTTTGATAGCATTGTTAAAGAAAACAAAACAAAAAAAGTTGTACAAGAGGACAAAACAAGGACAGTTCATAAATTGAAAATTGGATATCTTTATCTCTTAATCTCTTAACTACTTATAATATATTTAAATCATTAACTTAATTTTTAATTCAATTATGAAAAATGACTATATTTCATTACATCTTTAATCTTTAACTAGATATAATGCATTTAAATCATAAACTTAATTTTCAATTCAATCACAAAAAGTAGCCATATTGACCTTACATAATTATTAACATTTTAATCATCTCAACAATTATCCTTCCTATTAATATCTATTATTATTATTATTATTATTATTATCACTGTATATAATTCAAATTTCACTCTGTTATCATATATATAAACACCAAAAACATACAATAAACCTTCAAAATAATACATACTCTCAATATCTCATCACTATACTATTACCATCATCACCGCCACCTAACATCACCATATAGACAGTCACATTGTGTGGGTGTTTGCTATTATAGGTAATGCATATTCATAAATCATAAGCTACAGGTTTTAGACCAAGTAAACACAAGACATGACTGTATCGCAATGAAATGCTATACTTTTCATATATTTTGCCGTGGAAATATTGCAGCAAAGGCAACCGATGACGATATTCTACAACCCGAGCTTCATGACATTACACTATTATGAACACAGCTCCACAGATGCACATATGTTACAAGTTGTACAGGAAGAACAATCTCGGCAAACTTTTTCTGCTAATAAAAAAGAAATTCAAAGCAGCATCCAAACCAACTATGCGTCTACAGGTCTTTTTTGGGGTCTGAATACCAATTTACCTGCTACAGAAGATCGATTAAATCATTAATTATGAGCAACTAGAGTTAAGATCCATGTTGCCATCCATCTTAGGTTTTTGTTCTAGACAAACCAACACTCTTCACAAAATAAAAGCATATGCACAACTTCATAAGCAAATTTAGTTAGTGAAAAAAATCCATCTTGCATCGTCACCTTTTTATAAACTTCGCAGACAATCTTTCATCATATAATTTATTCTGAGAATCAGAAAACTTGTAAAATAATTCAGTATCAGCAAATAAGAACCACGATAACGGGTAGATATAACAAAATTATCATAGCATACTGAAGATCTATCGTAACAAGAGTTCAAAAAAATATGTTGAAGATATGTATCGGATCAAATGCATGAGAGTAAATGTACCACTAGATACTCTGTGAAGAACAGATCATTCCTCAAGGATAGCACGTCCTAAGTTAGTAGCAAGAGCCAACCTTACGGAGCTTAAGGCCTGTGGCGGTAGCCCCACCTCAACAAAATCAGGACGCAGCTTTGCAACCGACAACTCTTGCAATTTATTCAATAGCAGGTTAGTCTGAGATACATTCAGCAGAGGACGCTCTTGCCAGTTGAGCAACTTCAACTACAGATAAGAAAATAATTAAAAACTGTGATCAAACAAATGATCCAAATACACACGAGAAGGGTGATAATTAACTCACCGAATCATACAGAAGAGGCAGCCAAAACCGTTGAGGTGTAGAAGGATTTCTCATAAGCTGAGTGTCACAAGAAAAAAATAAACATAATGTGGTATTTTGTCAGTAACTTGATTAGTCAACTAATTAGAAAAAGTATGTAACCACATACCAATATAAGAGCTTCACCGGCTTTTCTAGTAGCATCAGTCAAAACGCCATCTTGGACCTGCTGCAGAGATCTCTTGAAGTCCCGATACCTAAGCAACAATTATATATTTTAAAACAAAATGAGAATTGGAGCGGCAGGAGTCAAATAAAATAATAATAGTTAATTAAAACATACTTGTGAAGGAACTCGAGACCCCCTGCAATTCTAGATTCAGAGCCCAATAATTCAATTAAGCCTTCCCATTGCTGCAGATGTAATATCCATGATCAGCCATTCGAGTTTCAGAGACAATACACAAACTGAAACACATATACACAATACTTACCTCGAAACTTTCATCGGAGATTGACTTCCCAACAAAGTCAAACAACTGTTGGGCAATTTGATTGAGGCATACTTCATCCCGAGCTTGTTGTAGCCAAAAGACTCCTGCACCTTTCCTACCATGCTTCCAGTGATGCACTCCAGCAATCTGATTAGTAGCAAATATTCAATAATACAAGTACAGATTTTCCAGAAGAAAATGGGAGGTAACAAACAAATTACCTTCATAGCATTTGAGCTCACACTATCAAGATCATACATACGACATATCTCAATATTCTTAAGGAGAACTTGACTATGATATACAGGTTGCTTGTACAACAAGATTTCCAACAACCCAACTCCATGTTTCACACAAGATATTAAATATATCGGAGCAATCTGCAAATTAAAATAATCAAAATCAAAAAGAGTAAATAGCATGATTAGCTAGTCTAAGATGAACATGCACTCACTTGCCAAGTTAAGGCATGAGCAGACAACACTTGAGCATAAACAAGTCGATGTGATTCCTCTATACTGATTCCCCCTAAATTATCACGTTCTTCTTTTAAAAGAATTTCTGCCTCTATACACCCAGCTGTTAACAACTCTGTAGCATGTGCTAACATCCTACCACCAAAAAATAAAAAAATGAACTATGAATAAGAAGAATAAAAGATTAATAAAGTCTGTGTGTGTATACACATATCCATCCTACCAAGGACCAAATGATCTTGAGCATTCAGCCAATACAACCTGAGAAGAAGAGATTTATGAGATGTTACACTTATAATAATTCGGTAATAAATCAATTTACTTTTTAAGTCACTCATTGTCATTACCTCTGTATTTTCTCCAAGAATTCCAATTAAAAGTCTCATTAGCTTATGAGGACTAGACGTAGGTTTTGACTGGATACATTTTTGAGCTAGGACATGCATGCTTTCTAAACCCTGCAAGCAAAAGAAATAACATACTGATGTCATAAATCATTAATTATAGGCTATTTAAGCTGCCAAACAGATGACAGAAAATAATATCACTGACCGAAGTAAAGGGCCTGATATATAGGAAATGAGCAATATATAGCTCTACCCAATTACAGGTGGCACTCGATAGAGTACTGGTGGTCCCCAGCATAATTTGAAGCAAATTCTTTAGGTTTTCTTTAGTCTGATGATGACTGCATTGAAGCCAGAATGCACTGCAGTCCAATTTGGTCATTTGTGATCGCCATTTCTCCCATGCCTAGTAGGTATTAACATTGATTTAACACAAGTCCATTTAGAATGTTACTTGAAAGTGTAAATTAACTTAATTTCTTACCCTAATAAAATCAGACTTGTCGTAATAGCATTCACCTAGCTTTCCATCTGGTAAATTCTCACGCATGCGTGGCATTTTTGATACTAGAACTGCAACTGCTTCTACAAGTCCGTTTTCTGTCTGCAACGGCAATGACATCTTTACCCAACACACCGAGCTGCATATACCACTAAAAAATACGTAGTAACTGAATACAAACCTCACGAGTCCCTAGCTGATTAAGCTGATAAGATCCATGTAAACGCAACAATTTTACCTACGATTGCCATTAGAAATGTGCTGAATGTCTGTAGTGCTTAAACAAAAGAGCCTTGATATTATTTTACAGTTAATATAACATATTAGTTAACAACTTGTGTTTTGAGGGCACATACTCACCACAACGTCTAGCCAGCCAACTGCTAGTGCTGAAAAAATTGCTTGCCAATATGAAGGCTCATTTTCAACTGCCTGAGGATAAGATTAAATTTCAGAAAGCATATATAGTACTTCTCAATAACAAGTACACCACAATAAATAATTAAACGCAAAAGCATACATAATATCAATTTTTCAGACCTGTATATTAATTAGCTCAGCTTGAAACTCCACCAGTCTCAAATGGACACTTGGGACTTGTCCAGAGAACAGACTTTCATTATCCTAAGAGAAGCATAATCATCAATAGATGAATTGTACCTTGAGCAAACTAAGAGAACTGAAGTGTAAAAAGTAGCAATAATTAAATTCAGTAAATAAGAACTATATCGAGTATGCTTACAGATAACCAATCGACAAGTTTTTCGGGAATCCAAGGCTGAGATTGTTTGTCTGCATAAAATATTTCCAGCAGCTCCCATGCCGCTTTCAAAGAGCTTGGCTCCTCAATACTCTATTGAGAAGTTAATATAGATATAACTACTTGATTCCCACGGTCCAAGTAAAGAATTCATAAGGACAATTGTGGACCTTTTTAGGGGCAGGGGGGGGGGGGGGGGGGGTCCCGGCCCTCCAAAACTTTGTGTCGTTAGTGTAAATTTTATCACAGGGGTTTAAAAAATGTATTATTTTCTATGTTGGCCCCTCCTTATATTGAGAAAAAAATATTAGAACAATTTGGCCCCCCAATGATAGTGTTCAAGATCCGACACTGCATAAGGATCTAAACTGAAACATTTATTATATACAGAGTAACAGTAATACCTGTAATACAGTCTTTGGATCTTCAATTAACGCGGTTGAACTCGATTTCTTGTTTCCTAGAAGAGACTTTATTTCCTTGCTATACTCTAGAACATACTTTGACCTGAATTCACGTAAGGTAGCAAAACTCTATAAGATATGACTTCCAAACACAATATATTTACAATCAGGAAACAACAAAAAGAAAAAAAAAAAACAAGTTTACATTTTCAATTTTTCATTAAAGTTTGACCGAAAACTGCATATTGTACGCAACTATACACTCTCAAACACAAACTAAAACAAGTCTACTCACACTTAATAATCCAACTAGTTAACTTCAGCATGACATGTAATGTACTCTATTGCTAAAGTTCTGTTCCACCAAACAATACATTATAAGTATATGCTAACATTTCTATACAATCAAATTACATACAAACATTTATAACTCTATTGCAATGTAACAGATTCCGAAAGTCAAATTACAACGATAAACAATAATGTTGCATTACCATGCCTTACCCCTATATAACTCCATCAAATCTTACAGCTTTAACAAACACCCATAATATATATATAGGAAGGATCATATAAAAATCTAAATATCTGTAAGAACCGTAAGAAGTACTCGAAAGTCACAATTTGAGTCACATAAGTTAACAAGTTCACAAAGTTACACAACTGCAAATCTCAATTTAAGTGTTTGATAACTCAAACTTTGTCAAGTTGTTAACTTATGTGAGTCAAACTTCGAGTTTCAAATAGTTCTTACGGTTCTTACCAAAATAATAAGCAACATAATTAGTCAATTACCACTCGCCGTCATATGGATCCAAATGCCGTAACTCCGACAACGCAGCAATTGCATTCTTCTTATTCTGCAAATGCGCAAACGGTGCCACCGATCCATACACTATCCTCCGCCACCGTACTTCATCATTAATTTCACTATCAACATCTTCACCGCTTACTTTCACCTCAATCACTTTCCCGCCACTTTCAGTTTCACTGGTCCCGGTGGTTGTTTCAGGTGACTGGAAAACGGAAACACGTAAGGAGTTACCGCGAGACCATGAGATGGAGATGCGAGGAGTTATTGGAGGATTAAGACCGTGATGGAGAGTGTAGATTGTTGGAGTGGTGAGTTCCGGTGTGTATGGAACGACGGCGGAAGAAGAGTCGCCGGAAAGTGTAAGAAGGCCGGGCATCTCGCCGGAGATGAATGAGGGTTTCGCGGTTTAGGGCTTTCAAGGGTTTTGAACAAAGGCGCGTGTTATAAGCTAAAGGATGGACTGGGCTAACGTGCGCCATGATTTATTTATTTATTTTTTTACTTTTTGAGAAAGGGGGAAATTTGAGACGTTTATATAATGTATGTTTTTAAGGTAAGATATTATTTAGGAAACAAAAGGGATAAAAATCAAAAGTTAGCACAAGAGGCTACACAAAATCTCACACCCAAGGGCAAGAAACTGGATCTAAGAAATCAAAAAAGACAAATGGAGCCATACAAAAGAAAAGCTGCCAGACTATTAACAAGAAAAAAAGCCACCAACCTAAAAGAACTTAGGAACTTGACATAAACACCATGAGTTAATGACATTAATATTCAAAACTACAAGTAGATCATTATGAAATAATTGAATATATTGTGTAATCGTCACGATTCATGCGTAACCAGTTACACATCAAACAAGTATAAGAAGCAATTAACGAAAATGTTTTATCACAATAACTTCCATCCATATTAAAACTACAATCAGATAATAATCAATTAATTGTATATGTTATATAATCATCATGATCATGTGTATAATCAGTTACATATTAAGCACGTATAAGAAACATGTAAATATTAAGGCAGTATCCGGAGCACTTTGATGACAGGATTCGATTGAAAACATGTAGATTTTTCAGAGTTGGGTACACACAATAGAGTTAATTTTGGATGGGTACACACAATAGATTTCGCGCTATAGTTGGGTGCATTCCCTTGCACTTACCCCATTAATATAACCAGAATTGTTATTAACTTGATATTAAACGTTGAATGCTTATTTTGTATTGATTAATTTATTGTGATTAATTGATAATCTGATTAACAAGTTTTTAGGGTCTTACTTTAATACCTAACACATTATATAATTTTTACGAAAACGATGAGTAAAATGGTGGATATGTATCTATCTAAGCTTGGGAACATAATTATTTAACTGCTCAAAACTAGCTAGTTGTAATCATCGATTTTCACTCATTTGAATCCGCTCTCGTCACTCCAAGTTCACATTTGTAAAAACGAATCAACTTGGTTATGTGCAAGGTAATACGACCGCATATGCTCTCACTGCTTGAATATGGAACTCAAAGTCATAGTTGTTTCTGGTGATATAGAACTTGAAACCATAGTTCACTCTCTATGTTAGGAATTATGTTTGGTTTATTTTTGTTTGAGTTTTGCATATATTTACCAGCTTCAGTAGTGGGTAAAAATGTAGACAATGTATAGTAATTAAAAGAAATTGATAGTTTAACAAAAGTTATATGTAAAACAGTTAATACAGTTTAAGAAACCCATAATATGAGTATATGTAAAAGAGTAGATGTATACAAAGCTATACACCTCTGTTTTATTAGAAACTCGTATCAAGGAACACGAGTATTTGTATAATTACAAGAAATTTAACTAAGTTGAAAATTGGGAAGAACAAAATCTACCAATACTTTTGTTTCTCGAGCTTTTTTCCCTATATATTTGTAGTTGATTGATGCACTGCTATCCTTACTTATGCTCGTTTTCTATGAAAAAAAAATTGCGATTATCTTGTGTCTCTTTTGGTACTGCAAAAACTGAAATGCAGTTCTTTTGAAACACAAATACAAGTTTCAAGTGGACATCCTGCAACCTACCCAAATAAAACGCTTTAAAAACCTCATATTAGTGTTTGATACAGCCTAAAAGAAGAATCATTTCAATTGGATCTTGAATTAAGCAATCACTTTATGAACATAACTTTCATTTTATTCATTCATATCATGCACAGATTGCATACCTGTGACTTCTCATACAAAATGCAAACATTTACATGCCTAATATCTACAACCAATAAATCTTCATTCTAGCTAATCTTCACCAATGCTACTTATTTACATATAAACAAAAAGAAATAAACCTTAAAAAGATTCATATAGATATACATATCAATATGATACCCTAATTGGGCAAAATTTTTGAAGATTCAAGACAGTCCTTGATCATCTCCTTAATCTTTTTCTTCATAATCTTATCTTTGACACCTGCAAGCATGTTACGATAAAACATTTCCAACCGTACCAGCGTAGCATGATCATATGATTCCAACATATTCTCCCATTCTTTACCAACATCAAACGAACCTGAATTTTTTAAAGACATTGGTATATCATTCTCCTCTTCAAAAGGCTTCCCAAAAACCAAACCATGAAGTATGCTAGCATAACGTTCCATGACCGAAAACTTCTTTTCAATTTTTGTTACATCTACCGAAGACTTTTCAACATCTATTTTGTCATTTTTCTTGACACCAATAGTTTCTGCTTCGTTTTTGACAAAATCTTCTTGTAGTGGTGGCCAAAGCACAACATTTGGGTCAAAAAAGTCGTTGACTTGACCATTTCCAAGAACTCCGCTTCTTCCCCTCCCCCATGACCAAAGTTTATACCCATTATGTGCAAGAAGAACAGTATGGGCTGCACCACAAGCTACTTGTACAGGGTCCAAAAATTTTGACCCGTATTCACCATTACAGCGGATCAAACGTGGGGTCAAAGCATCACCACCTTCACTTTCATTAAAACTCGCTTCATTACAAAGGCCCAACCCGTTTTCCATTCCCCATGACCAAACATCCCCAACTGACGAAACAACGCTGGTGTGAAATAAACCACAGTCAACCGAAATTAACCACACATTAATGGGTAACGACTGAACAATTTCAGGAACTAACGCCTTATTGGAGGTCCCCAAACCAAGCTGCCCATTATCCCCGAGTCCAAAAGTCCAACATGCACTTTTTAAATTTTCACCATCCCCTTTCTTATACGCGAGTATTGAAGTGTGGAATGCACCACATGCTAATTCATATACTGCCCAAGTAGATTTGGTGTTGAATGTTTCAATTATTTGAGGAGTTGCCCGAATATTTGTATCTCCTAAGCCTAGCTGCCCGTGATTGTTGCCACCCCACGAATAGCATACAAGATCACCGCCTTTATGTGTTTCTCCCACGCTAACTAACGCTACAATGTGCTCGCTTCCACAGGCTACTTTGACCACAGTTTGACCATGAAAATTCCAAACGGGTGTTGGGGTGTATGTGGCGAGAAGTGAGAATTCTTCACCTTCGTTTTGGGGATCTTGTGGAGGACAGTTTCCCCATACCCAGAGAGACCCGAGATCATCTATTGCAAGTGACATCATAACTCCAGCTTTGATAGAAGAAATCTGAAAAAAAAGTTAATTGATTAGTGACATAACTTCCTATTATATAAGAACATATTTATGTAAACCACATACGTCCACATTGATACCTGAACCCACAACCACTTGGTTGATGGGTCACTAACAGATAGGTCAAAGGCCTGTTGGTTTCAAAAAATTTAAAATGTAATGAAGATGGTAATTAATTTCGACACCTTAAGTCCTGTTTCGCTCTTTGTTATTGATCCGTAGGGAGGGCTTAGTCCATGGAACACCTCCACCAAAGATGGAACCAGAAAATTTTCTCCATCGATTCCGAGTTGACCATCTATGGTTGATGTCAAGGATGCAAAATATAACATTAAAAAAATAACTTTCTATTGGGAACGCTACAGTTCTGATTAATGGCAATATCTATAATAACAAAAATGCTATCATAATCAAAGTATATATTTTTTTCAATATCTTAAAAGTCATACGCTATTGCTCTTAAAATTGAACAATTATTAGTGTAAGCATGAACATATCACCAAAAGGATACAGGTATTGTGACCCCAACTCCAAACTGAACCATCATCTGAAACAAGATCAAAAAAATAAGAGAAAGAAAAAGGTAGCTCATGGACTAATTTTTTTTTTAGAAAGACAATAATTCACACATGCCTCCACAAATATATATATATATATATTTACAAATATATACATTTGTCCAATTAACCCACAACCTTATGGTTAAAAATTCACCTAAATGATGCTAGGCCAAGGCCCTTTGTTGGACTAAAACTCATTGAACCAAATTTGCTTTTGTTCATCTATATATGTAGGCCTATGCTACAGTTAAAACCAAATATATATGGTACACATAAATAGAGACCGAAAAACCTATCATAATGAAAAGGTTGTGCCATGAAAGAGTTGCACTCTTGAATGCTGATTTAGGCATAACCGTGGTGCAAACTGTGAATATTGATGGCTCCTCAAGGTTAACACAACTAGCTTACATAACAAGCTAGTGCTTGTTTTTGGGTTTCTTTTCTTAATTCCTGAAGTAAAGAAGTAAACTTTACCGGAGAGAGCAAGACTGTGATAAGCACCGGCCGACACTCCAACAATTTTGACCGGTTTGGTAGAATTAAATTCAATTTTGGCAGGAAAAAGTCGGTCAAGCTCCGAACCGGTACCAAGCCGTCCGAAAGTTCCTCTTCCCCATGAATATACGCTCCCGTCACCTTCACACATCAAAGTATACTAACAGCTCACGACGCGATACGGCAGAATGATATTTAAAATTGTTAAAAGAATAAGTTTTGACTTTGTTATAAATATTTAATTTATTTATTTATTTTGATGAATTTACTTTTTTAATATAAATATATTCTTTTTATTTACTTGTATTCTTTAATGAGTGTGATTTTGAATTATAATTGCGATTATAGTACATATGACTACTATTATGAGTTGTGATTTTAATTATATATCCTCTAATTTCTTTCTTTACTTCTTATTGCTTTTATTTACTACTTGAGACAATAGTTGTATTATACGTGTAATTACAGTGGAAATGTAAACTTTTTAAATGATATATGTGTAGATGAAAAAATTATGTAACATAGTAGAGGAATGTTAATAAATAAATAATAGAAAAAAGAAAAATATAATTATATTAATGAAAAATAAAATAATTAATAAAAATTTGAAAAGGAGATATTTAATTTAAATTTGTAGTTTAATTGGTGTCCATAAAAAATAAAAAATAAAGTATTAATGAAAAAACTGAATTGGATAATTGTAATAAAATCCATTAGTCGAATTATTGTAATTATTATATAATATTAATTATTAATATACTGTTTATATATGAGTCGAGAGTTAAATAGTATAGTGTATAATTACCAAATTTATTTTTTTTAAGAAAGAGAAAGGGGTATGCATCATTGGTAAGTAGAGAATAGTGTATAATTATCAAATTTAACTTGTTCAAGTATTTAAGAAAGAGAGAGAGATATGCCTTATAGGTAACTAGCAATATGCTTGTGTATAGCTGTGAGGATAAATAGTTAATTTGACATTTATATATTTTATTGTTTACACTATATTGTTAAAAGTTTAATTTAAGAATACGTAAAGTTTAAAACTTAAGGGTTTTAATTTATAAATTAGTGGTTCATTTGGAAAGTAATTAATGTTTTTTAAGGGTAACTTGGACATTAACCATTGTTGAGTCTAATAATAAGAAAAAAGATGAAGATGGTTTATATATAATTAAGATTAAGATAAGATTAAGATAAGATAGAGATAGATATTAACTCTATAAAAAGTTAAGTATTTTAAAATGTAGTTAATTTTACTTAAATTCTATCGTATGCCAAACTTTGAAAGATTTTATTGTGTACATAACAATTTCAATTATTTTTACTGTAATTCGATTGTATTTATTCGACCTCTTATAACTTGTAAATTATTCATGTACAACCTTTTTGATGACGTGAAAATTTTATCGTGTCATCAAAAATATTAGTTTCAAGATGAGATAATCACCGGGTTCATGCAATAGCAAAATTAAAAATTTGATTCATATCTTAGCAAAGTTTTAAACTTTGAAACTTATAATACAATTTTGAGATACATTTTTAAATATTTTGCCTTAGTAACAACACCCCATAATAAGTAAATACAATTGATATATAAGATTTCGTTACCGGTGAGCGCGAGTGTGTGAGCTTCTCCGGCCGCTATTGAAACTACTTTCCGAGATAAATTACCGGAATCAACATATTTTCTGGCTTCTGACATATGGTGCACAAGTACTCTTGAGTGGTTTGGTAATTTCTACAAATTAAAGATGTTGAAGTGAGACCAAATTAAAGCTTCAACTTACTTGCATTTTTGGTCTTATAAGATTTGGACACTTGAAGTTGCATCATCAAATTTGTAACCACCAATGAATTCAAATCGAATATTTTAAATGACCTGTTTTTGATCATAGTATATGTGTCATTTTCAAACGAGTGACTTCCAATATTTTTCAAAAAATACTTTCTTTTTTCCGATAATTTATTTCTCATTTTCTAGAATTCTGACACTCAATTTTTTCATTACTAATTATAATTATAATTAAAATTAATAATTAAATCTCATGTTAATAGATAACGATGGTTTAACCACTAATTACGTGTATCAATTTGATAGTTCCCCTCTAAGCTATATACTAGAACATTGATTTAAGTGTCTACAAATGTAAGTGAATTTTATATTGATGAGCAATTTGATTAGGAATCTGTTTCATCCTTATCATTTCATGAATCCCATCAAACTTTTTATTGTTCCAATATTTGATCAACAACTCATTTAAGCAACCTCTTGATGATTATCAACTATCATATATCTTAACAAATCAGATCATACTACACTAATCTCTCTCTCTTGTCTTTTATGTAAAACCATAATCAATTTAGTTTAGTTTAAGCTTACGTTAATCATTTTACATCTTGCAATAGTTCATGTGAAAAAGCCAGTTTGACATTTTTAGCACCTAATTTTTACACTAATACTCCATTTCCTACGTTATTTATGAAAAAACAGGTACGTCAGTCTTGTTTAATAGGGTCTTTTAATTCTAGATTTCTTAAAAGAATAAAATATTAAACTAGCAATTCATTATTTTATTTTATTTATTAATTTTAAAAAATCTAATATAGATGAAACAATATAATTTGACATTTTGACAACACCTTGATGCATATAATTGTACTTGTCATCTTTGTTACGAACTCATTGGTACAAAACGGATTTACGAGTTGGAGAAAAAGTCAAAATTGGCAGACTAAATCAACTGTTCATCTTTTATCTCAAACTCAAAAAGAAAAAGGAGAAATATATATATATATAGGAGAATAATCTATAGGGAAGCTTTAAAATTTAGGAAATAAGAGAAGCAAATTTTAGCCCTTGATTTTTTTATTGAAAAATGTTTTTAACATTCATTGGTGATGAATGTTAAATTTTGAAATTTTTTGTAATTTTTAAAATTCATTTATGATAAAATCAATGGTTGAGATTTGCTTCCCTCATTTCCTAATTTTTTTTTCTTCCCTCTTGATCCCCACCCTATATATATATACTAGCAGACACTCGAGCAAAGCAGCAGAATACTTATTTCATTTATTGATTTTATAAACATGTATTTCAAATATACACTTGTTTATTTATGGACTAAATTACATTTAATTTAATTAATGTCTATGTCGTTTTTAAAATTAGGTAAGGATATTTGTGTCATTTTCGTTCTTTAAAAATTGAACTTATTGAAGGAAAGGGTTAAACAATTTATAAGGGTATAAGATATATATATATATATATAACTCAAAACATTGTTGTATATTCCAAATTAATCATAGTCACTATTAAATTAATATAGGCAGATAGATTTATATATTAGCCTTGTTCATGATCACCAATACTCTGTCTCCACCTTGTTCTACAAATCACACAAGTAGTCCTTGACTTCTTATTCTTCCATGCCATCAAACACAATTAAATCGGATTCTTACTCATGGCACACGCCACGACTCTCAAACCATCATTCATATCCATTTCCTCCAATCAAAACGGATACGTAGACCCATCGTACAAACAAATCTGGTACCTGTATATCTCAAGGAAACGTTTTCTAATTACTTCACTCGCTAATGAGTTTGGAGAGACCAGGGCACAGAGAAGACTTGTGAGTTTGCACAAACGTAGTGTAGGACCCCGTAGACAACGATCGTCAACTGATAGGGACAAGACACGAATGTAAACAAATAGAATGTGTTTGCATGGGGTTATGAGGTCAAGGCATGTGCATGATGGCGCGGTGGAGATTGTTACGGTGTAAACGTTACTAGTGGCACCACGGATGAAGTAGTTGGAGTTGAAGTGGCGGAGGAGATTTAGGTAGGGTTTTTTATGGATTTTCGAGTCTTTAGACAAAATTTATTAAATGTGGAAATGAGATCTTATAAAATGTTTTTTTTTTTTTTTTACGACTCAAACAACTTTGAAACAACTATAACAATTTTTATAATTTTTTTTTTTTACAATTAATATTCAAATTATATTTAGATCTATATTTTTGATCATATTTAGCATTATCCTACACTTTGAATAAGATCTCTACGCAGGATCCCTATTGATGATGAGTACAAGATTGAAAATAAATCAAGGATTGGGAGTTGAGTTTTAGAACTATATTTGTTTATATTTAGTTTGAATAAAATATTATGATTTGTTTCCAGATCAAAGCTTCTAGTTATTTAAGAAGATTCATTTAATAAATAGGTAGCATATATGTCATTATTTACTTACGTTTCAATAATAATTACTTTCAATTTTGAGTTTAACAATTGTGTAAGAGTTTATTTCGTTTATCGTTATGCATCACCTATTTAGTTGGTTAAGTATCTCAGAACTACTAACAACTTGTACTTGATAATTAATCTGTACTTATCTATAAACAAAAGGTTTACATAAAATATGGTACAATTTATAGCTAATTCGACCAACATGACCGTTTCTTGTAAAACGGTATCTAGTAATGTGAAACGAAAATTGATACGAATACATACCTTCAACGAAATCGAAACTCGAACCGAACATTACTTAACGAAACAAACCATGGCTGCCTTCTATCACCGTTACCGTTTGGGTGAGTTCCAGAGAGGTTAATTTACGGGATAATCTGTTATGTTCGTTCCAGAATTACAGTGAATTGAAGAACAAATTAAGCTAATCAGGAATCAAAACTATGAAATTGACTCGAAATTGAGCTCAGATCTTATTCAATTGAATAATGTCGAATTACAGAGAATGAGAGAGAGAATTACAATTCAATCAAAAGCTAAACAGATTCTATACAAGATTCCTATTTTAACTATCTCTTCATTGTCCAACGGTCTAACAGAATGGCCGTTATTGTTCGTCTAATTGGCACGTGCCCTGTACACTTGTGAAGAATTAGTTATTTTGTCGTTTCCTGCACGTGCGACTCACATGATTTCAATATTCATAACAAACGATCCCCCTTCAAACATCCTTGTCCTCAAGGATCGATAACAAAATTCGGGAACCTGCGAGCTATTTCAGAATATGATTCCCAAGTAGCATCATCAACTGATTGATTTGCCCATTGAATTAGCAAATAGACTACTCCCTTGTTCCCCTGTTTTTTTAAACGTCGTTCCAATACTGCAATTGGGTTAACAGCTAATAACCCGTCGTTATTACAAATTGGAAGAGTACCCATGGAATGGATGGGACCTTTGCATTTCTTAAGCTGAGAAACATGAAATACTGGGTGTATATGAGCTGTGTCCGGTAATGATAGACGATAAGCTACTGTACCAATGCGTTCAATTATCTGAAATGGACCATAATACTTTGGTGACAGCTTATGATGTAGACTCTGTCGCCCTGTGATTTGTCTATAAGGTTGTAGTTTAAGGTAGACCCAATCATTGACTACAAACACTCGATCTGACCTGTGTTTGTCTGAGAAGGATTTCATGCGATCTTGGGCTCTTTTTAAATGAAACTTCAACATTGCAATCGCTTGTTCTCTGGCCTGTAATGATCTGTCAACCAAATCAACTCGACTATCTCCCCTTTCATAAGCATGATGCATTGGAACAGGTTGACCATACACAATTTCATATGGAGTAGAGTTAGTGGACACATGAAATTTGGTATTGTACCAAAATTCAGCCAATGGTACCCATTTGACCCAATCTTTTGGGTTGTCACCAGTCATACATCTGAGATAGCATTCAATGCATTTGTTCACAGCTTCTGTTTGACCATCTGTTTGAGGATGGTAAGCAGTAGACATGTGATGTTGTATCTGAAGGGTAGTGAACATGGATTTCCAAAAGTGACTTAAGAAAATTTTATCTCTATCAGTAACAATAGTGACAGGGAGCCCATGTAATTTTTAGATGTTATCTAAGAATACTTGAGCCACTGTAGCTGCAGTAAATGGATGCTTGAGTGGTAGGAAATGTGCATATTTGCTAAGGCGATCCACCACCACAAGTATGGTTGTTTTACTTTGGGAACCTGGCAACCCTTCAATGAAGTCCATGGAGATATCTGACCAAATTCTATCAGGAATGGGTAATGGTTGTAAAAGACCAGGACTAGCAGACAAATCAGCCTTGTTTCTTTGACAGACATCACATTGATTCACAAACTGTTTCACAAATTTTCTCATTCCTTTCCAATAAAACCATGCTGCCATCCTATGAATTGTAGCTTGAATACCTGAGTGGCCACCAACTGGAGTATTATGAAAATGAGTTACCAATTTCTGTCTTAATTGGAGATCAGATCCCACTACTAACTTCCCTTTCCTTCTCAATTGATTCCCTTGCCATGTATACTTGTTATTAGCATCCACTAACAGAGACTGTAACTTCTGAATTAATGTCTGCAATTTAGAATCCAGCTGCCAACTTTGCTTGACTTCTTCAAAGAGAGTATCAAAGACTGCAGTTAACACCATATTTTGGAAAGTACCTTCATGATGAACCCTAGACAAAGCATCTGCTGCATGATTTTCTTTTCCTTGTTTATAAGAGATTTCATAGTCAAACCCAAGCAATTTAGGTAACCACTTTGATTGAAATGGTGTAGTGATCCTTTGATCCAGGAAATACTTGAGGCTGAAATGGTCTGTTTTAATTTTGAAGTGTCTATCTAGCAGATAACCTCTCCACTTTTCTAAGGCCATAATCATTGCAAATAGCTCTTTTTCATAAGCTGATAAACAATGATGTCTTGGAGCCAATGACTTGCTTAGATAAGCAATTGGATGACCTTTTTGCTGTAAAACTGCACCTATGCCTGTTCTAGAGGCATCTGTTTCTATTACAAACTCCTCCTCAAAATTAGGTAGTTGTAACACTGGAGCTTGGACCATAGCTTGTTTTAAGGTTTCAAAAGCCTGTTGTGCTAACTCATTCCATAGAAAAGCATTCTTTTTCAATAAAGCAGTCAAAGGTTGACTTATCAAAGCATAATTCTTGATAAACTTTCTGTAGTACCCTGTCAAACCCATAAAACCTCTTAATTGCTTAATGTTTTGTGGAACTGGCCAAGTTTTCATTGCAGTGATCTTTGTTGGATCTGTGGAGACTCCTTTATCTGAAATAATATGGCACAAATACTCCACCCTGTTGGTACCAAAAACACATTTGCTCCTCTTAGCATATAAACTGTTTTGCCTCATAGCTTGCAAAATCAGTCTTAAGTGTTGTAAATGTTGCTCTTTACTAGCACTATAGACTAATATATCATCAAAGAACACCAAAGTAAACTTCCTTAGAAAAGGTTTAAAGACCTCATTCATTAGAGCTTGAAAAGTAGAAGGAGCATTAGTAAGCATAACCAAAAATTCATAGTGACCCTCATGTGTCTTGAAAGCTGTTTTGCCAATATCAGGTTCATACATTCTGATCTGATGATAGCCTGACCTTAAATCCAACTTAGTAAACACTTGAGAACCATACAATTCATCAATTAATTCTTCAATAATTGGGATTGGAAACTTATCTTTGATTGTGTGTTTGTTGAGTTGTCTATAATCTATGCACATTCTCCATGTTCCATCCTTCTTTTTCACCATTACAATTGGAGATGCAAAGGGACTATGACTTGGTCTAATAACCTTTGATTCCAGTAGTTCATCTACCATAGCTTCAATGGCATCCTTTTGGGCAGGAGGATGTCTATAAGGTCTTATATTCACTGGCATAGCATCCTTGTGTAGTGGTATCTTATGATCATGACTCCTGTGAGGTGGTAAAGCTTTGGAAATAGCAAAAATATCTTCATATTCTGCTAACAATTCTTGATAAAATTCTTCTTCTGTACCAGTGGCTATAGTGGACTGTATCACATCCATTTGCATGAAACTTGATGGAAAAACACATAGGCACATAGAATTCAATGATGCATGATCCATTGTTTTATTCAACTGCTTCCCACTCATCCATTGCATTGTGGTTTGTTGACTGCCCCTTAAAGTCACTTTTCTGCCCTGGTAATTGAATTGCATCTTGAGTTGTTCAAAATCCCAAGTTATGGGACCCAAAGAAGCTAACCATTGAATGCCCAATACCATCTCACAGCCTGCTAAAGGTAATAGCATCACATCAGTAGTGAATGTTTCCCCTTGTAACAACCATTGAAAATTTTTACTCATGCTTTGACTTAAAATTTTGTTACCATCTCCTACTGTAACTTGCAGTGGGCAAGTTGTTTTAATGTTACACCCTAATTTCTTAGCAGTTTGGATGTCCAGAAAGTTATGAGTACTGCCAGAGTCTATGAGAATATGAACATCTTGTCTTCCTACATGACCTTTAACTCTCATTGTTTGGTATGCAGTGATTCCAGATAGTGCATTTAAAGAGATTTGAGGAACATTCATCAAAGCATCATTATGATAAGCTTCTTGTGACTCCTGCTGCTCCTCATTCTCATTAATTCATGTATCCTCTTCCATTTCATCTGGTTGAATTATCAATTCCAAAGCAAACAGTTGTCCTGAACATTTATGGCCTGGTACATATCTCTGATCACAATAGAAACACAAGTTCTTGGACCTTTTTTCTTCAAATTCCTTCTGTGTCAACTGTTTTCTTAGCTGTGGACTGTTAACTGGCATATTCCTTGTTACCGTATGAGTAGGTGGGGCTGGTAATGCTAATGGTTTAGAATTGTATGATATATTCCTATTGAAATAAGAATTAGTAGCGTTTGATCTTGGTGTGGGCAGAATTGAACTAGCTTTCTTCTTAACTGCAGCTATGGTCGCTTCTTGTAATTTGGACAAGCTATATGTGTCAGCCATGGAATTAGGTTTAAACATCCTAACTGTGAGTGCTATGTCAGATGGTAAACCTCCCAAGAACATGTTGATTGCTTGTGTTTCATTGATATCGACCTTGCTCAACAATAAATCAAATTGATCAATATACTGCTGGCAAGATGTCTCATACCTGCAATTCTTCAAATCTGCCATAGGATCTTCATAAATGTTACCAAACCTCTTCAAAATAGCATCTTCATATATATCCCAGGCTACTTCCTCTCCTTGATTCTTAACAAACTGTTGATGCCACACCAATGCTTTATCATACAAATGTATCGATGCAATTTTTACTTTGGACTATTCATCAATATTATCCACCTTAAAAAATTGTTTGCTTCTGTATAACCATCCCATCACATCTTCTCCACCAAACTTTGGAAACTCCAGCTTCGTCATCCTACTGAATCCATTTCCCCGTTGATTATTGCCTTCACCACTTTTGAGTCGGTTCATATCATGAGTAAGATACTGCTGTTGCAACAATAGTCCTTCAATATTAGTGCTCAATCTGTCAATTTTAGCATTGACGTCCGCCACCGATGCCTGAATCAATTCGTTTACCAATTCTCTTACGCCTTCTTCGTTATTTCTTGTGTTCACCATGTTTACTGATAAATTGTAAATTGACCGAAGCTTTTAATCAATTTGATATGAATTTGATGGGGAAAGACCGCTCTGATACCAATTGTTATGTTCGTTCCAGAATTACAGTGAATTGAAGAACAAATTAAGCTAATCAGGAATCAAAACTATGAAATTGACTTGAAATTGAGCTCAGATCTTATTCAATTTAATAATGTCGAATTACAGAGAATGAGAGAGAGAATTACAATTCAATCAAAAGCTAAACAGATTTTATACAAGATTCCTATTTTAACTATCTCTTCATTGTCCAACGGTCTAACAGAATGGCCGTTATTGTTCGTCTAATTGGCACGTACCCTGTACACTTGTGAAGAATTAGTTATTTTGTCGTTTCCTGCACGTGCAACTCACATGATTTCAATATTCATAACATAATCATAAATGAAAATGTACTCATATCTCCCATGTATCCTATCATGCTAATTAATCCCTAACTTCAAATAAATATGCACCCTTGGTTAAGCAGACTTTACTATTAACTATAATATCATTTTATTAATTGCCAATATTAATATTAATATATCTATACTATTATATAATACATTTCAATGTTTTTTTTAAGATAGATTTTACTATTTTGCCCATAAAATTACAAAGAGCTTTTTAAAAAAATCATATAAATGACTAACATACTCCTAATTATTAATTATTAAATTCTTATTAATACAAACATTATTAAACTATAACCTAATTAATTTATAACATTCAATTAACATACCTCTAATTATTAATTATTAAGTTCTCATTAATATAAACATTATTAAACTATAAACTAATTAATTTATGACATTTAATTAACATACCCCTAATTACTAAAAGTTCTCATTAATACAAACATTATTAAACCATAAACTAATTAATATGTGACATTTAATTTTAACTCAAACTTTTCTATATCTATAGACTATTATCTATATATATACTATTATATAATGCATTTGGGATGTATTTTTAAGATAAAAATGACTATTTGACCCATATAATTACTAAGAGCTTTTTTAAAAGTTCATTAGGTTGACTAACGTACCCCTAATTATTAAATTCTTATTAATACAAACATTATTAGATGTTTATTAGGATTACCATCTAACGTAGATAATGTTTAACATCAAAATACAAGAAAAAGTAACCAAAATTAAAAAATAAGTGAAAATTAAACCTCTAGACTCAACTAAACGACTCCACAACTCACAACATGTCCATTAAGAACTCGAAACTTGGCAATAGCAACTCGGACCCGACATTGAGTTTGTAATGACATATTATGATATATTTAATTTTTGGTTATTTTGTTACAATTTTTTATATAAAAAAATTGTTAAAAGGTGATTTTCCCACTTACAAAATAGAATTCTTCGTCTATTGTAATATAGTTTTTGATTTTTAAAATATTTTAGAAAAAATAATACTATATTTTGAATTAATGTGAAACTAATAAACGTTTCCCACTGCATTGCACATGTATTCTTCTATACTAATATATAAAACATTAAAGTGTTATTTTCTAAAGATAAAAATTACTAAGACTTTATGTAAATATAGAGTTATGTTAGCAAATTCTTTTGATTTAAAAAAGAAAGTCTTAGTAAATGTAGAGGGTATCAAGGTAACTTTTATTTCATTAGTAACTTTACGTAGCATTTAGCGAGGGATATCAAGGTAGTGTAGAAAGGAGTTGATAGAGTCTGTAAAAAAGTTCAAACAACTCGGAGTTTATAGCTTAAATGTGGTGTATCAAGAAGTTTTATACGATGTACAAAGTATATTAGTATGTCATTGTAGATTTCATTTTATCCAAACATATACTACGTATAAAACTTCTTAATTCACATCAAATTAACGAAACATTATTCCTAATTCACAATGTTCACCCCTGTAAACTACAAATATTTCTTATTTATAATATTCCGCTGCAACGCGTAGGTATGCTGCTAGTTAATTATTAATAAAGTAAAATAGAAGGAAAAGGATAAAAAATTATGCTCACATCAGATATTAAAATTAATTTTACCAATTAAGTGAGATAAATATATAAGTCATTTTAATTTTTGAGATTGAAAAGATTATTTTAAGTTAAAATTAATTTACCCAAAACAAACTCATATCCGCTAAAACCCCTTTGCCGTTTTCCCCGATACATAACCCTAAAAACACAACCTTCAACTTCCATAATCAATCGAGATTCAACAATGGCGTCTCGATATCGCTCAATTTGTAGACCTGCTTCCACACTCTTCAAATCCACTTGTTCTTCTCCTTCCCCAAAATCCACTTCTATTCCATCTCTCTTCCAAACCACAACAACCACAAATATCTCCAGGTAAACTCATCCTTTTTTCAATTCAACTAGGCCTTTTTTAATCTATATATACATCACAAGGATCATTGTTATCATGTTTTGTTGCTTAATAATTTGTAACAGTTCTACTCATTATTTTGTTTTGTTAGTGAATAATGTAATTCGTAATGATTAAAATTGCTATTATTTTGTTTTGTTAAGTGAATAATTTGTAACAATTTAAAATTTTACTCTTACTTTTGTTTTGTTATTGAATATTATGTAATAATTAAAATGTTACTATTATTTGTCGAATAGTTTGTGTGCAATCTATCGAGCCTTTTTTAAAATCATCCTATATTGTTAGTGAATTATGATATGATTTGTAAAATTTAAAATATTATTTTATTTTGTTTTGTTTGTCAATAATTTGTAATAATGTAATTTGTTATTATTTTGTTTTTTAAGTTAGTAATTTGTAACAATAAAAAATTTTACTCATCATTTCGCTATGTTTGTGAATATCTGTAACAATTATAATTGTGTTAATTTTGTAGGTCATTTTGTCGAATAGCTTGTATGCAATCTATCAAGGCCTTTTTTAAATTATCTTATTTGTTAGTGAATTATATGTGAAATTTAAAATTGTTATCATTTTGCTTTGTTTGTGAATAATATCTAGCAATTTAGGTTGTTATTATTTGTTTTGTTAATGAATAATATGTACCAGTAAAAAATGTTGCTTATTATTTTATTTTGTTAGTGAATAATTTGTAACAGTTAAAATTGTTACTCATTCTTTTGTTTTTTTAGTGAATACTTTGTAACGCTTAAAATTGTTATTGTTTTGCAGGTCATTTTCTCGAATAGGCTGTGTGCAATCTTTATTGCCATTACATACGGCGGTTTCATCAGCTCGATTGACTTCGTGTCTCGGAATAGACTCAAAGGGATCAAGGTCTTTGTCTCAGGGTATGCTTTCCAGTGCAAACCCGGGAGTTTGACAATTTTCTGTGTTATATTTATCTGTAAGCCATACATACTACTTTTGATTTATTTTTGTTGTTTTTATGACATCCTTTGACCTTTCATGCTCAAACAGTGAAACTTATTGTTTTGCAAGTAAATTAAGCGAAGACATATGATGAATATAATGTTAATTGACAGATATGGTTTGGTTTGTGGTACTTATGTGAAAGTTGGAACCCATGAAATGAAGTTCATGATTAGTGGCGGTTATCATTGTGAACAAATAAATACTTTGTTTGTAAAAAAACGTATACTTATACAAATACTCTCAGGCCTCAGCAGCACCTACTTCAGGTGCTACAAACGGAAAATTGTTAAGAAGTCTTTACATTTTGAGCCCCCAGACTTTCTATATATATAACCATCCCCTTATTTGTGAATGGTAGTACCCAAGCATCAGCGTAGGTGCTGCTAGCAATACCCACCATTTTCTGCTTAACTTATAATAAATATAGATCACTTATATATAAAACGAAAGACAAAAACTTGCATAATTTGATTATACACTGACAACAAATACAAAAACAAATCAAACTTGCATTAGATCGAATGTATGGGGTGTTTTCCTAAGCTTGTCTTCTAAGCTTGTTTACCAAATTTGGAAAAATCGATTAACTCGGTTTTTATCGGCTCACGAGCTTACAACTTTAACTTAGTTCTTATTTAACCCCATAAGCTTAAGTTGATAAGCTCGTAGTCACTAAAATGAGCTTTATTGGCTTTTCCAAATTCCAATAAGCCTATAAACCGAGAAAATAAGCTCACCTAAACCCAGAGAGCAGTTACCTTTATACTTGACAAGCAAATTAGCAGAAAATAATTGCTACCAGAAGCACCTAAACTTGCACAGCAAAAACGTAAATAATAGAAACTAAAATGCAATGAAGTTAGTAGAAACTAAAGTTGCTACCAAATCATACATAAATTGGTAGAAATTTATTCTGGCAAATTTTTTTTCAGTTCCTTTACAGTTCAAATCAGCCTCTTAGAGTATCACCCGGCAGCCCTCCTAGGCTCCTCATTAGGTTGCCCCTATTCTCTTTGGGACTACATTCTCACCACTTGAATCTCAGGTTGCATTTTAGGTGTTTTAAGTGTCACAATTTGCAGGTTGATTGATAATTTGTTGCGATTCTTATTTCTGACGCTGCAGTTACGTGTTTGGTAAGTTTAGGCGTTTTGTTTTTGCTAATATATGTTTGCATTTGGTTAATTATAGCTTCTGTTAATTGGGTTGCAGTTTTTGTTTATGTTAGGTGTTACCAAATTTATGTTTGATTGCTAATATAGTTTCTGCATATTATGGAAGTTTATATTTGATAGTTTTGCTAATTTAGTTTAACAAAGTTTCATCTGTTTTTCATATAAGTGTGTTATATGTATTATAATTTGAGAACCTAATTTGTTACAAAGTGGCTGCTTTAACTTTTCTTGTTTATAACCAGCTCCTTTTGTGAACTTATATGTGTTAATCCTTTTATCAGCAAGGTGTTCAGTTTTTTCATTCTTTTTTTCTTTTTATTTTTATTCTTGGTCTTTCTTTTTATTAGCGAAGTGTTTAGTTCTCTTTAACTTTTTGAGTGTAGTAAAATTATCCTTGTTTCAATTATGTTTGAGGCCCCTGTTATTTTCATTCTTAAATTCTCCAATGGCAACCCCTTATCCAATGCATTGATTGCCCTTGGATAATTTCTCCCTGTTTCTTCAAACAATGTGCCATGCTTTCTTTTTAATTCCTTATAGATAGATGCAATATTAGTTTGTGCTTCTTTTTGTCAAGTTAACTGTACAGATGTTGTTAGATTGAATTAAGTATGAGACATGTTTGGCTAACAGTCAGATGGTTTCTTTAAACCATGTGCATATTTGTTATTTGATTGATTTTGGGATGATTGCTTGGAACTCTTTTAACGGTGGTGTCAACATCTCCATAATTTTCTATAATGAAGTTCACTGTTTGTTGCAATGTTAATTATCCATTCTTGCACCTAAATGTTTTATTTATACGCTCTTAACTTTGCACAAATAACAAGTATAATTTGTTAGGGAGAGCTTAATATGAAGATGAATTATGAATAATAAATCAAGGTGATAGTAAAATAGAAGAAGTCGATGTAGGATTTGGATAGGGTTATAAAGATTCCGTGTATCTTGTTTCAATATGAAAAAAACATGATGGCCTAAAACTATCTTCTGCACTAATCTTGCTCTTAAGCTAATTCAAGCAATGGGCCAAGAATTTAAGATAGATCACTGTGAAGCAGCAGATTATTAACTTTCATAGTTGAAATGTGTCACTAAAGGTCATCATGCTTCAAGTCTGGTTGTCACTTAATTAAAAAATTTGTATTATGAATTAGCTATAAAGAATGGTTATGTGCATCAATGTAGGTTAGCTGTTGGCGGTTTAGAAACCACTTGCTCCTAGTTCTGTTTTTGATTTGTTTTTCTTTGCGGGAAGAACTTCAAAATACTTTATAGACTCGTTTGCATTTCTCAATAAACTTGGCATACTTGAAATGGGTCTTAAAATGTGCCCCGATAGCCCAAGGGAGGACCATGTTTGGTCTTAGCCTCTTAGGTATGCTTTCGCTAAGCATTAGTGTGATCCTTAGATCTTACTAAACACTCCTCAGGGATGCTTTTGTTCATTTTATGCATATTTAGTCTCATATGAGCATGTTAAATCTTAACTGATTCACTTTATTTTGACATTTTCCTTTTGTTCTCCAGAGATGGGTCTCAGTGTGCCTCGATAATGAAGGGCCGCGTCTTCTTAAAGATATAAAAGATGGCATTTTGATTCACAAGACCGGTACTTGGGTAAAAAATCATGTGTTTTATGATAGATTTTAGCAACAGTTTTGTATAATGTAAGCATAGCCTTGCAAAACTTGAGTTCCCAAATATTCACTTTCTATTATTGTCCTCAGAATTCTTTCATGGAAATTATTCTTCCATCTTCCAGTTTTCTTGTTAGCACCTGACTACAAATTTTTGTTCGTTGAATTTGTTTTCTTGTTTACAATTCAAAAATAATTTCTTCTAGGGTCTCTACTGGTGTGTTCCATCCCAGAAACCACACGATATGATTGATTGTACAACATTATAGCAAACCTCTTGATTAACAGACATAGTTGACACTGACTTGGTATTCAGATTGTTTCATGACGAATATTGTTACACTTGAAAGTCGAAATGATCTACTTAAACATATCTATTGACTTAACTGCTTCGATGATAATTACAGAGTATCTACCACTTTATTTCTCGTAAACCACAAATTATGATACTAGTTTCTGTATGTAAGCAGAACGAGGGGAGATGATGGAATTGCTTGCAGTAGTTAAATTGTAAAAGCAAAGTGCATAGATTATAGATAACATTCGTAAAATCAATTACCTTACTACACGCATTCTCTTCTATGTATAAGCAACCTTTGTACTAATAGTATCAGTACTTTTTGGGTCACGTTATTGCTGGTATGGGTTGTGTGGTAGGGGCGCATATAAAAGTAACAGTGAAAATTCAAATCACATAGAAATTTTTTTTTCTTGAGATTGATATTTTTAAAATTTTTGCACCTTTTAAAGAAGTAAAATTAAAAGATTTTGCCCCTTCAATTTAAATATTCTACCTCCGCCTGTCATAATTCGTACAAATGAAAATGCATACACATCTAACGGGAAAGTGATTATTCAGATACGTATTTCGTCCATTAAAAGTTCTTTACTATTAGTGTGTTTATGAGCGCCAAGAGTGGGGTTTCGACAATTTTAGTTGTTGGACCTTCAACACGTTAACCGTTCCCCTCTCAGAGGGGAGATCAGTGCAAGTTGGGAGTTTTTTTTTCTTTAATTGGTTCAAACAATATTTGATGGTTATATATTTTTACGTTGATTCCATATTGATCACTCTTTTTAAATTTGCATTTCCATGTTAATCTTCAATAACGTTGTACACAACTACTAACCGCTTTGTATGCTTTAAGTGGTCCTTTATTGAAAAAAAAAATCAAAAAAAAAATCATTCTTATGAAAAGTACACGTTCAAAACATATAGTCCTCATAATGGTAACTCGTATTTTTTTATAGAGTTTTAAAGATAATATTAGTTATTTTGCAGCATTATTTACGTTAGGTAAACAATATTTACTAGGTAAACCTATTTAATCGTGACCTTTTGATGCTCCTAACATTACAGACTTAAATATATCTTATTTACATTAGAATAATTCATAACTGACGTTAATAAAATAATCAAAGTTCATCTTGACATTGATGAAGGCACATGATCACATGAATATCTTCTGATTTAATATCTTCAGTTACAATTCATCTAATATTATTTTCTCTTTGCCTAATCGAACAAGTGCACATGTATTGGTCTCGATCAGAGCTACAAAAGATTTTATATGATATATTATTGATTAATTTCTAATTCTAATATATATTAAAAAAATTCTACTTTAAAGTCATTCCAACCTTTGATTCATCTACCGGTTAACTAATGGAATAGCGTCGCCGTTAGGGACGTGTGTTATCGTTATACAAATAATATGACCATGCGGTTATGTAAACTAATTTATTTTTTATTTTTGTGTTTATCATATATTTTTATTTTATTTATTTCAAAGATATTAATATCCCAAATGTGATTTGTACTACGTAATTATGTTTACATTGACACTATGTGTATATCTGGTGTATCACTGATAAACTGATTTTGAAGTGTGCATATGTTTTTTGTGATGTATATATTATTTCATATATGTATCTTATAGCTTCATTAGATGTTACAATTAAATACTATTTCGTTAACACAAACTTTAAAGTCCAAAAGAGTAATAATTGAAACCAAAAATAAACATGAAATATATTTGTTTCAAAAAGTTGAAAACGGAAAACAACGCAATGGTCCACAATTATCGTTTAATAAAACTACAAAATTCCATTCGTTAACACATAATCTAAATTGAAATTAACCTTTAAAAATGTAGCTACCTCATTTTTAAGAGCTATGAGTGTCGACTAGTTTGATTTCGTATTTCCCCACAACGGGCGTGTCAAATGAGTTGCCGGTAATCGTGACTCATATGTTGATGGATCGAGTAATCGTCATGGTTAGGCGTGCGTAACATGACATTCTGGTGATTCAAAAATCGTTGTTGGTGATGGTGTTGTGATTTTTGCCTTTGTAGCTCAAGCACCTTCCTATGAGAATTAGAGTGTTTAGTAAGAACAAACGTGGGACTTGCAGCTGGTCTATATTCTGGCACAAGTCGACCAGACTTGTAACGGACCCCACAAGCATTACAGAGTGTTTTAGGGCCCATGGGTCCACTGCGCCACTGAGGGGTCTTATCAGTGGCACAATGAAGACATTTTCGTCCATCATCGTTCCTGCATGATTTGTCATCAAACTCTTTAGTCTTCAATTTCTTCTTGCCAATTGAGTTTTGGGCAATATTAGACTCCGAATTTGAAGACATTTTGGCAATGGGAGACTTAACGAGAAGTTGAGAGGCCCAGTTGCATGATACAGCACGAGAACGTTTAGTACGTGCCTTTCCAGGGATTGTCATATCGATGTTAAACATCAAGTCGTTGTTAGTCCCTTTAATCGTCTCGTATGGATATTTCGACGGAGTTTTGATTCCGGATATTAGTTGAAGTTTTTGCAAGTCTTCGCTTGAGAATGATTCCTCCATAAAATTGGATAACCACTCGAATTCAGCTATATCGTCATGCTATCAAACAAATACACGACTTACATGTTAGTTTTAGCAATTAAACCAAAATTTCAAAGTAAAAAGTCAATCTAATTTAAGAACTTGAATATGAATACAAAATAATATTAGTTTCTTTGATTTCTCCTTTTTTAAGAAAGAAGATAATATAAACTTTTCTTTTACTATAAGATACTAAAAACGTGAACCATAAGGGAAAGATTAATTGGTCCAACGTGAACTTTAATGAAATTTCTCTAAAAAAGCAGTGAATGAGAGAGTTGTCTAACTTTAATAATAATTCTAATTTCATTATATAAAACGTTTGATTATTAGATATTAGTTATCAAAAACAGGAAACGGTAAAATGAAAACGAGAAATCTACCCTTTTAAATAATGAATGTCTAAACTTTAAAGTGTAACAATGATTATAGAAAAGTCCAATTTATTCTAACTAGTGTAATTTCACACATTAAAATTTTTTATCCATGAAATAGTTATGAAATAATTTGCCATTATTACGTTAACCCCAACAGAGACAGCACACCAGCACTTCAAATGCACCTTTGTATTGACTAAATCACTTTGAAGGTTTAATCGGTAGAACCTGTGAACCACATAAACTGATTAGATGCGTGGGACAGAAGACTCGTAATAACCCTTTTCAGTAGGGGGCAAAAACCTTAAAAAATCAGCAAACAACGGTTCTTTTATGTAGGCCCCCTTGACTCTTCTAACATTGAGCTAAGTGACTGCATAACTGCTGTTGCAGATACTACAAGTCCTCTATCTCACGCATTTAACCGGCTCGCATGGTTCACTGGTTCCACCGAAAACTCTCATTTGCTGAAGCATAGCAGCTTTCGGGAAGTAGAGATCGAGTATAAAATACCATTTTTTTTTATTCAAAATAGTTTTTTGAAAACGAGAGGTCAGATTGAAAGTAATGATTCAAGCAACTTAAGATAGATTTTGAGAGCTTTAGTCTCGACCATCATGTTAGTACCATTACGATAGAATGAAGAGAATGAAGAAAAGGAAAAAACTTTTTTCGCTTTTAATAAATAAATGTTCTTTCTTTCTCGTTTATTCTAATAGTGTCACATAATTTTATCACATTTTATAAACAATTTTTTGTAATTGAATTTCTCTTTTACTTATATATACTTGCACCCTTTATAAGAAGTTAATATACACACAAATATGTAGCTGCATACATATACAAAACTATTTTTTTAAAAAAATTAGTTAATGCATCAAATAATTCAAACTATTCACTATTCAACCAAAATTTTACCTAATTTTTCATTCTAGTAATTATATACATTTTGACAAAAGAGATATTTCATAAAAAATACTTCATAGAAGTAAAATACTATTTAAAAGTAAAATAACTACAAAATTGTAAAAACTATATACATGTCAATTATGTAGCGAGCAAAAAGAATTTGATACGAAGAGAGTATCCATACATATACTTTATTTTATTTATTTAATTAGTTTATTGTTTATACATGTACACTTAAGTTATTTGTTTTCTATAAGAACAGCAATAACTAATGAATTACCGGAACATATAAGTTAGGGAGTTGAGTATCAACGAAGCTCCGGCAAACCTCATCACCAGTGGCGGACGAAGACTCTGTAGACGTGTCCGCCACATAAGCGTCATCTTCTTCCACCGCCACATCATCAGTGGGGAAAACAAGAAGGTCATCAACGACGAAATGGTCAGTTTTAGTGTCTGTTAATGAGTGGTGTTTTTCGGGCGTAATTTGTTGGTTATCATTAACATGATGATAGTATGTTGATTCTTGGAAGGCTTCCATTGTGATATTTTTGTATGTTATATTTTTGGGAATTAATATTTACGTAGAAATTGAAGAGAGTGTGGGATAAGTGAAGTATTGAATTAAGGAGAGAGGTGAGGTGAGGTGAGGTGAGGGGTGGTGAGAAAAGGAGAGAATTTAATTGCGTTTCAAAAGGAGCATGGGTGGACACCTAAAAACATGCACCATTTTTCCATTAAAATATCACTTAAATAAATTAAAATGTTTTATTTTATTCATTATTATAAAATGAAAGGTATTTCAATTCTTATGCAAGCATACAAGTTAATCTCTACAATTTTTTTATAAATGATACGATAAACATATGTTTGTGCATGCATGCTTTTATCTTTAATACTTTTTGCGATCATTTTTTTATGTTTTTGTATTTAGTTATATGATTGTTGGAATGCGATGAAATTGAAATCTTTAATGCATAAGTCGCGCACTTCGTAAAAATATAAATATTCCGTACCCAATCGCACCTATCTCATAAAGTCTATGATTGGTTTGAAGAGCGTCTCGAGATTCAGGCGATTGCGGATGATATAACTAGTAAATATGTTCCTCCTCATGTAAACATATTTTATTGTTTAGGGGGAATTACGCTTACTTGTTTTTTAGTACAAGTAGCTACAGGATTTGTTGTGACCTTTTACTATCGTCCGACCGTTACCGATACTTTTACTTTTGTTCAATACATAATGACTAAAACTAATTTTGGTTGGTTAATCCGATCAGTTTATCGATGGTTAGCAAGTATGATGGTCCTGATGATGATCCTGCATGTATTTCGTGTATATCTCACCGATAGATTTAAAAAACCTCGCGGATTAACTTGGGTTACAGGTGTGATTTTGGGTGTATTGACTACATCTTTTGGTGTAACTGGTTATTCATAAATGTATAACTAAAGTGTAATATTAAGCATTAGTTATCATTAAAATATTCTTCTAGCAATTTACATAGTATTTATAAAAGTAGGGAAATGTTATAGTTTAGTTATACTTATTTCATTTTTTCATAAAAAGATATTTAGTTTTACTTAAAATATACGATTAGTTATCAAATGCGTAGATTGAGTCAATTTTGCAGAGGGTTTATAACAGAGATAGTGATGTTTGTATATAAGATCAGCACAATTATAACTACTGTTATACGAATCCTAAATTACAAGATTACATTAAAATATATTATATTGGTTATTAATCAAATATAATAAAGTAGCTACAAAATTATTTATAAAAATTGATATTATTAAATACATAAATAATATTTCTTTTTTTTGGATGGGATCATAATTTTGGTCATATGATATTTTTAGGAGCAGAGAGAGCACGTGAGAATGGGGTTGAGGGGCGTGTCAGATTAGCATGTGAGTATTTGCATTCGTTTTAAAGCCGAAGCGGACGGTGGGATAGTGAGACGTGGTGGTCAAGGATTGGGTATTTTTAATATCTTTATTATCTTTTCATATATACGCATATCATATTTTTGGTAGTAAATGCAGATGTAGATGTTTTCTTTCTTACGTTTTATATACTAGTTTTTTTCTTTATGATGAATGAACGTGAAAGCATGTGTCTTACCTTGTCACGTGACTTGTGTTCATTTCCTGGCGGCAACTCACGTGGGAGTTGGGGGACTTCTTTTCTTTTGCTTTTCGTATGGAAGGAATATGATGATTTTTAATTTTTATATATTATCAAATTTTTAATTAAGAGCCCGTTTCAAGTTTTAACGAACTTGCAAGTTGGGCCATCGAAGTCCGTTTCGAGTTTGAACCAACTTGCAAGTTGAGCCTTTGAAATCTGTTTCATAAGTTTAAATGAGCTTGAAAAGTGGGCCTTTGAAGTATTTAATGTCGCAGTTTTATGATTGTAAAAAGCCCAACGGGAACAAATCGGGCCTAAGTAATTTTCAAACTCGTTAGGGAGGCATACAGTTGCAGTACAAGAACCGAGTACAGAAATTATACTACAAGTCCAAAAGTAATTAGTAAACTTGCTACTACAAATCCAAAAATTAAGTCTCTACTACACATATCTTATAAGTGATGCAATAACGAAAACAAGCTGAAGTCGGAACTTGCAACACGAGAATAAATGATTATTATAAACCATAACTTGTATAAGTGCGTAATGGAAATATGTACAATTAAACAGTGATGTTGGAGTCGCAACTTGCAACATAAGAAGAAGAAGAAGATTACGCTTTACAAAAATTATAGGGCGTGATCATTGCTAAATAAATAAGATTAATGCAATCTTAGATCTGGATTTAATGTTCATTGTTCTTATAAGAGTTTATTCTTTTATTAGGTAATGAAATCCTTTTATTGGTTTATGGAGTTCGAGGGGTAAAAGGAGGTAAAGTCTTAAAGTTGAGGTGCCGTTACCGTGTCCGTGATAGCTGGAGGTTCTTTTTGTGAGGATGACAAATACAAGGACTAATAATTCACACTCAACCTTTCTTATGTGCTGGAAAAAGATTGAAATTAAGAGAGTTGGGATCATATTCTTTTTCTTTTTTTCTAAGTTTTCAACTCATTCGTTCTCTCATATATTAGGTTTTGGCTGTGTAGATCTTTCTTATCATTTTGTAGATGTATTGTGTAAATTAGGATCAAGTTTTCTTGTGTTTCTATAAAATTTGACAATCATAAACCACTAATGTTATTACAATAATTACATATTTGTATGTCAGGATTGACTCTAAAATACAATAATCATTAGCACACATGTGATCTTTACACATTCAAACGACAATTATGTCTAAACTTCGCGACAAACTCAACTAAATCGATACTTAAAATTTAAGATCTGACGTTCATGAAAAGCTCAAATAAAAAAAATTAATCACATACTAAATTTTCACATAGCTTCAACTAAAACCCAAGTCATCCAAATTAACAAACACTAACACACAAAATTATAGTACCAGAATCATAGTCTGCACATATTAAAATATGATAATAAATTGTTTACACAAAAACCAATATTGAACAGTGACTATGTATAGTTTAGGTTACTGTTTCTTTTGTGTAGCATATGATCCTTTATTTATATAAACCGTGTAATTATAGTTGAATGCATCCGTAGCAGATCTTGTCTCTGATCGTGATATCAGAGATCTCTTAAAATTGTATATTTTCTATCAGTTCTCATCGAATATATCATAAGTATCACAATTGACTGATTGACTCTCCATTTTTCGACTCATGGGCACACTTATCCACTTTGACAACCTCAAAAACTTATCCGTAAACCTTAGCCAATTGCAATCCTTTTCCATGGTCTAACATACGCTACATTTCATTTCGAGTCATACACTAGACTAAAAGAAACTGTATATCAATCTAAAATAGTAAAATTTAACATCAGTCTTAACACTCTAATCAAATGCGAACCGTATATGGCACAACCCCTTTTTTTCGCTATGTAAAGAAACTAAAGGTTAAAAGAATAAATTTGCCCTTCATCACATATTGTAGGAGTAATTTTGCCCTTTAACTTTTCAAAAGTTTCTTTTTGCCATCAACTTGATAATTGGTGCAGATTTGTCATATAACTTTATAACAATTTATTTTTAAAATAAATATTTTTTATTTTATTTTCTACACTATAAACCTCAATAATGTTTTGTTTCCTGTTTGAGAATATATATTATATAACACAGTTTGTTTAACATAAATTTAATTGTGTTTCTTTTAAATAAATCATTGTATATGTATAGTTCATATGATGTTGATAGTATATGTATAGTTCATATGATGTTGATAGTAATAGAGTTAATGTTAATTTCTATAAATTTGTTTCTATAAACTATAATCTAATCTAATTTGCTATTCAAATTTTTTTGATCTTTATAATTTAAAGAGTTGAACTTCTTTAAACTCAAAGGTAAGGTTATAATGTCGAAATTCTTTTTAGCATGTGCTAGTATAAATTGGTTTGATTTTCTAATGGAATATATATGTATATATATATAATTATATAATTATTATGAAAGTAAGTTGATAATTTTATTTGTTGAAATCTTACGTTTTAAATATATGAGTTGAATAATTTATAAGTAATTATACTTGAGTTCAAAAGAGAAATAAAAATCGGTAGGAAAAAAGTTTTATAAAAACAACTATTTTTTGAATCATAAATGAGTGCTTGTTAAATCACATAATGTATTTTTTGGAATCAATATTTATTTTTTGTTAAATCATATTTGCCTTTTATTTTAACTATAGATATTTTTCGATTCTCTCTCAGAATTCTCTTCTTTTTAAATCCGTGTACTATATAATAATAATAATAATAATATTTGACATAAAATTTGATAACTACTAATATGAGAACCGAGAAGTAACGTCATGTAAAATGTGAATTTTTAATGATTGATTTAGTGGAACAAATTAGACAAATACCTTTTTATAGGCAAAATACTAGAGTAGCAAATTAGAGCTTACGGTAGAGAATCATATTTTTAGAAATTAATGTTAATTCACAATTATCAACGTTGGATACAATAAACGATGATTTAAGTTTGTGTTACTTACTTAATGTATATATTTTGAACAATCAAACGGAGATAAAACATTATTTATTGGTATTTTTAATTTAAAAGTGAAATTAAATATATTTTTAAATAGAATGTTATCAAGTTGAATGATACATTCGCACCAAGTTGAATGATCAAAGTAAGCTTTTTAAGAATCGAAGGGCAAAATTACCTTTTTCACATTTATTGATGGACGAATTTACGAAACTAAACAATAGTGTTTAAGAGATGAGAGGGTTATAAAAGTAATTTTCGTCTCTTAGAATTGAGTTCAAATGTTGTAGCAGCGATCTGCAAACACAGGCGATTGTAACAAAAACTCCATTTCCGGCTGACATTCAATCAATTAACATTAACATCTGAATTTTAAAAAACCCTAATAATCATGGTGAAGAAGAAAGCAGAAAACAATGAAAACGATATAGATCCAATTCAGTATTACGATATAACAATCAACATTTTATTCTCCATTGTTTCCGAACCCTATTTTCTCTTCCATTTCCTCACTTTCTTCGCTTATTTCTCCATTCGATTCTCCACTTCTCAATTACTCTCTCCTCAATTCACCGATAACCTAATTCACCGTGTAATTACTCTCATTTTCTCTATCTATATCACACACATGATGATTTTGTTGTTATTTTTGTATTGATTGATCTGTAAATGTTTTGGTTGATTACAGGAACTTCAAGCGCTGATTGCTTTTGTTACATTAGCTGTTGTTAAGGTATATAGTTTTTATTACAGTATTTGAATTGGTATTATGAAGTTGTTGAACTGTTTTGCCCTAATTTTGAGTATATGAGTTTGTATACTTGATGGATTTGAGTTGATTTTGGGGAAATGTAGGGGTAGTGTATCTGAAATTATTGAATTATATATGTTGTTGCTAAATTGATTGTTGTTACTTCTAAATGTGAATGATACTGAGAAGTTTGGTGCCAATATGTTTTACTGATAACTGATGCACGAATAAATGATGCTCTACTTCTGACTGAAAATTAAGGATATCTAATTAAGAGGTTTTTAATTGACTCTTTTGCTTGATGCAGATGGTGAAGGAAGAAACTTGGGACGGTGTTGTTGCAGACATGCTATTATATGCTAAGGTGGTTGTTGTATTATTCTTTCTTGTTTATAGTTTCTTTCGAATGAGAAGTTGATGCGCAACTCTGTGATATTCAGAAATCTTGTATTGTTTTTGTGTGCTCATTGATTATCTACTTTTGAAGTTTGACTTCAAGTTTAAATGATTTGTTGTTCATGAAGCTAAAGATATTGTAGAATATCTGGTCTTGGAAAATTTTATTCAGACTTTGAAGTGCATAAGACACTGGTTTGTGTCAGGTGGCGAACAATTCTGATATTGCAGTTTTTACCGTTAACTTTGTTCTCTGCAAAAAAGGATTCTCTGAAGAAATAAAAATGTAGTCATAGAAATGGAACGGGTATTTTTAAAGAACATTTTGGCTGTTTAATTCGTCTTGGATTCTGATGAGTGTGAGCCAGGTGAAGGGACAATGGAACAATATGGTGTTATTTTGTATCACCATCACAGATTCAGTTAGTCACTAGCTAACACATATGAGATAGGTTGCTAAACATCCTATTGGCCTAAATTAGTGATCTTTGAAGATCATTATGTTATTAGGAAAGACTTAATTCTATGTGTGTGCTCTTAAGTTCAGGGATTTTGGTCCTTGACGTACTTTCTAGTAGTGTTTTTTGTTGTTAATGGGTTTCTTTTACATATAGAATTGTGATGATTATGACAGTACTAAGTTCGAGTTCATGAGTTGGAGATCTACTTTTCCAGGTTTTTCTTGTTGGCATTTCTTTAATCGTGGATTATCATCTGGCACTCTGGTTCACGTTTACCTTCTTAGGTATGCTTTATTTTTCAAATATCATTTTTTGAACTCCTAATTGGATTTGACAGATAACTCATATTGCAGTAAGTGGTGATTTCAGGACTTACATGTTGCTAGCATGATGAAATCCGTATATCATATACACTTCATTGTAATCGTTTATAAGTTTTCATTATTAGATTCTATATTGGTTGATAATAAGATATTTTGTAAACTTGATATTATTGTTATCTGTGTTCTTCCATGACAGTTATATATCTCTTTACACAACAACCTGCGTACATAGGCCTAGGTATGCAGTGAATTTTGGTTTACTTTGCACGTGTTTATCTGAAGTTCTAGGTTATAAGCTCTCCAATAATGTAATTTTAGGTTCTGCAACACAATTAACACCCCTGCAATTGGAAGCTTTATTGACCGAAGGTGGCACATCAAGATTTTGGCTGGTTAGGCTCACGATTGTGTTGATACGTATGTATTGATACGAGTGATATCTTTACGCTATCTGCACCGTTGATCTGCTTTTTTGACAGGTGGAATTTCGCTCTTCATTTTCATCTACCTGCATACGCACCAGCCGAGTTCTCCCTGAACTCTCCATTACGTGAGTATTTAACTTTGATCACAACAAGATGTATAACCATATATCATTATGACCATATGTTTCTTCTTGCAACAGCTTCTCAAACAAAAATATATCTTTTGGAGTAGTTGATCTTGGCCTTTTTCCAAATACTGCTGCAAGATTTGGAATCTCTCTTGGTAAGTATTGATTATTATGCCATATGTTGAATACGTTACTTACTTGGCTGAGTTTTTCACATTAAATGTACAGGAATACCTGATCAACTCCCAACTTATATCTTATTTGATTATAATGAAGAGGTTTCCCGCTTTCCTGAAATCCATTCGGTAACCAAAGCTATAGATATAACCAAGGTATTTCATGACTTCCATATATTCTAAGTTTCTAAGTTTCAAGGGTTTGGTGGGGTTGACCCATAAACACTTTATGGTCCAACCCCTTTTAAACCTTTATAGTAATAATGAATATGTTAATACCAAAACTGTGTTAAGATGATAATAATCTAATTTTTTGAATAAAACGATTCAAGAAAGCACTAAAAGCACACTCTGGGTCACTTTCAACCCGTTTGAACAATCCATTTTAGCTAATTGTTTTTTTTTTTTCTTAATCATTTTATTCATTTAAACCGTTAGAAATAGAAGATTACCTTAATTAACCCATTTATTAGTAAATGGATTGAAATTGTCACGTCTATTTTTTTTATCTCATATTGTTTTTGATTGCAGAAACGTCTTTGCCAACATTTTGAACTTGACAAACACCTGCTTGATTATGTTAGCGGCAAATAGGTGTATGATTCTTTATAATATGATTTTGTTAGCAAGATTTACCTCAAGTAATTACATACAATTTTGAAGTTATAATTGTAAGTTTCTGAATTATTGATCAGAATGTAGTTTCAGCAAGTCTGTTTTAACTTTATACTATGTTACATGTTTACAAATTTACAGTTTCGATTAATGTTAACGAAAATGTAAAAGTGATAGTGATGAAAGTCCTATGGGCCGGGGTTCTATTTACTCAGCTAGATAGCTGAAGTTTTCCTAGTTCTTTTTTGTTGTTGTGAAAAAGATAATATGTGTAACTGATTGTTCTTGTGAAATAGAGATAATATACGCTATTCTCATGTTATTCGATGCAATAAAAATAATGTCGAGTTCAAAGTATCATATTCACCCAAGCCTCATTCATCATAGATTCATGATTAATTATATTAAATTGGGTAGACAGTGTTCCAATTTTTGACGATTTTTAGGATTAATAGTTGTTCAAGTTGAAACCCAATTTTCATGGTATTTGCGAGAAGACATAATACCTTCTTCAAAACGTATTTACAATTTAATTTGATTAATGATTTTGACCAGTAACTAGGGGTGTAAATGAGTCAAGCCGAGTCCGAGTTTAAACTTGACTCATTTAAAATTCATTGAGCTTGAGTTCAAGCTTGAGCTCGGCTCTTTTTGAACTTAATATATAAAGTTCGAGTTCGACTCATTTGATATTTTACAAATTCGAGATATGCTCAGACTCAATTTTTTTATTCCATACAATTATTTATTTATTATTTATTCACTTTGTATGTAATTTTTAATTATAGGTAATATGATTTACTATCATTATATTAAGTACTATACTATACATATATATAATTATTATTATCATGTAATTATATATTATATTATTATATAATAAATAATTAATGTATATAAATGAAAAGTTTGTTTAGATTTACGAGCTTGTTTGAGTTCGAGCTCGTTTATTAAACTAGTTTCAAATCATGTTCAAACTTAGCTCAAATTGAACTTTTAACGAATCAAACTAAAGTAGCTAGCGAATAAGATCGGTTCATTTACAGTCATACCAGTAACACTCATGATATAATCAAAGTATTAGGTGTCATGAATATATTTTTCACTTTTCAGTTATAAAAGACAATCTTCGATGCATAAAGTATCAAAATATTGTTAAAATATATTATTCTTCACTAAAATTGTATAAAATTTTGATACAACATTATTTATCACATTATTGAACATCAAATTAAGTATCATGTTATTAACATAGGATTAACATTTAGTTCATGAAAAGTATCTTGTTAAAACAAAATGATTACCACCTATAAAATAGGTACCATATTGATTATGATTTATTTATTTTAATTGTAATCTAACTTTACATAAAAATATGAGTCTCTCTATTTACATTTGAGAAAATATCTTCTGTTATTCAAATCGAACATGAGAGGATTTAAATCTATGTGTAATTTACATATACCTTGTACAAATATAAACACATATATTTTACTACTCATCTCTTATAGTTTTTACTCAAAATTTTAGTATGTCTCACTAATTTTTTTGACACATTTTTGAACATATATTTTAAACTTTAAATATCATTTTTCTTTTAAACCCGATACACATATATAAAGGATTTTTGAAAAGATTGAAGGCGGGTAAAATGAACCTTTTTTTCTTTCTTTTTTTTCTTTTATGTTATATTTTTATGCTTTCGATATGAAGGAACTTAATTTAGAAAAATAAGAAAAGAGAATTCCATATGATTTTTTATTATTATCTAAATAAAAGATGTGTAAAATTAATTAAATATTATGTTTATTTGGGTAGTTGACATGTGAATATGCTACACAATTTAATAATTTCGTTACACATCTCATGGCTTATTAAAACAAAAAGGTACTCGTAACCCTTTGAAATGCTGAGTAAACGCTTTTAATCCTCTTTTTCACTTTCTTTGCAATAAATTGCTTTTATCCTACTCTTATGTGAAAGGGGGTGTTAATTAAGTGGGCATCACGACACATTATTACTAAATTATGTATCAAAATTCAGAAGCAAGTTTATATAAACATTTAAAGAAATATAGAAACAACTATTTAAGAGTTTTCAACTACTTATGAGAGTTACGAAACAGTAATACTTTGTGCATCATACCTATATATACGTATCATAATATATGATCTATGAGACACTTTATTTTTTAATTTATAGTGATACAAATCCTCATAATATATGTAGTACATATATTAAATATAAACAATTTTTATTTTGTTACAATTTAGAGACTAATTTGAAAAGTGAGTTTTGACTTTTGAGTGCTTACAATGCAAGACTTGAGAAAAGGGCACTCATATTGGTCTGCCATTACTTAATTTTAATATTCGCGTCTAAATTTCGACATACTTGACAAATACTTTAAAGTTTTACATTATTTTAAACCCTTCTAATAAAGCATGTGCATTTTTTTAAAGGCAAGGGAAATATACCTATTTCCTTATTGTTGCCGAATGCCGATAATATAACTTTTCAATCTTTTAGTCGGCAGTTTAAACATTGTCTTTAACTTTGATTTAAGATCAAAGACTTGATTAGGTCACTTCACTTACAATTTACCTCGACTTCTTTTAATACAAATATCATCAATAATCTGATGGGGATGAATAGTTCGAAGACTAATGTATCCTAGCTCTTTTTGTGAGCAATAAAATTGAATTCCTCTACAAGGAAGTTCGAAAAACAAAGTAAAAGTCGAAAGACTCCATTGAAAGGGATGGCCATTTAGCTTGAATTCAAGAGGTTTGAAACGATGATCAAAATGAAAGTGTTCATAGAAATCATTAAGACGGATCAGAAAGATTTGATCAAGAAGGTGATTAGATTAACCAAGGAGCTTTCCTCGAATCTACGAATAACAGAAGTTGAAATGATGTTGAACTGATTGACAATTCTTCCTTCTTCAGTTTCTCTATTACTCATCTTGTAGTAGTAAATTGGAAACAAAAAAGGTAAACTCTTATACGAAGAAGAGAGATGATAAACTGTGTAATTATGCAGATGATTATAAATAGATGAAATGAAATCGTTTTGAAATGAGTAATTATATCCAATAAAATTCATAAAATCTAAGAACATCTTATCCAGTTGCGAAAATCTTATCTCAAACAATCCAAAAACTCTTGTGAAAAAGTCTTTTTATTTTTATTTTTCAGTCAACAAAAATAAGAGCCTTTTTGAGAGAAGTCGTGAAACAAGTTGATGATCATCTTATTTTAGAGTAATAGTATTTATAAACATTTTATCGATCCAAAAGTCCTAAAAAATCTAACCAAAAACGGATAAAAAAAGGTAACTTACAAAAAAAAAAAACCACCACCCGCAAAGTTGCGGGTTGCTAGGCTACGAACCTGGCAATGATCAACGTTCCCGGCTATGACCCTGTTTACAGGTGGGCGCCTAGCCACGAAATCGGATACGCAACCCACAACTAGACACCCACAACTTGCAAATTGTAAGTTATGGATAGTGGGTAGCTTTTTACAAAAAAAAATTATATATTTTTTATGTTTGTTTGTTTTTTTTTTTATATATATATATATTATGAGTTTCTCTAAATTAAATACGGAGTACCTGATGAAATAATCTTGTATCTCAAAGCTCATGGTGAATTTATGGTGATGTTTCTTCTTTTATTTCCGTATTTTTATTTATTTGTGTCAAATAATTGTATAAAAATAACATTTCATACGGTGAGTACCTAAAATTTTATTGTGACTTTATCCCTTATTCCCTTACATCTTTTGTATATATAAAAAACTCATTGGAGGATATATTGGAGGATAACATTTCATACGGTGAGTACCTAAAATTTACTCTAATAAAAAAACTTTTCAAAAGCTTTTGTACCGATAAATATTGGAGGATAGAAATATTTATATCCTCTAATAATAAAATACAAATACAAATATTCAACTGAATTATTGGTAAGTTTAATTTTGACAAATTTTTTACCATAAAATACCTTCCACTCGGATGTAAAAAAGTTTTAAAATTTTTATTTTAAAATTTTTTTTTTTTTTAAATAAACCTCTCATTACAGATGCATTAATCTTATTAGTTGAACTTGATGAATGTCAGTCTCATATTTTTAAATTAATATTAGATTTATCTAAGTAGGTCTCTATATCATTTACCTTAAATTATATATATCGTTACACTTAAAAGAAATGAATTTACAAGTAAAATGTAATAATAATCAAGCATAAATAATAATACTTTTCTGATTGTAAGAACGTACGAGGAAATTAATCCATATTTAGATAACTTATTTACATAATAAAATCTTATCCGTATACGATGTTAAAAAAGAACTAAGTGTTGGAATGGATGGCCATGTGAACGTAATAGAGTGTTGACATGTAAAAGCAGCTACAAAATATGACGTTAACGTGATGCTATTTGTGATGATCATATGTCTTACAAAGTTTTCTACCTTTTATTTCTTGATAAAAATAGTGTCATTGTTATTATTATTACTATTATTATTATTATTATTATTATTATTTTCTTTTGAAAAATGCAAGTAGCTTTCTATTGATGAAACTGCAAAGCTATACAACACATTTTTGTATATCGTTATTGTTATTATTAAACTTAAGACTTGTTATTAGTTTTTATATATTGTACGTATTGTTATTGTCATTGCAAAACTATAATACTTGGCCACTCTTAGCAAAATATGAAATTAATATGTTTCAGTCTCTTGTAATAGTTACTTACATACTTATTTAAACATATATATATATATATATATATCTTTATCGATTTTCTTAAACGTACTCGTCATTTTTCTATTTTTATTATCTTAGTAAAAATACAAGTACACACATCTAATTTGAAAATGGAAATATATATAGCTATGAAGTTTAAGATATTTATTTAAGCTCCTACGGTATTTATTATAGATGTTGGTGTCCCTTTTGGTGCAAGACTACTTTTGCGACACACGGACCTCCCAAGAATCTATCCATATCATTTTACTTTTAAATTCTCTTTTTTTTTTAATCAAGGCGATTATAGAAGTATACGTAGTTTTATCTTTTTTCCAAAAAGAACATACGTCATATGCTAATTGGCATACGACACATCTCCCAACTCTTTTGATGAATAGTTACAAATGGGCTCAGATAGATTAAGTGATTGTTTAGACGATTTTGTGAATGTTCAATTCATATATACTCGGTAGAATACTTGAGAAAGCCAATAAATGATGATGTGAAACGTTTATATAATAAACATAAAAAAAATTGATGATTTTTCGAGGATAGTTGAAAGAGTCGATTGTAGGCATTAGATGTGAAAGAATTTTCAACATGTATGGCAAGATCAATACACATCGGGTGATTAAGGACATCTAACAATCATACTTGAAGCGATCGCCTCATATGATATGAGGATTTTGCATGCCTATCTCGGTGTTGCATAATCAAACAACGTCATCAATCTTCTTAACTCGCGAATTTGTTCAACGACCTCATCCAAGACGAAGCTTTGGAGGCCCATATGGTTTAATGAATTTGAAAAGCATCACCAGTGACATTTATTCAAAATGGGGTGCATTTGTGAAGACGTTTTTGTGTCCATGAGACGACGGACTAGATAAGTGCATGAAAGTGCAAGAAAGAACGTCGAACGAGCATTCAATGTCCTTTAAGGTCGCTCCTGAAAAATTGAAACTCCGACAAGATCCTATGACGTCAAAAAATAAGAAGAACAAATACATACGTGCTTCATATTGCATAATATGATTATTCAAGATAACGAATAGGCAATAAGTGCTCTCGTAGAATACTACCCCGATCAACCATATAAGGTTGTGCGATCTTTATTTTTCTGAGAGACGTGCGTTGCATATTCAGAAAAATAAAGAACTCCTAAATAAAGATACATATCACAACCTTTATGGAGCAAATTAGAGCATGCCGCCAAACTTCCGACCTTGAACAAGTATTATAATTATTATTTATAATTAATGTCAATCTTTTTTAGCTAATGTAAAAAGTATTTTTTGATCAATGTTAAATTTTTATTTTATGATATTTTGTTTATAAATGTTTGTGTTATTCAAGAAATTTTCTTTTTTTTTTAAAGAAACAATGAGACCCAGTTAATAATGGCGGGTAAGTCATCGGCAGAGTTGTGTTTTCATATGTTTAAGTCGTGAATAAATAGTATCGAAGTGGCACCAAATTGTGAGCAATTTGATGTCATCTCAGTAACTAGTAAGTCCTTAAGGGTTTAAAAAAAGAAGTCATTCGATTAAATTTTGGTTCTTGTCGCATAATAATAGGCTAAACTTGTCTATTTAGTTAAAAATTACCAAAACCATGACATCTAACTAAAAAAATAATAGTGAGTGCCTTTTGCAGAGTGTGATCATCTCATCTTAAATAAGAAAGAAAGGTGAGAGAAGAGTTGTTTTTGGGTGTTTATTTTGATGAATCGTATTAAATTAAATCTAATAATGTGAACTCATTTGAATTTTAATTTTTAAAATGTGAATATGATCTATTCAAATAGATATTCAATCTGGATTAAACAGTACCAAATAACTATTTAGATGGATGGGTTTTAACCATTCGATTTATTATTGACTTCACAAGGGTATCATTTGTACTCGTGAAACAGTAATGACACAAGGGATATCAACGGTTACTTTGTTGTCTATTTGGATGGATCACTTTTAACGATTCAGTTCATCATCGACTTCACAAGGATGTCGTTTGTACTCGTGAAACAGTAACGTCACGAGGGATATCAACATGTACTTGTTGCTGTGTTGCATTGAGAGTTTATAAAAATGTGGAGTTAATTTCAAATGTCAAAAGTTAAGATTTTAAATTAGTTTAAACTAACATATACAATGAAGTTAATTCTTTACAAATATAATAGTTTGTGAAATTGTTTATCACATACAAAAATTAATATGATCTTCAACATTATCTTCACCAAAAACACAAAATATTTTAATCTGTTGCCAATTGAAATATTTATAAATGATGATAATGAGTATAATCATATGTCATATACTAGTCACATTCAACTTAATAAAACTATATACTATCTTTATTACTAGATTTCAAGTTGATGCAAATAATATATAGATATTTATGATAAATTAATAATGTAGTAAACTATTTTGTATGCGTACATGTATATATAATGTTTAAAAAATTAATAATTATTTCTTATTTGATTTTATTTAGATAATTCAATTTCAAACCAATTCAAAAATTTAATTATTCAAACTATATAATCAGTTTTAAGTTATTTAATTGAATAAAATAGTTTTATCCTAATAGTGAAGAGCCATGATTGTCTCGATTTTCTCTACAACTAAAACTGTGTTGATGTTTTGGTACAAAGTGAGGATAAAATAGAATGATGATCCCAAATTGGTCTCCTGTTGTCTCCCATTTGGGGTTTCTCTTTTTAACACCATTTCACATATATCTTTTTCTCTCAACTCTTTCCACTATATTTTCTGTACTCGGAGTTATTTGAGCATACACCAAAAATACTTTGAGTCATTTTATGCAAATATTACAACTTGGGTGTCACTTGAAATTCACAATCTTTAGTGATCCAATAATGGAAAATATGCATTTCGAGCTTGGTGCTACGTGGTTGTGAGGGAAATTTATTTGCCTAAAAAAAGAAGACAAAAACAAGGGTAAACGACAACGTTGCACTTCAAAACAAGGTGTGTTTGTCACTTCCTAAATTTATGTATTTAATGAATTATTAATTAAATAGTGCACACATGTTTTTCCCTTTTGCTCTCATGTTTCTTCTGCGTATCAGTGTATGTATATAACTTGAATATTTTCTTGAATCACAAAAAAAAAAGTTCCTTCAATATTGAGGAAATCCTATCTGGGTTTTGTAAATCAACTTTTTTTCCATCTGCGTTCATCAAAAGCTTGAATATTTTTTTACTAAATTCAGATTCTTGATAGAAATTAGGTATTAGGGTTTTCGAAGTTCTTGACTTTATTTGCAAAAGTGAGTCAAGTTTGTAAATTTATGAGATATTATTTGTGGTTTTCGAATTAGAGTGATGATGGCGGTGAGTTCAGAATGCAAAGGGGATCCAATGGGATTAGATAATGGGAAATATGTTAGGTATACACCGGAACAAGTTGAAGCTTTAGAAAGATTGTATCATGATTGCCCAAAACCAAGTTCACTTCGCCGGCAACAACTCATCAGGGAGTGCCCAATTCTGTCAAACATTGAGCCTAAACAGATCAAAGTTTGGTTTCAGAATAGAAGGTAATATTTCAGATTTTGAATGATAAATATTTGATCTTAAAAACGCACTTTTGTTTTGATTGCATAAAGAATAGTGGGTGGTAAATCTTTTTCAAATTTAATAAAAATTTTAATTGAAAGTTAAGTTCTCGATCTTGAAAATTTTCATTCTAAATGCATAACAAAAAGAAATTTTAACAAGTTTATGTGACTCTTTTAAGTCAAAAGTTTCAGTTCTTGATCCTAATCAAACCACTTTCATATTAAATGCATAAAAAAGAATTCACATTTTTGACCAGCAGGAAAGGGGTGGTAATCTTGATCAAACTTTTGTGACTTTTTAAAGTTAAAAGTTAAAGTTCTTGATCTTGAAACACCCCTTTAATCCTAAATGGATAGAAACTATCCCATTTTGGACTACAGATTTAGCTGGTAATCTTTTTCGAGTTCTTAGAGGGTTTTTTTCTAATTAAAATTTTAAGTTCTTGATCTTGAAACACCCATTTCATCTTGAATGTATTATACAAATTTCCTATTCAGGACTAGAAAGAATTCTGTGGTAATCTTTACCTCTGGCTTTCTAATCTAAAACTTTGTTTTTTGTATATAAAGATGTAGGGAAAAGCAAAGAAAAGAGGCATCAAGGCTGCAAGCTGTGAACCGGAAGTTATCAGCAATGAATAAGCTATTAATGGAGGAGAATGATAGGTTGCAGAAGCAAGTTTCTAACTTGGTGTATGAAAACGGCTATTTTCGTCAGCAGACTCAAAACGTAAATGAATCTAGCGTTTTCTGACATCGAGTTTTCTCTTAGTTTTAAAATTTTATATATCTTTTTGTGTCAAAAGGTTATTTTAGGTTACGATGATATGCTTCCTTATCACTTTTGTTGATATATTTATCATATGTTATACAGACGGCGCTCGTCACCACGGACACGAGTTGTGAATCGGTAGTGACGAGCGGTCAACACCACTTGAGTCCTCAACATCCACCAAGGGATGCTAGTCCTGCAGGGTAAGTTTGTAGTTGCACTTTACCCATTTATTATTAAGAATTATTAAAATATGTTCTTGATTGAGCACTATATATAATATGTAATATTAAATTTAGAAATTGTGTGTTTTTTGTATGTTTTTTAGGCTTTTGTCCATTGCAGAGGAGACTTTAACAGAGTTTTTATCAAAGGCAACTGGGACTGCTGTGGAGTGGGTCCAAATGCCTGGGATGAAGGTTCTTTGCACTTACTTTAATTAGTGACTTGAAATATTTTGTTAATGTTTAATCATTCCATTAACTGTTAATCTATATTATCTCTTAATTTAATTAGAATTCTTTTTGAAGAAACCTGCTAACCTTCTATTACACATTAGAATCTCATCATTTGAGTCACTATCCTCCACATCCTACCTTTTTAGAGATTTTTTATTTATTTATTTTTTGGTTTTGTCTTTCCTTTTTTGTTTCTATTCTTTATCTGTTAATCTTTTCGATTAAAAAAGCAAGAATAGACCGTTGGCAATAATTCGTTGTTTTCACTATAAATATTTGTTTTTTTAGTTTGTAACATTTAGTTTGGCAAATATGACTTGATATCATATATTTATTCCTTTGTAGAACCATATGCTTGGATCCACAAAGATATATGTCTAAGTGACTTGTGAAACCATACTTGAGGGGGTAAAACTTTTGCTGCTTGTTTACTGAGAAAACCCTAGTAATATACGAGGCAATAAACGAATATTGTTAAAGATTCTATATACTTTTCATCTATACCTATTCTTAATTATTCGTTATCTTGAAAATGAGATACTCTCCATTATCTATGTCAAACTTCGTACTGTGGAGATGCACACTTGGTATGTATCTTTGTAGAAATTTGACTCGAATGATCGTTTACGCACATTACTTCTTCAATTAGGTGGGTATATTTGTATCACTTTATGTTCATTGAAAAGTTTTTAGACTAGCATTGCATTTAAAGTGTTTACCACTTCGACATTAAAATTCCATTATCTTTTTCCTTGGCCGGGTTTTGTTTTTCACATCTGTCTCTCGATTATATTAGTTAAGGACAGGGTTTAAAAGACTGGAATTTAAATAGACCTTAAGAACCGAACATAATATTTCATATGATATAGCTATATTGTTTTGTCTTCAGCATGAAATATCATCGTTTTTCTCCATTAATTAAGATGATCCTGATTCTTTTCCCTTTATTCGTGTAATGAATTTTGCAGCCTGGTCCGGATTCCAATGGAATCATTGCTATTTCTCATGGTTGCACCGGTGTTGCATCACGTGCATGTGGTCTTGTTGGTCTTGAACCTACAAGAGTAAGTTCTTGCGTATTTTTTGGACACATATTCATTGATAAATTTATACTTTTTATAGTTGACATTAAACATACCATCATGCCACACTGGAATGGTATAATCCTTATTTTTAAGATCCGTTCTCAGGTTGCTGAAATCCTCAAAGATCGACCATCATGGTATCGTGATTGCCGAGCTGTGGATGTTCTCAATGTGCTCGCAACCGGGACTAATGGAACCATCGAGCTGCTTTACATGCAGGTTAGCACAGACAATGGGAACTATGTGTATAAGTTTTGTTGCACTAATAGAATACTTACTCTATGCTAACTTTGATCGATTAATTCTTATGTATGTTCATGTTTTTATAGCTGTATGCACCAACTACTTTAGCACCAGCACGTGACTTCTGGTTACTGCGTTATACATCTGCTTTGGAGGACGGTAGCCTAGTGGTACATTACTAAATTTTTTGTATTTCTTATTTATGTTTATTAGCTTCTTTTAAGGAAATGCCGTTACTCAAATTTTATTAACAATAAGGTTTGTGAAAGATCATTGAACAACACTCAAAATGGCCCTACTATGCCACCAGTGCCTCATTTTGTGAGAGCCAAAATTCTGCCAAGTGGGTACCTCATACGACCTTGTGATGGTGGTGGCTCTATTATTCACATAGTTGACCATGTTGACTTAGAGGTAGGTGATACTAAAAATCTTCAAATCCAATAAATGTATCCATGTTTTACTATATTATATTAGCTTCTAACTTTATTTTTCTCCATTTTCATTTAGTCGGGAAGCGTCCCAGAAGTTTTACGACCTTTATATGAATCATCGACATTACTTGCTCAAAGAACCACACTCGCGGTATGACTTTCTCTTAATTTTTCTTTTAAGAATTACTTTTTTTTAACAACGGTTTATTTTTCTTTATTTCAGGCTTTTCGCCAGCTGAGACAGATATCACAGGAAATTTCTCAACCATTGGTCACTAGTTGGGGGAGACGACCGGCTGCTCTTCGTGCACTAGGTCAAAGAATGAGCAGGTTTTTATCTTCATCTTTTGTTTAATTTTCAAACCATGTTCATGTGATGAAATGTTAAAGGTTTCAATTTATTTGGCAGAGGGTTCAATGAAGCCATTAATGGTTTCACGGATGAGGGTTGGTCTATGTTAGAAAGTGATGGAGTTGATGATGTAACCGTTCTTGTTAACTCATCTCCTGATAAGGTAATGGGTGCGACTCGAATATTTGCCGATGGATTTCCATCAATTAGCAACGCCGTGCTATGTGCTAAAGCTTCAATGCTCTTACAAGTAAGTTTTCAGGTCAAACATACCTTACTCTAAGAAATACGTTACAAAGTTGTCACATTTATAGAATATTTTAGTACACTATAGAATTCCACAAGAAAATCTACATGTATAATACTATTTTAGAGTACGTTACAAAAATGGTCCACGTGTTATAACATATTCTACACTTTCAGTCACTTAGGTAAGGTTTTTTGCATTTTCAGTCCCTAGAACATTTTGTTACATTAACAGTCCCCAGTCCTCTTAAAATGACTAAAATACCCTTAATTAAAGCTTAGAGCCCTCGTTCAGATTTAAAGATATTTTAGTTATTTTAAGAGGATCTGGGACTGATAATGTAACGAAATGTGCCATCTAGGGACTAAACAGGCAAAGAAACTGATCAGGGGACTGAAACTGTTAAAATCAATAATAACATAAGGACCATTATTGTAATTTACTCTTTTCCTAATATAAAATGCCAACTTTAGAAATAAGTATATAACAAGTGATAGGTTTGACCATAAGTCAACTTTTTTGGCAGAATGTGCCTCCTGCAATATTAACAAGATTCTTGCGAGAACACCGGTCAGAATGGGCGGATAGTAGTATCGATGGGTACTCGGCTGCTTCAGTTAAAGGTAGCCCTTGTGGCTTACCATTAGCTAGAAGTGGAAGCTTTGGTGGGCAGGTTATTCTTCCATTGGCTCATACCGTCGAGCATGAAGAGGCAAGTTTAATTTAATTACTTGAATGAAAACATGAATTTTTGTAATTTGTTTGTTGATTGTTAATATAAATTACTTTTTTTTAAGCAGTTTATGGAGGTCATTAAGCTTGAAAATATGTCTCATTATCGGGCTGAAGACATGCTCATGCCTGGTGATATCTTCTTTTTGCAAGTAAGTGGTACTCACTTGGTTTAGTTACAATTGTGTTCTTTTGCATTTGAATATAATTATTTCACGGAATTATTTTACATATCTGATGTACTTAAGATAATGTGATTTTGCATAATCAGAATCAAATAATATCAAGTGTAATAAAACAGTTGGTATGAGATGGTATTTGGATGTAAATTTTTGTGGTTCAAAGTTGTAAATATCACATCGAGTGTTTGGCCAATATAGTTTTTCTAAGGAATTAATACATAAAATAACCAAACACAACATCCTTGTGAAAAAGGAGATACAGCTGCCATCTTGACATGGTTTTCAAATTAAGTTAAAGAAGGAAAAATCATGTAATTTTATTATAAGTTTGCACTTTAAAAGACAAAGTATAACACAATTCTATGGGGCCTAAAATATTGACTTGTTTGTGTCCAGCTTTGTAGTGGAGTTGATGAGAATGCAATCGGCACTTCGGCTGAACTTGTTTTCGCTCCAATTGACGCCTCGTTCACCGATGATGCGCCTCTCCTTCCTTCTGGTTTCCGTATAATCCCGATTAATAATGGATCGGTAAGATCTAATCCTCTGCTAAATTACTAAGTTTCATTCTTTTCTGATTAATAAATTTAGGCTTTGTTTTAACTTTTTTCATGATGTACACAGAATTCTCAGAATCCTACACGTGACCTTGCATCTACGCTTGAGGTGGGCCCACCTGGCAAACGAATGCCTGCAGATTACCTCGGTCAATCTGGACCCACAAAGTCCGTTATGACCATAGCATTTCAGTTTGCTTTTGAGATTCATCTTCAAGAAAACATAGCAGCCATGGCTAGACAATATACGCGCAGTGTCATATCATCTGTCCAAAGGGTCGCACTAGCACTCTCTCCATCGCCTTTTGGCCCACGAAGTCTACAAGCTCCATCTGGTACCCCTGAAGCTCATCTGCTATCTCGTTGGATATGTCAAAGCTTTTGGTAACTCCTTTATTACTTGTACTCTGTGCAACTTAACTTGTACCTTTTGATAATTAAAATGTGATGAATGATTGTAATTTGATTACTTTTATGTTTAGTTGCTTTCTTGGTGAAGAACTTTTCAAAACTGTTGATGAACGAAGTGATTCGATGCTCAAAACACTTTGGCATCATTCAGATGCCATCATGTGTTGCTCTTTAAAGGTAATGTTTTTCTTCAATTATATTTACTCATTTTTAGTATAAAACCTAAACCTTCAGTGTTTTTAGTGATACTAAATATGTCGCGTTCTGCAGGCCTTGCCAGATTTCACGTTTGCAAATCAAGCAGGGTTAGATATGCTTGAGACAACGTTAGTTTCACTTCAAGACATTACTCTCGACAAGATCTTTGATGGAGGCGGTGGAAGGACGAATAATGTTTGCTCTGAGCTCCCACATATTCTACAGCAGGTTAATCTTGCTTTAATAATGACTCGTTTAACAAAACATAAATCTTTTACGTTCTTAACTGTAAGTATAATTTCATTAATGGTTTTGTTTTAGGGTTTTGCATGTCTCCCGGGAGGACTTTGCTTGACGAGCATGGGGAGACCTGTATCGTATGAACGAGCAGTAGCTTGGAAGGTATTGAACGATGAAGAAAACCCTCATAGCATAGCATTCGTGTTCGTTAACTGGTCTTTTGTTTGACTCTTGCAAGACCAAAGAAAAGGTTGTCATGTTTAGAAAAACTAGGTTTAGAAAGCCAAACATATGTCGCATGCTGTATGAATGTGGCTTTCTTTTGTTATGCTACAGTACTCTTGTGTTCAGTTCATTAAGTTTATAAGATCTTTGTGCTTGTTACTCTGATTTAAAGATTATTCAATGTAGTATAAGGGTTTATGGGATAACATATGTAATATGTTAACACTACGCAATGCTAAAAAAAACAAAAAAAAACAAAAAACAAAATAACTATATAATAATTTTAGTGTAATGTTACGTATGCTTGCATAACGTTAGCATCAGGCAATTTTACCCGTCTGTAAAACTCAATATGTCTTGGCAAACATGAACAGTTTTAGACCCAAAATGAAAGAATAGAAACTAAATGTTTGCATCAACTCAAAATATGTACTGCAATATTTTTGTGTTTTAATTGTTCTAAAAAGACTAACAAGGAAACCACTACCCCGACTGAACTCAATATGTATATATGGAGTAATTAATCAATCCGTAGTTACGAGACTGTATGTATGTTTCAGTTTGTCACAAAGTGTGCAAACAATACATTGTAACTTTTGCATATATTTAATAACGAAAATTACGGATGAAATAGTTCCCATTTAAAAGTTAAAAATGAGGAATTTAATTCCTGAATGAAATTTACACTTCTTACAACAGACTGTATTGATCAAAATCCACAAGTCATTCATCATATACAAAAATTAAAAAAACAGACAGGTTAGGATCCCTCGGATCTAAGTGATTATTCCTCCAAAAAGTAATTGTGATGTTCAATGCTCCCTTGGAGCTCAAGCTAAAAAACAGACAGGTTACTGTCTTTTGTGGATGTTTTGGTAGCATCTTCAAAAACACATAATGGTTCTCAAGAACAACAACAATAACAATATCTAATTCTGCCATTGGCGGGGTATGAGGAGGTAAGATGTAGATAGTCATATCTCTACCCGTAGGTAGAGAGACTGCCTCCACAAAGACCTTCAGCAAACAAGAATGTAATGTAGTAGGGCAAAAAAGTATAAGTAAGAAAATAGATATACGTCAGTAAATATGTATGTATAAACTAGAGTATAAATAAAATAGAATGTATATATAAAGGTATATGATGTGCGACTGTATAGTATATATATACATAAATGACAATGTAGTAACAATATATATATGTATAATGTATTCGATATCAATATAACGTCATTAATAATACTTGTTCATCTTTATTGGCTTTTACTAAGGTCAATGTCGGCTTATTCTCCCTTCAAAGTTTGTGGGAGTATACTTCAGTTTACAAGCAATTTTGCAAGTTTTTTCTTTCAGGTCAGGTTCAGTTTTCTTTTCTTTGAAAGTGAGCATGTTAGGATCCTCCAATTTCAGGTTGTTGTGCATCTTCAGTCTTTTTCAACCTCTGTTGAGGAAGAATTTTATTTATATAGTTCTCTCTTTCTCCAATATATATATAGCAGATTTCCCAGCAATACTGATATTTATAAATCTTTATCTTTATATATAATTAAAGCAAAATAGTACGGAGAAATTTGGACCATTGATTGGATTCCTTTCATGGTGACTTAAATACGAAGATTTAATTATAATTAAAAAAATTAATTTTTATAGATGTGCTCATAACTATTCATATTTAACAAAAACAGTCACTCTCTCTTACATGATGCTCCTTTATGTTTGTTAAATATGTCATTTTTTAGCACACGGATTTTATAATTAACCCTTTTAGTCCATGTATTCTTTTAAATAACTCTTATTCATATACAAATTTATTTGAATTTATTTATAATCTAGAATTTAACCCGTAAAACTCGCATGTTGTTATTTTTATTATTCTTATTAAATCCTAAAACATCTTATGCTTTATTTATGTTGTCTATGCTATATTGATCTCGAGGAACAACGAGTGAAGGTATCGATAGTGTTGGTAATAAAAATATTATAGCCCTTGGTACTAATTTTAACTCTACGTTACAAAGGAGTGAAAACACAACAATTTACATCTATACAAATATGAAATTATATATCTAAAATCAATTAAAGTTTGATATGTTCAATTAAATGAATTATGAATAACTCTACTATAAAATAATTTCATATTTAATTCCGCATAACCGCGAGGCAATTAACTAGTTAAATAATTAAAAGATAATACAATGAAGGAATCTTAGTCCTTCAATATCCTCCTTCTTTGATTCAAGGGTAGAGATTTAATACCAGGGGATCAAAGTCAATTTAATTGACATGTCCATGAGCTTCGAAAAATAGCAGAATCAGTCCTTACAAATTTTATAATACTCCCTAATTATTTTATTCATTTGACACTTAATTGTCTTTAAATTACAGTTAAACCATCACACTTTAATTGATATTTTTCATCACTCAAAACACAAAACAACAAATGGTTCTCACTTATTTTATAATGGACGAAATTATTTTATTCATATTACTTTACCCCTACACTATATTACATCAGCGATAGTATTTGTTTAATTGTTATAATAAGTTTGTAACATTATACTTAGATTAAATATGTATCACAACGGGTCTATAATGAGTCAATTATTACAAATTTTTATGTCTATTCCCGTATAGTCGCAGGACAATAAACCAGTAAGAAGTAAGGTACAAACAAGAGTTATAGCATTCAATCTCATATTGGGAGAAAAACCTTTGCTTTGGGAAGTAAGGACCAAGTGAGAAATGAAAAACGTCCGCTAACACTCACCGGAGAAGTTCTTTTTTCTTGTTGATGCTAAACTCAGTAGTTCGCTTCCTTCCTAGTACACCTACTAGACCCATACTCATTACGAATGTGTTCACCAGGCACCTGACTTAGCCACCTTCTACCTAGACAAATGAAAAGAAAAGGTAATGGAATTCTTTCTTATTTCCGTGTTCGATCTCTTCCATCATGGCCTCGATATATATATATATATATACATGCTAAAGTTTATCAACCATGAACCTAGAATTGAGATCATAGCAGAAAATTTTAAGTGAGAAAGAGTATTGATTTTTTTTTTTTCTGATACAAAAATAGTTTGAGATCTAATCTTAGTGAAAAGCTATATAAACATATACTAGAGCATAATTATAAACAACACTCATAGTGTTAAAGTGAATTAAAACAAGCATGAGACACTGCAGCAAGACAACATAGTACATAGACAAGAAAAACTACAATTGAACACAAAATTTCATCAATATATATGAAAAGTTTAGCCTCGTGAGTTCTGATCTGGATTCGTATCCAGTGACACAAGACTTAATTTGGGAAAAAAAGGCCCAAGAACTCAACAGGCAATGCAATCGCTAGCAACAAATCCATAGATATATATCAACAATGTTGCTAGATCATCAATAAACAACAATTGATAAATAAAACCATCTAATATACGTCGACAAAATAATGCATCTAGTATTCTGGCCGGCGGCAGAGTCTTTTCAACCGAACACTTTCCTGATTACAAAAATAAAATTCACAAAATGTTAACATACGTCATTATATCATACTAGAACATGCTGACTTTAGAGGTCAAACACATTGTGTCTAAGTCTCAGAATTGAATGGAAGAAGCTTCAGATTTGTAACAAAACACGTTTCTATTTGTGTAGCTAATATAACACAATGATTATTGTAGTCAAATATTTCCTTAGATATTTAAGGTATCCATGTTGATTTTGAAGTTAAAAATGGGCATGTTTGACCTAAAAAATCAAAACTCTGTTCTACTTTATGTTAATCTGTGTTCTTACCTCAGTGTTATGCTCATAGCGAATCAAAAAAATGCACCTGCAGCCCCTTATATCATGCAGCTTTCTATGAATGTCTATAACTTGAGCATCATAATATCTTGCTTGATCTGTTTTTTCCTGATGATGCACCAAAATAATATCCAACATTAGCATCAAATGATTTACGATGCTACTCGGAACTTTCTAAAAAAAATGAACATAAAAAGTAAAAAATAAACTACAAAGCTTACAGACTTGGAAGCAAAGTAGAGTATCTCCAACCATAACTTTATTGCATTCTGAGTTCTCGAGGGGGACTGATCGTTCCCGCACATTTTTAACATGGACCCATTCGTCTTCTGTCCCAAAACCAATATATCTTACAAGAACTTCCTGAAATTAAAATTTTACTATAACTTAATTTCTCTCCACTTGCAAATTTTGCATGCTTTGCATAATGAACAGGATAAAACGTATAACAAAATATAATTAATAAAAATGATACAGACTTACAGGTGCACCTGAACTATGAAATCTATGTGTAATAAAAGTCTCGACATCGTACCTGCAAAGCACACAAATTCATCAACAATAGATTAATATTTTTGAGTTTCATCAAATCTTTATCTCGCTACATTTAACCTTACCATGCATCATCATCTGATGACTTTGCCTCAAATTCCAACTTTGATAAATCTATAGCCTTTTCTCCTGCAAAATATGTTGTTCCATGTTATACAACATAAGGTTCACGACTTCAAGTAACATATACACATACATACATATATATAAAAACATATGCAGAAATTCATATCGATACTGACAAGATAGGATAGATAATTAATGTTGATCACTATTTTTATAATTACTAATGACAAGTAAGTAAGTTTGGGTATAATTAACATGAATGTACATTACATCTTTAGAGAACAACAAAATCACCTTTAGAAGTATCAGACGTCTCATTCACGTTCTTCACTGCACAAATTTCTTGGCCACCTTTTAATACAAGACCTTGCTGCCTATCGAGAATCCAACTTTGGACCTAACACCAACAAGCATAAGACTAACATGCAAAAAACTTCATTTTTCTCAATATTGTTAGCAAGTATTACAAAAGGGCACTCACCTCGGTCCACTTTACGACAGGTTTTCCTGCACGACCTGCAGAACGGCTGTTGAGAAAACCAAATTATCTTCAATAAAATGTAATAGTATTGCAGCACTTCCCTTCTTTGGTAACTTTGTCATTTTAAGTTACCAAATTGAAATACTTATTAATATATAAAACGTAGATACTTGTGAAAGCAAAGAATCATAACATACTTGAATCCTCTTGCCAAATTCTTAAGTATCTCCTCACTTAGATGTCCCCTTGATTCCTTTAGCACTCTCTCCATTTTCTCCATCTGTGAAGTTAAAATATATCACTTATGCTTGATATACACATAGATGATAGATCATGCGCAAACTTTCAATCAACCTACCCAAGAAAAACTGATTATGCATATTTTCTAACATAAGAAAGTAAAGTTTAACACTTGCATTCATAGCCTAACTAATGCAACAACTGAGCAAAGGACATTATATGATAATTGAATATAGTATCATGGGAAACGAACATCATAAAATTTAATGTACTATCTTCGCCTAAACGACAAATTATAAGAACATTACATTAACTTAGTGGTTTTACATTTTATTTCACGATTAGGATTTAATGAACAACATTACATTTACATATAATCACTAGCCCACAAAAAAACAATAAAATGTAACATATTCAAAGAAATTTAACATTTCCAACATATCATTGTCCTACATAACATACCAACTTCCTATGCTACATTTTCCCTAGGGTTTGAACATAGTTTACAAAATAAAAAAATAAAAAAAATTAAAAGGAAAAAAAAACTTATGAAAAACAATATACCCAGCTGAACAACCCTAAGAATAGTAATAACAGACCTCTATATTCAACACAAACACATGATATATATATAATTAACTATAAACCATTAACATTTAATTCTTAAAATTAAAAAGAAAAATGCATACCCAGATGACAAAAATGCTTAATGAGTAAGATTTCTTCAAAAGTTAAAAGAATTATGATGACAACTGACCTCAGAAGTTGTAAACCCAGAAAAAACAGGTTTTTTTATCTCCAGTTCTAGCACGAAGACGATGATGATCCATATTTCTGAAATGGGTTTTCCGATTCGATAATGGAAAACCCGAAAAGTCTCCAGCTTTTTATTTGTTGGGATTTGATCGATGAGCGGGATTTGGGGAGAAAAACAACTTAATTTAACTTTTACTACTAGGGCTCTTAACCGGTTTGGGCGCGACTTTCCCCTTTCCCTGGTTTTGCTTCATCAGTATTTATCAAGACCACTTCCTAGCGGTTATAAATGACCGCGACAACCGAAGAATTAAACTATATTTTCACATTATTTTTAACTATTAATATAATTTATATTTTTTAAAAATATAATAATAATAATAATAATAATAATAAATACATTCATTAAAATACGCACACTAATAATAAAAATTATATTAATTTAGAAAAATACGCTACACTAATAATAATATTTACATTACTTTAAAAAAAGTACGTTACACTAATAATAAAAAAAACAATACAATTACTCATCGTCCATCTCTTCGCTCGTGAGTTCGTTAGGCGTAACACTAATATTAAAAAGAAAGTGAAAATTGTGTGTGAAAAAGGTAATAATTGTTTAGCATAATGTGTGTAAGATGGTGAAAATTGTATTTGAGAAATAATAATAATTGTATATTAATATATATCGAAAAAGATTATCAAATTTTTTTTTAATAGTTGTTGCTCCCACCCACTAAAAAATGGACCCGGCATGTCTTGTTCTTAATCCGTCCCACACATAACGCAAACAGCAGAACGGCAGCCCAGAAGTGGGTGGTGCCTATGGAAGCCCGGAGAACGGATAACAACGAGAGTGAAGAATGGATGATAACTCTCCCCACATGGAGAGGTCTAATAAACACTTAAAAATCATAAAATTTTTTTTCGAAAAAGTTAAAAAATATGCCTTCATTTTTAAAGGTAAAAAATATTTATTCAAAAAAAAAGTTTGCAAATGTACCCCGTAAACTTCAACTGGGTTATGACTTGTGATGGCAACAATATCTCGCTCACGTACTCGGAATATCACCTCACAAATGCCGGTTCGCAAGTCACAAACGAAGGGGCCATTTTTGCAACTTTTATTTTTAGAACATATTTTTTTACATTAAAAATAAGAGGTTTTTTTTTGTTTTTTTTAATTTTCCTTATTATATGATAATCCTAAAATCATTGTACATTTCACATTTTTATGTGTGTTACGGAGATTATTATGTAACACGATTATTGCAATACAAAATTATACAGTAAGGTATCAAAGACTATCGGTCTATTAGTCTAATTGGGTTGCAATATAAAATTATTGCAAAGCTTTTATGTAGTAGATTGGCTTCGGTTATTGATGAGTTGCAAGTGAGGAGCAATCTGCTTTTGTAAAAGGCAGAAAAATCCTAGATGGCCCGTTGCAGGAGAGAAATGAGCTATTGGTTTACAAGCTTCTAGTCGACAATGTAGAGGAACTACTCCCAATCGTTTACACACCAACTGTCGGTGAAGCTTGCCAGCAATTTGGAAGCATTTTTCGTCGTCCTCAGTGACTTTACATCTCTTTAAAAGACAAGTATGGACTTAATTCATTGTCGTTTCTTTACATTATTCGAGATTGTAAATTTTAAATCTTTCGGTAGTATATATGTAACTGAAATGAAATGTATATCATCAGAGAGCAGGTTCTTGAGGTGCTAAGAAATTGGTCCGAAAGAAATATCCAGGTTATTGTTGTTACTGATGGTGAGCGTATATTGGGGTTAGGAGATCTCCGTTGCCAGGTTATGGGGATAGCAGTCGGAAAACTTTCTTTATACACCCCACTAGGAGGAGTTCGTTCTTCAGCTGTACGTAATTATCATTTATCATTATCTCATAATAAAATATAGGCATATCTCTAGGCATGTATTTTATGCACATTTTGCATTACTGTTTCTTTATCATGATCATATTCTATACCAATAACCATTGATGTTGGCACCAACGTACAATGAAAAGTTGCTTAACGACGAGTTTTACATTGGTCTAAAACAAAAGCGAGCAACAGGGGAGGCTTATGACGAATTGTTAGATGAATTTATGACTGCTGTTAAGCGCAACTATGGAGAAAAAGTTCTTATCCAGTTTGAAGATTTCGCAAACCATAATGCATTTTCATTACTTAACAGATACCGTACAAGTCGTCTTGTGTTTAACGACGATATACAGGTCATAAGATTAACATCTCAAAACTGGCCTGTGTGCTCAGCAAAATATTCATATCATACAGTACATCATCATATGCCTATTTCCTTTAGGGTACGGCGTCTGTTGTTCTTGGAGGTTTGCTTTCGGCTCTGAAAGTACTTGGTGGCACCCTTTCCAATTGTACGTTCTTATTTCTAGGTGCTGGAGAGGTGAAATTTCTTATCGGGCTTAGCATATATGCTGCTAACAGCACCTAACTTACGTGCTGCCAATGCAAAATATGATATAAATATTTACAGTTTCAGTCCTTATACTTTATGACACATATATAATCACCCATTACTTTGTGAGTGATAACACATAAGTTTATGAGTTGTTAGCTGTGCACGCTATTTTCCCTTTCTTAATTTTAATTTACCGATGAAAAATCGACAACAAGTCTCTTTATTATGTTTCAAAGGCTGGTACCGGTATAGCAGAACTTATCTCACTCCAAATATCAAAGAAAACAGGTGCCAGTGTGGAAGAGGCTTGTAAAAAGATTTGGCTTGTTGACTCGAAGGTACAACAATGATCATAGAATAGAAACTAGGGCTCATTATGTGACGATTATGCTTGATAAACGTGTTTCTTTCACGTAGGGATTGGTCGTGAGCTCACGTAAAGAGTCACTTCAACACTTTAAGCTTTGACGGAGTCACGAACATGAAGCAATTAACAATCTCTTAGATGCCGTAAAGGTACATAACCGATATTCTATCACCAACTACTATCCTTTGGAAACACCAACTACTATCTTTTGGAAACACGTTGCTTAGATAACTACGTATGTAGGAGATCAAACCGTAGGGGTGTCGGGAGACAATTTACTCAAGAAGTTATTGAGGCAATGCCATCTATTAACAAGGTTACTTTTAGTTCTCGAACATGATAAATGGTGGTTTTGGTTTAAGGAATTCGATATTGATTTGATCAAACGGTGTGAAGAAACCTCTTATTATGGCTCTATCGAATCCAACCTCACAAGCAGAGTGTAGTGCAGAAGAAGCATATACATGGAGCAAGGTAAACTAGTACCAACTTTTGCTGTACTTCGACAAGTTCTAATTTGGAATTTCCTATTTTATGAACTTCGGATTTTTCGTAGGGTCATGCTATTTTTGCTAGTGGAAGCCCATTTAAACCTGTGACGTACGAAGACAAAGTATCCGTGCCTGGCCAGGTTCAAGCCTAATTCCTCAAAACTGCTTCTAACATTTCACAATCACGTCACTTTTCATTCTTATGGTTTCATAACAAATGCAGGCAAACGATGCTTACATATTCCCAGGATTCGGGTTGGGATTGATCATGTGTGGTGCAACTCAGGTCCATGACGATTTGCTTTTGGCGGCATGTAAGTTGTATACCGACAACCAACAACCAACCACGAATTCAGACAAAATATCACAATACCAATTAGCAAAAGAATTGACTTACAGTTATCTTAGAACCAATGTAAGCATTGTCTTTTAAGTTTTACATTGACGAAATATTTTCAACAGCTGCAGGTTTGGCATCACAAGTAACAGAACAAGACTTTGCAAAGGGGCTTATATATCCACCATTTTCTTGTATCCGAAAGATATCAGCACATATTGCAGCCACTGTTGCTATAAAGGCATATGAACTTGGTAAGTTCATTTCTGTAAACTATCAATAATCAGTTGACAAACTGATTTCGCTTATATACACGCGTATGTAGATAGTTACCACGAGTTAGTTTTGTTGGTGTACATAGATAGCTATCACGAGTTAGTTTTGTTGGTGCTTTTTTTTCTGGTTACCGCAAGCTTTTACTATTTAAACTTTCCAGACTTGTATATTCAGAATTTTACTTGGTTCTCTAGTTCAGGTCTACCTTCTCTTCTTCCCAAACTTAATGATCTTGTTACATTCACAGCTGCATGTATTCCTCAATCTACCCTAACTATCACTAACTTTATCAAATATATTTCTGAATTTTCCTATTCATGTTATAGTTAAGGTTATACAGTGGGCAAAAGGGTATTTTAAGTATTTGACTAATAAGCAGCTTTAACTGAATCTTGTTGGCATTCAAATTATAACAGATATCAAGATGGCCAAAAAGATGTCTTCTCGATACGCATTGTATAATTTGCACATGAGGTTCACTGTTTGATTAAAGCTAAGCTACACCATAATTCAACTCCCTACAACAATAATCATCCATTTAATGATGAAATACCTTCCAAAAGTTTCCAAAACATTCGTCACTGTTTTTCGTCACTCTTTTGTTCTGCAGTAGGCCCTCTTGCATCTTTCATTGAAATGTTACCCTGCCCTCCTGTACCCAAAACAATAGTCATATTATTTTCTATCCTTTCATGGAAAATTTTAAGGTAAAGTTACAACATACATAAGGATTGTTTGGACTTGCATCTAGAAACTGCTTATCTGATTATTGTGATTTGCAGTTGCAAAAATTAGTTCCTAATGCTTACATAATCACTATCAAAAAACACATCCATAAACTCCTTTTTCGTTAAACTGATAACAGATAATTGATGGTATTGATTTTATCCACTAGCAACTTACCAGAAAGCATTAGCATTTGATCATTAGAGCCATGCCCATGACTTGAGCTCCCAGGAACGTATAATCTCCCATGTAAATCTTTACTTGACAACGCTGTTTTAGCAGCAGCCATGATTGTGTCATTTTCACCACTCACAGGAATAGCCTCACCACTCGGTGGTTTTAGAGATGAACTGGGTGAGAAACTAGTTGACCACGATCCACCATTTGATCCAGCTAATGCCATTATTACATCAGCCTGAAACCAAATAAATCATTGTCAAACTACTAGACAAGATTACCAGCAGAAACAATTGGAAACAAAGCATAATAATTTGACCTTGTTTGGGTGGACATCATCAAACACATGGGCTTGACCGCCGTAAAATATGGTCATCTGGCGACTAGCAGATGTAGATCCTTGACGACTGTGAAAATAGGGATTCAAAACCATACACCTCGAGTCAAAGGTCAACTTCTTCTTTACTAAATGGATTATAGGATGGGAAGGATTTCAATGAGGACTCAAATATTGATAATAACCGTAAGAACTGATCAGTTATTACTCATAATTCATTTAAGTCGACAAATTCACAAACTTGTCAATTATGCATCTCTGTTAAAGTACTTGATAGTGTTTTGAACAATTTTGCAATGAACAAAGTCAACAACTTAGCATATGCACAAGATGCATATATTGCATCAAATTGCATAAAATGCAATCAGATGCACAACCATTAAACTTGTGAATTAAGAAACTATGATACTTTAAAATATTACTCGTATACAACACTCCAATTGAGATGTCGTCACCTTTGTGAATTTGTGCTTTTATGTGATACAAGTTCTCTGATTTTTGAGTAGTTCTTACCAATATTGAGTTCTTATTTGACGCTTCCAAGTGGATTACTATAATACTTACGGAAGTGGAGCAGAAGAGCCAGGCTCCATATTACTGATCAAAGACTTCAGTTTGTTGCTGGAAGGTTCAGCCACAGCGCCACTAACATTAACGGAGCTCAAAATCCCACCAGACCCTTTGATTCCAGTCCTAGATCCTTCATCAGCAGCCGATTGTGAAATCAACGGGGGACCCACATTGGCATCTTTGAATCTGTTTGAAACTGGTTGATACCCGTAAGGTACAACTTGACCAGCACGTGGTGGATATTGTAGTACAGGCCCGACGTTTACAGGAATGGCCCGTTCCCATTTAGATGTGTTTCCATCAGTTTTAACACCAGTGGTTGGTTGTATTATATGAGATGATGATGTTGGCCTCATTTGATGCATGCCCATGAATGGTTCATCCTCGTGGGGCCATCTAGGTCGCTCTGCCCCTACATTTCTCAGCATCTAACCATAAAATCATACATTACAAGACTTTCCTAGTATATAATTCAGTTCAGACCCCACATGTAAATCTCATCCAGGCATTTCAAACCAATACCTTAAATTCAAGTTTTAAAAGCATAAATAATTTTTCAATACCTTCATTAGATGTGAGGTCTCAGGAAAATCTGGTCTCGATTGGGGGATACCTTCTCTGGAAGGTGCCATAAAACCAGAATCTGAGTTACTGCGTTTACTACCTGAATACCTAACCATTGAGCCTGAAAAATCGCTTCTTTGACCAAAAAATGGCACCCCTTCAAAAAGCGTTCCAACTGGCCTTTCTATCATGTTTAACACAAGCAAATCATCATCAAATAACAACACAAATGTGAAAACTGGCAACACAGCTTGATCAAGAATCATGACATCATCAATTAACAACTTTGATTAAAATCAAGAAACTGAGTAGCAGGGGTAAAAAGGTAATTCTAGCATCACAATATGTGAAAAAATGTTGCAATTCTTTTGAAGGAGAGAGTACTGACTATGATGATGCTATCAATGAAACCAACCCACTCAAAAATACCTAACCCATGAAAAAAATCACATCTTCTTTTCATTCTTAAAGAAGTTTTCAGTTTTTCTTCTTCCCACTATTAATTAAGGGTATTACTAAACATACTAGTTTAAAAAAGGGATTATCGCATTGGAAATTGTGATACTGCATTGAAAATTGAGTCATGTGAGTTTTGAGTAGTAAGTTTAGTAAATTTGATTAGTATGTTGAGCTTGAGCCTTAATTAATACTTCTTTAAAGTACACATTGTCCCTCAGGTAGGTAATAAATCTAGAAAAATCATAGTACAATAATGTGTACTTAATGCATCAAAAGTTTGTACCCAAAATGTGATCATTTCCTAAAACTAAATCTCCCAAGCTTGAATACTCACCCAATCTTGACAAAATTTTGTAAAGAATAACTAAAGAACATAAATCTACCAAATTTAAAACATGAAAGACAAATTTAAAGAAAAACCAATTAATTTTAAGACCTAAAAATCAATAAGAATCTAGCTTCGAAAAAAAAATCTTAAATAAACAAAACGCATGATGATAATTCAAGAAAAGGATGAAAATGGGGTTAGCTGGTTACCAGAACCCAGATCAGAAGTAGTGGATACGGGCCCACCACCACGGCCAACGCCACCGGAGCCAGAAGCAGAAGGGGAAGAACCACCGGTGGCAACATCGCAACCGGCGGCGAGTTTAGTTACCGGAGTACTAGCACGGCCAAGAAAGTCATGTAAAATAGTGGGTGGTTTAACATCATCACTTGCATTATCGTTGTTGTTGGTTTGAGCCATATTGTTTTTATTATTATGATTATTTAATAATAACACAGCAGCAGCCATAATCTCATCTCAAATCACTTAATATTGTCATAATTGGAGAAACTGCAAAAAGAAAGATATCATGGGATTTTTTTTATTTTAATTTATTTATGAAAATATGAAAAGGAATCAAGAGAGTTGTGTATTGGGAGAGAGAAAGAGCATTAAAGAGCAAAAGCTAGTTGTTGTTCTGCTGTTTACTCTGTCCTAGAGTGTGGATGTTTTGTATGATCCCTTTTTTAAGAATATGTGTTTTGGTGTGTGTATGTGTGAGAGAGATATAGGGGTTGATCCACTCATACTCTTTTACTTTGATCATTAGTTCATTGATATATCCAATCAAATCTAATTTTAATCTAATTTTGAAGATGTATTTGTCGGAGCTGTAGCTGTACTTATAGTTGAAGCTGTAGTGTAAAATATAGATTGAAATAAAAAAGATAAATATAAAATTCAAATAAGATTAAAAGTAAAAATAAAAACATTTAAAAAGATCTATATATAATAAAAATGCTTAGTAGATCAAAAGGTAGAAACCTAAATCTTCGTTTAAAAGTGTGATTGATTAAAATGAAAAAATAATTTGTAAATATAAATGGAGAAAGAATTAATGAATTAGGTAAGTCTTTGATTATTTGAGTTAGATTAGATTTAAATCTATATTTTAGGTCTATTTAATAAATTATATAATTATTTTATGCTTTACATTGTTTTGATATCTAGTTGAAGTAGCTTATTTTTAAACATTTATTTATATTTTTTATATGAAACAACATTTCTATTTTGAGGTTATGAAAAAAAAAAAAAAAAAAGAAAAAAAAAAACAACCTCTCATAAACTTAAGTAAAATAGGTTTCAAACACACCCTAAATATACATTAATATTGTTATTAAAGTATGAGTTTTTTTGAAAGTATGAAAGTACCAATAGGAATGTGCTACGTGGCAAAAACTCACTTTCTCCTACTTTTTTTAAAATTAAATATCTCAAAAACCGTTAGTTAAAAAATTATAAAAATTGCACCATAAAAATCAGCGTTTTCTGCTCTTCGATTTAAGATCCCACAAGGCATACTTTCGACGAAATTTTTTTTTTTTTCATTTTTTGTGGGTTAACACATGTGTTATGATGGATTAACAAAAGTGTTGCCCGCGGTTATCACATGTGTTACAATCGATAGTCGATGTTAACACATGTGTTAGTCGCCCGTAACACGGCGACTAACACATGTGTTATTTGTTTATAACACATGTGTTACAAATTTTCAAAACTCACCAATAAATGGAAAAAAAAAAATTCGTCGAAAGTATATCTTGTGGGATCTTAAATCGAAGAGGAGAAAACGCTGATTTTTATGGTGCAATTTTTATTATTTTTTGACTAACAGTTTTTGAGATACTTAATTTTTAAGAATGTGGGAATTTTGTTATTTTAATCAAGATCAACGATAGATATTTATACTTTCATACTTTTAAAAATTTTCATATTTTAATGAACTTTTATCTAATATTAAGACTATTGTTATATCCGTAGATATTAATTGAAATAAGATTAATTATGTATATTTAAATTTATTAAAGACAGCTTTAATACTATAATTAAAGTATTTTTAATCTACTTTAATTAATTTAATGTTACCGATTACATTTGTGACGATTTTTTATGGGTTGTCTTTATGAACATATGATATATGTTACATGTCCGTAACAAGACACTTATTACATGTGATTGATCAATCAATATTTAATCATGTATATACTTTTTATTTACATTATTTACCTCTCAACTTTTTATATATACACATTGAATCCTTTCTTTTAGTCTAACAATACCAAAAGTTGAATGTTATTAATAGCGTCAATAATTATTTCTCTCTTTGTAGTGAGGAGGATACAATATATTTACAGTAAGTACTCATTTACAATGTTACAAATCAAAGGATGATATAAGTCATTGAAGATGAAATGAGAATAAAGGAAATTAATGGTGACCATGAACCGAAGGATTGTTGGCAATATGATGAAGTTGTCCATTGAGAAGAAAATGTATTTAAGGTATAGGGTTCTCGCTTCGAAACCATATTATGTTTAAACCTAAATAGGGGTTTCTATGTAGAGGATAATTAGATAACCTTGAATCGCTCAGGGCTCGTTTTGAGGGGGGCGGGATGGGCGATCGCCCTGGGCCTCACCTCAAAAAGGGTCCAAAATTTCGTATGTATAGTGTATTAGACTAGGTCCATTTTTACAGAAGTGTCGCTCTCTTCTACAATCTCGTCCCGGGCTTCAAATTAGCTTGGACCGGCCCTGGAATCACTAGACCATATATACAAGATATATTCTTAATACGAATCCTATAACATATCAAGTCTATTTATACTTAACAGTAATGAATGAAGTGCAACATGAAGTACATGAAAGATGAAATTTTGCGACATATGTGGTGAAAGTGGAGAGGTAAATGTGAATGTAGTATTTCAATATGGAAACAAATGTAGCATAATCCTTTTACATGAATGCTACTATGTTAGAAGTATTAACTTTTTATGTTACAAAAACATGTGGCAAGTTAAATATGAAAAAGGATAAAAAGAGAGATAAAAGAAGACGAATTTGTTACTTCCGTAAATTATTTACATTTTCAAACCATACGTACCATTTTACGGCAAAAACTAAAAAAAGAAAGTTATTCTAGTAGCATGACGTAATTAGAAGGGGATTGATGTTTGTTGAAAAGAATATAAAGTTATTTGATGATGACATGCAAATATGCCAAAGGTGGGATCGAACTAGTAGTTCTAATAATGGATACATGCTAGCTGGTATATTTTTTAAATATTATTATTCTTTTTTTTATATTTATATTTAATATTTAATATTTAATAATTTACTTTTAATGGCCATGTGGTTTTTGGAAATTAAAATAGTTTCAGCAGCCTTCATTCCTTATTGAGAAGTCTACACAATTCCACTTGAAAGACATTTTTTAATGCTTCTACTCATAATATTTGAATTTTAACACAAAGCAATACCTTTTGTTGTTTAAGTAATAAATTGATTTATGGATTTTAATTGTATACCTCCGTATAGATGAGTTTGTATAGATGCGTGAAATACGAGTCTTGCAGTAAGAATTTGGGTGAAGAGAAATAATTACGAATAATAAGCGCAATCACAAGTTGTACTTGTAACCGGTAATCGTCATCACATCGGTAAAACTGACTCATAACCTATGACCATCACAATTGTCTCTAGTCACGACCACCACAATCCACTAGGTCCTACATTTTTTTCTAATTTACACTTTTTTATAGTGTAACACATCCGAAGGAGTGACAATAATAAAATAAAATTACATTAATTAAATAAAAATATTATATTGAATGAAAAAATATTACTTCCTCCATCCTTAAAACATATTTGTTTAAAAAATTAAATAATTTACCCTAACTTTTTAACATGTATAAAAAATTATAAAAAAAAAATAACTATAACAAAATTGCCCATATGGGCGCAACTTACAATGATTTGAAAATTTTGGTAAAGTAGGGGAAGTGTTAGAGCAGTCCTAACCGTTGCTTTAGTTGGGTGTCGGTCCAAACCGACGTCATTGGCACGGTCTCGTCGATGGTTGCGTCGGTTGGCTTTAAGTCGGTTTTCCAACGATGGTTCAGTTTGATTGTTTGTTTTTTTCCCTAAATCTAACCGTTAGATTAAAAAAACAAAATTTGAAAATTGATTCCATTCCAACGGCTACTCTTTATTTTTTAACATCTATCTATATATATACTAAAGGAAAATAAAAAGTTAGCTCTATATTTTGCCACATATGCAAAATGACATGTGGCGGCCTTTCATAATTTAAAAATAAGTAATTATTTAAATTTAAAAGATAAATTAAAAATAGATTTAAATAGAGTTGTATAATATTTGAATATACTAATAATTAATTAAAAAATCTATCAATCATATTCAAACACTAATTGAAAAATAATTTAAAATTATTAAACCTATAAAAAAATTATGTAAATAAAAACTGCTTAACTTAATTACCGTGCTTCGCACGGTTTAAATCTAGTATATATATATATTATTTATTTAGTCCTACTAAATCAATAGGCAATTAGTCTTATATATATACCACTCAAAACAACTATAATTTACACCAAAAACTACCAATTCACTCTATAATTTATACAATTATACACCAATTTTATCCACAAAAAATACACATTGTGGCTGATTCTGATTCTGATTCCGATATTAAAGAATTTCAAGAGCTTACGAGTATTTTCGATAGACTTTGATTTAGACGAAGACGGAGAAAGCTCATTCCATCCGCAAAGAACACAAAGACGATATTTACAGAGAAATCGCGATGTGGCGGGCGAACGTTTATTTTTAGACTACTTTGTCGAGCACCCAACATTACCTGCAAATTACAGAGCCGGCCTTTATTAATCCATATATGTCAAGGTATATTATCGTACTCACAACTTCCGCTACCTCCATATTTTGCATATTTTCACCCAAGTTGAGATGCTACTGGTGCACTTGGTTTTAACGTTTACCAAAAGTGCACTTTCGTCGTACGTCAATTGACATACGATTATGCCGACGATGCGTTTGATGAATACTTACACATGGGTTAACAAACGTCATACGATTGGTTAGACAACTTTTGTAAATGTGTATTTCATCTATATTCAACCGAGTACTTAAAGAAACCTACACTCCAAGATGTGCAACGCTTACATCAACGTCATGCCGAATTGCATGGTTTTCCGGGTATGCTCGAGAGCATCGATTGTATGCACTGGCCTTGAAAAATTATCCAGTGGCATGGCAAGGTCAAGACACCTAAGGTGCTCAAGGATGTCCAACGATCATGCTCGAAGCGATAGCCTCTTACGATATGTGGATTTGGCATGCCTTCTTTGGTCCTGCAGGTTCGAGTAACGACATCAAAATTCTAAATGAATCAGATATATTCACTAATTTACTACAAGATAGAGCTCCTCAAGTAAATTTCATCATTGCAAGACAACAATTCACCAAAGGCTATTATTTTGCCGACGGGATTTATCCGGAATGGGCTACTCTTGTAAAGTCGTTTAAGTGTCCACTAACGCATCAAGAAATACGTTTAAAGAGATATCAAGAATCCACGAGAAAATATGTGGAATGAACATTCAGTGTGCTTAAAGGCCGTTGGCAAATCATCAAAAACCCGGCAAGATCATATAGCATCAACAAAATAAAAAGAATCATGTATTGTTGTGTGATTTTACACAACATGATAACCGAAGACAACAACCGAAATAAATGTCAACTTGAAGAAGATTATTTGAAAAACCCAGAAAATTTGCCCCGTTGTTCGTGGCAAGAAAGGGTTGCCACTCAATATGTTAATTAAATAGTGAAAAAAAATTGACCGGAGACCATTGATACGGGTCAATCAGTTATTAGTCAGTTTCAGTCAGTTTTGAAAAAAGCTGACGTGGCGCTGAGTTGGCAGAAAGTGATAAGTCGGTTTCAGTCGTGATTGGGAGTGACCTAAAATAGTATTATACGTAATAAAAATAAAGAAATTAGATGTCATTGTTGTATTATGTGAGCAATTGAATGACTTATAAATAAAACATCTACGAAAGGAGGCTGTTGTTTTTAATGTGTCGAATTGTTTATCACCATGAGTAGGTTAATCAAACGGAAGTCAACCCTTGAAATATGCATCAAATGACTAAGTAGTAAGGGCAATCACATTGGTGACTTCGGTTCACCGTCGGTTTCAACCGACCGAACTGACGTTGATGGCACAAAGCCATCAGTCGGTCCGTCGGTTTGAAACCTTCGGTTAACCGACGCCACGCAACTTCGTTTCCTTTTTTTTTTCTTTTCTAACCGTTACAAAAAAAATTATTTAATATGTATCCAACGACTACATTATTTATTTAATATATATATATATATATATATTTTCATTTATTTTGCCCACTAATTCACCCACAATTACTCCTATATATATACCCACTATAAATAACTATAATTCACACAAAGAACAACTAGTTCACTCTATGTGTCAATTTGAAGAAGATTATTTGACAAACCCAACAAATTTACCCCGACGTTCGTGGCAAGAAAGGGTTGCAAGTCAACTACGTATGGACAAGGAATTACGCGATCGAACGGTGCATCATCAACTTCGCAATGCTCTAATCGAACATGTTGCGCAACTCCACCAAATTTCCGTCAACGTTTGTCGTATTTTTTTTTTCAATAAATGTAATGTTTTTTATTATTGTAATTTTTTTTAGGAAATGTAATATTTTTTTAATTAATGTAATGTTTTTATTTTAATAAAATGTGTTTTATTTAATTATTGTATTTCAAAATATGTAAATTAAATAATGGAAAAAAAAATTGACCGTCACTTATGGCAGTGGTCAGTCAGTTGTTAGTCAGTTTTGAAAAAAAGTTGACGTTGCGTTGATTGAATTGGCAGAAACTGGCCAGTCGGTTTCAGTCACAAATGAGAGTGACCTTATAAGCAAGGTTGTTAAATTCATTAGGTGAGAAATACTAGGTCTAGGTGGGGTGTCCTCATATTGACTTTTTTTACATTTAAAGAATAAAATCAATATTGTATATTTAAATATAGACTAGAGAGTGAAGACTGTTGGTGAATCACAATAAAAATTGAGACCAAAAGAAAAGAAAACGACCAAACATTTAATTGGACTAAAAAACCTATTTTTAAAACATATTTACATGTTGACTAAGTTTGACTTTGACCGAGTTTGACCAAGTAATCTGGAATTCGACCAATTTTTTTTAGTTTAATTGAACTTTTCCCGTTGACCCGAGTTTCAATCCGAGTCAAACCGACTCGACTCGAACCACCCCTGAGTCAGAGTACTCGACCGAGTTGGCCAAGTTTTACAACCCTGGTTATAAGTGAAAAAGTAGAAATTCTTGTTTTCCGTCTCCTAATTATAACATGAAAAAGTAATTTTTACATTTTCTTAAAAAACTTTTCAGAAAAATATTAATTTTGAACGCGTTTTATAATTTTTCATTTTATTTTTTCGTAAACTAAATGCCCGTTTGGTTTTCACGATGATAACTAATAAATTAGTTACAAGTATTTATTGAGTAGACATATAAAATGTTGGCTAGACAACCCGTATCATAAATGAACCGTTTTAAATAGTTGCCGGACCGATCCATTTTACCACTACATGTGCTAAGAATCTAAATTATCAAAAGTGCAGAAAGTTTCCACTGGAACTGAAAAGAAAAGAAAAAAAAAACGCGTAGAGTTCAAAAGTAGGAAAGAAAGCAATATACCCATGTTTAATATACAAATATACAATTCATCTACTTCAAACAACAAACACCTTGGATAACAAAAATTCGTGCAGAAGAAGAAAGTCATGGTGGACAAAGCAGCTTTTTCCAGCAACTCATAATAAAAATAGAACTAAGAAACAGTGTTGACCTGAACTAGAGCTTTGACTGGTTAGATCTTGTAAAAATCCTCATCAAAGAGATAGTCTATAAGTGAATTTCTGGAGTTTGATCGCGAAATCTCTTATTTTTCGTGCATTCTTCCTGTTAAGAGTAAATTACAACGCGTTGATTTTGGTCCATAAGATTCTACTAATTTTGTCAAATATTTGAAAAATTAACGTACACATCTTACACCTAAAATATATCATCAAACACATCATATGATAATGCGATATGATAACATCACATAATGAAAAGATAAAGAAGTTAAACAATAGAGAACAAGACCAGCTATCATGCAACATTGTTACTCTAGGTCACCACAATTGCAATAAAAGGTATTTATCATAATCCTTACTTGAAACGACTTTAAAAGAGAACCACAACGCCTTTTCTCCAAGTTTGCTGCAGTATGCTTTGTCTTCAAAGCTTCACAAGCTTTTTGCTCTGCTTGCGATGTAAGTTGCACATTTTGGAGCTTCTGCACAAGAAAGTTACATGAAATTAGCATCAACATTTCCAAATATAAAATATGTATTCTGGAAATTACGGATGTTGCAGACTACCATATATAACCATGAAATTAGCATCAACATTTCCAAATATAAAATATGAATTCTGGAAATTACGGATGTTCAGACTACAAAATACATAACAGATGTCAGACAGTAACTCTTTACTATGACACACAAGGAACAATTACATGTTAAGGTATTCATCACCTGTTGAATACTCTTTAAAATTCCATCCATGGAACTGGTCAATGTTGCACGACCAGCAGGACTCTTAAGAGCATCATGTAACTGTTTCAAATTTTGATTACAATAACAGAAATAGGAGATTATTAGACAACATACACGATAGAAATAGTTTCAAAAACTTCAATGGTAAAAAACAAAATAGTGAAATCAACATAGATTTAAGTTAACTTTGATAAGTCCAAGCATCGTTATACAAATTCGCCTACCTGAGAACTCATGGAGTTTAACAAGGACGTTTCTTTTAGCATCAGCTCTTTTATTTCCAACAAAGCATTATACGTAGCATAGTATTTACGAGTTTGCCGAAGCTTTCCCTGTGCATTAACAAACGAAATGATAAAATATCACACGCAGATAAACTGATACCATATTAGAGAACTGATGCATGAATCATAAATAAATAAATATTTTAACATACCTGGATGTGAACATTAAGTTCTGAAAACCGCCGTTCATACCTGCAGCATAGACAGAATGCATTTCACAATTAACAAAAGTATTATAGTGATGTTTCTCTAGTTGTTGAAAGCAACTTACTGGATGAGTTCTGCTTGTATTGGCACGTCATCACGCTGCCGCTTTAATGATGTAATTTCTCTTAGTTTTGAGGCATGGTCCTACACAAGATCAGCAAAACCAAATCATTCACAATAAAACAATGCTAATAAGTAAAAACATAAGCAAACTATAACAATACTCAATACAACATACACGTGTAATGAAATATTCCTTCATTTTTGAATATCCAAGGTTAGTTACAAGTGCCAACAATACCCAACCCCGCCAAAGGTGTATGTATATATAGGATCTAAGTTATAAATTTTGAATATCCAAGATGTATGTATATATAGGATTCGGATCCAGAGATAAGATAATTTTGTGCAAGAAGGTATGAGAAGAAATTTTCAATAAATTTAGCTTTGATTCACAATTTTACATTCTGAACCGATTCAAATTTTATGAAACGAAGTTGCAGTTCAAAATTTGATTCACAATTTAGTATATATATATATCTGTGAGATCAACATCAACTAAAAATGATTCTCGAAAAGAAAAAATTGCGAATCAATGTTTTCTCACACTTTTCACCCAAAATTAGCTTCTCATTTAATTCTGATACTTCACATATACATAGGCACTTACTCATTTACAATTATTTAAAAGAAACGTATGCGATACCCTTTTTGCTGAATTCAATCTCTCAACGGCATTAGCCAACGAACGATCAACAAGTTGCGTAAGACTCCCCCCGTGATCATCGCTTTGTATCATCTCGTCCAAGTCACTAAACTCCAATTGCAGTCTAGCACATGTTTCACTGTTACTTAACTCAATTTCGGCTGCTTGCTTCTCAAGAACCTACATTTCATTTTTCAAATAACTCAACACCTATAGCAGAAAACACAATGCCTCGCTATTGAAAACGACATTCAATAAAAAAAAATAAGACGGAAAGAAAAGCTAAAAAAATAAAAAAGCACAAATGGCAACCTGTAATGTATCTAGAAGTGAAAGTAATGTTTGTACATTAGCACTAGCACCGGCTTCCTCAGCTCTATCTCTCAAATCATACATCGTCTTCAATGTTTCTGTTATCTTTTGATCCTAAAAAATTAAAAGACAAAAAAGAGAAAAATAAAATAAAATATTTAAGGTCTACCTGAAAAAATCTGTTATCTTTTGATCCTAAAAAAATTAAAACACACAATTAAAAAATCAAAATATCTGAGATCTACTGAAAAATTCTTAAATTAGGTTGTTTTTTACTATATCAATTTGAGCATAGTTTAAAATGATAATAAGAGATATATGATAAATAATCTGATTAAAGAAATAAGGTAATAAATATGGTTTACCATATCTGTCATCCTCTTAATCAAGTTTAAGGATCGAATTTTATATCTTTAAGCTGTAGGATGAAAACGCATAAACGCACGCGCTTAAAAGGGAGGATCGTGGTGGCGGAAGTGGTGGTTGACGGCGGAGATAACAAATCGTAGATCAGCTGGGCGGTGTCGCCGAATTACTAATTTTATCTTAATAAACACTTTAGGCCCTTGTAGTATTGTCTATATACATTTATGTCTTTCAAAGAAACAAAATTTTGTTATTTTTATCGGGGAAATTAGAGATGCGATTAACAACACTTAATTTTGAGTGCTATTATTCATAACGCAGTGGCAGAAATGTATATGCTTCAGACTTTTAAAGATGAAGGATGTAAATAGTCATTTTAACTTTGACATTATATCATCTAACTTAAATGTTAGAAAGAAACATGTGATATTCAATTTATTCTCTAACTGAGTTCAGAAAGCCGCCACACGTTCAATGGGTGTTAGTGCCCGCAACAGTGCCTCTAGAGCCGCCCCCGTTTTCGAGGGAATATGATCCATTATATAGAAAAGCATATATGGACATAAGTTTAACCCTTCAATCCAACTATCGACAAAAGTTAGCTAGTGCACTTCAAAAACTAATCCCATAAAGACAAAATTGTCATTTGGGACCGAACTTCGATTGTGCGGTTTACATATTAATTCATATTCACATTTCATCACCCTATATACAAACGCATACCCATATCTCCCCCACAAACCAGACACCCGTATTGGACAAATTGTGCGGTTCAACATACAATATGCATATCCCAAATGATAATTGAATTAACTTTCTATAGTAATACAGACATTCACCGCCATCAATTACATGTCTCTAGTGAACTTGAACAAATAACTTCCTAGTTAATGGGTTACCCACACACTATTGAACCAAAAAAATGTTCTTCAATAAGATAAAACGGAAAGCTTACATATCAAAAGTAATTCTTAGCAGCATTTGTTGACTTCTAAAGCTACAGAATACACTACTCTGTATAGAGGCGACATATAGAAATTCATGATTTTAGAGTATGCCCAGAAAGAAGTTGAGGTTTTATGATCTTAGACTGCGCGCAAAAAGCCGTACAGGTAGCATTTTAAGCCATCGCTGCATTGCCCGATTACAAGGCTAGCTCAATAAATAAGACAGAAAAATGAAGAAGCGAGGACATACATGAAAACATGCAGTGATGACCACATGAATTTTGTTGTACTAAATTAACATTCTAAAATATAAACATGACAAGTAACCCCAAAAACAGGGTACACAACAATTCATACAACATTGTGTTTTCATGTTTACAGTTTCAATTCCAAAGTTTAACAATCTTATCATGGCTAGCAGAAGCTATCAAACCTGTAGCCGTTGACAACGCCAAACCGGCAATCAATCCTTCATGGGCCGATAAAGTCATCGTCTTGTTCTCCGACATGTTCCATAGCTCCAAAGACTGCATTTAACAAATCAAATTAAATAAATGGGAACAAAAATGCTTAATGTGATGCTTAGTAAAACGATCAGAACATATGTTAATATCGTTGACGAAGACAAGGAGAGATTAACAAATGTAAGGCACGTGTTGATCAGTGTACGGAGAAAGCGTGCTTCAAAAATAATTAAAAATTTTAAAATAAAAAATAAAAGAAGGCAAAAATGAAGTGATCAATTTCACATTATGATCGAAGAGTGGAGAAAACTTGCCTGATAACATCCAATGACCAACAAAGAAGCATAACTCGGATGAAAAACACACGAATGAAACTTGTTGCCGTTACAGCTAAGATCATGTACACACTCCCCTTCGTTTCCAGCCATAAGAGACCACACTCGAACTGAGTCCTCACTAACCGATGCCAAATACTCGCCACTCGGATCCCAGCAAACAGAATGAATAGGCTTCGTATGCCCCTATATTGTTACTAATATTACAATACGTACACTTGACTAAAAATATATGAACGCATTAAGTACAAGGATGGGAAACTAACTGGTAATGAATGTCGAACGGCTTGTGTTTCCACATCGAGTATAGAAACGATGTTTTCTGCAGCTGCTGCAAGAAATCTTCCATGGCGCGGCTGGAATCTCACTTGGGCTGTTCCTCCCTGATCCACCATAAAATAACATACAAACTTTAATTTGAATAATATTAATTTGATTGTAATATAATAATAGCAAAACTTTCTGTTATTCGTACCTTGAATACTCGTGCACAACTACCATTGTTTATGCTCCAGTATCGTATCTCCCCATCACCATCACATGAACAGATGAGGTCCTCTTTATTCGGGTGAAAATCCAATGACATCACGGATGCAGAATGACCCATAAATGTACGGAGAGAAAAACCAGGCTGCAGGGTCAAAGTCAAAGTTATTCAGAGCAAGATAAAGCCAGAAAGTGAATAACTATATAGAGGAACATATATTTAAACAAATTTAGTCTACTAACATTGTCAGCATCCCAAACACGAACTGTTTTATCAAAAGACGATGTTGCAAGCCGAGGCATGCTTGGACTGAACCGTACATCCGTGATCAACGATGAATGTTCTTCAAGAGTCGATTTGGGCTTTAAAGAATCTGTATACCATAGCACAGCCTGCATCACAAAATATGCATCAATAAATACCATTAATTAATTAATTACTGAATATTAACAAAGATAAGAAACTTTTAGATTACAAGTCTACAAAAATCTAGACTAATCTTGTATATTTGTTGACTAAATAAATAATGTTAACTAGTTTAATGATGGTAATTGCCAAACATGTTATTCAGCTTAAAGTATACTAAAGGAGGAAACATGATAGGATTTGTTGCAACATTCATCTTGTTATTTTACCTTTTTATCATGGCCACCGCTAGCAAGCAGCTTACCATCTGAAGAGAAATGGCAACAAACAACCTTGCTTTGACTAGCACGAACGTAATTGACCTCCGTAAACGTAAACCCTATCATCAAATGAAGAATAAAGTCAAAAGAGAAATCTAAGAGGTCAACTTTGACAAGAGATTATATAAAGTCAAGATGAGAACTTTCAGTAGTGGGCCAAAAAGATACAAACCTTTGCTCACGTCCATACAACGACCAACTGTATCTCTCATATCTGTATCATCGTGAGATAAAAAAGACTCAACATTATCATCAAGAGATCCATCTTCCACAAAACGATCCATGTCAGCCTGCACAATGTCGTTATCATCCCACTGCAAAACTATATCTCCTTAACAACTATAAAGAAAACCAAACCGACTTACATACGACGCACATGTGACACTCACCAATTGATTTGATGGAGATGTAAGATTTGCTGGCCCATCGGGTCGAAACATCATTATTGGCTTCGAAGAACTATCATTATGTGGCAAAGCAGGCACCGAGATCACATCTCCAGGTGTATGAGTTGACGGAGTCGAGGGTGCTGAACTTGGTGACGGCCCAGCCGTGTTAGCCGTTCCTGAGCTGTTCGCCGGTCCTGAAGATGAAACGGGCTGCTTTCTTTTTCTACCAGTCTGTTAATTTTTTAAGCGTAATAATGCATTAGTATTTACAATTCATCTATATTAAAAGGTTCACATACTTAATTAACTAGCATAAAAGTAAAAGACTAACAGTAGTAAATTTCACCCGACCTGATCGTTTCCTCTAAATGAGTTTGACATGCTCCCATCACCGACACTGCTTGCACCCACAATCTTCTCTTGTTGGATATTTAAGTTTGAGTTTTGGGGTGGTGGGGCAGAAAGAGAATGATGAATCTGTTGCTGTTGCTGTTGCTGTTGCTGTTGCTGTTGCTGCTGATTACCGTTCTGTTGTTGCTGTTGTTGTAACTGAGCCATTTTTAACTAGAGTCGAAAACAGATAATGTTAACATAACTCGTGTCAAGGCTGCTAAAGATAAATGGTATGAGAATTGAAAAGTAACCTTGAGCATCATATCAGGATCTCCACGAGGTAAAACGGGCATTGAAGATCCAACATTTGGAATATCACCAACAGAACTAGTGAGTCCATCTTTGCCCATACTCATGCTTCGGTTATTAAGAAGCACTCTTAGCCGTCGACTTTCATCATTTGCTGATTGTGATGTCATGTTTTGTTGAGCTAACAGAAGTTGTTGCTGATGTTGTGGTGACATCATTTGTAGTTGATGGAACGGCTGGGAACCTGGCATGAATGGCTTCTGTTGTTGCATTAGACCAGACCGCAGCTGATCTAGTCCCTGTTAGTTACCATCATTGCACGTACTATGAATACGTAATTCCATATATTTAAAAATGTAGACGGCTAAATGTGGAATCGTTAACAAACTTACCGTAAGAGGCCACCCTTTTAATGTCAAATTGTTACTGCCTTGATTTGATCCTATAGAAAAGGTAGTGGTCAGATACATGAGTTGTTAGTTAAGTAAATAGTCAAAAAGCAGGATTCGAGAAAGTCAATATATTACCAGGGATTCCGATCAATGACACTTCAGGACCCGGAGCTCTAGGATTTAAGATTGAATTCATCTCCGTCTTTATTTCCTATTCAAGTGTAGTCAACGTAAGTCAAACATCTATATCAGTTCGAGTCTTTGAATAGATGACTTTAAAGCTCAAAAGCACATAATATTTTTTTCCCTCTTGAAAAACATTTAAGTGTAAACAACCCTTGTTCTATACTACTAGCCTAATACCCGCGCAATGGGGCGGCGGCAATAATATTATGTGTGTTCATATGTTGTGTGAGTATCTTATTTTTGCCTTTTGGGTGTGCTTTTGTGGTCATCCGGTTGAGAGAGATAGGGGAGAGGTGTGTGTAATTTTAGGTGTTTAGTGTGTGTATGTGTTGGTTGGTAGTTTTTATAGGTGGGGTAAAAAAAGAAAGATAGAAAATAGATGGTTAAGATCAATTGTAGTTTCAATGAATGATGGGGATCCATTTTACTTAGTCTTAAATAGTGAAAAGTTTGCATCTCCAATAGTGAAAAGTGTATGACATAACACGAGTACTCACAGGTGCAGAGCCTGGAAGTTGTTGGTTCCGACCTTGGATTTGAGGTGACATATTGCCAGCTGTTCCATGCAGCACTTGCCTGATAAACATTAATAAATTCTAAGTTCCGACTCTATTAAAAAATGAGCATGTTCCAACTCTATTAAAAAATGAGCATGTTCTACCGTGCTTTTAATGCATGCAAAAGCTTATTTAGAAGTTCACTAAACAACTACCCAACAATTATTTCATGAATGAAACTCAATAATTATCTCACAAATATAAAAATAAAGAACTATTTTTCAAAGTCCAGCAACCCTACTTCATACATATGAGTAATTCACAAGAACTGGTCATACGTAATAACATTACCCTGAAGGTTGACCAGCTGCTGCTGCAGCAGATTTTAATATCGACGTCTGGTTCTGATCCAAAAGCTGACCAGGATTTTCACCATATCTCTGCCAAGATTACGAAAGGAAATACACGGAATATGTCACTCATATATATTGGTAATTTTAAAATCCACAACATTAACCGTTCATCTTACCTTCATAGCTGCATCATCCAAAGAATCCCTTGGAAGTGGCACTTTCAATTTCTCCTCATACATTTTTGTAGCAATAGCATTAACTCCAGGGTTTTGCCTCATAAGAGGATCGCTTCCAACAAGACTGTTTGACGTTCCGTTCAGAAGGTGGGCCCCATCTCTCCGTTGTTGATGCTGTTGCTGCTGTTGTTGTTGCTGCTGCTGCTGTTGTTGCTGCTGCTGCTGTTGTTGTTGCTGCTGTTGCTGCTGCTGTTGTTGTTGAGCCTGACGTTGTAAAATAAGTTGTTGCATTTGCATCTGTTGGTGTTGCTGTTGCTGTTGTTGTTGTTGTTGTTGTTGTTGCTGCTGCTGCTGCTGCTGTTGTTGTTGTTGTTGTTGTTGTTGTTGTGGATGAGGTGTTTGTTGCGGCTGCTGCTGTTGTTGCTGCTCTCTTGCTTTAATTAACTGAGTCTGCAATTATGTATATTCATTTATGTTTAGATAAATATACATAAACGTTATGAGTATGTTAAAAGCTCCCACAAGAAGCATTAATAATTTACAATATGCGAAAAAATATACGTCGAAAAGATTGCAAGCTAACCTCAATGTAAGAGGCTGCAACGTCTGAGTGCTTTTCATTAGTCCTTGCTATAAAAATGTCCCAAAACACTGACCACCATTCGAATAGAAAGCCGCCAGGTGCGTCAATAGCTATAACATATCCCAAAATTACAAACGAGTTCTTACTTGCCAGTTTCAACAAAAAGTATCCAACTTTTCAAGAAAGGGTTCTTACCAACAGGGTCAGATGAGACTTTTCCTTCAGCTTGAAATGCCTGAGCAGAAGCCTTCAAATCCCTTTTTACTAAGTAGTCATGTATATAAACATCTAACCTGTAAATAATAAAATAAATTTACATCTTTGTTAGTTAATACCATAATAAAGTTTGAATTTAGGGGATCTTTCATCGAGACTAATTTATATTTAAAACTTTAAATAAACATGGCTTGATTAGGCACAATATAGGATAAAATTGAAAAATCTAAATACCCAAATGAGAGATAAATTAACTTGATGAAAATAATGAAAAAAGATACTGCAAGCACAAACCCTAGAAAACCTAAAGAAAATTGATAAACGAAGCTACAGTTGGATCAGAAAGCAAAACATTTAAAAAGAAAAGGAAGCAACACATCCATAAATCTAACAAGAACCTATGAAGATAGCTCAAGTAATTAAAAAAAAAAACTTACATTTTATCAGCTTCCCAGTGAGTCTGAGACATATTTTCTTGAAGCAGAAGGGTAAAGAAATACAAATTGTTAGATCTTCATAAGTAGAGTAAGAAAAACAAGGGTTTTGCCTGTTGGTTAAAACCCTTTTGAGAATGGATGTGAAAAATCAAGTCAAGAATATTTATTATAATTAAATAAGTTAAGAAAGAAGATCTTTGAAGAAAGAGATAGGCAGATATACAGAGAGAGAAAGAGAGGGATTGAAGAGAGAGAAAGAAGTAAAATGAAAGAATGTCAAGGTGAAAAAATATGATTACAAGTAGAAAATCAAATCAAATAATATTAAAGATACGATTATGAGGATATATAGATTTGTTTATTACATAAAGCAAACCGTATATATGTATTATCACTACTCATTTATATATTTATAGGAGTTAATTATATGGTTGGTGCTCGTGGTTATACTAAGATTACTGAATTAGTCCTTTATTATGTTGATAGTCTTTTATTTTGAAACTTATTACTTAGGTAGTCATTTATTTTGAAGCTTTGTTACTTTGATAGTCCTTTATAAGCTTAACGGACGTTAGTCTAAAGGACCATCCAAGTAAAAAGTTTCAAAATAAAGGATTACCAATGTAATAAAAAGCTTAAAAGACTAAACCAATAATTTTCGTATAACTACAAGGACCAACCGCATAATTAACTCTATTTATATATATATATATAGGAAAAAAGATCCATAGGGAAGCTTCAAATCTTGGGGAAGGAGGGAAGCAAATATTAGCCCTTGATTTTTTCATAAATAAATGTTTTTAACATTCATTTGTGATGAATGTTAAATTTTGAAATTATTTGTAATTTTGTAAAATTCATTTATGATGAAATCAAGGGTTGATATTTACTTCTTTCCTTCCCTAATTTTTTTACTTCCCTATTGATCCATACCCTATATATATATATATATACTTTCACTAAATTAATATGCATATTATATATATCGCTATTTACATGGAACAATCAGATTTTTAACTGATCTCTTTTAAGTCATCAAAAAGTAGTTTTAATCCCTTTTGAGTCATTATGATATTTTATTTTTTAAGAAATAAATTAGTTTTATGAATCGTAATTTTTATAATTAATTGTTAAATTTATACATGAAAGAATTAGTTTTACTTAAAAATAGCTGACTTTATTAGTCTTTAATAATTTAAAAGGGATCAAAAGTATGTGATTTTTCCATATAATATTTGAAGTTTTTCTATAGATCATTTCCCTATAATTATAATTATAGTTATTATATAGCGGAATGATCCATGGGGAAGCTTCAATCTTGGGGGAAGGGGGGAAGTAAATCTGGGCCGTCCGTTAACATTCTTCACGGAAATGTTAACATTAACATTCTCGTGAAGAATGTTAATTAACATTGAATGTTAACTGCTCATAAAGAATGTTAACGGACGACACAGATTTACTTTCCCTTTCCCTCAAGATTACCCCTTCCCTATTGATCACTCCCCTATATATATATATATATAATGTTGTATTATTATTATTATCTTTCATACCAAAGACTTACATGTCTTGACTTGTTGCAGTTATTTGTTTGACAAGGTATTCTCTATTTTATGATTATACTTTTAGCATTTTTAATACACGATATTTAAGAACATTTTCAATACAAGATTCACGTAAAAAAAATTTCAAATTATTGCGTGAGTGCTTTAGAAAGAAGAATTTTTACTAACTATAACTTCAATCAAAAGACTATTCAACTATCGACATCGATATGAAAAAATAAAATAAGAGACTATTAAACTATCGACGTCAATATAATGTAATAGGTTTTAATTTACAAAATCATTTCATCATCTCTCATATTTAAATCTTTTTTTCTAAAGCTAATACACAATAATCTTACACCTTCATAAATTGTTTAACCCTTTTCGTCAATAAGTTCAATTTTTAAAGAAAATAAATGACACAAATACCCTTACCTAATTTTGGAAACAACATAGACATTAATTAAATTAAATGTAATTTAGTTCATAAATAAACAAGTGTGTATTTGAAATACATGTTTATAAAATCAATAAATGAAAATAAGTATTCCGCTGCTTTGCGCGGGTGTCTGCTAGTTTAATTAAAAGCTTACCAACATTGCATATGTGTTAAAGTGTGTTTAGATTAGATTATTAGCTAAAACCGAATCATAGCAAAAAAATAAAAAAAAATAAAATTCAATGATCAAAATTGTGCGGTTTAAGTTTAATTATGATTCAATTTTTAAATTTTATCATTCAATCTCTTAACAACTTAATTCAATTTATTATTGAATTGTGGGATTTAACCCATCTTAACTTTTTTAGTATAATATTAAACATCGTAAAATTGAAAATAAATGTATCATATATCTATCTATCTCTATATTAATAGAAGAAAATATTTCATACCAACAATCAAACTCTTAATAAACCAATTATTATACTCAATCAATCAACTAATCAAAATTCATTGTTTCACTAAAGCTATCTTGAAATTTTATAATTAATTCTTATACTGTTTTATTTACCTCAATTATTTATATACTAATGGGGTGCCGCGTAATGCGTCGGTTATAGATAAAAAAAATGATAATGATCGATAATGATAGTCGTCTTAATAATAATGATTATACATTATTGTTTCAGTTTCATTATATTTTATGTTACTAGAATGATTGTATTTTAATTATTATGTATTTTATATTTCAAATAAAAACAATTATGAGGTGTATAAATTAATAGAGTCAATTAAGTATAGATTGATTGATTTTTAGTTTCTATATTTATTTATTATTAAAAGAGAAATAAATATAATTTCAGATCTTTCAATTTTTAAACATTAAATTACATTGTTGCATACTTACAACTCTGATAAATTCACACCTAAACATTTAAATTTAACATCAATACTAATATCACAAAATATAACAATAAACCAATTTAACAAATTACCCATCTTATTTTAAATATATATATTTTAAGGTAATTGTAAAATATAAAGGTAATAAAATGTTATACGACACATAGGTGAGACATAAATGTTATAGACTTAAAACTATCTTGTTAATAATATATTTTTGTGGATTATGTCTACGAAATAAACCATATATATGCTAAATAATATCTACTTGACGACATTTATTATATCATATATTTTTTACTTTATATACTTTTAGTTTGCAGTTTTGTATTTCATTTTGGTTTGTACTTAATTCAGTAGATGTATCATAAAATATGTGATTAGATTCCTTTCAAATACATTATATAGACAAAATAAAAATAATCTAGTAGTAATGAAAAATTGATCACTAATATGGGCTGATAAGCCTAACTTTAATATTTTGCTTTATGGACTTTATTAGAAAAACTAAAAAGAAAATGTAGATTTATAATTTACTAACTTTGTTGCTTACATACAAAAAATTATTGTTCCTATAATCTTGAGGAGTTGAAGGCACATTAAAATTATTAAGTTATTTTCCAAAAAATAAATCGAAACATAAGTATAAGTTATCAAACAACAATCAAATTTGAAGTTCTCAAAAAGTATACACACACTATATTTGCAATTCACGTTAAAAGATTTGTTTAAATCCATTAAGAAAGGAATTTAGTAATAGTTACTGGCTTGCCACAAAAATTTTAATTTTAAATTCGTTATATTTCCAAGTTTGACTTTCTCTTAAAACATAATATACGTATATAAAATCAATAAATGTACATAATTACTATCTTCAATTAGTTGTATCATAATTAAATGGATGTTTTTATTGTTTACTCCAATCTACACAAAATTTAAAAAGATCCTTTTTAACAAACTCATTTTTATCCACCTAATTAACCTAACCTACTTAATTTTGTAAATATGTAAATAAAAAACGCATCATATCAAAATTTAAGTTATTAGGAACTTTATTGATTAAAATTTAACAAACCAAAAATAATGATAAATCTGTTACAACTCTCATATATAAATACCGCTAGAGTTACTATGGTAACTATGCTTGTAATCATCAACACTAGGGCAAATTGTTAGAAAATGTAATGTATTTGTCAAAATTAACAATAAAAGGAATATGACTTTTGTCAGTGTCTTAAAAGGACCCAAATTTTAACATCGTGCGATAAAATAATTTAAGTTGTCAAAAAAATTCAACTAAAGAGAAAATTACCGTTTGATTTGTTTGCTTTCAATTTTGACCGATTTTAGCTGATGTGAGACTTAAATATCATATATTCAATTAATACGTAACATTTTTGACCTACCAAACATACTATATAAACACTAGTTTTACTTTTTGAGTGTTTAAACTTAATTTAATTTGAGTATTAAATCTTTTAACACACGATTTCAAAATGTTAAATCATTTTATGGCACGATCTCAAAATGTTAAATCCTTTTATGACATGTTTTCTAAATGAAAGGGCATTTTTTTTTTTTTATAAATTTTTTACAACTTAATTATTTTTATGACACAATCTCAAAATGTAAATCACTTTAAGGCATCAATAAAATTTAGATTCACTTTATTGTTAAATTTTAACAAAGTGATTACATTTTAGGGCCATTTGCCCTTAACACCATGGTTAGAAGATGTAAAATCTTTGGTAGCTCACTTAGCCACCGAGTCTATAAACTAGTGAACTTGAAAGTAACAAAAAAATATGATTTCAAAGATATAAAAAACAAACTTAGTCAAGTATAATGTATCAATAATTCACAACCTTACCTTTCAAAACTAATTTGATATATCTATCTATTATAAGAAAACATCTCTTTTTACTGTAGCTAACTCATCGAGTGACATGTGGGCTTTTTACATTGAGTCAAACAGACCATTATAGTAGTTTAAAGTAAAGAAAAATGAAATATTTGACAAATCTAATGTAGATGGAGTGGTAGACGTGTTGGGAGTTAATTGGTCAACCACCTAAGTTCAATCGCTGACAATAGTAATCTTTTTTCCTTCTTTTTCCCCCTTTTTGCTTTCCTGTTTTTTCTTTTTTCCTTCTCCTTTTTTCATATTTTCATTTTCTTAAAACTTTTTAACTTTCAATATTTTTTTCATGTTTCATACAACACAGTGACATATTATTTGTTTAATCTTTTATAATTTGTTTAGCATAGACTTTCTAATTGCAAAACTTGTTTAATATGATCCTCGTAACTCATCATGACTATACTCATTGTCCGAACATTATACATTCTTCTTTTGTAATAACGTTCCTGTTCTATTTATTTCAATCCTTAAATTACAAAAAAACAATCTTTCCTAAATTATAAAAAAATAATTCTAAGTAAGCCGTGGCATAACTTTACTAGTATATATACACACACATAATTGCAGCGATAAATTATCGATCATTCGTCTACTTATAAAGTTCGTAATTTGATACTCCAGTACTCCACTCCTCCAGTACTCCACTCCGTAGATCATTAAAAGCTTAATATAATTTATGACTTTGCATGGTAAATAAGAAATAAAAGATATAAACTCCGTAATTACGAGCAAGTGTATGAACACCAAAAAATATCTTTCAGTTATCGAATTAACGAAAATCAAAACCTTAGTCCGGTCAAGAAACCTGGCCACCAGCAACATGAGGATGCATCAACTGCGTTCAACCGCGGAAGGAAGAATCACCGTTAGCTGACAATAGTCCGACTTCGTGGTCATCTATTATGTCGTTTGCGGTCGGCCGACGATATAGACAACTGATCAAGTAAGCATTCAAGGTTTTTGTCTGTCTATATATATATATATAATATATTTTTTAATACTTCTAATCCTAAATTGCAGAACCCCAAAACAAGAACTTGGTAGGCTGTTGCAGTCACCATCCGTTACTGCCAACCCAAGTTCCTATTACAAATTAGTTCATGGAATGATTCTAATATCCGGGTTTCAGCTAGATACATTTCTTGCAAACCTATTGATCTGTGGTTACGCAAAATGTCATCATTTAGCCTATGCACGGAAGGTGTTCGATGAAATGCCTGAAAGGAATATAAGTACTTGGTCGTCGATGATCTCGGCCTATACACAACATGGATACAGTGAAGAAGCTTGGATGATGTTTCTTATGTTTCAAAGAGACAGTGATGAGACTGTAAATGAGTATGTATTAGCTAGTGTTATTCGGGCTGTTACACAGTTAGGAAGTACGGTTAAGGGTTCTCGTTTGCATAGTTTGGTTGTTAAAACTGGTATTGATCGAGATGTATATGTGGGTACTTCAGTTGTTAATTTTTATTGTAAAATTGGTAAGGTGGAAGATGCTAGATTAATTTTTGATGACTTACCGGTTAAGAGCGCTGTAACATGGACAACGATAATAGCTGGTTATGCAAGAGTAGGAAAAAGTGAAATTTCTTTAGAAATTTTAAGAGAAATGAGAGAAAGTGATGTTGTTCCGGATGGATACGTTCTCTCTAGTGTTTTAAGTGTGTGTTCGATTCTTGGGTTATATGAAGGCGGAAAACAAATCCATGGTTTTGTGTTAAGAAGAGGAGCGTCGATGGATATATCAGTTAGTAATGCGCTTGTAGATTTTTATGTGAAATGTGGTAACGTGAAAGCAGGAAGGAATATTTTTGATCAAATGCACGTCAAGAATGTTATATCGTGGACCACGATGATTTCTGGCTATATGCAAAAATCTTTTGATTTAGAGGCTATGAATTTGTTCATTAAAATGACTAGAAATGGTTGGAGACCAGACGGTTTTGCTTGTACAAGCATTTTAACATCATGTGCTTCGCTTGAAGCTTTAAAGCAAGGTAGACTAACACATGCTTATACAATAAAGACGAATCTTGAAAAAGATGAATTTGTGAACAATGGTTTAATGGACATGTATTCAAAATGCAATTGTCTTGATGATGCAAGAAGAGTTTTTAATAGTATTCCAAATCGTAATGTGATTGGTTACAATGCAATGCTCGAAGGTTACTCCAGGCATGAAAATATTAACGAAGCATTGCATCTTTTCTGTGAAATGAGACTCCACAACATTGACCCGAGCTTATTGACTTTTGTCAGTCTTCTTGGTGTTTCAGCTTCTTTGCTCACATTAGAATTAAGCAAACAAATACACTGTTTCATCATCAAATTCGGTGTCTGTTTGGACGTATTTGCTGGCAGTGCTCTGATTGATGTCTACTCAAAGTGTTTATCGACTTCTGATGCACGCCTTGTGTTTAATGAAATGCGTGAAAAAGATATTGTGGTATGGAATGCTATGCTTTTCGGGTATACACAAGTATTAGAAAATGAAACTACTCTTAAATTATATCAAGAACTGCAACTTTCATCTCAAAAACCAAATGAGTTTACATTTGTGGCGTTGATTACCGCAGCTAGTAACCTTGCTAGTCTTCCTCATGGACGACAGTTCCATGCACAGCTCATAAAAACAGGTTTAAACCTCGACGTTTTTGTCACAAACGCGTTATTAGACATGTACGCCAAATGTGGAAGCAAAGAAGAAGCTCAAATTCTATTCGAATCCACAGTATACAAAGACATTGTGTGTTGGAACTCGATGATATTAACACATGCACAACACGGAGACGCTAAAGAATCTTTGAAATTGTTTGAAAGAATGTTGAATGAAGGAACTCGGCCTAATTATGTCACGTTTGTAGCTGTGCTCTCGGCTTGTGACCATATGGGGCTGGTCAAAGATGGGTTTGACCATTTCGAGTCAATGGCTAACTTTGGTATTGAACCGGGGTTAGAACATTACGCGTGCATGGTTTCACTTTTGGGTCGTGCTGGGAATTTGTATGAAGCGAAAGATTTCATTGAAAAATTGCCAATATTTCCAGCAGCCATAATTTGGAGGAGTTTATTAAGTGCATGTAGAGCTGTGGGAAATCTTGAAGTTGGTGAATATGCTGCAGAAATGGCGATCTTGAACGATCCAAAAGATAGCGGATCGTATATTTTGCTTTCAAATATTTATGCAGGGAAGGGTATGTGGGGTGAGGTGAAGAAAGTGAGAAAGAGGATGGAGTGTAATGGTGTTGTGAAAGAAGCTGGATGTAGTTGGATTGAAACGAACAATGAAGTTCATGTGTTTATTGCAAGAGATCGATCTCATCGTCACACGGATTTGATTTATTCAGTACTTAATAATGTGGTTGATCATTTTAGAACTTTTGATTGTTATGATAATATAGTTTTGCAATCATAAGTAAACCGGGTGATGTGCTCGAAGTAAAAGGGTATAATTTATTCACTTAAGCTACCTTTTGGCACTCGGTGTTTCATGGATCTACTCAAAACTGACATATTTTATCCCTGCAGACCCATTGGAAAGATGCGATACACTCCCAATATGAAGGCACACCTTAGCATGGTCAGTAAAGTCTGTTAATTTTCATCTTGTTGGAGGTTTTTAGAATTTGTTATTGGTGCAATGTGTAAAATACTATAATACTGTATTTGTGCAGATTGCAGGTGGGTCAGGAATCACGCCAATGCTTCAGGTTCTTGAAGCAATACTCAAGAATCCTGGTCACAACACCGAAGTAAGGAAATGAAATGTATGTAATGATTATGATTTATATTCAGGTATATTTGATTTATGCTAATGCATATTCTGATGACATTCTGCTACAAATAGAAACTTGATATGCTTGCTGCTAGCCACCCAAATTGTAATAGCTTTAGTTTCCCAATCATGAAGACAATGTTTGTGTCATCTATAAAGTAATAGATGTGGCTGTTTCAACCCATTTATATTATTGAACAGGTCGGTTCCTGTTATGTTCATTTCTAACTGCTAAACAGGTATAACGGGTCAAAGGTTGTTGAAAGTGTATTTTTAATGCATACAACCTAGTAAATTCCTTTATGAAAACTAAATTATTGCTATAATAATAATATTTTTAGTTATCGTGTCCATGACACAACCCACCTACTTTTGCCACCTCTAGTAATTCAAGATGAATTTTTGTGAACGAGAATGTGTTAATTTTTAATTAATATATTTTAATTTGCAGGTATTTTATACTATTAACAGTCCGTCAAAGTACTGGGTTGGAGGTAGAGGTTACATATCAAAGGATATGGCATTAAAAGGCTTATCTGCTCCAAGTGACAATACACTTATATTAGTAAGGTTTTATCGCATCATCACCAGATAACTTCCACTTCATGTCTGTTGGCGGGCTCTAACTTCCACTTCGTAAAGGTGCCTGATTGGTTAATTAAGGTTCTAAGATGGCTATAAATATTGCATTCCTGTGAAGGAATAAATGTGTAAATATACTAGTGAACATTCTTTGATGATTATAGCATATTTGAACTTAGACATTATATACTTGTGAACATCCTTAGATGATTATAGCATATTTGAACTTAGACATATATTTATTTGTGAGTGAGCTTGAGAATTTGCAGTGTGTTCTCCTTGTGAGTTTGAAGGTCAAATCTGTATTTAAAATCTTGTTATTTCCACAAATAATATTGTAATTCTTCGAAATCAATTGAAGAATCATGTTAGATTATATTGCCTTGTTCATTAAACTATTAAGTAACTAAGAAAAAGCTGTATTCAGACCCCTAGACAATTTTACATATATATGGCTGCCGGGTAGTCTAACCGCTATGGGCGGTTGTTTTTTTTCGTTGACTTGCATTCTCACACCGTTGGATCGTGTTGACTTTAAATCTCAGCCATCTAATAAAGGGGGGTTTCAGTTGTTTTTCTATGCTGTTGATTTCTGTCCAGAGCCTCTACCAACTGCCTCAGTTCTCCAAAATTTTTGGGCGCTAAAATTAAATGGCGGGATATTTGATTCAGTTCAGTGAGTTATATCCCCTCAAACTCAATTAACGTCACATGCAAGTTTCATCCCAAATCCCCAACAAGATTGAGGTAGCCAGCAAATTTTTATTTGTGTTAAATTTTTTATTTTGTGCTTAACTATTAAGTTTTATGCTAAATACTATTATCAATGCGAGCCAATCAATTCCTTTAATTGTAAAACAATCAATTATATTTGTTTGATTGATTGATTCTTTGATTTTGTGGTTGTAAGGGTACAAGACGGCCAATATGAAGTTTTGAAGGTGATTATTTACACAAAGAGAATAAAGAATATGAATCGAAGAGTTGAATTCCTGGTTAACAAAAAGGTATTGATTTTCTCTTATTTGTTATTGGAATCAGTATTGATTTTACGCCAACTGTTTGATGAAATGCTTGATTTTATTTTCTTTTGTGTAGGCAACAAGGGCTGTGCTTATCTTGATTCTTTTGTCATTCGTGTTCTAACTATATGGAAAGTAGGAAATTGTTTTGAAGGTTTGCAAATTTTTTTCACTGTTGTTAATATTATTTCACCATGAATACTCCTGTTATTTTGGTGTAGATGTAAAAACTAATTTTCTTCATTAAATATCTCAATTAATGTGATTATTCATCCTATTTTACTAAAAACTAACTTGAATTAATTGGTGATTGTTTACAAGAAGCATTGTGATTATGTGGGTGCTTGAAGGGTGTTCGACTAACTGACCGAGAAGAGTGTAATTACATGGAATGATTCGTATACTTAAAGTTCCTTATCTTGAAGGGTGTTCACAAAATAATCGAATTAATAGTTTTTTTAAACCTAATCACAAAAACTGTCATTTTTCTTTGTGACATTTCATGCAGGCTGTACACAAGATGAACGCGTATAGGAAGAGGTAAAGTAAACTGATGAACTGAAGTTGAATGTGTGTTGATTCAAAGCAGAGGTGTGGTACTTTCTACTAAGTTTGTTTATCTCCTAAATTTTCTTTTATCAATGTTCATTGTTGAAAGCCACCATATGGTTTTGATTCATTAAGTTGTTATGCTTACAATAATTTGAAGATTTTGACTTCTGACAAGTTTTTCATACGGATTGCAGGTAGCTAGAAAGACAAATAGGTACTGTTGTTTGAAGTAGGAATTGGGAGCGCAATCCAATTTTTGTATTAATAAAGGCATTTACTATGGATGATTGCTTGATTGTTCACTGTTTCGCCTTTAAAGCGTGCATTTGTATTCACGATTCGTTTTGATTTGAGATTTTGTTACATTAAAACATATATATTGATCCAGCATATCCGTTCAATCATTAATACCTTTATATTTTATCATCAGCACAAAGCTTTGATTTGGATTGAGATTGTCAAATCGAGAATGCTGACGGTCAACTGTTACTTATAGCAGAAGAAAACAAAATATATTTCCAACACCACTCCAATTGTTATCCATATTACTTATAAATGAAATGACGTTAAATAGACAGATTTTTTTACATATAAAAATATCTATAAATTCATAAAAAGAATTTCAAGTTGATTTTAAATAATTAGAAAACTTTAATATATTTTTTTTAAAAAATTATCTATTTATTTCTATACATGATAATTATATAAGTTCATATTGTAACTTATATCAACATAGTAATATGTAATTTAACAAACATACCACCATACCAATAAAAGTAATTAATTTAATTGTCATTGTTACATTACGCGGGTAGTATGCTAATATATATCATTAACTCCTTACTTTTTTATTTTAATATTAAGCATTAGAAAAGTATTCAAACCTGTTATCTTAAAATTTACCAAAAATATACAAACTAAAATTAAACAAAAATTAGATATATAAATCAACGTGTAATTTTATTAATTCCATAAAGATACATCTTTAAGAGTTAGTTTTGTATCACATAAAAAATAGTAAATTTGAGAGCAACTAAATTTGAGAGTTTAAAGAGTTAAATTGACTTTGAAAACTTGACAAATTGCCATGTCATCAACTTCATATCGTTTTAGACCTTTTCGCCTACATGTGTCACGTTGCATAATTTTCAACAGTTCAGATGTCATGACCGTTTGAAGTTTGATCAACTTATTTGATAAGTTTTGAAAACTTCTTAGGGTTTTTTCTAGAAAAGTCTTTTCAGTGGAGAAATTGACGATTTTCACTTTTCAGAATCCTTCTAGTAAATAACAACCAGTGTATTACAATAACCCATTTTGCCACGATTTGTTTCTGGGCCCATTCATCAGGCACTTTGTGTGATCTAACTGTTAGCCAATGACTCAAATTTTGCACGAAATTATATATATTTTTTCGTTTCTTTTTCTGCCACAATGATTTTGCTGTGAATATAAACAAAAGCTTGCCTTCGCAGTAATCCGCTACATAACAAGGTAATAGTGCTAATTTCAGTACTTTGTTGTTATATTGTTGTGTGCTTGATAATGCCTATAACTTGTTTGATGAAATGCCTCTCAGAACTCTGCTTTGTTGTTTTAATGTCAATTGGCATTCTTGCAAATTATTTATTATATGATGCAAAAGGATGAAATGTTTTTCGACTACACTTCACAATGTTTTTCTACTACACTTCACTGCTCAAAATTTCCGTCTTTGATTCTGGATAAATTATTATAATCTTTCAATTTACATAAGGACTTATAACTTAACTCACAGAACTCAACTGATGGCAAAAACTATCTAATAGGATGCTCGAAAATGAAAAATGTTTCTTGATTTACAACTGCTTCCTGTACTTTTGGGTAAGCATATCAGGATCTGTTTACTACCGTTTTTGGAAGTTAAACGCCTTGATGGAATAAGCGAAAATGAACCCAAACAAAACAGTAAATCCAACAATGATTACTGCCACATATTTTATAAAGTCGTATTCAAACCCGTAAAAGTTGAGGACAAACTCTGCAACTGTTTCTCCTGTATCGAGCTTGTCTGTTATATCGCCAAACTGTGAAGTAACCAATCCATATAACGTCCAAGCAATTGGGCAAATGTAATAGTACCATCTCCACCAAATGGGAATTCTCTGTTTAACATATCGAAAAAGTTTAGGAGTTAGTTTTTGAGAATCACTTTCTATGTAGTAATAAGTAGAATATAACATATATAATAATAGCACCGTACTTTTCAAAAAGTACCGATATGTATATCCTGCTTTTTTGTTACCCTGAGACCTACTAAACTTTCCAAATTTGTTCCAATAATCTTGATTTATTTATATAATTTTTTTCAAAATTTTTATATTAGTTCCATTATTACCAACTGTACGCCACATGAGTGTCAAGTAAGAGCCACGTAAGTGCCAAATGTGTGCCACATAAGCGCCACACAAAATCATCTTTTATACGGTGGAATAGTTGTAGAATGGGAATAGTGGAACAAAGTTAAGAAGTTTAATGGGTATCTAGTGCAGGTAATAAAAAAGTAGGTTGCTAATATTGATACTATTTGGAGAGTACGTCACTATTATATTGTTTAAAGTCTCTAATAAATACGATAGTTTGAGACTTACTGTTCGTGGAACAATGAACCCTGAGAAAAGGTTCCATATTGCATAAAATGCCGATGAGATGATAGCAGCAAAGTTGTGGTTTGGGGTTACCGCAACTGTCATCATCCCGTAAAATGTGAAGTACAAGAAGGTGAAGTACATAAAGAATAGATACCATAGAAACTTCACTACTGTCCACTCGAATCCAATCATTGCATATACAATGAGCCCATAGACAATAGTCTGAACAAAGATGTATGGGATCTCAATCATAACCTGTATAACAATTTAGATATAAGTAACATATAATTCTTATCGAGAAGGATTAAAAGCTAAGGAAAATTCTTAAAAACAACCTGTCCGAAAGCGTATGGCAAAGCTGAATACATCCCAGCAGCTCTTTCCCTATAAAACACAGTTCTTTCAATAGAAACAACTGGTTGTACTGATGTAGCATTTTGTACTCCAATAAAAAGTATAGCAGCATACATAGAACCCATTGCATTAAAAAGATCTTGTTGGTTTCTCCTGTAAGAAGTAAAAACAAGTTTACTGAAAGGTCCATCTAAAAAAAATTAAAAAATCGGTTGCTATTAATTAACTCATCAGCTTACCTTTTAGACCCAATGTCCCAGAAGATTGTCCCAAACATCAAAGCTATAAAGGTTGTAAACAAGAACCTAACAGCAGTGTATGGAGGGTTTCGCCAATATGACCAATGTTGTTTCCATAAACAAGCCATACATTGTGTCCAGAAAGATTGTGAATATTGAGTGCGAAATTCTATATCAGAAGAACCCGGTATTGGCTTACTGCTTTCCTTTATCAAATCTTTATTTCTCCTGAACGAGTCATAAAAGTCGTAGTTAGATAACGAGCAAATTGTGTTAGAATTGGAGTGTTAAGTGATGAAGTCACAGTCACCCTACTTGTATAATTCTGAGTTCTTGTACACTTCTGTATAGTTAATCCCTAGAGTTGCCTCTTGTGCTTCTGAAGTCACCTCTAACATCCAAGTTGCTGGATTGTAACCATCTTTGATTTTATGTACTCCATCGATTTCCTTCATTGAAGACAATTTTTAATTTTCATATATTTCAACTAAAGTTATAGAAGAATCAAGTATTTATGTTTGTTCATCATACTAACCTCAAAGTACTTGATCAAATGATAAGAATGGCGGCCTAGTGGACCTACATATATTTCTTCACCTCCTCTTTTTAACAGAAATAACTGTATTTCATAAATGGAATTTATTAGTCTCAACGAGAAAGTTTATACGTTTATATTCTATATAAACTTACCTCATCAAAAGCATCAAAGATGTCTATACTTGGTTGATGTATGGTGCAGACCACTGTTCTTCCTGTGTCAACTGTGTTTCTAACCGTTCTCATGACTATGGCCGCAGCTCGTGCATCAAGTCCTGATGTCGGCTCATCCATGAAAATTATAGACGGGTTAGCCACCAGCTCGACTGCGATCGTCAGCCTCTTTCTCTGTTCAGTTGAAAGCCCGTTCACTCCAGGTAATCCAACAAGTGCTTCCCTGAGTGGAACTAGCTCTACTAACTGCATTACCTCCTCAACAAACATCTACACATAGTAAAAGATAACATAGTAACATCATACATTGATGAATATTGCAATGAATTATTCATAAAAATCATTAAAATTCACCTCTCTGGTTGCTGAATCAACTTCAGGAGGTAACCGTAGCCATGCAGAATACTGTAAGGATTCAAAGACTGTAACATGAGGTGAGTGAATATCAGTTTGTTCACAATATCCGGCTACACGAGCAAATGTTTCTTGCTTTTTTGGGTGCCCGGAAATAGTGATACTTCCCTCAATATAACCACCTGTTTTTCTTCCAGCTAACACGTCCATTAAAGTGGTCTTACCAGCACCACTTATTCCCATTAGAGCTGTAAGAACTCCAGGCCTAAATGTACCACTAACACCCTTCAATAGTTCTAACCGATCTTCGGCTATGTCTTCAGCTTTCATTTCTTGTGGCATATCGACTGCATATCTAATTTCATCAAATGCAATGGAAAGGGGCACAAACGGTAGAACCATCCCGCGTTTTTTCTTATGGTCAACTTCATTAATGTTTCCCACTCTCGATGAAATTCGAACTTCATTCTTTCTTTCTGCATTTGTAATGCAGACACCATTTAAGTACTAATTATCATGTAAAATTTTCCGTGGTTAACCAAAGGGCGCTATGTGAGGAACCCATCAACCAAAAGGTTGTGGCTTGAAGTCTGGTTGGAGATAATATGTATATATGTGGGATACGTTGTAGGTTTGCCTTTTAAAAAAAAGGTCATTAAGGGATGATTTACCTGATGGAGGTCTTGCTGATAATTCGATAGAATGTCCTGTTTTCATAGCTTTTCTTGCAGACATGCTTTCTTCAGATAAAACTGTTTGAGGACTCCCAAAGGCTGCAAGACAGGTATTTGATAAGTTAGACTTTGCTGAAGATTAATATGATATACTAAAAAACATGTGGATTAAGTAAAAAATTTACGGTTGAGGTATTCGAGAGCCAGGGTGAAGCAGATATTAAATAGGAACATATATCCAATTGATGCACCCACAGCTATCCAATACCAATATGCTTCTGGAAAAATTCCACGAGACTTAAGTAGAGTGACACCAATTGTGTCATTGGAGTTGGGTGAAACCTATACATATAGCATAAAGTTAAACGAGATGATCATCTTGACTTGATTAATACATCATAAAAATTGTGTTAATCAGCTTTAATGATACTTACTTTATTCCAGCTATCTCCAAGGAATTCATTGACAGCCAAACCATTCTGTCCATACATCATAGGTGAAAACCAATAACACCATACCCACCATCCCTTAATGTCATCTGTGTGATGAAAAATGGCTCGTATACGTACACATTCTTGAAGAATATAGAGGAATAAATGATGATTAAATTATGTATATATGTTACCTCGTGCCAAGATGAATCCACCAAGAACAAATATAGTAAGCAATCCAAATGAACCAAATGTGTTAGCAACAATTATATTTCTTCCTAATGATCCTATGAAACGAAATAAGGCAGACGACATCTGATGAATGCATACGAGCAAAAACAGCTGTTTGAAAAACCTACAAAAGGTGAAAAAGTTCATCAGAAACATGTATCATATGAACTAGAGTGTTATTGTTATGAACCATAATACCTTGAGGGATCTGAATCAAATCCTATGACATAATAAGTCATAATAACCCAAGTGGCAACCTCAATGACTGTGATCGGGATCTTTAGAACCCATGTAGGTATAGAGTAAGCCCATGCAGGAAAGAAGAGAAGATCTCTTTGTTTGTAAAATACAGGAAGTTTTAAAATGCTCAAAGATAGCTCTGAGAAACCATTGAATGTAATTGTGACCAATGTGAAAAACAAAGCACCCATGAAAATTGTACCATCAACAAGTGTATTTTTTGGCATTTCTGTTCTTAGAAATAGTGTCATTGTTATGGTAGCCATGAAAACCAACTGTGTCATCTTGAATATGTACACAAACGAGTTTCTTTTCATAAGCAAGTATTCTCTTGATATGCAAGCTTTCAATAATTCCGTTTTGCTCACACCGAACTTCTTTGTTGTTAAAGCAGCAGGGTGGCTTTTTGATCGATCAAATGGAGTGGAAAGTTCATCTCCAAGCCTTCTTCCAATGTGAAATGACTGAAATGACTCTGCAAATTCTCTTGAAGTAACAAAAGTGTAAGCCTCATCTCTTTTCATCCAGTATTGCTCTTGATCTTTTTTTGATGTCACCTATGATAATCAAGTGTGATTTGAAATTTGCAGTCTTAAGAAAAGAAAAGGTAAAGTTAACGGTTTAAAAAATAAGATTACTTCTTGTAAAAAGTCTGCAACGCCTTTCCTCTCGGGACATTTGAATCCCATGAACTCGAAAAACTGTAAAACATTCTCTCGGGGACCTTGGTAAACAATTTGGCCATCCGAAAGAAGAATGATGTCATCAAATAAGTCATAAGTCTCTGGTGCAGGTTGGAGAAGTGATATAACAGAAGTGCCCTGAAGAATATGTATTGATTGCCTAATCGAATTCACTATTTGAAAAGTCGTTGAACTGTCCAATCCAGTTGATATTTCATCCATGAACAATGCCCTTGCTGGTCCAACCATCATTTCCCCTGCATACCAAATCATTTTAACCGAACTTACTTTATATAGTCTCTAACACTAGTAATCAAGTATGTATAACTCGAACGTACCAGTTGTGACTCGCTTTTTTTGGCCTCCAGAAATACCTCTAAACATTTCATCACCTACTATGGTATCAGCACAGACTTCAAGGCCTAATATCTTCACAAATAAACATTTTAATCAGCATTTTAGTTTGATATCTTTCATGAGCTTATTTGATATCAAGCATTAGTAAAATTTGGTACCTTGATAACATACTCAGTGATAACACTAGCCTCTTGCCCTTCTAGTGATGCTGCCTATAGAATTAAGCAAAAAGTTTCAATCTTTTCTTAAGTGCAGTTGCAAAATAATGATAGAAGTGCCTTTCTAATCCTTTTTTTTTTTTTTTTTTTTTTAATTTCACCTTCATGAAGATGTCAAGGTCAGGATCGGGCTTAATGTTTGCAGCTTTTTCTCTCCTTGACAATTCTGCCAACATTTCTGCAAATTTCCCACAATCATACAAGATCAAGGTTGGTCAAATTTGTAACATTTTTGCATATACAAATATATATTTTTGTGTTTAATATAATCTGTAATTGTATTACTGACCATAACTTGCTCCAACCCCTTGGCATCTGGCAGAGAAAGCTAATGTTTCTCTGACCGTCATTTCTCCAATATGAAGGTCATGTTGACTTATATAAGCAGATGATCTTTGTGGCACAAACTCTCTCATCTCATGCCCATTGTACGTTACTCTACCAGATACCTGTAGTTGTTCGTTTACATACATATAATCGATTCTTGCAAAGTTAGTATTTTGTGATTTTCGCTAACACGGTAGTCAGTTTACAATAAAAAGGCCAACTAGGAGAGTTCAATCTACAAATTGAATCAGATGATGTTCTCTTACTTTTAAATCTGACCCGAGTTTTCCAGCCAAAGCTAAAAGCAGTGTAGTTTTTCCTGAGCTTGGTGGGCCCAGTAGCAATGTCATTCTGCATAAACCATACATATTACAGTTATTTTCAAATTTTATAAAAAATAATAATTCAGAGCTTATTATGGTAAATTCTTACCTCCCAGGTTTAATAATACCACTGACATCATGAAGAATTGGTAACGGAATCTTTCTACTTGGAAGAAGATGCAGAAAATTTAAGGATCCCTGGATATGTAATGAGATAAATATTAGCAGTGAAGTTTGAATAGAGGTGAAATATTATTATTTTGGCAGAAATTTGGGGGTCAAACTGAAATTATATATAATAACCTGTATGATGTTAACCAAAAAGTTGAAAATTGTAGGCAGTGCCCTGCCTCCAACATATGCTTCAGCATCTATGTTCAGATGCTCAAAACGGACCTCTATAGTTGGAAGTTCAAGCCCGACACTGTTTTTATCCAAATATAAGAAGAAAGAAAAACTAGAAGTGAAAAAAGAAGAGACGAATCATGATGACATTGGAGATTACCGGTCAATGCGATTTTTGAGTTTTAACAAGAATTTCTCATTATCTTCTTCTGCAATTTTGACAAGTCTTTCTAAAAGATTGCGTTTTTCAACCAAATCAAGATTCTTGATATCAATCTCTCTTGGTTGGCCTTTTTCTTCGGTTAATATCCCTCTTTCTAATCGAAGTTGTGTCGGTAATTTCTCAATTGCAGCCCATTTCAATGCTTCTTCATCATCTTCTTCCACTGAAGATCTTGAAAAAATATCTCTATCACTACTTCTCCATATATTAGAACTACTTATACGTGCGCTACTAACTCTAAACACATCTCCACCCTCCATGATCACCACAATTTTCAAAGTATGAATGCTATAAGAATGTGTATTTATAGCATCTTAGTTTGCAAAAAACCATACAGCATTGTTTTGTTATTATAATGATATTAATGATGTCAGGAATGATATCATACCATGTTATTATACCAATGTGAAGGTCTATCTGAAGTAGGTAAAGTTTGGATTACTTGGTCTTAAATTAAATCATCAGTACTTTCATTCCATTTACAGCCTCTTGAAATCTTGAAATCTTGAATCAGTAAAATTTACTTTCTTTTATTTTGTTTATTCCTTCTTTGACAGGTTAGAACCAACTGTATGTACGGATTCGGGCTTCAAAGAAGGTACTTTATAAACTCATTCCAATGATTAATTAAAATCTTTACATGTGAATAAGATATCAAATTGGAAGATGCATATATGGTTCCATGAAGCATCATTTTGAAGTTTAGTATACTAGTTATGTGTATATTTAAAATTCAGTAACTTTTTTATAGTATGTTTACAACATTATGATATTTAGTGATTCTTGCTGAAAATCTGTAACATCGTTTTGAGTGTGCACGTATGAAACTTTAATTACATAGAGGTTGTGTATTTCTTAAGGTATGTGGTACTAATTAATTGTTTCCGTTTCTCCTATTTTGAAGCGTACCTTCGTACAATACTAACTAGGTGGTAATTCTTGTACCACAAAAATTGATTCATACATCATTATTATATACAGTTTTACCCAATATTTTTGTCTTGTTATCATTGAAGGGCAATTATGTGAACTCGTCGTATTTTAGTAGTGTATGAATCAATTTTTGTGATGTAAGAATCACTACCAATACCAGTTACATCTATCTGTGTCGTTTCAATTTCATTATCTTTTTGTAAAATATAAAAGCATCTATTAAACTATGGTAGCAATCTTATATTGATTACTGTACCATGTTATTGGTCGGCAATAGCTGGTTTATTTTATAAATATAATCATAATTATTGTTTAAAAATTAGTTTAAATGATTGTCCATTTGATTTATATTTAGTCACAAACCAAGCTAAACAATTAAGGGAGTCAACTACCCTTGAAAAATAACACTATCCTTTGAATAAAATAAAACTAATTAAGAGGAAAGATTCCATGTATATTTGATCAAGGGAATATCATAATGCTGGTTTCTGTTGGTCATCTTTCATCCATAAGCACTCATCTATCAACTAAACTGAGGTAAGCATCTAACAATCTAAAAGATAAAATTGTCACTTTACAAGAAAAATGTTGCATAAATTATTATTCTTTTAAACCGTGTGATTTTTGTCTGTAATTACAAGACTGAAGGAGTAGTAACCATCTACGTGTTTTGTACATTGGATCGAATCTTATTATATACTATCATATCATATGTTATACATGTAAACTTATAACATAAACTATAATCACTACATAAGTTATCATATGCAAGACTCTAATCCTTACATGCTACAAGTGTATCATGTAAAAATGAGTTAAAATTAAGTATTGTTTGTATAACGTCTGCTTATATTCTATTTCTAGATGATTTAGTCGCGTATCATTTAAGAATTTCATTTTGGGTTTATGTTGCAGTTTTTTTTCTGCAATTGATTCTTACATGCTTCTTCTCTTGAAGATTATATGTAATATATAAATATTTAATATATGTATATGTCATGTGTAGTATCATAATATGTGGGATATGCTTTGAACGATATCCATGTTATTTAATAGAAGCAATTACATATCACATAAGTTTGAGCTAGCTGTGAGATACAGACAACACATGTATCATGGAATATAATAATAAAATGTTAGTGTTAATGTACCTTTGACAATTTTCTTATTTTACCCAGATTTTTCTGTTTTGAGATCTTGAGTTAAGGATGAAAATAATGTATTTTTAATGTTTATTTTTGGTGGGTCTTGAAGGAAGATAAACTTTGTGTTTTGTGCATTTCGTGAGGTTGCATGAGTCTCAATTTCTCTACTTTTATTTGTTCACGACACTTTTTTTATGGCTGTATCTGAGAATGTACACTCTCTCTCATTCTATGTGGTTTGTGTTTTTGTTTACACAAGTAAAAGAATTCCTTAAGCTTGAAGAATGGTATCAAAAACTCAAATTTACTTAACTACGTAAATGTACAAGTGGCTATTGCGTAAAGTACAAAGCTTTGATACTTAGATTAAGGGGGTGTTTCATGAGGCTAGCTTTTTTTTTGTTGTTGTTGTTGTTGTCTTGTGATTTACCAAATCTATAGTAGTGTACAACTTCTAGTGCATAAGATACAAGTCCTCATAGAACCATGCAAAGGGTGGATATGCGTGCACTATTATACTATTGAAAATGGATGAATGCTTGGTAATTGGTAATATTCTGAAATATAATATGCGCATCAAATTTCTGTGTATATATATACACGTCCAGTAACTTATTCATTCGATAGCGAGTATTATTGATAAAGTGATAATTGTATAAATTTTTACGTCATTAACATGTCAACCAAAACGGATGTCAAGTTATTAATTACAAGTAATAATATGTCAGATACATACAATAGTTATTACTGAAAGTTCGGTATACACAATATACAAAATAAATTAGGTATATACAATAGATTTGCTTTATAGTTTATTGCAATCATAAATACTAATTCCGAGGCCTATAATCGAATCAAACGAATGGAGCTTGTTTGTGTTCGTTCATTAAAGTTTAATGAAAGAACAATAACGGATAAACGAACAAATTCTCTTATTTATGTTCGTTCACTAAGAAAATATGTTTGTTCACGAACATAAACGAACACAATCGAACAAATATATAAATTAATGCATTTGTTCGTTATTATGTTGAAGCACTGCAATGCATATTTAACATTACAAAATGACCAAAATGTGATATTGAATAGTGACGTAGAAACAAGTTTTTAAAGACATGAAAATATATGAAGGTGTTACACTATTATATTTAAATTTATATTAGATAAGAAAAAGATATACGAATATACATAAATTTTTAATTAAACTATTGGTAAACATACATAAACAATATAAGGTAAATGACCATAATAGAACATGTTATCAAACCTTCACGAACGTAAGATGATGAATGAGACAAATGTTCATGTTCGTTTGTATAACTAAAAGAACATAGATTTTTTATTCATATTCGTTTATATAATAAACACACGAATATGAATGAACTTTCAACCAGACGGTGCACAAATTGTCCACTAAATATTTTATAAAATAATATTAAAGTAACATACTCACATTTAAAAGGTTATCTTAAGATGTTACATTAAAATTTGAAATTAAATATTTTTTAATTAAACTAAAATGCATTATTCAGCAATACTGCTAAGATTTCAACTCAGTTAAATATTTTTATTTAGTTAAAAACATTAATTCTTACTTTATATTTTTCTATGTAAAAGCATATTAATTTCTTGTAACGAATATAATAGTAGATATCATATTTAGTAGTTTTAGAACTACAAATAACATGTATAAACAGTTTATCATTTAAATACATTTTATATATAATATATATCATTATTTGATAGTGTAAAGTACTATTATAATCAAGATTCTAGATGCTCTAATAGACGGAGTCAGCCCTACCCTTTTGATCAAACTTCTAGCGAAGTAGATATCTTGTGCTCGCGACACTTATATTTAAAACATAAAACTAAATATATAAGTGCAACTTTTAAACTTTATTAAATTGACTAATCTTTATTCATGGTACCTGGCCATCATTTTCCTTTAAATCAGTTAGTGATGGCGAACATTAATAAAAAAATAAGTTAGTAATGGATCAGTCATTCTTTGGCATTTAGTTCACAAGGGATCATATATCTATGCAAAAGGAATTAGAAGTTTCTTAACCCCATGAGGACAAAACATTGTCACTAAATGAAAAGTCAAGGAATCAAATAAGGTGACATAGTTTAGGTTAAGTTGTATTAAGTATGTGTAAATAATATTATATTGCCCCCATGTAATTTAAAACTTTTAATATAAATATTTTATATATTATATATAATATTAGTCCCATACTTATATTTTGAAACTAGACTAGTTATTTTGTTCAATTTCAGTATGATGAATAACTTGAAAAATCAATTTGAGATATGGAGCTTGTGAGAAGAATCATTATGAAACAATTGTTAATATGTTAGCAACTATGTATGATTTGTGTTAGTAAATGAATTGAACAAGCTTTACAAAAGCTAATATCTTTGACATTATTATTCCACTTATGGGTATATGATTAGTATGTTTGTTTAATGCAAATGGTTAAAAAGTATAGGACCAAATAAAAATAAAAACTTTATCTTTAAAAAAGATGAGCCAATACCAAGCCTTTTTGATGTATATTTATTTATATGTATTTTGTTTCTATTACCATTATTCCTTTTAAAATTGCCAGATGTTGAGTTTCTGGAAATCTCTTTAGAAAAATTGTTTCAAGAAATTATTAAGCCCAAAAGATTCGATTTGTTGGGTGAAGAAGCTACGAAATTTTTTGCTTGCTCAATGCCACCTTGTATCTTCTTGTCTTCACTACAAAAGATTGCAATTAGTAAAACAATACAATTAAAAGCTTAAAATGGTGAAATAAACGTCTTATTTTTAAACAAATCACAGCGTAATACGTAGGCACGGAACTAAAATTTGAAGTTAACGAGGATTTTCTTTATTCGCGCGTTGCGACGGAAAAAAGTCATAAGTTTGCTATTTCAATTGAAGTCGTATCTGATTTCATTATAATGTTTTCTCGCATATTGCACCATGTTTTAATATTTTGTTAAGTTATACCCATCATTAATGGTAAAAAATAATTATTTAAAAATAAAAATTAGATCAAGCAAATTAAAATTTGATCATATGAATCTTACAAACTAACTTCTCTAAAGTTAAAATCCAAATGGAGTAGATAACAGTAAAGAATAATAAGTAACTATAATAAGTATATAATAAATACTTAATACTCCATCATAAGTAAAATAGCAAGAAAGAGGAAGCGGAAAGGAAAACAAACAAAGAAGAAGAAAATAGCAAGAAAGAGGAAAACGAAAAAAGAAGGAAAGTTAGTTCCTGAAGACTTGAATCAGTATATGAGAACGTAACGTTTACCACCTAGCTAGCAATGCATTTGTTAATATTAATGATATACCGTTTATATATACTATTTTTTGCACCTATTAAGACGAATGAATAGTGTCCATAACTGTTTGAAATCTGATGATAAGGAAGAATAGGGCTTGTACTCTAAGAATATACTATATTATATCGAATCGTAATTGCTAAAATTCTAGCAACAAATGTATTTGTATTATTGGATGGAACATTTGATCGATGACAACAATGTTGTTATAGTTATGAATTCTAACTTAAAATAGTGTTCTCCATTTTAGTTATGAAGAACAAATTAGGACTGAAAATAAAGACAGCAAGTATTAGAGTGTATAAGAGACGATAGTAGACTAGAGAATAAAATTATAAAAATATTATTGTTATTACACAAATAAATTAATTCGACAATTTTATATGAAAACCAACGGCTCTGAAGCCCTTTTCTTGATGGGCTGAGGGCCAACCTGAAGTATATAAAAGAGAGAAAGTCCAGATTGACAAACGAATTATAATACCTAATTTTAATATCCTTTCACAATCTGGGATTTAAACAAGTTATATCATGTTTAATTATCGTGTTATCCCTTAATGCTTTTATAAAAATATAAGCTACATTATTCTTATATTCAATTTTATGTATTTTAATTACACATAAATTCACTTTCTCTCTAACGATATGAATATCAATATTAATGTGCTTTTATACATTTATGAAAAACCGAATTAATCGCAATTAATATAACATATTTGCTATCACAAAATTTTTTAACAGGAAACACCCCAGTTATTTTAAAGTCATTAAGAAGTCTGTCAATCCAAATAAGTTCACAAGTAACATTTGCTAAAGCACGATATTCTGCTTCGACAAACGATCTAGATACCGTATTTTATTTTTTACTTTTTCACGAAACTAACGAATTTCCAACAAACACACCAAACCCGGTTATAGAACGTCTAGCCAATTTACAGCTTCCCCAATTATAGTCAACCAAAAGCTTTAATAGAAAAACTAGTAGTTTTAGTTACATGGATACCTTTTCCGGGATTCCCTTTCAAATATCGCAACACTCTACGAGCCAAAGTTAAATGAGACTTTTTTGTGGCATGCATAAGCCGGCTAAAAACAAGACTCATTAGACTGCTTAAATCCACTATATTTAATCGATATTACAAAAAAGAACGTTTCTCTAAGTACTTTTGAATATCTTCACACTATTTTTAATGGTAGATTACAATAATGAAGTCACCCTTAACATTATTATATCATTTTCACACATTTGGACATAAGGAGACTAACAACACGTACATTCTTTTCTCTTTCAACATCCTCATATAAATCTCTATAAATAACTCATATTGGTATAAGTAAAGACAACTTGTTATCTAACTTAACTTGATTTATAATATATGTAATTCAGTTATCCGTAACTTGAATTTCAGAACACATCTCTTTTTTTAGGATTCTAAACAACCATCTGTAAAATAAAACTAAAAAACAGTTACTAATACAACTCATTAACATTAACGTCATCTAAATATTTAACAATTGCATAAATAAGTCAAAATTCCTTTAAAAAGTATTATCCTGTTCTACATGATATAAAGTATAGAAACGGGCTGGTATAATATAAGGTTCGATGTTGGAAATTGGTAGGGACAACTCACCAAAGTGAAATTTGGAGAAACCCAAAATTTTAACAGTACTTTTACCGTTTCCTGAGCGGTATAGACCATGTCTCTAGTGAAATCTAAGTCAATACCTTGCAACGAGATGAGGTTGACTCTAGTGGAAAGACGTTTATTTGCAATGCGCCAAGTTAAGAAATTCACTTGTATCGTAAGTAACACATTCCATTTTGTTTCTTTGAAATAATGGTACCGTGACCACTAACAGTCAAAGTTATGTAAATAGACCCTAGAAAGATATACTCTCTCCGTTTCAAATTAAGTGTCTTGTATCAGATTTCACGGAGTTTACGAAATTGCTTTGTCTGTTAGTGAAGATGACTCTTTTACCCTTACTTTTTGCACAGACTCACATGTATCAGTTTTGAGAAATGATAAAATGGTAAACTTAATTTACTACTTTTGAAGGTGGACATTTATTTTGGGACAAACAAAAAAGAAAAGCAAGACACTTAATTTGGAACGGAGAAAGTACTAATCTTAGATAAAAATATGTTCCGACTTGACATAAATTTTTCTACAATGTTGAAGAAAAATATAAATAAGTGTTAGGAGTGGTGATGACCCCAAATTTTGACATGAAAAGTGGCTTGGTGTGGCACCTTTATCATAAATATACATAAAATCTGTAAAATATTTTACATATTTTGTCCTTCACTACATAGTTTGGTGGGGTTTATTATTGGAAGTGTATTATATTTTGTATTTTGTTATTGTGTGAATGAATTTTAAAAAGTTCTATTATATGTATAAAATCTGTAAAATAAGATTATAAGTACAAGATGAATTGCTAAGTATGTAACCCGTTTTTCTTTTATTTTTCAACTAATTTATATTCCACATAACCCACCATGTCATGTGTCAACTCACCATGCCATGTGTCAAGTCAGCCTCAACTCACCGTAGTCATGTGGCAACTCAGTGCCAACTTCCCATAGCCGATACCACCTATATTTCAAATCAATTCGTACATACAATAGACGAATTAACATGTTTTAATATATACAATAGAACTTTTCAAGGTATATCTCATATAATAGTAAAAGAGATCAAGTATAATACATTTTGAAACAATAAACTTTAATTTAATGTCTGAAGACAAAAAATACTCATGGCATTTTATTCTAAATGGCAACAAATGTTTTACGGTTAGTAGCATAAGAGAACACATTGATGAAAAAACTCAAAGCATTTACACGAATATACTTAAGCAGAATGTGTAGTTTTGGAAAAGGTAAACAATTCAACTTGGCGCATTCCAAAACGCCTTTCCACTTAGATTCCAATAGATGCTTGGTTTGTGATAAGCTCAAGAAACAGAAAATCTTCTTCTTCTTTTTTTAAGGATTGTGTTGCTATATAGTTAGATTATGGGATTCGGTTGCAAGATGGTGGAGTTAAATAAACTAATTCTCAAAATCAACTCATTCTTGTGTTCACAGAATTTTGGGAGTAGTCCTTGAAACAGGTTTATGGACTTCACTGAAACACTGCATATAGTCATCTTTAACATCAAGAAACCAAGAACCAACATCTTGGGTGACGAACTAAAGCTTTTCTCGTTCTTTTGGATCAACAATAGAAGTTCAGAATTTAGACTCAGTTGGATCAAGTGGAATTATAATCCAAAAAGGCTGCGCCACTAAGTTTGTAATCGTTTCTTCTTGCCTCTAGTGACTTACTAGAGGTCTTTTTTAATAAAATCAATGCCGGTCAAATACAAAGTCATCATAGATTTGGTTATTTAGATTTAAATATCAAGTGATGATCTTGCAGTCATATGTGAACATTTTGATGGAAAACATCTTGGAAAATGACCATAATCTAACAAGAATCAAGAGTTACCATTATATTAAAGGTTTAATATTTTAAAAACTTTGAGAAGTTGCATTTTATATATGTATCACTAAAATATATATGCATTATGTGATATTCGCGAAATCGACATTATGATAATTATATTTTCAAATAAGTACAATATCCAGTTCAAGGTGACATGTTGAGTGTTTTAAGCTTCAATTTCATTAAATCAACCAATCGTTCAAAAAGTAAAAGTTAAATACAAGTAAAAGTTAGGCCACCGTCAATAAACAAGTGGGTGGTTTTTAGATATCGGTACATGTTCTATTTATTTTTTAGAGTTTATTGTTTCGTTATACGTTAAACTTAATTGTATGAATTTAACTTTAAAATTTCTATTGTACGCGGTAAACTTTCAAAACCTCTCTGTTGTATGTAATATTTCTTTTTTAGCCATTCCAAATAAGAAAAGTTTCCTTTTCTGTCCGTACCAAAAAAGACAAGTTAACAAACAATAGAGAGATTTTGAAAGTTTACATTATACAATAAAAGTTTTTAAAGTTAGGCTCATACAATATAAAAAAGTTAAAATTTAACACATTACGAAACAATTATTCTTACTTTTTATAAGGATTAGTGGCTTCGGTATGTGTATTTTTATTTGCTTTTGATATCTCTCTCTATTAGGCATTTTCCACAAGATTTATTTATTTATATTTTTTATTTTCTGATTCAACATTTGATAATTTGTGTTTTGTGAGCTGCAAGAACATACGTTTTAAAACTAGCTTTTTAATAATTAAAAGCTGCATAATAATCTTGATAAACAGATACATGTTTTTAAAAGTTTATCCGCTTGACAATTTATGCATATTTGTGAACCCCCTCTAGCCCTCTCATAATTTAGTAGTTAAGAACGGGTGTCGCAATTTCGGAAGCTTTTGATGGGCAATTGTTACATATTTTATTTTCATTGCTATGAGAACGGATTTATATACAAAACCAAGATAGTTTGTTTTGTAAGGATTTATGATAAGTGATGCCACTATTTGGTGGGTGGTTTTAGTGTATGTGGCCTCTCAAGTATTAGTTTTGCTTTGTTTCAAAGGTTTGACTCATAAGGACCACTTTAAAATTTTCCAACTTATATTTTAAGACGAAATTACATTGATCATATGTTGAAGATACATGTTTGTTAGGTGCATTTGTTTTAAGAAATTTCTCATGTAATCTCAACTACTCATTATCTTTATTTAACTCTTGTAAAAGTATCCAATTTCTGAGTACTTTGATCTCATTATCATTTTACATTACCTTTCATTTGAAACAATTCCTTTTAATAAATACTGACTTACATTTTCATTTTTATTTCACTAGTTTATTCGAATTTTCGTTGCATATTTAAGGAAAATGACTTCTAAAACACACCATGTCTTTATATTTTAGGCCTCGTTAAATATTTTTACTCAATGGTGCTAAAATCTCAGGTACAACCCTGGGTTCTGATTACTTGAAAATCGCATCGCACACATATACACATGTATAACACAACTGAAACAGCATGCACATCAAATTGTTATTCTCCTCAAATAAGACATTTTTCTAACAATGCATATCATATCCAGCATACAAATATGCTTCTAGCATTTGAATTGGTGAACTTGCCGTACCTAGTTCTCATAAATCATGCACTCCTGTCAAATGAAAATTTTGGAGTTTTTTCCAACCATGTCGTCAATACGAGGTAAACACTTGTATGTGTTCTACCATTATATAGGTTGCATTCAGACTGCCATTTATTTATTTTTTAACCGTAAGCACATTTTTTAGCCTTATATCAAATTCTGCCCATTTATGAACAGCTAACAACAAATCTATGCACAAGAAATCTACCACTTAGTCACAACCGTATTCTGCCAACTTGCCCAGTGTTCACTCATAATACAGTTGTACGAAAGGAATTCTAACATCTGGTGACAACTTCATTCTTCCAATTTACCCAACATTTAGTCACAATCATATACAAGGCATACATAGCTAGCATACAATAATCCATGAAGCTATTGAGATATAAGTTTACTAGCGTCGAGTAGAAAAGAGAAGAAGGCAATATCTCATAATTTTTTCATCAATTCAAGGCATAAGAAAGTTTTTAGAAGCCTTGACAACCATGGCATGAACATCAATTCACATCAAATCCAAGTAAGTTCTTCAATTTCAATTACAACAGTGTTTGTTCTTTATCAACATTTTGCAAAACTAAATCACTTACCAACACTTAACAGCAGGTGATTTCACTATGGAAAGCTGAGACTGCCTGAGCGGAAGATTTACTCAATCTGCTTACACTGCATAAGGACTACTTTTAGGTTATGTTATGCATATTTAGGAAGACGATTTCTTGTAAAAGAACAAGGTATCAGATATTACCGCTAGTCAAATGCATAAGGATCGTCTGCATATGGGTTCAATGATCCTTCAGTGAACAGATCACCAATATTAGGAGGATTTTGTTGACTCCCTCCCTTCATTCGCTGTTCATAATTTTTTCAATAATTATGTTAAAATTCATACAGAACAGTAGAAGTTCCAGCACACAGACTTAAAGTTACCGTGATAGCATCTCTAGGGGTAGTGGCTTTTGGTGTTCGCCTCTTGTTCTTTTTTGGATCCTTCCAGACGAGACAATACAAAATGTCAATACAGATACAGAATAAGCACATATCTGACAGACAAGAACACCATACCTGAAACATGATTGTACTTTTTGTTTTACGGCGCTTTGTGATTGTTCCATTGGATGTTTCAACTTCGTATTCATGGTGAGTTACCTACCATGATAGCAGCTTTTGTAACTCAGTTAAGCCCTTGAGTTTTAGTTTGGTAAATGCAAAATAATTGAACTACACATACAACTTAAGATTGCTAATCATTTAAATAACAACCAAACCATCAGCATATTAGGCCAGATCGATTTATCGTTTCTTACTTCATCTTTTCTACCCTTTCAATAAACTGCAGAACAGTAGTGGGGAGCATTCTATACTGTAGTAAGCAAGTTTAATCATTAATTATTAATTATAAGTATATATAGGTGTATATATATACACATATATATATATATATATTTCTATGTATGTATATGCATATGTATAAGTACAGGTACATGTATATGGGAGGTAGATGTGAATACTCCACCTTTTTACTATGCTTGGGTATGCTAATTACACTTCCTGGTTTAGTTTTCTCTGCTTTCTTCACCATCTTTGATACTGGTGGTTGTGTAGCATTCATGTAAGGCAAATCCTACATGGGACATAAACAGAGTATAGATCATACAAGGATCATTCACGTTTTTTTTTCTTTTGGGGTGTAATGTTAGATATGCATGCCTTTCTTGAGGTCACTTCTTGGTCTTCTTGAGGCTGATCACTCATTACTTTCAATTGCAACTGCAACAAAGCCTTCTGCCTCTCCTCCTGTAATAATATACCATCTCTCTGGGGAGTACAAGAAGTGAATCTATCCCTTGAAAATTATGAATTTGAACTATGCATACCTTGTCCTTCTGTAAATTTAGCTCCTCTTCAAGATGCCTACACTCCTCATCATGTTGAGACCTCAATTCCCTTAACTCAGCCTCATGTTGATTCTTGAGTAACATGGTTTTCTGGATACATGGTGAAAATTAGCAATTTAAAAGTGTGTATATGCATTTATTATGAATCAGACCTCAGCGATGGATTAAAATGTACCTCTTTAAGTTGATTCTCAGCCTGGAGTTGAAGTTTTCTTAACTCTTCACAATGATTAGATCTTAGATCTGCTTCTTTCTTATCATTCTCCTGCCGTATTCTATTAACCTGCAAAATGAGCACAACAAGGATTTATATCTGTGTGCTTTAAATCAATATACTAAAGATACTTTTTCTTAATTAAGAGGCATCCTATTTCGCATACTTATACATACCAAAGCAGTGTGTTCTCCCTCTATCTTCATCAGTTTCTGTTTTGATTCCTCTATGCATTCTGATAGCTTTCTGTCACATTTCTTTTCCATATCTGCAATTTCCTTTTCAGCCTGAGAACAAAAAATTTAAATATGATTAAAAGATCCAACAAGTCAGGGAGCAAAAGATGATAAATGTCCAACCTTTTCTTTCTCAAGATTAACGCATTCCTGCTTTTCCGCTTCATACTTCCTTCGAATATCATTGATAGCCTAATAATATAATTCAGTGTCAGTTTGTCTCATCATCTGAAAGGTTGATAATGACACATGACAGTGGACCTTACCTGATCATTCCTCTGAGAAATTTCCTTCAAATGTCTCGACAGTTCTAGCTGTTTACTTTTTAACATCTGATCGTATTGTGTCTTAGCTTCCGTGACATTACCTTCAGCTTCAACGAGCAACTTCTGAGCCTATAGATCATTTAAATTCACACGAATTTCATATATATCACGATAACATACAAGATAACAGCTTTAGATATGAATAGCAGGGGAAAAACCTCTGAATTCTGATCTTCCAGCTGTTTCTCTCTTCCCTTAATTTCCAAAACAACCTGTTCCTTCTCCTGTACTAAGCTATGAAGCTCATTGACTTGTTTCTCCAGTGAATTAACATGTTGTTCGTGCTTCATAACTTCATCTCTCAGAGTATCTATTTCTTCTTTCTTAATATGTATCTCTGATTGAAGATTTTTTATCGTCTCCTTATTATCACTTTCAGACTCTGAATACTTCAACTGAAAGTCTTGCTGCATGTTTAACAATAAAATACTGATCAACCATATAATATTAGCATGGTGATCAAATTTCTAATAGTCATACAAGTGTGCACCATTTGTATCTCTGATATTCGGGAAGCTTCAGAGATAGAACGGATCTTATCCTCCAACGTGGTAATAAGGTTATCCAATTCAGCTTTCTTTGAAATAAGCGCTTCTGCTTCAGACTCTAACTTCTGAACCTTCTCTTCTGCTAGGTGACATTCTTCTGCATGCTGGGCCATTGTGAACTTTAAATCATTCTGGAGCTCACTGATCTTATTCTTCAGCTCTTGATTGACCAACTGTAACGCATCTTTTTCGGATGTGGTATTCAAAAGTTGACTATGAAGCAAATCATAACTCCGTTGCGCCTTTTGTAACACCTGCTTTTTTTCTTCTTGTACCAACTCAAAGCAAGAAGTAAAGAAAGCATCAACTTGAAGAACCTTCTCCCAAAAGGCTAGACTCTGTTTATCCAAATCTGCCAGCTTAACTGCCATCATGTTAACAAAATTTGCTAGGTTCCCATTCTCCTGCATTGCTTTGTCTAAATGCTCAGTAAACTTCTTGTTACTGTCCATTAGATGAGTATTCTCTTTCTCCTTTCTTCCACACAAGTCATGCATGTTTTTTAGCCTATCTTCCTTTGTTATTAGCTCAAGTTCTAATTCACTCAACCTAGAATTTAGGCTCTCTATGGTTGATTCGTTGGATGCTACAGTCCCCTCCAAGGTCTTGGTTAGCCTATCTGCAAAATATAAAATAAAATGACATGCAAACAATGTGAAATCCTTACTTATGTCTCACACCAACAGATGGGCAACAAATGTAGAATATATCAATACCTTTTTCATTGATGAGCGTCAAAACTTTGCAATGTTCATCGCTAAGTTGTTTCTCTAAGTTCTCCTTATCAACGCCAAGTTCATTCAACTCTCTGTCACCTGCAAGCAGAATTCCACACATTCAAAAAATCTAACCAAATTCTGAAAATTTCAGCCCTAATATGATTCCCAATATAGAAGACCATATAATAGGAAGATTTAACTTACGATTTCTAATAGTTTCTTCAGACGATTCCAGCCTAAGAGACAGAGACTTCATCTGACTATTCAGATTGTCAAGAGCTACTGAAGTATCAGACAACTTATTTGAAAAGAAGACTTTGTCTTTCTCAGCTGTAGAAGCAGAACAATGATAATTACGCCCATAATTAACTCATAATGTAGGAACCAAGGATCCAATATAAACCTCTTACCATTCTGAACCTGGTCTGCTAAAGTTTGTAAGGTTTCAGTAAGTTGATCACATATGGTCTTTGTAGAACAAAACTTTAACTCTAGTCCTCTCCAAAGTTTCTCATCTTCTCTATGCTTCACTTTAAGCTGAGCATTTTCATTGTAAGCATTCTGCAACTTTTCTTCCAATGCATGAATAGTGTCTGACAATTTCTTTATCTTAGAATTCTGCATCCATTGCAATTTTTTAGCAAAGCAAGTTTCACCACCCAATTCACCACAATAAACACACCATAACAAGCACATACACATGTACCCAAGCCTTTATGTACAAACAGTTTATGCATAGTTATAATAAGGCTACCATGCCTCTAAACAATAATGTTTCAGTATCTATATGTATGCATGACATAACACACAGACATATATTGAAACTATTACACTTCAGTATATTACTACAGCCTTGAACATTCCAAATATAATCGATGATCCTTAAATCCAATTGAATTTTAATTATTTGACACATGGAGTGATATATAAGCGCATAACCACATATACACAGTGAAATAACATGATATTATAAGTAGTATACATTTACTAAAGTACCTACTTCAATCAATACACACAAATAACCATCGATACATCAAATGTTGTACATACATCTAGAATACAACATTACAGGCACAGAATTAGACGTTTATACATCCAATTTGTTGAATAAGACAGATATACACATATAGATATATAGAAAGCTGTTAATCATACCGCTAGGTCAAGATCTGTTTTCGCAGAAGCTTGCTCTTTAGCTAATTTCTCTATACGAAAGAAAATGATTCACTATATGGAAAATATATAACTTTAGAAACATAACATCAATAAGCTCAGAATAGCCGTTGAAATACCTGCAGCAAGCTTCAAATTAGCAAAACTTCCTGACGAATTAGAATTTGAATAGGAAGGTTGCCGTGAAGAGATCTGAAACGCTTTTGCAGCACCAGAAGTGGACGATCCTAACGATGATTTGAACTGATCTAAGCTCTTCATGCCTGATAAACCTACTAGCTTGCTCATTTTTGGATTCAAATTACACGATTTCACAGTAATGTCTAGGTTTTCCGATGATCGAGAGCTCCGGCCACCGGAGATTTGCGAATCAGTAACTAAAAAGCTCTATGAATGAAATGTATGAAGAATCGGTAAAGGAATCGCACGAAACCCTAGATATTGTGTTCGCGATTAATTTGTGTGTAAAATGAAATGAGCGCCAAATGATTTAATTCGTTTATCGTATTTATAGGTGCAAAAGGAAGGCGGTTATAGGGGTAACGGCTAAAGTTCTGGTGCGAGTGTGACGCACTACTGTTAAGGCTATTGGAAAGTTAAAAAAAATTAAACATTTTTTTTTAACTACGTGATTAAGATAAAAAATATATTATATTTATATATAAGTGATTAAGATAATAATAAAATAGAATAAAAACAGATTATGGATTTTTAAAATTGTGAAAGTCACTTTAGGTCGATCCAGTGAAAACGATAAGCTAGACCAGAAATGTCACCACACTATAACATTACCTTTATTTACTAATTTTTTCTAACATTAAAAGATGGAATATCTAACTTATAAATGTAATTATAATTCTAAGGTGTATGAAATTAATATTATCCTATTGAGAAGAACATCAAAAAATATTCATAAATATTAGGGGTGTGAACGAACTATAGTCATAGTATAAGGTCTAAACTTGCACTTTACCCAGAAATCACTAAAAAGGTTAGTTGTTAATATTTGATGATAATGATATTAGGTAATACTATACACTAGTGACTTGTTGATATAGTTTTACATTTGCGGTATTGAAATGTATAGCACAAGTATATCAATCTTTAGAGAATGCTTCAACAAAACTCATAAGTCATAATCCTTATATCGTGGATACATAGTTATCCGTTTGAAACGAAACAATAACAAAAAAGCATGTCTTATGGAGACGTCCTCTACATGAATATCGAGTATAAAGATTTATATGAACCGAAACATGGGAACAAATCTTTATTGGCTAAGATACATCAAGAAAAACAGAATCGGTACACATTTATTCCTTCTTCCGTTTCTAAAAATACTTCTCTAGATATGCACACACAAGGATTGATTTTGCATTCTTCAACTGCTAAAAGAAGCCAAGATTATACTTTTGAAGGCCAGGTAGCTTGAGCTGACATTATTATTCCCACAATCACACCAAACAACCCCAGTGCACTACCGAAGATTTCAATTACAAGAATTTTCACAAACAGTGACGAGTTTTGGGCATCAGATAGGGCACAGCTACTCCCAATAATCCCCACACATAACCTGTTACAGGAGACATTAGACCAACAACAAACAGAATATTTGTTGATGAAGCAGTGAGAATTATAACTGGGACCTACCCGCATACAAGATTTGCAAAACCAACAATGATTCCGGAGGCAAATATTGCATATCCTGCTCTAAGAGACTCAGGTTCATATATTTGTGAAGCTGGAACGCTCTCCAATTTTGTCTGTAAAATAATGGCCACGATAACACCATATATAGCAACGGCTTCACAGAAGATGACACTGAGATCACATACATGTTTAAGTTAGATCACAACCCTAAGGGGGATTCAATGATAAAAGTTGTGGATATTAGCACACCGATGGTATGATAACATTTGATAAATATAAATAAATAAATAAATAACGAACCATAACAAATGCATTGAGTAGTAAAAGTACATTTGATAACATATGATGACTAAGGAAATGGAACAGAAGACTATAAATACGTCAACTGTAATAAATCATTCAGCTTCATGAGTGTGTCTCAAGATCCCAGGAGGCTAACCTCTTTAATGTTTGTTCAGCATTTTATGATTCTTATTGGTTACCTTTTTTAGCCTAACACCAGATGTTCTAAGATAAAAGAGCTAGTACGACTATAATGTGAAATAAATAACTGCAACATTTCTCATAAATAAAGAATTGCACAGAGTCACCTCCATCAATAGCCATTGTACATATGGTCATTTGCTCCCTTCAACCAATTAGAATACGGATTCACAAATACGCAACCTCAGGATTACTAACTATGTGATAGTTAGCTTGCTGGCTCTACTTATTTATGTAGACCGATGCAGGTATACTAGTCACTCAAGTTTGAGTTTATCCATTCATATCTTCAACAGTGGTATCATTAAGCTATTTTGGAGTATAAGATTACTTTATTACTTAATATGGTATGATAACAGTTCACCATACCAAATTCTTTGGTTTTTACACTCTGATTGTGCAGGCAAGGTAAGACTTAGATACATGATTGGATGACTGAATATCACACATTAGGCCAGGGGTGCCAACAGAATGGTTATAGGCAATCGATAATCTACATGGACATAAAGGGAGTTTAGATGTGTCAAGTGTGGTAGTGATCATGTGGAATCAAATTTTGCAGTCAGAAAATCAGTGTACTAATATGAGCTGAAGGAGATAGGTTTGGATGTTATTCTAATGTTTAAAGTGGTAAAAATGAAATAGATAGTTGTTCGAATGTGTGGTAAATCCTGATTATCTAAGAAACTAATACATAAACTTGCCAGAAATAACGCTCTTACGAAGAAGAAAAAAGGGACACGTCTTGTGCAATGGGAGAACATGCCTCGGAGAAGGTTACAAGAAGAGATAAATAGTTAACTGTCTCAAACTCTTAGATAATCAATTATAATGCAGCTGGCATGAAACTATCTAAAACTGATGGTTTAATTAATCAAATAACCTAAAGCAGAATCTATTTATCAAAGTATTAAAAACTTATTATTGCAACTTCAACACACAATAATCATATAAGCAGTTTCAAAATGCACATTAGTAGACTTGCAATATAACCCTCTCTGCTGCATCTTATTTAGATGGTTCAGGGGTGATTACATGAAATCTTGTATCTTGAATTAGATGATGTTCTGTCACTATTTGATTGATTCCTCTGCTGTTGTTGGACTGAATCATAATGCATTAATCCATTTCTTATACTACCTAAACATCCATGTGCAGTATACTCGTTGTAAATCACTCGACCTTTAATTTTTGCCCTTCGAGAAAAAACCATCTACTTATGAGGGTGATAACACGATCGACTGGTGTGTGTGTATAATATAGTTTTCCACCTTATAATGTATATGGGATAACACTTATGACAATGTAATCCTGTAATATAATATGATGGTTTCTACGTTCACCCCCGCTGCCACACATTTGCAACACCGATTGAGCTGGTTTAAGACTAACCCAAATATCAAAGGGAGAAATGTTTTCAGATTGTCTTTCATAGCACACTAACTACTTGTAATAAGAAATTCCTACTTCTAGCTTTAGGAGTCAAAGGTAACATCTTTTGAGTCCTTGATTACAAAGTCTCCAAGTTTTGAACAAAAACTATCAAAATCGAATCAAATCAAATCACAATTAAATCAAATATATTAATACAGTTCATTTTTAATTTCACATAAACTATATCCTAAACTCCATACCACTGATTGTAATTATCCTTAAAATTCAGTTTAACACCTGTAAGAAGCAATAAAGCGTTTAAACAAAGCTGCTTCATATTTGTCACCTATCCATGATAGCTATATAAAAGGTCTATAACGAAGTCTTCTTCCAATATCTTATTACTTCTTCAATTACAAAAGTAAAATAACACCTATTGAACTACTTTCACGTGAAACTATAAAAGATAAGCGATTTTAAAGAGAAAAACAATCATCATGTGTTTTCCGATGACACAATAAAATAGAAAGTGTAAGGAGATGAGTCCCCCGAAGTTCCTACGAACTCCCATTTAGTGCCAATTCTTGAATTGAAGAATGATCAACTCGATCTTAACAGCATATGCCTTTCTTATTAACCTTTTCGTTAAAGTATTTGGAGATGACAAACAAACTCAAACGGTGTGAAAAGATATTTCCAAACTTTACAATCAACCTATTTTCAGAAACAAGATTGCATTCTAGTTCAAGGATTCGAAATACTGTCAAGCCTGCAACTTTCTTGCATAGGGTATATTAATATCATAATAAACACCAACTGATGATATAACTAATTAATTACTTTCTTAAGTAGATAACAAGCATCCTCATAAGATTTCATACAAATCCCATCATATCATAAAGGGCCATTAACATACACTGACAAAACTATCAAACTACAGCCATTAATCTAGACATCTCCTATATTATCCCATCTTGTTCATCTAACTGCCTCGATCCCTGAATACATCTGAACCTTACATTATTAAGCACTCTGAGATCTAATCTAAAAAACAAGGTAACTAATTTAGTCATAATTATCCAGCATTTAACACTTATACATGTCTCATTAGCAGCATTTTGACATGAAAGGAACCAATAATTGCTCAATAACTCAATAAATTCAATAACAGTTGCAAGATTACATCCTCACAGTGGAAGATCAGAGGGAAAACATAAAGCAATTTAACCAAAACGATAAAACTAGAGTAAATAAATATATAAAAACTCAAAACCCTAGGGCTTTAGTAATTAATTTAATTAAAACCAAAACATACCTAATAAGATTCTTGGATGTAATACGTGGAGCTTTAATTGCCGCACCGATCAAACTACTTCCTGTTATATAAATTCCCCTAAAAACCCACCAAAAATTAGGTTAAATCGATATGTTTAATAGGAAGTGAACAAAATTGAAAAATTACCAGGCGGCACCTAGGACCGAGACGCCGATAGCGACGGCGATACCGATGGCGGAGAAGGTGTACGGTGAGATCTTCACCAATGCTCTTGCCCATGATCCTGATGCTCCGATTACAATAGCGCCTGACATTTGATCTGTAGTTTTGTCCACGAGAGATAGATCAAATATGGAGAATTGAGTTATTAGATTAGATTAGATATGATCACGTTGATTGATGAAACAGAGCAGAACAACAACTTCTCTTGGAATCGGTTTTGTTTAATATGTTGGTGATTAGCGCTTTAGTTTGCAGTTTTACGTTAATGCGCAACTATTTTTAACATAGTATTTCTCTTTCTTTTTAAAAGGTTAATTACAAATTTGATCTATCAATTAAGTACACTTAATAAACTAATTTTTTGACAAAGTGTTTTAATAAAGTATTCAATTTTGATCAAACAAATTGAAAGACATTTTCAAATGTATCCGTTATTTACATAATCAAATATTGATTAATACTAAAGTCAAACACTAAACAATTGAAAAGAAAAAAAAAAAAAAAAAGGTTTGAAGTGGACAAGAGTCGATCAGACCATCTACACCAACCAAAATCTGACACGTGACACCCAAATCGAACTTTGATCAAGCTTTATCGATATTTATGAAATTAAAATAAAAAAATATTGATGATCGATATATATATATTGAACTTCGATCATCAATATTTTGTGAATTTCTTACTCCATTTTGAGAATTGTTTGTATACATGATTTCTATTTTTTGTTAGAGTAAATAATAAGTCTACATGTATATTTCGCATTTGGTCATACTCTCCTTTCTTGTTTAATTAATAAAATAATTCTATTGATGATTGACATATATATTGAACGTCGATCATCAATACCTTTTTATTTTTATTTCATAAATGTCGATCAAGTTTGATTGAAGTTCGATTCGAGTGCTACGTGTCAGATTTTGATTGATGCAGATGGTCTGATTGACCCTTGCCCACTTTAATCTTCTTCCTTTTTTCCTTTTAATTATTTAGTGTCTGACTTTAGGATTAGTTAATATTTGACTATATAAATAACAGATACATTTATAAATGTTTTGATGATCGAACATATCGAAGGTTTGTTCGATTAAAATTGAATTACTTTGTTAAAACACTCAGTCAAAATTTGTTAATTATACTTAATCAATGAATCAAATTTGTGTTTCACATCAAACATTTTATTTTCTAATAAAAATCTCCATTGAGCTTTACAAAATTTATTAAAGTTCCACGTCATCACTATTTTTGTATTTTACATCCTTTCCTTTATATAATTTATATAACATCACTGAAAATTATAAACATCGCAATATATCTTTATATGATAATGTATACATGTAACATGTAATGTATTTGATGATTAGATTTTTTTTTAATTAACAGTAATTTTATCAAAAAGGTTATATAGTTGCTAGTCAACTGTGAGGGTTAAAAAGAACAATTTTTTTTAATTATATATCTCTGGTCCTAGTTCTTATATTTAAACAATCAATCGATACATCATTAATGAATATATATACTCCGTAATACTGTAATAGATTTCAGCAAATAGTGCGTATGTGGGTAATGGAGAAAAAAGATGGTCCCCGTCATTAGGAGTGTGCATAGATTAGTTTGGGTCGGTTTTTTTCAAAACTGAAACTTGAATCAAAATTTTCGATTTTTAGATTTCAGAAACCGAAACCAATTGGTTACTATCGGTTTGGTTTTTTCAGTTTGGATCTCGATTTTATTTAGTTTTTCTTTGTGTGAACAAAAATATTTTAAAGTGAATAGCAGATGGTAAACATGGTTATAGAAATTCCATGCTTTAAATACAAACAAAAAACTTCATCACTAGAGAAGTGCCATTATGAACCATCAAACAATGAGTATGAACTTTTAAGATACAAGAGACTGAGATGTGTGTTTTGTCCTTTCAGTTTTTGAACAAGAAAGAGAAAGGTGGAAGAAGTGTAAAAGCGACACACGAAAACTTCAAATAAATTCCCTACATCTCATCACGTAATATATGATGTGTTAGTTATGGGCTCTATAAATTTTTAAAAGGCTCTTCAAAAATTAGTAGCCCATTAAAAAGAAAAATTATCCACATCAAACAAAAATAGCCCAAACAAAGTCTAATAGTTGAAACTATCAAAACATATACCGTGCATATTTTATAACTTTCAGTTCGGTTTTGTTATTTCGGTTATCTTAACATCTAAAATCAAAACCGAACCGTATATTTAAGTTTTTCTAAAATGGAAAACCAAACCGTTGGTTGTTCTAATGGTTCGGTTATTTCAGTTTGATTTTTTCGATTATTTCGGTTAATTCAGTTATTGGTTCGGTTCATGCCCACTCCTACCCACCATCATAGGTAAATAAGAGTTTGTCGAGACAACATTTCTTAGAGCACAAGAAGTGATTGAAATTGGTTCTTGGTGTTATGTACTGTTGTAAAAAAAAGTGAAGTGAAGAGCAGTGTTTTCGATAGTATTCTCAAAGTTAAATTGGATCCACAAATATATTTATAACCAATAAAATAAAGCAACAAAATGAGAAAGTACATCTCGGGTGGAACGCCATTTAGACTACCGTAAAAAAGTGACATAATGTCGTTAGACAATATTCTTGAAAGTTTCCTCGTCCAAAATGACGCCCACTCCATACACTCTTATTGACTTTTAGAAATTTCGGAATGCATTTACTTACATTAACATGCCACATCATTTCTATTTAACCTTCCACATGTGATAAGTGTGGAAATTCTAAATATACGTCTAATTTATATACGGTAAATTGTATATAAGTTTATTTTAATTTTATATTCTCATGGTCTATTTTACATGTAAAATCAATTGGATTTTCAAATATTCAGATCTACATTATTGAATTAATAGTGGTTTAGTTATTTTAATCCTCAAAGTTTCATATTTTTTGCGTTTTAAATTTTCAAGATTTTTTTCTCATGATCTAATCCTTCAAGTTTTAAAGTTTGGTGGTTTAACCCTTTTAAGTTTATCTTTTATAACGATTTTTCCCTTTTAATTTTATTTAGTTTAATCATCCAACTTTTAAAAATTTAATAATAAAGAGTTAAACCAGTAAGTCAATGAAAATTTAATGAATTTTATGATTAGAAATATTTTTTAAGTAAAACCTTTAAAAAATTAAAAAATACAAAATTAAACTATTATTAATCCTACGTTATTATACACATTGAATATTTTTCTATTATTTATAGTCACACGTACTTCCACATACTAGTTATTAGAGGTGGAACGATATAAAACTTTGGTGAAAATTTGTAACACTCACAGCATATATGTTGAGTGTCGCTACAGTTATTTAGTTACAGTGAAGGGATTGAGACATGACAAAATTTTATTAGATAAAATGAGAGGAAAAGTCACAATTAACAAAAATATGAAGATGATTTGATAAGATTTTTTGTTAACTTACATTTTAAGCCTAAACATAAATGTGCAAAAAATAAATATAATATATAATATTTAGGTTTAAAATATAAGCATAAAAAGACATAATCAAATTATTTTCAAACACATATTACTAGCAATTTCTCCTTTTATTTTATCCGGCAAATATGTAAAACTCTTAAGCACGAGTGGTGGTAAAAATCACCATTCAAAATGACTATATATCAAAAAGTATATAAATTCAGAATCAATAAAAAAGAAAAGACTATTAATTTAATAGGAACCACATTTATCACCCTCAAAAATTGTACTTGTACCAATTTCTTTATTAGACAAATGTTTAGACCCATTTAACTAAACCAACCTATTATTTTCTTTTGTTTCTTAATTAGCGTTACATTTTGTGCGCAACAACAAAATTTTATATGTTAATATTGAAAGATAAATGTTTAATGGTATCTGAATGCAATAATAATTGATACTTTTTTTTAGTAAAAGTGATTTTTTAATAATTTAAATTATTATAATTGTAAATTCAGTATTGTGATATAAAAGAAAAAAGAAGATATTTAAATGTATTATGTGAAATATAATATTAATTAAATGATTTATATAATTAATAAGTAAAAGGATAAGTAGAAAGATAAAATAGTAATTTTCGATATCCTTTTTCTAAAGATTAAGAAAGAAAGTATTAAATAGTGAATAAGAGTTATCGATAAAAAGAATTAAAATAAAATGTACCAAGCAAAACAAGGACTTAAAGGGCATAAAAGTAACTTTACACAAATTCATTCTAGAAAAACAAACCTCCGTTCACATTTCACAATAAACCCCTTTTTTTCCCACCGCAATCGAACCACCACCATCTTCACATATTTTCTTTTCAACAAAATATATTTTTTAAAATAAAAAATGGGAGCAGGTCGTGCAGTTACAATATCATTAGACGGAGTTCGTGATAAAAACCTAATGCAATTAAAAAAACTGAATTCCGTTTTATTTCCCGTTCGATATAACGATAAATATTACGTCGATGCTCTTGCTTCCGGCGAATTTACCAAATTAGGTATTTTACATGCACTACCTTTTTCTTCTTTTTGTTTAATTTTATTTGTTTTGTATGTATGTAAATGATTAGTATCTCCGTGTCTGTGTATGTATAGGTTATATTGATTGATTGATTTCGTTGTTTTATAAGGTTAATTAGTATATGTAAAACCTAGAGTTACGCCGAAATGTAGAATTTCATATAGTACATGATATTTAATTCGTGGTTTTATAAGATTAGTTAATAGTTTCGTTTATTTATATGTTTATGTAAAACTTAGTGTTTCACCAAAATGCAGAATCACATGTATGATATTTCTTTTGTGGTTTTATTAGATTAACTATTTTGTTTGTATCTATGTATGTAAAACCTAGTCTTTCCTTTTTGTACAATACATACAAATCTACAATACTAAAAGATGTAAAGCTGAATACACTTATGTAATCAAGCTATGTGTGATTCCTCATATGTGTTTCCTTATAAGTGGGATATTTTTTTAATATTCGTTCATGATATGTTTACGTTTTGCCCATTTTGGGGTGATGTAGATAGCAACACTTTGTTCACGTGTTTAGATGTTTGGATAACATGATGAATTGATTGCCTATACCCTTTTTCGTATCAATAAAATGTTAAGCTTTTGTTCCCATCCTTCATGATGTGTAATGTACTGATTCCCGAATGACTGTTGTTGTTGAGTATATCCTTTTTCTTTCTATTTGTATTACCACAATGGCTTCGTGTTGTACCTCCTTTTTTAGTTTACTAATAACTTTGTAGTTTACTTGTTTGTTTACATTGATGTGCTTTGTGCTGATCTCTTGATGTGGATAAACTGTTGCGTAACTACTTTGGTTAGATTTGTCGTAAGGGTGTTTGGTTAAGCTTATGTGATGTCTTAATAAGCTCCTTTTGTTATCCAAATACTTTAAAATCTTGTAAGCTTATCATGCTTCATAAGCTGTATTGAAGAAGCTTCAGGATCGACGCCTTTCCAGAAGTATGTGAAAAGTAGCTAACCCAAAAACCCCCTAAATGTGCATGTTTTTGTTGTTCAAAATTTACAGGATGTTGATTTATCTAAGTTTCATATTTTTTATTTGCATGAGCCTTTATATATGAACAAACTACAAAGGTCTGCAAAAATTGTTGCTTTGATCTTTAATATTCTGGAAATTTCAGTGTATGAATTGTATGCTCTGATAGTTGCACGTTTTCGTCTTCATAGTCCTGAAGTATTTACAACAGTGTACTTTTCATGCTCACAGTGCTTAAATATTCTCTAAAGATTTTTTCTGTTTTTTGTACCTACCTTTCAGCATATTATAGTGACATTTGTGTTGGTTCAATTGCATGCCGGCTTGAGAAGAAAGAAGGTGGGGCTGTTCGTGTATACATAATGACATTAGGTGTTTTGGCACCATATCGTGGCCTAGGTATTGGTGAGTATCCTACATCTCCTCTTCTTTCCTATTACATCTAATAATCAGTATTTGGATTTGCGTTTTGGAGAACCGGATTCTGCTTTTGATCCATCTCATTATTTTGGATTCACTTCTTTAGTTCTTTGATAATGAGTTTTGTATCAGCGTCAATAGATAGGATTATCCAAGGGTAAATTAATTACTTATTTACACTTTTCAACCCTATTTGAGAAACATTTATTTCTAATTTACAAACGGGACCTGTTTACGAAAATTATCAAATGTCATTTTCGGTCTTTGCCAATTTCATCTGTTTTATTAAGCGGGACTCGTCAAACTCTGAAATAACTAATTATCGTATTAATTATTATCACATCTTCAAACAGCAAAAGCCATCCAAACACCATTTCTAAAGCCCCTTTTGTTACAACTTATAATCTGCATCTGATTATTGAAGATCACATAATCTCTTCTAAAACACGTATCCAACACCCCCCTTGATTACTTCATATAACAAGATCTGTATGTGTATAAGAGCATCTTCATTGGAAGCTTTTTACCACCACAAGAAGGTTTTAAAAAAGCTTTTTCCCGAAGTTGAAAGTTTTTTGCTAATAGCATGAAGAAAAAGATATTAGTATTGCCGCATTGTCTTACTTTGTGAAATCCCATTTTGTGGTTCCTTTTTATATGTTTGATAATAGTTAATGTGATAGTAGGCCCCATATTTTAGCCCCTAAGCCTGAACTATTTATTGTGCTCTGTTTTCTTGAAATTTGGTATTAATTCCCTAAATTTCTATAGAAAAGTTGTTAGGTACATTTAAAAATACAAATTGGTCGTAGTTCGACATCAAAGTCTAAGGGTAGCTTGGATCTCGAAACACCACAATAGTACCAGATTAAGAAACCTAATTTGCATCATCAATACATATATATATATAGGTGGAGGTTCAAATGAGAACCAAATAAAGGTTGAGAACTCGTGAGAACCACTATATTACATATTTGTTCACATGTGATTAACTTCATTCATATGTGAATATGTATGTACATCAATATTATTCAATATTATATATATATATATGGTAGGAATTAACTGGGAAGCAATTTTTCCAGGGAGCAATAACATTCATCACGGGTAATACGAATGTAAAAAAAAAAAGAAATTTTAGTAACTGTTAGTCAAAATCGATGCTATGAATCTTAAGCATCATTGATGAATTTTTTTGTAGGTTAAACATTAATTGACGAATGTTAAATTATAAAACTCGTTAACATTCATCATGATTGAATGTTACCAAAATGAATATAAAGTTGACGAATGTACCTGTCTTTTCATTAATGATGAATGTTAATGGGTTATTAATTTAATTTTGTATCAATTGATGTTGTAACTTATGAAAAACAAGTCATCCATAAATATTACTATTTATTGCATCGGTTTTGATTAATATTTATTCATAAGAATATATTCTTCTGTTCTTTTGATTAACATTCATTGCAAATGAATGTTATTGCTTTCCTGCTCCCCCGGAAAATAGTTATATATATAGGAATTGGATCATGAGAGAACTACAAATACTGAGGGAACCAGAGAACCACGGGGCATAATAGGAAAAATCAAATATATAACTCTCTCCCTTATTTCACTTACAAATCACAATCCCTTAGTTCGCTCACTTACTTGGTATTTCATCTCTCTCTCTATTTTAAAATCTCACATACATATCACAATCCTTCACCGTCCACCACCAATCGAAGAACACAACAGCAGAACATAAGCATCAAACATCTCCCAAAAGTCGAAGTAAAAACAATAAAAAGAATGACAACATAAAACTAGTTTTAGATGTTTGCGTAATATTCGTCCTACTTTTTTTATGACTGATTAATGTGTCCCATTACAAGATATGTACCCATCTTCCTCCTGCTTTTTTTTGTTGGTTTTTGATATAAAAAATCCTTCCAGCAACCATGAATTGTTGATGGTGTATTTATTAGTCGGTAATGAGAATGGTTTGCGATTGAGAGATTATTGCATCATCTGCAATTTGTTGGAATCTGCAGCCAAGTTTAGATGTCGAATAAACTAAACTGATGGTTAAGGTCGTCATATATTGTGTTGAACCGCTACTCACTGGGTATTCAGTGATGAGTATCAAATAATCAATGACGAATATCGGATATTCAGTGATGCATATCAACTAAGTCAATGTATTGTTATTGAATAATATTGTGAATATTTAGTGATGAATATATCCAACGCTCAATGGTGAATATAGGTATATAGTGATGAATATATTCATCAATCAATTTCAAATATATTTTTACAAATTCAGTAGGACATAAAAAAAACTAAAGCAAATCCAATGAACTTAGTCTCATATTAAATAGAAAAAGTCGCTTGTTTTTTTGGTTTAATTTATATTAGTAGCCAATTAATCAGATGGATGATATCTACGTTAGATTAAATGGAGGTATTTTTTGTAAAAAATAATGCTTTAAAAAACATTTGGGGAAGAAAGCGTTAGGAACATGTAATACCCCTTTTACCCTTTAGGCTTTATACTTTATATTTTATTATAAAACTGCCATCGTTATGTACATCCATTGATAGATTTGATCTGATGGCTGTAAATTGGTTCCCTACAAAATATAGGTTCTCCCTTGATCCTCTCCCCATATATATATATATGTGTGTATATTATATCTTTCATGATTCTGAAGGTATAATTCTGGAAATTGTCACAGGGACAAAGCTGTTAAATCATGTTCTTGATTTAAGCTGCAAGCAGAACATCGGTGAGATTTACCTGCACGTGCAGACAAACAATGAAGATGCTATAAGCTTTTACAAGAAATTTGGGTTTGAAATCACAGAAACAATTCACAACTATTACACGAACATTACTCCACCAGACTGCTACGTCGTTACGAAATACATTGCCCAGCCTCAATCCAAGAAATAAATGGATTTCGCATGTAAGATCAAGAACTGGAGTTAAAGATTGTGCCAATTGGACACTGATTCTTGTTATAAGATTTTGTGGATGTTAATTGCTGATGTCCACTTTATTTTATTTTTGAGGCCTGTGTGTTCTTGATCTTTTTTGTTGAGACTAATTTATCATCTACAAGAATGATACAATATTTAATGTTACGAATTCAAAGCTTTAAGGTATGGTTAGTTACATGAAGTTCTCTTCTTTTTAAAATAAAATAAAATCGAAGGTTCTTTTATTTTTAGAAAACTACTAAAAAGTTGAGAATGTGTTTGTATTCCCTAGTAGGATATCTAAGTTCTCTATCTGTACTTAAGAAAAAAGCTGAGTATGTATGAAAATTTGCCCTTTTTTTAGGGTCCAACTTGAACATGTTTTCAGCTTTTCAAGTTTTTCTTGAAAACTTTTCTGATAAGCAGCTCCAATTTTCTGCAACTACATCATTCTATGTAGAACCACCGAAATGTTCTAATAGATGTAGGAATGGAACACTGCATCATTCTAAATCAATTTATCCTTATTCTGCAGTTTCAGAAATTAAATGTCTATTATTCAGTTTATAACTTGATCTGACTTATTTATTTGTATCATTACAACAGAATGAGAGATGGAACTGATAAATGTGTGAATACTGGTGTCATATGAAAAAACAATCAAGAACTAAAAGACCCGGCTCGTTCCATCAGAGTCAATACCGATAAAATTTATGTAGCGTATGCTCAAGAATTATTCCTTTTAGACCTCTGATTATGGCGTGATCTGTCCTCCATCCTCAATGCTTCCGCAGGACGACGTCATAGGCACGGCGTCGTCTTGGTGGTGTCTGTGCTTGGCGAGAGTAAAGAGAACGAGCAACAACAGCACTGGTCAGATTATAAAAAACTATTTTTTTAATAGTAAAAAACTATTTTAAAATGGTGATGAGACCATTTTTTACACAAAATAAAACCTTTTTCTAATCCTAAACACCTTATGTATACACAAAATTACAATTCTTTTTCACACAAAATTCTCACAATCTCTACTTATTTTATATACAAATTATATCAAACACATACACTAAAAAACGTCAAAACATCACCACAAAAATTCCTATTTATCCAACTCGGTCAATTAAATTTCAGTAAAATTTCACAGCTAAACATCACTTTATCTCATGCAATATTTATCCAACACCTTAACCTCAACTAAGTCCCCTCGACACTAGGTGACTCTTGTAGATTTACATAAGTCATGTGATAACTATTACGTTGGCCAGACGCACGAGTTGTCACATCACAGTTATATATTTCTACAGTCATTACCTAGTGTCTCGGTTTCAAAGTCTCAGTTCACGTAACACATATCTTATGTATATTCATACATATAACTCTTTACATTGCCCACAGGCATAAACACAATTGTGGTCTAAGTCCGAGTGCGCACTAGTGGTGGATACTCGAATCCCTTAAACCAATGCTCTGATACCAACTTCTAACACCAAGATAATTTATTTTTTATTTTAACAATACAACCAACACTTTTTATATATACATAAACAACACATTGTTTACAATTATTACAAACGTGAGTTTTCTCTCTTTCAAAAGACTCCCTCAATATCCGAGCATGATTTAACGGGAGTAAATACTTACTACCAACAATAGTAAGCACACCACTATTCGCGCTGCGGCTCCTTCCCAAGTCCCTCTTTCCCTTTACTCGACCCACCTGTATTAAATAGTAACAACAGAATGGGTAAGCACATCGGCTTAGTAAGTAACAGAATCACATCAACAATATAAGATAGAAATCTTATAAAACACTGTAATCACATATAATCTCTTTGTCCAAATAAGGCTTACAATCACACTGCTAGGCCATTTATGATCACTCAGCATAAAGAGGGCCAATAACAATACGGGTAGACCATATATGATCACTCGGCATAAAGACGGCTAGACCATTTATGATCACTCAACATAAAGAGGGTCAATAACAACACGACTAGACCATTTATGATCACTCAGCATAAAAGAGGGTCAATAACAACACGGCTAGACCATTTATGATCACTTAGCATAAAGATGGTCAATAACAACACGGCTAATTGCTGAGTTGATATAGTACACTGACTCAAGTACTCCTGTCATCTGGATATTTTCATTCAATATATATCCTTCTATCTATTACTTACCTGGGGAATAGTTTGGTCGAGTATCCTCGATAATCACGTACGGAACACCGGTATGTTCACTACATATAAAACAATTAACTCTTTTGATAAATTTAACGACACTTCTTTAAAGTCGCCACAACACATCATGCGACACTATCATCAGTGTCTCAAAACAAGCCTATGCGACTTTATCTCAAAGTCGCTTATGCGACTTTATCACTAAAGTCGCAGCCTGGAGTCGGCCTAGTGCGACTTTACCATTAAAGTCGCACAACGAACAGATCAGACCCCAAATCTGAATTTCTCGAATTCAGACTTGATATAACCAAATTAATCCGTTTCAATCCGTTCAAAACACTTAATAATGCTTATAACACATAATAATCGGAGCCTTACCTTGATTTTACGGTTCAATTACTTTTATTTTGAATTCTAAACTTGATTTCTCACTTTCTCTCTCTATGTCTCCGTTTTCTCACTCTAAGACGCTTTCAAGAACTTGTTTTCTGTTTCTGGAAGTGTTTAGACGAAGAAAATATATATATATAAATCGGGAATTACACTTAAGCTCCTCAATTTCATTCAATCAAATCTGTTATGCGACTTTATCATTAAAGTCGCATGGGTCATAAAGTCGCTGCCTGCGACTTTACCACTAAAGTCGCAGGTCTCCACCAACATTTTCAAACTTTAGATTTTTCAGCTATTTTGGGATGTTACATACAACAACAATTCGGCCAATACCCAAACCACGATACCCACAATTATATTACCCACAAACACCACTAAACCCAAATCAATTCGAAAACGTCCAAACACCACCACCCAATGTCGAAGCCGTGAGCGAAACCCAGTCCGCATAAAAGAGAAAGGAAAAGGTAAAAAAGTTGTGAAACCAAGCAATAGGCCAAAAGGTAAGCAATCGAATTCATACGAAGAATATTTATTTATTTTTTCTTTTATCCCGTATCAACACATATATTATTTTTAGTTTCATATATATTAGTTGATTCTACTTAATCTCAAAAAGTACACGATCACACGTTCATAGTTCGCACACAATTATAGAATCAAAACTCAATAGAAATAATATACACCAAAAAACAAACAAAACAACGAAGTATATAAAAGAGAGTGATGATTGTAGAAACAAACGATCATAGCATTAGTTTTCATCAATTTTGCATCTAACACATGTATCATCTCGCAAATGCGCGGATTATAATCCTAGTTTTGTTATATTTGAAGTATACCTATTTTTCCTGAGTTTAATATCCATTTATTTAATTAATAACAATAAATAGTATATGACTTTAAAGCCCCATTTGTTTTTTATTAACTTCTGAATAAATACATTGTATGTTTAAATATGTAATGTCTGTTCTAAATAAGTCTTATATGATAAATTGATTTTTATTTTATGTGTTGAAGGTCTTAATAGCTAAAACCAAATAACACTAAATGAGTTAATAAATAAAACATTTTTATTATTTAGCCACTAAATAAAAAATAAACGATGCTTGAGCGTTGGAGAAAGAAATGTTTGAAAAAAAAAAACAATGACATCTAACGAAAAATGAATTTCATTGTAGTGATCCAAAATTTAGACATAAAAATATACAATTACAAGACGACTCCGTGATTTTGACAAGTTTAATTATTTTTGACACATAAGTTCTAAGTTTCAAATTCCGTAAACTATAAAACTATGGGTTTGGTGAATAGTGATTAAAGTCGGGCCATTTTGGCATGAATTGACCCTCAGCACGTGATTGACCGTTAAATAAAGGCGGCTAACCCTACAACTCATTTTCAAGAGCGTTGGATTTGGACACAAAATTAGGTGCACATGTTGATGATTGTTAACCTTCGTAGATATCTTGAAGTTGACAATATTATTACTCCTAATTTTCTAAGTCTAATGCGTTTTTAATTTTTTTTTTTTTCTAAATAATAATATACTTTTCAATTTTTACTTTTAAATCATCATACTTTTTTAGCATTAAAACTTAAACTTTATGTTTTTTTTTACCATTATGTGCATCATCCATCGGAAAATTCGGTAAAAGTTTTTATATATTTGATTATGTAACATGAAATCGTAATTTAAAAATGTAAAAAATAAAAAGATTTACATATAAAATGACATCGTTTTATGTAAGCAAAATACTTTCAATTGCAACGAGAGTTTCAAACTACATATGACTTCTAATGCGTAAAACGATGTCATTTCGTATGTACTTTTTTAGTTTTTACATTTTTGGATAACGATTCCATATCACAAAATCAAATCTATAAACTTGATTCTATCATCATTTGTTTATCGAATCTCCCGATGGATATTGCGAATAATGACCCCGAAGGATAAAAAGGTCAGGTTTTAATGGTTTCGAAGGACATAAGAAAGTACAATGGCTCAAAAGGACAAAAATGTGAAGTAAAATGTTATTTTAGACTAAAAAAATAACTTTTGACAACTACTTGATACTTTAAATATGGCTAGAAACGTATAAACATATTATCATTCATTTTGCGATCAAGTTGAATCATTAGTAAGAGTACGAGGAGTATGACACTGAGTATTTAGTGTTCTGTTATGGGAATAACACTGACACTAAAAATTAGAAAATTGAGGATTTTGAATTTTCATTATTTTTCTTCTTTTTCTTTCTCTGTCTTAAGAGTGACACCTCAATTTTTATCCAAAATTTTATAATATTTTTATAACTAAAATATTTCTCCGTTTGATATCAAAATACATTTTTCTGGAACTGCTATCTAAAAATGAAAAAGTTACTTCTTGTTATAGTTTGAAGAAGTAACTCATTGTTATAATTTTGGAGTGGAAGACGTCTATGGTTCAAAACCAATCATTTTTTCTTATTCATTTGAGTAAAAATCTTTCACCTCATTTTCAAAACCTAATGAAAACACCCTTTTGATCCACACAAATATTCTCCCTTTGTAAGATGCTCCTCTTACAGTTGAATAGAAGCTTCCTCTAAGTATATAGTCATCATGGGCTGTCAATGCATTATAGTGATCAGGTTTTGTTCAATTCATCGTATCCAATAAATTAATAAAATTTCAGTTCGCCCCCACTGTTCGAATTCAATTTTGACAACCACAAAACAGGAGGACTCTCTCTCTCTCTCACACACACACACACATACACTCACTCACTGATTTAACAATATATATGTTTGTATATATATAATATCTAAGCGGCATTCCGTTTCCACCCCTGTTTACCAACTCACGTTCTCATCGATCACTCCGCAGATCAGGTTTAGTTTCTCATCTGGGTTTATTCAGTTCATCATTAAATCATCTTTTTTATTGTAATTAATTATGGGCTTCATTTAATTGTATGATATCTTTCTTGATTTACTGTTAATTTAGTACTATAATACTATTAAAGCTTGAATCTTTATTTTGAATTTTAATTCCCATTTTGCAGGAACTGCCATAATTTCGGATCTCCGGTGACTAAATCATGATTTGTTAATTGGGTTTTTGAAATAAGATCAGATCTTGGTTTTGTTTTGTCTGTTTTGGTGGTAATTTGATTTCAAACTTGCTCTGATTTGATATTGAAATTTAGGGAAAATGAGTGAAGTAGTCAAACCCTTGATTACACAATCTTCTTCATCTTCAAAGCTTCCCGATTTCAAGAAATCTGTGAAATTGAAGTATGTAAAATTAGGGTATCATTATCTTATAACACATGGAATGTACTTGTGTTTGTCACCTCTTGTTGTTGTTCTTGCTGCTCAATTGTCTACCTTTTCACCTCAAGATGTTTATGTTCTTTGGGATCATTTAAGGTTTAATCTTATTTCGGTTGTCGTGTGTTCGACCCTCTTGGTCTTTTTCTCAACCCTTTATTTCCTAACCCGTCCTCGACCGGTTTACCTCGTCAACTTTTCGTGTTATAAGCCTGAAGAAGAACGTAAATGTACTCGACAAATCTTTATGGATAGATCAACTGAAACGGGCTCGTTTACTGACCAAAGTCTTGATTTCCAGAAAAAGATTCTTGAAAGGTCGGGTCTTGGTGAGTCGACTTATCTTCCTGAAGCTGTTCTTAGAGTACCTCCAAATCCGTGTATGGCAGAGGCAAGAAAAGAGGCGGAGCTTGTGATGTTTGGTGCCATTGATGAACTTTTAGCAAAAACAGGTGTTAAACCGAAAGATATTGGGATTTTGGTAGTGAACTGTAGTTTATTCAATCCAACACCGTCTTTAGCGTCAATGATTGTTAATCATTATAAACTTAGAGGCAACATTTTAAGCTTTAATCTTGGTGGAATGGGTTGTAGTGCCGGTTTAATCGCCATTGCTCTTGCTAAAGATCTTCTTCAAGTCAATCCAAATTCATACGCTTTAGTAATGAGCATGGAAAACATCACACTGAATTGGTATTTCGGGAACGAAAGATCAATGCTTGTGTCAAACTGCTTGTTCCGAATGGGTGGTGCTGCAATTTTACTCTCAAACAAAAACTCTGACCGAAAAAGGTCAAAGTATCAACTGGTCCACACTGTTAGAACTCACAAAGGTTCAGATGAAAAGTGTTTTTCTTGTGTCACTCAATTAGAAGATCCAGTTGGGAAAGTTGGAGTTGCATTGTCAAAAGATTTAATGGGAGTAGCGGGTGACGCGTTAAAAACCAACATCACCACCTTAGGCCCACTCGTGTTACCAATGTCAGAACAATTACTTTTCTTTGTAACTTTAGTTGGGAAAAAGCTATTTAGAATGAAGATTAAGCCATATATTCCTGATTTTAAGCTAGCGTTTGAGCATTTTTGCATTCATGCTGGTGGTAGAGCGGTTCTTGATGAAATTGAAAAGAATTTGCAGCTTACAGATTGGCATATGGAGCCATCAAGAATGACACTTAATCGATTTGGAAATACTTCAAGTAGTTCTCCATGGTATGAATTGGCTTATTCAGAAGCAAAAGGGAGAATCAGGAAAGGAGATAGAGCATGGCAAATAGCTTTTGGGTCGGGTTTTAAGTGCAACAGTGCGGTTTGGAAGGCGTTAAAGACTGTTAATCCGGCAAAAGAGAAGAACCCGTGGATGGATGAGATTGATCAGTTTCCTGTAGATGTTCCAAAGTTTTCTGCTTTAAGCTGAGTTTAATTTTTTTTTATTTTGATTTTAAGTTCTTATGATTATTATTCATGTGAATTGTTGGATCTCCTAAGTTAGGTGGCTATGATCTCATTTCTTGTTTTTCTACCCGGATTACTACATCTTTATCAAGGGATGTTATATTTTTTCAACATCTTTCAGAACTTTTTGCATGCCAATCTTTTGAACATTCGTACAGTTATCTGGTTGATCGCATGTTTCTTGATGTATTTGCATGTGTTCGGATGTTTTTTGTGACGATTTGTAGCACTCAATGAGAATAGTAGTGTAGCATTGCAAATTGTCATTAAGAAATATGTTGGCGGTTTTAATCAATCTTGGTATGATTAAAGAGCAATGGCTGCTGATGCTTTCTTAGGTTTATTGCCAGAAAATTTCTAACACTTATGTTGCGACAAATCACTATAGACGCTACAATTTAAGTCATTCTTCCAAGTATAATAGCAGATATCAATACGCATATCCAAATCCAATCAATGAGCAATCAACATCCAAAAAGTAGCAAGTGTAGTCGATCACGCACGATGCATATATATTTCACTTTTTTGTTTCAAGTTTTTTAAACCTGTATACTAGGTTCAAACATATGCAATGCACGCTAATTAAAATTATGCAATCTTTATAATACAATCGATTTGAACACATTTTAATAAATATGTAAGCGTAAATTGAAAGAACACATCGATAATACATAGGTTCTTCCAAATTCTAATAGATACATGCTACTATAAGGTCTGAATCAAAAACTCATGTTTCAAGTCTTTTGATCGATAAAACGATATGCTCGGCAATCTCCCAAAGAATCTAATATGTAAATGAAATAGTCTTATCCACATAAGGGGAAAACACGTATCAACTAACATTGTAGTTAACGACGAGTATTAATGGTTAGTTATCAATAAATTTGTACTTGCATAATATATTATTGGTTGTCATTAATCAATATTCAGAGGTGGTCAACGAAATATCCAGGGCATAAATTAGGTTTGTTATGATCAGGCACAAATTCTCGTACAAATCTGAAGACTTTAATTGTAGCCCTAAAGGCTGTCATTATCGATTCCCGTTAGTATATTGCTAAACATTAATCTTTTAAGGAGCCCCTATCCAACCATTGCATTGGAAGCCAACATCTTCTACTCCCTCGACGATTTTGTCTCATACTATACCAGAATAATTAACCAATTAATCTGTCTTTGGGAATAGATAGGAATGTTCGCTAAAAGAGTAAAACATTTGTAGTAACACAAGAGAGACCAACTACTTACCTCTTGATTAACTGGCAGCAGACCGTCTTTAAGGGCGGACGAAGTGGTCAACCGCTTAGAACTTTCAAATTTTAAAAGCATCCAAATTTATCTCAAATAATGTGATACGTTTAATATATATGATGGTGACATAAGAGAACTTTTGTTACTAGCTAGATTTATAACAAATATATATTTCGATCAAATATATATGTCGATTGTTGGGTATTACTAAACATATTAATTTAATAAAAGGAATACCGCTTTAAAAATTGTGATACTACATTAAAAACTGTATTATGTGAGTAGTTGACTAGTAAGCTTACTACAAAAATTAGTATATTCAGCTTGACCCTATTGAAAATTGAAATGACGTAGTAGAGTTCAACTAAAAAATTAAGAATCTACTATTGGGATTTAGGACAATAACTATTACATAAAAAAATAAATTATGAGGATTGATAGTGACAGCCCTTATAGCATCCACAGTTAATAAACCCGTTAAAAAGGTTTTTTAATGACAATTAATCACTTCATTAACTTAATTTTATAAAAATAAAATTGCACTTCAATGGTAAAAAATAAAATATAAAAACTTTTTTCATAAAAGCTCATAACACAAAACGTTATTTTATTGAAAAATAAAACACACAAAATGCTAATTGAGTTTTTGCCAAAGAGTCAGTTTTTGTAAATCTTTCCTCTACAATGGAAAAAAACTTTTTAGTTAAAAAAAATCCAAAAAAACCCTCCATTTTCTAAAGGTTGTCAATAAAAAACACAAAACGTAAATTATGTGTGTTTATTGCTTTTAATCTTCCCTTTTTGATTCAAAATTATATTTAATACACTTGTAATTTGCAGTTAATGCATTGAAACTTTCCATTTATTTAAGATGTGTTAAATAAAATTTTAGATATAAAGAAAACTTTGATCTTAATAAATGTCTCTTATTAAAAGTTCTTAAAGATGTCATTATCAATTCCCATGAATTATTTTAAAATTGTAATGTTAAAGATTTATTGTCATTTTTAACCTTATAAATCGGTTCTTTTTAGCATCTACTTTTAGTGCCTCATTTCCGTAACACGACGATTTTGCCCGAGCCTCTAACCGTTAGGAGAATTGATCTTACTGCAAATTTGACATGATTGTACTCTCACGTGAAGATGTTATATATGGGGCCCACAAAACAGAAACCAAAAGTGAAACAAAACGAGCACCGGAGGCTTTTTCGTATTTGTGAACTCTGAGCCTCAAATTGAGGTTTCATTAGTGTAACTAATGTAGTCCTTCTTTCATTAGTTCAACAATGGCAGACATAACCTAGAAAAGATAAGAACATGATAAATGCATAAAAAATGAAGCACCAGGTAACATCCACACCAGGTTTCGTAAGTGTAACAAAATGACAGCGTCCACGCCTTATTGTTCAATGACAGCTTCTAACTTATGTCCTACTCTAAAATAGAGGTCAAATTAACAAAAATGGAATTAAACATAAATCCAGATATCAATAGTTTAAAAAATTGAAAAATAAATAATTATTTTGGAAAGATAATCACCTAGACTCATATTTCAGTATTTCAGCTTTTATCTCCAAAAACGCTTTCTCAGAGATCGGTTGTCCATCTTTCGTTAGAACTCTGGTCAATAATTACCTTACATAAAGTACAATTTACACACATGGGAATAAAGAATTAGTTTCGAGTAAAGATGGCGATTTCATACTATTTATGGATTAAAAAAGATAAATCGTAGTGATCAGCTGAAAAGGAAACAAATTAAAGTGGTCAAAAGTAGTCAAAGTATACTTTAAACGACTAAAACCAACTAAATTGTTATACTCAAACACTTAAGTGTACAATTGAAATAATACATTTTTCTCTAATACCGTTTGAAACAAATCGTTATATTCAAACTTTTAAACATTAAATATTTTGGGTTAACCCAACCCAACTTGTCATGTATTGAAAAATTGCATTTTCGTTTTTACATGTTATCCAATCTACGTGACACGCCCATTTGATAACTCTAGTTTTGAGGTCCTGGTGAACATATCATCTGTCGTAGTGATGACTCATCCATGATTACTGAATGCATCAGCAACCATTGCTCTTAATAAGTACGACTGACCAACGACTACTAAAAGTCATAACAACCCATAATGGTGACGGACCATGACTAATTTGATTCAGCCCCATCTTTATTTTTAATTTATAATTTTTCAATGTTAAACATTACATTGATAAAAATAAGAATACTTATTTATTCATAATTTGTTTACTTATAAGAACACATAACATTTTACTACTCAACTTTTCAATTAGATATGATGTATAGTTTTTGTACCTGTGTAATGGACAGTAGCAACAATTATTGGAGAAAATTAAGAGTGAACATGAATCACATCATAGTCATCAACAACATTGCATTTAACACTGCCATAGACAATTTACGTTGTGTTCTATTTATAAGTTGTCAAACAATAAAAGAGAAAAAAATGAAAGAATGTCAAAAGTTCAGGAAAATGTAAATGCCACCTCTAAAGGAACCCTTCATATTGATTAGGTCATTTTCAAAACACTCGGCAATCGGTTTAGACAAAACTATGAACATTTAGCTTAATAGAAAAGAAACCAATTAGCTTGCACTCTAAAATATCTAGGGCACACAAAATATGAAGAGTGATTCACAATACACTTCAAAACATTCGGGACTGCATGAATGGGCATTTATGTAGATTGTCTAGGTTGCATTTAACAAAAATCATGTCAAGTTCAATTCAACTTTTGATCTGAAAACCAGAAGAACAAAAAGGAAAAATGAGAAGTGGAATGTTGTACCTTAGTTAAAATTGTTGGACGTAATGTTCACCTGAATTGGAGATGGAACATAAAATTGTTGGACGTAATGTCCACCTGAATTGGACGTAATGTTGTACCTTAGTTAAAATTGTTGGACGTAATATTTCTCCCTTCAATTTAAGATATCTAAAATTTATATTTAAATATAGGTGTATTTTGTTAATGTGAGTGATTTAAGGTAGTTTTTATTTTGTTAAAAGTGGATATTTCCTCGTAATATATACTTCAAAGTCAATCAAATCAAAATGTAAAATAAAAGAAAAACTCTTTTTATAGTAAAGAAAAACATAGATATTTTGATTAACCCCATTGAAGTAAAGAACTTTAAGGAAAACTACATACATTTTTATGCTATTTAGTCTCACATTATGAAGATAGTGACAAACTGAATTCATTCCTCACCCATTATTGTGCGGTGTAACACTCTAACTGTTTATTTACACATTCTTATTATTATTATTATTATTATTATTATTATTATCTTCTTTATATATAATTAAAGAAGAAAACAACGAAAAAATATGAACTCTTCATTATTTTTCACCTTTTACAATCTAACGATCATAATTTCTTTTGTATAATTACACTTTTACTGTAACATCCTCTCCCGCGGTCTGGCAATTTCTATTATTTTAATTGATTATCTAATTGTTTTAGAAATTATTTAATATTATGTGTTTCATTGGGAAACGTAGATAAATAAGCCCTTTGACTTATTGTGACTAGTGAAATATTAGCCGTTTCAAAATTTGAAATTTTGATTTTCTGCGACATAAGGTTTGTGTCGCAGGTGGTGTCTGTGCGACACAACGGTTGTGTCGCAGGACTGTGTCGCAAAACGGGCTGAACTGAAATTAATTAAGGAGCTTAAGTGTAATTCGATGTTATATATATAATTACGCCGCCCAAACATTTCCAGTTAGTTTCCATACGTTCTAAACTACTTTTAAAGTGTAAAACAAAGAGAAAAGAGAGAAAGAAGTGAGAAGTTGGGTTTTGAATCAAATTTGAGCAATTCGCTGTGAATTCGAGGTAAGGTTCCAATTATTATGTATTATAGTTGATTATAAGTGAATTACACGGATTGGTATAAGTTAATTTGAGTATTACATGTTTGAATTCGCAAATTTTGAATCTGGGAACTGGTCTGTTCATCATTGCGACACAAGGTTTGTGTCGCAAGTTGTGTCGCATGAATGTTCTGCGACACAGTTGGTTATGTCGCTAAAGGCGGCCATATTGAGTATTGCGACACAATGTTAGTGTCGCAGGATTCTGTTGTGCGACACAATGGTAGTGTCGCAAGGGTTTGTGGTGCGATACAATGGTTGTGTCGCTAAGTTTATAAAAGAGTTTTGTTTTGCAAATTTTGAAAATGCGTAAAGTGTTTTTGAGACGCGGTTTTGTGAAAATATCACTAACTCGGATTTAGTTGAAAATTGCATGGTCAATTGGAAACGACCTAGTAATCAATACTATATACTATAGCCTAGGCAGTTTTTGGCTATTCGGGGTCATTTAGGGCCCGAAAATGACATTTTTCAGTTTTAAACGTCATTGCAAGATTTTCTAAGTTCATTTCTGATTGAACTTTTGTTTGCCTAGACTTCAGGGATTACCTGATTTGATAAATGGGCTATAATGATAATTATGGAACGAATTTCTAACTTGTATATGATTTTCTGTTTCAGATCAACATAAGACTCAGTGATATAAGAATCCTGAGTGTGGAAACGTCAAAATCGGTGAGTGGATTCAGAACTCATCATTTAATTTAATTGTAACTATTTGGTTACAACAAGTAAACGTAGATGTGTGTTAGACTGTTTAGTCTTGATTATTGATTATTAATCTACGTGATATGTGAACTATGTGTATTATGTTATTTAGGTCAACGTGTAGTTGGACTTCTGGTTATTATGTGTTTTACACAGGTTTTGATTCATTTGTTGTGTTTGAAACCTGTGTATGAGTTTAATAACCAGTAGTTATCGGTCTATTCTGTATTGGCCATACGGATTGACGGTAAGTGTTCTTGGGGAATCCCCGGGTATTATGATATCCCCAGAGCCACCGATCCCTCATTGAAATATGTGTGTTTACGATTATTTGGTGCGAACATCTAGTTATGCTAAGTTGAATGGAGTGTGATGAATCTATTCACTTAGCTTCGTGCTAACCCCTCATTTTACTTCCTGCAGGACATGTTTTGATTGATTGTGGGTGCAGGAGGTGAATGGTTGATCAGGGAATGTTTGACTGCGCTAAGACTCTGATATGATTTTTGTAATAAACCTTGTTTGGAGAGTTTTATAATACCCCGTCTTCTGTAGTTTAAAACAGTTTATATATTGTGTAAACATGGAAAAATGTTAACTGTTTATGTATAAAATTTAATATATATTAAGGTAATGTATTTTTAAATTCATGCTTCCGAGTTTATTAATATTATATTCTTAAATAGAATGAGGGGTGTCATATTTACCCCCTTAAATATTTAATATAATTATTTAAATTAAAAAGTTAGATCAAATATTTTATTTATTTATAAAAATTAAAGAGTCTATGAACTATGTAAGAAAATCGACTACTATATTTAATTCATTTTATTAAAATTAAATTTGTCCCGCATTGTAATGGTCTATAAAATTATATAAAAAATCGATCAAATATTTTATTCATTTATAAAAATTAAATTCGTCTAGCGTTATTGCGGGTTTATAAACTATATAAAAAAGATCAACATTTTATTCATTTATAAAAGTTAAATTTGACGCGTTTTATCGCGGGTTTATAGATTATATAAAAATTAACCAAATAAAAATTAAATTCGATCAGCATTATTGCGGGCTCCCTTGAACCTGAACTGGTCGAGAGAGATGAACCCGCACCACATTTTATAACCTTCGAGCACGGATTTTTACTAAGCTTTGCTGAAAAAAGTTTTAAGAAATGAAACAAAAGATACGGTAGAGCTAGGACAGTTATTGTATGAGGTCTACCCAGTGCTAGATGCAGAGGCGCATAATAGATCGATATGAACATTATGATTTATAACTTAGTTATTCTTATTATTGTATTATTGAATATATTATACGAAATGTTGAAGGTATTCGAAATACAGAAATAGTGAAATAATTCCTTAGAGAAATAGTAGTCGAAAGGAATAGTTGTGGCGAATGTGATCGCAACACTTTTTAAGGAGACATCAACCTTTAAAATAGAAGCACGTGGAGAGTTATGAGTCGGTAGGATGTTGTCGGATTCGGGTCCCATTTAAACAGATTCGGGTTTATCCGACTCTGACTCCGACAGTCTGTTGGCATGTCATTTTACGGCCCAAACTCGTAAGGTGAGTCGGACCCTTCATTTATCGTCATTGACCCACCCATTTTGTTTCCTGATATTAACAAGGAATAACAATCGTCGTCCGATTCAAAAACACATTCACATGACTGGATTCAATATTGAAAGATATGATTGAAGTAATTGGATCAATATATATTGAATATAATATAGATTCAGATGTTTAATAAATCGGATATAGATAACGATTTCTCATCCATGTATATGTCGGTTAACACAAAATTATACATGAATGATGCGTGTAATTTATCACTCATACGGGTAATACTCCTAAAACATGTAAATCGGATGGATCATTTGTATAAAAAGTTTATCTATCTTTTGACAAAGAATAGAGTCAATATTCAGGGTTATTGTATTTTTTAAAGATATTTATTTGGGTCATTTGTCATGTGCTATTTTTATGTTTATTCAGATTATTATACTAAAAGATTTATATTTTTGAATTATTATATTATATAAAAATATTCATTTATCTCATTATCTTTCACGT